>JAHWGI010000383.1:0-1207500 GCA_029379305.1 Frankliniella fusca | reverse complement strand
GTGGATAAAGCTGCTGGCACTGCACTGAAGTACCTTTCCTTTACTTACTAATTTTCATTTTTATCCGTGCTTTGACCCTTTAGTCTTCATGTGCTCAAGATAATTGTGAACTTTTGTGTATTTTTTAAAAAATCCTTATCAGTGTGCTCGCAATTGTGAAGCGGGCAGACATTTCCACGGCGCGTATTTCACGAGCCGGCTGCCCTCAAGTGACCGCGCGCGGTCAGGTTAGCTCGGCCCTCCGTCCTGCTCAAGCAGGTTCGATAAGCTGTCAGAGATTTGTTTCCCTGGTGATCTGTTTATCGGGGGCGTGACGCGGCGTGGTGTTGTGCGTACGAGAGAACGAGAGATGGGGGGGAGAGAGAGAGAGAGAGAGAGAGAGAGAGAGAGAGAGAGAGAGAGAGAAGGAATACCTGGAGGAAAGCGAGGAGGCTTTGCGCCGTCGTGCCATCCAGCAACATGTTGCACGGCTTCTGCCGTTCAACTCGTAAAACCTCTATACTGGCGCCGTGTACAAAAGACCCGCTGGAGCGCGGGCACCGCACTGCCCACCGCCAGTACGCCTGCGGCCGCGGCCCTTCCCAACGCCTCGCACTCAACTTCAAGGCTTTACACACGCTCAGACGTGTAAAGCTGCCGTTGTCTTTCGTCTTCCGCGCGACTTCCGCGCATGATGGCGACGGCCGTATGGCGGCAGACCGGAAGCGGCAGTGCGGCGTCGTGACATTACAGGAGAGGCGCCGTCCGGGTGATGGACACGACTACTCGTTTTCATTTCAGAGACGAGTCGTGTCAGTTGGTATGTTTCAAATAGTTCTCTGAGGAGAGCAGATGCAATTTTAGGTTGAAATCGAGACGCAGCGCATACGTCTAGATCTGTTAGGTGAGATAAGGCGAGCAGGCAGGCGGCCTGTGCGAGTGCATCTGCTACCGGTTGTAGGACGCCCTGTCAACATGCCGGCCGCGGCAGCCTGCCGGGCAGGCTCGGCCGCGGAGGAGGGGCTGTCAAAACAGGTGCCCGTTTATCCCTTCACAAGTCTCGGAAAGTGATTAAATGGTGTCCAGCCTAGCCTCCTGCCACGTCCTGCCACACGAATGGCTGCTCGGACTGACCTCGGGATGCAAAGAACGCTGAAGGTGTCCCATTTTGAAACATCAAAAATTACACGTTAAACTAAAACTGAACTTGGTCTTTTGTTTGTTGCAGCTGAACTGAAGATGGATGCCATTAGGGAACGAGAATTGAAGGAGAGTCTCGAAAGGCAACTGGTCGATGAGACGCGTGCAAGAAGTAAGTCAAACCGACCTAAAATAAAATAAAAAAAAATAAAAAAAATAAAAAGAAATTGAATCAACAGTTGACAAGGTAGAAGTATAATTTTCAAAAGTTTACGGCCCGGAAAAAAATTCTTGAACTGCAAGAAAAAAAGAAAAAATAAATAAAAAAACCTCATCTGAAATTATAGATATGAAAAATTAGCACTATGGCTTAACATTTTAAACAGCGGAAACATAAATTGCAAGGTACCTAGAAAATAAGCACAGCAGCTGAAAAATAAGCTGCGCTTATACAGCAAAAAAAAAAAAAAAATAGTACACCTGCTATTTTTTCTTGCTGAGGCGCGGAATATTTTTTCTGGCGTGTGGTACAGTTATTATTCAAGGCACCTGTAATATAACACCATACCAGCCACAGCTTTCCTACGCCGGCAAGAGTACAAAGGAAAGCCTTTTGATAAAGAAAATGTATCGCCATATTTTTATTATTTTTCCGTCTGCGGCCGAGAGCAGTACCGGGAGATTTGACCCGTTTCGCTTTCACTTCCGCTATGCTAGCGGCGCGCGCAGAGTGCGTATACACTGCGTGTGATTTCATGCGCCATTGGGCAGCAATGACGTCCGCCGCGCCGTCAAAAATTAGTCAGAGGTACAGAACAGTTCTTTTGATGTTTGTCTCACCTTCAGTCGAATAACATTTCATAGTGCCGAAATATATTTAAAATAATTCAAATAAACATAAATAAATACACGCAAGTGCGCGCGCGCAGACACACACATATACATACACACACATACACACACATTAACAGTAAACGCATTCCAATGTGTCATTTTTGTACTAGGCACGTTTCAATATTGATAGGAGATGTTGTCCAGCGCGACGTTGCGTCTGCAACACAGGAAAGGGTTCCGCTTGACCAGCGGTCTGTGATTGGCCGCCATCGTTTTGAAAAGGCTATCGGTGACGCCTCGACGCCGGGGCGCTCCACTTCTCGTTTAAAAGCGACCCGTCATTTCCTTCCTGGAATCTGTTTTCATATCGAGGCCTTTTCAAATTTCGCGCCGGTTGGAGCGCCGCCAGACATAATAGATAAACGAAGAGTGTCGCCGGGATGTCCACCGCTGCTGAGGGTGGCATAAGTTTGCGGCACCACCCTTCAGTGAGTCTGCCTATGTTGTTTTTACGAAAGGCAGCGTACAAAGGCGGCACTCGTCTGACGCACCATCCCGAAGCCCGCAGGAAACGCCTGTTTTACCGTCAGAGCGTAAGATGACGAGCAGCGTCTGTGTCTATTCTGATCGTGATGATATTTTCTTCTGCAGTCAGTGCATGAGCTCAATCGTAAGGTAGAGTCGAGGGGAAACAACACTGAATGTTCGTGAGTTTTAGTAAATTTTGGTGAATTTATATTAATTTTCATGAGTTTTTGAAAATTTTTAGAGAATTTTTGTTAATTTTCACGTGAATTTTACCTAAATTTCTGTGAACGTTCTTGAACTTTCCTGAAGTTTTGTTAATTTATCTATATTTTTCTGAATGACGAGGAGTACAACAATTTCAGAGCTGTTTCCCCATCGGATAGAGTCCTGTGTCAGTTCTAAATTCAAAATTTCAATTCAAAGGAAAGTAGGTTGAGACGGGGGGCTCGCCCTTTCGATGGGGGAAGGCCAGCAGGCCAGGGGTGTCAATCGAATTGGGCCTGACCAGCGAGAAGTGGCCTGGGTGGTTGCCTCCTCTCCGGGCAATTAGTCGTGGGTCGTGGCGGCGTGTGGCGGGGCGTGGGGCTGGGCACCGTTTTGTGTCAGCCAGTCTTGCTGCGGATCGCGTCCGGCGTGGCAGGGCACAAGTAGACGACATTTCCGCGCAACGAAAAGGTCAGGACGGCTGCGGCTGCGCACAATGGGGCTGAGCGATAAGACGCACTTAAGAGTCCACCACTGCTAGGCCGTAGCCTTTTCAACCGGCCGCACAGCAGAACAGCACGTGTGACAACAGAACAAAAGTTCAAGCGAAAGGTATTCTATCATATTCCAGTAAAAATGTGGCTGTGTTGTAGACAGGTGTGATTTGTGGTTTCCTTCCCCCTGGGGTGGGCGCAGTTCTTCCCCCAGCCCGCTTGCCCAGCAAACGGCTCCGTCTTCTAAGACCGACGCGACTAATCAGAATCTCAATGCGGACTTTAGGGGCCTCCCAGGGGACACCGGGGCTTGATGGCACCACTCTCCTTTCTCTTAGGGCCCTGGCGAGCCCCTCGGGGCAGCCTAGCTCGGGTCCTAGACGGGCGGGGCGGGGTGGGGCTGCAGGGCCGTCTTGCTGGGCTCTAATAGCAGCGACCCCGCAAGCCCGACGGCACTGGCTTCGCGGAGCAGTTCAATGTGACCTTTCAGACAAAACTGCCTCATTCTTGAACGATATTTTATTTTTGCGCAGGTGAGGCGGAAAAATCATAACAGCTGCTTAGGGTGTGCATGGCTAAGCAGCTGGCGCCAAACCTTTAGTTTTCCGATAAAAAGGGAAGAACAAAATATTGTTTACTGAGATCCGTTCCGAGCGTTCCAAGTTCGCAATGGGTAAAGCTATAGGCGGAAACACGCAGTCAGGCCAACCAAGGAAAGGAAAATAATTATTTACGTACATCTGCATTTTCGCCGGACCTGTCCTCGGCTCGGTCGGCAGTCTCCGTGAATCAGACAGGAGGCTCCAGTTTCGCCTCGCCGCGTCGCGCCACGCCACGCCACTGCGTCCCTTCGGATTTAATTAAGTCCAATTGCGTCAAAGACACGTCCTGATGATCTCTCAAGGCGGCCGCGCCTCGGCCCCGGGCGGAAACACAAAACGACCTAGAGAGAGAGAGAGAGAGAGAGAGAGAGAGAGAGAGAGAGAGAGAGTCCATTTTACGACGGACAACAGGCGTAATGTGTAGCGAAGGGAAGGGATGGTGAGGGCCCAAGGGAGGAGAATCACTGTCACCGGACACCAGTCCAGAAAAGGGTGCAGAGGGAGAGGGGGCGAGGCAGAGAGGGTGGATCACTCTAGGGGCTGCTCCGTTTCCGCCTCTGTTTCGGTTGGCCTGGTCGGCAGACTTCTCATTGTCAAGATGATACAGTCAGAGGGGCGGCGGCCGGCCGCGCCAGTGTATTACCATGGTATTACTGCGGGCTGCTGGGTGGGGATCCGCTGGTTTATCCCCTGAAATGGGGCGACGCGGCAACGGGGACGTGTGGGGACGGCCAGACAAAGAGACTGTCTTTTTAGCTCAAAAACGGGAATTTGAGAAAGGCCTCCATCATCTTTTGCTTCAACTTTCTAGTCTCTTAATGGGACGTGTTCTCTTACATGAGCTTTAATCAAGAGGTACCCAACTTGGTCCAGTCATTGTACACTTGGAGAAACAATCAGATTTCAGTCACCTCCAGTCACCCTTCAGTCCCTCTCTAGTCATCCTCCAGTCAACCTTTGATCAACCTTCAGTCACCTTGCAGTCTCCCTCCAGTGACCCACCAGTCACCTCCAGTCACCCTACAGTCACCCTACAGTCATCTCCAGTCACTTGCAGTCACCTGCAATCACCTTCAATCATCCCTAGTCACCTGCAGTCAACTCCAGTAACTTTCAGTCGCCTCCAGTGACCGCCAGGCACCCTTCAGTCACCCTCCAGTCAACCTCCAGACAACCTCCAGTCACCTTCGATCACACCAGTCATTCTTACTATCACTTTAGTCTTTACAGTACACTACAGTCCCGCCAGTCTTCTACAATCACTTACAATCATTTCGAATTGCAGTCTTTGTACGCCATTTTACGAGTTAGGTAACCCTTGGCTTTAATGCGATTTCATCAAAGATTCAAGTCGTTCCAGCGGACGCAAAGCATTTCCAATCCAGTATATTCCATCTCACACACCACGTATTCTGCGGTGCTTTGGAGCTGCAGTGACTTTTCCCTAATGCCTGTTCCCTTCCTCGTCACGTAATTAACGCGTAAATGGTTCGTAAAGGCAAGCGGATCGCGGCGATGATCGTTAGATTGCTGATATTACGTTTGTCACGCGCCGACTCAGACGCCCTGGCTGTCCTCTTTATGGACCGTTTGGTTGGCCGTTTAGTGTCGAGTAAACACTAAACTCGGTCAGGCCTTGGGCCCTACGGACATTGTAGTGCGAACGTCACAGTTTGTCTTAAGCGGTGTCCGTCTCCGTCCAGCAAGTTTTAAATTGTAAACTCCACATCGGAATTAATTTAGCTTGGATGTCCGATGTCGATATTCCGAATAAAGGTATCCAAAGTAATAAAAGTGTTGTTCTTGAGATGACGCTACTCAACTGAAACACAATATCCTTGGCCCATTTCTGGCTGCCGCTGTGTAATTGAATTACAGTCACCCAGTCAGGCAACGACCTCGTGTGGAGAGACAAAATAACAGAAAGAAAAGACCCCACGTTTGATCAGTGCAGTATCTCGATCGACAATCGTTAGTCGTGACGGAAAACACGGAACCCTTCCGCCCGTTTTCCTTTTTTCCTTCCTATTTCTTGCCTTTCTTATTATCTTTCCTCCCTCTCACCTGGCTTTTCTCTCTGGTATTATTACACGAATCCGACAGTAATGTTAAAGTCCTTTCAAGCAGTATAGGTCCCTGACGTCAATTTCTTGTACTGTTGCAGTGCTTTGGCAGAAGCGTCTGCAGAAGGAGCGCAAGGCTCGACGGCGTCTACAAGAGCAGCTGGAGCTGGAGATGAAACGGCGAGCCCAGCTGGAGGATGCGCTGAGGGGCGCGGTTGGAAATGGTAAACATTTTTTAGGCAACGAAGTTGTTTTTTTTTTTTTTTTTTTTTTTTTTTCTTTTTTGTTTCTATTCGTAACTAAAAACACTTTAGGGATACTATTGCAGGCTGATGGATATGAAAATATTTCCCAATATATTTTAAATGTAATACTCACGACAAAAAATCATTAGTATGTTCCATATGTCTGTACGTATCTAGCTGACCCTGCACCTCTAAAATGGCAGGAGACGCCTTGTCATCTCAGAATTGACCACGGATCTGAGGGGAGAGTAATTTGGCTTTGCCAAGCTGTCACGTTGACTGATTCGCTTTAGTCGGCTGCGCCTCGTCCGGTGCAACTCGAGACTGTTTCTGGCCTTGTGTACTTCGCATGTCGTCGGTCGTTCTGCAGAAGTGGGGCGGGCGATGCGTGAAGTAGCTTGGTGCGACAAGACTACTTTATCTCAGCCATCAGTCGCTCCTTTTGGTTCGCGTCGCATGTCCAAGAGGCAGCATGTGTGTGGCGGAGTGGTCAAATCGAAGTCATCGACTAATTACGTGTACACTGGAAAAACAAAGGTGTGACATTATGCCTTTGAAAGGCACTACTGCAATAGCGCCTTTGGAAAGGCACTAAAACAGCCGAAAATAGCACCTTTCGAGAAGTAGCGCCTTTGAAAAGGCACTGTTTCACTAACGCCTCTAAAAAGGGATTAGATAGCACCTTTGTTTTTCCCGTGTACATGCGGATTGAATGCGTGCATTTCTCTTCATTCCACGCCTACTTTCAAAATGTTTTACGTTTGGTCAGCGTTTTTTCCCATTGCGCTTTAGCATGTGAACCCTTTGAGTCACTCCTCAAAAGTAGTGCAGAAGCGACAGAGACATACGCGTCATCAATCATGCATGCGTCCCACAAGCTCACTCCGATGCACGCTGCTCTGGCCAAGCATGCAGTCGATCACGACGTGCGATGTCGTTACGGAACGAAACCCGACCTGCAGCCAGGCGCTGCGGTTGTGCATTCTTCTTCACGTTTTGCGCGTCCTGGACACTGAGCAGAGATGACGGTCATCAGGCGCCACAGTCTTGGAGAGGGCAGAAAGGGCGGCATAAGGTTCTGCCATGTCCACACGCCGCATCATAAGGTGCCCTTTCCCGATCAGACTAATGATACAGTTTACCTCCGAGAGGAAACCTCTTTATAGTTGGATGCTAAAATTACAGTGTCTTGCATCGTACAACGAGAACGTGCATATTCATTTGTGACAATTTGTATTGAGGTGAGGCGCATCACGACGGGGAACATGCCGGCCCCTCGAGCTCTGTAATCATATATGCTGAGACAGTATGGACTGCCTTTGCTACTCCATTTGGTGCTGTCTTCTGGGTGGTTTTGTTCAAATTGCACAGAGAAATACGAGAGAGCCTCAGAGATACATTTTTTTCCAGTTTACATGCAGATACCAACATCCGTGTGACCTGTATTTTGCAGATGCTATTGCCAGGGAGCTGGACCTCGACAGAAAATCGAAGTCAGCAGAACAACCAAAGCCAGAACTTCTAGGGCAGGATCTAAACCAGCTTCACCAGAAGCAGGATTCACCATCGCCTCAACCTAACCAACAACTACACCCCACTCAAGGCCATCAAATACAGCTTCAGCGCCACCACCAACAGCAAATACAGCTCAGCCAATTCCAGAAACACCAACAACCGTCACCCGTGTCAGACCGAGAGCGACAATCTCCTGCAGTACTTGGTGAGTACCCATTGAACGTGAACAGTAACATTATTTTTACGTCTAAATACATTTTTTTTTCAACTGTTTCAGAAAATCGATCAAATTTTTACAAAAACTCGGTGCTTTTTGGAGGAGCATCTTAGTTGCGTTCCTCTGTGTGTTACTTAGGTTTATGCAATTGCCTGATAAAGAACTCAAAATATTTATTTAAAAATATAAAAAATTGTTAATACAAATCAAGGAGAAAAATGTAATGAACTTGCGATGTATACGGATAAGCATTTGAACTAGTTGACCTCTTGGGGCTGTATTTGAATCCTCGTAACTTGTCTAATAAAGTTTAACACCACGCAATTCCTCGAAGCTCCACTTAAGAAACACAGACGATTTTGTCTAAACTTTTGTACTTATATTGTACTGGGGGGTTTCTTCTACTGTGTAAGTTCTTACTCGGTAGTTAAAATCGATCCATTTGAGTTGGTCTAATTTGAAATTAGGTTCCTTAACATCAGGGTGTAAAATTTTACGATTGCTCTCAGATTTAAAGTCCAGTTGGTAAGCTATTCCAAATAGAGGCGTTCTTAGGGCTGACGATAGGGGGTTGCGCTGCTCCACGTGTTGCCTACGTTCAGGGAGGAAATTTCCAAATTGAATCTCATCTCGATGATTCGCAACCCCCAGCGGCTCTAAAACACCTTTTTTTCCCTCTTCGGAGACCAAAGAAGGGACGGCGATTACCCACTCCCGGAACCACACACACAATTCCGCCCTTGATTACAAAAGAATACACCAAGACAAACATTACTACAGTATGATCTTGTTAGCTATCAGTTAGTGGGGAGGTGTTTGCGAGCATTAGGCATATTGGGTAAATAACTTCCTGTTTCGATGTCAAATTTAACTTATTGTGTACTGCCTGTTATTTGTTATGAAGCAGATGCCGCTAAAACAAGCGCGCGTAAGTTACGATTGTTCATTGTAATTAATTAGCTTTAAAATACTTAGTTTTACGGAAAGTTTAGTTACTTTAAGTTAAGTGATTTTTGTGATACTTTATGAGAATTTTAATTTCTTTTATAATAGCAAATTTATGTCATCAGCTTCAAGTCTTTTTACTTGTATGTACTCAATTTCAAACAAAATAGTTATATACCATCTCTAAAGCCGAATTCAGAGGCAAAATTTTTGTTGTTATACTGAAATAGGATTCCTTGCTAGGCATTGCATTCGGGGTTTAAATTTAATCAACCTCCACTGCTGTATTTCTTTCAGTGATTCCAAGCCTCCAAATTGTGAAAAATAAAATTGATACAAACGATGAGTACTTTGTACCCATATGCAGTGTACGAACGACAGCAAGTAAGCCAGTCGACGAACAAAATGTCATTCCGAGCCGCGCCCCGATAACGACACCAAGACGTGGGGCGGTGCTTCACTGAGGCGTTGGCCTCGCGGGGCGGCGCGAGACGTGGCGCGGAGCGGAGTGGCGCAGCGAAGTGGAGGGGGCAAACAGACAGTCGGCATTGCGCACGAGCCATGGCCCTCTGTTATTTGTCTGCGACGCTGGTTGGGCCCCTGCCGGCAGCGTCGGAACGCCCCTCCTACCGACGCCCCCGCAACCCCCCCGCAACCCCCACCGTGCGACCCGCGAGGTGCCAGTGCTGGGCCAACGCCCAGCCTCATGCGGTGGCCATGAATTTAAGCTATCAACAAGAACTAAAATGGAGATTTCGTTATTTGCGAACAACGGAGTGGACATCATTTCAGAACGCAGAGGGAAACAGGCGCGGACTGGGGGGTAGGGACCGGGGCACTGAGGGAGCCCGGATTTGCCAACCTCCCAGGGGCAAAAATAAAACGAAGAACCGGTGATGTAAGTGAAATGTAGGTATTTATCATTGTGTTTCTTCAATATTGCACAATTATTCTAGTATAATAGCAGACAGCTCAGTTCAATGGAGGAATTTGCAAATTTTTCGAGTATTTCTTTAGGAAATATGGTGTCCACGATCTCACGCTCCACTGCAATAATGATTGCGTCTCGTATGTATGCCCGAGCCTTCGAGGCCCGAGAGAGCCTAGGCCTTCGGCCCGGAACCAGCAAACCCCCGGATCAGGGGGAGAGGGGGGGAATTTCCCCCCTCCCCCCCCCCGGGACAGTCCGCGTCTGAAGGGAAACAACTCTGAAATTTTAGTACACCTCGTAAGTCTGGAAAATTATGCAATCCATAAATCTTACGGTGAAGTTCACCGAAAGTTACGGTGAAACCTACATCACCGTAAGTTAATGTGCACATTTACCATAAACTACACTGGTAAAACAAATGTGACATGTGTCACATGTTATCATGCATTCTCTGGAGAAAACGTTTTCTTATGCATTCGCTGTCCATGCAAAAGAATAGGGGCATCACAGAGAGAATGCAGCAAGGAACGTTTTCTCCGGAGAGTGCAGCAAGAAACGTGACACATGTAACCTTAATTTTTCCAGTATACGGTGACTGCCATTGTACAATACGGTAGTTTCAGTGTACATTACAGTGAATATTCACTGTAACTTACGGTGATACAGGTTCACCGTAAGGTTTATAGAGCGTAGAAAATTCGGAAAAAATTGAAAATTCTCCAAACATTCACCAAAATTCCGGAAAATTTACAAATTCAGGAAAATTTATAAACATTTAGGTAAAATCCACGTGAAATTTCACGAAAATTTACGAAAATTCACAAAATGTGTACACGAAAACTCGGAGCTGTCTCCCCCTACATTGTCATTCTCAGTACTGACCGCCAGTTATAGTGAGTTGCCAGCTACGCAATTCAATCAAAATCTCCATTCTGCTTAGTCTCTGTCCGCCTACGCCAATGACGTACCACGGGAGCACTCGCTTCGTCGCTGTAATTACTTAAGATAAGGTCCGGAGAGTCATGATTGTTCTTCTGGCAGCGCTGCTCGGCCGGAGGGCCACAGTTCTGCTACCTAGAAGCATTACTAGTAATTTGAAGTCCCAAGCGTCGCTGAAGTACACATATACAAGTAGGCGGTCGAAGTAGGTTAAGGCATATTGCCTTCCAGACTATCCTTTTTGTGACACCTTCCTGGAGGAGACACTGACGGACCTTGTTGCACGGTACTTACCGCGTTACACAACGCACGGTGCAGAGCGCCGCGGCAGGCCTCGCTGCCACTCAATTCGATATGACTCGTAAAGCATGAGGAACGCTTCACGGCCACTGGCCGGGCGCGCGGGCTGCGGCCAGATCGGACAGACAAAACTACGAGTACTTTATTTACTATAAAATTTAAAGGAAAGAATAGGTTCAGGGAGAACGAAGCGATTTCCGACGGGTATCAACAGCATCCGTAATAATGAAGATGCACGGTTGAAAACGGGGCGGAATACATAAAGGAAAAAGGCTAATTCATCTTTCGTCTTCGTCAAGACCCCTGCTCTGGACAAGAGCAGGCCGCAGTCGAGTCCCCTCTCCACTCAAATAGGCAAATTTCGTTACAAATCCGCCAGTCATCTCCCCTACGCAATGATACAGGGCCATCAATCATAATAAAAATCCGCGACCGCACCCGATAGCCATGCACAGCACAGCGGCGGCCTGACTTGGTGGGGGCAGTTCAGGACGCTTTGAAAAAGCGCGCAAAGCCGCCACCGCTGCAATCTCCTGCGGGAGGAAAACAGTTGAATGGGAAATAAAAATGCATTAAAAAACGGCACTGGGATAAAGGAAACGTCAGTTACGGCACTTTGCTCTGCGAAACATAAGGCAGTTGTCAGCCATGATTGAGCGATCGAAGTAAAGCCTTACCCCACCATTGCGCTTTCGGCTATCTCCCTCTCTCCACTTTTCTGTATTTTACCCTCTTACGGTCACACACTGATACATACATACGTACATACGACTTAAAGACCTCAGCTCTACGATAATGCATATTTCCTAGCGCTGATGCTATAATGCATGTGTCAAATTTTAGATTCATTATTCTGTAAAGGTCATGCTTTCGTTGAACCCGTCCCTCAGACACTATTTCGGCTGCGAGTAGTCTGCTGCGTTTACAGTCACCGCTGTGCGGTGACTCGACAATATCAACCAACAGCGGGAGCGACTACGACGGAACAGCCGAACATCCAGGAGTGAGACGGAGCGAGAAGGGAAGGCCGAAAGAAGGCAATATTCAAAAGGGGAAAAAAAGCAGCTTTGCGGTACAATACGCGGCGAGGTCTCCATGCTGTCGGACATGATCTAGATCAGTGTGACTCCAGTCACATTCGCCTGAGAGGGAGAGTGTTTCCAATTCCACCAAGGAGAACCGGCGAGCCGTGCATAGAGAGGGCACTGTATGACACAATCGTTGTGTGAGAAATGCTGCAAGACATGACCTTGCTAGTTATGTTGCCCCTCCCCTCCCACCTAAAATGTACAGAATTTCACACGTGGAGAAAAGAGGTAAAAAACTATCAGAAGCGATAAAAGCACGATAATGATTGTAAGCCTAACCGTCGAGTGCGTGTGCGGGGTACAGAGAGACTCTACATCGGCGCGGTCCTCCTGCGCGTAGCGCAGATTTCTCGGGCAGATATAACAACTATGGCCAGGTTGGCAGCGTCGTGCAGCGGGCAGAGCCCTTGAGCTGCGCGCGTGTCGCGAGGCGGCAGCCGCTGTAAAACCGCAGTGGTGCGCGACGGCATGGTTTTATTCACGCATTCACGCATTGTGCAAGCGGCACAAGAGACGACGCCGTCTTGATCCAGCTCACGCAACAAACTGCATCAGCCGGCCCGACATGGCACGCAGCGCGGCGCAACAGTCTCGCGCACTTCAGTCGTATGATTGATAAGTGCGCCGACTCTCCCGGCTGAGCTCTCTTCTTTTGCTTCATTCTCTACCTTCCATGCCGACTGTTTGCTCAGCAAGATGCAGTGACGGTGGCCTGAAAGAGAAACGACTGATCATCTCCCACTTCCTCTACCCCCCCCCCCCCTCTTCTCTCTCTCTCTCTCGCTCTCTCTCTCTCTCTCTCTCTCCCCCCTCTCTCTGATTGCGCCGGGATTTGCATCCCTCAAAATCTCTCCTTTAGCAGCGGCAACACAGAGCGCGCACAGCGCACAGCCAGCCGACAAAATGATTATTTCCAGACGTCCGAGGAAGACGGATCGGTCACGTGAGCAGACAGGGAAGGCGAGGATTTGGTCCGGCCGCGTGCGAATAGCACCAATCACTTTCATCAGACGCGGTGCTACTTCAGAGTGGCGTGCTGTCATCGTGGTGGTTGGGTTGGTATGGTGTCACAGGCGGGTGTCTTTTGTTTTCGAACACGACAAAAAAAATCCCGTTTAACCTGCGCTATTTTATGAGGGCTTTCTTTTTTTTTATTATTATTATTATTTTTTTAACGAGGATTTTTATGTTAGAGATTTTTCGAAATGTCACCAAGGGTACAATTTCCAAGCCAACCCCTTTTCACAACTTATGGAGGAAAATACATGGGCAAAGTGAAAGGGAAGAGTTTTTGAGGCGGCTGGCTTCACCTTGTGTCGTATGAATGCGCGTCTTTCTTTACTCCACCAACATGCATTACGCTCACCTCAGGGGCGCCATCCCCTACACCGTATAATCACGCCCCAAGGATTTTTTTTTCGTCAAGTGTTGTGTGTTTACCAGTGCATGGCCTGGCACGTGAATACGCCGGCCGGCACTGACGCCCATAACCACCCCTCTCCTTCGCTCCAACAAGGACCATATGATACTGAGAGAGCGAGAAAAGCAAGAGGCCCAGGCGAACGCATCCTGTAGGAGGGCGAGAGTAAGCAGACAACGTGACAAAACCCCCTAGTACAAGAGGGGTGTAGACCAGTACGGTACATGCACGTCGGACCAGGGAGAGATGACAAAGCGACAGGCACAAGAGAGGACGCGACGCTGCGACATAACATCGCCAGGGAATCCCACCAAAAACACTAAGACAAAGGCAGAGTCCATTCGCGTTATCATGAGGCAGGCAAACTCTCACGTGAGATAAGTCGTCTCGAACAGCGGTCCTTAGAGGGCCATCTCCGACACTTTTCTGCCACCGAACGAAATAAACATCTCACGCACGCCTGCGGCCAAGACCGTCACACTGCGCACACGGGGCCCGGGGCCATCCACACACGCACACCGAAGAAGACGGCACGGTCGGAACTAAAGGCTCCTATGCAACAAAGGTTCAAAGGCGCCGCTCTGAGACATTACTATTGCCCCTTATGTCGTGGTCACTGCAGGCAGCAGGGGCTACACACAGATGGTCCCAAGTCCGGTCTGAGTTTGATTGGATCACGGTTAAATGGGTCCGTTGTGTCTATGTACCTACGCGCCTGTGAGTGAGTGTGAGTGCGCGCGCGCGCCGGGGAGATAAAGCCGGGGTGAGTCCACCACCTACTGCGAGTCGGCGTGCAACGTGCTAGGCGCAGGCGGCGAGGCGTGCAGACACACAGCGCGTGTCGCCGGCACAATGGGATGAGTAGCTCATTGTCAGATGCGCGTACGACCCGGTCATAGTAGCATGACCGCGGAGGTGCGAGGCAGAAAGCACAGCGAGGCGAGCCGTGTTCAAAGTAGAGCATAGCGACGAGAGCAAGAGATACAAAAAGCAGTTTTACTACTAACCGCAGAAAATATTTTAGGCAAAAATGTTTAAAAACTTCAACATCAATTTTGAAGTTCATAAATAAATAAATAAATAAATACGAAATGTTATATTTTTTAGATCAAAACTTGCGGGCGGTTACTCACCAGCAGCAGGCAGACACACAGGCGGACACTCTCTGGGAGATTAAAAGTGCACCCGCTGAGGTAATCCAGATGAACATGAATCGGAAAAGAAAGAGAGGACTAAATCCGATGCGCACAGTATGGCGTTTTCGAATGTTTTATGAAGTCAGAAGTGCAGACAATGTCTCCACTCATCTTTATCTTGTGTGAATGGAAGGGAAGGGTAAAGGGTTGTGCATGTGGATGAAAGCGAATGCGCGCAGCTGGAGGGATGTTTGTAGCCTGCTATATAACACAAATCGGGCATTGGATATACAGACAACGGATCGCAGTATAGCAGAAATTACGACTTAAATCAATGCCTAGTTCCGTGAGCCGTGAGCCAAGAAAAATCCAATTGGTTCATTTTAATTTTTTTTCTACAAATAAAAATCCTAAGTCAAGCGCACTTGTCAATTAATTTGTCAGAAGCTAGAAAAGGTACCAATTTCAAAGTGAAGCTGAATGAGGTCAGGATAGTGCGATTTCTAGTTTTTGACAAGAGGTCTACATGCACAGAGGCATCCGACTTATATTTGGCCACGGATGACAGAACATTACTTTCGCGACTGCCGTTACTTCATCATTTCCGGAAAGGGATGGTCCGTGTCCTCCGAAAGTGGACTGTACCTCCCACAGCACGTTAGCAGAAGGCCTCGACCTGTCGACCTGAATGCAGCCCTGGGCGTGGGTGAGACGTACAGCTGAAGACCAAGACCTACCTAACCCCCTCCACAAGTTGAGCGCTCCAGCAGGTCTATGGGTACATTCGGTAGATACGTGGATAAGGAAAGGAACGAATTGTATGTCAGAGTAAGAGATAACATATTTTTGGCAATTTCTTATACTGCCAAATTATTTTTTCGCGAGTGTCAAAAATTATACTGCTAAACAAAGCGCTGGTAAATTCCTTGCATCCACGGTATCTCGCTTTTAGGACCTTGCTTGCAAGACAATTTAAGAAAAAATTCTAAACAGAAACGGCTATTTTAAAAGAGAAACCGAGGAGGGGGCGTGTATTCCTGTAACTGACAGAGGGGGCGGAACTCTGTTTCTCTCTCACAAATTAAACGCGCGCACATCATGCATGCGCGACCGCGGCCACATTCGAACTGTCTACTTCTGTCAAGGAAAGGAACGCTTTAATTGTCGGGTACGATTGCTCGATTCTCTTACGATTTTCGTTAGGGGGAAAGGATATAAAGAAGCATGCACGGTAAAAAATATTAACTGTGTCTAAAACACAAAACAACACATGCTTAGCCTTACACTTTCAACTTAAAATGCAGCAGGGAGTAGTTGCACTGCAGGTCAGTTTACTCTCCAAAATTCAGAGAGGAGATTTTTGCAGTGTTTGTTTCCATTTGTGTCGCGGCTTGACCACCGGGGCCGCCTGGATGCACAGCAGCGAGGGTCCTTTGTGGTGCAGCTCGGGAGGGTGCTCAGAGTTACCTGTCTGTCAGGAGGGGAGGTTGCTCGTGGGATCGTTGGAAATACGCACATGTATATAGACTCGCCGTGCTGAAGAGTTTTTCTTTGAACACTTAAATTGTGCCAGTTTACTATTCTCTTCTGAGTATGCATAGTATAAAAATTATTACTGTTATCTTAATTTTCTACAGCTCTACAGCCCCACTGGATAGAAAAGGTGTAGTATGTCGGCGAAAAAACTTTACTCTACACTTCTTCCCCGGTAAACAAAATGGCATGCCGGCAAAGACCCAAATGCCGAAAGAGGCGGGCCGCGGGGCTGCAAGGCGAGGGACGAACTCATCCCTGTGCGTGATCGGTCCACCGTGAAAAGGGAAAGCTCTTTGGAAAGGCGCGGCGTGGCGCAGGAGTGCGGTGGTCCAGGCGCGCAGCATCCCCACGGACAGTACCATAAACATAAAACGCAATAGCCTCCAGGATGAAGAGGGAAGAAAAGTAAGAACGAAAATCGTCGCTGCTCCGCGCGCGGGCTGAGGGGCGGGGGCGTTCTACCTTAGACAAAGAAAAGAGTAGACCCGACATCAGCGGGTTTCGGCGCGCATTTATGATGCCCCAGGTAGCCTGAGCGCGGCCAAGGCGAGCACTCGCTCGGCTCCCTTCGGCTGCACTTCGGCTGCACTTCGGCTGCATCTTCGGTGCACCGAGGCACGGACCCGCGCCAGCCACGCCGCGCCACGCCGCGGTGGGGACGAGCGAGCACACGTCACAGCTGGAGGGTGACCCGAAGATGCTGCCGAGCACGGCTAAGCGGGACCGAAGGCAGCCGATCGAGTGCTCGCCTGAGGCCTGTCAGGTTGACACGCTGGGGCCATAAAGTCGCGGGTGCGCACTGCAGCGGGGATAGGCGATGTCGGGTCTATCCTTTTCTTTGTCTAAGCGTTCTACACGGTAGTGGCGGAGCGCCGGCGTCACTTTCGCGCGTCGCGACGTCGGCGCAATGCGGCGCAGTGCGGAGCTCGCTCGCTGCTGCCTCAGCCCCAGTCAGGGAAAAAAAAATATTTAAAAAAATAAAACGTTGAGGTTAAACGAGGGGGAAACAACACTGCATTTCGGTTTGTTGTACAAATTTTGTGCATTGTTGTGGATTTTCGGGAAATTTTTTGAATTTTTAATGAGTGTTTGTGAATTTTTTTCTTGAATTTCATCTATTTTTTTCTAAATTTTCCTAAGTTACTCTAAATTTTCTGAATTTTTCTGAATTTTCCTAAATTGTTTTTTGATTTCCTGAATTTTTCTGAATTACGAGGTGTACAAACATTTCAGATCGAACTTAAGATCCCCGTACTGATATGATGCACGGTCACTAAGGCAACAGAAGTCGTTGCTCAGCAAAGCAAAAGGCCAGACAAAGGAGAAACATAGCACTCTTCTGATGTGTGAGAAGCAAGGCGTCAAAGAGTGTCCATATATTTTTATATCTGGGGCGCATAGGAGGTAATGAAAGGGAGAGGCTCGCAGGCGCGAGGCCGTCCGTCCTGGGCGGTGGCGCTGTGGCCCCGGTCGTGCCCCCCTAGCCCCCGGGGCCACGAGAGCGCGGCTTAGGTGGACAGTGGACTGCAGGGCTATCCGCTGCTGGAACAACTGTTTTGCGGGACCTTGATTTTAAGTTCAGTGTGAGAACTGGGTGGTAAAAGTGATGGTTGCAGCTGACCTCGCAACGCGCACCCATCCCATCATGTCCAAATGCCGTTCGTCGTGTTGACTGAGCGTACTCGCAATAATGGCGCGTCTTTATCGTGAATACGTGAGGGGAATGCCGCCATATCGTCG
Source organism: Frankliniella fusca (assembly GCA_029379305.1). Taxonomy (NCBI): domain Eukaryota; kingdom Metazoa; phylum Arthropoda; class Insecta; order Thysanoptera; family Thripidae; genus Frankliniella; species Frankliniella fusca. The sequence goes on along the minus strand of JAHWGI010000383.1, from coordinate 1,189,644 downwards.
CATTGTTCAATCAAGTTGTTGTTGTCCTGTGCGGGATGACCAGCCGTAAAGCAAAAACAAGGGTGAGGGTGACATACAGCTCACAGCTCAGAGAGAAGAGGGTGGGAGAGACGGCGCCCAGCTCTATGCGCGTCCCGCCCTTTATAGCGACATATCTATTTCATTGCAGTCCGCCCAGTGATATTCCGACAAGTATGAACCCTCAGCAGATCCAAGAGGCTCCGAAAACGACGGAGGAGGGAGAGCGTGAGAGAAAGGGAGAGGGAGATGGGGGGGGGGAGGGGGGGGACATGAGGATAAGGCGTCGCCGTAACGCCAGCCATCGCCGCCCGGACCTGCTGCGAGAAGCCCCGAGCCGCACATGACAAAAACATGAATGCGCACCGTCCCCATGGAATTATTTCACTTAGACCACAGCCATGAAAACCGGTCTGCTGTGTAGCGACAATTATTGCGCGAAAGCGGGCGGGCGGTCCGGCGCACGAGTACATACAACGGCAGACAGACAGCCGTCCGCGCCCGCGATATGTAGAGGGCCTTTCAGCTGCGCGTGACAATCCGACGGGAGCGTCAACCACGCGGGGGACGGGTTAATAAGCTAAAACAGAGTCAACACACGCGCCGGGCCGGGGGATTTAGGGAGGGGGAGCAAGGCTGCGCACGGGCAGTGGCACCGCGCACCCAGCCCGGCCCGGCCCTGTTTGCATACCGGCCACCCGGACGGACGAGCTGACCTGTCAGGCGTCACAGCTGCGCGCACGCGTGTTACCGTGGCGTATACGACTCAGTCCGGGAACTTCATGGAAAATGCCAGTCAGAGCGTGGAGGGCGCCGCAACGCTGACGCGCTGACCCCTTGGTGCTACTTGCACCGGGGGGAAAGGGTTCGCTCCGAACGCTCAAGGTTTTCAGCCCGCCCGCGGGGTAGATGAGCCAGGCCGGGCCGGGCGCGGCGGGGCGGGGCGGGGCGGGCTGTGCGCAGGTACATCAATGACTTCCCTTCCCCTCTTCTCGCCCACCCCCACCACCTTCGCCCTGCCCCTTACCCCTCGGCACGCGATGCGGTCGGTTTAGGTGGCAGGTGGACTCTCGATAAGCAGTGTCAACAAGCAGCTGCCACATGTTCTTTACACTTCCAGAAAAAAATAAAATTGAAGCAGGATTTCGGTACTTCATGCAAAAGCAAACGTCAGCGGTAAACCAACCGATCGAAAAATCCCTGACCCTACCGACGGCTTCGATACAGTCGCGAGTATCTCTCCCTCTCTCTTTCCGACCTGATTGCTATCACTTTTTAATGTCGACGGCTAAGATTTCATTCAAAGTTTTAATTTGAATCCGCGGGCGTTACATTTTTCGCGCCGCCGGGGCAGAAACAACTTCATTAATTAAATATTTACAACAATTTTCGTGGGTCGGGGCCACGTCTACTGCTGCAGACGCCTGCTTCACGATCCCGCCACCGGACTGTCGGCCGGAGCGAGAGAGGGAGAGAGAAAGGGAGCAGAGCGAGGGTAAGAGAGAGCGATGAAGCCGCTCTGCGTTTCACGCTTCGAATGTTCGCACTGCCTCCGGAAACATTAACAGCAGCCGACTTGGACTTGGTTGTGACCCTCCGGGCCACTGCCGCGCCCCACCACGCCACGCCACGCCGCACGGGAATAAAGAGCGAATCCAGTCGGGATGAGCGCCCGAGACTTGATTAATTTGGCCCACTTTTCTGCTTCGCAACCCGCTGGCCGCGCTATTCTTCGTGTGTCTAACCCCTCTACCTCCCACCCCCCTCGCCCTCACATACACACACGAGCACGTTTAGGGACGATTGATAAATCCACGGGAGAGAGAGAGAGAGAGAGGAGGAAGGCACAGTGCAGCCCGCGCCACTCCCGGTGCCGGGATCTCGTGAACTCCTTTCGATACATGAATGATGTCAGTAAGACACAGTGTTACGTTTTTTCCACCCTGAGTGTGTCCATGTTGGCAGTCCCTCATCCCTGACGTTCCCATGTGCCGCGTGCATTTCTCTCTCCCGCTTTGCTCGCGCGTGGTGGCACCGAAATCGCATGCGAGAGCCCCATGAATCACCTGCGGGCGGGTCCGCTCCGCGGGCCTCTGCGGGAGTCCGGCAGGCAGTCCTCGGCGTGGCACGGCGTGGCGTGCGCTGGACCCCGTGTCCTTGCTGGTGGAGTGGGGAAGTGGAACTGAAACGCGTGGCGCCCTCAAAGAAATACAACCAAGTACATCTGTCGCAGCTTGATAAATCAAACTAATTTTCTTCGGCTGCAAATATATGTCTTCACAAAATGATTAAAAATAAACAAACTTACAAAAGAGTGTTCTTGTAACACTCACAACAGGCGAATTCACTTGCTAGGAGCAAGAGAATTTACTGACGTCAAATATTTTTACTTGCAACAAGAATGGAGACATCTCTCAGAGGAGCGAAGTATTTCTAGCGACTGCAAACTGCTTGCCAGTACGATAGCGAGTGAAAGAATTCAGCTGAAGAGTGCATCTGGATCGGGTTACAAACAAGTAAGCTCTCTACAAAAATTGCAGCTCTACGTCGCAACCCCCTGACAGAAAAAGAAAGAATGGGGAGGGTTGTGGGAGACAACTGAGCCAATGGAGAGGAAAAGAAATAAGAGAGAGAGAGAGAGAGAGAGAGAGAGAGAGAGAGAGAGAGCTGGGGCTAATGAAGCCTGGGGGACAGACGCGTTCTATGATTTGTTTAGTTACGTTTCATGTTACGTTTTAATTTTAATTAAAGGCGCGTTTCCGCGCGGCGAGGAAAAGGAAAGGAGGAAGCGGGAAGAGCATGGCCAACTTTATTATAAAAGATGTACACTGAGTTTTCCTGGCATCATAATAATTCTCAGAGAATGGTAGGAATGAATTAAGACGGCGCGGTGGGAGAAACGAATTTCTCGCCGAACTGACACCCCTCTAGGGGTTGTTAGCCCTGCTGGTGGTTGCCCCCAGGCCGCGGGACCAGAGCCGGGGCGCGGGCGCCGAGTCCCAGCTGAGGGTGGCGGCGGGGCGTGGCGCGGGGTTGGGGCGGCGAGGGGCAAGTGTTTGATTGATGGCACAGCGAGAGAGCCACTGTATACTTCTTCTACCACACCACACAGCACATCTCGGTTCTGGGACCCGAGCCACTGCCGACGGCTTGCTCTGGTGTGCAACTGATGACCCCGGCATATGAAGTCTGATCTCCGATTCCTGCCCCCGCCCTCCCCGCCCCTGGAATGCACACCGCGGGCCCGCCCGGCCCCGCAGTATCAGACGCAGCGCCACACGACTTAATTAGCAATCTGAAACTGAATATTAGGCGCCGGCGGGAGGGCAGCCGAATAATTAATTGTTATGAGAAATGTCACCGCGTCGGCTGCTGCGCACTTCTCTCCTTTCTCTTTCTCTCTCACTCCGCCTCGTCTTGACGTTTGTCACACAGCAGCAGTCGGTCGCGGAGCAGAGAGCGCCCCCACCGGAACACCCCTAGTTATTAACATCCGAACTGTATCGCACAGCGACCGCTGCGCCGCTACCAGCCTGAGGTGGGGGGAATGACACAGCAGACATAATAATCATGCACAGAGGCAAGGAGGAGAGAGAGAAAGAGAGACAGAAAGAGAGGGGGAACGAACGATAGTCGAAAGGAAGACGAAACAAAAGGAGAAGAGAGCCGGGGAAAGCATTTTTAATAAACGCGCACCTAGTGATTGCTCCTGAGGTTGTCTTTGGGGAGGCGTTGATGGATGGTGGTCCGGAGGATGGGGAGGCCCGGCGCGGCCCGGCCCGGGCCTTATCAGCATTTGCATAATTCGTCAAACTCTGGCCCCACCGCTGTCCTCGCGACGGACCTTCCACCACCGCCGTGGCACTGGGGCGGGGCGGGGCGCCGTGGGGAGAGCTTATTTCGTTTTGTTGGAATTGGGAGGTAAATGAAATCTATTTGACGATTGGTCCAGAGGAAAATGGCTAGGTCACGTACATGCATTCGATGGGGGGATCACTTCGAAAAATCATTGCACGGCCCTTAAATAAACCAGGACTCAAACTGGTGCCACATGGGGAATGCATGACGATGAGCGTTTGGATCCACAGCCTGAGGCCAAAAGAGAAGGAAAAAACAAGAAAAAAATCGTTCAAAAATGTAAAACAATTTTAAACATCAAAATAAACTTGAAAAGATAGTTACCAAAAAAAAATACTCAAGGAAAAAATAAACAAAAAGCTGGAAACAAATGAACTAAGTCTGAAAGAGGGAGAGAAAAAAATTAAATTTATCATAAGGTTCCAAAAAATTTCATTTACCAAAAAAAAAAAAAATACTCAAGGAAAAAAATAAACAAAAAGCTGAAAACAAATGAACTAAGTCGGAAAGAGGGAGAGAAAAAAATTAAATTTATCATAAGGTTCAAAAATTTTCATTTGTATCTTGAAAAATCTAAACAAAAATCCAAAAAATCACATTTTGTATGAGTGATGCCCCCTCGTATGCATTAAAGAAAAGTATTGAATGCCTTAAGATGTTGCGTCCTGGTTAGGCTACTTTCTATATGCGAGGGCAAGGAGGCCAGCGTGTCCCTCGCAAGAAGACTTTTATTTCTGGTGTACGCCAGGCCACTATATGGAGAGTAGCGGTAGCGGAGGGGAAGGGTAGGGCAGGGAGGTTAAACTACTGGTGACGACAAATGGCCGCAAATGACTGATAAAGATTGCTACGGATGAGGCGTCAGTGCCTCCCTCTCCTTTAATACACTTGAAACCAAATCGAAAATGCAAGGCAGGAAGAGGAAGAGAGAGGGGGAGGGGAGGGAGAGAGAGAGAGAGAGAGAGAAATGGAGAGAGGAGGTGGGAAAGGGGCTCCCAGCCACTTGCACCGCAACGCTCCACCACGCCCCTCAGCCTGCGCCCTTTGCCCACCCCCCCACCCCCCCACCCTCACGCGGATTGACAGATGACGCTCGGCATTGCTTCTGAAATTCGGCGTAGGGAAGCACCATACTCTCAAGAGTAAGTTAGGTTATACCCCACCACATTTGCAGTTCACTTCCCCGTTAAATTGTCTCAAAAATAATACAATTACTTTTACTTTTATCAGGGTGTCGAGCGGCGAACGGAAATAAAATTCAAGTGTTTTTCCCGGTTTATTAAAATTCAAGGGTATTTTGGACTTCTCCGACACAAAATTTTGCCTGTGAAAAGGACGTTTGTTTCGCAAATGTCCCAAAAATGTTGTTACCGAGTGTTGTTACCACTACCATAGAGGAGAATGAAACAAAACAGCCACAAAGAGTATGAATTGTCCGCCGGATGAAAGCATGCTTTTTGCAATAAGCAGCAGCGCAATGCTCAGCTGCTCGGGAAGGAGCTTCGAGCGGGCTTTTTCCAGGGTTAGGGCTACAGTAAAGTGAAATTGAAGGGTTTCCCCCGGGTTTTTCAAGAGCAAAGTAAATTCAAGGGTCTTTTCCGGGTTTCCCGGATTTCCAGGGTCGCTCGACACCCTGTTTTTGTGCAGTTTAAGCGAGAAGCAAACAACTCTCAAATTTTTGTACACCTCGCAATTCAGGAAAATTCAGAAAATTTTACGAAAATTTAGAAGCAAAAAAAACCTATAGTAAGAATTCAATAAGATTCAATAAACATTCACAAAACTTCACGAAAATTCAACAAAATCGTACTTCCAAAAAAGTTGTTTCCCGCACTCGAGTTTAAAATAAAGTGATTTTGTAGTCAAGCAAACAGCTGAGGCGCTTCAGCAGCACTGTCTCAAATAAGTGTACTGAGGGAGGGAGGGAGAGGATCAGGAGGGCGCAGCGAGGCGAGAGTTGTCTTCCTCGGCCAAAATATGCATCGGGGCTGCTTAGCCTCGCCGCGCAGGCTAATGTCACGCGGCGGCGCCATCAAAACGCAATGCAATGGAGCGGGCCGTAAGTTTTTATCGCGGGCGGAGACACGGCATCTGGTGCCGCCCCGGCACTTATTGCGGTGCGTGGCGGGGCGGGCGCCACTGTACAAGGCTGGTGGCCTACTTGATTACGGTGAGCCATTCGCGGTGCACCGTGCTGCCCTGTCTTTGCCGTTGTGCGCATTGTGACCGAACGGTTGTGCGTCTACGGGTGCGTGTCAGAACATATCCTTCTAGATAGAACGCAGTACTACTCTATGGTCTCGAATTGACATGCAACACTTGCAAAGATCTTGCAGAATAATCACTCCATGTGGTCGATGCAACTTTGTACGGCAGTGTAACCCTCGTAGGTTGCAGATGAGACAGCACTGGCGTCTTGACAAGGCTGCCAACCCCATCACACAGTGTTTCCTCCTTCCGTTTCTCTCTCTCTCTCTCTTCCTCCCACAACAGCACAGCGCCCTTCTCCGCGCGGAGAGGGGGGGAGAGACGGTGCGAGAGGGAGAGAGAGAGCGAGAGACCCTGGTGGGAAATTCGGAGGAGCGCGGAGGCAGCGGCGGCACGGCGCGGTCCCACTTGGCCCACTCGGGGCGACAATTACATGATTACGTACAGCTATCAGCGTGGCGCTCGCTCTCCCGCAGGAATTGTCGCAAGACAAACTTTGCCAAGATTGCGCCGTCGTTGTTGTTGCTGCTGCTCGTGCTCTGCCGTTGGCTGACCTGCTATGTACACCGCCAACTTCCTTCAGTAAATTTGGGTAGCTGTCAGAATCGCATCTGTGCTCTCTTTTACATGGTATTTCGCTTTATTACTTTTTTCTTCTTTTTTTTTTCAAAAATTGTTTGCCCGTCGTGCTACTAAGTATATGAGAGCTAGAACGATGTGGGTCCCTCATTTTAAAACGGTAAACACACGTCAATGCTTTCAGTTCCACATTGGCGCATAGTAAGAGGGAACGAAAAAAAAACAAGCGATGGGAACGTGGCCACCTCGCGGCAAGCCTGCCGCGAGGACAATATGATCCTGATCAAATATTTAGAACGTTTCATGTGCCTCGGTAGGGCAATTACCACGCTTTTTTCCCTCTCTGTGTCCCTGCAGCACCCACTCTTTCTCTCTCTCTCTCTCTCTCTCTCTCTCTCTCTCTCTCTCTCTCTCTCTCTCTCTCTCTCTCTCTCTTTTCGTCACCCCACAAGAAGTGGTAGAGGTATGAATTTATATACAAAAAAAAATATTAATAATAAAAAAAAGGATACATGTAGGGGAGCAGCAGGCGAAAAAAAATGTTCTGTGTAGGAAAAAAAAGATGAGCAAGAGGGACTGTGATCACGCGGTTGGGGAAGTCGGCCCCCTCTCACCATTTCACTTATGTAATTCGAATTTTAGTGTGATTGCATCGACGACCGCCAGATTCAAGTCATTATTTTTCCTCCTAAAGGGGCGGTCGAGGAACTGCCCCAGAAGCAGGTCTTACAATATTTATCTTAACAGCAGGCGGAGCCCACTTACAAGAAACAGCCCAAGGTCCATGCGGGAAGCACAGAAGGTCGAAACACGAAAACGTCTCGCCCGCGAGCGGCGAACGTTGCCATGGAACACCGAGTTTTCTTGGATTGCAATTATGACAATCCTTCTCCTCCCCTTAGCCCCTCCAGGTGCGGATGAGCGCCAGTTGAGAAGGATTGAGAGAGAGAGAGAGAGAGAGAGAGAGAGAGAGAGAGGGGGGGGGGTGGGGAAGAGAGAGAGAGAGAACCAATGCGTGAGTGTGCGGGAGTAAGTGAAAGACAGACAGACAGGGCACGCGGCCCGGCGTCGCTCCCCACATGAGTTCCACATCAATCGGAGCGCACCCCTTTCCCCTGCCAGCCGGGCCGGGCCGGGCCGGGCTGCTCGCTGGCCCCCCGGGGCATGCCTTCCCCACAACTATACCGTCTTGAATTTCAACCACATAATTCGGCTAAGAAATTCCAATCCGACATGTTGATCCGCCTTCGACATACCGCGCTCAACTTCTGAAGGAGTCGGCGGCGGAGGCGGGGACGAGGAGGAGGAGGAGGAGGAGGAGGAGGAGGAGGAGGAGGAGGAGGAGGAGGAGGAGGAGGAGGAGGGGGCCGCGAGGGGCGCGGTGAGGCTGGAGGGGCCGCGAGCAGGGGCTGTGCACGCCTCCGCCCCGCGCGGCGCGTGCACCGAGCAGCCCTTAAACAATCATCACTCCTCGTGTGTGTGTGTGTGAGTGCGCGCGTTCTCTCGCGGGGGTGGCAGCGGGAAAAGCCACGGCACTGTCGTCGCGACGCACTTGATTCGATTGTGTGTGTGTGTGAGTGTGTGTGAATGTACGCGCGTGCGCGTGCGTGTACGTTTCGCGTCACGGCGCGGCATCTTGGACTCCCTCGAAGAATGTCAAACTCTCCGCATAGACAGTCCGCACGGCGCTTGCAAGCTCTTGCAAGACAACCCTCTCCGCCGCTAGCCAAAAGACAGGAGCTCACACACACACATACACACACACGCGCGCGCATATACACACACCCTCTTCCCCACGCCACAACCGTGTGCCTCCCCCCCCCCACCCCCCACTCCCCTGGCCCGCGCCCCGTCTATAATTTCATTCCACATCCATCCATAGTCGTGCGCGTCGGCGGTGGAACACTTTGCTCAGTGGCGCACAGTTGGCAGCCGCGCGCCGGTGGGCGGGTGTGTACGTTGTGTGCGAGGGGTGAGAGGGACGGGGGAGGGAGTGAGAGAGAGACCGTTGCGCCCGTATCCGTCATAAAGAACAACACAGCTCAAATCTTCTTACTCTCACGTTGGCACCCCTTAACCCCGAGGCGCCGCAGCGTAGGGCTCAGCATTCCCTCTCGCACCAGAGGAGCAGGCAGGGGGCTGCCGTGAGAACTTCCCTGTGCGCGCGCGCGCGTGTTTGGGTGTGTTTGCGCATCGTGATTTCCAGAATCTCATATCATGCATGCGCTAAGCGCACTGGGCCGTAATCACAAGCCGTGCCCGACGAGCCGGAGGAGACTTACGCCGACTGAGACATCATCCGGCACAACAGTGCCAAGAGGTGCAGGGCCTCCCCTGCACTAGGAACCTGACACACTTGAACAGAGTAAAGGTCGAAGGGGGAAACAACTCTGAATTTTAATTACACATTAAGTTAACTTTTGTCAAATTTTACTGTACATTTAACCTGTTTTTTAAACAACATTTCCTGAATTTCCCTGATTTTTTTTCTAAATTTTCAATGTTTTTAAAATCTGAATTCTTCGAAATTTTCCGGAATTAAGAGGTGCGGTTAAAAAAAAAAACAGTTGTTATTTCCCCCACGGTAAGCGTGTAGACACACTAGGGACGGCTGTCCGAATGAAGAGTCATAAATCTAAATGAGTACCACATGTGCAGTTTTGTGTTTCCAGATTGCGATTACTGCCTTGAGAATGCTAAAAGAGCCCTTATTTTCAGCTTTATATCGGATATGAGTACTATGTCATAGCTGCTGCTATATCGACATTGGTCCGTAGGAATGCCCGCCGATTCTGAGAAAAGCGAGCACGAGGGGGACTAAGGTTGGGAGGGGGAGGGGGGAAGAGAGAGAGAGAGAGAGAGAGAGAGAGAGAGAGAGAGAGAGAGAGAGAGAGAGAGAGAGAGTAAGGAAAAGGACGCAAATTACATTACGCCATTGCTCAATCTCAGCGCTCCTTTGCCCGCGCCGTATCCGGCTAAACTTTAAAACAACAGCGCATACAAACGTGCGCGCGCGGCCGGGCCTTCCCCGCCCCCAGTCCCTCTTAAGACGTTGCCCCGGGGCGCCCCTACATGGGCCCGCGCCACGCGCTTCTGTATTTCGTTCGCGCTTGTATAGCCTCGTGCTATCCTCTCCCGTGCGCGCCGCGCCAACATCTCCCCCTCCCCCACCCTTATACCGTAGGATACACTCGCTCGCGCCCCGCACGAAAAGTCTCCAAACGGCAGGTCAAAAGTCATCGCGCGGGTACGCGGCCGCGTCATCCCATGCTAATCAGGCCGGCTAAAACACACTGCGCAAAAGTACACCTCGCTAATTACGAAGCCCCTCTCTTTTTGTCTTTCATTTTTTTTCCGTCTTCTTTTACAGCGGTTGGTAATGCGACGCCAGGCCACGTCCAGAAAGCGCGAGCGCGGCGGGCGGGCGGGCGGGGACGGACGTCGTAACCTTAAATGCGCGGGAATTATATCATTTGTAGAGGGAGACAGAGAGGACGCCCGGGAGCGGCGTGGGCGGGAGCGAGAAGGAGACCGAGATGTTTTTATAAGAAAGGTATTAAAAAGAGAGAAAAATACAAGCAGGCGCGGAGGGAAAAAGAGCCATCTCCTTTTACGTTGGCCGTGTCTTCTTGCTTTCAACTACCCCGCTAACCTCCCTCTTCCCCCAGCCAGGCAGTGGACTGATGGCCGGAGCTTCGCGCGGGAAATATTAAAAAAGTAAATCATGTCGGCCGTGCCGGGACCCGAGCCCCGGACCCCGGGCCGAGCCCAGCCCATCGCGTCGGTGCCGTGGCCCGCCTGGCCTAGGCCACCGCGACCCGCACTGATTTGAATGTCATCGGGGCGCCGCCCGTCGCCGCTGACCTCGGGAAAGGGAAGTCCTTTCATCCAGCAATTTCCAGCGGCTTTAGAAACTGGCCACCAACTCCTTGAAACCCCGGCCCACTCGCGCGACATACTGCCTGGAGATGGTCGAGCAAGACCTTCGGGGCACCGCAACCGCATACAGCAGCAAAACAGCTAGGGAGGAGTAGAAATCGGAATAGAATTATTCGAGGGAAAAACAACTCTGATTTTTTGTAGACAAGTTTTGTGAATTTTGTGAAGTTTTGCTAGAGTTCTAGAATTCTGTTAATTTTTGTTAATTTTTTTTCTGAATGTTTCTGAATGACAAGGTGTTCAAAAATTTCAGAGTTGTTTCCCCCTCGAATTTATAGCTTTTCTACTTCTAGCACCTTATTGAGTAGATCTCATAAGATTCGGCAACTCCTTTGCCCTTTCTAGAAACGAACAACCATTTGAGAAATAATAAGAGTCGTTGTTCGCAGTCGTCATGCTGGTCCTGGGCCACACGACATCACGCACACAGGGGGCGCAGCGCATATCTCTCTACTAATCACCATTGTGGGCCGCAACAGCCTGTCAGCGCTCACAACAATCGCGCAGAGGAGATGATACGTGTCACGGCAGACAAAAGAGCATCGGTTATTAGAGCCAGGCTAGTTGACTGACCATTGTCCAATCCCATAGCGAGAGAGAGGGCGCGTGATAGAAAGGAACAAGCTAAGAGAGGAAAGGACTTCGATCTTATTCGCCTACCGGAATCAAAACAACTGCAAGATCGTGCTGTGTCATTGTATAGCCACATCTGTTGCCGCCGAGGGGGAACTCACTTAAACAAAATTTGTACAATGATTTTTTTGATTTTTGATTTTTTTGATTTTTTTGATTTTTTTGATTTTTGATTTTGATTTTTCTTTTGATTTTTCAAGAGATTAAAGAAGCTATCTGTTACTTTTACAACCAAAAAAATGTGTTGTTTTCTTAATTTCTTTCAATTTTTCTCAGTTTTTGGGTCTTTTGTTCTCGATTTTTCGGATTTTTATGCAACTTTCTGATTGATTTTATTTTGATTTTTTTGATTTTTTTAAATGATTTTTTTGGGGCTGTACAATGATTTTTCGAAGTGATCCCCCCCTCGGTTGCCGCACAATAAGCCACTCACGGACGCGTTCCACCCGTGCTCCCGAATAAGACGATACGGTCTTCTTCCAGAGCTAATCCGACGAGCCAAACACGCAACTTTGTTTCTGTTCTAATTTTTTTTCCGTCTTCCCCTCGCTCATTTGGAAGTGACTCTTTTAACTGCCGGACCCCGCAGAGGGCGCGACGGCGCCAAGCGGACAGCTGGGACCCCTCCCTACACCGCACCCGAGGCGCGTGCGGGCCTCGTAAAAATTAGCAATGATGACACCGGGCTTGAATTCATTCATAAAACAAGCGGGCGGAACGCGACACTGCGGCAGATGCCGTCGTCCAACAGACCTGAGGTAAAACTCCGGCTCATTCGGGTTGATAAGGAACGACTGAATATCGAAGGGTCCTTCACCTAGTTTCACTATGAATTCAAGCGTAATCTGATTTTTCAGATTTTTCCTGATTTTCTTAGATTTTTTCTTGTTTTTTTCTGATTTTTTCTTGATTTTTTCTGATTTTAATTTAGGGTGTACACTGATTTTTTTGAGTGAAGGGCCCCTCGCTGAATATACACGCCCAGCCTGGCCAAGAGACGCAGTTCCCCGCACTCTGTACACCGCCGTCACATATGAACTCAGCCTTCCCCCGGTTAAACCTTCCGCCCGAATCCTCCGCTTCTTGCTGCGGCCGCTCAGACTGCCTCTGCACTGTCGGATGAACCAAGGGGCTTATGTGGTGCAATATTGGCGCGTGCATGTGCCCCTCCCCGCCCCCGACCACAGATACGCCTACCTGGTGCAGGGGGCCATGCGGCCTACGTACGAGTTTTCACCCCCTTCCTTTCATATAATTATTAGAATCCACGGGAAGCCTTCTTTCTCAGGTTTCTCGGTTTCTCGATAATGCTGCTGCATTTTGAGACAAAGGCACGGAGGCTCGGAGATGACATGATAAAGATATGGGCAGGAACTGCAGCCAGATGCAGGCCGAGGTATAGGGGCAGTCTGTACGGGGCGTAGGCCAGCAGGGCCCCCCCAAGAGACACCCCCGGACACTCGCGCCCGCACGGCCGCACGCCGACACTGAAAGGGAATAGCTGTACTGAAGTCCTGCGGTAGGAGCGAGGGGAAAAATCAGGCAAAGAGGAAAAAACGTACTGGGGGTTGTGCACCCAGTACCAAAAAAATAAGGAGAAAGAAAAAGTGGAGAAGGCAGAGGGAGAGAGGGACTCCAGCCGCAGAGAGCCCCAGCTAATATTCATATTTATGGAGATTTCTTTGTTTGGAGGGAATTAAAAAAAGACCTATAAAAGATAATGATGACACCGATGGTTTGAGCCGCACGTGGCGTGGCGGAGCGCGGCGGCGCCTGGCCGAGGTGGCGAAGTGAGGGGAGCAGGGAAATGCTTGAGTGGTGACGTCGATTCCTTTTCGCCTTCTTTCATTAGTCTGCCCGGGCAGCCGCCGGCGGCCCTTTCAATGGAAACTCATCAACACATCGCCCATGAATATTATTTTTGCGACTTTTTCCATCGAATAGTAGAATAGCATGATACACCTCTCTCTCACTCTCTTCTCTATTTCAAATGAAAATAAACGAGTAATTAAAACGAAGCAAAGTCGTCGTCAAAGACGCGTCGCCGTCAAAGTTGCGTCGCCGCGGGAAGAGAGAAGCCCCAGCGGCAGCAGGCACCGTCTGCGCCCAGATGATATCCGTCCCTGCGGGCGCCTGCCAGACCCCGTCGTGCCACGGCCGCAGGTGCATCGGCTTGCGAATGGGCGCGGCGCCACCGCGACGCCAATTACCATGTCGTAAAAATGATATCCGAACGGAGGAACAAGCTCCGACTGGGGCGCGAGCACACGCAGCCGCCACAGTGTAGATCACAATTTGGAAGAGACATGACGATGGGAGTCGTACGGCAGTCCCACCCCCTCCGCGCGGAGCTGCTGCCGCCCGAGAAGTACAAATGACATCAGCGCCACCGCAAAGTGGATTGGGCGGGCGAGGAGGAAGGACGCGCGTGTATCCAGCAGGCAGTGATAGGTCTGCAGCGTCCTATAGGAGGAATACCCTTAGGAGGCCGGAATGTGGGTCAAGCTTCGTTAGCAAGGCGACGACGCGGTAGCGGAGCTGGAGATGTCTGCCAGTGTTGTGCATCCTAGCCAGCAAGATAAAAACCAAGAAAACACACACCAATACACACCACACAGCAAACAGCAATGACCGTGCAGTGCATCGCATTCCAGGACGATTGCGATAATTGCGGGTTCGGGCGGCCGGCGGGCGGGGCGACGGGGCGGCGGCGCGCGCGGGGGCCTGGGCTGGGGTCGTGCACCCGCCCGGCGCCTGCGGTCCCAACCCGTAACGCGAATTAGAAGTTATTGGGTCAACAAAAGTATTCGTATACACTGCAAAGAGGGTTCCGGACAACGCGTAGACATTTTGAAAAGCGATCAGGCTGCAGTTTGATTCTACGAGCAAGGCCATGGTGTCCGAAGTAAGTCAGGTGGGACTGGCGCGTCGCCAACCCTAACCTAAAAGCCCGCCTAATGGTCGCCTCCCTCCACCCCCAACACTGGCCCCCGGCCGGCACACGCTTTTATCTGGGCACATCAAAGATTCCGCATGTTGAAGCGACCGGTCGGATTACAGAAATCCCGTGGTCTTTCTTTGAAATCCAGTGAAGAATGCCGCAATATTGAAAAACGCACCGCTGGCGAGCGGGATAGAACCGCTAGGCCTGCAACAACTACATGCAGTAGCGGTCTCTCCCCCCCCCCCCCCTCCTCCGCTCCCTGAAGCCTCTCGGGCCCGGCCTGGCCCGAGGAGATTCTCAAGTCATATTGGCATTTATACCGAACAAAAACGCCACAGAGGGATGCGCAGACATACGGCGTGCGAGTGTGAGTGTGTGTGCGCGCACGCCCATGTGTGGGCCGGGAGCCTTTATCTTTCGGCCACCGCCGCCGCAAAGAGAGCTGAGTGGTCACAGAAATAATATCTCTTCCAGACCGACCCCATATAATTTCTTTCCCTTCTTCCAGTTCCTTGAATATAGTTTATTAATAAAAAAAAAACTGAGTTGCGGCACAGTGCCCGTGACTGTCCTCTACCTCCCCTACCTACTCATTTCTCCCCCACCCCCTCTTCTCCCCGGTATCGCCCTTCAGCATGCACACACACACACACACACACACACACTCACACACGTGAACCTGCGGCAGTGGCCACAAAAGGAAATATGTATCGCACGGGGGAGAGCGCCGCCCCTGTCCCCGCGGCCCGAGCTCCCCTCTCCCATACGCGCGCCTTCACAAAAGAGCCCCTCTACCTCCCCCTCCCCGGTCACAACGCTTCAGATGGTGGAACCTCCTCTACTACTGCTGCTACCACCACCACCACCACCACGCAGAAGTCGCGGGGGCGCGCGCCCGTCAGCCAGTTCAATTTCAGGGCTGCTTGATTTCCAAATGGCGTCAAAATCGGATCAGTTTGAATAAGAATGAAGAGGAGTGAGTCTTCGCCCGCTTTTCCCCATATTTCGCCGGGGCCCCTCCGTCTCGCTCGGCTCACCCCGCCACGCCGCGCCACGCCTCTCTCTGCGCGTTGCATTATTATTTGGAAAGAGTTTGACGTTTTTAACGGAAGCGGCGCGGAGGCGCGACGAGACGGACGTGTGGTAGCTGACGGGGCGGGCTTGACCCTCTACTTTATTTTTATTTCATTTTTTTTCCCTTCCCTCTTGCCACCCTGACGAGCCTAACATCCCGTGACCGCCGAGGTTCTGCGCGCAACAGCAATCGCGACTAATGTCTCTCCTGCTGCGCTCGAATCGAAAACTACTCCCTCCCGTCGGCGCATCCCCGCGCGCCGAGAGGGGAAAAAAATCATGCCTTTGTTGGGCTCGCGCAGTCAAATTTTTATCCCGCCGCCGTATTTTAATATTACGCCTTAATATATGATATCTGTAATGTTTGGCCCGCGCGCTCCTTTTGTGTTGCGGCTTTTGATGGTAGTTTGTGAATATGTGTGCGTGTGTTGCATGCACATAGTGGGCTCCCTCCTCCTTGTGTGCGCGGTGGCATGCCTCGGCCCGGCCTCAGCAAACGGGGCGGGATGTGTCTTCCCCCGATCACTCGCCGCACTTCATTCAGCAGGAAGTTCGCAATAATTTTCGAGACGCCAACTGTCGAGCGTGCTCCCCTTGCCGCGACCTGCGACCTCATCAACCGACTCAGCTTTGACAGCAATGCCTGCAGAAGTGTGAGCTATTTGACCTCCTGAGGTGCATCAGCGATCGTGATTTCGGATACCGCCGTGAGAAGTTCGAAGCTTTTGTTTGCGGACGAGACCCTCTCCCATCTAATGCTTCCTAACCTCAGTCAACGCTATGTGTTCATCTCCAGAAGGCTACGCGGTTGCGTTCGCAAATGGCTGCCAGTTGGACAAGACGCAGTCGATGGGACAACGCTTTTTTCAAACGCATCCCCATCACAAGGCGAGGCTCCAAGGAGGAGGATCTCGTTCGAAATGGCATTTATTGCCCGCTTTCATGTGTCTGCTGGTGGGCGGACCCGCAACTCGTAAATTTGTGCGTGTTTTCAATGCGGACCTCGCCTCTCTCGCGCAAAGCCAGTCTCTCTCGCACTCGCACCGCTCCCTATCATTCGAATACATTTTTTAATGCACTCCCTTGCATGAATGGGAAGCATACATTGTATAATAAATCACGACGTATTATTTTGTTGTGAGGTTCACCATGCAAATACCATACAATAAACGGAACCATAAGATTTGTTTATTATTAGATTGCTGTTAATACTATGGCACGTATAGGAGTTAAAACAAAGTGCTTTGTTTGTGAATACGTAGCCATTTGCGAACGCGGTCAACCTTTTTCCCACTTCCAAACCCAAGGTCGTCTCGATCAAACCACTTCCGACCCTGCACAGGGCCAACGGTAAAAACGCTGGCGAAATACACGGAGGGCAGGGGGCGAGCGCGCGCGGCGCGGTCCCGAAAGGCCATACAACCGCGCTCGCTTCCGAAAATCGAAAACGCTCGCCCCGTCTCTTCCCCCTTCAATGAAATCAACAAATGGAGCAGTGAAATGCAACTCGCCTCCAATTACCTATCAAATTCGAGCCGGAATTGGGTGGAATAGGAGTGAGCCACGCCGTGGGGGGTCCACGCTACCGCTAAGGCAGGGCTACCACCACCACCACCACCACCACCACCACCACCACCACCACCACCACCACCACCACCACCACCGCGGGGTGGGGCAGCGAGCTGGACTGACAACCCCCGTCCGCCCCGGCAGGGCAGGGCTCGGCGCTCGGCCGGGGTCGGGTTGGCCTTTGGGAATTGAAATTGGCATGAAGTAATTCGAAAGGGGCGCCTCCGCCGAGACCTCTCCTCTCCTCGGCCCGGGCTGGGCCCTCCAGGTCATGTGAGTCAGTGCTCCCCGCCCCGCCCGGCCCCGACGACACCAAAAGAAAACACTCCCCCTCCCCGGCAAGTCCGGGGCTTCGTGGTGGCGCAGAGGCAGGGTAGGTAGGGCAGTGCACGTTTCCCCAGACAATACCCAGTAAAAGCCATTAGATAAGTGTACCTCGTATAGAGTGCATACATAAGGATCGATGCTCAGGGACTAGCCTCTCTCCCTCTCTCCTCTATCAGGCTGGTCCCCGCACGTCCCCCTCTCCCCTGGCACTGCGCGCAATGACTTCTTTTATGTTCCTTGCATTTAGCTTTCGCCTTATTACTTCCTTCCGCATAACATTTGCGTGAAATGCCACGGGCCTGTTTGCGCTCTACTTGGGATTGCTTGTGATATCCTCCTTTCTCCCCTACCTCAACCATTCTTTACATTTCCCGACATTTTCTTTCCATTACTCCCCATCCTTCCTTCTCCTCTGCGCCACGCCGTTTTATTTTCCTTCGACATTAATTCGTGATGTCCTAATTCGTCTGCTCGTATTGGCCTTTCCAGAGCGCTCTCCCCGCCGCCGCCGTCGCAGCGCCCAGTCGTTAGCGGGCGGGAAGGTCGCGGGGGTAATACGCCGTGACAGTGAGACCAAACTCGTCCTGCACTTTCAAACTATATTCTACGGGCTGAGGCCAAATATCACATCATGCTCCGAGGAGGCTGGCGTGCGGAAAGCACCACTTTTGCGCCCCAATAACGCCAATTACGTTGCTCTCCCACTCGCCCCCTTTCTGTCTCTCTCTGCCTAAGCATGTGTGAGACGAGTGCACGTGTGTGTGTACGCGTACGTACGCGTTCGCGGGGATCTTGGCGCGGCGGGAGCGACGCCGTGTTCGCGCTCAGTCTGCTGTTTTTATTGAAATATATTTCCACTTTGGAGTTTTAATTAACTGCGATGAAGCAAGCGCCACCGCGTTTAGGCGGGCGCCGCGCGCGCGTTCGCTGCCGTCATTTATAGAGGGGCGGAGAAAGGGGAAAGGAAAGGGGGGGGGGGGGGGGGTAAGCAGACGTGGAGGAAGTTTTGGCGCGCGCGGTGCGTTTCGAAAGGCCAGGGGCGTAGAGGGGGGACGGGGTCGCGGCGGGGCAGAGCCGGGGCTTGCAGAGCGAATCACGCACGCGAGAAATAACCAAAAACGAGTACGAAACTGTTTCTGCTCCCAATCGATACATTTCATTACACGGCTTGTAAAACTTTTACAAAAGTAGGCCTACAAACAACGTGCAAAGCCTCCTTACAAAACTGAACTCTCAACATATTGGGTTCCGTATGGGATGCGACGGCGTGAGAAGAAAAATATCGCGACGGGCGGCCCAGCCGATTGCGGTCACTCCGCCAATAAAAGGTTGTGGCGCGGCGCGGCGCTGGGCGAGGCGCTGGGGCTCTGTGATTAGAGGCGCTGGGCGCCCTGAGTAAAAGGCAATCATCCGTGTGTCATTATGTAGTTGAGCGAAGTCGGGCGCCAGACACACACACTCTCACACGGGTACACACACACGCGCGCGCGCGCACTCACGCACACTCACAGACGCCACCAGAGAGATTCATCACTTCAACTGTATCTCTCGATATGGAACCGGTGCAGCAGAGACTTTCTAGCGTGTGGGCGCTCACACTGAGATACACTATGAATTTTGGTGCACAGTCAAATTTTTGTAATTTTTTCAATTTTCTACATTTTTAGGGGAATTTCATCTTGAATTTTATGCAAATTTTTGTGAATAATCTTGAATTTTCCCCGATATTTTCCCGAATTGCTCGAAACTCTTTAATATCTCGGCATTTTTATGATTTGCCTTTTTCTAAATTTTCTTGAGATTTTCTAAATTACGAGGTGTCTAAAAAATTAAGAGTTGATCCCTCCTCAACCTTTGGCACTCTTTAAAAAAAAAAAATACCTTTTTTTAAAAAAACCTCAGCGCTGTCTGCTAATTTCGCAGAAAGTGCAGGAACACCCGGTGTGACACCTGTAAGCTCAATCGGTCGGAAATATGTCTTGTCTTCCCATAGGCCCGGGGCACCGCCAAGGAGCGTGCGGGCGACGGCCGACGTGACAAGTGCCGCCGTGACTAATGGTGTCGAGAGCGCGGCCTATTTAATTTCTCATACCGCTCTGGTACGACTCACGTGTGATAGCCGTATGATAAATCGAGCCCCGGCTAATTTGTCTTCTCGGTCTCCAAGGATGCATATCCGCATGAGGCGCCTCTACTGTCCGCTGGCTATGAGGTGCGTCGTGGGCGGGTTGCGGAGGGGTGGGGCGAGGTGGGGCAAAAGGCAGCAGGGTTGGATACGCGCAGGGGCGGGGCTGGAGGTCGCGGCGCTGCGCACACGGTAGAAATCATGTCTGACTTTTGGAGGAGCAAGTGAAACTTCGAGAAACTCCCTTGGTTTGAGAAAAACACCTGTGACTTGACTTGAAGAACTTCAAAGATTTGGAAATTTTTCCTATTTTTTTGAGGAGCCCTCCTTATAATTTTAGGTGTCCTCAAGCAAAAGGAATGTCTTTAAAGTGTATCATTTTCCCTCAAAAGGTTAGACCTGGTTTTTACCGTGCAACGCGAAGGCAGTGCGGCGGTGGCGGTGGAAGCGAGAGGGGCCGACTTCTGCGGGAGTAAGAGCGCGAGGGAGTTGAAAAATGATTTTCTGATCGAAATCCAATAGCAGCATTGGGACTCGGGGCCGGGCCAAGCCGGGCTCGGCTCGCCCCCTTCGCTCGCCTTGCGAAAGAAAAGGGGCGGGATGTTGACGAACATGGACAAGGACGAGAAGAAGCGAGACACCAGGGGGGAAAGGAGGAGGGGGGGGGGGTGCACTTTCCATTCCATTCGCACCTTTCAGAGTAGTTGGAGACTCCTGATGAAAAGTAAAGACTGGCGGGGGCCTAAAAAGGACAGGAACGGTCAGTTTGATGCGCTGGTCAGTCTCGGAGGGCGAGATAGACGTGGACGGGGTGGGGTGAGGGATGGGGAGGAGTTCTGACCAAGCATGTGAGATTTATACGCCTACAAGCACAAATGGACCTCCATTTGTGTAGTCGGGAAATGGCGGCTCGAGTTTGCCTCGGGCGACGGTAGAAAAGTGGGATATGGAGTACATAGGGGAGGCTTGAAGCAGCCACCTTGCTCGCAGAGTGGGACGGAAGCACAATCGACTGTAGCATGTCGGAGTGAGTCCGTTTGCCGAAAACATCCTCATTTATCTCCCCTTCCACTCATCGCATTGCTCGGAGGGAGCGGGGGGGGGGAGGGGGGATACACCGCCCATCCGTCTGTTGGACCGTCCGTCAGTCCGCGGTCAGCTGGGGAGGGAAGCCCCTCACCGCACCGGCTAGGCCACTCCC
Organism: Frankliniella fusca; assembly: GCA_029379305.1. Classification (NCBI taxonomy): domain Eukaryota; kingdom Metazoa; phylum Arthropoda; class Insecta; order Thysanoptera; family Thripidae; genus Frankliniella; species Frankliniella fusca. The sequence continues at coordinate 1,169,169 of JAHWGI010000383.1, read as the reverse complement.
GCCTTTGAGCCCGGCCCTCTCGGTACACACACGGTACTACAGAGCCGCGTGTTTGCCGAGTCTCTTGACCTAGTGAGTCTTCCTCTACGGCGACACGGAGAGTGTCGGTGACGCACACATACGCAACGCCCAGTGGTACACGGAGTAGGCGTAAATGCAACCACCCAAATGGACTCAGAGGGAAAGAACTATTGCTGCGAATCTTTTCTGCGGCACAGGAGCCGTTCCGATGGGGAGAAATCGAGGGGTATATAACAACTTTGAATTTTGGTGAACAAATTTTGTGAATCTTCGTGAATTATTACAAATTTTTTGTGAATATTTACTTGAATTTTACCAAAATTTTTGTGAATTTTGTAAATGTTTAGAGGCGTACAAAAATTTCAGAGTTGTTTCCCCCTCGAGGGAAAGACACAAAGCACATTAACATTCGTAAGGACAACTTCAAATCGCACAACATGAAGAAAACGACCAGGTGGAGAGGTAGTGAAAGGTGTGCATCAATAAGAGAGACTAGAGTACGACAGAGAATGGGTGCGGCGAGAAAGCATGACACTCTATTGACTTAGCACGACGTTCGATCGGCGGAACACAAACACGAATGAGCAGGAGCCTAGCCGGGGCGCGCGCATTCATTAATGCTGCGACTTAAAGCGCGTTTCCCACCCCCTACCGCACCGCGCAGCGCACCCCGGGAAAACTGAATGGCAAGGAGGTAAACAGGCGCACGCGCCGCTCGCCAGGGAAGAGCTGAGGGGGGAAAGGGGAGGTGACTGCCATACGCTGGACGGTGCCCTATTCGCCTTTCCTCCTGCCGACTGTGTGTTTGGCTCTTTCGAGATTGTAATCAGTTTTCTTTGTGCAGGCTTCATCCCTTACTTTTAGTCCCTCTCCCTCGCTTACCTCACTCATTTCTCATCACCTTTCGTTTCACGCCTCTCGCTCGCCCAACCCCAGTGACATTAAAGTCGGCTGGACAACCCTTCTCTTCAGATCTCTGTTGACATTCGTCAACTTTAGGACAAAAGAGAACGGACGAATGATTGGTAGGGAAACGTTATGCCTTCAGTCACATTGTGGCTTTTTGGAGGATTATTAGCAGCCCACCTTTTTTTCAATAAAATTGTTTTTAACTCAAACTGCGTTGCTATGAGTTTTATATTCACACGTATTCTGTTGAAAACTTAAATGTACAAAAATAAAGAAGCCCAATTCAACTATTAATCATGAAACCGCAATGTTTTGTGGGAAAATACAAGGGCCCTTGCTAGGGAGAGCGTGTGAGAAAGAGAAAGAGGAAGAGAGAAGAGGAAGGAGGGGAAAGGGGGTACAGCGCGACATTGAGTTCTGCGTGTCAAAGACGGTGCCACGTCGCTTGAACGAAAGGTGATTAAATGTTTTGCAGGGGTTCTCAAACTACAGAGAAAGGGATAAGAAGGCAGCCTCTCGTTCCAGCCCCTCCTCCCCCTCTTCCTCTCGCTACTTCTGAACCACAACACACAACGTTGCCCCTTGCGCAGGGTAACGCCGGCAGCGCTCGAGCGGAGAGTGAGAGGGGCAAAGCGTCGGCGAAACGTGCGAGAAAAGTAATTGTTTTCATGGGACTCTGCGAGCGCGTCCATCCGCAAGTACAGAGACAAACGACAGACAGCGGTGGAGATTTAACGACTCATTGAAGAACAAAAGCAAGACCCGCGAGACAGCTTAGCAAATCGTTCACGGTGAAGGAGAGAGAGACAGGGTCGCAGAGGAAAAGGGACAGCAACAGGCTCACAGGCAGCACCAGCCTCGCTCTGCAGCCACTGTGTTCAGTCTTCTTCCTGCTCCGCGCCGAATTACAAAGTTCACTGAGTCGTTTAGATTTCAATTACTCATTAGATTAGGCCGCAGCCGAACGAATTCCAGCAATTATTCTCCCGATGCAGCTCCAAGGAAGAAGGAGGAGAGCTGCCTCTCCTTCCTTATCACCGCCCCTTTCGTCTCAAGGAGTGTATAAGGGGGTAGCGGGGCGCACATGTAATCCCTTTGTGACCCGGCGAGAGGGAGAAAGAGAATTCCGCTCGGCCGTGTGTGTGGCTCGTTGTAATGAAAGAGATGCAATTTTCTTGGCCTGCCAACCGCGCTCCTTGCGGTTCCTTTTGTTTCTACGTAAGTGGCCGTGGTCATAGTGTGTGTGAGAGTATATATGTGTGTGTTCGGCCAAGTTAGCCTACGGATAATTACATCGGACAAAGCAGGCTCATCAAGGAAATGTGAGACAAAGTGTACGATTCTTCTTGACGGTGTGTAGTCAGTTATCTTTGTCGAACGGTACAGGGGCAGCACAAGCTTTTAATTCCCCCCCCCCTTTTTTTTTGCTGCTGCAACGGCACAAGACAAATAGATTCCTAATAGCGGAGTGTAACATTAGTAGCATACAGATTACTCACACGCGAGCAGAGTGTTTCCAAGACGTCAAAGTAAAATGCAAAGAGGAGAAGCAACCTCTGCCAATCCTCCCACCAGTCCTCCCTTCGCTTTCTCCGTCAATTACTCCTCGATTGGGAAAAACATTCCTCGGCATTCTTGTAGGAGGGGGTGAAAAGGGGCTACCTCTAGAGCAAGAGTAAGGGAGGGAAACAGAAGACAAGATTGATTTAATCGAATGTTAAATTAAAACCATTTACTATCAAAGTCCGGCGAAAGGAGGGCTGTTCGGTGAAGTGCAGCACGCTTTGGAGCTGGGCCTCTCTGTGGTGAGGTGAGTAGAGAGATAGGGGAGTAGACGGCCCTCAAAAGACCAGATTGAAACGCCAGAAAAAAAGAAGAAAAAAAGAATCAGAAGGATTAGTTGTTTCTTAAACTGCCTTTTGAGCCGCAAACGTTTTTCTTTGAGGAGGTTTTCAACCCCATCATAGGAGTGACACGGGCGGAAGCATTGTTGCCTGACGATTATAACTTCAACAGGCCACATCCCGTTCCTCTCATGCCCATATGCCGCGTAAGAAGATGGAAGTATTGCCATCTTTCCACGTGGCTTCTTCCTCCCCAGGTCTCCTGGAGTCCTGCACGCAACACAAATGACCGAACAGCTCCTCCACTTCCCACGGCTAACAGAGTATTACGTTTCATAATGCGTTTGATCGACTTTTGACCAGCGTCTGCGGGGTAGAACTCATCACTATAATCAAGAGGCGGATCCAAGCTTCTTAAACATTTGTTTCCATTTCCGCGCGAGCGAACGCCTCTCCCATTCGACTCTGTCTACGCGCCAAAATCGAGGCTAGGGTAGTTATATAGGTAATCATAGGGACTTTCTGACAAGCGACGTGAAAAGCTCAATGACAGGAACGCCCGGGAATCGCAATTTACGCCCAAGGACATAATTCCAAAACAGTAAAGTTTGTTAAATAATGCAAGTAATAATGATTATTTTTTCAAATAAAACTGTCCCATGACATTTAGAGAGCCCCAGGAGTTAAGGTCATAGCAGATAGAGCCTCTCAATGTCTTGCTCCCAAATTTTCACCCAATAACGCACACGCTCCTGACCGACCCTTCCCGAAGCGGGCTGATGCCGCTTTAGCGAACGAATGGAACAATACCTCGGCCCTAAAAACAACAAAAGACGACAACAAAAACACGCTGGCCCTCTGTCGCTCTTACACTTTTTTCCTCCCAAAAAATGTTTTCAAGAAAAAAAGGAAACGCGTGTACATTGAATAGGGGAGCGTGGGCGAGGGGGGGCCGTGTTTGCAGCGAAGATGCGGGTGCCTGAGATGTGAGCCGCACTGCATTGGTGAAAGGCGATAGCCAATCACACTCCGTGTCACCGCGCCGTCACATCCCGTATGCATGTGGGAAGCGCGCCACGCCCGAACTCATTGGCATGCTATTACGCCAATGACGCTTTCCCATTTCCGCCGTCACCGTGACGAGTCGCGCCGCAAACCTCGCCGTCACACACTATGAGTTCGTCGCCCCCCCGTCGCGAGCGTTCGTGAAGGTAACATTATTATCTGTTGGTATCGGCCGCGCCAATCCCTCCTTCTCTCAGTCTCTCTCGCGCACACAGACACACACACACTCAAGCCGCCGCCTCTTTTCCGGGTGAGTGGGAGGCCCTTCTCTTTTCCTCCTTGCCACTCGCCATGAGGGCGCCAGCACAATCAATCAAACATCCCTGAGCCGCCACGCCACGCCTCGTTCCCATAGGCCAGGCCGGGCCGGGGGCGGCAGGACGGGCGAAGAGGAGGGAAAAAGAATACGTGCGATAGCAGGGATAGGACCGAGATAGCACTCGGATAGACAATGCAGTTTAGAACAAAAGATAGCAGAGGCGCCGCCGCGTGGCAAGAGCGATCGATACACGGCCGTGCGTTATCCGCAGCGTCAGCCCGACCGCCAAGGCCTGACCTACGGGAAAGGGAAAATTGACACGACCTGCAAATTTATTAAGAAAAAGAAATACTATCGCACCAATTATACGCGTCAGTCCGAAATAATATAAGGAACAAGAGCATGGAATAAAATGTGTACCTTTTTTTTTTTTTTGTCGGTCACAGGAGGGATCTGGGCCCTTATCGCTCTTCCGCCGTTGTCATATCCTGGTGGCGGAGAGGTGCGCCCGCGGAGCGGACCGCGCATGAGATAAAACAATGGGTGGCCGGATCAAGAAGAATCTTGTGGAGGGGAGGAGGAAGCGCCCTGCAGAGGGGTTTGTTCCGCCCCACCCCGCCACAGCACGACACGCCGCGTTTTGAAATTCGCTCGGCTCAGCAGCTGTGTTTGTACAGAGTGTCTCGTCGCTTTTCCCGCTCCTTTATTTTCGTGTTGTCTTTATTCTTCTTCAAGCTGCGGTGCGCGCGGTAGTGGAGGCGGTGAAGGGCCTCGGCGAACAAGTGAGTGAAAGGGAGGCAGTGAGAGGACGGGGAGGAAGGGTCAAAGTGCAGACTCCCTCTAATGAGTGATGCGCGTGATGGCGAATCAGAATGTCGTGCCGCAGAGAGGAGAGGCTGAGAGCGCGATGGAGACACTCGGAGAGAGGGAGAGAGAAAGGGAGAGGCGGAGAGGAGAGAGGAGGGCTCAAAGTTCCGATATTGGCGGAGGATCTCGAGGGCCCCCGTACGAAGCTGGTGCTGCACCGAGCGCGGCCAATGTGAGAGAGAGAAAGAAAGAGAGGCAGAGAGAGGGAAGGAGAGGGGGTGTTGTGGAGAGACAAAAGAGATATTTCAGATTGTACCACCGACAACGACGTGGGAACGATCCGGAGTAGAGGATCTCTCGCTGGCCGTGCAGTGCTGAAGGGTACACTCCGCGGTGAAATACAGCAGAGGTTGGCCGTTGGCCCTTGGCCCTCCTGAGTTGTTACGCGAAGCAAGGAAGAGGGACTGTGTGAGGGAGGAGGAGGTTGTTTCAGGAGAGAGGGAGAGAGAGAAGGGCGGAGAGGGATCAGAGCCGGAAGGGTAATAGTGAGTGGCCATGTGGCTGTGGGGAGTGACCAGTCCATTTGATGCCGCAAGAGGGACGGTACGCTGACCACGAGGGGGCGTGGTGGGGCGGGGTGAGGCGGGGCGGGGTGAGGCTTGGCGGGCGTGGCTGGGCGTGGCCGGTCCACGCGCCGCCTCATTAACTGCACGACTACCGACCAGAAAGGGTCGGGAGAGGCGTTTCACATTATCACCCCAGAGTGTTCTCCAGAGGTCACTTTTGAGAAAAATTGAAAATCGTTGAAAATAGAACATGTCAGCACAAGCTCGAAAACACAAACAGTACATTACTCGCGAGGCACCTGGGAATTTACTGTAATTTTGCAATAGGCTCAGAGTAAGTAAGACCAAAGGGAAACGAGAAGATATCAAAATCATCAAATTAAATTAGGGAGATGTTAGAGGGAAAGAGGGAGCGAGAGGGCGAAAGAGAGAGGGAGGGAGAAGGGGAGCAGGAGTGTCGCGTGCCACCCCTCTTCCATATCATCCCGTCTGCCCTTCGGCCTTTGTTTCTCTGATTTCATTTCGTGTCACTGCCAATGTTCTCTCTCACCAGTTCCATTGTGTGGGCGTGTGTCCCTCTCTCTCTCGCTCACTCTCTGTCTCACACACACACACACACACACACACACATACACACACAATCTCACTCTCTTCCTTCATCCCTTTACAGTTAAAGGGGTGGGCGGCTCACGGCTTTTCGCCGGCGCCTCGCCGCTTTGGCTTTTCATTTGAATGCACGCCTCCTCACTTGGCGATGGATACCCTGCAAACATTTCGAGTCTGCCTGCGCCTCCACCTCCCGCTCTACTCCCGCCGCCCACGGCCGGGACGGTCCGGGCCGGGCCACCTCCCTCTGTTTCTGGGCGGCACGGCCAGGAGGCCAGCCACTGGGCTCTGCGCTCGGCAGCTTCTGTTTGTTTACGACGATGATGACTAACGTTTTGTTTTCGGACACGGATAAAAGTGCTGGGGCGGTGCGGGAGTTATTAAAATAGATATGTGGAGCACACGCCGTAAATGCCGGAATGCGCACGTAAACACTCACGGGGGCGCGCGCGCGCACACAGTGCGCGGCTGCGGGGCGCGCGGCGGGGCGCGCGGCCGGCGCGCGGGTGCGTGCGTGTCCTTTCGGGTGATCGGAGAGGTGGCGGCAGCGGCGGCCGAAACAAATGGTCCGGTCCGGTCGGGTGGGGCGCGCTTCACACGACGTCCGCTCGCGTTACGAGTGACGAATGCGGCTGCCCCTGCGAGACAGGCAAGCCCGGCCGACATGCGGAAGTAATCCTCGTCCGGCCGGCCGCGCCCCGCCGCTCCCCGCCACCCCTCAGGGGGCCGTACTGGCTGGCCGGGGCGACAAATCGCCCTGTTTTCGAGTGGCGGCGTCCCTTTCCTCTGTCACTGTCCCTCCGGGGCGGGCTGCTGCTCCTGGGCGGTGGCGTGCGCACAGGGCGCGCGTGGGATTTCCACTCACCCTCTCAGTCTGTCTCTCTGTCCCTCTCTCTCTCTCTCTCTCTCTCTCTCTCTCTCTCTCTCTCTCTCTCTCTCTCTCTCTGCCGCCGCTCGCCTGCGTCGCAGAGGAGATCGAGAGAGACGGACGCCGCCTCGCAGAGACAGCCACGTCTCATTTGCATGCCCTGTTTGCTTTACAATTCCGGACCGGGGAAGATTACGCGCGCCTGGCCGCTCGCCGCCGCCGCCCCGACTTCATCGTCGCCCTCACTAACACCCTCGCAGTGCCCGGCGGCAGCGGCGTAGCAAAGAGTTCTGCGTGCGCGCGAGACAGGCCGCAGAGGGGTGGGGGAGGGCAGATAACGGTAATAGAGAACTAGCGCCCCCGTACGTAAACGAGACACACACACACACACACACGAAGCGGCCGTAAAAGACGCAAACCAATTATTGTCGGTACATCAGGCATGGCCCGACAGGCAGATCGCGTGTACTTATCCAGGGCGATCCCACTCCAATTCCCAGAAGGACCGCGTGCGGCGCGCCGAACACTACCTCGGGGAAAAAATGGAAGGGGATGGGGGGAAGGGGATACACATTTTTCGGTCTTATCGTCGGGCGACTGCGTCGCGCGGGCAACAAAGTAGAGAGAAATAAATTCGTGTAAGGTGACTAACAGTACCTCATGCGGTGCGGTTCAGCGTGGAGACGAGCAGCAGCAGCGCAGAGGAGCGCAAGGAGTGCCGAGCGGGGCGGAGGCGAGACGCGAGGCGCCGCCAGACGACGGCTAATCCGGGACTGATTGCAGCGGATCAGCACCCAATCAGATCAAGTCTGGGCGGCGGTTTGACGGCGCGAGGAGCTCAAACCGGCTGCCAGAGCAGCAGCAGCAGCCGTGTGCAGAAGACCGTCTCCCAGCAGAGGCCAATATCCGCAGCGCCACAAATCCCTGGAAACGGAAAGACACGAAAGGAAAAAATCATTAATTAAATAATGCATAAAGATTGTTTATTACAAGAGCACTCGAAGTGGGAAACAACTCTGAATTTCGGTGTACACATTTTTGAAATTTTCGTAACTTTTCGTAAATTTTGGGGAATTTTCGTAATTTTAGAGGTTCGTAAACTTGGGGGAATTTTTGTGATTTTAATTGTAAATTTTCGTGAATTTTGGTTGAACTATTATGAATTGTCACTTGAATTTTACCTAAGCTTAAGAAAATTTTCCTGAATTTTCTTTACTTTTTGTGATTTTTTCTAAATTTTTTTCTCTTATTTTTTTCTTCTGAATATTTCTGAATTGCGAGGTGTACAAAAATTTCAGAGCTGTTTCCCGAGCGTACTTCCCGCACCAAAAAACACTTGATCAGCAGTGAGATGACTGCTGCGGCGCGGCGAAGCGAGAAAGTGCAGAGCGGTCGCGCGCGCGCGCGCACGTACGTGAGTACTCAGGGACCCCGCCCGTTACAACGACATCACCCGCACGTATAATATTTCGGCTCCCCTTTGAGAGAGACACACGCAAGCGCAGCAGCACTCGGGAGGCGCGAGGGAGCAGGGCCCGCGGCGGCCGCCGCACCGCGCCTCGACTATGTGTGTATGAGAGAGAGACAGAGAGACAGAGAAAGATAGAAGGAAAGGAAGGACACTCATTTTCCGGCGCGTTGAGCACAGAGTGCCGGCTGCCACACGTTCAGCAGCAGCAGAAAGGTGTTGGCGTGCGTGATATCGATAGGTTTGTCGTGTCTCACTGCTTGTGCCGCAGCGCCACGCCACGCCGCGCCGCCTGCGTGTTTCCGCCAACTGCTTGCGCGCCGCCGCTCCCACTACTCTACTAGGGCATCGGGGAGAATAACAGTATAGCAGCAGTATCACTGTGTGTGAGAGATAAAGAAACAATAGTGTCAGCCCAGGCTCCCCCGCCTGAGTAAAGAAAGCATGTAGAGGGTACGGCGCACCGGTGTGGCGCACAAGGAGCAGGCTTTTCTCAGGTCCCTTACACTCACACACGCACACACGCACTCACACTCACTCACACATGCATAGACACATGACGCAATTGGAGCGAAATTGTAGACAGAAAGAGAAGCGGAGTGCGGCAGCCGTGCCGACAAAACGCCTGCGGATGGTGCCGAAGATAGCAAAGTCCATTTCTATTCAATTTCAATATGTTTCGGCACGTCGCAAAAAGCTTCGGCGAAATCCGATAGCCCTGGGCTACATGTATAGCACTTCTCTCTCCGCATTATGTCTTCTCCGTCGCTCTCCTCCGTGAGAGAGCTGTCGGTCGAGGTGAAGGCGGCTTGCCAAAAGCACAGAGACAGACAGACACTCACACACACAATCCGTAATGCGATTGCCTCCTCGAGTACAATCGAAGTGTTGCCCCGTGTTTTGGTTAGCCTCGCTAACGCGTTGTCACTCGATACACGACTGCATTTGCGGTCTGTGGTGCCGACCCGGCTGCAACTGAGGAGGACAACCGTCGGCACTACACGCGGCAAATTTAAAGACATGCGCATGACCGTGACGCGTCATGAAACAAAACCCTCTGTAATTACACCAAAACTGTGTCGATATCAGACCAGGAAAAATTAAACAAGGCTACTGTGTGCCTGAAAAAAGAACCCTGTCAATCTGCTTTCAAAAAGAGGACTACAAACGGACAGAGGGCCCATCAATACCGATTCCGCGTACAGCGCAAAACGCATAGCAGTGGGATAAAAAAAGAGGAGTCGAAATCATTGGACTGCGAGTTGAGATGCACTAGTCAGCGAAACGCTGCCCATCTGTGTGTGCGTAGGTGCGCGCACCTCGGCCGAGGCCCCCGTTCTGCGTATTTTTACGCTCTACCGGCGGCGCCGTCCTCTTTGATCTCGTCCGCCGGCAAGTAAAGCAGCAGCATCGCCGACACCCTTTGGGCCGGCCGGTGAGGGGCGCCTCTCGGCCTCGGCCGGCCACCTCTCCGTGACCATTGTTAATTACGACAGCGCTGACTTACTCCTCGGGCTGGACGAGACTCGAACACTCCATATCCCCATCATCCGTGAAATCGCTTTCTTTTCGGCTCAGCACTTTTGAAGACGAGGTGCGAAGCAAAAGGGGGGGAAAAACTCTGATGTTTGGTGTACAAATTTTGTGAATTTTCGTGACTTTATGTGAATCTGTACTGAATTTTCGTCAATTTTAGCTATAATTTTTCCAAAATTTTCGTAAATTTTCCATAATTTGTCATTTTTTTCTGCTTTATTTTTATTTTTTCTAACTTTTTTCTGAATTACGAGGTGCTCAAACATTTCTGAGTTGTTTCCCCCTGACGCAAGGCGTAGGTTCAAAACTGTTGCATTTTGCACCCTGCAGTGTTTTGATTGCGTACCATTTTTGTTCCAAAACATTTTTGCTATCAACTGATTAGGTTCAATTTCAGAAATTCACTAATTGATACACAGACATAGGCCGCCAAAAGCGAGGAGCGATACAATGTGCAGAAGGAAGGGGTGGAGAAGAAGAGGAAGAAGAAGCGAGCACGCGTGACAAAAGGGTAGCAATTAACGCACAGTCGAAGAGTGCCCACCGCCCCATATGAAATTCATATTTTACGCGCGGTCGCCTTGTAAGCTTGGCGGCGTGGCGCGGCGGGGCGGCGCACGGGAGCCCACGGCATGGGCTGCCAGGCATAGGCGGCCTGCGCGGCTGCGCTCATCAAGCTGTGTGATCCCCGTCATGAGTGCAAGAGAGACCTCCATGTCGGATGAGAGGGAGACGGCCGGGCCAGGCCGGGTCCCCAGCCCCGGTGCTTACGCTCGGCTCACGCTCGCTGCACTAACTTAAATTCCCTTGTCATCGCTCTCACGTCTCAGCAAACAGCTCATCGCACTTATGAAAATGGCGGTTTTGTTTCTTCGCGAGGGGAGCGTGGCGATCGTTTTGCTTCCACGGCGTTCTCTGGGAAAAGAGATACTCTAGGTATAGTCACCTGAAAACGTAATAAATATGAGTAGCAGCCCGCACACTCGCGCCTATATAGCACGAATATGAAATTCTCCCGCACCATTCTGCCCCCATATCCTCTCTCTTTCCGACGCCCTCTTTTCTCTCTCTCTCTCTCCCTCTCTCTCGTTCTCTCTGCACAGCCCCGCACAAACAAACAATCTCATACCTGTAAATCATGTGGGATGGGACCCCAAACCAGCAAAACGCCTCCACGTCTCTCAGCACGTTCTCTCCCGCTCTCACCTCCCGCCCCATGTTGCGACAGAGATAGATAGGCAACGGAAGTGAGAAAGAGAGTAAGAGAGCGACAGAGGGAGGCGGGCAGAGAGAGAGACGCAGGGCCCTATATTTTTCCTCCCCCAGCGGCTCAACAAGTACTGTCCACCCCTTGCAAGTTGTCGCAATTCTCACTGACCCCAAATCCACCCTCCCGCCAAATGGTCCTGCGGGGGCGCAGCAGTGCGCGGTGCGGGGAGGGGAGGGGCGCCTGCCTGGTGGCGCCGCAGTCGGCACGGCGCCACCACCAGCAGCATCAGCAGCCCGGCCCCGCCCATCTGTTATTCCACTGCGGAAAAAGGAGGCCCAACCGACGAGGTTGCGGGGCGACGTTTCCTCTTCCCATCCTGAAGTCGTGCCCCTTTCCCCCGCCCTATGCCTGCCTCCGCGCGCCCGCCCGCCCCGCACCAGACCTCTGCCGCCACTACAGTCCGCCCGCGGCCGGAAGGCTCCGCTTTTATCAGGGGAAGTCCGCCTCAGAGGTCTCAAGCCCGGTGCCCCGCCACGCCCCGCCACGCTCGCAGCACGGCGCGGAGCAGCAGCACCGCTATTGTAAATCTCGCGGTCGCGATTGGTTGCTCGTGGCACGGGGGCGACGGAGTGGGGCGGAAATGTGACAGAGAAAATGCCGCGCATCCCCACGAGGAGCCGCGCGTAGCGCGTTGCCGCAAGTAAATTTTTGTTGGCAAAATCAGGCAAAAATTATTGTTATATTTTTTAAAAAGGCATGAATGGCACATGAGCATAACTACTGCTTCTTCTTGCTGACGGGTGGCCAATATGCCGGCCAGCACACCCGGCACAGGCAACAGCAGTAGCCAGCCAGTGAATCAATCAGATCTAGATCGAACATCACAACAATAATGTCATCCATGCATACAGTATTGCTTGCGCTGCGTGGCTGCCGCTTTGTGCTGGTGCGGTGTGGCCCGGCCGACCAGTCCAGGAGCAGCTACGCCACGCCACGTGGTGAAAGGGGAAGCTCGGTGGTAAGGGGGAGGGGAGGCTGATATCTCGTAATGTATTGTCATATTTGAAGAGCACCCCATAATGGCGTGCTGCTTGGACCGCCGCCGCCTCCTGTGGCGTCCTGTCCACTAACCAGGGGATTATTTCTGCCGCTTCTCTGCTGCTTATTTTACTTTCTGCTCCGAAAGGAGCCGGCGGCTGAGGGGACCACTTGGAGTCGCGTAGGCCGCCTTTACACTCGTTTTCGTTAATTCTTTGAAGATTTTGAAGTAATCACACTTTGTAAATATGATTCAAGAGAGAGTTTGCAGCCTATATATACGAAAGCTCACTCCAAGAACGCTGTCAGACTTCGGGAGCGTGGGGAAGTCATACTTGCAGATGTGAATTCCAATTTTAATTTTTCTTGGAATTTCACGATAACTTGGAGGGACAAAGACGTGGAAAAAGCGAGGGTACACCTCGTAAATCAGAAAAAAAACACGAAAAAATCAGAAAAATTCTGAAAAACTTGAATTATATAAATTCCAGAAAAATTAAGGCAAATTCACAAAAATGTAGATAAAAATTCAAGCAAACATTCACAAAAATTCCAGAAAAATTCAAAAATAATTCACGAAAATTCACAGATGTAGGCACCAAAATTCAGAGTTGTAACCCCCTCGGGAAGAAGTCCTCACACCTACAAATGCGCGACATTCACACACTTGGGTCTCCAGAGCAGCCCAGCTGTGGCGAGCGCCGCGAGCGGGCGTGGCGACGCCCCGTCTGCAGGGGGGCTGGGGCTGGAGCTGGAGCTCCGCTCTAAGCCGCCCATTGTTCATATTGGGAGCGACCATTTGTCGCCGCCATCTTCCTCTATGTATAACGGTGGCAAAGATTATTGGGGATTCGTGATTATATACCAGTCGGGTCCGTCCCGTAGGCAGGCGCGGGTCAGCGGAGGCGCACCGGCCAGGGGGAGACACCCATGTTAATGTAGCTGTCAACGGGGGACCACACTGTCACAAATATGCGCCACAAAGTTTCCCCATCACACTTATTAAGCTTAATTTCGATAACAATATTTTTTAACAATATAAATGTCTTTAAATTTTCGTTAAAAAAATGTAAATTCGAATACTAGACTTTGTTTTACTTGTTACACGGTAAAAGCGATGTCTGATTTTCTGAGGAAAAAGGGAAAACTTTGAGGAGCTTCCGTAATTTGAGTTAAACCCCTCAGATTTTGAGGAAGGCTCTTCAAAAAAAATGGGAAATCTCCACAAATTTTAAGGAGTTTTCCTCAAAGTATTCAAGAAGGTCCTCAAAGTATTCAAGAAGGTCCTCAAAGCCCCCCCCCCCCCAAAAAAAATAAAAAAAATCAGACATTCTTTTTACCGAGTAGAAGTAAACAGAATGTAAAACGTCTGGGATTCATCAAAATCCCTCAGACCTCTTCTCACACATTGCGCAGTGGGACACGATGGGTCTCACAGTTTCAGCTAAATCAGAAAATTGGTCTCACACTTTAAAGTGGTGCACGCGCTGTGCTTCACTTGAGTATACAGAATAGTTAATGCTAACAAGCATACATTTTTCGATTGCTAGACAGTCCTACATCTGAGAACATATCCTCCCGGACATCAAACAAGACAACTGGAAGAAAAGGATGCGATCAAAACTCGGAGAAATCCAGGACGCGCGGTGCTCTATCGTCGTATTCAGGACACCAGTTACGCAACGCTTTTCCAAATCTGTCACGGCAATTTGTGAAGGAAAGAGATGGCGAGCGCAAACGATCTTTATCGGCAACGACTGAAATTATTGTAAAGCGAGAATCATCACGTGTGCGAATGGAGCGTGGAGTGGAGGGGGATAAATGCAACAGACATCACATCACAAAGGCCGGGCTGCGGTGTGTGAGTGCATGATAGGTGCACCGCATCATACATCCTATGTATCATTTCGGATTAGCATCAACGGGACTCAACTCGGCGTGAATTTGAGTGGTTATGATGAGCGAGTTAGATAGAGTAAAAAGCAGTGTGCCATCCATCTGGCATTGATAGTGAGCGGGCCGAGGGGGAGGGGGATGAGGGTGTGCGCAAGTAGAGGACGACGAGGGTTTCAGGCGAGGTTTTATCTGCTGCATTGTTTGAAAGGGTAGCGCACTCAGCGGCGGCGGTAGCGGCAGTGGTTACCTTTATTGTTGTGACGGTGGAAGTGGACGGTAACAATCATTATCTCCTGCCTGGTAAAACGAAACGATAAAGATATTGCAGTATGCCGCACCGCCGCCATTATTGTGCTGGTGACGCGGACAGACTGTTATCACTTGTGCCGCTGCACGAGCGAGGTAACGCGAAAAAAAAATCGGGACGGTAATTCTATAGTTTTCTGACGCACATTTTTTATTAAATTTGAATAAAACACAATTTACTACGCTAACTGCGCTCTTCATATATAATTAAAGCATGAGCTGCGCTTCATAAGAACATTGCACGGACTTGACTTCTTCGTGAAAATAAAAACAGACGAATAAATGCATTGAGCCGCTCGCCAGGCATCTGGACGGGGGGGATGTCTAGTGATAACGATAAAGCCATAGGAGCCGATCCACCTGCCACACGATAGTAGCGCCAATATCACTCAGTCCAGGCAAACATCCAATACACCCACGTGCGCACGCACACACTTGCACTTTCTCCCCCCCCCCCCCCCCCTTCTCTCTCTCTCTCACACACAACACATACACACATGGTCGGAATATTTGGTCGGTCTTGTATGTAGGGTTGTATAGCTTACCGAGGTCTGGTCGGGCCTGGCCGGTCAAGGAGTAAAACGGTTGGATTCCATAAACACGTAAACATGAACATAAATATTATCGTGCACAGCGCACTGATTGACTTTGTTTTGTGTTATGCCCGAGTGTGAGTGCGGCTGTGTTACACGGATACAGTAGTACACAACGTGGAAAGCCCCCTCCCCCCCCCCCACACACACACAGTTTCAGTCAATACTAATTCACCCGCGAGCGATCGCCACTACACAGATTGCTGATCTATCATTCACGTTCCATCGAGAGAAAGAGAAAGAGAGAGAGAGAAAGAGAGAGGGAGGAGAGAGGGGCTAACCCCCACCATGTTACGAGTCGTCTCTTTCTGTCATATGCGTGACATAATGCTGTTTATTGCTGCAAAATTCAAAACTAAAATTATCTCTGATCTCTGTGGCATAGCTGTGCTTTTAGCCAAAGAAGGAATAGACACCGAATCAGAGACTTATCAGATCTGGTGCGCCGCTTTTTCAGAATACTTCGAGGGTGCGTGGTCGAGCACGCGCGCGCAGAGATGCCCTGTGTGGTCGAAAGGGCGGCACTTTTCTCGCGGGTGGTCCTGCTGGCCAGGCCTGGACTTCCCTGGCTGCCGGCACCACCCGCCTCTCCTGCTCCTCTTTCTCCTCTCCTTCTGTGCTCCCCCTCTCCCCTCTCCTCTCTCTCCTTTATGGCAGTAATCACAACACGGAATATATGAGCTCATAGTTTACGGCCCGGTCCACATAACGCTCTCGAGATTCTGCCGCGCTCTTCCCTTCCGATCAGCCCGGCACGGAAGGGTCCGTCCGGCACCGAGACAATAAGCTGCATCAGAAAATCCAGCCCAACTGACTACAAAGGGATGATTCGCGGAAAATTGCTTCAATCAGAGCAAACAATTTCCGAAGCGCATAATATATAAATTTTTTTTCACCGTCTGCAGACCTAAATCCAGACGTAAAGGGCACAGGCAGGCCAATAACAAGGCGCGCGACAAATAATTTCCTTCCATTCCTCTCGAGCCTAATTCAGCGCCGTCACACCCTTCACCTGAGCAGCAACGAGAGGGGAGCGGCCGGGGCCAGGGGCGCCGTATCTTTCGCTGAGGAGGGGGAAAAAAGCGGAAAGAGAACATTCCGAGCTTTTTAATAAACTCCAGCGAGCGAGGTGACCCCTCTCTCTTTCTCTCTCTCTCTCTGGAATTCCTCCGGGCGAAAGGTGACGATGCAGGAGACAGTAAATACAACCCTTCCTCTCCCGAGCCAACTTTCATTCAAATGAAACCAGAGCAAGTTGGGGGAGAGAGGGAGAGTGAGAGAGGCGTGGGGGCGGAGAGGGGGAGAGGAGCCTCTGAGGCCGAGGCGGCGGTCGGGGAAGGGCGGCGTGGCGCGGCGGGGCGGTTTGCGGTGGGGCTGACAATGAAGCTAATCTCTCTTTTTCTCCTGCCACCCTTTGCTCCAACCAGATACACCGCCTAAAATAAAATTGAAAACATTTACAAATACTAGACGTAAAAAAAAACTTGCAGTGCAAACGCCTTTTCGTGAGGCGTCGCCGCGAGGCGACACGTCACTTCCGTCACGCTCTAGTTAAAATAAACGATGCGTCGCGCCAAAAGAATTAATCAAAGCAAATATTTGACGAGTCTCTCATTCCGTCTCTCTCCGTGGAGCCGCGCCGTAAGACGCGACGACGCTCGCCTGTGACGACGACTTTTCTTTATCTCTCTCTCTCTCGTTCTCGTCCTTTTTCATCGCCCCGCCCGGCCACGCCCCGCCCGCCTTCTCCTCCTTTGCTTCATTAGCGCCCCCGCGGACTGTGAATGCCGGCCCGCCCCGCCGACTCCGCAGCCACCACGCGACTTATCTCCCATTGTGGCACTCATCTATCATAATTTGCGGCCAGGTTTTAATTTTTTTTTCCCTGGGTGTTAAGTCAGCGCTCGCGATGAGTTTTGCCGCCGCCGGTATTGTACGACACTACACCACCACCACCACCAACACCCTCTCCGCCCCACGCGCGCTTGCCAGGCAACATCGTGGCGTAGACGAGACACATAACTTGCCGTGGCATTGCGTTTCGAGACCGGACATGACGGCGGCCCTCCCCGCTCCGCGCCCCGCCCCGCCCAGAGCGAACAGCCCCCGCGGCGGGGCACACGGGACGCGCGGCCCAGGCCATCCCAACCCCCCTGCAATGGGTCCTCATTCTTGAGCAAACGGTCTCGCACCACTAAACAATGGAACGACGCGGCCGGTCCGGGTCCGGGCGCAGCGCACACGTATAGTGTAGCACTTTGTGGGTGTCGTTAACGCGCAGCCCGGCGCGTCTCTCTCTCTCGCCCTCGATACGCCCCGCCCGCCCCGTCCTCGTCCCACTTGATGGCGACCCGCTCCACCCCGCCGCACCCCGCCACGCCACGCACCGCGCACGTACGGCCGGACGGGACGGCCGACCCAAGTCCACCGCGGCGGCGGCGCCCCAGGGTCTTGGCGAGAAGAGACAAGCGCACCATACCCTCCCCTCCCCTCTCCTCTCTCTCTCTCACTCTCTCTCTCTCACTCTCTCTCTCACCGCGACGGCGCCGCCCACCCAACCCCCTGTAGCGTCTCTCTCGCTCGCTCGTGCCGCGGCCAAACAAGTCGTGAGTCATCCAGCGCGTCGTTAAACGGTTGAACCAAGTTCTACCTAAACACGAGTTGCCACGAACCCCCGCTCACGCTCCGCAGCGGGTTTCGCGCGCACCACAGGCCTCGACTCCGCGGTTGACCTAACGCCTCGCGTTCACACAATGATAGTTTCTCGCAATCTCTACATTTTTCTTCCTTGATGCCTCCGTGTAGCGCGGCGGTCGCGCCATAGATATATAATATACGTACCACGCCCTCCCGTGACACGATATGAAAGAGGGACGAGAGAGTAACGTCGTCAGGACAACCCCGTCCCGTCCCGGCCCAGCCCGGCCCCGCGCCGCCGCAAGGAAACGTCACCGCCGTCAATAGGAAGGCAAGAAGAAAGGCGTTGCGGGGAGAAGGGAGAGGAGGACAGAGAAAAAAAATGTAAAGAAAGCCAAATCGACTTCGCATGATGACAAACGCAGGGCGATATCATTCGTTTTCACACGAGGGCGGGCGCGCGCGGGGCGTGGCGGGGCGTGGCGTCGGCCAGCAGCGCCGCCAACTGCACAAGGCTGCCGTGAGCTAGGCGGCTTGATTAATCGTCTTTATCGAGGGGAGTACATGTCTGACATTGGAGATGTCGCCCCACCGCGCGGCGCGCCCCTAGCCCCCCTCCCCCCTCTTCTTTCTCACCTCCCACTCGTCCGCACCGCCGCCGCAGCCCCTTTGGGCCGCCCACCACCCGGCGTCTCCTTCCCCGCACATCACACCTTCCCCGCGCCACGTCAAAAGACCCGTATGGGGAGTACGTACTACACCAGACCCGACGCGCGCACGGCAGCGACAGCTCGCACAGAAGGTGATAGCCCGACGACGGCCTGCCTACTCATTCCGAAGAGCAAGGCCTCGCACCTGTACGTCACACGCCGTGAGTGCGAGAGAGACAGCAGGGCGAGGAGAGCGCGCTCTTTGGAGTAAGTCGGCTGCCAGTCACTCCCTCCGGACGGGTAGGCAACCCGCTCGGCAGGCGAGCGCGCCCGCTGCCTGCCCGCCCGGGCGCCGACTGCTGAGCGCGCCCGCTGCGCACCCCCTCCCCCCCTCCCTGCTACTCCGTCTGTCGGCCGACTTCCCTTTCTCGGCGTGACGTATGAGTCGAGACACTCCCCCTGCGCCGTCTGCTATCGGCGTGCGAGGAGGGGCTCCGGGCAAAAGGGTTGCGCCGTGTGTGAGTGTATGTGTGTGTGTGTGTTTACCTGTCCACGCTTATGATGGAAGGCGGGTGTGTATGGCTTTGACTTTGTGCACGAGTCTATCTTGCGAGGCGGAGATAAAGACGGAGAGCGTAGAGCCGCGTGAGCGAGACAGACAGACGTGACTGCGCCGAGTACGGTGGGACGGTCGGACGGACGCGCTGCTGGTACATCTTAATGCGCACGCGAAAGCTGGCCTGAAAGTCAATTGATCTGATCCCTCTGCGTGTGGGCGGAGTGGAGGGAGAGTGGGGAATAAGGGGCGCGCGCGGTGTGCCAGCCACGTAGACCACATTAAGTGCAATGGCTCGTATCGTATTGCTGTCAACACGAGAGAGAGGCCCGCCCATAGCATAAGTAGATTGACTCGGGACGCAAATTTTGATTCCCTCCACCACTGCTATTGTTCCATCGCGCGGTTATATGAACGGATAAAATCGGTTGTTTGCGCTAAACGCGAATATGTAAATGCGCGCTAGGCGTGGCGCGGTGGCGATGAGCCCAAAGAGCTCGCGACACCTTTCGTTCTGACACAACGCTAGCGCTCGGTGGTACACGTACGGGAGATCCAAGTGTGTGAGAGTGAGAGCCGCACGGGAAATTTCTTGGGAAAATTCACGCCACAACTTTGGCGCGACGTTCGCGCGCGCTTAACTCCAGTGCAGTAGCGCTGTTGGCCGTGCAAATAGGACACTAATGGTGGCAGCAGGCAAGAGGCAGGCGGAGCGCCGGAGGAATGAGTGAGGAAAGGGAGCGTTTCCAACGTGGAGACGACGGGCCTACGTGTGGGGATCAAATGACAGACAGGGGTGATAGATGGACGCGGCGTCGCCCGCCACGCCCCGCCACGCCCCGCCACGCCCGCGTCAGGGGTCGCCCCCTAGCCAAACTCATATTCTGATGCACGCCGGCACCTTACCTCCGCATTGCACAAGAGCGAGCATACGCCGCCATAAAAAGGTAGCATTGGGGGTATCCGCCCAACCGGCTTCCCGTATTCGTTTTCGTATGCATGTGGAAGAAAAGGCACTCGGGCGGGCCGGGCGCGCGACAGATTGCGATCGAGTTACTCGCTGCATCCGGACATTTCTACGTCATCCCATTAAGAGGCGACAGTTCCACATTCTCGTTCGGATTGCGTTACCACACCACCACCACGACACCCCTTGTTTATTTTCATCCATTTTTCCCCCTGGCTCGCGTATTTACGAAGATGGGTGCAATGGCGCAGCAGCTTAGTGCGAGAATGTCGTATTTCTTTGCATCCGCCCCATTCCGAACTTTTCTACGAGGAGTTTCCGGGGAGCGGTAGCTGTTTATGAAAACCATGCCTCACCGGTGAGACATGGTCCTTCCCTCGCAGGTGACACGGCCGCTCCTGCCCGCCTGCCGCTAACTGCGAGCCATTCTCAGCCCGCTCAAGGGTCGCGTCCGGGGCCGCGGGCCGGGGAGAGAAACCACACCACCTGACCCACAGCGCCGCGCAGCTCAAAACTCTTTTGCATTTTTGGACGCGCTGTGAGCCTAAGCGCCGCACTAAAGGTCGTTGAAATTTTTTTTTTTCGGCCGCGCTGCTCTCGCCGCTCTCCACGCCGCTTTAGCAATAACGCAAACTTGGCGGTAACTGCACGCGGATATGCAGCAACGACTTTTCCGACGCGCCTCGGCGAGCGGCTCGGCTCGGCGCCATTACGGTGCCATTCTGGTCGCGGCGCGGCGCCGGGCGGAGCGGAGCACAGGTGTTCTGACGGACATAATGCGCCTGCTGCCCGTGCCGGGCCGTGCCGGGCCGGGTCAGCACCGCGGCGTTCGTCATGGCCAGCGCCGCGCGGCCGCCTCCGGAGCGGCCATAGCGCCAGTCTCACTCGCACGGGTACTGTTGCCAGGTACTGAGAGCGAGTGAGACGGTCGGGAGGGCGTCCGGGAGCAGCGCGGCGGCTGCAGGTCAGAGAGCGGGCGCGCGCGCTCAGGTGGCGGCGCTCACATAAGCGCCGTCCTTATGGCTGCCGGCCCCAGCCCCGGCCCTTACACCGCCGCCGCCGTCTTGCCGCCGACCAACCCGTCCGAAATCGCGAAAGCTGCCATCCGTTAGGAGGGCGGCGCAAGGCGGGCGGAGCGGCGAGCCGCGGCCTAGAGGCGTTAACTGCCCCCTGGACCGCAGCCGTGGCCGACGAGAGCGAGCAAACGAGAGAGAGAGAGAGAGAGAGAGAGAGAGAGAGAGAGAGAGAGAGAGAGAGAGGAGGATGGTGCCTTCCTCCTGTGGTGGTTGTGGCCGCGCGCGCACCCCTCCTCCCGCCGGTGCGTCCCGGCGATAGGACGCTCAATGACCCGTACAGAGACGGCTGCAATAATTCTGTAGCGGGCTTGTTTTATCAATGATATGTCAGGTGTCAGGGGGGTGGGGAGGGAGGGGCAGCAGAATCTAACCGCAGCTCATTCACACTGTGAGAAATTCTTGTACCGGGTACGGGAAAATTTTCCATGAGAGGTCTTGTACAATTACTATTCATATTGTAAATTTTAATAACTGTACGTATCAACTCAGAATCGATTGGTGAGCAAAAAAGTCGAAAAGCGTAAAGTCGTACATGTACGAGATATGTTGTACATAGTGAATTACAAAATATATTGTACATCTACGGAAATATTTTCCACAGTGCAGAGAAGGCGGCGGCGATGTGGTCATCATTTATTCAGGTTCCCGGCGGGGGCGGGGGTGGTGGTGGTGCTCTGCGCCGCGAGGCTGTCCTGCACGCACTGCGCCACGCCCGCGATGATCCCCGCCGCCTCCTGGTTGCGCGCGTCCACGGCGGCGCCCACACACGCCGCGTTCTCGAGCGGCACCTTGACGACCAGCTCGCCGGCGACCTGCGCGCCGAGGCGCGTCGCCTGGGCGCCCAGCACGGCGCCGCGGACCGCCAGGCCGGCCAGCCCGTTGCCAAAGCAGACGGGCTTGACGAGCACCGGCTGCTGCTGGCACTCCCGCGCCGCTGCCACCGCCGCGTCCACGAGCTCCTGGCCCTGCGGGCCCAGCGCGTCCAGCTGCCGCAGCGAGGTGCGCGCGCTCTCCGTCGCGTTCAGCACGCACTGCCGCACGTCCTCGTTGAGGGACTGCGAGACCTCCTGTAGCGTGCGGTACTGCGACTGGCAGTCGCGGAGCGACGAGTCGAACGCGTCCGCGCCGTCGATCACCGCCTGCGGGATCAGGCAGAGTCAGGTAGGGTCACGCTCGGGGGTCATACCTGCTGCAGCACGCCTGCAGGACGAGCAGGAGACCCACCCGAGGCGTACCTCACCTCGAAAAAAATCATTGTACGGCCCCCACCACATCATTTTAAAAGTCAAAAATAAAAATACAATATCAAGAAGTAACAGAAAAAAATCGAAAAATCGAGAACTAATGAAGATTAATGCAAATTGGGAAAGTCAGAATGGGGGGAAAATATACATTTATCTAAAAGTGACAGAAATTTTCATTATTCTCTTTCAAAAATCTAGAAAAACATCGAAACCAAAAATCAAAAAAATTACCAACCAATATTTTTTTTGTTAAAATATCTTTGTACGCTATTGAATAATTCCCCGCACTGAAAACCCAACAGTGAGCATTGCACACTGTAAATAAAGCGTGCATGGCATGCACGCTGTATAAACAGTGTGCACGATATGCTCACTGTTAACGTGTGCATGGACATGCTTACTGTATGTAATGTGTGCATAGAGATGCTCACTAAATCTTCAACAGTAAGCATTACAACTCAACGTGAGCATGGAGATGCTTCCTGCTTACCCACACGGTAAAAACGATGTCTGATTTTTTTTTGAGGAAAAAGAGAAAACTTTGAGAACCTCGGAAACTTTGAGGAAATCTCCTTAGATTTTGAGGAAGTCTCCTCAAAATTTTTGGAGATTTCCCTTATTTTTTGAGGAGCCTTTCAAAATCTGAGGGGTTTCCCTCAAATTACGGAAGTTCCTCAAAGTTTCCCCTTTTTCCTCAAAAAAACAGACATTGTTTTTACCGTGCAACAGTGAGCATTGCTTATATTTTGTATAGTGAGCATGGCCATGCACACATTACATACAGTGAGCATGTCCATGCACACGTTATAAACAGTTAGCATACCGTGCACACTGTTTATGCAGCGTGCATGCCATGCACGCTTTATATACAGTGTGCAATGCTCACTGAAGGGTTTTCAGTGCGAGGGATCCTTCAATATAAATTCAAGTGTACACCTATTTTTCTGTTCTTTCGAAATTTTCTTAGATTTTTACTTTTTTTTTAACTGTGTGTTTTTTTATTTCATACGATTTTTTTTTTCTGATTTTTCACTCGGACCAACCTGCAGCCTATCGTTCCACTGCTGGACGGCCTGGCTCGCAGAGCTCTGCGCGTCCTGCACGGCCTTGTTGACACCGTCAAGGAAGTCGTTGGTCGCCTTCTGGATCTGGTCGTTGACGGCTGTGATGACGTTTTGGATGGCGCGGAGCACGCCCTGCAGGTCGAATAGCTGCCGCGCGAGCTGTCCCTGCTTGCGCTGCTGCGCGAGGAGCTCCAGGCTCCCGGCCGCTGGGGACCACTCGGTCACCTCCTTGTCCAAGATGTCCAGGGCGTTGTCGTCGCCGAGGATGGGCACGGCCTGTGCGGCCTGGCGTAGTAGAGACGAGATGAGAATCAGCTCACCTGGTTCTTAACGAGGGTTGTGAACGGCATCTCCTACCTGCAGCCCGCAGAGCACTACGACGAAGGCGAGAAACTTCATGGCGATATGGACCGGGAAGCGTCGACGACTGCAGGCAGCATGATCCGCACGCGAGCTTTTATGGCGACGTGATAACCGAGCGTCTAGTCAAGTCGCGCCTGATGAGAAACTACACGCGGGCCGTAATAATCCACTCCGATAAGAGAGACAAACGCACGCCTTATTTTGGGGAAAAAGATAAATCGTCGTAACCTTCACACTTCCTCGCCGGTCCCTAAAGGTGGCTTACTCTTCCGAGGATTGTCAGTCCTTCGCCTAGTTCCAACAGAAGGTCACGCGCGCCCCGCGAGAAAATTGTCTCGGCGACATCAATTAATGACACGTCCAATACAGAGCTGGCTCGGAGCAGCGCGACGAACTTCCGCCTGTTTCGACCCTCTTCTTTTTCTGCGTCGCCAGTCTTCTCGATGACCGCTCGGATCAGCCCCGCTCCCGGGTGGCCGTTACTTTGGTGACTGAATGAATGGAAACCCACACCGCTACTCCGCATCCTGCATCGGACCATGTGGTTCGACGAGACGAGAGGAAGTATCATGTTTTGACCGCTTCTGGTTCAGCGATCGGCGTTTGAATGAAGTCGATGAGGGAGCGATGTCTGGTAGGGGCGGGTATAAGGGGTTACTCGAGGCGGCCCTGGATGTCATGTGCTCTCACGAAGGGGGCAGGGTACACACGTACACATTCACTACAAAGTTATGGATCCTGACGGAACGAGCCTCCGGGCGGAACAGGGCTGTGCTTGACATGCTGACATTCAGCTTGCATGCAGCTCTCTCACTGCCCAACCGAGTCTCTCTATTCGATCCCCTATTGATCTATGAGCTACCCACGTTCTATAAAAACATTTCGATTACGAAGGCCGTCTGCTTTTCATCATTGGCCCCGTTGCCGTCATCTTCCCCCCGCAGTCACTTTGCCGCTGATGATGATCGTCCCACGAAGCCACCGTGTCGATATGACACATTCTGCACACATTGCAGCCATCGCGTCAGCCTGCTCGTACTGTTCATCCCTCCTTTCTCTCTCCCTCCGGCGCGATACTACCGCGTCCAGTTGCGGCCGTCTCTCTCGCGCACGCGAGCGCGGATGTAGCCCCCTTGCTCGGGTCTGGCGTGCGAAGGGGTTGAAGAGGGAGATAGCAAAAGAATATTGACAGCTGAACAAAGCAAAGAGTGGGAAATAAAAAAAAATATGTGTGAATGGTTGGACGCGCTTCACGGGGTCGAACAGCACACACATACAAAATCGAAATAGAGATATTAATGTCGAAAAGCAATGGTTTGATAAACCAGTAGTACTCGCAAACGCAATTTCATCTTTTAAATAATGTATTAGCGTAAAACTAGAAGCACTCATTTAATCAGAATGACAAGAGAATTTTGATTATGTGAGCGACACCCAGAAAAATCAAATCTTCGAATAAGAAAATTGTACTCAGGTTTGCAAGAGTACATTTTTTCCTTGAATCAAGGTGTGCTTAAACTTATCGTAATTTCTCTTTGGGTTTGGATCAAGGGTATTCAGATTAATTTCATAAATGTAAGTTAAACTTTTTTTTGTTCCTTGACAAAAATCTTGGACAAACCCTAGAACAAAATGAACCTGGAACAAATATAATTTTCGATAATTTTCTTCTTGGAAGAAACTATTTTTCTGAGTGGACTGCTTATCTCCACGACGCCTGACGCGCTCTCTTCAAATACCTTGACCTAGCATCTCTTACATCCCCACTACTTCTCTATCACTCTTTTCCTAAATTTCTGTTGGCCTCAAAGGGCAAACGGAGAACGGCGGTGCTGGCAGTGGGAGGGGGTGAGGTCGTGTTGTAGAGGACAAAATGGGTGACCCCATCTGCTTTGATTTCCATCCCCGCGAAGCTTCGAAAATTTATGACGCGCACACCGCTATCCCTTTCTCGTTTTGCGTTGAGCCGCACGCGCGCGCGCACACACACACATACATACGCACTCATACACGCACAGACACATATCCAACTCTGCAGCCTTTTTTATGCGAGTCAAAAGCCCGAAGCCAGGCAGCCGGTCGGCCGACCGACGCGCAGATTGAGATGTCTTCTTTATGGCGAGGCAGGCCGCAAAAAGGGGTAATACACACACATTTCCTGGGCGTGCACTCGGTAGCGGCGGCGAGGCGTGGCGGGGTGTGGCGAGGCGAGGCGGGGCGGGGTGGACTCACTAGGGGTTGAGGGTAGAAGGGGCGACGCGAGGAGGCACAGACTCGGGTGCAGCAGAGCTCTGGCTTTCAGATCTACTCGGTGTCATCCAGTTTACACAGAGATCAACGCGAAGGTGCCGGAGCGGGCGGAGTCGGGCGGAGGCGGGCGGAGGCGGGCGGAGACGGGGCCCCGGTGGACGGTACGGGAGGAGGGGAGAGAGAATGGAATGAGGAGCCGAGGTTGAGGAGGGCGGGAGGTGGTAGGCGGGGGAGGGGGGAGGGGGGCAATTGGCCCATAGGCTCATAGGCCGCGCGGCGCTTCCAATCTCAGCCCGGAGCCGGGCCGGGCACGGCGATTCGGCGCTCAAATTGACTGTCAAACTCAGACGACATTTCGCGTGCTAATCCCCGGGCTAAGACTCCCAGCCTGCAAATGAGGTCGGATAGGCTAGAAACACGGGCCGCACGGGGACGGGACGGGGGCGCGCTGCTGCCGGGGGAACGCCCCGCACGCCGCCAGCAGGGCTTAATCTCATCCCGAGGTATTGATGACGAAGCAAACAATTTTGACAAATCTCCCCACGCCAAGCTACGAGAATGAGTCAAGATAACTCTTCAAAATTTCTTAAAATAAAGAAAAAGAACGTCGCGAATAAATTTTTTAGCGGGTGCGGGACGAGGGAGAAACAACTCTGAATTATAATGTACACATTTTGTAAATTTTGTAAATTTTGATGGAATTTTAGTGAATTTCCACTTACATGCATTTAACCAAAATTTTAGATAATTTTCCTGAATTTTTCTAAATTTCTCGGAAGTTCTCTGAATTTTCCTGATTTTTTTTCTCAATTTACCTTAATTACGAAGTGTACAAAAATTTCTGAGTTGTGTTCCCCCAAGGTGGAGTACATTGAAATTAAATCTCCTGCCGGCCCGTGCGTGGGAGTCATTACGCACCTTACGCAGTCGCAATGGCGCCTCAGCCCGGCCCGGCCCGCCCCTGGCGTGATCAAAGGGTGTAACGCGGCACCAGTCACATCAGAACAATAACATTTGGAGTCGCCCGCCCGCCTCCCCCGCCAGGGAGCGCGCGCGCGAGCGTGCCGCCGCGCCGCCGGCGAAATGGCTCCGTCCTGCTGCCATAAGATGACATGCGCGCGGGGAGGGCGAGGGCCGAGTGTGAAGGGTTCGGAGAAAGGGAGTGGGAGGGGAGGGGTGCACAGTCGTACAGTATCAACTGCGAGGCTTTTCAGAAATTTCATTATAAAACTTCACGCGGTTATGTATGGTAGAAATCTAAGTTACATTATTTACTATAAGCCTCTGGAATTTTTATAGACCTCGTAATTCAGAAACATTCACAAAATTCCAGGAAAAAGTCAAAAAATCTGAAAATTACAAAAGAACAAGTCTAAAAATTTTAGAAAAACTTACAAAAATCCGCAGAATTCTAGAAAACAAGCAAAAACTCAGAAAAATTCAACAAATTTGTACACCAAAATCTCACGTTATGGGCCCTCGGCCTTTAAGGGTAATATTCCGAGGAAAATTATCCACATGTTCACTTGTTCGAGAATGAGCAAAGAATTTCCGACGACTTAAACAGCACACTGGAAAAACAGAGGTGCTATATAGCACCCTTTTTGGGGTGCTATTGAATTTTATGGGGTGTTACTGCACTAATGCCTGTGTAAAGGCATGATTTGGGCCAAAAATAGCACCTTTGGGAGGCGATAGCGCCTTTCTTAAGGCACTATTTCACTAACGCCTTTAAAAGGCATTAGATAGCACCTTTGTTTTTCCAGTGTAGCTTTCACACACTTGCATTATTTACAGTGTAGAGAAGCGGGATGGCACCCGCGGAGGTCTCAGCAGTCACATGATTAGCTGCGTAACTGATAGTCATCAACGGCACGCTGATAGTTTGCCATTCAGTGGGAGGGGGGGGCGGGGGGCGCAACAGCAGCAGCGGCTCTGATTGGCACTGCTAACGCCGCCCCACCGCGCCCCGCCACGCCCCGCCACGCCCTGCGCGTACAGCAGCAGCTTTAGTTATTGGGCGCAGCGGGGCCGTAACGATGTCTCCGCCGTGCGAGCGCCTCGCTTTGTGAAACTGTTGTTTACTGCAAATGAATATATCCCCAGCAGACGACCATAGTCTGGTGCGCACCTGATTGAGGCGGCCGAGCTGAACGGGTTGGAGGAGGAGAGACGGGGGAGGGGGAGAGAGAGAGAGAGAGAGAGAGAGAGAGAGAGAGAGAGAGAGAGAGAGACGTGGGGAAGTGGAGATAACAGGGGGAAGGGGCGGAAACACCTGGACCGTATGCAGGCAAGTCCTGGCTACACTTTCACTTTAACATCTCTTTTGCTGCTTTTTTTCTTCTTTCTTTTTTTTCTTCAGCTCTTGTCTAAGGACTCCGATGATACTATGAGTCGGTTGACTGACTCCCTTATTAATTTCCTCCTCGTTGCATCCAGGCTGCCGCGCCGCGCGGCTCAGAACCACCAAAACGCAACATCGGCGTGACGGTGCAGCTCGCATCCGTCTCGCCCTGGCCCCCCGTAACGGACTGGATAACAGTCTCTCACATTCAATTCAACTCGTTAGATTGACAAAAACGCGTCTGGCAAAATCCGTGAGAGCTGCGCGGCGCGGAGCGCGGGTGTGACGGACCGAGTGATGCTCAGTGTACCCAGGCCGGCGGCCGTCCGGAAGTCCCAGTGGAAGCTCTACCTCATCGCGCAGCTAAGACGGAGGATAGCTCTCAGGGGAAAAAAATAAGAGTAAATCGACAGACTACGAAAAAAACAGTGTGAAAATGATTTCTAGCAGTGGAGTACAGGTTGATTGAATACATTCAGAAGAAGACGAAGAGGGGCGAGGAGGAGGAGGAGTCGTCACGCAACAAAGATGCGTGTCACCAAAAACAGTCAGAAAACCAGTGTGAAATAGATAGGCGCCTTGTTACCCTCGAATCAATCATACCATCTCGTCGCCTCGCCTTCCCATGTACCCCTGACGTCCGTCCTGCTCCTCATGATGCAAGATGTTCCCACAAAGCAGACGAGAAATGTCGCCTGGGGAAGCACGACACCCCTCCCCCCCTCTTTCTTCCAAAAAGTCACCCCCGCGCGCCGCGCGGACCCTCGCTGCACTGGCCCACCCTACTCGCACTGCTGTCTTACAGTCGCGCCAGGAGCCGTGCCAGGAGCCAAAGTCTGACTGGGTGAAAGCCTGGAAATGCCGTAATGGGATTACTGCGGCGGGTGGCGTGCTGGCAGAGCAAAAGGTTCCATTCCCACTGCGATGGAGTCGGTGTATAACGATCAGTGACACCGGCCGGGCCGGGACGTGGGAGAGAGGCCCGCGCACGACGAGCAGCCAAACGTGGGCGCCCGCGCGTCGAACACTCGCTCTGCTGCTGAAATTTAATCGAGAAAGCAATTAATTACCAGCATACGTGGCTCCCTGTTACATCAGCGGCGCGGCGCGCAAGGATGGGTCTAATAGGGCCAGGGCGCCGAGCAGCAGCGCGCGGCGAAAGGTATACGACGGCGAAGGGGGCGCCCCCGAGGACGATAGACAAACGTGCGCGCCAAATCGTTCCGCGGGAGGTTTTTGGTCGTGTGGGAGCGACGCTTGGGGGAGGGGAGGGGGGTGGCGAGCCGCCCGCGCGTCTTTTGAAGTGCCTGTCCATTTACCCCTAGCCTAGCACGGCCCGCGACAACGGCGCCTTTATTCTAGAAGCCATCAGCATTAGGGGTGGATATTCAAGAACCGTGCCAGCCGGCGAGGTGAGGTGAGGTGCGGGGTCGGGCCGGGCCGGGCCGGGCGCAGAGCAGCGACTTGTTGTGTAAGAGTAATGAGATGGTCTCGAATGGAATATTAGATTAGGTGATTGGGCTCGGGCACGACCCCGGCCCCGGCCCGCACCAAGGTGCTTCTGTTTCAGCCCCCGGCCGCCGCCCGGGCCGACCCGGTGCGCGCGGAGCGAGGGAGGAGAGGAGGAGGAGGTTGGCGAGACCATGAGGCCCTCCCCGGCCCGGCCCCGGCCACCGCACACACAACACACGGCAGGGCTGCATTCGTAAGACAAGAGCCCGCCGCGCCGTTATGGAGACTACGCATTAATGATGGCCCTCCAGACGAGCCTCAAAGTGCCGCCCCGCCCGGCCCGGCCCGCTGCCCACACACGCACACACACACGCGCAACGTGAGGTGGCCGATAATGCCGAAAGGGTTGCGGCGCGTGCCACATGGTGTCCTGTAAGACATTGATACTTAGGGGCGGGCCTAATGTGCGGACGCAGATGCTGCAAAGAGCCCCGGCCCAGGCGGGCCCGGGGCGCGCGCGCTGCTGACCTGTGCTCGGGCGGGCTGGGCCCCGGGCCCGCTACACCGATCACCATAAGACACAACTAAGTAGGCGCCTCGGCCCGGACCCGGCCCAGCCCGACCCAAACAGTGGTCTCGTATCGGGTCCCGTGGATTAGCCATAGCGGGCAGCATCCAGTGCCCCCCGCCCGCTCCGCCCCGAAGAGGGATAGACGAGGGAAAGGGGGTGGGGGCTGAACGGCAGGGGGGCGCATGGGGAAACACGGGGGTGGGTGGGTGTAGTCCTCCACTGATCGTAGTCGTGGCGACCGTGTTGTATATCGGGTATCGGGCGGGTCGCCGCCGAGGTGCACAGTGTAGGTACAGCAGCGCTCGCCTGGCCCGCCCCCGCCCCCGCTCGCGCGCGCATACCGCGCCGGGGCCCCTGCAACGAGACAGTGTCCAGACATTCCTACCCCCGTCTTCTTGGCCTCGGCCCGGCTTTGATGTGGCCAGCGGAGTGCCTCGGGTCAGGGCGGGCCGGGCCGGACCGACCCTCCGGACACACGACGGCAAGGTGAAGCCTGAGCCTTCCTCAAGTCAGGCAAAGACCTCTCCGGCCGGCCGGCCGGCCGGCCCGAGGACAAGTTTCGAGTACCTGAGGACACTACCCCGCGCCAACGTGGCCTGTCGGGCCGGGCCCCGGGCCTCGGACACCGCTCCTCGAGGTGAGGCGCTCGGAACTACATCTCGAGTTTCCAGCGGTGAAACAGGGGGAAACAACTCTGAATTTTGGTGTACACATCTTGTGATTTTTTTTTCTTGTGAATTTTCGTTAATTTCTGTAGATTTTGGGGGAAACTTCGCTTGAAATTCACCAATTTTTTATGTAAATTTTCCTAAAATTTTGGTAAAATTTTCAAATTTGCCGGAACTTTTTAATTCATTTTTTTTTATTTTATTGACTTTTTCAGAATTTTCCTGAAGTACAAGGTGTAAAAAAATTTCACAGTTGTTTCTCCCTCTAACACAAGTCAGCGAGGTGGGAAGACACCAAAGAGAAGAACCTATGTTCACACTATAAGCGGCTCGCTCGATGTGAATGGGCCGCGCGTAGGGACTTGCGGAGTTCCTGCACTCGCGGCGCGAGCCGGGCGAGTTTCACAATAATACGTAAAGTGCAGCTTCACGGCCAAGCCCCGCGCCTGGCTGGGCCGGGTGGCCGAGTCTTCCAATACATGGGCTGCGCCTGGCTGCTCACTGGCTCAATGGCTCAGCCGAGGAAGTGTGATAGGGCATGTCTCCACTTGATGGATGGCCCGGGGCCGCGTCCGAGTCGTCGGCCCGCCCTCCCGCGGCCTGGGGGTGCCGCCGAGCCGGCCGAGAAAGCGAGATAGGTCACATTCTGTTTCCAAACCGAGTCTTCCCCGAAGTGCCCTGCCCGCCCCGGCCCCGGCCCCGGCCCCGGCCCCGGCCCCGGCCCCGGCCCCGCCGCGCCCCGCCCCGCCGCAAGTGCCATTATTTGCATCTCCTCGCCGCCCACCGACCCGGTGCCGCGCGAGGCACAAATGTCAAGTGGCCGGGCCGGCCCGAGAAAATGATAGAAATGTCAATATATAAGACAAAATAATAATAATAATAATAATAATAATAATAATAATAATAATAATAATAATAAGAAGAAGAAGAAGAAGAAGAAGAAGAAGAAGAAGAAGAAGAAGAAGAAGAAGAAGAAAATTCGTACCTAAGCCCCCACACTGAAAACCGGAGGGTTCGCAAGTCGCGCCCACATGTAGGAGTGCGACCATCGCACACTCCGGTCTGAAATATCCGGCTGCCGAAGCGTAGCTCGCCGCAGATATAACGGTGTAGTTAATTACGGGCCGACATGCAGATTACGAAGCAAACACGCCGCTTGTTTCATAAAACTTCTCTCTCTCCTTTCAAACTGGGGGAGCAATTCATCAGTGCGAGGAGGGGGACAGTGGTATAAAGAAGGAAGAGCCGCGCACAAATCTAGACTTGATTGATCGTCTGTGCAAACAGGGGAAGCGCGCGCGCAGGGTGCCGAGCGGTATGGAAAATTCAGTCCCACTGCGAGACCGGCATTTCTCGCTCCGCGGCATAAGGTGTGTTTAGCTTAGATAAGCCCCCGGGCCCGCGCGGCCGGGTCGCGCCACGGCGATGGATTGGGCCATGTGTGTAAAGGGAAGGCTTATTTAGCGTCCGGAGGGCACCTGCGACCACTCCCAGCAAAGATAAGGCAATGCGCGGCGCGCACCAATGAACAGGCAACAGCAAATTGATAAATAGGGATTGGAGAGGGGCAGGAGGGGGGAGAGGGAGGGAGAGTGGGAGGGAAAGATGCGGCGCGGGCAAGAGGGAAAGGTGGAGAAGGGGTAGGGGGGTAACCATTCTTAATGCCCGGAAACGATTTCAGTCAACATGAGACCCAATAAAATAGAAGAGGCAGCAAAGGGGTGAGTCGGATTTTGGGCGCCGCGCCACGCCACCACGGAGACGGTAATGGCTCTTTGGGGTGCCTAGCCCGGCCGTCCCGGCCTCGCCTCCCCGCGCCCCGTCGGTCTTACGTCGCAATGACGTAGGCGCGCCTCGCGGCGCCGGGATCCAGTTATTGACCATTACTAATAAGCAATAAGGGGGAGGGATTGTAAGGGTCCAAAGACGGACGGGGCGGACTGACCTGGCTCGCGGGGATTAGTAGTCCGCCCAATGCACTGTTATATAATACGGGCGCGTAGCACACACTGTGCGCAACTGACACTCACCAACACGAGGGGGGAACAACTCTCCGAATTTAGGTGTGCAAATTTTGTGAATTTTTGTAAATTTTTGGGAATTTTACAGAATTTTCGAAAACATGTCTGAATTTTCCTTCATATCTCCGAATTTTCGTTCATTAGTCTAAATTTTCCTGAACTTTTCTAAATTACGAGGGGCGCAAAAATTTCAGAGTTGTTTCCACCTCGCACTAACAAGTGCTATACAATTTAGAATGCTAAGGTAAGACTCGGCCCTATAATGCATTTTATCGCGCCATACTTCAATTTCAATACGTTGTTGCAGCGCAATATACACGAGGTGCAGCAGGCTCGGCACGCAAGTCCATGCGCCTATACTCTTTTGGAGAGCAGAGTAACAAATTGACACAAACTCGCAGGGGTGAAAACAGCGCGAGGGAATCAGTCCGGGCTGCCCTTTCGTTTTTTTTCTTTACCGGTCGGAGGGGTGAAAGAAGTAAAACGTTTGTTTGTCTCATTTGAATACGACAACCATCCCCCTCGCCACGACGCCTGGGGCCTTGCGTCCATTACACCTCAGGCTTTGGCGCTTCTCCCCACCCTCCCTCCCTCTCTCTTTCTTTCGCTTTTCTCCATTTTTCTCGCTCTCTCTTTCTCTCACCCCTCTCGCGGATATCTAACAAATCAGTTATTGTCCCAAGAGGTATCCTAATTTTTCGTTCCGCTCTGCTTGGAAGCAGTACTAAAGAAAATGAAAGCCCCGCGCCCAGCGCGAGCGACTTCCCTTCTCTCTCATACGTCAGGCCAGTCAGCGAGGGATGAACTTCGACAGGGAGTCGAGACCCACCCCAGAGGAGAAAAAAAATGTATTCACAATGCAAATAATAAAGACTGCTGGAGGGCGTTGATCGTTGTAAAAATACAAGAAGTCCCGCACGGAAACGCCATTCCATTTTTCTTAATATTTATGTTATCAATCCCTGCCCCGCCCCTTCGCGATGGAGGGCGCAGGGCAGTCCGGCGCCGCGAGTCGCTCCCCACGCAAATGACCCGGGGGCGCAAGCCTCGACCGCGCCCGGCTCCAAACAACTGCTGCGCAGCTTTCGCTCCCTTATTTTTTTTTTTTTTTTTTTTTTTTTTTTTCAACTTTTCCAATTCTCCTGACCAATAAATAGAACAGCTTGGAAAAAAAAGGGGGGGAGCAGAGGTTAAGTTGTCCGCTTGCGGCGGCACACTGCGACTATGTAGTTTTTTAAGAGGTGTATACCTCAAAAAACAGCGCGCCAACGGAGATGTTCCCATGTCGTTTCGCAAGAGAAACGCGGGCTGTGTACCATGAGTGCGCGTCGCGCCGCAACTCCTTCCGTGTCAACACATTTAGACAAAAGAGACGGGCAGGGCAACCCCATCCCTGGCCGTGCCGGGCAGTCCCTCTACTCCCCCACAGAGCCGGGCTGGGCCGGGCCACGCATGGCTGAGCACACAGACAGTCCGTCCCGTCCACTACGTCTTCTTTAATGAGGTGAGCGCGGACCGTCCCGCACCCCGCGCGTGTCCCACCTTGAACGCACAAGTAGCACCTCGCAGAGGTGGAGTGGCGCGACGAATGAGCAGTGCGTAACGCTGGAAGTGCAAGATAGCGGCGCAGGAAACGCAAGTCTAAGTCGATGTCGTCTACTTGTCTATGTGTGAGTTTTCTGTTTGCGCCGCACGTTTTCCTTCAAGCGCGTGACATTTTTAATTTAAGTCACAGGAGTCACATTTTAAGTTACTAATGTGTGGATAGAAATGCACACACATGCCAGTGTGTGTCACCCAAACACTTGGCTATTTTTCACGAGGCTTGCAGACCGGCGATGACTGCGTATCACAGTAGGTGGACATGGCAAGCTGACGCCACCATGCCACTAGAAATAGAGAGTGAAGGGAGTCAGGGAGTAAAGGAGAGACAGGGAGAGAGAGAGGGGGAAAGAGTAAAGGGGTGACTGAAGGGATGAAGCCGGGGCCTGCTAAGGAAGACTGCGGCAGCTCACCACAGGGCTAAGGGAGGTCAAACCGAAGACAAGTGACAAGGGGGTGGAGTCGTTAGAGACGTACGCCGGGCCGTACGGCAGGTAACTCGATCTGGCCAGCGAGGCGGAGCACGTGAAGCCAGACAGCAGTGCGGGCCGAGTTCATCGGAAAGCTGAGACAGCAGCAGCAGCGGCGGCGGTGACGGCAGCGAGGGAGTAAGAGTCTTCATTCCAACAAAAGAAACGTCACAACAGCGGGAATCTGGGTCTGTCGATGAGACCAACAGCAGCCCCAGGTTGTCCCCTGCCCGGCCCGGCCCGGCCCCGAGACCAGCCCGTCTGCCCGATCGGACAGAAACTCGAGTCGACGGCACCGTATGTCATCGGAGTGCTTTCACACGTATGAGTCGACTGACTGACTCGACGGCCCTCTCCTGGGACGGGACGGAGACCTCCCGCCGCCTGAGGCGGAGGATCCAGCCGAAATCCAGAGGGAAGCCCAGCCGTCTGAGTCCGGATAAGATCGCTCCCGCACATCCGTCCTTGTCGCACTCACGGGGCCCTGCCGCATCCCCAACATAGGGCACCGCCATATGTGCGACAAGGACAGAGGCAAAAGCAGTCGGAAGCCTGGCCCAGCCCGGAGACGGACGACGCGCGCGGGGAAAATAAAAGACAAACGTGCGACATTGGCACTACTCGACTGGCCTGCAGTCTCATACTGTGTGTGTGTGTGTGTGTGTGTGTGTGTGTGTGTGTGTGTGTGTGTGTGTGAGGGCGCGTCTCGACACCATGATGTGGCGAAAAAGCAAATCGCAAAGGGGGGAGAGCGGGAAAAAATTCACCGGGAAAAAACAATTTATTTCCATCAACTGAATGCAAGAGAGAAATAAAAAGCAGAGGCACGTCCTCCTATAGGCCGAGGTCGGGAGGGTGTGACTGTGTGAGTGTTTGCGTGTGCGCCGCGCAGTATCGCGCGCGCGCGTCGGCCAATATGCTTATTCACCCTCACACTCTTATGCAGGCTGTCGGATGGCTGTGACTGACTGGAAAGCGCGCACGAGGGCTGCTGCTGCCCTAATCCGCGAAAAATCCACTTCGTCGAGGAGTGTGGCGTTGGTCCGTTGGTCCTGGCCACGGTTTTCGCGTTTGTTTTTCCTTTTCTTTTTTTTTTCTTTACTTGATTTTATAGCATTTTCCCACGCGACGAAAAGATTTGGAGAGTGCCTTGTTAGCGTCGGTCGGCGCCTTTTCAAAATACTATATAACAAAATGATATCATTTCGGGATCGCATTCCTGTGAAATGATTAAGGCGGGGACACCCGGTCGCGTCGAACGGCCGCGCGAGCGACCGGCTTCCCACGAAGTGGAAGAGAGAGAGGGACTGAGAGGCCTGGGAGAAGTTGGGTAGAACGAGAGAGGGGGAAGGGGAGCGAGCAGCCGGCGGCGTCAATCGAGATGCTCTGACCACGTGCTTCACGGGAGGAGCGTTTCCGGGGACCGGGCAGCCGGCGCCACATTTTCAGCGGGAGGTCCGAGAGTCGATCGGCCATCACCGTCCCTCAACTGGCCAAAATGACAGCATTTGAGACTCCTATAAATTTCATAGGCTGTGGGTCGGCGTCATGCGAACACCACGCGGACGAATGAAAAAGTTTTACAACGGTTCCGCATCCCAATCTGCCGTGAGAGGAGGTATGAGGTAAGATGAGCGTGTATAAGCAGCTGGCCTGGCCAGGCCGGCGATATGGAGAGTGTCCCATCATTATTCCGCACGCTCTCCAGGCCATTCGGCCGCCTAACGATCCCTAATTCGCACTGCTCCGGCGTGCGGCTGCGTTTGGCATAAAAAGTAGGCGAATTGTGCTATTTCTTACTTCCATTGCGGGTAATGGGCGTGAGAGCCGAGAGTATGAATGGGTGACCGACACACACGGCACGAGCTGCGGCGGCGCGGGGCGCGCGGGCGGGGAGGTGAGGTGGTGGGGAATATTTTCAAATCGCAGGTGCATGGTAATGGCGGAACGTGCCAAAGCAGTGCAAAATCAAGCGCGCGGGATAGACCACGAGGAAGTAGCGCGCGAGAAAATTGAGGAGCGAGAGAGAAAGACGTCGGCATTGCTCGATTAAGAACGGAGTTCTGCATGCCCCTTCCCCCTCCCTCCTTCCAATCCCTGGCCAGAAGGTCATATGCCTCAGTCCGCTAGCTTTCGCATGCGTGCGGCGCGCACGCGGAACGGCCAAAGTTGGACCGGAGGAAGTTATCCCCCGCCCTGGTGCGAGGAGCCTCCGCCTGCGCGCCGCCTCCCATACACACACGCGCGAAAATTGCAAGACGCTAGCAGAGGAGGAACCGGCCCAGTTAGATTTCCCGAAGGAAAGTCGAAGTTGACTGAACATAAATAATACTTGCGCCGAGGGGGAGGGAGGGGCTCTAACTTCTAGAAATCATTTTACGGCCCCCAAAAAATCATTAACAAATAAAAAAAAATCAATAAAATCTTGAATAAGATACAGAAAAATACGAAAAATCGATACACTAAAATAAAAATTGAAAATAGTCAGGTCAGAAATAGGGGAGAAAAGATTAAAATTGATCAAAAAGTGAAACATTCCTTGAAAAATCAACAGAAAAAAAACAAAAGAAATAAAAAAATTTATTTTTCCAATTTTGCATGAGTGATCCTCCCCTCAACTGGCGCGGTCTACGACGCGTCGTTAGAGCCAGCCAGCCAGTCTGGCACTCTGCGACGTTTTCTAAATCAATGTGCCACATGTAAAATTGCCGATTGAACCCCGACGGACCCCCTTCCTTACACCCTTTAAGCCCTTTCCTTTTTTACTCGTGTCACTCCTTCATTTCCTGCTCCATTCCTGCGCCGCTTCTCTCAGCCAGCCTCCTCCTTCGCACCCTGGAGCCAGCCGCCGTCGCCGCCGCTGTCCCGTCTGCTCGCTCGACTGCGTGTTGTCTTGTCCCCGACAGTATCGAATTTCAATCAGAAAGCCATTTTTCACGATTATTCCCGATGCGTCTTGGTTCCCCCGAAGCCAGTACATGCGGGGAGAAGGACGGGAGACACACACACACACACTCGCGCGATGCATTCCAAACGCCACTTCACACATTTCGAACCGTCGTCATGTGGGAGGCGTATCGTCAGCGGGCGTCGCCTCGCGCGCTCCTGGGGGGAAACAACACCTGATGAGCTTTGGGAACGCTACACGCTGCGACTGACGGGGGCTGCGCCCCGGCTGCGGTGGTGGTGAGGTGTGGTGTGGTGAGCCTCTGGTCGCCGCCGCAGAGCGAGAGGTGAGGTGGAAGGAAACAGCTCGAAAATTTTTGTACACCTCGTCATTCAGAAAAAAAAATCGTGAAAATTCAGAAAAATTCAGAGAAATTTTGAACAAAAATCAGAGAAGATTCAGAAAAATATACAATAATTTACAACAATTTTGGTAAAATTCACTACAAATTTTGTTAAATTCGAGCAAAAATTCAAAAAACTTTTGGTAAAATTCGAGCAAAAATCATTGAAAATTCACAAAAATTTTACATTAAAATTCAGAGTTGTTTCCCCCTCGGCAAGAGGGGGAGCGGAGGGAAATCGGTTAAGAGACGATGTCCTTCCCCAACAAAACGCGCGGTGGTGGCAGGAGAGACAAGGAGCGAGAGAGACAGAGGTTGTGTATGTGTAGAGCTGCCAGACATAATTTACGCAATGCGTTTTCTGGAAATGGGCATGACGACGAAATTACCGATGTCCGACCACATTTCTTGTGCGCGCGGTGCGGCGTCACGCCAGCAGGCAGGCGGGCAGGCGGGAGGGCAGCGCGCCTCGCAGCTCGCACTGACTTATGGATCTCGCGTGATAACCGCCATTTAGCAGTCCCAACTGAACAACCAGGGCGTCGCTGCCATCTAATGGCATTATAGAGAGAATTCACTGAAACCGCTCTTCTCTCTCTCTCTCTCTCTCTCTCTCTCTCTCTCCCTCCCCCCTCTCCCTCTCAGAGGAAACCCACCCAACGGGCTTTAATAATAAGCACTGATCTGGTGATTCGGAGCGGACCTTTCCATTTCGGGCCCTCCTATGCGTAACTATGGTCGGCAGGTGTCAATGCCTTTCCCACGGGGCCGTGGTGGCCGCCTGGGCTCTCTAGGCCCCGCGCGCTCAGTGATAAACACAGTGTTTCTCCTATTCGAGCAGCGACCCTTCTCTCTCTCTTACACTCGGACACACACGGACTTCCCTCTCCATCTCTCTATCCTCTCGTTTGGCGCCTCACGGATGATAGATCTGTTTCACGTGTGAGATGCCGTAAGGCGGGCGAGAGGGGCCCGGGGCCGGGGGCCGCGGGCGGTGAGGAGAGGCTCCGGTGGTCCGGCCCAGACCCCAGACCGGCCGGTCCAGCGCGGCCAGAGGCTGGGGGAGACCCCCGCTGTCCCACAATATCCACAAACGGATTGATTGCCCGGTTATTTGTTTCCATTCACAAATGAGCGTCATTTAATCAGACGGACCGTCCCTGAAGAGGAGGGCGGGAGGGGGGGCGGGGTCAGCATCACATTCAGTGATGACCGGTCGGCGAGTGTCCTCTATCGGATTCCGCCGTCCCTCTGTCGCGGGCACGCGCGCGAGTAGCGCGGAGAAGGAGAGCAGGGAGGGAGGGAGGGAGGGAGAGAGAGAGAGAGAGATGCTTTAACCGCTCATACAAAATGTGTACGATGTTTTTCACTTTTGATTTTTTTGACCCATTTTTCTTTAATTTTTCTAAGAAAATTTCCAACACTCGTTGATAAATTTTGATATTTTACCTCCATTTCTGAAAAAAAAATTTTTTTTTGGGGGGGGGGTATTTTTTTACGTATTTTTTATATTTTTCTTGATTTTATATTGTTTTTTTTTGTTTTTTAAATGAATTTTTTGGGGCGGCACAATGATTTTTGAAAGTGACCCCTCCCCCTTGGATTTTACTTCGTCCACCTGAACCGCCCGTCAGTGGCAATTTCATTTAATTTCCCACAAGTGCTGCTACACCACCAGACCGTACGTGTGCAAATCGTAAGAGTGAGTTAAGCCCCTTACGGAGACCGCGCGCGACCCCTCGCGCCCCGGAGTCAAGCCCGGTCGTCCTTCTGCCACACACACAGTGTCCCTGAGGGGGGAGGAGAGAGAGAGGGAGGGAAAAAAATATATATCCGGGTAAACCCCAACCCTCGAGCCACCCGCACATTGCGAAAGCCAACCAAAGAGTGTATATATGGACGGGGAGAAGCTGGGGCGGCGATGGAGAAAGAGTTGCTCCCTTTCCCTCCCTTCTTCCCCTGCCACCCCCTCGCCCCGCCCCCGCAGGTCGCGGGCGGCTGCCCCCGGCCACCCCCTTCGGGCGCGCGCGCGCACACACACGCACTCACACACATGCACACACGCTCCAAGGCGCTCAGCACGCGGATTTGGCGCTGCATCTGCATGGCTGCCAACCGAACCGGCGAAAAATAACAGGGAAAGGCAATCTGGGTGGGCTGCGGGGGTGACGGGCTCACGCGCGCGCGCCGCACCGTTTGATATGAGCGACGGCGTCTCTGTCAATAACTTCCGCAACATAAAAATAAATAGGCCACCCCTGGCGCCTTTTCCTCTCCTTTTCTGCTTTCCGCAGTTGTGTGCAAATGATAAGGCCTCGCGATCTCTCTGCTGAGCGCGCGCGCGCGCGCGTGACTTTTTCCACGACTGTCTCCCTCCTTTTTTCCCATCTCTCTCTCTTTCTCTCTCCCTCGTCTTTGTCGTTCTTTTTCACCTCCTCCGCCGTGTCTCCGCAGCGCACTTGCTCCCCACAGCCTGCGCTGCCGCTCGGCACGCCGTGCATCTCTCTGACGTATGATTCGCAGTAGTTCCGAGATAAGCCTCGATTCGCACGTCTAATCCCAGAGAGCGCCGCCGCCGCTGGGCCGCTGCTACTGCCTCCGCCCCCGCCCCCACCGCCGCCCCCGGCCGCCACCGCCCCCGCTGCCGCCGCCACCGCGCTGATACTCTTTTAGTGTTTCCTATAAAATATGATGGATCGGCATCCGCAGCCATTTCGGTGCGAAAAGCCGGCAAACGGCAGAGCCATTATGAGATATCGCGGTGAGGCCAGCGCGCGGCGGCGCGAGCCCAGCAGCCGCAAACCGCGAGCCGCCAACCGCAGCAAGCGCCATCACGGGGGCCGGCAGCAGAGACACCGCCCCGCACCCCGACGCCACACCCTCGAGGGGGAATAGAAACAAATCTCAATTTTGCCGTACAGTTTTTGTAAATTATTGGTCATTTCTTTTTGTCAATTTTTTCATTTTTGCACTTATTTTCCAAGTTTGTTTTTGTAAATTTTCCTGATTTTTTCTTAATTGCAATCTACGCAATTTTTGCTCATTTTTTTCTAAATTTTAATAAATTTCCAGTTTTTTTTTCTTAATTGCAAGCTATCCAATTTTTAATCCAAGTTTTCCGAAATTTTAGGAAATTTTCCTGATTTTGTTCTGAACATCCCTATTATTTTTTTTTTTCTGAATGTTTCTCAATTTGTATGAATTACGAGGTGCGCAAAAATTTCGGAGTTGTTTCCCCCAACGCCACGTCCTCCTCCTCAGGTATGGATGGGCCCGGGCCCCCGTCGTCCAGTCCAGTCCAGCCCCTCGGGATAAATTGGACTCTGCTGAGATTCCAATAGGCGTAATGGTGACCGCGTGACTCGACACGAACGTGACGACAATGCGACCGTTACGGTCAGTGATTGTGCGCGCGTAGAGGCAAGGGAGGGAATGTCGCGCCGGAGCAGCCGAGGGACGACGACGTATATACGGTCACCGTCAAGGAAATAAAATAAATAGAAAGTCGCGCGGGAGGGCAAAAGTTTTTTGAGTTTGCACATTATTGGTCCGGTCACGACGGTAAGCATAAATACAAGAAATCTACTGTTTAATTCGATTGAACGCGGGCGGCAAAAATATTCCCACGCTCTCAAGAGCGTCATGCACGCTAAATGTATTTGTATGTTTTTGTGCAAACGTTTGTACAAAGTTGTGCATGCGTTTCGATTCGCACAAATTTGTGCGAAGGAGTGCATGTTTTTGTACAAACATATTCACAAATTCGTTCATTTTCGCGCACAAATTTGTGCGAATCGAAACGTATGCACAACTTTGTGGAAACCTTTGCCCAAAAACATACAAATACATTTAGCGTGATACCCACAGTGAGGCAAACCCTCCAGCACGAGTGTAATCTAAGCCTGTAAGGTATAGGTGACAATATCTTCAAAGCTCAGCAAAGGTGATGCATGCACAGCCACAACTCTAGACTGACGCAATAATGAGCGGAAATATTTCAGCAAGCGCATGGAATACACGTAACGATAGTCTGGCGTTTTGGCGTCGGAAATAATTTGTAACGACGGAAGCCGCGTGTCACTTATCACTGCAGCGCGGGTGCGGGGCGAAACGCTCCACTTGGTCATAATGCCATACGCACGGCATCACTCCTTGCAAATGAAGTGGTGAGTTGCAGGAAACTGAGTGATGGACGGTTGGTATCTCTGACAAGGCCGTTGGCTGCCGAGTACAATTAAATCGCTCCGCAGCTAATCTCGGCAGCGAAATACTACGCGTATGGAAATTAATCAAAACGCTTGGGCTCGTGCGAGCGCGCGGGGCGGCGCGGGGCCCTCCAAACTCACGGTTATTAATGAGTTCTCACATTCGCAGAGGGCTGCCGTGTATGGGGGTGGCATCCGCGCGGCCCCCCCGGCGCCACCGCCGCACCCCTGTACCCAGCGCGGGGGGGCGTCGCCCTCGCACGCAGCCGCTGGGGGCGCCCGCCACCACTGCCACCCCGCAGAGGCGCCTAAAGGGTTATTTAAACGCGGAGGCTTCTGGTTGCAGCAGAGGGAACCGCCAAATGGCCGAGCGGATTCGCCTGCCGTCTGATTCCGAGGATCGCTCTCGTACCTCCCCTGTCCTTGTCGCAACTATGGCGGTCCTATGTTTTGAAAGGCAGGGCCCTATGAGCCTATGAGTGAGACACAAAAGAGAAACAACTCTGAAATTTTCTGCACACCTCGTAGTTCAGGAAAATTTTAGAAAATGCAGACAAAATCAGGAACATTTAGAAATATTTTTAAAAAATCGGAAAATTTCGGGACAATTCAGGAAAGTTCAGGAAAATTGACAGAAATTTTGGAAAAATTCAAGTGAGAGTTCACAAAAAATCTATAAAAATTCTCGAAAATTCACAAAATGTGTACACCATAATTCAGAGTTGTTTTCCCCCTTAGGTGCGACAAGGGCGCAGGCGCGAGAGGTCCGTCTTCGGAATCACAGGTCTGCCGCGCACCATCATATCAGCCGGATCACCAGCATCTGACCGCGGCGCCACCAGCCACCCACCCCGCCACGTGTCTCAGAGCTTAAGCCCGCGGCCCGCAGTTCCAGGCCGCGCGCGGGGATTCAATTGGCCTGTATCGGCTATCGAGTTCCAAGCCGCGAGCACACCACGACGGCTACTATTAGAACTTTTTTTTTTTTAATCCGACTTTCTTTTCAATTATTAAACCGCGCGCAGCACAAGTCACCCTGACTCATTCCCCCGCGCCTCGTCCCCTTAACACCCTCTCTTTTCTCCTCTCTCCCTCCTCTCTCTCCTCTTCACACTCACAAACACACACACACACACACGTACGACACGAAA
This sequence comes from Frankliniella fusca, assembly GCA_029379305.1. Lineage (NCBI taxonomy): Eukaryota > Metazoa > Arthropoda > Insecta > Thysanoptera > Thripidae > Frankliniella > Frankliniella fusca. Next base: position 1,125,596 of record JAHWGI010000383.1, on the reverse strand, counting down.
CTGAAATCCAATGCCCCAGACAGAGATAGATAGACTGCCCGACGCGGTCGGCCGCCACCGACCGCCCCGCTCCCGCGCGCTGCAATCTTGGCCGACGCAAAGTCGCTCGCTCTAGGCAGCCCGGCCCGCATGACTTGCAGTTCGCACAGTTATGTCTAAATTAGCGTCGGGTGACGTCGGCCAGAGGGTGCGCGAGCGGCAGGCCGCGGCGCCCCTCCCGGCCCCGGGGTCCTTCCCCACCCCGAGGTGGTCCTGTTCACAGGGACCTGAGACACAAAAAGATCCGGCACCGATCCGACCGATCCGTCGGGCCTGCCAGCACACGCACACCCTCTCTCTCTCTCTCTCTCACTCACACACACACACACACACACACATTGACGGACGGACCGGGGCAGACAGACGGTAAACACAGCCATTTCGACGGGCCATACCGTTCCAGACTCTCGTAATAACAAGTGAAATCCAAATCCCGAGGCCCGCGGCTATGAGCCGCCCATTACACACACGCATAAACACCCGTGTGCAATAGCATGCAAGGACGAAAAACACTGCAATTCCTCTCCTTTTCCGCCGCCGTGAACGCAGCAAAATTGTGCACTCTGCGATGGTATCGACAGCCGGTCGGTTGTTGGTCCCCTGCCCCTCCCCCCTCCCTCTCTGTACAAAAGTAATGCGAGAAACCGTAATTCGACTTTTAATCCCCCAAAAAACAAATTTCAGAAAAAATATATATTTAAAAAGATACTATTTTGGGGATTTCAAGAAATGGTATCACACCCTCGACTGGACTCTTGTAAATAAAAAGTGAAAACACTCGATGAAAGTGGCTCTAATTGTTATTTGGGCTGTTGCGGAATGTCCGCTAACATTTAATTTTAGAACCGTGTCAAACACGCGTGCACACACACAACTGCTTCGCGCGCCCCCCAAAAGCTCACCCACTTTTCCTGCGCCGCGCAAAGTAAATTTGTGGCAGCGGACTGTTTGGTGGCCTTTCACGGGCGCCACGCCGCCGCCGCAGCGCCAGCACCGCACGCCGTTATTATCGATGGCAGGTGAAATATCGATTCCGACCGGACCGATTGCTCGCCCTGCTTGCAAATTATACGCTTCCGTCTGCATAACAGCCAGAGAGCAGCGGGCGTTGGTTGATGCTCCTCCACGGTCACCGGCGAGGCGCTGCCGGGACGGCACGGGACGGCAGACGGCAGCCGACTTATTCCGAAGAGCGCTCTCCTCGCTCTGTCTCTCTCGCACCTATGCGGCCAAGTCCATGAGTGCGAGAGAGACGGGGTGAGGAAAGCGCTCCTCAGAATAAGTCAGCGGCAGGGCCACAGCCAAGCGTTCCGGCGTTCGGGTCTGCCACAGACAGCAGCAGCAGCAGCAACATCGGCAGAAGTGGTGCGCGCGCGCGCACAAGACGAATTAAAATTTATGGTTGTGCGCTGCTGGTTTGGGCTGGGTTTGGGGGCCAAAGACGGCGGAGGCCCGCAGGCCAGGCAACCTCGAATTTGAATCGTAGTGCCACGCGCGCGTTTACGAGCGCCACGCAGGTGGAGAAGAAGGATGAAGAGGAGGTACGGCACCGGGTGCGTGCGTGTGTGCGCGTGGGGGTGCGCCGCTGCCGCGCGCCAGATCAGAATGGACACGACAGAGCGATTACGCAATAACCTATACCGATCGCTCCAAATACAGGAGGACGCGAGACACCATTACACAGCTCCGCGTAAGGCGCAAATGCTCGCCGCATGGCCGAGCAGCCCGCAAAAAATATTTCTTTAAATATATATGCTTGCTGCGCTTTACGATTTGTTTCTGACTCCGGAACGGATCGCCGAGGAGACCATTTTCCAGTACACGACCAAACAGTAAGTCGTAGAACTTATTGCAGCATCGGCAGGCGGAGAGAGCGGGCGGGCGCGCGCGCACACACACACGGGCCTGCGCTGCTACTGATGGGGTTACATCCTCATTCCCTCGCCCTCCATCACACACAGCGCCCGTGCGTACCGCCCTGACAGGTGGACCGGGCCTAGGCGGGGGTCACGCCGCCGCCGGCCGCGCCGGCCAGACGCTGAGCAAATACGTTACAAGTCGAGAACTCGAACACGATTATTACTTTTTGATGGATGTCCCTTCCGCGGTGGGTCCGATGTCAATTAGAGAGAACAAACCCACCGAGTTCCTCGACACAGACCTCATCTCCCGGCCCTGTCATTTATCTTGTCTCCTCCCCGGCCCGGCTATACGCACTGCGCTGCGCGCGGGGGTACGAGCAGCAGCGCGGGCAAGGGCTTAGAGGGGTCTGGAGCCGCGGCCCCTGGAGGAGAATTTTTATTTTTGTAATTTTCTCTCATTTTTTTCTGAACTTTTGTTAAAATTTTCTGAATTCCTCATAATTTTTCAGAATTGTCCCGCATTTTCTGATTTTTTTTTCTTCTGAATTTCGAGTAGTACAAAAAAATTTAGAGTTGTTCCCCAGCATCTCGGATTTCTTACTCCTCTTCCTTGAGGCGAAGAAAATTTTCCAGTAACGTCAACCAGTTTTCCAGTCTGGCCTGCTAGTCGTTTTCCAGTCGTTGTTTTGACTCTAACCCTTATAAAGCTACATGTTGGACCGGTCATATTCATACAGTCAGAATACACCGCCAAGTTCCTAACGAATGTACCCCACGCAAAAGGGGAGTGGAAACGGTCAGCAGCGGGGCGGATACGAGCGCCATCAATAAGAGCGGAAGCGCGTCGTACACGGCGCAAGTGTCTCAGGAGCGGTAATCAGCCGCACCTCACAACTCCTCCTCGCTCCGTGGAGATGCCCCGCTCCAGCCCGCCCGCCCGCGCACCCTTCGCACGCTCACTGCATAAAATTGGCAATGCAAAGCGAATTAAAAGCGAGTGCAGTTGCATCTTTCTGCTGGCGCGCAGCCTGTGGGTCTGCTGCCCTGCACCTGACCGGGGGCCTCTGCTGGCTCTGCTCCGCCAACAGTCAACACCCCATGCATTTTAAATGAGACAAATCCTGTCATAAAACAGGGGCACCGTACCTGCAGGCCTGCAGGGCACTCGGGTCAGGCCATTTCCTTTCTACTCGCTCCCGCCGCAAAGAGAGACCCCCGCGCCACTATCCCCCCCACTCCTCACCAGTCAGGCCCAGAGGTCCGAAATTTCCACCTCGAGCAGGAGCATGCACTTGTGTTCCTGTCCCTCGCTCGTCATTTAGGGGGGCGCTCCCTCCCCCCGGGGTCGGCCGGTGGCGCGCCGGTCATGCTTGAGGCGCGGCCCCTCGCCTCCTCCCCGCCCGCCGCGCGAGCACACGAACCTACTTACTCCTCAAACAAGTTCTCTTATGGTCATCGCATGGTTCCGTCCCATGCATAATACTCGCCTTACATTGTGCGTGTTTTGACACATCCAGTGCAGCCATGGCCGCGCCGTCGTCGTATGGCGTCAGAGTTCGTCGACGCGTATCGCCCAATCAGCATTCTCTCTCTCTCTCTCTCTCTCTCTCCTCTCTCTCTCTCTCTCTCTCTCTCTCTCTCTCTCTCTCATCCTCTCGCTTACGCACACTTACGCTCTCCGTCTCCTCCGGCATTCCCCTTCGTTCTGTTGCGCGCGCTCCTCTCTCTTATTTCATTCGAGAGATTTCCGCGTGACACGTGTAAATTGATTTTATGACAGCGGCGCCGTCGCGTTCGACATGTTGTGTTATACGGCCCCCGGCCCGGCCCCGCCCGGCCCGGCCGGCACCGGGTAACATTAGAACATTTGCCTCTCTTCGGGGCCAATATAGGAGACAAGGGCACACCCTGTCGCCGCGAAGGGCGCAAAGCATAGCGAGTGGGTACCAGGGGTACCACCACGCGCGCGCTGACGTCTTATTTAGCAATCTCGTGCCGAACGGCAAAAGAGGAACATAACTCACGAGAGAGAGAGAGAGAGAGAGAGAGAGAGAGAGAGAGAGAGAGAGAGAGAGAGAGAGAGAGAGAGTGCTGTTTCAGACTTCTTGAGCGCACTTTAGCACTGCTGCTGCACAACTCCTCGGTTCCAGGCGATTTCACTTTTCCGCGACTCCAGAGGCGTAAACCAAATGTAAAAATAAAATTGAGTCTCAGGACACGAGATGCTGACGGTAAAAAAATAACAAAAAATGGCGGCCCAACGTGCGGCGCCGGAGTGGCCCTCCTCAGTACATATCGGCCCTGGGGAGGGAAGGTGGCGTTCATTCTCACCCGCGGAGCAGTAAATCTCCCGGGGCCTGGCCTGACGCGCCGCGGGATGGCGTTGAAGTCGCGGTCAAGATTGAAGTACCCTCGCGGGTACACGACGGCCGGTGTGATCGAGCCAATATCTGCGCGCCGCGTGCGCGGGTTCAATCTGGGCCACAGGAAACAACAACAACAACGATAGCAGCGAGCAAAAATAAGGAATAGAAAAAAAATCCGCGACTTATTTGCCTTGTACTTGTTGTCAGAAGTGGGCACGGCACGATCGCTGCTGCTCGAGAGTAAGACGTTCTAAACTCGCGTAAGATTACATCCACGATCGGCGCAATGCATGACGGATTCCAGACGATAAGGGCACAGAGTACTCGAGCGGCGCAGCGGCGCCCGACCTGACCCAGCAGAGTCACCGAGAGGCGGCGCGGCAGCGGTAGCAGCAGCGGTAGCAGCAGCAGTAGCAGCCACCACCGCGCCCCGGCCCGGCTGCTGGAACATCTTAATTAGAAAAGACTCGAGTGCGCCTCAGAGCAGCGGCGTAGCCACACCGGGCCACGGGACAGCGGCGACTGCCCAAGAAAGAGAAATCAAATCTATATTTTTATTTTCATTTTTTAATACAGCGTGATTGTTGTCTGGAAGTATATGATATCATCCGACCAAGGCGGGACGATAGGAATTTTTTCTCTCTCACTAGTATTCTATTTGTTGAGACATTTCGATTCTCGCAGGCAAAAGTCAAGGTTGTCGTCGCGAAGCAGGCACGGCTCTGAATTTTGTTGTACAAATTTTGTGAATTTTGGGGAATTTTTACTGAATTTATTCTAAAACAAAATCTAAATTTTTGAGAATTTTTGTGATTTTTTAAATGATTTTTTCTGAAATTTTCTGAACTGTGATGTTACAAAAATTTCAGAGTTGTTTCGCCCTTGGCTCTGCCACTGGCGCGCACCGATTTGCAAGAGGGGCGCAGTGCAGAGCGGGGTAACGACGCTGATCACACGGCGATATCAACAGATTCGGAGGCTCTGCTCCCAGCATTGTTCATCCCGTGCTCGGTCACGCTGCAATCGAACGCCACTCGTGCTCTCTGTGTCTGCGAACACTTGCTAATCGAGTCCGACAAGGATCAGCGTGGAACCGCAGCAGCACGGGGTCTTCCGCTCGGCTCGTGCTCACAGAGAAAGAGGGAGAGAGAAGTAGTGGGAGGGGTTTACGTTTGTTCTGTTAATATGAGAATTTGTATGCACGTTACCGCAAAATACGAAGTGAGCAAAGACACAAACAAATTTGCGTCCGTTTTTCTTTTCTCTTCATTTCTATTCCACAATTGCACTTTGAGCGCAAAGTTTTTAACTCTTTCAATACTCCACGGAGCTGAGCCACACGACGACAGTCAGAAACTCCTGATATCAACACGACAATCTACTGCTTTTTTCTTCCGCTTTCCACGGCGCAGCACGGCTCCCGAGTCCCGTCACACGCGAAAGTGTAGCAGCAGCAGGGCCGCTAATAGATGCGCCGCGCTGCACCGGGCGGGGCGGGCCGGCGGGTAATGCACAAGACAATGATGTTGCGGACGCTAGAAACAAATGTTATGCACTTGCCTCTAGGCATCGGGAAGAATTAAAAAAAAAAACGCGAGCAGAAGATAGCTTCTCTACACACAGAGCTTTGCAAACTGCACACAACTATGACAAGATGAATGGGGTGCGGCTAGGTCTTTCTTCTTGGCATGTGTGTGGAATAAAAGTGGGAGGGAGCGTGCGTGTGTGTGTGTGTGTGTGTGCGCGTGTGTGTGTGTGCGCGCGCGCGCGCGTGTGTGTCTTGGTGGCCTCTGCTGCTGCTGATGACCTAGGGCTGGTCGAGTATGCAGGACATAAGCGAGCTGAGGCGCTGCTGCAGTAGGGACGGACCGGGCCGAGGGAAGGCCAGAGCAAAAGGCGCGGGGCGCGGCGTGACGCGGCAAGCAGGGGCTATGGGGTTTCTTTTTGTTCCGCTTCCTCTCCGTCTGTGGCTCCAGTTCAGTACGCCCCGCGCGCGCACACTGCGCCGCACCACCACGACGCTGCGCTGTGTTATGGGATTTGAATTTTTTAATATCTCCTTTTATTACTGGGCCGCGCGCAATCAGGCTTGGGACAGATTTTCCGTCTCTGTCGCAGCCTCCTCCCGCTCGCTCGCCCCACCACCCCTGCCCAGGACGGGGACGGGGAGGCAGGGCGTATGCAGCGCATACTGTTTGCCCGCAATTACAAGGGCTGGTATTTGCAAGGGCCGAGCCGAGGCCCGGCCCGGCCAGGCCGAGCTGCAAAATGCATGGCGACTCTGATTCAGCGGGAGCCGGGGCCTTCTGATGCAGTGTGCAGCCAACATTAGGCATAAGCGGCACAATTTTTCCATTGAAACGACCGCGGGAGGCGGGAGAGGTGTACGGAGAGAGGGAGTGCTGTGTGCTGTGTACGCGAAAAAGAGAAAAGAGAGTGACAGTAAAATTAAAAAGAAAACGAAAAATTTACAAAAAAAAATAAAAATAAAATAAAAAAAGATTCCGCTATGGGCGCACGGAGACAATTACCGCCACACTAAAAACCGCTTTTCGCTCTGCAAAACGATTCGCATCAAGCGGGTGGGCTGGGCCGGCTCGGTCCGCCGGTCGGTCCGCCGGCCGATGCAATTTTTTCGCCGCATCTCTCATCGCAGCCATGGGCCGGGACCGGCCCGGCCCGACCAGGCCTCACTGTGTCCTGACGATGTATACATATGTGCGCGCTGGGGGCCGAAAAAGGCCCGCGCGCCGAATAAAAACGCGTAATAGCATTGGCAGGTGCACCGCATATGCATAGAGATTACGTGTTATGGTGCAGTTTTGTTGTCCACGGGACGAGAGGAGCAGGCCGAGGCCGAGGCGCGAGCGGGCTTTTCAAACGCTGTGGTGGAGGCCCCGGCCACGCCAAGCCTGGGCGCCCTCAACCGCGCTGATGAGAGATTCCCCAGGTGTTTGATCATGGCCGTCGGCTGGTCTGACAAAAAAATAAAAAATAAAAAGAGAAGGAGGCAAAAATATATTATCGCTAAAAATGTTTTTATTGATTGAGGAGAAGAGTGACTGCGACGGGAAGGAAGAAACCAACCACAGCAGTAGACAGGTTCCCCCCCCCCCCTCCCCACCCCCGCCTGGTTCGGCCACCCCTCGCGGGTCCGGCCGCCGTCCTGGCCTCCCCCACTTCGGACTCACTGGCCGCGGAAAGCCATCCGGAAATCACGCTTCCGAATGACTTCCTTCCGTGGTGACCCGGACTGACCCCAGGCAAAATGGTACCGAGCGGCGCCTTCGACCCCTCAAGTCCGTCTCTCTCATCCACCCTCGTTCTGGGTCGATTTGCGATATTTCTCTCTCCCTCTCTCACCATCCACTGACACAAGCTCTGCGTAGAGTACACGCAGACTAAATAAGCCTCTCCGGATTTACATGAAACAGCCACAGGGTGTAAATGGGAGTGTGGCAAAAGGCATCACAAAAGGCATTCATTACAAACGTAGCTTGGAGTTAACAATTCAGGTTCGCTCATATTGAGACTTAGTTTTTAGTTGGCAGAGCTACGGGCACACTACAGCGGGTAGGGCGGAGGCAGGCGCAGAGTGAGACGGAGAGATAAGCGATGGCAAGAACGAGATCGAAAAAAAAAGTCAGAAAAATTGAATGATCCGCTTCTGGCGATAGAGAGGGAGGCGCGCTTGGGGGAAGAGATGGAGAGAGATTTCCGCGATTCGGACGGGCGCCTGCCGAGTCCATTTACGGGGACGATATCGCGAAACAGAAATATGTTCGACGCGCCTTGCGGCTCGACCTCTCCCCTCCCCCCTCCCACTCGAAAAAAGTGCATATGAGCACGGCGCCATCTTGGTTTTTGAATTTTTCTTTATTTTTTTACCATCACCATTATTGGGGAATGGGGATTATCACCGGCTGTAGTAAAATTCATTCGGTCTGGTGAAACAAGAGACACTGGCCGCGGAACTCTCTCAGCCATAACCCAGGGGCGGCCTGGCCTAGGGGTAGAGGGCAAGAGGGTAGGCGGGCAGAGGCGCGTGGGCGCGCGCCCAGCGCTGCCCTCCGCCCCATTGTGGAGAGAATATCGCGTTTTGATCTCAATTAAAAGTGGATGTTAATAAGAAGAAATGTAATCTTCCTCCCTCGCAGCCAACGCGGCCCGGCCCGCCCCGCCCTCACTGCAGACCTCTTTATCTCATTTCTCTGCCGCCGCAGCAGCAACGTCTTCGTTGTCGTCTTGTATCTCCTTTCCCTTCTCCTTTTTTACATAATTACTCTTGTCTGTTTTGCGGATGCTCACCTTGTCAACGCCCTTTCCATTATGTCAGTAAGCCACCCCTCCCCCTTCTCTCTCTCTCACTCTCTCTGCCATTGTCGGTTCTCGTGTCCTGCAGGTCCTGCAATAGCCCGGCCTGCAAGGAGGCCCCCGGTTTCCGATAGCGATGCGACGTCGCGCAAAGGGGGGCAATACGCAAGGGCTCCTTCGGTATTAACTAAAGCGTACACCAATTTTTCTGATTTGTCTAGTTTTCCTTGATTTTTCAAGATTTTTGCAAATTTTTATCTAAATTTTAAAAATTCTATCGTTTTTTTCTGTTTTTTTTTCCTGATAATTTATTGATTTTGTTTTAGGGTGAACACTGGTTTCTTTTGTGTGTGTGTGTGTGAAGGTTAGCCCGGCGATACGCCGCGAGTGAGGAGCAGCAGGCTGCACCTGCTGCGGCCGTACCAGGCGGCATACGCACGCATCTGTGCTGAGGTGTTGCCTAGTAGACAGGCGCACCTCGGCTCCAACTCTTGCCCGCATCAAGAGGTCGACGGAGGAGGAAGTGACGGAAGGTTGTTGGGGGTGTATTGAAGTGGTTATAGAAAGGAGAGGAGAGAGAGAGAAAAACACAGACAGACAGAGAGAGAGAGAGAGAGAGAGAGAGAGAGAGAGAGAGAGAGAGAGAGAAGCGCGATGAAAGGGTGTCATGCTCTGCAATATTCGGGGCGGCACCACCGGGCTACGCCCCCACGCGCGCGCGCAGGTAGTGGCAATCAAAGTAACTAACTAGCGGAGTAACGCACGCACTTACACGTACGCCTCTCGTCAATTATTCACAAGGCAATTAAAACGTATGTAATTTTAAGGTATATCGCATTGCTGTTATGTTCCCCCTTTGCTCCCCCCTCACACTCTCTCCCTCTCACCGCGCGACTCTTGCGCTGAGCAGGGTTCTTAGATTGTAATGACTCATTCATTTGGAACAAGACCAGAGATGTGGAACGGGTGGGCGCGCTCTACCCGTCTCCCAACGCTGGCTACGGCAGCGAGTGCGAACGGGCGAGCAATCCTAGCGTCCGAAATGTTGCGAGTGCTTCCGAGGTATCGGAGGGTGCCCCGGCCGCTCGCTCGCAGAGCAGCGATCTCGTAGACGTCCGAAAACGACAGGTGGGAGTGAGAGAGCGCGAACCGCACCATAGCTCTCTCCCTCCCACCTTTCGTTTTCGGATGCCTGAGCCCGCTCGTCTCGCTGATCTGCTGGCTTGGCTGGACGACGCAGCTACTGAACTACTCTACGCCACGCCAAAAAGTGACGGGTGAACAGTCCACCCGCCTCCGGAGCTGGGCCGGGTAGAGGCCCTGCCCGTTGACTACGAGGCGGGTCGGGCCGAGCGACCCGGCGACACAGCTCGGACGGCAATCGGGCGGAGCGCGCCCACCCGTTCCACATCTCTGAACAAGACCCGCGCATAGTACGCACGTGATATTAACTGTCACCGCGTGCAGAAAGGCACGCGGCTTCCTCGCACGACGCCACCCCAAAAACACTCGACCCCTTCATAGCCAGCCACCCAACAGTTAAAAAGAAAATGCAAAAATATTACAAAATACTTACTCTTAGGCAATTACCGGAGTTGTCTTCTAGAATCGCTGAGAAACGCGAGTGTCAATTGCTTCACATGGTCCTACACGGAGGGGAAAAAAACTGCACAAGGGATTTTGATAATATTACGAACCTATAGTTTAATCTTCACTCTCAGACCTGTACTGATTTTATTTGTCAGGTTAAAACGTTAGAATTCTTTACAGCAGGAATTACTGATCAATTTGTTATTTATTCCGTACAGTTTCGTTCAATATATACTGATAAAAAATAAAATTGTCAGTAATGTAATAAAAAGGAATTAATGCGTATTACTGATGGAAAACTATTGTCAGTATTCCTGCTGCTTAAAAACCTATCATAAGCACTGACAAAGGGCAGCAAAAAATCAGTAACGGGATGAGAGTGTTGAAGGAATCTTAATTAATGAAAATTGAACTACATATTTTTTTGAACCTGGGCCAGCGGTTCCCAACCTTTTTCGGGTCGCGACCCCAAAATGACCCTTCAAAATTTTCGCGACCCCACAGACCCGTCGCCGCGACCCCATGCGACCCCACTTTACCCCACGCCTGCCACCATTAAAAAAAGGTGAAGACTTCAATGTTTAATACAAGTTGCTAATTTTTATACATTTTATTTTAGTAGTAGCTGCCTTGAGCTTGTTCAGCTTCAAACTTCAACAAGTGTCTTTACTCGTGCGGAGGTGGTCCTTGTGGCGGCAACGCGTAGATCGTTCCGAACATCAAGTCTTGCTCTGTGCCGGTGCCGACCGTTTCCCCCAAATTTCCCCGGCCGCGGCTGGCCCCAGGTGCCGGCTCGCGACCCCACGCGACCCCAGGTAGCTCGCCGCGACCCCACAAAATTTTTCCGCGACCCCAAATGGGGTCGCGACCCCGGGGTTGGGAGCCGCTGACCTGGGCGAAATATTTGGCGCACTTTGAAACCTTCGTGTGTGTCGGTATGCCACACTGGTGTGTGAATTTCCTTTGGTCGAATGGAAACTCGCACACACTTACAGGTATACGGAATGCATACGCCTGTGTGTGGGTTTCCCGCATGCAGTGCGTGGATTATGGAACGCCTTCAACACGAGCTTCACAATTTGTCGCCCTCCGTCGGGTCGTCGCGGTCGGCTTGTGTGACGCCCGCTGCTGCTGTTGCTCCTCGCACTCCCCATATCGCCCTTATAAAACCCGTGTGTGTACGTGTGAGTGTGTATGTGTGTGCGTGCGTGCGGGCCGCGCGGGCGAGAAATAAAGCAAAGCACATAAGGATCGGCCGGGCAGGCGTGTAACGTGGAGCCGGCCGGGGCTGAGTACAAGCAGCTCGGCGGGTGCGGTGCGGCAGTGGGCATACCAGGAGTATAAGTAAATGCGGCGCAGGGCAAGTAGAGCATCGAGCAGCAGCAGAGAGGACACCGGCCGGGCCGGGCCGGGGCCGGTCAGGGTGATTAAGGCCCAGGAATGCGTCCCGACCCGGTCCAGCCTGGTCCGGCCCGCGCGCGCTACACTCTGCAACCGGCGCGGCCGGCACCTTCACCAATTTACGATAAAGGCGGCGCGAGCGCATATACCTCCCACACTGCTAAAACCATTCCGCACACGGCAAAATACCTGCTGGAGAGAGGGAGAGAGAGAGAGAGAGAGAGAGAGAGAGAGAGAGAGAGAGAGAGAGAGAGAGAGAGAGAGAGAGAGAGAGAGAGAAAGAGAGAGAGAGAGAGGGGGGGGGGATTGGACAGAAGGAGGGAGAGATGAAGGTAGGGAGAGAGAGGGAAAGAGAGCGATAGTGGGCGAGATGATGGGGGGGGGGGGATGGGGTAGAGGGAGAGAGATGGGAAAAGCACGCGATCGGGAACGCTCGCGTACGAGGGGCAGTAGGTACAACCTAAAGGGGTGTAAAGGGCGCGTCAGTAATAATGGAACAAGGACACGCGCGCCCGGGGTCAAAGGAATAAATAAAGGAAAGACAAGATGTTGCGAGAAAGCGAGGGGCGAGCGCGCGACAAACGTTTTGCAAGTTCTCAAAACATCTTTCGGCTGTCCCTCCAAGATAAGGGGGTGGGTACGGGGGTGAATATGTGCTGTCGGCAATATGCTTTGCCCGGCCCGGCCCGGTCCGGGGAGTGGCTGCCTGGCCCGGGTGTGCTATGTGCGCCCCGGATAGCGACGGGCCGCCCGGCCCGGAGGGGAAAGGAGGAAAAGGGGAGGGGGGGGGGGGGGGGGGGGGGGCGTCGGGAGGAAGTGTCGCGCCTTGACTCAGCCAATTACATGTGCGACTCCCTGATTACGTCTCCGTCGTAAAACCGCCCCGGTCATCCCGGCGAGCAGTGCGGGTGACGAGGGGCGAGAGAGAGAAGGAGAGAAGGAGAGAGAGAGAGAGGGAGGGGGAGGGGAGGCCCGGAGCAGAGCAGAACCACCGCAGCCGCACCGCGCCACCACACCCACCCCGTCGCCGCTCTCCTCCGGCACAACCTATGCAGCGCTCCCCCCACCCCCACACAACTCCAACCGAAACCACACGTGCTCCAATTCATTACACTCTATGAAACATAAGCTGGAATAAAAAGAGGGGGGAAAAAAACGGCAACAAATTGTTTCGCGCATTGCCCGCGTACTTATCTGCCTTGTCCAGAGCCTCTGCTGCTTCACGTATATAATCGAATCTATCTCGGTCTCATCACAGGGTAGGGGGGGGGGGGAGCTAGAAAGCGCGGAGGGGGGCACATTAACACCACTTAGTTCAAACAAAGTGAATGAAAATCCCTCACCTCGCGTAATAGACAATATCGCGTGCGAATCAAGTGAAAAAGAGAGCGCACGGGTGTGTGGAGTGGGAGGGATGGAGTGGGGGCGGGGGAGGGGAGGGGCGCGAAAAAGAGCGTCCTCCTTTTTATGAGTGGAAGCAGTATAAAAGGCACGTGGAATAAAAACCCCTAATCTTGATAACGGAGTGGAAAATTAAATTCAGTGCACACATTTTTCTCCCCATTCCTCCTCACATGCAGGCGCCCGCGCGCGCACGCTCCCGTGGAAGTGCGAGGCGACAGAGAGAACACGTGACGAGTGTCGTTTCCGAACCTTGCGCCGCGACCAGCAGCACGAATGGGCCAGCAAAAATTTGCTGCGCCTCACCCGGAAGGAGGGAAAGGAAAAAGGTGGCCGACGAGAAGAAGAGGGGAGGGAGAGGGGAGGGGAGGGGAGGGAGAGGAGAGGGGAGGGAGAGGAGAGGGGAGGGAGAGGAGAGGGGAGGGAGAGGAGAGGGGAGGGAGAGGAGAGGGGAGGGAGAGGAGAGAGGAGGGAGAGGAGAGGGGAGGGAGAGGAGAGGGGAGGGTGGGACGGAGAGGGTGCGCGGCGAGGAAGAAACAACTCCAAATTTTAGTGTGGAAGTTTTGCGATTTTTTTAAAAAAATGATTTTATTTCTTCTTCTTTTTGTGAATTTTCCTTGAATTTTACCTCAATATCTGTGATTTTTTGAGAATTTTGATGAAATTTTGAGAATTTTCCTGAATTTCTCTGAATTTTCCTGAGTTACGAAGTGTACAAAAATGCCAGTTTGTTTCCCCCTCGGTGCGCAGGGCGGGGGCTGGTGGCGGCCGGTCCGGGCCAGGCCGGGGTCGTCCAGGAGTTGACGGGCAGGTCATGTCGGCGAGTACCTCTCGTCTCCCGCGCGTCGAGCGTCCAGCTCCGGGCGCCTCCCCCGTGGTGTGCGGCGGGTCGGGGTCGGGATCCCGGTCCCGCCCGAGGGTGAGCCCTCCACGCCACGCCACCCTGCGCGACGCGAAATATGTTTTTCGCCCGGACGATTTGGTTTTACGTTTATGATGAGATCATCACCGTTGATCCGTTTCCGTCTCCTCCACCCCCGCGCCGAATTCTATCCGCGATGTCCACTTCTTTTTCCCCCAGGGAGCTTCGAACCCAAGCGGCCGGACCTCGCCGAGGTGCGGGGTGGGGTGGGGTGGGGCGGGGCGGGGCGGGGGGGCAGGCTCCGGCCTGGGCTGGACAGGGTGCGGCCCAAAATAAAATGCCAGTAAAAGCCGACACGGCGATTCGACGGGGACACGCGCTCGGCTGCGCGCCCCGCCCACCCCCGCCCCCGCCCTCCCTTTATTGATACACGCCGGCTGACCGAACAGGGTCGTCGGTCCACCCTGCCCCGGCGGCGTCCCTGCAAGAAGGATTCGCCCCGGGCAGGTAGGCAACCCAACCGGCTCGGCTCGACAGGGCAAACATAACGTACGTACGCATCTCCGTGCAGCCGTGAGGGGAGGGGAGCGGAACGCAGCCGGACTCGCACGCGCGAGAGTGCGTGCCTGCGTGTTTTCTGTGCGATATCATGACGTTCGGTTTTATTGTATTATTTTTTTCCGGCCAGACTTTTTTTTCTCATTTCTTTTTGGATTTATTATTTAGACGGGGAGAAGTCTCTATCTCTCTCCCTTGCCCGCGCGCTGGCAGGACGCTCATCACATGTATATGAGGGATAAAATTAATTTTCCGCATTGTCTCGATTCTTCTGCCGCCGCCGTCATGTGTTTTTCTCCCCAAAAAATGGAAGGCGGAGGGGTTCGGCGGGGCGGGGCGGGGGCGGTCTGCCTTGGTGGACGACGCGAGGCCGCGGCCAAAGAATGCGGGGGCAGCAGGCCCAGCGGGGCGGGGCGAGGCGGGGCAGATAGGGTCCTATCGTGTAAATACGCGCCTGCTGGACCGAAATTAATCCCCGCTTTGTTTTCTTGCGAGGAGGACGGACCGGGCCGGGCCGGGCCGGGCCGGGCCGGGCCGCGGGCGCCGGGCGTGCCTGGCGGTCTGGTCGCCGCCCTGCCCTACCCGCGCACCCGGGCCCGGGCCGATGAGGGCCGAACACGGCTCACTCGCGCCCTCGCCGTCGGCCAGCTGCGAGCCTGAGCGGTGCGGAGCGGCGTGCGGGTGCGAGAGAGACGCCGCGCCGGGAGCGGGAGGAACATGCACACGCGAGTGAGACGGTCGCAGCAGGGCAGCGCTGCCGCCCGCCGCCGCCGGCTCCACGCAGCCCCGGCCCGGCGGGGCTCATTTTGCTGATAGACATGAGGGAAAAGATATATAAAAGGGTGGAAAAATATAACATGAAAAGAGAGCGGGGGCGAAGGGTGCCATGTCCCACGCGCCGCACATGTTGGTGTGTGTTTTAGTATCGGAAGCGCGCGGGTCGGGTCAAGTCGCGTCGAGTGCTTTCCGCCCCGCTGGAGACTTTATGCATATTATCGTATTTTCCGTCGCCGGCCGTTCGCAAAGAAAATGCCGCGAGAAAACAACAGAGTGAAACATGTCCTGGTAATCTCAACCACAGACAAAAAAGCTTCTGCCGGTTGAAGAGGCGACGAGTGAGTTTGGTGTTCGGTTTACTCACTTGGGCCGGATCAGCTGACGGGCAGCAGCTGCAGCCATAACCTCACCCGGCCGGGCCGGGCCGGTACCGTCCTCCTCCAAGTCCTCTTCCTCCTGCAGATCCTCTTCCATGTTGTTCACTCGACACGCCACTCGCGCGCGTTCACACCGGCCACGCACGACGAATTATTATTGTTTGCGAACGATATAAAAAGAAACCGACACGACGAAACAAAACCGAACTTGTCCCATTGCGGGCGGACGGAGCGGGACGGAGAGAAACTCGCGCGCGCGCCGTTTGTCCCGCTGCTGCTGCCGCTGCCGCGCCGTCCGGGGCGGGCGAGGGGACACCACAGCTGTGCTGCACCTCGCCTCGTTATTCGCACGGTAGTCTGACGAGCAGAGCACTTTACGAAATCTCTCTATGGCTTTGGTGTCTGAGATATGGACTGATCTGAGACACTAATGTGTGGCCAAAAAGAAAATAAAATAAAATAGCCTGCCGTTAATGCTGGCCACCCAGACGATAACCCGTCTCATCCTCCCTAATAGAGGATTTTCATTTTTCACTACTACAAGTACTATACTATACTGAACAATATACATCAATCTACTCGAAAATGAAACTCCTGTTTATATTGACAGTGACTATTGAAAGAACAGTACTCAGAACTTTTAATAGTTTTAATACGTAATGTATCTCTAAACTTCCGGAACATAGTTTGGAAGGAGTGTAAGCTATTCTCAGTAAAACTGAAACATCCAAGAACCCCTTTTAAAAATTTTAGCATTATTATTTTTACAGAACAGCTAGTGTTTTCATTGGGATCCTGTGCATGTCCCTAACAGTAAGATTGTACAAAAACCTTGGAATAGAACTAATTCAAAGCAATTCCTTCTCTCTTTATTCCCAAAAGTTTCATTTCTTTATTCCTTTATGAAACACACTACCTTTCATCTAAATGATTGTTTTTTAAGTGTCAAGGAGCGAGGTAAGTTGAACGCCTCAGATAGCTCTCAGAGAAATTGCAACGCAACTGAACACAACAAATGCTCACAACAAACTACCATCAACTTTAAATTTAACATTTTACAGTTTGCTCCCTTAACTAGTAAGGTGAAGGGGCGATCATAAGATTTTAGCACATAGTACAGTATGATGACCCGCGTTTGGAAGGCTATCTGACCAACAAGTTATTAGTGTGTAAGGTTATGTCACACACCACAGCAATACGTCCTCGAGCCATGTGAATCGATGACATCTGCTATTTCGTGACATTCATTTCAAGTGATTTCTGATTTCTACGATAGAAAATTAACCATAGCAACCTTTCTGTTCCCTCTGCTTTACATTGACCAAGAACTTGGATTTGTATTTGAAGACTTTGAACTATCGCGAAACTTAGAATCATCAATGACAGAACGCAAATTGCGATAGAGAGACCTGAAAGGATCATTGGATTCATCAAATTAACCTGAACTTGCATTGAGAATATCAAAGCTGAGGTGGGCTGAGGGAGGAACAGGAGGCACGACGAAGCAGCACGCAACGGAAACGGATCGACGATCGGCATCGACTAGAGGCGGATGGCGGATCGGATGGCTGACAGCACAAACGCTTCAGAGCGCCGCCGCTAGATGGCGCTCAACTGGCGCTGTGATGCAGCGGGCTAGAAGGTTAAATTCAAATTAAACTGTATAAAATATTGTCCTCACATGACCTAAACTCGTGGAATAGGGATAATGCACTCTATTATCACTTTCAAACGAGCCGCAAGAACTTCCGTGACCCACGACCTGTGAAATAATTGGCCGAATTCGCGAGAGCCCCATTTATTCCGTTCGCTTTATATAAAATAGTGGTGAACAATGAATAATGGGTCGAGGTGGCCGAGGGCTCGAGGGGAGGCGCATTCCCGGAAAACTAACGGAGTGCGATTTAGCGGAATCGTTTTAAATCCGCGTGAGGCCCATCAGTGGGGGCAGTACGCCCCGCGCGAGCCAGTGTGCCCGGTTGTGAATGGGCATCGTGTACGCTAGGCGAGAATGTGAGTAATGAAGGCCGATGCACCTACAGTACGGCCCTCACACGAATCGAGAACGACTTCTAGTCTCAGAAAAACTGCGGAATGTAAAACAGGAAGAAAAAGAGAAAGAAAAAAACGATATACCCGTTACTGAACGCTTCAGCCACCATATTTCCGGGGGGTGTAAGGCCGCTGCACAGAATGGGGAAACTGCTTTGTGTCACTCACCGGTCGGCCGCAGCGGCACGCCCCTATACGGTATCGATGCAGGGGCACCCGCAGGGCAGGAAGTGAAGGAAACTCAAAACGGGGCACATCGGGAGAGTATCAAAAGACGCCCACATCGGGACCGTACCGACGACCCGGCTGCTCGGCTGCGCTCGACCGGTATCCGGCCAGCGACATCGTTTCCTGCGGACTGTGACACCTCTCGCCGAGGGGAATCACTCCTAAAAATCATTGTACGGCCCCAAATCAAAATTTATCATAAAGTGACAGGAATTTTCCTTGAAAAACCTAAAGAAAAGTAATAAAAATAATAAAATGAAAAAAAAATCAGAAATATCAAAAGTCGAAAAAATCGTTAACATTTTGTATGGGTGATTTCCCCCCCCCAGCAGGCACCTCGCCGTCGTGGTCTCTCACAAAGGCCTGGAAAAGGGGTTGCGGCTACTCTTCCGCTGAAGCGCCATACTCCGCTTTTTGTGTCTGGTGCGTCGTGCAATGACTGCTCGCGCGTATATACAGTGTTACCCAAGCCTTTGCGCCCAGGCCGGATTTTATACCACGGGCAGCAGACCTCCTGTGAAATCATGTGTGCACACTGCTGTCGCTCGCTCTGTCGGCGGAAACTGAAACTCAAGAGCACCACCATCCATAGCGCATGCACGTAGGCCGGAGCGGAGCCGTCCGTAGAGTAATGTATCTCTGGTGGGCGGAGAGGACAGGCCAACCACACACACATACACACACACACACACACACACACACACACGGACACACTCGCGCACTCACTTGCACACATACACGTAGTGCAGTATGGCGACAGCCTTCATGCCGTGCAACCTGATAAGTCATTACGCGAATCGGTAATGTCCAGCCGTATGGAAATGACGCACCGAGAGAAGGTCGGTGCTCGTGAGAGAGAGTGTGTGTGTGTGTGTGTGTGTGTTAGTGTGTGTGTGGTCGTGAGTGTGCGGTTTGCCTTCTTGTTCTTCCATTTCTTGGGGGTTCGTGTATGAGAGGGGAATGGGAGGAAGCTGGGTGGGGGAGAGCTCCGTCGCGGCCGCCACGGCATTAGCGGGGCCCGGCGGCGAAATCAGACGGAATGAAATTCCATACGTGTGTCGAACCTCCCCTAAGCGCGCTGCACCCGGCAAGAACGCACACACACACGCACACACACACACGCACACACGTGTGCGCGCGCCACTACTTTCTTTCCCCCCTTCTCGTCGTGGATGACCCTCGATAACGCATATCTCTGTGCCACATAATCCAGAAACATTGACTCGTATAATCCACACGCACGGGGCTGGGCTGGGCTGGGCTGGGCGCCCTCTGCTCTGCCAGCTCTGCCCTCTCGCTCCCCCCGCAGCAGCCGCACAATCGTCGCCGAGCGTGTGACGGAGACGGAAGCGCGCTCCTCCTTAGCCCCCTACTTTTCCCTCCACCCCGCAAGTCATGTGCGTTGCGGGAAAGCGACCGAGCGTCCGCTCCGCTATCGAGGAACCATACCACCGCGGCGGAGGCGACCCACGTGGATTCACACACATTTCAATGGAAAATGTGAAACCATAAAAGACAGATCAATGGAAGTTGGGAGGGGGAGGGGGAGGAAGAATGGCTTAAGAAGATTTTTATCGGCCTCGAAAAAAGGGGCACAACCCCAGCAGGGGCAGCGTGAGTGTTGTAGGGAAAGCACCGTGCACTGTGCGAGGGGCATGAAGAAGAAGATGCGACTGTTTCGTCCAGCACGCGCGGCCGAAGCCGGACTGGACGGCTGGAGAGAGAGAGAGAGGACATAGGAGAGCCGGAGAGGGGGGGGGGCAGGCAGGCATTACCATGCCGAGGAGGACGGGCACGGGCCAGCCGAAGGAGGGGACGGCGACGACCACCAAAGCAGATGGCGCTGCCACCTTCACACATGTCCCTGCACCTCCCCGCCGCGCCCTGCGTCGCACCCCGCCCTGCACCCCGCAGCCGTGGATAAACACTCATAAAGTAGCGAAGAAATCGCATGAAGCCGATATCTCCACATTTATGTGCGTCGCCCGTAGGCCCGTCCTTTCTGTGCCCCGCCGGCTCCGCACCCGCCAGCGGGATTGCGTCCGCAGCCTTTCCTCTCTCTCTCTCTCTCTCTCTCTCTCTCTCTCTCTCTCTCTCTCTCTCTCTCTCTCTCTCTCTCTCTCTCCCTCTCTCTCTCTCTCTCTCTCCCTCTCTCTCTCCCTCTCTCGGATGCTCTATCTCTCTCACGCTCGCGAGCAGGTCGCTTCGTGGTCCTTCCCTCGGGAGGACGACGAGGCGAAGTGCCCTGAACGCGTGCGAGAGAGAGAGAAAGAGAAACTGGGCGTCTGGACGTGTTTATTTTTATGTTGCGGAAGTTATTGTCAAAAGCTATCGGGGAGCAACTCGCTGTGATCACACGGGGACGCACCGATCCGATGCGTGACCCGCTGGAATAGAATTTGGGGGAGGGGAGGGGGAAGGGTGGACCGCACAAGGCAAGGGCCGCCCGTGGGAGGATCGATGGTCCAAAGAAAAGAGAGGAGTGCATTGTTTTTCGGCGAGTGGGTCGAAGGGACAGCCAACCTCAAGCTCTGCAAAGACATACACGGGCCTGGACGTTTTACCGAAAGCACCGCGGGCTCCACCGCGGCCACACTCACAGCGACTCATGCGGACGTCAAAGGCAACTAGTTGTTGTTTTTTGTTTTGTTTTGTTTTTTTCTCTTTCTTGTTTTTGGTGGTTTGTTTGGCGAAACCGAGGGGCGGGTGGTGTTGTGCACTTCTCGTCTGAGTGACCAGGCTCGCCTTTCTCTCGCCACCTCTCTCCCGCAACCCTCTTTCTTTCTCTCTCCCTCTCTCTCTGATCATCGCCCGAAATTTGTCGTCGTATTTGGGAAGGAACAGTGCGTGTGTATTTCGGTCCCCCCGGGTGCCGGGCCGGCCCTCTGGCACTCCCTGTCCTGTACGGGAGCTGGGCGCCAGACTCGCCCGGACTTTACGCCGGTGTGCGCCGACAATGGAAGGGAAGCCCCAGAGAGAGAGAGAGAGAGAGAGAGAGAGAGAGAGAGAGAGAGAGAGAGAGAGAGAGCAGAGGGTTGGAGGCCGTCCAAGAAGGGAGATCATTCACACGTTTTGCCTACTTACGGGCGCACTTTATTACAGATTGCAAATCCATCAGGAACTTTTGATATGAGGTCAGTTATCAGGCCTGGTGGAGAAGCATGAATCGACTGCGATTGCGGACAAATGTATAAACAGGAGGATGCGACCTTTTTCACTTTCAACTGAATGGCGTTTTAGTAACGAGAAAAACGAATTACCTTCCCTGGGCTTGGTCTGGGAGAGTGCAGTGTGGCTCTCTGATCTGTGGACCGGAGTACCTCCGCGGGCACACGAGCCGCAGGTACAGGTAGGCCCACGGCAGCCAGCGGTATGAATACCAGGACCACTGCGTAGCGAGTCGTAAAAAAAGTTATCGTCGTCACAGTTGAGACGCAGACGCCCCACGCCGCCACGCCACGGTACATATACCTGGCCTCGGCAGAGAAGCAGCGCGCCGCAATCAGGAAAGCAGAGCCGCTCATTCAGGCGATACATGCATTTTTCATCCGTCCGCGCAAGTAGCCGCGCCGCAGCACAGGGCGCCCTGCCCTGCCCCTGCCGGTGACTTTTCGGAGGGGGCGCATCGTCAAAGTCGTGCCGTCATATATTTCCCGCCGCCGCCGCGCCGGCAGGCCCGGCCTGCTTCTGGCTCCCTCTGACTGATGTTGGATTCATGTCCGACTCGTGTAATGGTGATAGACTCCCTCGCTCGCTCCCCTCTCTCCCCTCCCTCCCCGTCCCAACAACTATCTCGAGACGATCCATCACGCGTGCGAACATACCGACAGAGCGCACCACCACGCACTATCGCCTGTCATCGCGAAAGCTGACCATTTCCCCGGTCTTTGCCGGACCCGCACACACATGAGAAGCGGGGAGGGGGGGGCGCAGGGGGCTTACTTTTCTGCCGCTGTGATAACTCTATAAAACGCGTAATGAGGCGATTTCCCCGTCTCCGATTCCCTCCCCACTATAATCCCTTCTATCTAGACGCGTTGCGTTGGTCGGCAATTATTGACGCGACCCCACCGAGAACGCCTGTGGCCTGTGGCCTGCGCAGCGCAGTCCCTTCGAGGTGCGTCCGCGGCGCGGTGGGACGGGATGGGATGGGACCGTCCCGTAAGCCGAACGTGACGTCATCGCCGCACTTTTATGGCGGCTGCGTGTGTGATGCCACAGTTTGGTCCAATCATCAAAGTGCGACAGCAGCAGCAGCAGCGGCGGCCGCGATTTTCTCGCTCTATCTCGCTCTCTCTCGCACTCGTGGTGGTGGTGGTTGCATGGGGCACGGATGGCCGAGCGAATTAAACTGCATCAATTATGATGGGCGCTGACAATACGGCGCCGTCATGTCGGGCTCTTCTGTCGTACACCAAAAGCGGCAACGATTTGTTTCCGAGGGGTAAATAACTCCGAATTTTGATGTACACCACTAATTCAAAATTCACACTAATTCAAACTAATTCACGCGAATTCTAAACGAATTCAAGACAAATTCAAGCGAATTTAAGGAATGACCTCAGAAAATACACGCACATCTGATCCAAATTATTCTCTCAATTACATGATGAAATAGGATTTTTAGTAAATTATTGTGAATGATTTCTATTTATTCCAAATTATTGGAAATTAACTTGCAACTGCGCAAAATAATCACAATTATTTCAATTATTTTTTTAAACTTTTCAGAAACAAATTTTGCTCTGCAATTGAAAGGGTGGCGTGAAAACATGGAAAATTTTTGCGGCAGTAAACCTCCCGAAGGAGGTTGCGGTTCCCGCCAGGCACAGGGCTTTTACCCCCTGTGGCAGCCAACTGCTTCGGTGTTCCATGGGAACCGGCGCTTTGCTGACTGCGATCCTATCGCGCAATTCGACAGATTTGATCCCCGTACCACCATTGGCCTACCCCTAGAGGTACGAGCGGTGTCAAGAGCGTTAGACTTCCTGATCCCAGTTTCAGAGGCCTTACCTCAGAGGGGTACGCGAGATTCGAACCCACAACCCCGAGTGCCGACACGTAGCCAGAACAGGAAGCGACCCAACGCCCAGAGCCACCAAGCCAACGGCGGTGAGACGTGTTTAACTTCTATTTGACCTGCCATCCAGCTGCGGCCAAAGGGAATGTCAAGCGCGAAAAACACTTTCCCAAGGGGGAGTCGAACTTCGGACCACTCGGTTCGGTGTTGCGCGCTCTACCAACTGAGCCACGACGCCACGATGACTGTACAGTGCGACGGGTTCGAGTCGTATTTGCCGTATCCTGCAGCCTCCAGCCGGGAGGACAGGGCAAATACAACTCGAACCCGTCGCACTGTACAGTCATCGTGGCGTCGTGGCTCAGTTGGTAGAGCGCGCAACACCGAACCGAGTGGTCCGAAGTTCGACTCCCACTTGGTAAAGTGTTTTTCGCGCTTGACATTCCCTTTGGCCGCAACTGGATGGCAGGTCAAATAGAAGTTAAACACGTCTCACCGCCGTTGGCTCGGTGGCTCTGGGCGTTGGGTCGCTTCCTGTTCTGGCTACGTGTCGGCACTCGGGGTTGTGGGTTCGAATCCCGCGTACCCCTCTGAGGTAAGGCCTCTGAAACTGGGATCAGGAAGTCTAACGCCCTTGACACCGCTCGTACCTCTAGGGGTAGGCCAATGGTGGTACGGGGATCAAATCTGTCGAATTGCGCGATAGGATCGCAGTCAGCAAAGCGCCGGTTCCCATGGAACACCGAAGCAGTTGGCTGCCACAGGGGGTAAAAGCCCTGTGCCTGGCGGGAACCGCAACCTCCTTCGGGAGGTTTACTGCCGCAAAAATTTTCCATGTTTTCACGCCACCCTTTCAATTGCAGAGCAAAATTTGTTTCTGAAAAGTTTAAAAAAATAATTGAAATAATTGTGATTATTTTGCGCAGTTGCAAGTTAATTTCCAATAATTTGGAATAAATAGAAATCATTCACAATAATTTACTAAAAATCCTATTTCATCATGTAATTGAGAGAATAATTTGGATCAGATGTGCGTGTATTTTCAGGGGCATCCCCGAATTTGAAACGAATTCAAGTAAATTCACAAAATGATCACAATAATTTCAAAAAAAAAAACTTTGCAATAAATTCAAAAAATTTAAAGCTAATTCAAAATGAATTCAATTCAATTTAGACAAATTCAATTCAAATTCACGCAATTTGTACACCGAATTCAGAGTTGTTTACCCCTCGTTTGTTTCAGCTTTTTCCACGATAGGGTTTTGTTTCAGTATATGTGGAACATTTTCTGCAGAGCGCGGACGTTGATCATTTTGTAGATCGACTCACTGCGGGGTTTGGGTTCCCCTTGAGCCCTATAGTCGTTGATCGCCCAATGATGGTGCCTGGATGTCACCACAGTAATGTGTGTTGAGTGTGCGTGTGTGTGTGTGTGTGTGTGTGTGTGTATGTGAGTGCACATGTTTGCTCCGGCCCCACCCCTACGCTCAACAGGCGGGCATTTCAAACTGCAATGACACACACACACACACACACACACACACCATGCACACACACACACGTGCACTCATACCATCACACTAACGCACTGGGCTCGTAACTGGATCATAAGTGGCTCACCGTAACTTTTTAGCAGTGTGTTGCCAAAAGCACTTCGTTGCATGTTTTGTCACACGTGGTGCAGCACCCAGAGAAAGGGAGGGAGAAAGAGAAAAAGAGAAAGAGAGAGAAAGAGGGGGGTGGGGGGTGAGAGAATAGTGGAGGGGAGATAGAGGGGGTGAGAGAGAAGGTCATGTCATCTCGCTCCAAAGTCGCGTGCGACGCCATAAATAACGCAGACGAAACAAAACTTTGCGCCACCGCGGTTATGTCTTCTTCCACCACAAGGAAATTAAAATATTACCGCGGGAGATTAAAATAGGATTATTTATTAGGAAAGTTATAGGTGGCGTCCAGCGAGCCATCCCCGCTATAGCACTTTGTGCCTTAAACGGCCCCTGCTGTTGTGGCCCGAAGGTAAAGCACGTGGGCGGGCCGGGGCGGGACCCTGTTCCATTGCGAAACGAGGAAGACAAGAGTTCCCTCCTCGGATTAAAAAATAAAAAGAGCCACAGGTGCTGGCGAGCATTTATCTTTTGAGCAATTGCATCTCCCTCTCCTTGTCCCTCTGAGCAGGAGAGGAAAGGGCCGGGGCCAGGGGGCTGTGAGCCTCAGCGCGCAGCCTCCCGATGAAAGGCGCGCTAAAAATGGGGATGAAGAGGAGGAAGGGCGCCAGATGAGAGAGTGAGTAGAGGGGGACCCATGGGGGGCGGGCGGGGTCGCCTCTACCGGCCCGCGCGCTCTAAACATCGTGCCACTTTTCTATTTATTAAATTTGTTGATTCCCTCCGCTCAGAGCTCTGCTGCCGCGGCGGCAGCGCGGCGAAGGAGGCAGCAGATAGCTAGCTCGCCGTGGCACCACCAGCCAATTACATTGCGTCGGGTTACTCGCCCGCAACTCGATCCGTGCCTCTGCCCTGCCCTCTTTGCATAGGGTGTGGCCGATGGCGCCAGTAATGTGTTGGTGGGGCTGACGCATCGCGCCGCGCCGCCGCCGAGCCGCCCGATACCGAACTGGTCGTATATAGTCCCGGGCCAGGCCAGAGGCGGGTGTGTGTAACGCGCTCGATACCTCTTTGCCAATACCTTTGTATAATCGTCGTCGATTAACTTGGTCCGCAGGGATTTTCCTCGGGACGCCGCCCAGACACACTTGCCGAAAAAAGAAAAAAAGAAATATGTGGTCATTTGTTTTTTCCGTGTGCGTTTTGTGGCTCGACTCCAACATGATTCGGGGATTCATATTTCCTCGGTCGGCTCCAATGGTCGTTTCCTTTGCGGCGCACGCCTTTTGGAGCAGTGTACGTTCATAGCCGAACCCCGATCGGTCAAAGTCGGGATCGGCAATCGTCAAATGGATGGCCAGAGTCGAATGTCCGCAAACAGCTGCGTTCGGGATATGCACCTCCGACGGTGGCGGCGGCGCCCGGCCCGGCCCGGAGCGGGAGCAGGCCGGGCAGAGCAGGCAATCTCGTAATGTTGTGTGGCGTGGGAATAGGTCTTTTGGGCTGCGCTACCCTCTGCTAATAGCATCTAAGCGATCAGCAACAACTGAGAACCATTTGAAGGGTAATAATTTACTTTTTATTATTAATAATAATAATAATTAATAATGGTAATAATAATACATATCTTTCCACACTTCCATAGTTCTACAAATACATAATAATGATGATAATAATAATAATAATAATAATAATAAATTTCAGGAAAGCATTTGCATAATAGTTTAACACAGTTCACTAAGATTGGTAAATTTTTTGAAGTTACAACTGTAAATTGACTAGAATATATACAAAACCCTTATTAAGTCTCACACTTAGGAAGGGCTTTACATGTCACAGTCACAAAATCTAGAACAATGCAACTCATGGGCTACATGTAGGTGGAGATCAAGAAAGGGGGCCGATGATGGCCCTGGCCGAGGCATTGCCAGCGGACTGACTGTTCAACCACATCTTTGCACATTTGTCTCGGAGGGGCAGGAGAACGGGGTCTTTTACACTAAAGAAAATGAGGAACACAGGGTAGTATACATGTTTTTACAAAAATCTGCCGTTTACGATATTTTGTAAACAAAATCAAAAACAATCATCTTTACAAGGATACGCTAGCGATCCAAGAAATTCACCCTCAGAGAGCAAAAAGAAAAGAATTTACAGCACAAACTTCCAACAAAAGGGACGAAACACGTTTATAATTTGTTAAAAGCACAACAGAGAATAATAACAACAAGGCGACAGAGCTTTTCGGGCCCAAACACAAAATGAACATTAAAAGTTAATAAAAAATCACAATGACGAAAGAAATGAGGAGACTTTCGAGCGCCCTAAAAACAAAAAGCGTTGCTATCGTGCACGGCCGCAGGCCTGGCCCGCAGCATTAAGACAAAAAGACGCGCACACGGCCGGCCGTTCACACAGCATCTCGAGAACAAAACCGATGGATGTTGATCTGCCGGTTCGGTTCGGTCCAGTCCTCCCTATTGTGAGAGTGCCGCGCTCCTGCGCCGGGTCGGGCCGGGCCGGGGCTGCATCAGTC
Organism: Frankliniella fusca; assembly: GCA_029379305.1. Taxonomy (NCBI): domain Eukaryota; kingdom Metazoa; phylum Arthropoda; class Insecta; order Thysanoptera; family Thripidae; genus Frankliniella; species Frankliniella fusca. The sequence continues at coordinate 1,098,609 of JAHWGI010000383.1, read as the reverse complement.
ATCATCACTCAGAGCCGTCAGGGACTTCAACGGCAGACCGTCTGGGACTGATCCATCACACGCGCGCCGCGCCGCGCCGCGCACCGCCTTGGAGAAATCAACTTCACAACCGGCGATGTCCGAGAGGGCGGTGAGATGACATCTTCTTGCCGCTGTCCCGATGATCCACTCACTTCGTATAACGTTCGCACAGCCTGAGAAGTCAAGGGGTTTCCTTTGACCAAAAGAAAGATATTTGCGTTTCTACTAAACGCCTACGACACTTTTTTAGATTCACCGTACGCCGCCAGGCGGCGCCACTATGGCAGAGTGAGACTCCGCATGAAGAGCGTCCACACCTAACAACACGCGACCCAGTTTCTAGCAGGGTACTCTAGCTTGAATCGCGCTCCTAACAAATTACACTATGTTGAATGCAACAGGGAGAGATCGGTTCGGAGGGGAGGGGGCGCAAGCGGGGCGCCTCCTCAACTGATGATGGCAGCTCGGTGTTCCGTGGGCCACCTCAGGTCTGCAACAAGAGCAACAAGAGGGCGGTGAGAAACACTGTTCCAGTTGCAGCGGCGGCGGCGACAGCGCCGTGAGAATTAGGAGGACGAGAGACTTACCTTGGACGAGGGGTTTGCTGTCGAGGTCCATGGCGATGGGTTCAGTGTCGTGCTGCAGCAGCTGTTGCCGGTGCTGATCCTGGGGCTGGTTCTGCTGCTGCTCCTTCTTTTGCTTAGCCTTCCGCTCGTTTTCCAGCTCCTGCGCGAGGTTTTCTGCAAAAACGGAAACAAAACTCACTGATTGTATAGCAAATATCACATAAAACGGGTCATATACTCTCTCTCTCTCTCTCTCTCTCTCTCTCTCTCTCTCTCTCTCTCTCTCTCTCTCTCGCCTCTTTATCTCTCTATCCCTCTCCCTCTCCCTCTCCCCCTCTCTGTCCCCGCCGCCCCCCGCCTCGAGGTTCCATGCTGAGTCACACTTTAAGAACTTCCCCGCACGCCCCTGAACGCCTCGAGGGGGGCCCCCGGGCAGACCCAACCGGCATATTGTCTACTGAGGATGCCGCTCGACCCAGGCCGGCCCGGGCTAGGGCCCCAGGGCCGGCGGCGCCTCGGCGCGCCCTCGGCAGGGCCTCAGCGGGCCCCAGCGGGGCCGCCGGCCGCGCGGCGGGGGGGCCCCCACATAACGCAGGGGCGCCTAGGGCGGGGGCGCCGGGGCGGGCCGGTCAGCCCCAACCCAGAGAAACCTCAGTGTAGGCCGCACGGAAGGCTGGGGCCCTAGCCGCTTCGATCCGTGCCAGGCGCCCATCGCATCAATCCCCAACGTTTTCGGCGGCCAGTCCGGGCGGAGAGAGAGAGATAGAAAGAGAGAGGGAGAGAGAGAGAGAGAGAGGGGGGGGGGGTTGTTGCGGTGGGTCAGGTATGAGATGTCTCGCGACCAAGTGGCCCAAGGGGCGCGCGGGATAGAGGGTTTTCGTTATTTTACTACATTAGATTGGTTTCCGCAGAGACAGCTGCCGCGGGGCGGAGCGGGGCGGGGAGATGCGGGGCTAGCGGTCAGTTGAGGAGGTCAGCAGAGGAGCACCCTGAGAGAGACCGCGAGTCCCGCGGCGCCCGCGGCCCGGGCGGCCCAGCAGAGGATTGATCGGCAATACAAGTCAGTGATGGGATCTCGTTTGCCCGCCTGATAGGTTATTCAGAGAAGGTATAAATGACTGTTGAAATATTACCCTTGTTCAGTTGTAACTCTATTCCCATCGCACTACATTAATTACTCCGCGTAGAGAAAGAGAGGGGCAAAGGAGAGCGGGGCACAGAGAGAGAGACACACACACACATACACAATGGGCGTAAAACAGCTGACGCGACATCAGATCAATATAAGCAGCCTCCGGGGCCGAGTATAGAGTTTCACGAGGACGTTCCAAGTGAAACGGAACCATGGCTGATTGCCCTTTTGAATTGAAACTGTCAGCGAGACGTCTCGGCCTCGGCCCGGCCGCCCGGCCAGGTCCGGAATGCATGATCCTCTTCGTGGCTGACGGTGACTCGCGAGGGGAAAACAACTATGAAATTTCTGGACACCCCATAATTTGCAAACAAAATCATGAAAATTCAGGAAAATTTTGAGAAATTTAGGAGAACTCATAAAAATTTAGTAGACTTTCGGAAATTTTCAGCAAAAATTCACAAAAATTCATTAAAAAATAGAAAAAAATTCGAAAAAAAATTTCTACATTTGTACACCAAAATTCAGAGTTGTTTCCCCCTCGATGCTGGAGTGGCTGGTGGGCGCGAGACGCTGCTGTGGAGAGGATGCCGTACCTGAGTAGTTTTGCCAGAAGGACCGGTTGGGCTGGGGCTGGGACTGCGGCCGCGGCGCGGCGGCCGCGCTGGGCGACGCGGAGCGCCTCTCGGCGGGCGACGACCGGGGCGACGTCATTTCCGAGTTGGAGGAGCCCGTGGAGGTCGCCTTCATCTCTGTGGACAAGACAGGGAGCGGGGCGGCGGTGAGTACAGGCCAGGGCACAAGTCGAACTCGGCCTGATTTGACTCCCAAACGAGACGGACTCTGCGACGACTCAATCGTCTCATCACTATTCGCGCGACTCGCGCTGCTGGGTAAAAATAGCGCAAGCGACGGCGCAAAGTCACTACGGAAACACGAACAAGAAAAAAAAAACACTCGCCAAGAGCAAAACCTGCAAATAAAATGAGATGTGCCCAGCCCAACTCACCGGTGAGGATGCGCAGCGCCTCGCTGGAGGCGCCCGTGGTCCGGAGCACCTCCTCCAGCTGCGAGCGCCGCTTCATCTCCAGCTCCAGCTGCTCCTGGAGCCGGCGGGACGCCCGTCGCACCTTCTTCAGGCGCTTCTGGCAGAGCACTGCAACACGCACAAAGAGGACGGGGTCGTCGTAAGTATAAGTGTCGTCAGGCTGACCGACGCACATGCCGCGCGAGAAGTGTAAGCCGTGGAAACGGCGCGCGAAGCAAGCAGGGCGGGGCGGAGTAGCAGGCAACGACCCGGGGCATTCCCTCCCCCTCCCCCACCCCGCTTCACACACACACGCCTCACAGCGCCCGGCGACGCGAAGTGGCGACAATTACCGTCGAGTTGATGAGGGAACTCAATTTCCCAGGGGCGGGCCGTGGAGGACGGAGTCTAAGATGGAAACGGGAGGGGGGGGGGAGGAAAGGGGGGGAGGGATATGGCGTCGGCTGGCGATGACATACTCATGGCGGGGAGTATCCGCGAGAGGAGCGCGCCTAATGACACGCGCGTCCCGTGCAGTCACGTGGTCACGTGTGCAGGCAGGAGGAGCAGGTCGCGAGGACGAGACGAGACAGGGAATCAATACGACTGTACTCCCCCGAATAACGTCTCGGCGAACGGCGAGCGCCGTCCCCTCCTGCCCGGCCCGGGGTGGGGTCTCGGTAGTAATATATCACGGTGATGGAGCGGGGGCGGGGGGCGTGCAGTGCTGCGCGCGGCCCGGGGGCGCGAGGCGGCTGGAGGCCATCGACGCGCGCGCGCGCGCGGGTCGCGTTGCACGACAATTTGCACCTGTAATGGTGTTAACGAGCAGCGCGGCGCCGCGCAGGAGAGTTACTCACTCACCTCGGGTTCTGGTCTCGTCCAGCAGCTGGCGCTCCAGGCTCTCCTTCACCTCTCGCTCCCGCATCACGTCCATCTTGAGCTCGGCTGCAACAAGCAAAACAGAAACCCACCCGCCTTTGTTGACTCACATCACAGCACGGCCACGGCAGCGGCGTGGACAACGACGCACCACAACACACACGGGAGGGGGGACCTGGCGGGGCGTACCGAGGTGAGGGGCATGCGCCCCACGTGAGCGACAATGGATCGGGGCGGGGGCCTCCTGTGCGCCCAGATAAGGTAACCCCGCGCGCTCTGCGCCCCGCAACGCCACGACCCGGAGGGGGGAATCACAATTTGACTCTCTCTCCGCATGCAGCAGTGTGCACCGGGGGAGTAGTGCGGTGCGGAGCTGCGCGGCGTGCGGAGTGGCGTGGCGTGGCGTTGCGGGGCTCGGACTCGATTGTTACGCATGAGTAGAGAGAGGGGCCGGGCGGGGCGGGGCGGGGTGGGGCAGAGGGAGGGCGCTCCCTGCATGGCTGGCCATCGCTTTAGGGTAATAGAGTGAGCCATCCACCCCAATCCTGCCGAGCGGCCCCCTCCCCTCCCCCGGCGCCCCCTCCCCCGCCCCCGCTGCGCCCTTCTGGCTTCCTGATGAATCGGTGTGCCTGCGGTGTGACACGCTGTTGTTGTTGTTGTCCCACGCGGGGTGCGATTGGCAGCGCAGTGGCGCCACTTTCATATTCACGTTCGCCCAAATAGCGTCCGTTTCGTGTCAATATAATCACCAGCTGACCGCGCGCGCACACACGGAGGAGGGGGTTGGGGATCACGGGGGGAAGGGGAAGGGCAACGCTTTGTAATTCAGAAAATTTCAGAAAAAATAAGAAAAATTTCATGCGAAAAATTGACAGAAATAAAAAAAAAAATCTCAACAATTCAACAAACATTTTTAAAAACTCTTGAAAATCTAAAATAAAACGTGGATTGAAAAAAATCACGAAGTGTATTTACTAAAATTCAGAGTAATTTTTCCCTCGGGGAGGGGGGGGGGGGGTCAGGCGCGGTTTTAAGTCGAGCTGACGGGAGGGGCGGATCGGCTGACGGGGGGGGCGAATTGCCTATATACAGGGGTTTTGTACCTCAAATTGCCTACTTACAGGCGGATTTTGGGGCTGACGGGGGGGGCGATCGCCCCTTCGCCCCCCCCCTTAAAACCGCGCCTGTGACTGTATTGACCGCACTGTTCACTCACCTTTCTCCATGTTGATCTGTCGCTCCTGCTGGCGCGCGTTGTCCGCGGCCACCTGCAGCAGGCCCTCGATGTTGCGGAGGATGGTCTCGGTGGAGGTGAGGCGGGGGTCGCCGCCGACGGACGCCTTGGCGCCGAGGCTGGCGCCGAGGCCGGCGCCGAGGCCGCTGAGCGGCGCGACGCCCACGCCCACCGTGAGGTGCGCGAGGTTGGTGGGCAGCGGCGGCGGCGAGGAGCCCGGCGAGCTCCGCGGCGGCTTGGTGTCCTGGTTGGCGCTGCCGCGCTCGTCCTCGTCGTCCTCGGCGTTCGAGTTGAGGTCGTCGTCGTCGTCCTTGTCCGACGCGCCCGCCTCGCTGTCCGAGTGGTCGGCGCCCGGCGAGCCGGCCGACGCCCGCGACCCGGCCGACGCGGCCGACGCGGCCGAGCCGGCCGTGCCCTTGGAGAGGTTGAGCACGGGGCTGTGGCCGTTGGCGAAGTCCTCGCCCTGCGCGCCCAGCGGGCCCATGCCGCCCAGCGCGCTCTGGCGGGCGTCCGCGTCGCCCCTGTTCTCCCGCAACCTGCAACACACCAGAGGCGGACGCGTTCAGGTCAGTCACACGCGTCACGCGGCTGCACGCAACACTCGCCACGCCGTTCGCAATTTTCCACCTTGCTGAAAATTCAGCACAAGCTTCGGTCTAATTCCCTTTCACCTTATTTCCTTCCCTCTCCTATTTTTTTAAACAACCTTCTCTTTGTGCAAAAAAATAAAAAGAAAAAAAAATTGCGCTTCCCATCCCACTTGGTAATAATTCTGAATAGTTATGATGATGGTGATAATGATGATAGAGTACTTCACCTTCTTGCCGACGCGCGCGGGAGCGCAGTGCGAGTACGAGAGCGGGGCGAGTCGAGTAGTTAACAACATTACCCACTGAATTGCCAACACGGACCTGGAGAGGAGATGCTTGCAAACCGGCCCGCCTGATATGCCCTGGAAACACGACTAGACCCACTGCAGGAAGGCGGCGGTGGGGAGGGGGGAGAAGGGGGAGAGGGGGGGGGAGGCACGCGAGGTAGCAGAGTGGCAGCAGCCGAGTGCAACTCGGCTTATTAACATGCGGACAACGCTCGGGCTATCATCGGGCGAGACAAAGCGAGAGAGGGAATGAGGACTAGAAAGAGAGAGAGGGAAAGAGAGAGAGGGGGGAGGAGAGAGAGAGATGAGGGGGGGAGCAGAACCATAGACCGCGCGGAGAAAGGCGCGCGCACGCGCAATCCGCGAACGTTTTCAAAAGACATAAACGTCAGCGCCAATGTGTAATTAAACGCAATTGAGATGCCATGCAATGTCCCGCGTCCGAGGTGGATGCGCCGAACGCCGCGTGTTTCGGAGGCGCCCCTCGTATTCGGGATGGAAAAAAGACCCTGTTGCGGCCGAGCGGGGCGAGGGAAGGAAGCTCTACGACTCTATTAGCTTTGCATCGACGTTTTTCTCTGTAAGTGTCACTTTTAATTATTTTTAATTTTCTCGCTATAGGGGGCCGCGGAGACACGCGCGCCGGGCCGGGAGACTCGGGAGAGGCGGTGATCCTGCCCCGGATAAGCAAACGGTACACGATTTAGCATACCTACACTCACGAAATGAAGAGCGGCAGCGCCAACCTTTTTTTTCCCCCTCCCTCTGCCTTCTTAATTTTCTTTTTCCTCTCAGGACATGAGCCCCGCCCTCGGAGGTTAGGAGAAAGAGGTGCCGTCTGCGGTCGCGGTAAGCGGTCGGCCAATAGTGATGTAGCCAATAATAGACAGCTGAATGTGTTCTAGTTGGATCTAATCTGATATCATGATTCTCCGAGCGGTGTCAAAACTTCCAGGCTGCACATTGAAAGAGAGAGATAGAGAGAGAAAGATACAAGGGGGGTTCCCCGCTGGTCCGCGAGTCACGTAGGGGCCCCGGAGGAGGCGCCCCACAACATCCCAGCTGGGGGCCCCGCGCCGCGGGCTCCGGGGCTCCGAGCCCGTATCCGGTAATGAGCTCCGGCAGGGGGAAAAAAAGGAAAAAGGAACGGGAGAAATGAGACTGCTACAAAGACACGGTAGTTGAATGCTAAGCGGCCGACGCCACGCCTGGACGGCCTGGACCGTGCCGCGCGGGCCAGGGCGGCCAGGGCGGCCAGGGCTATCCCACACCACACAGGGGGGGATCCAGCCCGCGGCCCCGCGGCCCCCGCCCCGCAGCGGGGCGCCCGCCTGGCCTGGGCGGCCTGGGGTACCGCACGGCGCCCCGCCCCGCCCCCGCCATCAACACGTCTGCCTAACGAGGTACGTTAGCTACTCTCTTCGACGATTATATCCGGTCGAAAAGACTTTTACGTCTTTTTCGCTCGCGATCCAATCCCTTCTTTGAATAAAACACTGCATAGGCCTATCACAACAAAAATCTAAACGCATCAAACGCATTCTGAACGAACTTTTGCATTGAGCGTTTTATAGCATGTATAATTATATTTTTGTGCGTGAATGTGTGTGCGTTTGTTTAATCAACTCGCGGGTTTGTTCATTCATATCCGGCGCGCGACGGGGTGTCTAATTCGACCCAAGTTTGACCGGCCCGGGGCCGGGCGCTGTTTGATGGAATGCCCCCTCCATCCCCCTCCCTCCCTTCTCCCAACACTAATGGCGCGAATAACACGTCATTTAGCACAGCCCGGACCGGGCGCGCCCGATGTGACAGGCCAAAGCGACATCCGTCGATTCGCTGCGAGAGCTGGCTGCCGCGCGCGGTTGGGTGGGGAAGAGCGGGGCAGGAGGGGAGGGGAAGGCAATGAATGGACGGGGATGAAGGGGTTAAGGCCCCCCGGCTCGGTCCAGGGCGCCCTGACACCCGCCGTAATCCCGACGTATTATTTACAGTCGCCTCCGCAGCACGGCAAAGTCTCCCAATGCACACACACAATGAAGTACAGTCGGCGACAAAATGCGCACAATTGATTCGCATGCCTTGACGACGAGGCGGGCGCTGCTACAACCGCCCTCTCGAAGCATAGTGTGTTACCGGCGGACCGACCTAACCTCACTCCCCGCGCGATGCTATCGCGCGGATGTTTTGCATTCATTCCTCCGCGGCCGGCGGCAGGCTGCGCCTCCTTCCTCAAACTGCTCCGTGCCGTGCTCTGCGCTGCGCTGCGCGGGGCGGGGCGCGATGATGACTTTCCGCGCCGTATAATTTCCTTCGTAGAGGAAGTCATCAAATGTCATTTTACGGAGTCGGCCTCACCGTTAGCGGCGGCGCTACAGCGAGCTGTGTGCTGCTGGCACACTGACTCACACTGGCGCGGCGCCCGCCCGGGGAACTAGTTGGAAGGGGAGAAGGGGTAGAGATCTGCCAGTCTCATATCGAGAGCAGAGAGGCAGCTCACGCACAGACACACGCACGCGCAAACAACAACAGCAACAACAACAACGAAAACGGCGACTGCAATGGGCAGAGGCTACAGGCGGCGGAGCGCGAGCCGGGCCGTGCCAGGCCAGGACGAGCCACGTGCATAATTCAGCACCTTTTCGAATGCATTTCTGTTCTTTGATTATGAAAAGGGGTGCGTCGGGGTGGATGGGTGGGTGGAAGGGTTTGTAATATGCATGGCAGAGGGCTCCCTCCCCGCTAATGGGTAACTAAGGTTGCCACGCGTGTCTCTCTCTCCCTCTCTCTCGGCCGCGGGCGCGCGCTCTGTCTCTCTCTTTCGTCAATGCGCGGATGAGACGGATGAGACGCCGGGCCGGGGCCACCGCGCGGTGCTGCAGGCGAGGAGCGGAAAGGGTTCGAGTGGCGCGGTGTTCTACTCCACTGCGCGCCGCGAGCCGAAGAACCCGCGAAACCAACGCGAAACGGCATCGCGGCATAATGTCGAATAAGTTTCAAACACAAGACATATTCAAGAATCATATGAAACGGACAGGCATTTTTCTTTTCCCGCGCTGAGGTAGGTGATGTTTGTGATCTAGATGATGATCTACAGAACCTATATACGCAGGCGCGCGCCGCATGGTGGAGCTGTGTGTGGAGGCAGTGCAGGGGGAGGGAGGGAGGGAAGGAGGGAAGGAGGGAAGGAGGGAGGGAGGGAAGGAGGGAGGGAGGGAGGGAGGGAGGGAGGGAGGGAGGGAGGGAGTCGTCTTGTGATGAGAGGGTTGAAACACATCTCTGGTCCGTCCGATGACACCACTCTGCCAGTGTATGAATACAGAAGAGCCCGGGCGGCCCGCAGCCCGGCCCGGCCACCATGACTTTTGCGTCCATTAATATTTAAACGCTTGCTCTGTTTCCCTCCCCTCCCTCACCTCAGGCCCCACCAGGCCCCGGCGCGGGCGCGTTAACGGTGTGCGGGGGTTTCACGGTTTCATTGCATTCACACGGCGCCCCACTGTGAGTGAGAGAGAGAGAGAGAGAAAGAGGGAGGGAGAGACAGACAGTGCGAGAGAGACGCAGGCGCGAATGTAACGCGAGTTTTGACGCTTGTTTCGTGGCCATTTAGCTGTGCGGGGAGAGAGGCGCGCCGCAGAGAGGGAAGGGCTGTGAGGGAGAGAGAGAGAGAGAGAGACAGAGAGAGATGTTTTTTTTTCTCTCCACAAGCGGTGTCATACATATTACAAGGAGCCCACCGCGGCCCGGCCCGGCGCAACGACTGGTCTGCTGTCTCTTACCTTTCCAGGTGTTTGACGATGTCCTCGTAGGCAGCTCTGCAATCCTCCCAGATGCCCGATCTACAAGGCAGGAAAAGAAACGGAAAAAAAATATATATTTATCTGTACAATAAAAAAGGTAAGGATATTATTTTTCGCTCCGTCAACACGCGACGGGGCGGGGCGAGCCGGCCGGCCCGGCCGGCAGTCTGGCGGGTAGGGGGGATGTGGCTCGGCGGGACAGAGCGGACAGGACAGCGGGGTCGGACGATATGAAGATGACAGATCTGAGCTGCGAAACGAGATTTGTGTCCCCAGCTGGCTGGCGCGAGAGTGGCCAGCCCAGCCGAAAAAAAAAGGAAAGGAAAGGAAACGGAAAGAAGGGAGTGAGAAGGAGAGCGGCAGGCCTAATCGGATTTCTATCGCCAGCGCGCGGCGAGACAGTCGGTACGGACAGACATAAGTACAGGAGCAGTCGAGTCAGACAGACGTGGGGCGAGGAGGGCTTACCTGGCGATGGCCTCGAGGGGCGCGGTGGACTGGCCCTTGAGCACGGAGCCGGGGTGCGGCAGGCCGGGGTGGTAGAACTGGTGCATGGGGTGGAGGTGCGTTGGCGGCGCGTTGTAGCCGTTGGACAGCAGCGGGGACTTCTCCATGCGGTTCTCTGTAAGGAAAAGAGGATCACAATAGTCATACATACACACATGTTTTTTTTTTTTCCTTTTTTGTAAGGTACGAAGAAGTCTTATAGTTTCGTTTGGGATCTGACTTTATTTTTATTTTTTTAATAAGCCTTGTTAGAATTCCATGAAACTTCGCTTACAGGTACAAATAGCAAATAGGAGCCGTGGATCCAGATCCGTTATCCTCATTTCAGTAAAATCCCCTGGGTCTGGAGATAGCCGGTTGAGACGTATCTCATCAATGGAAAATTTTTCAAGTTATTTCTAACAGCGTCCATTTGTGAGCGCAGTCAATAAAACACCTCGGCAGGGCGTATCGCCACCCCCACCCGTCCTCCCCGCTCAGATCAAACAGATGCTGGTCCAGCTGATACGACCCCAGCCTCCCCTCCCCTCCTTTCCCCTCCGTAACGAGGCCACGAGGGCACGCGGCACGCGCCGCGTCCGATTCAAATCGCAAGCCAAAGATATGACTGCACAACCCCAGGCCCGCTCCGGCCGCTACGGGTCCGGGACGTGAGAGTGCGTCAGAGCTGCAGTGGCAGCAGTGGTAGTAGTATAAAGATCAGAGGAAATAAAAAAAAAAAAATTAAAATTAAACAAACGAACGGGCGGTGAAATTATTGCAGCGCCGTCTTTTATTATTGTTATCTCTGGTAGCGGCAGCCCAGTATGGGTGCAGGCTGCTACGGGGCCCGGCAGTATTGACATATGGCGCAGAAGGGGTTGGGGTTGGGACGGGGGACGAATTCACGTGTTTCTCCTCGGTGGGAAATATTTAAGGAGGAAAAAAAAATTACTTGACACATTCATGTCGCGGGAGGCCGAGGGGGAAACGACTCGGAAATTTTTGTACACCTCGTTGATTCAGAGGAAACGAGGAAAATTCAGAAAAATTCTGAAAAATTCAGAAAAATTCAGAAAAATTCAGAAAAAAATCTGAGAAATTAAAAGTAAATTAGAAAAATTAACAAAAATTCGCAAAAAAAATTGGTAAAATTCCAGCAAAAATTCGCGCTTGCTGGAGGCACATTAGTGCGGCGAGACTTTTTCGAGCTTCAGGAGAGGTGGGACCCGCGAGCACCTCAACTATATACCTATTCACCCCACCCCACCCCACCCCGCCCCGCCGGCCACTCTCTGCTGCGGCGGCCGAGCGGTCTCTCTGCGGTCAGCCGCGTGGTCAGCCGCCCGCTCGGCTCGGCAGGGGGGCGCATTCCAGTAGGCACCTCTCACTAACTACACATCCCCTATTATTTCACACCACTGAGGGGCCGGGCCGGACCGGGCCGTCCCGGCGCCCCAACCCCTATCCGCCGCACTGTATGCCTCCTATTGCTGTTTAGCGGACCGACCGACAAATGGCCCCTCGTTAATCCACCGCCCTTCTCTCTGCACGCTGTATATGTGTGTATGTGTAAGTGTGTGTGTGTGTGTAAGTGCGTGTTGTCTCGGCGCCGTGGGCGCCTTTGTCCGCCCCCACGAGAATCCGTTGTTTCCCTATAGCGACCCGATACAGTACCTGGTCGTCGCCATGGGCTACCACCCGGGCCGGTCTTGTAAGAGCGGCGAGCTTCGCACGCTTCATTTGAATGTCCATAGGCGTGTGACTAGGTGTCTGTGTGTGTGTGTGTGGGGGGGGGGTCATTAATCGAGACTCCCGTACAAAAGGCGCAGCGCGCGGGGCCCTGTGGAGTCGCGTCGCGTCCCTGCCGGGGCCGGCACGGCGAGGTACGAATCGCCGCGCTATTATTATCGTTTTCGGGAATTAATACGGCGGAGATAATTATTGAACAAGGCGGTCGGTTCGGGTCGACGACGGCGCGGCGCGCATTCAGGGACGAAACAAACAGCTGCCCGGGCCCGGGCCAGGCCCACGCGGACCCACATCGACGCACCAAATAATTTATAGCGCCCTTTTCTTTCCCCTTTATTTTGGCTACCGGGTGCGCGCGCGCGTGCGGCGCGTCGCGGACAGAAAAAAACAAGGTGAAAAAGAATTGAATCTTAGAGGAATAAATAATGACTGAACACTCACCTCCGATGGGGCCGTTCTCGAAGGAGGCGAAGTCACCGTTCTCCAGCCGGTGCTTCTTGAGCTGGGGGTGGCCCTGCAAGGAGGCGGGCAGGCTCAGCCCCATGGGTACCCTCTTGGGCGGTCTGCCGGGCCGGCTGCTGGAACAGAACACGAAGGGCGCCCTCAAAGGTGTGCACGCACTTTCCGACAAAACCATCGCTACAGTTTGTTAGTATGATATAAGCTTTACGTCGATAACGTGAGCTGGGAGTAAGTCTGGCCTATCTTTTTCAACGTGCCCTTTAAACAGATTTTCTCGAGACGATAGGAGGGGAGGGGTGGGGGGGTGGTCAGGAAAACTCCAACAGACCGGGAGATATGGATGGGTGGAGGGGAAACGAGCGTCGATGAGCAATTTCTTTTTTAAATAAAGAAATGCGAATGGCCGCCGGCGTGAGGGGTCAGAGACGCTCCTCTCTACTCCGCACCGTTGCCAGGCACCCCTGCCCCGCCCCACCCCACTCAGCCCCGCCCCGCCCCACCCCGCCCCACCCTACCCAGCCGCTCCCCACCCCACCCCGGCCCTCCTTCCTCGTCCTTCCTGTTGCCGCAGCCCATGAGGCTAGCCGCGGGCGAAAAGAATTTCACAACAAGGGAATCAGTCTGAGCAAGCGCCATCGATATTTTTGTCACATTCCCGTGGTCCAAAGAGATAAAAATAATAAAAAAATGGAGCTACGCTTTAGAATGTAAACAAACGCATAAACAGACAGGCCAGAATAATTTAGAAACGAAATTTATCTTACGATTTTCTTCGACACAATTTTATACGGATCTACAGTACGAGCACCTAAGCAACTACGTGGTATAGTTTATGTATCGTTCAAAAATAAAATTAGAGCCAAGCTGCCTACCTGTCTGGGGTTCTGTGAGACGTCAAGCACCTGAAAAAGAAGAAAGGAGAAAATGTACTCGAAAGTCAAGGCTTAACATTGTTTAATTTTTTTAAATTTTTTTTTACTTGGTATCACATTTTTACCCAGACTCACAGGCAACAGGGCTCTAAGTTATTTTACTGATTAAACATTTCCGAGTCGTCTAGGTGTCTTACTCGTACTGACACTACCGTGCATTTGTGTGATTTCACTGTGCAAAGGGCCGGATAGGATGCGGAAAAAGGCAAAGTCCTGTTACCTGAGAGACTGGATAGAAATTTCAAGCTGCCAGGGAAAATAAAAATAAGAACATGCATACAAGAAAGAATTTGTATATAAATAATATAACGAACACGACAATTATTCCTTTTCCATACAATCAAATAAAGTACAAGAAAGAATAATGTGAGCTTGTCACAAAACACCGCTACGCAGCGCCCGACGAGCGCCGCCCCGTCATTCATTCAATAACAGTTATTGATCGAGTGATGCTCATTGACCGCCTCAACCTGCCATCTCTGTCGCTCCGAGCCCGGGGATAGGGAAGAGTGAGAGAGAGAGAGCGAGAGAGGCAGTCCCTCCCCCGCGCCCTAAATGGGTATGCGTGTACCCGAGGTTACCCGCCAGGACGCGGCAGGTGTTGAGATACTCATTCTCCTAATTGCTCTATTCCCTGGGAACTCGTTAATGGTCGAAACCCAATACGTACGGCGGCACGATGACAAATTGAATACCGCAGCAACAGACAGGGTCCTCTTTTATTTTTCCCTCCCTTCTTTTTCTGGCCCTCTCTGCCCTTCCTTCTCTCTTCAGCTGCCCCCCCCCCCTGCTCTCTCTCTCTCCCTCTCTCTCTCTCCCTCTCTCTCTCTCTCTCTCTCTCTCTCTCTCTCTCTCTCTCTCTCTCTCTCTCTCTCTCTCACTCTCTGCCTGTCCCTCCACGCCCCGCGTGTCCCATTTCGCATTTCACCGCGTGGTCGCGAAAACACGTGCTTTTAAAAGAAAATAAAGAAAGAACCGGTGCACCCGCGGGAGGTGAGGCGAGATCTCTCTCTCTTCTGCAACACGTTCTGCTCGCCCTGTTGATATTCGTGTTTCGCACAATGAAGCCGAGGAAGAGATGAGCAGTGTGAGTGTGTGTGTGTGTGTGTGTGTGTGTGTGCAAACAATAAAACACCGCGTAATAACAAGAACAGCAACGTATCCTTCCTTTCACCCACTCCTCCTCTCTCTCTCTCTCTCTCTCTCTCTCTCTCTCTCTCTCTCTCTCTCTCTCTCACTCCGAGTCTTCCTCGCACTCATACAGGCGTCGTCCGTCTCTTTTGCACGTTCGCTGCGGGGCTCTCAGCAAAAATAACCAATTTATGACCGGGTAAAACAAATAAGCAGCTCGGCTTATATTATTGGGGCTCATCACGACCGCCTGCTAGAGCGCGCGCACACACACAGTCTCACACACACTCACACACATCTCCCCCACTCTGCACGACGACGACCACTGAATGGCAAGCAGCCGCCCCGTCCCGTCCACCGGCCAACATTATTCCGATCATCAATGCGAGATGAAGGGATTAATGCGAGGAGATGGCCCTCCTCGTCACCGCTTGCTTCCGCCTGTATAAGACGGCGGCGTGGAAAGAAAGAAGGAGAGAGAGAGAGAGAAAAAGAAAGAGAGGGAAGAATGCGATGTAGAGAGGGAAGAGGGGAAGAGAGGGAAAGAGAGAGAGAGAGAGAGAGAGAGAGAGAGAGAAAGAGAGAGAGAGAGAGAGAGAGAGAGAGAGAGAGAGAGAGAGAGAGAGAGAGAGAGAAAGAGAAAGAGTGAGAGAGACCGGGAGAGCAGATTATATGCGTCAGTGCGCCTCCTCCTTTTCCGTCGCATTCGCATTATTCCTAATGAAAGCAAAGTCCACGCGTGTGTGTGGCGGGGCAGGCAGGCGGGGCGGAGCGGTGGGGCCCGATATTACCGATACCACCCTCACGCACACGCCCTCCGACAAAGGAGGGGGTACGGTGTGAGCGGAGGAGTGAGTGAGAGAGAGAGACCGTATGAGGTAGAGACAGCGAGACGCGGAGAGAGGCAGTAGATAGTGCTGCGGCGGCGCGAGAGAGTGCGCGCTAGACAGGTGAGCGGCGCATTCATTATGGAGCCGACCCCCCCCCCCCCCCCCCCCCCCTCCCCTTCACTCCCCCTTCCCTCACCTACTCCCTTTGCCAGTCTAATGAAGTGTATTATGTCGACTCGAATTGCTAATTCATCGGCGCGCGAGTTTTGTAATTGATCCGGACGGTAATTAAATAAGCGAGCGTCTCGAACATGTCGCGGGGCCATCAATCAAGCCAAGGTACGCCCTTCGGAACGCCCCGCCCCGCCCTATATACCTGGCGGAACGCCCGCGCGGCGGAGAACGCCCCGCTCGGTCTCGGTGCACCATTCATCACGCGCGAGGCGGGGCGGGGCGGGCGGGGCGCCGTGCGTGGGCCCGAGTAGGCAGACCCACCGGGCAGGCGTGAGCCGCGGGTCTGCCTACCCCGCCGGGGGCCCCCGCGCGCGCGCGGAGACTCTAACGCAGGTGGTGGCGGGGCGGGCGCGGGGGCGTGGTGGCGGCCGCGGCGGGGCGGGGCGGGGCGGGGCGGGGCGGGGCGCGTGCCGCGGGCGTGCTGCCGGGTCGCGCGCCGCGGCGACACAGACGAGAAGGCCCGGCGCCGGGACGTCGCCACGCCGCCTCCTCCCCTCCCGGCCCCGCGCGGCGTGGCTCGGCTCGGCTCCATTCGGATTCCAGTCGGAGACCATTCGGCTCCGAGTGAGTGGGAGTCGTGCAGTCGGACTGGAATCGGACTGGAAGAGGGGCGAGCGGCGCGCGGGGGGGCGCGCGCGGAGGCGCACCCGGCACGGCACACGGCGCCCGACCCGACCCCTGGCTGTTGCCCTAGGGGAGGGCGGCGCCGGCATGGGGCAGGTTAGGGGAGCTCCACGCCACGCCACGCCACCAGGGGGTGCGCATGAAAGTATAGTCCGCATCATAGCAGAATCACGACGCGGAGATACCCACGCTGAGTCGCGCTACCTGTCCACCCGTGCAGCTTAGGCCTGGACTGCGAGGTGAGCCCCTGGGAGGCGCGGCGGCGCGGGTGGCCGGGAGGGGCGGCGCGGGTGAGAGGGATTATCTTCTGCTCTACCCCACCGCGCCCCGCCCCGCCCCGCCCCGCCCCGCCCCGCCCCGCCCCGCCACGCACCGCAGCCGAGTCTGTTTTATTGTGTTTCGCCATTGTCTCAGAGCGCAGTGCGGGTGAGGCGCGGCGAGGGGAGCAGCGGGGCGGAGAGAAATACGGCCTGTGATTCAATTAAACGCCATGCGCCCCAAATAATAAGGATTGTTCCGGACAAACATTACGCGGGGCGGCGTCTTATTCTCTCTCTCTCTCACTGTCTCTCTCTCTCACTTTCTCTCTCCCTCTCGCAGGGGGATGACGGCGTAAGACGAGGGGATGTGGAGTAGCAAACTACTAAAGCTACTGCTGCTCTTTCGGCTCGCGGTTCTCGGATACATTACCCACCGCTGCTGGATGAAACACAGAAGAATGAGAGAGAGAGAAAGACGACGTGAGTGAGGGAGTGAGACAGCGACGGAGAGAAAGGGCAGGGAAGACGCGGACGAGCTTGTGGTTGTTGGCGGCGACACGCCTGGGGTCACGTGAGGACATAAATCGTAGCACAGTGGGGAGCACGGAGGCGACGGGAGGATAGTGTGGGAGAGGGACAGCTGACCGCCGAGCGCGCGTGAGTGAGTGAGAGAGAGAGAGAGAGAGAGAGAGAGAGAAAAGGAGATGGGAGAGCCTTTTCCTTGCGAGGAAAAAGGTCCTGCGGAAAATTTTTGAGTAAACGAGACGCTAATGCCTAAAGTACTTGTAAGGTCTGAGCTGAGGGACCACGCTGGGCTGCCGCGGCGCGGCCCGGGCGGTCTCACCCCGTCTCGCCTCCTACCCCATCAACCCCCGCCCCGCCCCAGCCCGCCCCACACCACCACACCCCAACCCGGTCTAGTTTTTGCGTGGCCCACTGCCCTCCAACCAACCCTTCTTTTGACCAGGACCACCGCCGCGAGGAAGGGAGGGGGAGGGAGGGAGGGAGTGAGGGGGAAGGGGGGAAATGGGGAAGAAGAATGGGAGGGAAGGAGGGGGGAAGGGGGGAGGGAAGGAGGGGGGAAGGGGGGAGGGAGGAAGGCATGGAGGAAGATTTAGAAAGAAGCAAGGGAGGGAGGCAGTGGAATCGCCCGCGGGTTAGAAGCCCCATAGCATACTCACAAACGCACACAAACATGTCATCGGTTGCTGATATTTTTCTCCTCTCCATCTCTACCTTCGTACGTTCTCTGAGCGACGTGAGTGCGCTATTAGTATGCGTCGCGAGAGCGGTGCCGCGGAAAAGGACGACGGCGCGAAATTCAAATAGCGCGCGCGGCAGTTTGCGATCATCGTGAAAATTATAATGACGCTGGCGCTGTCGGTGAATTAGAAGAAGGCGGCGCTGCGCGTCAGAAACGTCGACCCGCGACCCGCCGAAAGACCCGCCTCCATCTCTCTCTCTCTCTCCCTCTCTTCTTCCTCCCTTTCTCACTGCCTTGCCCGTTCTTGCCTCTCTCCCTCTCACACACACTCACACACACTTATACGCTCACTCCCGCATAGGAAAACTACTAATTGCACGACTAGGAACCTAATAATTATGTACCGGCTGCTGCTACATTGTGAGACATTGCCGTCTATCCCCCCTCCCCGCCCCTCCATCCACACCCCCTTCTTTCCTCCCTGTTTCCCCACAACTCCACGCTCCCTCCCCCCCTTCCCCCTGGCAGCCCACCCAACATTCTTTACCCCCCCCCCCTCCTTCTGGTCCCAGTTTGAAGGGTGCGCGTGGACGCCGCACCTTGGCGATGGATGTCCCATGCGCACGACAGGCCCGGCCCGGGCCGGCGCTGCGGTGATAAGCCGGCCCGGCCCGCGGGGCCCGTGGAACGAGTCTGCTCGACCACAACTGGACTCGATGATACGCACGTTTGTCACGAACACAACCCGCAGAAACCCGCAAGGGGACACCGCGAGGACGCCATGCGGACACCATCACCATAGGTGCGCGCTGGCCGGGAACGGACGGGAGGAGCAGGAGGGAGAAGATGAGAAAGTAGAAGAAGAAGAAGAAAAGTAAATTGGAAATTTACGAAGAAGAATTTGTAATATTGGCATTTATCAAAGATCGATACAAAAGGGCTATGGGCCCCGCACTGCCGTATCAATCAGCTTCGTCTAGTTTAACAAGATAGATTTTTAACAAAAATTAAAGAGAGGAAAAGGGAAAAGAAGAAGAGGAGGAAGAATAATAATGAGGACGAGGGGGAGGAAGGGGAAGACATGGCGTCCATGCAAGTTTTTAGGAGCGGTGCCGCGGTCGCGGAGCGCAGGTATATTTCGCGCGAGGTGAATGGATCGGCCACCAGGTGCGCCACTGTCGTCGTCGACGTGCTAAAGCCTCGGTGGCCTCGGTGCGCGGCCATGCGCGAGGAGAGAGAGCGAGAGAGAGAGAGGAGCTGGACGATGGCGACGACATCCATTCCCCTCCGTTTCCCTTCTCTCTCTCTCTCTCTCTCTCTCTCTCTCTCTCTCTCACTCGCCGGGCACTCCATCTCCCTCTAGCTCATCCTTCCCTCCTTCCCGTCACCACTTGTTTCGTTCTCGAATCCGAGATTATGAGTGTTGCAGGCGCGGTTCTCACGACGTGAACTTGGAACCGGTTCCACGCACTCGCTCTGCCGGGGCCCCGTGGGCCTGTGGCCGGGCCCTGTGTGTCGTCCCCACCCCGCCCCAGCCCAAAGCACCAAAGCGTGCAAAGACTGCATCAGATCCGCGGCCAGGCAGACCCGGCTCGGTGCAGGAGGGACCGTCGCCTTCCGTCGGCCTCCGGGACTGCCGGGACTGCGTTCAAATCCCTTTCAGACATTAAATCGAATTTTGGTTTGGATCATGAACAATTCTGCCACAATGGCGAGGGGGAAACAACTCTGAATTTGCGTGTACAAATTTCATGAATTTTTGTGAACTTTCGTTATTTTTTGTAAATGTTCATTGAATTTGCTTGAATTTTTTTCTATATTGTCGTGAATTTCTGCGAATTTTCCCAAATTTCTCTGAATTTCTCTGATTTTTTTCTGAATTTTCCTGAAATACTTTGAAATTTCCTGATTTTTTCTTATTTTTTCTGAATTTTTCTGAATGACGAGGTGTACAAAAATTTCAGAGCTGTTTCCCCCTCAAACACTGTGCCCTGTGTGAGCATTCTTTTTTAAAAATGAATGAAACGCCCATCGCCCATCGCACTTATAGGTTGAAGCCAAGCGAATATGATTCAAGGAATGACAAACTCGAGTGATTAGTAAATTTCTAAACGGCGAAAACTATACCATTGTGAGGGAATAGGGATTTACATCAGAAAAATGACGAAGGTGACAAACGATGAGGGAAAAGAAGAAATATAACAGGTACCACCTTAGGACGACGAACAAAGTCGCGGCAGAAAGTAATAGGTGCAACAACTATCAACTATCCTAGGAAAATGGGGACCTCGGCCGACCCACGCGACCAGACTGAAGCCGAAACCCCCCCAGACAAAACGTTCAGGACCGACCCAAATTAGCGACACGCGGATAAAGAGATAAACACTCGTTTAATAGTAAATAATATGAAGGGAATCACACCCGGACCCGTAGAGGCGGCCGGCCAAACCCGGCCCCGCCTGGGCCCCGGATCGAGGCGAGGCGTACCATAATCACGGGGTGCCAAACGTTCTCGGAACGGAGACGAGGCGAGCGGTGGGCCACCAAAACTACAATTAGGACGAATGGGGCCCGGAGCCGGGCCCGGGGCGGGCGGGGGAGAGGCTGGAGGCGCTCCAGATGTCATTCCATTCCGGCCCGTCGGCAACGGGAACGCTCGTGGGTTAAATCTGTCATTCCCAAATGAAAAATTATTAATCGCGGGGAGATGCGAAGATGGTCAGTTGATATCTTACTATAGATGAAAGTGTTGAACTTTTCTCCAAAAGCGAAACGAATACCGCCGCGTAAATGTTTCGGCAAGGAGCAGACATATTTCTGACCGGTGAATTCGAGACGGCGCCGAACGCTATCAAATCAATTCATCTGTGCGTTTCTACTCTGACAGGGTCATTTGTAAGTCGTCGCTCGGACACAAGAGAGCGAGGGTGAGGGAGGGAGGGGCTATATAAGGGGTAAGCAGGCGCCTGATGTAAAACCATTCGCGACCCCCCGCTGCACTCAGGCCCGCCCTGCCCTGCCACGCCCCGCGTCACCCACCGCTCCGAGTCCGAGACCATGTCGTTTTCAAAAACGCCCACCGCGCGCCCCAATTTCCCCCTCGACTTTTCCCTCTGTTTCCTTCCCCCTAAAGGCGAGGCGAGCCGCCCTTTCGCTGATGGAGGATAAAACGGTCAGGCCGGCCGCCGCCGTCGCGCGCTGACCGCTCCGCTCACTCGAATTATTAACTTTCTGTTTTGCCTTCCTTCCCTTTAAAAATGCGGCGAGGGCGGAGGCCGCGGCGACGCACGGCCGCGGCGTGGCGTGGCGTGGCGCGGCGGGGCAGCCGTAGGCGCCCGTAGGCCATAGTGCCATGGCGCGCGCGCACGCAAACCCGTGGCCGCCCGGGTCAGGCGTCCGCGCACGCGACCCCAACGCATGGCGACCACGGGCCGCATGACCAAAGCGTCTTGAACGAGCTACAGTACCTGGCGGTGGTGCAGTCACGGTACAGCGTGTCGAAGTCCTTGCAGGAGAGCAGCTTGCAGCGGTTGACGCCGGGCTGGATGGCGCCGAGGCCGCGGAGGATGCGGACCTGCTCCACGTTGCACACGAGCGGCACGATGTCGAGGCGCTTGAGCTTGGTGTACACGGTGTGCAGCCCGCCCACCAGGTGCTTGAGGAAGAGCTCGAAGGCCTGCGGCAGGCACAGCATCGTCTCGCCGTTGATCATGAAGGCGGCCACCTTCTGGCCGCGGTAGGTGACCAGCTTGCACTCGTTGGCCGTGGGGTCCGAGCTGGAGATGGGCGGCGGGCTGTTGTAGGAGCGCGGCGGGTGCGGGTGGCCCTGGTGGCCGGGGTGCTGCGGGTGCGCCGGGTGGCCCTGGTGGCCCTGGTGGCCGTGGTGCGCCTGGGCCTGCGCCTGCGCCTGGGCCTGGGCCTGCGCCGCCGCCATGAACTCGAGCGGGGACGCGTGGCCGGCGTGCTGCACCAGCGAGTTGAAGAGGCCCAGGCCGGGCGGGCCGAGGTGCATCCGCGGGTGCATCATGGCCGACTGCATGGGCGGGCTGAGCTGCGCCGACGAGGACATGAGGTGCTGGCGGCCCAGGCTGGAGGCGTCGAAGCCGCCGGCGTGCAGCTGCTGCTGCTGCTGCTGCTGCTGGGGCCCGGGGCCCTGCGGGCTCGGGGACCGCTGCCCGTGGTACATGTCCTGGTCGGGGCCGCCGCCGCCCCGGGGCCCGCCGCCGACACCGGCGCCCGGCTGCGAGGACCCCGGCCCGGGCGGCGACAGTGGCGCCGGCGCCTTGGTGGCGCCCTCGCTGGCCGAGGACACGCCCGGCGGCCGCGGGGAGCCGGCGTTGGAGGCGGAGCTGCCGTTGCTGTTGTCGTGGTTCAGGGAGCAGTCCATCACCATCTCCGTCACCATCGTGTGTCTATCGGCACGCCGTCACTGTGGCACCTCGCTGCACTGCTGTCACACACACGGGCGGCACGCTCACTCGCTGGACATGTTGTGCTCCCTCGTCGACGTCGACCCTCGGTCTGCGGCCCGGTCCGCGCTCAGTCCGTTTGCACTCGCGTATTGCGGTGTGCGCGGCGCGCGGGGGGGTCCCGGGGGCGGCGGCGGCGGGGGCGGGCCGGGGGCGGGCCGGGGGCGGGCCGGGGGGCGGATCACTCCGCCAGTCACAATGTATTCGCACAGTCCTCCCACTCGCACCGACACCCGCGAACACACACACACACACACACTCACACACACACTCGCGCACGCGCGTCCTTAAGGACCTCCCTCTGATGTCACTGTCGCGGGTCCCCGCGGGTCCTCGCGGGTCTGCAGGGGGAGGTGGGGGGAGGGGGCGAGCTCACAATCACACACAGAGCCTGCTTCCACCCGCCGCGGTGCACAGAGGACGACTGAGCGGCCAGAGCGAGCGCCTCCACTACGGCTGCGGTGCGCCGCTCCTCCTCCTCCTCCTGGCCGTGCCGTGCCGAGCCGAGCGCCGGCGGAGCGAGCCGAGCCGAGGCGAGCCGGCGTGCGGCGCGGCGCCGAGCCGGCACCCGCGGAGCGACAGAGACAGAGCGAGAGAGAAAAGAGGCAAAAGCCCCTTCAAGACGGTCGAGTCTTCTCACTCGCTCCGTGAAAAGAGTGGGGAGGAGGAGGAGGATAGCATTGCGAGAGTAGCGGAGGGGAAATGAAACAGAAAAATAAGTTTGATGCACAAGATCACGTTATTGAGGTGTGGCCGGTGCCAGGCCGGAGGGACGGGGGGAGGGGGGCGGGGGGCAGCGGGGGGCAGCGGGGGGCAGTGGGACCGCTGGTGGGGGGCGAGTGGGAGGGGTGAGCCTCCGCGGGGCGGGGCCACGGGAGGGCCGCACGCGATTGGCTGCGCGCCCGGGCCGCGGCCCGCGCCGCTCCGCCTGCGCACTGCGGCCGCCGTACTGCGCGGCTGGCCCTGCCCTGCCCTGCCCCGCTCCCCGCGCCTCTCCACATGACTCTCCCGCCAAGGCCCTCTCCACTCCGCCAAGAGAAGAGACGCCTCGCCATTCCCTTTAAAGCTGTTCCGGCGTTTCCTTTCGAGAAGGACTTTCCTCTGTGTGTGTGTATGAGTGTGTTTGTGAGAGAAAGATAGAGAGGAAGAGAGAGAGAGAGAGATAGAGAGAGAGAGAGAGAGAGAGAGAGAGAGAGAGAGAGAGAGAGAGAGAGAGAGAGAGAGAGAGAGAGAGAGAGAGAGAGAGAGAGAGAGAGAGAGAGAGCGTGAGTGAACGTGTGTTTGGGAAGGGTAGGGGTGCGTGTGTGTCAGAGTACCTTGGCGAAAGGATCCAAATTGCTGGTGGAACTGCCTCGCCTCAAGTCTGTCTTGAGACTACCCGACCACCCGGCCCCGGCGCCCGGCGCGGGCCTTTAGGGCGCGGGGGCGCGGGCCTGGCGGGTTTGGCGGGCCGGTGCGCTCGCTTCCTTCCTCTTGCTTGCTGCCCGTACACCGTACAGTGGCTGCACACGCGACACGTTTAAGCCCAGTGGGTATACACCTCTGCGCGGAGCCCATACGGCCCCGCGTATGGGCTCGTTGCGAGGAGTCTGCCTCTATTCCCGCTCTGCAAATCTAAGTGTGTATAGAAGTTTGCCACTTTAAACTGCAAAACTAAAGTTCTGCAGTTATAAGTGCAGAACTTTTTTGTTCTGCAGTTACAAGTGCAGAACTCTTTAGTTCTATACTTACAAGTGCAGAACTCTCTAGTTCTGCACTAAAAACTGGATAGAGAGCTCTGCAGTTACAAGTGCATAACTAAAGAGTTCTGCAGTTACAAGTGTAGAACTAAAGATTTCTGCAGTTATAACTGTAGAACAAAAAAGTTCTGCACTTATAACTGCAGAACTTTAGTTTTGCAGTTTAAAGTGGCAAACTACAACACACTAAGATTTGCAGAGCGGGTGAGCAGCCCGAGCCGTACCGTGGGGGAAACAATATGGAACTTTTGTGAATTTTTGTAATTTTTGTAATTTTTTAAAAGATTTTTATTGTATTTTTGCTTGAGTTTTGGTGAAGTTTTCTGAATTTTACTACGTTTCTCTGCATTTTTCTGAAGATCTTTGAATTTTTCCTGAATTTCTCTGAGTTTTCCTAGAGTTTTCTGAATTTTCTTTGAATTACGAGGTGTACAAAAATTTCAGAGTTGTTCCCCCCTCGGTCCGAGCCTGCTGCCCCACAAACCGGCGCCATGCATCGCCACCAAACGGCACAGCCTCCGCTTCTCTAAGACACTCGCGCCTAACCGACATGAGCCTTGAAGACACGCAAGCCTTGTAACCCTGTCGTGAGGACTGTATACCCATCTGGCTGACCCCAACACTTTGACGGACGACTGGACAGAAATGTATTCAAAAACTTTTCAGCGGAGCTCAGCAGACGTCTGCAAAAGATCAAACGAATCAGACTTCCGATGGGAATTACATACATCTTGATTGCCGCATGTCGTGTGATGTCAATTTTACACCAAGAAATCGGTGGATGTGACTTCGTCTTCGAGTCACTTCGAGGGCTGTTTCTGTTAGGTTCCAATCAGCCGCAGTACAGAACGTCTTTGGGGTGGAGCCACAATGTTCATCACTTCACAAAAGTTTCTAGAAACTGTGAAGAGGATCCCACCTTTAGCACAGGTCCACGTTTTATACGACATGTCGTTGTGACTTCAATAAATCATCAAATATATAAATATATAGCACCGTAATACG
Organism: Frankliniella fusca; assembly: GCA_029379305.1. Classification (NCBI taxonomy): domain Eukaryota; kingdom Metazoa; phylum Arthropoda; class Insecta; order Thysanoptera; family Thripidae; genus Frankliniella; species Frankliniella fusca. The sequence continues at coordinate 1,073,942 of JAHWGI010000383.1, read as the reverse complement.
CGTCTCGATGGTGCGCTTTCGGGAATTAAGGACAACTTGTGAAACAGGTAAGTTACTGGGATACTTCTCGGTAGGCTTGAGCAGGGACGTAGCTAGCTAGCGTAGAACTTTTCTTGCAAACGTGTGTGTGAGATAATTCGACAGATCAAATTATAAAAAATAAAAATAAAAAAATAAAAGGCATAATTGATCAAGGAGTCAGTTGCAACTTTAATGCAGTATTAATTAACTCGTTTACGTACGGCAGGCAATATGTATGACTTTCACACATATTTACGCCTTAAATTTGTTTGTCATTCTGAGTCATTTTAATTAATCACCTGCCAGCTGCTCTCCGACTTGCAGACAATTTTCTTGCCTTGCTACAGACCGACTAGCCGCAGACAGAAGGACGCTAGATTCCAACCAGGTACGTTCATGTATGTGTGTGAATCAGAGCGTTGCGGGTTTGCCTACAACATTCGACCGCAAGGCGCCAGAGCGCCTGCCTGAAGCCCTGACGGATATGTAATCCAGTATCACTGTTACACATTTAAAGAAACACCCGGTATCAGTGTGTACTGTACCGTGCTGGTCACTCGGGTCTGAGTCGGCCGAGCGCGCGGGCCCCTGCCCGGCCGGGCCGTCCAAGTCCAGTTTACTCGAACTGTGCCTCTAGCGGCATCTCTCGGAGAGAGCGTGCAAGCACGAGCGATGGTGGTTGCCAGGGTGGCCGGTAGATGGCACCACTAACCGCCGACATAAGGCGCCAAAACGGCGCTGGTTCAAACAGGAGTCGCGGTCGGACAGCCAAAGGTTAAGGTAATTTGGGTTTTAAATGTACACTCACAAACAACAATGGTGTGAATATTTTAATAAATACTAAATGTACACCGTTTTATCTTCAGGAGCAAATGCTAGAGTTCATAATATACACTGGTTCAGTTTTTCTTATGATTCAAATGGGGGGTTCATTAACAAATTGATTTTTTTTTCTTTTTCTCTTTTTGTTATTGTACCCTGGTCGCTTATACACACTTTAATAATAGGACACACACTATCAAACAGGAACACTGGAAAAACTAATGTGACACATGTCACATGTGCACATGTGACCAGTTAAGGTAACATAACGTAATGTTACCATATTTTCGGTAACGTTTGTAATGTGACATCCTCCATGTTATTACTATAGGCAGACATAACACGTGGCACCGGATGTAACATTACCAAACGTGACCGAGAATTTGGTAACGTTTTGAAATGTGACATAAACTGGTCACATCAATTGATGTGACTCATGTCACATTAGTTTTTCCAGTGAACAAAAATTGATTGAAGTAATAATGGATAAAATTGTTACTAACAGAACTCTCTTGGCAAATTCAAATCAATAAGCCTACTATACAGACAATGTAGAAAAATATTAGATGTTGATTTAGTTAAATGCACTGGGCTTTTAAAAAAGACCTGAGATTGAAGGATTTTAAAGAAAGGAACACATTTTTTGCATGATGAAAACAGCAAGTCTTCATCTGAACAACCCAAATATTAAGTGCTGTGTTCTTCTAACTCTTCCCTAAACTCTTTCACTCCAGCCTTGGTAAAAGATCTCCAAGTTTGCTGATATAATAATCTGGCACCAGATTTTTCAGCTCCTCATCAGTAGATTCCTTCCACAAATTTATTTCTTCAAGAGTAGACACTCCACTTAACACGAGAAGCGTCCTGAACCCACATCGCTTTCCAAGAAGTATGTCTGTATTACATCTACAAATCAATGAATGAAAATGTTACGAATGTGGATCTATGAACTTAATTAAGTTGAGAGTTAATACTGTGCAATGATGATGTAAAAGATTGTCAAAGTCATAGTTTTACCTGTCACCAATCATTATGGTCCTCTTGGGGTCAATTTTATGGGTCTTTATAAGAAAGTCACTTATGTAAGAATGAGGCTTTCCAACAACAAATGCCTTTCTTCCACCACATGTTTCCACAGACCTTACAATACTTCCCGTTCCTGTTATAAAAGAAAACATATCTCATTTAGCACAAGAAGTGAGACCGTAAGTTAGGGTTTCCTATCAATCACAAAGCACTTCATACCAGGTAAGACCAAATCAGTATTCATAGGAAATTGTTCATCAGTGTTAGTTGCAACAAATAGGCACTCTTTACGAGAAAGATAGCTCGCAGCCTTCAGCATTTTGGGATAGCTGAAATGTTCATCAAACCCAACAACTACCGCTTTCACTTCAGGATCCAACTTTTGGCCAACAAGTACATTAAGAGATGCTGGCATGGGGTCAGGCTGAAATAAAAAAAATTAAAATTTAATTTTTTAAATGGATAACAGAAACTAAGATATATAAAAAATCATAAAAGTGCAAAAAAATACCCCAATATCAGTGTGTTTAATCCCTGCCATATCCATCTCTTGTGTGATTCCAGTTGAGCCAATGACATAGGCTTTGTCTTTGAATCCCTGATCCTGAAGATACTTGGCAGCCAGATATGCAGTGCTGACCACCTCTTCCTAAAATGGAAAACCAATGCCAAGCACGTTACTTGTTTAAGTTCTGAACACCTGAAGCAAAACCACATGTCATGCAACATAATATGACACAATATCATATTTTTACTTGATATAACATGCACAACAAATGTGTAAAATAGAAAAGCCATTTCAGCCATCTCAACTCAATTAAAACTTGAAAGCAAAAAAGCAACAATTAAGATTAGTAGTTAGAAAATATACTAATAGGAAAGTCTTAAACTCTACAAAAATCACACTTACACATACAAAACAATCACTTAAAAAAAATTTTAAACTGCAATGTTTTATTTTTTTTTTCTTTAAATTTTATTTTAGGCAATCACAATGTTATCACACCAAACAACAGACAACACCTACTTTATTTGAATTAAATCCCATATCTTGCGACTTTTTGTATAATTCTTCCCGAGTTTTTGTGCTGTTGTTGGTCACATAAAATATTTTCTTCCCTATCTCCTTCAGTCTGTTAATAGCCTGTGGTGACCCTGAGATGGTTTCTGACCAGATCCATAACACACCTGCAGGCAAGTTACAGCATACACTCTTAGACACTCGATTATTGAAAAAATCATAGTAACATCTTTCACCTGACACAAATTACTCCAAGATTGTCAATAAAAAGGCCACATGAAACATTTTTGCAATTGTAAGCCACTAAAGCACCATTTTTCTTAAACCTGTATGTAATATGTACTCCACATACTATCTTGTGACTAAAATTTTGAGACATTTGTGAATTAAATTGGATTCATGCAGCCCATTGAAAACATAAAGACATTGAATGCGACATCAACCTTCTCCAAATCTTGCGCAAGTGCAAACTGCAAGCACCATTGAGTAGTCAGAAAGCAATTAAGTCCAAGCCCAAACAATTGACATATTCATAAGTGTTCAAAACCCCACCACTGTATAGGCATTGACACATACTTTGGAAGCGTTGAAACCCATTGAGACGATTTTAGAGAGAAGCTCCTTCTGTGTCTTGGTGCTGTTATTTGTAACATAAAATATTCTTTTTCCTGACTTCTTGAGAAAATTTATTGCGTTTGGGGACCCTTGGATAATAGTATTGCCTAGCCACAAAACACCTGGCCAAAATACAATAATCAGGTCATAAAGCATAATCAAGAGATACGAGTCAAAAAGAGATCTCTGGGACAGTTTCAAAATGGAGTAGTAAACCACCAGGAAAAACAAGGGGGACAGTCTTTGAAGAGGTTGCCACTAGGCCATCTCATACGAGATAAATACAAACATTTACTTTATATACCCACCATCACAGTCTGTAAGTACAGTATCGAAAGAATCCAAAAACTTTTTGAATTCCTGTGAATTCATCTCTGACAAACTGACTGCAGCCATTTTTGCTTATCAAAATGAGAATATCTGAAAATGAAGACAGAAATAGTCAGCCACAGCCTATTTAACAATTCAGTGCTTTTATAATTCACTACCCTCCGGTCAATACTTGAATCAGGACTACAGTAGTTGAATGAAACATGATGATCTATTGCAATACAAGTGGGAAACACGGTATGCTCTCCTCCAGCATATGTTTGAAAGAAATATTACTAAAATTACTTATTGCTTCAAATAACATTGATCAAAGTGCTGCTTGTCTTGTCACTAATTAAAACACTCAAAAAAATCTGATAATTATTTGTCAATGAAGTAGTACAAGATAGGAAAAAAACCACAAAAAGGCTTGTCAGGACAGCACTTTCCAAAGCTTTAAATTTAAGAAAGTGAGCTTTCCAGAATAAAACATCCACGAACAGTTCTTGGTACTCAAGGAACTGACAGAGTTTGGAAATTAAAAAGTTAAACCAACTAAAACAAAAAAATTATTTTCAGGTAATGCAACTCATTGAGAGGAAATAAAAATTACATGAAAAGGTAAAAAGTTCTTCTCACGACTATTCCAAGGTCTGTTTTGCCTTTCGCCGTCGGTCCGCAGAAGAATTTGAGGTTTCGACCTTGATGGGGTTAGGGTGTATCGACGTCTGCCCGTTCCTGAGCTCAGGCTGTCTGCTTCCAGTTATACCAACTGCGTAATCCTAAACGGCACTTTGTCGGATATTGAAATGGGCACTTGCAAACACAAAAAAAAATTAACCGTATAAGAAATTTAGTAAAAAAAACATTTTTTTTTAAATTGATGGAAATTTGCTTACAATTTAAATACAAGTCTGCATCGTTGCCGTCCATCCTTCAGGTCGGTGCTGCTACAGTTTTGGACTCCTCATTGCATTCCATTTTCCGACAGGGTATGAGGCTATATTTGTTCTACCAGTTTTTCGTAATGCGGGTGATATATTTCTCATACTTCGATAATCTGTTGTGACTTGTGACGGACGGAGACGGAAGATTCAGTTTTTCAGAGATGATAAATGAAATTTACCCGGTGACAGTTAAAAAGTGTCAGAATTTTGACGTTTGAAGTGTCAGGGAGCTGCTTTTATGAGATTCGTGTGAGCAACGACTTGTATATTCATATCTGTAATACAAAAATTTTAATTCTCACAGTATGTAAAGTTTCCTGTCATCGTCAAGTGCCAATCAGTGATAAAGCCGTCCGAAAATGAGTTGTCACAGTCGATCTGTTTACATCTCCCTTTGTTTCTTCGCACTCGTCTTTCTAGTCCAGTGCAGTGCAAAAGGTAAGTTGTTTTACAGGTTATAAAATTTTGGACAGTGAAATTACGGAAAATATCTGTCTTAGGCTAATCTTTGTAATGTCAGTGTTGCGCAGTTTAGGTTAACTCAACAGTGTCACAGAGTTAAACTGTTGGAGAAAGAAATCTTACATGAACTAGCAAATCACTATTTTGTGTCTATAACCTTTTTCATTTCAATTCATGAGAAATTAAGAAATAGATTTTATTTAGAGCTGTGTTAATAGATTCACTTACGAACATGAAATGTACTTAGTGCTTACAATTGATCATTTTTATAAAAACTAATCAACAGTTACAGAAAGGAAATGTTTCTCAACGGAACTGGAACAGTGCTGGGTCGGAGAAACCTGTGAAATACAAGTGCAGGCTGGTCAGGGTGGTTCACATGATGGTGTATGCGTTTGCCTGGGAGGCCACCAAAGAAACGAAGAAGGCTACTGCATACCCATCAAACCTCACCCAAGCCTTCCTACGCCAGCAAAAGTCAACTCCGATACTAAGTCATCATGTAAGTCTTTGTAATTTATTTCTATTCTGTTTATTTTTTAATTTGTATTTGTGTGTGTTGATTTTTATCAATATTAAAGCTAAACATTGTTATAAAAATGTTTAATTTGTTGCAGCTGCATCTATAGCTGCAGGGGTACTTGTACCACTGCTGTTGATTGGTTTGGCAGCCCTCTTTGTCCTGGGACGTCGTTATGGATGGTGGCAACGCTTGAGGCAGCCTCGTATCAGGCAATATGACACAGCTCTTGTTGGGGGTGATCTTGATGATGATCCCCCTATTGCGTAGAGGTAGATTTAGTGTGCATCCTTGTGTTGTTATTCAATTTTATTTTTTGTACATTAGAGTCAAAGCGATCTATTAAGTGATATGGTGTTGAATATACATACCTGCCTCAAAGGTAAACTAGTCCAGTTTTTGTTGCTGCTGTAATGTAACCTGGGCATTTTAGTCATTTCACTAAACAACTGTGCTGTAGACAGAAGAAAGGGCTATGTAACTGATATTGTATGGATCAAAAGTACCAAATTAAGGTAAAATTAATTTTAAGAATTGGTGTAAATTTTTATTATGGAATTATAAGGTTTGCTAAACTTTTGAATTTAGAATTGACTAAAGCATGGTGTGATATTCTTTTTGGGGGTGAGAACTACCTCTTTTGCAGATCTGAAGTTCACTTCTCATGACTCCCTTATGAGATGAATTGGGCTTCCTCATTTTTTACTTATCCGAAGCCTAAGAAAGAGAAATAGAATTTTCTTGTTTTGATAGCTGGCTGGATTACTAAGTGTAAATACTGTAAAGGAAAAGAACACCATCTTTCAACTTTGCAAATTTTTGATATTTTATCATAGATGGAAAACATTGTTAATTTTCATTCAAGGGAAAATGATTTTGATATCATGTTATGACTACTGTCCTCTTATAGATTGATTGTACATATGGAATATTTATAGATTGATGAATCTTTACTAGTCAAATAGTATTTGCACAATATGCTTTTACATGTCAGAAATATTATTGTACATATGGGGTCAGTAGCATTCTTTGTTTTTATTTGTCATTGTGATAAACAGTAGCTGCAAGCAAACGAATTTCTTTACATTGGTTTCCTCTAAACTGAAGTTAATTTTCCAATGTAATTGTTGCGTTGATGTTTTCATTTCCCATAGATTATTTTAATGTTATTAGGTTGTGTTTTGTGTTGTGTTGATGTTTCCCACTACAACAAATTTCCTATATATATTATACTAGAATTTTCCTAATAATGTGTTTTTATAGGTGTAATGTGAATCGAGTTCCAGTACATTATTGGTAGTAACTCATCAAATCATTTGAATCAGTTAGCAGAAAATGTCTCTGATCACTTTGGTTTGGGGGCTGTGTTATCATGTCATTCCACTAATCATAATGAAGACAGTGATTGTTTGCACAAAAGGGGACATCCTTGTTTATTCTGTTTTTCTATGTCTATACAGGGAAATTTCTATTTGATATCTCTTGAAGTGCATTATTTAATATTGAATGTCATATCTTTATTGTCTTTCAAAGTAGATGCTTGGGCATTTTGCACAAATTGAGGCAATGAAGTATGGGAGACCTACTGTCTTGTACAATAGACTGAATAATTCATTTTTGAAAATTATTTGTTACTGACGTGTAAGGTAAAGATTAACATTCAAGAAGGGCCCCCAGAAATGGAGATGTGAATGAATTTGATTGTATGTCGATAATGGGCCTCTTTTTACTTTTAATCACTTTTTTGAATGGTTGTTTCCATAAATAATTTTGGCAGACTTTCATGAAACAACCACACCTATACTGGAGATGGCCTAAGTGTCCTTAAAGTAAAACTAAAAACCAAAGCTAATACTTGTGTAGAAAAATTTTCAATGTTTATATGGAAAGAGAAAAAACCTCTCTAATATGTTTGGAAAATTTTCCCCATGTCAACAGCAAGATATTCTCTAAGTTGACATGATTCAGTCTGTCTGTGCAATATTTTTTGCTGCTGGTGTAGGTATGAGTATCTCTACAATATATTTGATGTTTTGACTGTTTCATGGTTATTGTTGCTAAAATTTTGGGTTAAATCTTAAGTGGTGTGTGCTTTTATTCAACTGATCTGTGCTTTTTCCCATTTTCAATGTGATCAAATGGAAACTCTTCACTTTCAGAAAATCATCAATGCATTGTCATCTAGAATCTAAAAGTTTTATTGGACAATTTGTTTTTCTCCTTTTGACATAATTAACTGATGTATGATTTAATTGCCGTTTTGTAAAATTCAAATAGATACATTTGAACATAATTAGATTTTATCTGTTTTCTCAAGCCTTTCTTTCCATCCAAATGATATTAATTTTTATCAGCAGTGGCAGGTGGGCTCTTGAAACTGGGAGTTGGACCTGTGGACAAGCGTATACTTACGGCTTACGGAAAACCACTTGACTCGACGCGGGGACAGGACAGACCCACCTGAACATCTGGTCTGGTCGTGCCCCCAGGTGTCCGTGTCCAGGGCACGGGTTGCCAGCCACGCAAAATCCAGGGAGAGGAAAGAGGAAAGGGCCAGTAGGCTTTTCCAGACAGGAGACGGCTGCCCAATGACGCAGTCCGCAGTCGTGACGCGCACTCTCGTGCAGGAAATTCTAGAGGGAATGAGACGGCGACGCGAGTGGGAGTATACGAGCGTCGGGCCTTTTTTTATAGCAGGGTGTTACTAGCAACACATCAATGCTTAATCTGATCGTGGGCCCTGATATAAAAGTTTGCTCGACCCGGCCACCTGTTCCTGTCACGGATCGTCCCGGTACTCCTGTGCACTGCACCGCTAGTGACACGCAGGGGCCGAGAGGGGCCGGGCGCAGGCGTTAGTTTTAGGCAGAGGCAGACATCAGCTCGCATCGCGTGGAAGTTTGACGCCGTGTCCGGGCGTGACAGGACGGAAAACGTTACGTGTGGTGACGTACCGAGGCAGAAAGGCGCCCGTAACAGGTGCTGTGCTGGTTGGTCGGGCAACTTTGGGCCGAAGTAAATGTGTATCAAAGTTCGCGGGTGAACTTTGTGACTTGCCACATGTCCGATAGGGGCGTTACGGTCGAAACAAAATTTGCAATGGCGCTGTCCTAGAGTTGGTCTGCTATTTGATTTAGTAATTTGGTGAAGCTTTGTTGACAGTAAGTTCCAAAGATGACGTTAATACTTCTGTGGTAGGTCTTAAGTAGATGAGCTTTGCTTATCCACTCATTAATTCAATTATGCAATCGCTGACAACATACTCATAGAGCCATTGTCACTGAACCAGGTTAAAGTGTAACTGATTTGCCTTAATTTGTCAAACACACGATTCTTTTCTTGACTTTAAAAGCAATCAAGTTTAAAGTTATCCTTCTCTTTAATTTTTCGCTACTGTCAACTTCTCCATGCCATCATTAGTTTCTTTTCCGTAATTTTCCAATGTGTGTAGTTTCTTTTCTCTTTTTGTTTTTTTGAAATACCTTATGAAAGTGATTACCCATAACAAACCACAATATCAACTAATTTCTTCTTTTCCCATTTTTCAGATTTGCTTCAAAAGTAAAATGGACGCCTTTTCAGAAATTCTGGAACATTTACGTGACCCTGCGCTTGTTGCCAAAGTTCAGTCTTACTTTGGAGTAGAAAGGGTTACTCCATCCAAAACCTCGCCTACTGTTTCTCAAAACTCACCCATTCAAAGAAATGGGAACACAACTGCAGTTCAGAGGCGAAAAGGGAAAAATGATCTGCCAAGCTCGACTGATGAACCACAATCGCCTGTGAGCACCTTCAGTGAAGAGGACAGTGATGATGATACTTTCTCATCTGACGTCGATGCAGAAGCAGCTGGATTCAAAATTAAAAGCAAATTTTGGTTTTATCTATTTACTCTTGGCACTGCTCTTGGGGATGAATTATTTTATGCAACATTTATTCCATTTTGGTTTTGGAATGTTGATGGTGCTGTAGGCCGGCGAATGGTCCTTGTATGGTGCATCAATATGTATATTGGTATGTATCATACTGGACTTACAGCATTCAATGACTTTGACTTCTAGTGTGTGAGCCTCTGTCTTTCTTTTATTTTTTAGGGCAGGGTTTAAAAGATTTAGTATGTTGGCCCCGCCCTGGTTATCCGGCAATACGTCTTCAAAAGAAGTGGGCTCTTGAATATGGCATGCCATCAACTCACGCAATGGTTGCAGTATCAATACCTTTCTCTGTTCTACTGTACACCATGGACCGGTACCAGGTAATATTTTAATGTTCTCATGAATCTTAGTTTGGTTTACGAATGATACTGCAAACTGTTACCTATCATCTTTTTTACAGTATTCTGCAGCTTTGGGAATAATTATTGCCTTTTTGTGGTGTAGCTTGATATGTGTCAGTCGTGTTTATCTTGGAATGCACTCAGTCCTTGTAAGTCAAAATTTGTTGGCTGTTCCTCCAGTTTTAATTTTGTAGTCCACATGATGAATGACTTCAAGCTTTTTTCAATTTTTGCAGGATATTGTTGCTGGTTTAGGCCTATCTATTACTCTACTTATCCCCTTAATTCCATTGGTAGATCATTTAGATTATACATTACTGACATGGCGGTGGTCACCTATAATTCTTCTGACGGTGTCAATATTTTTAGTTGTGTTCTATCCGCGGCGTGGCGACCGTTGGACACCCACAAGGTAACTTTCAAATTTTTTTTTTTTTTTTTACTGCATTCAAGAGCCTATATGCCTTATAATTTTTTATTTTACGCCTGTAGAGGAGATACTGCTATGGTATTGAGTGTGACAGCAGGAGTACATATTGGATCATGGACTAATTTCCAGCTGGGTATTATGAGAGAGCCATCTCTTTCACCTCCTTATGCTATATTGTGGCCTTCATTTGAGATGATTGGTATGAAATATCTGAAGTACTTTTTTATTCAAGTAAAAGATAAAATAGAAAAATTAATAAGACTCAAACTCTGTTCCAGGTTTGGGTGTTTTGAGAACTGTTATTGGTTTAAGTTGTATTTTGGCAACACGTGCATGGTGCAAGTGGGCATCATATGCTACTGTCTGTGCACTCTTACGCTTAAATGCCAATGACATCAAGAAGCAATGTTATTCAGTGCACAACCGCCAAAAGAATATTGTTGAACTGAGCTATAAGTTTATAACATCTGTATTAGTCGGTTTCAACACAACCTATCTAATGCCCAGTGTATTCCGTCTCCTAGGAATATCAAGGCCTACATTTTATACAGAGATGTGATAACTATCTGCTTTATGTGACAGAATATCTGCAGTATTCCCAACTATAAGTACTTTTCAATTAGAGGAGATTCTACAAAGTACTTAAAAATAATTGGTCTATTATCATTTGACTGATGCAAATTATAACAATAGTATATCACCAATGATTCTTCTATAAAAAGCCCAGAAGACCAAGGGATTCATATTCGTATTTGTATTTTAAAATTGTGGGTAGAAAAAGATGTAGTACCTGCTTTTTCACTTATTCTTGCCATTTTTCTTCTGTAGACGAGTTCCAAAGTTGCCGATCATGAGTTGCTGCTTTTTTTATATTATTATTATTACATTATTATTATTATTAATTAATTATTTCTATTTACCTGTCTTTCTAATCCCATATTTGTCCTTGCTTGTTCAGAAGTTACATTCCCACTTTACGTTATTGTCAGAGGAGGGAAATATTTTTCCCTGAATTTTAAATTGTTGATTTGCTTAGCCTACCAGTGAATACAATATGCTATTGTGATGTAAAGTAACAGAACATTGCCACTAGTGTAGTTAGGTGACATCCCTGTGGGAACCACCAGTGACAAATTTTTGGTCTGCTAATCTGATTCGTACAATGTCTACTGTCTTAATTTAGGGCAAATGTAAGTCTAGTCTTAGCTAAACATAAGCTCAATTTTTAAAGTGTATTTCCTCTTTGTACAATAGACAAATTTGTAGGTGAGAGCTTTCTAGGTCTATCCAATTGTATGTTGTTTTCTGTTAACAATTATTGATACTGACTTTCTTGAGGGGAGATGCCTTGTACTAGATGACCTACATCATACGTTTTATTGAAATGTATCTAAAGTGTTTTTGAGCCTATCTGTGAATAGATTTATTAATGTTACAAGTTATTAATTTTCTACCTACAAGTCTTCCTTTAAAACCATTACTCATTTGCTACAGTGCCAGGTAGATAAACTTTTCTGGTTCAATTTCAATATCTTAGCCAGTTCAAATATTAATTGAGATGTACACAACTTTATATTTTAATAGGACCACCAAATTGTCTTCAATGCTAAGTTAAGGCACGTTCTGCACAACTTCGAGATGATACTACTGATTATACGGTTCAACTTGAATCAAAATATTTATAAATTCAATTGTGCTCACTTTTCTGTTACCTCTCATGTTTGATGTGTTGCATTTTTTTTAGAGAATTTTTTTCTTTATTACTGTTATTAGTACCTAGTTGAATTTATGGGATGAAGAAAGCACTAACGCTTTTAGCTTTTCTTTTTGTGCTATGTGTCTATGGATTAGTGTTTGTGTCATGTGCCTTAAATTCCTTCCGTTCTTAAATGTGATTGTTTTTTAGAAGAGAATAAATACCTCAGCACAGCCTAAGGCCACGAGATAATAACATGCGAAAGGTGTTGGCAATACCCCACGCTCACTCACATTTATATACATGCAGATCTACCCCACGCTTTAATCGTGTGGCACGGAGTCTAGTTTTCTATACCTCTCGAGCGTTCTCCTTTCTTTCAAGGAAAAGGTGTACAGAATTAATATGCCCGAGATACATGAGTGTTGCGGTATTTACCCGTGAAATTCGTTCTTCTGCTGCTGGACCAGTCGGAGGACCTCCTCTCTCCACATCGTGAAAACTGCGTTGGCAGCCCTGCGGGCGTCCGCCCGGCGAGGCCCGGCGAGGCCGCTCCCCATTGGTCGGAGAGCCGGCACATGGGCGAGGGGAGGGGAGGGGGGTAGCTTGCCGGCGTTTTGTCAAGTGCAGTGCGCAAGGGAACGGTCTCTGGCCGCCTCCTCCTCGCCTCCCGCCAGTCCAGACCAGTCGTGTTGGTTGTTGGTTGAAGCCGGGCAGTGTTAGTCAGAGAGAAGCCCTCGTGTGCCGTGGTGCGTGAGCGGAGTGAGTTCGGTTCTGCCCACCTTCAGAACAAACCCCTTGCCGGGCGTGTGTGTGTGGATTTTTCTACCCTCGCGAGGCCTGGATACCCGTAGCCGGCTAACCGCCCTGCAAGTGCGAGTGTGTTGTTGATCCCATTGTTCGTGGCCCTGCCGGACGCATCTCCCCCCGCCCCGGGCTTCCTCGTGCGGACCCGCGCAGTGTCAGTGCGTGCCTCCGGTTCTCCCACAAGTGCTACCTGACTTTTCCCGCTCGTCGGGGTGGATTCGGCGAGCTCGTCTCTCGCCCTCAGGACATTTTCAAAGGATTACTTTGGTGAGTTGAAAATACCGGCGCGGTGTTTTTATTTATTTTTTGGGGGTTATGGCTGCTGAGGCCGGCCGGTGCGGGTCGCATCCAGAGCCCGTCGGGCCGCCTGCGGGAGCTGCGATGTCGACGGGGCCGTCCGGTCCGGACCGGGCAAGGACAAGGACCCCGTCGAGACGGACTGGATCCCGATGTACAGCAGCCCCAACGCGTCGTGCACTCCCGCCCTGAAAATAAAGGCAAAATATCCGTCGAAGCCGTGCCTGGAATGAATATGGCTCTCACCGTAGTATTTGCACGCTCTCACGAAATCATCTCTTTACCAGGAGAAAATAAAAATTCTGCTTCTTTGTGTAGTGATTCTTGCGGCATCGGCTCGCTTGCACTTCATTGTCTCGCCCTCCCGTGCACGTTTACTGCTCGCACTTTTTGGGCAATCCGGGCCCTTCAGTTTTGAAACCGATTTCTTTCTTCTTTTCGGCGGTAGTAACCGTTTTCTTTGCGACCCATCAGTAGATACTTCAAATCGCATCCCCCTGCAGTTATCGTTGGCGAGCGCCCCGCCCCGCCCCAGTCCATTGTGCGCAGCGCCTCGCCGCTGCTCCACCCCCTGCGCAGCGCCTCGCCACCCAGCAGGCAGTGGTGTCCTCTCTCTTGTTCCTTATGGCTGAGTCGCATAAGTGCGACAAGGACAGAGAGACGAGCATCCTACAGGAGGCCGCGGCCACTCTCGTTCTGGACACGCCGCTGTAGGCCTTATCTGTCTCCGTGCACGTAGTTTCTTTTTAGCAGATGATACGAAGGTATCAGCCTGCTTGTTTTTTTCGTCCCTGGGCAGGATCATTTTCATTCCTTGGTCCACGCACACAGGGTGCGTGTGCGCCGTGTGTGCACTCGCTGGGCTCTGTACGTGGTGGTGGGTGTGGTTGAGCTTCCGGGCGGGGCGGGGCTGGTCTCCCACACTCCCCTCCCCTGCCCGCCCCGCGCGGGGCAGTCACCAACCCACCCGGCCCGTTTGCACCACCCACCCTTCTACCCCGGCCCGGCCCCGCACTCCCCCTCTCGAGCCCTCCTGCGGACCCCACCCGCGCAACCCCGCGCTGCCGCGGCACATATCCGTATCTCGACTCTTCATTTAATTTTATCTTCAGCACGGTACTCCACGTAGTTCATATAACACATTAGAAACTCCCCCCCCCCCCCCTGGTTCCTGTAGTTTCATTTGGACGCGGGGCTTAAGATTCTCAATGGGTTACTCGGCTATGATTGCACTCACACCAGGGAACAATGTCACAATTTCTGTAGTTTTCTCATTCTTGCTCTGTAGACAAGAACTCCCATCAAGCTCTCCTCCCCACTGTCTTGGTGCACGTAACGAGTACATGCTCAATTTGCCGTTGCATGCACGCACGGGCCGGCTCCCCTCCCCTCCCCTCCCCGCGGCGGTGAGGTCAGTCCTCCCTTCCCTGCCGCTTGTCGTCGTTGTCCCCGCGGCCTGCCTGCCAGACAGCAGCTAGGCTGATTCCAAAGGGTGCTTTCCTCACCCTCTCTCTTTCGCACTCTTGGGCTGCGTCGTATAGGTGCGAGAGAGACAGAGCGAGAAGAGCGCTCTTCGGAATAAGTCGCGGCAGGGACGGCGGACACGGCTCCCCTCGCCAGGGTTGGCGCCGCCGTTACTCTTGTCTCGCCCTCTCACTCTCCGCCTCGAGAGGCGGCGCGGCGGGGCGGGGCGGGGCTGGAGTGAGCCGCCGAGGGCCTCCAGATTGGCTGCCTGGCTGGGCTCTGCTCTCGGCTCGACCCTTTCCCTTCCAGAGGTCCTTTGTATCCTTCCACCTTCTCTCTCCTCCCTTGGATCCCCGGGGGGCGCCCTCTCTCCAGAGCTGACCGGTCACCGCGACCCTGGAATGTGACACCTCGGCCGACCCCCCCCCACCCCCCCCCGGTCCACTCACCCCCACCCTACCCCCGCCCCGCCCTGCCCTCTCCGGCCTGCGCGGGCGCGACGAGCACCGCGAGAAGTGTATGGTGATAAACCGCGTTGCGGGGCACTTCGCGGGACGCGGTATGACTCACTCCCTGTCCGGTCCGGAATTTGGATGACTCTCACATCCTGCCGCTCGAGGCTGCGCGCCTCGCCGCCGATGTCGTCGTCGTCGCCGCCCTGCCGACTGATTCAGAAGATCGCTCTCCTCCCCTAGTCCTTGTCGCACTCATGGCGGTGCCCCATGTTGGAGGTGGCATGGACTCATGAGTGCGAGAAGGACGGGGGTACGAGAGGGATCTTCTGAATCAGTCGTCAGGCCTGCCGGCTTATTCCGAAGTGCGCTTCCCCCGCCCTGTCGCTCTCGCACTCACGGGCCTCGCCGTATAGGTGCGAGAGGGACGGCGCGAGGAGAGCCCTCTTCGGGAATAAGTCGGCTGGCGCTATCGCGGGTGATAGGCGTGCCGGGCGCGGCGGTGTGGAGTTCGCTGCTGGCGGGGAATGCTCGGCGTGCCTGCCCGTGGGCGGTGCGCCCCGGGCCGGGCCGGGTGGGTAACTCGACCCGTGGCCGCCCGGTGCCATGCCGGTGTCGCGTTCTTCTGTGTCTGGTGACCGCCCCGCCCTGCCCCGCCCCGCCCCGGGGGCGTGTGCGCGGGTTCAGAGTGGCGCTCGGTGGCGTCCTCCCCTTCACCCTCTCGCACCCAACACTGTACCCCTTCCCTCCCCTTTCTCCGGGCGGGTTCGCTGACCTGCCCGGGGTCTGGCCGCGCCAGCCAGGTCTCAGACGGGGCAGCCAATTCGGGCTTTGAGTTGAGCCCAGCCCCGGCCCGGCCCGCCCCGCCCGGCTGCACCGGCAGAGCACAGCGCAGAGCTTGTCGAAGGGTTGGATGTAAAAGTATCCCCTTCCCCTCCCCCGCGCCCGAGCCGGGCCGAGCCGCTGTGTGTAGTTAGGCTCGGCGTGTTTACCCGCCTTGTATCGCGCGCAGCCTGGTGAGTGTTTACGCGCTGCCCGCCTGTGTGGGGGCGGGGGCGGGGCGGGGGGCGGTGCTGCCCCCGGGGTGGTCCGCAGACTGCAGCAGTGTGCTGCCGCTGCGCAGCTGCGGTGACGCTGTGCGGACTTTGCAATTATTATTGGCGGTACGGGGCGCTGGCGCTTCCTTTTGAGTGGTGCTCGTTTGCACGCCATCACGGTATGCAAATGGAGGTGAGCGCACGAGCGAGCGCTCCGGGGCGGGGTGGGGCGGGGCGGGGCGAGGCGAGGCGGCGACACAGACGTGCCCGGCCTGCGTAGCGGAGGGAGATGAAGGGAAGGGAAATCGTGGAAATTCAACCCACCATCCCCTTCCTTCCTTGTGTCCGCCCATCCCTCCCCCCTCCCCTTTGTAAGTGGGAGGGAGGGGGTGGTGCTGGGGCGGGGCGGGGCGGGGCTGTCAGTTCGGCCGTGTTCCACTATGATGCCCTGCTCTGCCCATCCTGCCCAGCGCCCAGTCATGCTGCCATGCCTCTCTCTCTCCCTTCTCTGCGTACCCACTCATCCCTCTCTCTCTCTCTTCCTCTCCTCCTGCCCCCCTGCCGTGTCCTTTCTCGCACTCCGGTGCTATCGCCTCCTCCGCCCCTCCCTCCCTCCCTCCCACCCCCCCTCCCACCCGTTGCCTGGACAGAACAGCTTTGTTCTCGCCGCAAATCCGGTCGTTGAGCCGTGGCGCGGTGGGCCTGCGAATGCTCGCCGATGCGAGCGACGGGGCAGCCCCGCCCCGCCCCTCCCTCTCCTGACCGGAGCATCGCGATGGAAGAGTTGAGCGTACTTTTCGCGCCGCTCTTCGCCCCCCTCTCCCAACTCCTCCCCCCTTCCTCTCCCGACTCCTCCCCCGCCGCCCGTCAAACTCTCGGCACGCCTGCTGCTCTGCGTGTCTCTCTCTATCTCTTTCTCTCTCTCTCTTTCTCTCTCTCTCTTTTTCTCTCTCTCTCTCTCTCTCTCTCTCTCTCTCTCTCTCTCTCTCTCTTTCTCTCTCTCCTTTCTCGCGCGCCAGTGATGGTCATTTTATTATTATATTCCTCTGAAAGCGGCATACATAATTTTCTTCTTTTTGGCGGTGTAGCCTGATGATGCGCCCGCCATGCACGGCCCAGTAGATGCAATAATAGCCGTGGACACTCGATAGGCCCCTCGCCTCAGGCCGGCTTACTCGCCTCGGCTCGGGCTCAGCTCGGCCGTCCTGTGCCTGTGATACACAAAGGACAGGGCGATGCGACGCTCCGCTAGATGGCGCCGCGGCGCGCCCGTGTCCACCAGCGGGGGGAGGAGGAGTTGGTGATGGAGCTGGCTGCCGCTGTTTGGGCAATAAAGGGGCGATAACAGATAGCCGTGTGGCGCCGCCCTGCGCCCACCCCGCGCCCCGCTGGGCGGGGCAGGACGGCTGTTGGGCTAATTCCTGATCGCCCGCCCGCCCATCGCGGCCGTCATCACGTACCCCCCGGCTGCGGCCGCAACGGCCTGGCTTTCATCGTCACACCAAATACGACGACGACGTCTCTGTCGAACTAATGTCGCTGTTAGGGTGTCTGCTGACGACTGCCTCTGGAGATCGCCGCGCTCTCCGTCTCTGTCGGACTCGTGCGCGGTTATTGCTGTGCCGTGTATGGACGCGGCAACGGGAGCAAGTAATTCCTTTGGACGCTACTGTAAGTGCGGCAAGGAGCAAGTAATTCCTTTGAATCAGTCGGCTGATGTTAGAGGATGAGAGAGAGAGAGAGATGGAGATGGCATCCTGGCCGTCACTGTAGTATAGTGCGGGGTCGTCGCTCGTAAGTGTTTCTGTGACGGCGCGGTAAATACGTATCCGACGCGACAGAGCGGCGCAGCGGGCTCGCGCCCGGCCCGGCCCGGCCCGGCCCGGCCCGGCCCAGCGCTCAGTTTTGACGTGGCGTGACTCCTGCTTGTCTGAGTGAGATTCGAAACGCCCCGCCGTGTCACGCCAGGGTTATGGGGCGGAAGTAGCTCGGCCTGCTGCTGCTTGATCAGGGGCCCGCCCCGCCCCCGCCTGACCTGACACGGTCGTGTCCTGCTTCTGCTTCAACTCGAGCGCGGCTCGTGCGCGCGCCTATTTTCGTCTGACGGCCTCCTCCTCCTCCTCCGCAGCGGGGTGGGGGGGGGGCGGCTGTCACCCCTATCATCTTATGACACGCCATGTCCACGGGCCACTAGTTGCGCCCCTCCTTTGCTGCTAAAGCCTTTTGTTTTTGTTTTTTAAAATTTTATCTTCCTCTTTTCGCTTCATGGATCGGCGCTCGAGTGCCTCTCCACTAATGTGGACGAGAGGAGCTCAGGAGGAGCAGCGACTACTCTGCAATAAAAGCGAGCCGTGTCACTGGCCTTGTTGGCGCGGCCATTAGCATGCAGAGCACTCCGAGGAAGAGGAGAGAAGAGCTGAGGAGGTGGATGAGGCTCTTGTTCTTGCGACGTATTAGGGCGTCCAGCGGAGCGCCACGGGGATATTAACGACCTGGCCCGGGCCGCCGTGTACACACAGCGGTATGAGGCGGCGAGGCACCAAGCCCGCTCCTCATCACGACCTGATCCACCCACCGCGCCTCTAGGGTTCCACCCGCCGCACCGCGACCTCCCTCGTCCAGTCACCCATCTTCTCACTCCTTCTCACCGCACGACTTGATTATTCGCTCCCCTGCTCTGTCTCTTTCTAGCCTCGCTTGTGTGTGACCTGGCCTGGCGGGCCGCCGCTGCCGCCTTTCGCTGAAAGTGCATTTAGAATCAATGACGCATCTCGAATGCAGGCACTTTCGTCTTTCATCTTTTTCTTTCGTGAAATTATTTTAATTTTGTTTTTGGAGGGTACCGCCCTGCCGTGCTCTGCCGTCCGACAACGTGAGTGTCAATGTTAATTACGGGTCTGCGCCGCGCCTCTGCCGGCCCGGCCCGCCTCACTGACTTGGTCACTCCTCGCGACGTTGATGAAATGCTTCACTCTGCTTGGAGGCTACGCCCCGCCCCACTCCGCCCCGGCCCAACGCGCTTGGTCGTTGAGGTGTTTGACCCGCGAGCAGCCAGCAGCGCGCGCGAGAGAGAGAGTAAGAACGAACGAATGAGAGAGAGAGAGAGGGAGTGAGACTTTAACAGAGCCGACATACAATGCCCTCCGCCTTAGCTTGCTTGGCTCTGATCCCTAGGCCACTACCCTATCCTCCTCTCTGTGGACCTACGCTAACAGGCCCCAGGCCCGGAGGTAGGTGTCTTTGCCCCGCCCCGCCTCGCATCTCCCCAGACCGGTTCGCCCCGCCCCGCCCCGCCTCGCGCCTCGCGTGCGCGCCGCCCTGACCCGCGCACTATCATAGCGTGGTCGCCCCGCGCCCCGCCCGGCTTGGCCTGACCCTTCCACTGTTGTGCCCCCTGTCTTGAGAGCAGAGCGACGGTGGAATAAAAATCTCGTCTGCTTCTGTGAGGTGTTTCCTCATGAAGTTCGCGGGCGTGGCGGGTTGGTGTGGGGTGAGGCGGGGCGGGGTGTAGCGGGGCCGAGCGCGGCGGACGCCTCCTCCGACCGACCCTGGCCCCTACAGTCACGCCCCGCTGCGCGAATGACTCAGCTGCTGCCGTTGCTCTGCCCCGCCACCACCCACCACCCTGTTTTAGTTGTATATTTTTTTTCCCGCGCCAAACTTTTTTTTTTTTTTGTGGGAGAGAGATAGAGATTACCGCCCGCGTCCTATTCTGACGGTGGCGGTGGGAACCGGGCCGGCCGGCCAGCGGCCAGGCTACTGTGCTGGCGAGTTGAACGCAGAGCTGCACCCGAGTGCCGTGAACTTGACCGCCGCCGGGCCGCGCCGCAGCGGTCAGCCGGCCGCGGCGCTCGCTCGCGGTTTTTTTCGGAGGAATACTACCCGACTCGCCTCACGAGTCCGATAAGGACAAAGAAGGTACTTTGCCGATTCTGACTGAGTGGCTTGGGGACCTATGGATCAGACGTGCACCTGCCCGACGACGCCCGTGTTCGGGTGGTGGACCGGGGGAGCTTGTTGTCTGACTCAGAACAGCGCTCTCCTTGATCTGTATCTCTCGCACCTATACGTCGCTCACCATGGGTGTGTGAGAGCGAGCGAGGAGGGCTCTCTTCTGAATCAGTCTGCGGGGTGTGCTGCGAGAGGGGAAACCCTTACAGAAATGTTTTGTACCGAAATCAGCCCGAAAATCGGGCGATCCTCGGTACAACCCGAAACTACCCGGGTTGTACCGAAAATACATCCGGATTTGCTAAAAATCAGTAAGATTCCGGTACAGCCCGCGGATGAGTTTCGGAGTAGCCCGAACTACGGGTAGCCCGAAATGAATCCGAATGTGAGGCTCGATAATCCCCTCTAATTTTCCGCTCACCCCCTGCTACCCCAGCTTTCCCCCTCCCCTCCTGCTCCCCGCCTCATAAGGGTGGAAGCCTACAAACTGTAAAAAATCTCCATGGCCGATTTCCTATAAATGTATCTTACTTTTCCACCGCTTTTAACACATACACTTATACAACTAATTAGTTTTTTGGAAAGAAAGGCAAGATCAATAGTTCATGGTTGAACACAACAAAAATATTAGAATATCAGGTACACTGCTTGTGAGTTCATGTCGCGAAGCTCTCCCGCTAGCAAACTTGGGCAGTCCGTCGCGACGTTCTTCCTCTGACATGCTACCATCCTGAACCGTGCCAATAATACGAAGTCACACGTCGTCCGCGATAGCTGCAAAAAGTATGCGTGGTGCCGTGGTCCGTGGTCTCCTCAGGAGACTCTCCTGCTGTGCACATGTACGTCCGCACACAACGGCTGTCAGCAGCACACTGGCACTGGCGAGCGAGCTGTGCTGCTGTGCTTGCTTGTTCTGCTCCTTGCTCGCCGAGCACCCACCAGGTAGCCGGAAGCCTACGACTCCTGGTCCAAAGGGAAGCGGGCACCAGGAATTACCCCAAAGCTTAAGGCTACCCTCCGCTTCCCACCTCCACCCAGCGCGCCGGCCGATGCAATTCCTGGAAGGAAAATACCCCGCCGAATCCTGTGCGAGGCAGCGGGGTGATGGAACAGCCCGAAAACAGCCCTAAATTCTTTCTCTCGGATGGTTGCCGGGCTGTCCGGTAACACCGGGCATATTCCGGACTGCCCTGAGTGCTGCAAGCACGGGCTCGGGCTAATCCCGGGCTGCCCTGGAACATATCTGGTACTGTCCGAACGATTCGGGCCGGTTCCGGTGCTGCCCAGGGCAAGTTTCGGTATGGTTTCTTTTCGTAAGGGAACAACTCAGAAATCTTTGTCCACACTTCGTAATTCAGGAAAATTTCAGAAAAATTCAGGTCAAAGTCAAGCGAATTGAGGAAAATGTAGGAAGAATTCTTAAGTCACAAATTGAGGAATACTTCAGCAAAAATTCACGAATTATCAAATTGTACACCAAAACTCCGAGTCGTTTCCCCCTCGGCGTGCTGCCGCTCTCCCGCATGCGTAAAGCTGAGGCCCCTGTGGGGCCCCAGGGCGGAGCAGGGGATTCTCCCGCCAGAAGTTGCTTCGCGCCACGGCAGCATCTGGCGCAGCGGTAGGAGGGCGAGCCGAGGCGTAGGGCCCCACCACGGCGGTGGTGCGCTGTAAGTGGCGGTGGTCGCGCGACTAGTTACGCGGCTTTTGCACGGCGCGGCTAGGCTGCCGCTCTGCTGGTGGTGCAGCGTTGCGCTCCGCGGCCATTAGTTTTTGGAGCTGCTCCTGTCCCCGCCCCTGTCTGTTGAGGAGGAGGAGGGGCCCCACGTGGGCGCGGGGGCGGGGCGGGGGCCCAACAGTCACGTTCTCCAGCGGAAGGACCGTGCCCCTTGTCCTCACGCCTGCGGCCGGGGCGGGGCGGGCTGGCACTGCTCCATCGCCCAACGCCCCCGGTTCGATTTTTCGTCCGACTTCATTATTTCATGTTTTCCCCCTTTCTTTTGCTCCCTCCCTTTTCTCTCTCTGGTGTCCCCCTCCTCCTCCCCCTCCGCCCGTGCTGTGTGTTGCTGCTGGTGCCTGCCTACCCTTCCCCCTCCCTCGCTACCACCAGCTCCTTTGAATCCGTTCCCAATTATTGACGACTCTCGATCTTCTGATGGAGATAAAAGTGCGTGACCGTGATGGCCCCTCGCCCGCCCGCCCGCCCGCCCGCCCGCCCGCCCGCTTCACTCTACTTTTCTGGATGAGGAGGGGGGGGGGGGCGCTGCTTTGTTCACGCGAGATGATCGAATCGGAGCAGGAGCAGCAGCAGCAGCACCCGAGTCGAGTCCACCACAGTAGCGGTACTCTATCTGCGGAGCAACATTTCCTGTATTGTTTCGACTGTTTTGCGGTCCAATTTTCCCTCTGATTACCCGTCCTGGTGCAGCTGGGCGCGCAGCTGGTGGCGCGCGGGGCGCACGGCACGGCTGAGCACAGCTGCTGGCGGGGGACTCGTCCCCTGCGCGGCGTGGCGTGGCGTGGCGGGGTGGAGTCATGGAGGAGCCCAGCACGGCGCGGGCTGGCGTGGTGCTGCTGCTGGCAGGGCCTGCTGGGCCGGGCCGGGCCGGGCTGTGCGCGGAGCGACCAGGGCAGAGCAGAGCGGCAACGCTGCGCTTCGCTGGGCTCCGCTGGGCTGCCGGCCGGCCGGTCGGTCGGGGCGGGTCTGGCAGGGCTGGCAGGCAGCAGCGGCGGCAGGCCGGCAGGGGCAGGGGCAGGGCTGCCTCATCCTCTCCTCCTCCTGAAGGCTGGCTGGCTGGCTGGCTGGCTGCCGGCCGGCTGCTCGGCCCCGTGTATTTGTTGTTTTGTATTTATTTTATTTCGGTGGCGTGGCACGTTGAGATTGTGTCGATGAGGCGCGCGGAGCAGGGATGTCGCTGTTGCGCCGTCGCCGCTTCTCCAGGCATTCCAGTGGGAAGGGGGGGGGGGGGACGCTCCAGGACGCCCGCGCGACGCCTTTCACGTACCCCAGGGGGCTGTGGGCTGTCCGTCCGGCCTGGAGCTCGCTGAAGGACACCCCCTCGCGGTATCTTTCAGCCGAAAGGTCTGTCCGGCCGGGGGAGCGCTCATTCCTTATTCAGGACGCCCGCGCGACCCCTCTTACCCTAGGTGGCTGTCGTGTACCCACGGGCCTCCCCAGGACGCCCGTGCGACACCTCCAGGCGTGTGTGTGGTTGGTGGTGTGGTCGCCGCCACCCTTGGGTGTCCTCAGCGCCTCGGCGGCGGCGGGGCCCTGCTGCGCGACGTGCACCCGAGCGCACAATGTGATGTGACCTTGCCACGCCCCGCCCCGCCGCGCCCCGCCACGCCCCGCCACGCCCCGCCACGCCCTGACCGTTCCGGCCCAGTACTCGCCCGGCCCGACCCGACCGGTGTACCCGACCCGAACCCGTCCCGGCCCGGTCCGCCTACCTTCCTGTGAGGCAGAGACAAGGAGGTGCTTTGGTACCCGCTCGGTAGGGTGGGGCCGGGCAGAGCCGAGTCGAGTCGTGGATGTCTTTTTGCGCTTCTCGCTCTCCTCTTTCTCCTCGTGTTCGTCCGTCCTTATCCTTCATGGCGCGGCCAGGGTGAGTTAGTGGGTGCGAGGGAGACGACGCGAGCGAGCGAGCGAGCGAGCGCGATGCCCTTGACTGCATGGAGGAGCATCCTAGAAGAAGCACTCGACGGTCTCGAGAGTGTTGTGTAGGGCTCTGCCTGGGGCGGGGTGGGGCGATACTAGATGGGAAAGATAGTTCTTGTTCGCGCCCGTGCCGGCCGTGTGTTTTATGTGCCTGACTCGATGCACTCTTGTTTTTATTTCGATCTCGTACGCTCTGCCCTTCGCGCGGACTCGAGATCTACTTTGAGCCCCAAATGAAGAATGTGCATCATCCGTGACAGCTCTGGGGACTCGATAAATTGCACGGCGCCCTCTCTCCCTCGCTCAAGCGATGCGTCTCCGGATAGAGACGTTACCTTCCCCAATGTCGGACAAGGTTTTGGGTTGGGTTGGTTTCGGGACACGCAAGATAAGGCGCCGATAAGGGGCTCCGGTCCGGAGGGGGCGCTGGGGCCGGGGCGGGGCGGGGCGCGGCGGGTCCCACCGAGCAGGGCTTCCTCCGGCCGGCGCCCCATTTGGGGCCGTTGGACAAGGTGTTGATTGCGTCGATATGGGTGTGGGTAGCCTGCCGCCCCGTGTCGCCCCGCCCCGCCCCGCCCCCGCCCTGGCCTTGTCGTCCACGACACGTCCCTCACCGACTTTATTTGGTGGCGCGCGCGAGGCGATAGGCGCCGCCGTAACTTGCAGTGAGAGAGCTCCACCGCCAGAGCGGAAAACGCAAACAAAAACACTGTGGGGCGGGGCGTGGTGGGACTTGGACTTGGCGCTGCGGCCGGGCCGGGCCGGGCCGGGCCGGGCCGGGCCGGGCCTGCTGCTGCAAATCTCTAGCCGGCCATCTACTCTGTGCTGCAGCGGCACAGACTCGGGACAATGCGCTGCAGCTCCGTCGCGGTTGTTTTAAATTTAAATGGCTCGATCGTGAGCGCGCGAGTGTTGCGGCAGCAGCAGCAGCGCGGAGTGCATGAGAGCAGTCTCGCTGTGAGGGAAATAATAGTCTTTGGCAAAGGGCACACGATAAGCGAAGTTTACCTATTCGTCTCTGAAAAATCAAAACGCGCGGTAAACGCTGTGCTCGAGCTGATTTTTCCCGGCGACTGCTCGACGGTTGGCTGCAGCATCCCGAAGGGGAAAAAACGTCTGAAATTTTTGTACACCTCGCAATTCGGAAAAAAATCTAGAAAATTCAGAAAAATTCTCGAATTTAGAAAATATTCAAACAAATTCCCCCCAAAATTAGCAAAGTCTTAAATTCACAAATTTACAAAATTTATACACTAAAATTCAGAGTTGTTTCTCCCTCGTTGTTTCTCTCTCTGCGCAACAAGGCGACGGCAATGATGCAGTTTACAGTTTATGAGAATGAGACTCGTCGGAAGTAAGGAAAAGGGACTTGAGTATCCCAACTGTCCATGGTTTATGTTTCCCAGCCTGCTTTGGGGCCCGGCTCGGCTGCTGCAGTGCCATACCCACGTGGGTGTTTACAGCACTGGCCTGTTTTGTTTTAGACCCGTGCGTATGTGTGTGTGTGTACAGGATGGCAGCAGCATCTCTTTACCCGGAGCCAAAGTGGTCCATAAAACACACACGGCGGCTGGCGAGGCGTCTCTCCTCCACGTCCGCGTGCGTGCGTGCAGCTCAGGCAGCAGGTGGATAGGAGTATCGTAGTTTTTATACTTTTTTCACTCGAGAGTTCCGCGGCTTTGGCGCGTAGTGAGCGAGCAAGCCGTATAGCAACGTCTTGAAACCCGAGACGCAGAGAGGCTCGGCTCGGCTCAGCCTGGCTCTGCTCGGCTCACGCTCGTTGCGCTGGTCACCCTGCGGCAGCGGGGTGTCCTGTCCCTGTCCTGAGGACAACGGGCTGCGGGCGATCCTTTGTGCCGTCAACGTCTGGACGTGTGTGAATTTCTATTCGGACATGTCGATGTAAGTTTTGGAAATTCCCTGCGCTCAATATTCACACCGAGGGGGGTGGGGGATCCTTAAGAAGAAATCATTGAACGGCTCCCAAAAAATCATTTTAAAAATCAATAACAATAAAAGAAAATAAAAATTAAATGTAGAAGAAAGTAACAGAAAATCCAGAAAAATCGACAATAAATGATCAAAAAAACTGTATAAAATGAAAACAGAAATCACGAAAAAATTCAACAGTTTTCGAAATGTGAAATTCTTATTCTTTCAAAGAATAAAGAATTCTAAAAGGTCATTCATATCTAAGAGTGCTCACCTCTTCGATTCATTCCTACCTTATACTTGGTTAAATGGCCGAACGGAAATTTACCCACCTGCGAAGCGAGTGACACTCACGCTGTTGCATTTTCAGGGAACTGTACCCCGCCCCGCCCCGCCCCGAGGCGTACTACATCCCTCTCCTCGATGTACACGCAGCGTGTACCCGCGCGGGGCGGGACGGGGGTGGGGTGGGCCCTACAGGGCTTACTCCTCTCCTCACTCCGTCCGTGGGCTTACATCTCTCCTCCTCTTCCTCCTCCCGATGTGGCCCCGCCCTGCCCCTGTCCGGTTGATGTTCTCCTGTCAGATGGTTTTGTGATGAGAACGAATGGCGCTTCGTATGTGGTCTGGAGTGAAGACTGCGGTAACGTGCCCCTCCGCACTGGTGTTGTACTGCGGGCGCCTCTCATCACACGCGAGCCTGAGCATCAGCAGCCTGAGCAGAGAGTGAAAGAAACAGCTTTTAACACTCCCCGCTCTCCCCCCTCCCCGTTCTTTCCTGAAAAAAAAAGAGAGAGAGAAATTAAAGGATTTTTACCTCAAATCAGCTTTACAGACAGCCCTCAACAATTTGACGATTTTCAGGTTTTTAGCGGGGTATTATGAAATTATTAGGGTAGACTTGTGACTCGCTGCGAATACTTTCAATTTGGCCGAATTTTGCCCACCGCTGGGCGTCGTCGAAAAGGTGTCTCGGAAAGTGCTTCAGGTAGAACACAGGTTTGCACGCGCATCAGATGTGCCAGTAGATGATGATGATGATGATGCTCACCTTCCTGGTGGTGCGCTACCGTGTTTTTTTTGCCACTATCTCGACGGCGCCCGGCCGGGCCCGCGGGGAGCTTTAGCTTTTCCGACTCTCTTTGCTCATACTTTCTCCTTCTCTTGTTTCAGGTGGTAAGTGTGTGTGCAGGATGTGCAGGCGCTGCAGGACGGTGAGGTATGGTGTCGGCATGCGAGGAAACTAAGTAGGTCAACCCTTTACGCTCGTTCGAGCGGAGCGGACGGTCGGTCGGTCGGTCCGGCCGACCGACCCACCCGGGCAGCAAGGGTTCCGTTGCGCTCGTAAAAGATGAGATTATTTGCACTTCACGTGAAATCGTTTTGTGTTGTGCAGCGCAGAAATTTTGTTGTGCTTTCGCGCGGCTGCGTGTGGGCGGCCGGTCGGGAGGGAGTGTGGTGGAAAACAAACAGCACATCCGCCCGATAGAGGCGGCGCGGTGCGGTACGCGGCGCTAACTGTCTGCGCGACTGATTTGGGTCGCGCGCGGCGGCCGCATAACACTATCTCGTACGCGCTTCGCACTGCCGACTGCCGTGTGGTGTGCCAGCGCCAGTGCAGATCGGGAAACCCACAGGCCAGTCGCACGCGGAATATGTATCAGAAATCGAAATAAGAGGGGGAATCAACTCTGAATTTTGGTGTATAAATTTTGTGAATTTTTATTGATTTTTTGCTTTAGTTAAACTTGAATTTGTGTAAGTTTTCCTGAATTTTCCCGTTTTTCCCAATTTTAGAATTTCCCCGAATTTTACTGAATTACGAATTTCAAAGTGTACAAAAATTTCGTAGTTGTTTCCCCTTTCGTATCTCTCATGTTCTTATATTTTTATTTATTACTATATTTTTTAAATTTATTTATTTTTGTGTGGGGAGGGAGTTGGAGGGTGATAAGTTGCTCTGTAATGCTAAGTTTGAAAAAAATAAAAAAAATGATCAGAAACTTTCTGAAAAAAAGAATACTGAAAATCCTAGGAGCGCTTGATGCTCGATGATCGCTCGGGCTGTGCTGTGAAAAGAAACAGCCAACAGCTTCTTTCTGCCGGGGGCGTCGAGTGTAAAAAGGGAGAGATGCTGCCGCGGCCGACTCGCACCTCGCACCTCGGCGCTAACAGGGCGGGAATGTTTCACATAAGGACCCTGTGTGCCGACGGGACGGGGGCTGTGCGTGGCCGTTTGATAGAATCCAGGGCAGCGCGAACGAAAAATGTCGGGGAAACTGTCAGGAAAACGCGTGGGGCCGCCGGCAGCGCCGTATAGTGTTGATCTGGAAGCGGATTTTAGACTACGTGATGGTGGTGGAGTGCGTTGTGTTGTAGGTGCATCCCGCGGGCACAAGAGCCCTGCGGTCCTGCCGGGCCGGGCCGGGCGGGGCGGCCACGGGGCGTACTGCCTTTTGTACTTGTGAATGGCCGTCGAGTCGTTAACCTGCCCTGCCTGCAGGCCTCCGGACCTTTGCTTTGTCAGCTGCGGAGGCGTCGCGTCGTGGTGCTCCGCCCCGCCCCGCCCCGCCTGTCCAGGGCGTACCGTTATACGTGTCGACCGAGCTGCAAGGCCTCCTGCGACGCAACGCCGCGCCACTCACTGTCCGCAAACTGCCCTGCAGAGCCAGCCCGGCACAGCCCAGCCGGGCCCTGTGCGTCTGCAGGACTCCACGTTTTATTTTGAATTGAGAGTTCGTCCCGTCTCGGAATGCCGCCGCGCTGGTGGCGGGCTGGCTCTGCTGTGGATGTTTTTGACTGGCCTGCTCGCTCGCCCCTCGAGGTATTTCGATGGACGACTGTTTGAACGGCTGGGGACTGACTGGTGGTGCCCCGTCCCGTCATTTCTGTTGTGGCGCCGATAGGGTTTATTTAGAGGCGTGATGCATTGTGCCGTTCGGGCGGGGCAGTGGCAGTATGCGGGGGTGTGGTGAGCTTGGAATTTATTTCCTGGTAAGAAATGCCTCTCTCTGCTATTCCTGGTCCGGCCGGCCCGTGCCGCCGGCTGCCGATATGTTTGATATTGTTCGGGGAGCGATGTGTTTGTGGCGTGGCGTTGCCCGGCCTCTCTCTATTTGTGGCCGCGTTGCCCCGCCGTGTCTGAGGTCCGTCGGGCCGGTGCTGGGCAGTCCTGCTCGCCCACCACCTCGACCACGTCCAGACCTGCGCCTCGGAGTTAACGGTGTCTTTTTAACTGGCGTTTACGACCCCAACGGGGGCCCTCCTGACCCCCCACCCCTTCCCCTTAGGGGGGGGCCCCTACCTAACTATAAACGGCTGCGCCCTTCCCGCTCTCGGCCCTTGGCCCACAGAGGCCTCCATCCCCCCCCCCACCCCCCGCCCTCTTTACTCCCCATTCGACCCCCCCCCCTCTACCCTTTCCCGCGCTCTCGCGTTAACCTTTAACACGCTGATTGCTGTTCCCACCGTTAAAATACGAAAACATAAAAATGAATATATTTTTGTGCCTCTCCGTTATCGGCGACCCTAAAAACATCTCGTTTCATCTTTTTTTCGCCTGTGGTTTTTTTTAAAACTTTTTTTTATTTGAATGTTTTATGGCGAGGAAGTGGGTGGAGCTCTGGAGTGATCAGGTTGTGAGCGAAAGAGGCAGGTATACGGCCCGTCACGACCCGCACTCCAGCCGCTGCCAGCCAGACTCCCGCGGGCCGTTTGGCTTTCTGCTGGAGTCTGCGCCGACTCTCTCGCGTTATCCAGACGACGTGATAAGAGCTCGTGCGCCGTATGCTCCGCAGTTCACGACCGCGAGCGGGTCTCTCTCTCGCCGTGTGTGTGATGTGATGCGCGCATTTATGCCCTCTGCACTCGTTTGGCGCTCTCTTCTGCTGCTACGCCGCTGGTTGTGTTGCCCATACGGGTCGGCACGGAGCGCCGCCGCTACGACCCGTCGTCGTAAACCTTCGTTAGCGATATTAAACGTCTTGCAGGCCGTATTTAAAGCTTGGCGGGGTGCATTGTACCCTGGCGTATAGCGGTGGTGTGGTGGTGGTGGTGGTGGTTGGGGTCCGCGCGCACACTGCTGCTGCAGCCGTCAGTGAAGTCAAAGGACTTGTCTCTGCAGTCAGTCCAGGGAGGACTGGAGGAGAGAGGGAGGGGGGAGGGGCTGCTGGGCAGTATATACATGTACGAATGACGAAATTGTGGAGAATGGGGCGGGCAGAGAGAATGTGTAATTTTGTTTGGCCGAGGTGCGCCGGCAGGTTGGTTTGCCGCTGTTGGGGTCGCTTTATGGCGCGTTGGCCGTAATTTGGCGGAGGGCTCACGGGGATAGATAGGGCACGGCCTGCGGCCTGGTCTCTGCCCCCACCCGGCGCGGCGCCCACGGCGGCCCGGCTGGCTACACAGTCGAGAAAACTTTGTTGCGGGGAGGGGCGTCGCCGCGGTGCCCCGCTCCGACCGCGCGCTGGGGAGGACAGGGGGAATGGACTGGTGATTGATTTCTTTGAAATCGCGCGGGGAGTTAGTTGGTCGGGTCGGCTGGCCGTCGTGGTCGTGATTGCGATTTTGAGCAGAGCGCGGTAGCAGCATTGCACTATTCATCGTATCATAATTTAATCCGACTGTATAGCGGGGGTTAGCGCGCTCGCTCGTGCGGTGTATTGGCTAACGAAAATTAAATTTTAATTTCGCTTCATGTGTGCAGGTTTTGCGCTGCCTGTGTATAGCTAAAGGCCGGCGGGCATGGGCGCACTACAGTCGAGTCATGAGCAGAGTCGAGCGCGCTGTTGTGGTCATGAGTCAGTTTCGCAATCTGCGACGCTGTTGGTGAGGGGGGGGGGGGCGCCGCGTGGGGCAGCAGGGAGCACGACGCGACCAGAGAGAGGGACATCTTCGCGCCAAACCGCCATGCTAACAGCAGCAGCAGCTGTAGGCGCCATGGCAGCGGCGCCACCCCGCCCCGCCCCGCCTCACTGCGTGTGTGTGTGGGAGCGACGGCAGAAAAGTGTCTCTTTGAGCCCGCGTTATGAGAGTCAGATGTGTTTTGGGGGTACGGCAGGCTGCGGGGGCCGGTAGGACGGTTGTTGGTGCGCCATGCGCCACTAGAGAGAGCCGTGCGCGGGGTCGCCGTGACCTGATTAGAGAGCGCGCGAATCATGTCTGCAGGGCGTGCAGCGGCGGGCTTGGCGGGGCGGGGTGGGGCGGGTGCTGCCTGCCTGCGCCTGCAGTTCTACTCGCGCGGCCCACCCGCCGCCCGCGGCAGTACAGCGGCACGCCCCGGCTCGACTCAGCTCGACTGTAACAGCGCAAGCGTATAGAGGAGAGCAAAATGGCAAGGTTTAAGCGTGATCTATGAAGGTAGAAAAATGAGGGAGAGAGAGAAAAAAATGATGAAATAATGCAATCTTGCTGCAATGTTACCAAGTATATTTTTCCCGACTTGCACGAGTGATGATGATGATGATGATCATCCCCACTTCCCCCCACCAGTCGGTTTGCTCCTGACTGCTGTGTTGAGGCTTATATATCCCTCGTCCATACCCCCACCCCCTTATGCCTTTCTCCTCTCGCCTCTCTAAACTTCGCAGCGCGCAGGGACGAGTTGGTGCCTTTTTTTCCTTTTCCCCCTCTACTCTTTATTCCTCATGCATGCATGTGTGCTCCCGCCCCCTCTCCCGGCCCCCTCTAAAGCCCTCTCCATACGCAGCACATGTCGACCGACTGACAACTCGCCCCCCCCCCCCCCCCATCCCGTTCGCCGTCGGATTCCCTTCATCCTCTGCCACACTCCCCCCCCCCTCCTCCTCCTCCCGCTCAAGTATAAAATTGGCGGCTGGTCGTAAAATTTTTGAGCCGCTCTTCGCACTATCTCATCTCTCTCTCTCTCTCCCTCGCTCTCCTTTGGCCGGGCGCGCGCTTTAGCATGGGTTGCACGCCGTTAAATAAATCTCTCGTTTTGGGCCTTCCTCTCCCTCCGTCCCTCCCTCCTCCAGGTCGTTGTCCAGGCTGCGGGTGAGGCTTTTCCTGCAGGGTCGGCGCAGCGGTGGCGGCGGCGCGGCGGTAAGTGAGGTGGAGGCACGACTGCCACTGCCGTTTTGCGCGCCGCGGGGCGTGGCGGGGCGTGGCGGAGGACCTAAATGACGCGGTGGTTCTCTACGGCCGTGACTCCTAAAGCTGCTGCTGCTGCTGCTGCCGGGGAGGTCGTTGTCCGCGGCCTGCGTGGCGTGGCGCGGCGTGGCGCGGCGTGGCGGCGTGTCGCGGAGCGCTCTTGACCTCTCTTGCATACGAATCGGACTAGCTTCCTGTGCCGCGTTGCGCCGCGCCGAGCCGCTAGTTGGTAGCCGTTCGGCCGGCCGGGGGGCGTGGCCGGGGCTTCCGGTCCGGTCAAGTGCGCTCGCCGGTCGCGCCTCCCTGCCTGCCTGCCTGCCTTCGCCTTGGTGTGTGTATATTACGGCTGTTTTGCCACGGCTAACGCACGCCCGCGCGCTGAGAGATTTTTCCTCGCCGCGCTTCGAACTTGAAAGCTTTGTCCGCGCCTTGTCTCGCCTGGCCACGCTGCTGGCGCGGTGGACTATCGCCTCGCCCACACCTCCAGTCTCCCTTATTTTTCCTCTTTTAATTTGCGCGTCCCCTCTGCCCAGCCGTGTCGTTAATCATTCTTTTCACACCCTTAATTTTTCGTCCCAAAACACTTGTCATGATGGCGGGAGATATATTTTTTGTTTTGTGTTTTTTTCCCCCTTTTGTCGCCTTGTGGTCTCTGCGGGTGTTTGTGTGTGTGGCTTGCAGTAGGATGGTCCTGCATTGTCTCCGCGCTCGCGCTGGAGATTTGTAGAGAGCTGCTCGGGCCACGCCCTTTGTTGGCCTGGCCCGCCACGCTGCGCCCCCTTTTGCCGTCTCTCCCGCTCACTCTCTCTCTCTCTCTTTCGCTCTCTCTCTCTCTCTCTCTCTTTCGCTC
This sequence comes from Frankliniella fusca, assembly GCA_029379305.1. Taxonomy (NCBI): domain Eukaryota; kingdom Metazoa; phylum Arthropoda; class Insecta; order Thysanoptera; family Thripidae; genus Frankliniella; species Frankliniella fusca. The sequence continues at coordinate 1,041,244 of JAHWGI010000383.1, read as the reverse complement.
TCCACCTCTGTCTCTCCTCCTCTTGCCGCTGGCCGTGTAGCTGCACCCAAGTGTCATCGCCCCTACCGGGTTTGCACTGAGCAGCCAGCCGCCGCACTGGTCGGTCGATACGGCGCGCCTGGCTGGCTGCTGCTGCCCCGTCCTCTCTTTTCCATCTCCAAAGCTTCAGAAGCGCACCTGCCCGCGCCCGCACTCTTACCTCGGGCGATCATTCCGCCGGCTCCGGGGAGAGCAGCCCTCACCTCTGCGCTGCGGAGCGCCTTTCTTCTGCCGATACTGTACCGCATGCACGGCTGCGAGTGGGTTGCCTACCCGCACGGGGCCGTGGGGTCAGTGTGGTGTCGGCCGGCCACTTCAACAGTCCTCCGCGAAAAATGGTCGTACAGCATTGTGAAAAATATCGATGTGGATTTACGTCTGTCTCTTATGATTTACAAAATAATAATAATAATAATAATAATAATAATAATAATAATAATAATAATAATAATAATAATAAAAAATTTGTAAAGTTACGATAACCTTTCCTTGCTCGTAATTTAATTTCCAGTCGATACGCAGTGCTTGTAATTTTACGATTTGTAATTTTTATCTTACAACTTCACTTCGTGGAAAATTTTCTCGTAAACCTTCAACTATTTTTCACAGTGAGGGTGAACGATAATTTTTTTATGGAAGATGTCGTACAATTTCAATTCAAGTTCGTATATCTACAAGCACTGCGCAATCGACAGAAAACCGAAGTTGTGCATGTGTGACATAATTTGTAAATTTTAAATTACAAATTATGTAGGACATGTACGAGCAAATTTTTCTCGGTGTCACGGACTTTTTTATTTATTTTCCCTACATGATTTGACATGGGGTGTGGCCTCATAGTGGTCACGGCGCACTTGATGTGTTAACTTTTGGTTGATTGGTGGCCAGGTCGTGTCTCATCCGCAGCCCCACGCTCTCACGGCCAGCCGCGCGTGTGTGTGTGTAAGACGGAGAGTGCTCGCACCGTCTGCTTTCAAATCGTGATAGTTAGTTTGGTCGTTGTCGACGCGCACTCATTATGGACATTACCAACTCGGCAGGAAATGGGAACGTGGTGTCGGGGCGTGGCGGGCCGGGCGGGGCCGGTCCTAGGTGAGGAGGACCCGCTGTCATTACCGAGTCATGCGGGCCCCGAGGACCTCCTCACCCGCCCGCGTGCTCAAGAGTGTGTCTCGGGGTGCGAGGCGCGCGCGGGACAAAATCGGTGACGATAGTGTTGAAGGTAACGGGAGACAAAACGTATGGAAGGGGTTTTTTTTTCTTCCTCTGCCCCCCTCCCTCCTCCCGCCGTTTTTCTCTAGTGTGTGCGATGTCGTTACTTCCCGCGCTGCTTACGCCCCGCGTGGTTAATGAGCTGCAGCGATGCGCGACTACGGAGCCAGCGGGTGTAGTGTAGCTGCCTTCAGGATCCTGCTTGGTTGCTACAGGGGAAGGCTGGCTGGCTGGCTGGGTGCTCCGTCCCCCTTTCTCTCTCTCCCTATGCAATGGAGCAGGGGCTGGTGAGGTGATGGTCAGTGGTCACGGCCCGGACGTCGTGCCCGCGCACCCATGACGTCGTCGTCGAGTGTGAGGTACGAGAAGACCCTGGCGTGCTGCGGGTGGCCTACGATCCACTCGGCATTGTGACGGCATCACCGTCAACATTTCGACTCGAAATCCAAGTGCACACCCTCATTCTCAGGTGTGAGTAGCTTGTACACTTATTAACGAGTGAAAAGAAGTTCTTCAACCTGCAAGTGAGCGACTTACTAACACTTGCGAGATTCTACTGTAGACTTTACATTCTGGCTGTGGAAGCTCCGTGCGCATAGAGAGAGGTCCCAGGTTCATTCCCGGACTGCCGTGAGGGGCGACTCGGGCGGGAGGAATCCCTCCTGGCTCCACGTGCGCGGTCAGTGATGAGGTGGTTGTTGTTGTGGAGGGGGAAGGCGCGGCCCGGCCCAGGGACCTTGGAATAACGTTACGGCCGGGCTGGGCTGGGAAACATCTTCTCGGAGAGAAGAGAGAATGCATCATATCATCTCCCGGTCGAGTAGAGCAGGGCGCCTGCCGCGCCGCGCTCAGCCGCAGCGGGTCAAGGGCGCTGCTCTAACGGGCGCGGGTCCAGGTCCAGGGCCCCGCCCAGGCGTCGGGCTTATTACCCCCGGGATGGGATGGGATGGGCCAGTGGGGCAAGTGCTGGAGGCTGCCGGGCCGAGGGCTCCTGCACCCGCGCAGCCGGCCCGGGTGCTTCGTTGCTCTGGACTCCGTAGTGCGCTTGCCTCAGACTTCCCTACATAAAGTTTCTGTCTTTTATAATTTTTAATTTTTCTCGACCTTATTTTGCGTTTTAAGTCCAGGCTCCAGTCCAGGCTCATCCTCGAACCTAGAGATCCCCGTAGGTTTTCCGGTGCGGCTGTCGGATGACGCCAGCGCGCCGCTCGCGCCCGCTGGAGCGAGGCTGCTGGAGGCTTGCTGGAGGCTCCATAGCGCGCCGTGGCGGTGCTTACTGGACCGCGTCAAGGTCCTGCTGCTGCTGCTGCTGCTGCTGCTGCTGGAGAGAAGGGGTCGAGGCTCTCCATGGAGCGGGGCGGGGCGGGGCACGTCATGACTCCTTCACTTTTACCCCGCATACCAACCCGCCGGCATGGCGCGTCGCCCCGCGGCCCGGCCCGGCCCGGCTCGGCCCGCATCGGGAGTGAGAGACAAGTTCAATCTTTGGATCGGCCGCCGCCCCGCTGGGCCTGGCCCGACCCGGCCCGACCCCTCCCGGGCCGACCCGGGCACTGTATGGCTGCACTGAGCACACCTCGAGCGCTGCTGAGTCAGCTGGGCTTTGTAATTGACCCCGGGGCGCTCCGGGACAGGACGGGGGACCCTGCGGCACATGACCGGCCGCTTGGTCGTCGGCGCCCTCATCTCTCTCTCGCTCTCCTCCAGTAGAGAGAGGACCGGGGAGGAGCCTCTTGTCCCGGCAGCCGTGCGTTTGGAGGCCGTGTGCGGCGTAGAGAGATAGTCTCTCTAGCACTGCGTGTCCAGTACCCGTCTCGCCCCGTCCCTGCGGCGCAATGCGTGTAACACTCTGTCGATAAAAAGTGACTGACGCTGCTGCGAGCGCGCTGTGCTTGTGCGGCTATCTGTCTGGGGCGGCGTGGCGCGGCGGGGCGCAGTGTGGCGCTCCTCCAAGTCTTCGGTCAGTACATAGCAGTGGCAGAGATAAGCTGCTCAGCAGGCTTGCAGCAGGCCTGCGGGGCTGCGTTGGCTCTGGATGCCCCGCCGGCCCCGCCCCGCGGCTCATGGCCATAGGCATGTAAGCGTCCCATTCACACGCTGCTTGGCACGCGGTCAGGGGTGCGACGCGATGCGGTGCGGCACGACGCGATGGGTAGGTAGACTGACCCGCAACTCACGGCTGCGGCCGGGCTGCCTAACCAGAGCGAGCGGTTCTTCACTATAATTTCAAGCGTACACCGAGTTTTTAAAGTTTTATAGTTTTTCGTGATTTTACTTGCTTTTTTCAGTTTTTTTTCTTTTGATTCTTCTGTTTTGCTGATGTTGTTTTAGGGTGTATCGGAATGCGTAACAGTGTTGCGGGTTGCCTACCCCATTCGCCCTCGCCCGTAAGGCGCCATGGCCCCTGTAGCGCTGGCGAGTATGCAATCCCGCAACACTGTTACGCATTCAAAGAAACACCCGCTACACTGATTTTTTTTAATACATATTTTTTGGTGAAAGCCCTCTTTGGGCTAACCCTCCTCTGGGCGGCTGGCCTAAGAGGTGTCCGTAAAATCTTGCGGGCATATGCACTTTTAGCCCCTATACAATCCCGCGTAAAAATTATTTAAAAATTCAATTTGGGTTTAAGTAAGTGTGCAATATTTTTTTTCACTCACGTGCAAGTGAACGAATAAATTTACTCATCTGCAGGTGACCGACAGACTTACTCACGTGGGATATTCCAGTTCCAGTGTATTCGCGATGCCAGTGTACGGCTGGCGCGGGCACGGTGACCAGGGCGCTCAGCTTGTCCGTGACCGTGATCGTGACTGTGACAGCCCGCCTAGCCGTGCAGCGGGTCTGGTCGCTGCGGCTGGCCGTGTAGCGGGTATCGCCTCCTGATTGCCCGGCTGCGTGGCCAGACCGGACGACTGCAGCGCGGCGGTGCAGCGCAGAGCGGCGCAGAGCAGCGCCGACCGGATCAAATTCGATTACCACCGCCAGACCGGGTGCGGCGCTGCGGGCGATCAGAACGGCACCCCAACGACTCGACCCGGCCCTGCCCGGCCCTGCCCGGAGCAACCACTGGAACTCGAGGCGTATCGCCTATTTCTCGATCGGAGAGCGATTTTTGAGTTTAAAATTTTCGTGCTCTAGCTGAGCATCACTCATACAAAATTTATGCAACAATTTTGTTGACTTTTGATTTTTTTTTCCTTTGACTTTCTTATTGTTACTTTGACTTTTTTCCTTGATTTTTCCATCGACTTTTCGAGGAAAAATTGTCACTTTTGTTGTAAATTTTGATCCTTTTTCTCCTATTTCTGACTTTTGTCACTTTTTTCAGTTTTGTGTTCATTTTTTCTCGATTTTCCTGATTTTACCTGGATTATTTGATTTTACCTGCGGATCATTTTTATTATTTTTTATTTTATTTTGAGGCCATACAATGATTTTTCGAAGTGACCACTGACCACCCCTCCCTCCCCCTCGGCTCTAGCCGGAGAGCGAGTGAAATATAGTTTCTGTGACATTTTCGGCAATGCCTGCTGCGACCCTTTTGAAGTCACGTCAGCGACCAATGGTCGAGAGATGCATCTCTCAAATGCAGCGATATCATAAGATACCCTCGAATATGCTAGGTACGTAAGACTCGTTACGAGTCGCTCTAGTATGGCTCATCTTTAGCGCGACTTCGAAATATGTCGCATGTCGCCCATTTCGGGCGAGGAATGTCGCCGTACTTGTTCAGCGTGAACGGGGCGACCATGGAAGGGGCGCTTCCGATCCGTTCCGACGCGACGCCGGCTCGGTCTCGGCGTCCGGTGGTCCCGAGGAGGAAACAACTCTGGAATTTTTGCACACCTTGTCATTCAGAAAAATTCAGAAAAGTTCGGCGAAATTCAGGAAAATTCAGATTTTTTGGTTAAGCAGGTGAAATTTAAACAATACAAAACACAGATTCACAAAAATTTGTACACCAAAATTCCGAGTTGTTTCCCCCTCGGGTGCTACCGATCTGAATCGAGCAGGCCAGGGCAGCCGGCAGGGGGCCAGCCGCAGCGCGCAGCCGCCTGGCAACAGTCCTCGCGTGCCAGCCCTTAGTAATGAGGGGCGGGGAGGGGCGGGGCAGGGGCGGCCAGGGGGAAGCTCGGCGCCAATCTACTCCCCCGGCGCCGCCCCGGCCGGCGTCCCGGCTGTCCGTCCCTCGTCTCGCTCCCCCTGACGGCCGCCGCCACGCACCCCTCTCTTCTCTCTCCCTCTTTCTCTCACTGTTTTTGTTTTGTGTTTTCCGTCGCCGAGCCGCACAGCGCCCCTCCTCCGCTTCCACGAGTGCGTGATCAAACAAAATAAAACACCAAGGTTGCCTTTTATTACACCAAAGTCCTCGCTCTCCTCTCTATCTCTTGCTCGCTCGCTCTCTCTCTATCTCCGCCCCGCCCCATTTTCCTCTCCGTTTTCCGTAAGAGACGTCTGTGAGCGCGCGCGTGCGAATGGCGCGGGACGGGCCCGGGGGAAGTGGGGAGGGGGAGGGGGGTTCGCCTGGACCGTAGAAAGGTAGTTGAAGCTGCTGTCCTCCCCTACGAGTCTATATACGACTGTGCTGCCACACACTCAAACACAATTTCTTTCTTTTTCTCTCTCTCGCTCCCCCTGGGTGTTAGGAGCACACCACCACCACGGCCCTCATGTGGCCGGCCGGGCCGGGCGTGTCCTTGTCGCCAAGGCCTGACCCTCGCGCGTCCTAGTTTTGCTGTGCGTTTAGAAGCCCCGACTGTCCTTGTCGTACTCTCGCATGCCGTGTCGCCCTCCATATCGCCCTATTCGTACTGCAGTGACAGTGACAGCACCGCCGCACATTATGATGGTTATTATTATTTTTAGTTTTTGTTGTTGCTGCTCACGCCGTAAAGCCCCTCCACCCCTCCCGGTTACACGCTGTTGCCACCCTCCCCGTTTGCACGGCTTGCCCTTCTTCCATTCCCCACTTGTCCGTCGCTTTGGAGTGTGAATCATCGACTGACATCTACAAAAGGCACACATACGCACACACACTCTCATTCTCACATTTTTGCGCGCGCATGCGAATGTCCTCACATTTTCCTCCTCTCTCCATCCCTTATTTCGCCGCACCGCCCTTCTTATTCCACACTGACGCTCGTCAAATGAAGGCGGCAGCAGTGTGAGTGCGTGTGTGTGTGCGCGCTTCTCGTCGTAAAATATTTATTCGTCCTAGGCTTCCTCGCCGGTCCTCCTCTGCCTGTAATGATCCGCTGGGGGCACGGCTCGGCTCGGTCCGATCTGCCGGCTCGGCTCGGCCAGGCCCCGGGCGGGGAGGGGCGGTACGAAACTCTTAACTTCCCCTCCTCTGCCCTTCCCGTGTATACGCGTCCTTCTCTCAGAGTGAAATAGAGAGGTGTGCACGCGCGCGCTTTCGAACGCCCTTTCTCCCTAGCGGCCTGGTTTAGTGTCCCCCGCTGTTTTACGAACAGCCCTCCCGGTGGGGACTGGCCGGAGGCTAGAGGCCGTGTAGCGGGACGTGCCGATGGGGGAGTGGGGGGGAGGTGAGGCTGTCCTTGACAGCTCGTCAGCGGAAGGGTTCCCGAGGGCCACTAGCAGGCAGCGGCGGGGGCGCGCTCCAGTCGATCCGAGCAGCGCGCGGGACACGGAGGGCATGCTCCCCGTGTGTGTTGCCGTGACCCCGGGGGGAGACAATCTCTCTGAATTTTGCTGTACAGATTATGTGAATTTTCGTGAAGGCTTATTTATTTTTATTTTTTTAAAAAAATTTTTGCTTTAATTTTTCATCATAAGTTTTTCCAAATTTTTCTGAAATCGAAATCTCCCCCGGGTGTGGGTCCATCTATCTGCAAAAAATACACATTGGTCAGTGGTTTTGCTGTGTGGACGGAGTGGGGAGTTGGGGTGCAGTTAGGAGGGGGAAGGGTCTTGGCCCCCCGCGGCTGCAGGCAGGGTCCGGCAGGAGGGCGCAACTTCCTCAGGAGTGCTCCAGCCTCTACCCCCGGAGCATTCCTCCTCTCGGCCGTTAATGAGGCCCTCCGGTATGCATGCGACGTGACGGCAGCCGAATGCGATCGCAGGGCGCCCGAATCGGAATGACCGTATAAAACGGGGAGGGCCAGGCCGGGCTGGGCGTCGGCAGCAGTGCGGGGCATGGGCGGGGCCGGGCGGGGCCGGGCGGGGTGTGAAGAGGCTGCTAATGGAGTTATGAAGGAGTTGAGCTGCACTTAATTAGGTGATAAATTCGGGGATTTAGCGGCGCCACGCCCCGCCACGCCCCACGCCCTGACAAGTGGGTGCTGCGGAAGTCGTTGGAGGCCGGACCGGGTGCTAGGCTGCTGCTGGTGCTGGCGTCGCCAAAAGTGTCGCGATATGCGTGTACCGCGAATTACTCTCTCTCTCTCTCTCTCTCTCTCTCTCTCTCTCTCTCTCTCTCTCTCTCTCTCTCTCTCTCTCGCACACACGCTCAAGCGCGTAAATGAATTGCCGCGTTCGCATTCTCCCTGCTTCGCTCATCAGAGCTTAGCTCTCAGAAACGTTAAATCTGTGCGACTACCCTGATATATACTCCCAAGTGTACAACGCCGAGGGCTTGTCACGCGCCTGCAGGTGTGTGACGGATCGTGACGCGGGACGTGACTGTACGGGACACTGCTGCTGCGCACTGGGGCGGGTCGATCCCATTGTTCAGTGATCGTCCTCTGATTTATGAAGCGGTCTGGCTGCGGGGACGTATGTGAGATGCCCCGCCCCGCCCCGCCCCACTGTGAGGGGGAATTCGTTTGGTGCGCGTAGAGCTGCTTGGACGGGGACGTATGGAGTGCCTCTAGCCTCCTTGTTGACCGGGCCGTGCTGCTTGTATGGCCTCTGCTCGGAGGAGAGGAGGAGATGAGGGGAGAGGAAGATCGGCCAGAGATGGAATTAAACACGCGCTGCGCTGGCCCAGCCCTGGCCGGGCCTCTGCTCCCTCCGGCTGGCTGTATCGGACGACTATCCCCTTCATCCTCCATGCCATCTTGGTGGTGTTCGTGGTGTGCTTGCGGTTATTGTACACCGTATCCTTGTGTTCATCACCTGCTGTCTTCTATATCCCTTTTACAGCCCTTATTCCCGTTTATTTTTATTTTATTTTTCTGGACTGGAATTCCGCGTCCATTAACTCGTGTTTTTTTTGTTTCTTTTGTTTCCAGGTGAGTGTTGGCTGATTTCTCGGAAAGCAGGCCATCGGCGGGGACGGCGCGGCGTCGCCCGGCCGGTTGAGTACGGGTACGCGGGTAGTACTGCGCGCTGCGGTTCGAGTTGGAGCTCTCGAATCGAACCGACAATCTTGATCGATTATCGGGCCGCGGAGCGGTGTGGTGGTGGTCCTGCTGCCGGCACGTACCCCCTCCCGCGCAACGGGGCCCGCCACCGTCTCTCTCACTCTCTTGCCCTCTCTCTCTCTCTCTCTCTCTCTCTCTCTCTCTCTCTCTCTCTCTCTCTCTCTCTCTCTCTCTCTCTCTCTCTCTCTCTCTCTCCCCTTCTCCCGCTCTCTCCCCCTTTTGCACCTCTTCGGATTCTTGGAATCGGAGGCTCAAGCGGAGGCTCTTGGTGTAGGCCTGCCTGTCCTCCTCGGGTACCGCTCTATGGGCGCGCAACTGTACGCCCGGAGGGCCGCCTATTGGCACCGCGTCTGCTGCTGCTGCGAATAGCGTGTGCGGTTGTTGAGCGTTGAGCGCTCGCAGCTGTCAGCTCTTCGCCGCGGGCGTGTCCTTGTCGGCGCCGGGGCGGGGCAGGATGGGGTTGCCGCAGGGAGTTTGCCTGGGCGAGTTGTGCGCCCGCCTCGGGGCGCGGAATGTCAGGGGTTGTAATTGCCTTATCGATAGGTTTGTCTATCGCGCTTTTGCCCCGCTGTTCGCAAGCAGTTCTCTCTCTCTCTCTCTCTCTCTCTCTCTCTCTCTCTCTCTCTCTCTCTCTCTCTCTCTCTCGCCCTGGCCCTGTCACGGCTCTGCTCTCCGGGACGGGACTGGAGGGAGGCCGATAGGGTGCTGCTGTGCTGAGTGTTGTTGAGCGGCCGACGCCCGCAGCGCCCTGTGGCGCCGCGCTCGAAACTTTTGATCGCTAACTTTGGATGCACCCATTTTCGAGCGTATCCGCAATCCGTGCGCCTCCCTCCCCCTCCCCCACCCCCACCCCTTCGGTTGCAACTTTGTTGGAACTTGCCCGGGCCTCTCTCTACTCCCCCCCCCTCCCGCCCTTCCTCCTCCAAGAGTGTTTGGTTTTGAGTTAGGCCCCTAGGGAACCGGCCTGGAGACAGTGAAGGAAGAGAAGGGAAACTGCTGTTTCCAGCGCGCCAGGTAACGCAGCGTCCAGGTGCGGGGGGCGGGGTATTATTCGCGTCTAATTTGTGGCCGCTGCGAATTCTCTCTTCCCCTTCCTTCCTTCCCACCCCTTCCCCGAATTTTCGTGGTGGGACGCGCGTGCGAGGGAGGGCTGTTACATTACATACGCCTCCCCCGGGACCCTTAGGTAGGAGCGGTGTCTCCATTCGCCGGGCTCCTGCTGGAAGTTTATAGTAGTGTCTAGAGGAGAGCGCCGGCACCATGAGAAGAGTTGGTCGTTGCACCCACAGAGATGAGGTTCACACGAGGATTTTGGTGAATACATTTTCTGAATTTTTATAGAATTTTCGTGAATTTTCACCTGAATTTTACCCAATTGTTTTGAATTTTTCTGAATTTTTGTGTTTTTTTTTGTGTGTGTGTGAATTTTCCTGAATTACGAGGTGTACAAAAATTTCAGAGTTGTTTTCCCCGGGGATTCTTAGAATATGTGCATTAGACCTTTCCGATTCGGGTGCACTTTAAAAATCGACCGTAGCTCTTCATTTGGGTTCGCTAGCTGGTCTTCCAGTCAGCGGCGCGTCACGCCCTCGCCCGAGATGAGCTTCTTCTCCTGGACGCCCTTCTCTCATGCTGGCACGCGGATCTAACCGCGGCGCCCGTCTGCCTGGGGCGCCTCGGAAAACAGCCGTGCCAGAGGGATGGCTTGGACGCGGGGCGGGGCGCGGCGGGCGCGAGCTGCGCAGCGGGGCCCCGCACCCAGTTCCCACAATGCTTTTTTGCGTCGAGAAATAACGAGAATAAAATGAAAAGGGAGTTGTGACCGGGGGGGGGGAGGGGGGGGATGAGTGAGTGTAGCAAGCCGCAGTGTCCGACGAGGACTAATCTGGAAACCTACAAGTGTGAGAATGAATGTCGTACACTGCCGGTGTGTAAATTTCGCACTTGAATCCGCGGAGGGAGGAAAAACGGGGGGTGGGGAAGGTTTTTTTTTTTTTTTTTCATGTGATTTCACACTCCTTTGGAGCAAGTATACAAATGGACAGTGGCACATTTGCGACTGCAAATATCGCGAATATACTTATGAAAACGTGTGTACAGTATGTTCATTACTGACTGCATACTTTTAAAGTACAGTACTCAGGAAACTGCGTGGACAGTATTGACATGTCGATGTACACACTACTACTTCCGGAATACTCTCGTAAACACTTTGTTTTCCCTGCGAACGTTTATTTCCGTTGTGTGAGTAGAGCTCTGGGGGACGCGCGCAGGCCCGGCGGCGCACCCTGGTCTTGAGACTGTGGACAGTGATGGCGCCGAGCAGCCTTTGCCGTCACCTGCGTTGAAGTTCCTCCCCCCCAAAAAAAGAGACGAGCATACAGTATGCCAAGAGTTAGAAGGAGAGAGAGAGGGATAAGGGGAGGAGGGGGTTAGCCGGAAACAGACGTAAGCAGCAGGAGCAGCAGTACCGCGTACTGCACGTGTGCGCGTGTGTGGCAGTGAGCCACCTGCTATTCGGGGTATTAAAATGGACTCGGTACACGCATATTTTTTTTTCCCTTTTACCAGTGTGTTTTTGTGCGCATGCCATTGTATATGAGTGTGTGTGTGACTGCGCGCCGCGGCCCGACTGCAGTTTTAAGTTGCGCGCGCCGTCCATTGTTTGGCCGTGTGTCTGTGTCGTCGCGCTCGGGTGGCCGGCGCGCCGCAGCGCCGCTGCCCCGGCTGAGCGGAGCAGTCGTGATTATACCACTGCCGTGGTGTATCCTTTCATTTTCTCGCGTATCTGATAAGGGCTGGGCTGGGGAGGGCGGGCCGGGCAGCAGGGCACCGCCTGTCTCCCACGGCCCGCTGCGTCGCCGCGTCGCCCCGCCCCGCCCCGCGGCCTTCCCTCTGTAGGGCCCCTTCTCCTCGCTTATGTACGGTACCGCAAGCAAGCAGCCACATGTACTCACACAAACACACACACACATCCACATTTTCTTTATCGCATGCCCTCTGTCGCTCTCGTTGTCAGCGTTGCGGCGGGTCAAGGTGGCGCCGCCCCCGCGCTGCCCCCCCACCCCTGTCGAAAGGTTCCCTATCCCGTTGTCGTGTTGGCGGTTCGAGAATAGATCCCCCGCGTGGAGTGGTTGACTAGATAGATGGGGGCGGGCGGGGCGTGCGTGCCGCGCAGGTCGCGGGGCTGACAGCAGCAGGGGGCCGCTAAAAGTGTCGACGGTGACCCCTCTGTGTTGTCAGGGCCCGTCCCATTCTCCATCCTAGCGACGGTTCCGCGAGTCCTCCTCACTCTGAATTTTCGTGTACAAGTGTATACTTTTGTAAATTTCCAGGAATTTTTGTGATTTTTTCTTCTAAATTTTTGCCTAAATGTTAACTAAATATTTGTGAATTTTTATTTATTTCCCTGATTTACGAGGTGTACAAAAATTTCAGAGTTGTTTCCGAGGGGTACATCACCTCAAAAAGTCAGTGTACAGGGCGAAAAAAAGTCACATTTTAGTCACGTTTTAGTCACTTTTAGTCAATTTAGTCACCTCCAGTCACTTCAGTCATTCAGTCAATAAGTCACAAAAAGTCTTAAAATATTGAGTATTTTACGTCCATTGTGTGACTCGTTCTCATACTTCTGCTACACAAATGCTCATTTGTCAACAATAAAGGTATCAGTCACACCCAGTTTTTAAAAAAGTCGCTTCTAGTCAAAATTTAGTCACTTTCAATCTTGATTAGTCATTTCCAATCTTATAGTCGATCGCACCGGCGACAAAGCAGCCCAAATTTCGTTGTTTTCAGTCACTTCTTTTTGAAGGAAAAGTCAAAATTTAGTCAAAATTTAGTCAGTTTTAGTCAGCAAATCAATTCTAGTCCATTGACTTTTTAGTCAGTGTACACCCAATATCGAGGTGAGGTACCCCTCGGTTGTTTCTCCCTCGCGCCGCGCCCTTATACTTGCGCACTCAAGTATGCGACATTATAATGTCGCGACATGTTTATAGGTGCACCCGTCCCCTCCGTGTTCCTTAAGTGTGCGAACGATAAGGACAAGTCATCATACAGCTGCAACTGTATGACATTAGCGCACGCTCGGGTGGAGCAGCCGCGGTGCGGTAGTAAGTTTTGGCCGCTCCTCTTGGGGGCGGGGACCCCGGCGGCGCCCTCCTCTCTCTCACTTTATGCTTCCCGAGTCTTTCTGTGCCCCGCGGCTTGTTGGCAGCCCGCCCGCCTGTCCATCTGTTCCTCTGGACCATTGCCTTCCCCAACGCGCTGCTGCTGCTGCTGCTTGTGCGAGAGAAATGGGGAAGGAAGAAGATTTGAGCGCGATTCTGTGTCTCTCTGCTGCTGAGCAGTTGGCTGGGGTTGGGGTCCGAGGGGAGTGGGGAGGGGGAGGGGGCCTCATTGACTGTGTCGGGGTTGTTTGGCCGCGCCCCAAGCTCAGAGGCGCCACCATGGTGCCGGCCGGCCTGGCGCCGCCGCCGCTCCGGCCACCACCTTGTGGCGGGTCAGTGCGGGCTGTGGGGTAGGCCACGGCGAGGTGTATGTATGTATGTGTGTGTGTGTGTCTGTGTAATCGGCTCGTAAAGATGGTGTTTATTGGAGGGTCGAGTGCGCGGGGAGGCGAGGGATGTCGTCGCCGCGCCTCGCTCGTAAAAGTGCGCGCACGCCGCGCGGCGGGGTCCGCGTCGCATTTCCCTACCGGGGCGGGGCTCTCGATGGTGTGCACCAGCGCGCCGTGAGAGTGCGTGCGCTGCGGTGTACTAGGGAGAGGGACATGGGGCGGGGCGGGGAGAGGCCGGAAGGGTTGTTGTTGGCGAGGTTGTGAGTGAGTGAGTGAGTGAGGGGTGGGTTTGTTGCGGAGGTCGGGGAGCCTCGGTGGTGTAATACGTGATTGGGTGTGTGCAGTGCAGTGTTGGAGGGGTTCGGTGAGGCGTAAGAGGTTTTGTAGTGCGTTTGTAGTGCTACAGTTAAGATGGTGGGGAAGGGGTATAATTTTTTTAAGAGAATTTCTCTTTTTGCATCAAATTAATTGTAAACGGACAGATTTAAAAAATAGAGTTATCGGGATATTGTTGTTTTTTTTTTTTTTTTTTTTTTTTTTTTAATGAATAATATTAATCAAATCTTACCTTGCCAAAAAAAAATAATGCCAAAGAAAATAAAAATAACAAAAAATCCACAAATTTAGGAACCTTTGCAAAAATGTACATCTGTACTCCAAAATTTTTGTTGTGTGAGTGAAAGTGAAGTGTGTGGGCGGGCGTTGAAGGGTTGGTGTGTTTTTCGTCCCCGAGCGCCCCGCCGGGTAAGCGCCTCTGTGCGTCCTCTAGCCCCCCCATGGCGTGGCCCCGCCCTGCGAATCCCTTAATTAAAAGCTACCCCCGGGCCCACCCCAACCCCTGTCACCTCGGCGTTTATATTTCATGCGGCCGCCCGGCCCCGGCTGGGTGGCCTCTCCCCGGGGGCCTTTCTCTCATGGCATGTTCTCCTAGGTGCCGGTCGGTCAAGCCTCCCCTCCCGCTGGCCTTCCTCGCAGGCGCCGCCGTCACCACACCCCTACTGTTTGCGCTATCAACTCCCAATATGGAGAATTGTTAGTGCCGCGGACGGCGGCGGCGGCAGCAGCGTGGGCTGAATAATAGGTCGCGTATAGTTCGTCAATTTTTATGTAATGGCGAAGCAAACCCCCATTGTCCGCCACGCGGCGGACGCTACCCTGCTGAAAAAAAAACAAAACAAAAGTACTAATAAAAGTAATGAGGGAGGAAGGGGAGCGGTGCGCGTGCGGGGCACGCTCTACTGCAGGCCGGGGCGGCCCACCCCGCGTCCCCGCCGACAGCCGGTACACCGTCAAAATGTCACCTCCAATGACGACTTTCATCACCGACGTTAATTTTTTTTTTTTTATTGTTTTGAATTAATGGAAATAAAGATGTGTTTGAATGATGAGCGCTTCTCTGGCAGTGGCGGGCGGGCGGTACGGAACCTCGTGTCTCTCATGCCGGATCCGCTGTCGGACTTCCGCTGTCCAATCGGGGACTGCGGGAGAAAAGAAGAAGAAGAAAGTATCACGTGACTTCCGGTCGCGGCGATAGCATCGCGTGCCCCCCTCCCCTCCCCGTTCGCACGGCCGCCCCTGCTGCACTGAGCTGCACGGCGAGGCGACGACGCAGTGACGCCGGCTCGACGTCGCGGCGTTGAGAATGCTGCCTGAATGACCACTGCGTTTTTTTGTTTTTCTGCTTTGCTTTGCTCTGGCCGCGCGGACTGAGAGAAGTAGTAGTGAGAGAAGACAGGAAATGAGGCGCGCCGCATTAGCCACGCGGGGAAAGAAAACGGACTAAAATGCTCAGCACTATATTTTAAAACAAATTTTTTTAGTTTTCGCTTGCTTGCTGTTGGGAGGACTGCGCCGCGCTGCTGCCGCGGGGGAGGGTGAGGCGCGAGGGGTCGCGACCGGCTGGACACGCGCCGCGGGGAGGGGTGGGGGCGGGGGCGGGGGCGGCCCGAGCTATTGAAATAAACCGTGCGGGGCGGCACCGCACCGCTGCTGCTGCCGCTACCATTTTTATTTTAATAATCGATTTCTGTTTAGGCGTGGCAGGCGGTGCGGGGCGATATGGGGGCGGGGCGGACAGGCTCATGTTACTTGGCCATAAAGGTCAAATCTATATAAGTGACTTGAATATATGTGTGCGTGCGTGCGTGCGTGTGTGTTAGGATATGGGTTCGAGTTGCCGCCCGCCCGCGCAACGGCTGGGCAAGCGCTGGTGGTCAGTGACCGCGCGAGCTGCTGTGCTCGCTGAATGTCGTGTGCTCCTTTAAATTATTATTTGTAATGTTATCGCTCGCTATATGTGTGTGTGTGTGTGCACCTCGTCAGCTCGCGCCGACGCCGCACTATCGCGCAGGGTTATTGCCGCCTTGTGCCAGTTGGGCCGCGCCGCCGCGCATTCCGTATCGTCAAACCATAACAGAAATGCTGCCGCCGCCGCGACGCTAGTCGATCAGCTTTATTCTTAGCCGAGTGAAGAAGTGTGCGTCAGTGATATTTTTGCGCCGTGTGCCTATACATGTGTATATCCTGTGCGAGCAGCAAGGAGGAAACTATGATGAAAGTTTTATAGACCTCGAATTTCAGAAGGAAAAATAATCCTCAATGATTGGGGGTGAAAAATAAAAATTAATCATTAACTTGGAGAAGATGGAGAAAATTGAATTTAATAAAAAATTACTATTTTACCGTGGTTGCCACAATTTTGGAAAACCTTAAAAAATATGGTAAAGTAAGGGAAAATGGAAAAAGTGGTATTTTGCACTCGTTATCATATCCAGTTTAGGCGGTGCAGTGACTGTTATTGATGAGATTTTTTGGACTAAAGTTAATTACATGCATTATTCATGCTTTAAATATTATTGTTTTAAGTTTTTTTTTGGTTTTTTTTTTTTTTTTTTTTTTTTTTTTTTTTTGTCTGCGAGAAATATAGGATTTACTTTGGTATAATGCAACAAAAAAAAATCTTGGAAAATCGGCAAAACTGGTCTGGAAAATCGGGGAAATATCATGGAAAATGTAAAAGATAGAAATGTGGCAACCATGTTTACCAAAGCTTATCAAAATTTAGAAAACCTACAGCATTTGTACACCAAAACTCAAAGTTGTTTCCCTCTCGACGGACGGGCGCGGGGCGTCGTGCCATGTTGCGTTTTTTGTGTTTTTTCCCTGGACGTGGCATTGCTTGGGTGTTATTTTCCGTTTCAAACAGAGGTGCGGAGTGATGCGCGGCGCTAAGCGGGCCCGGCCCGACCCGGTCCAGTCAGTGTGTCAATGCCGCTGAGCCGTGCCGTGCGTTGCGTGCCGTTTGCTGTGCTGTGCTGTTCCGCCCGAATCGGTTTGTCTTTGCCGAGTCGAGCGTGACTTGTCTTATACAAGGTCCGCAAACGCGTCGTGTGTTGTTTTGCGTCGTAGCGCAAAGTGGATGTAATTTTTTTGTTTCTTGTACCCCATGCTTTTGGGGAAAACAGGAGGGGCGGCGTATTTTTTAGGGGAGTGCGTATCGCATTTTTGTTGTTGGCGGTATGTACGTGTACGTGAAGCTAGTGTGAACACGTTGCTGCGCACGTGGGTGGTGAAAAGGAAAACTCCGCACGATTTTTTTTTCCTCTTTGTAAAAGAAGTCGGTGGTTTATGGAGACGTGAATTGAAACTGCACCAGAAGTTGTGGCGATCCTATAAACCTCGCGCCTCTCGTTTCGAACTTTAAGTACCGCACCGCGCACTGCAGTGCTCTGCAGTGTCTCGCCTCGCTTCGCCTCACTTCTTTATAAAAGGGGCACGGGGTCGCCTCCCTCCCTCCCGACACATCCATCCCGTTTCTAAACTATTTCAGAACTAATGGCGGCGGCGGCGCGCGGGAGCCAGCCAGCAGTCGCTGCCTTATAGGATTGAATCGCGCAACAGCAGTAGACACCAACAACACTGCCTCTGTGTGTGTGTGTGTGTGTGTGAGAGAGAGAGAGAGAGAGAGAGAGAGAGAGAGAGAGAGAGAGAGAGAGAGAGAGAGAGAGAGAGAGAGAGAGAGAGAGAGAGAGAGAGGGGGGGTTTGGTGTTAAGTCTCTCCCCGCTCGCCACCCACCTCGCGCGCGCGGGGCACTCGACCACACAGCGACTGGTGCAGCTGCATCGCCAGCAGCCGAGTTTCTCTGCTGCTGCTGCTGCGATAGCTCAGTGCTGCGCGCGGCCCGGAAGTGGGATGGAGAATATATAGGAGGCGGCGCGGGCGGGAAGGAAGGAAGTAAGGAGGAAAATGTAGATGTGGACGGGGCGGGGCGGGAGTCCGCTTATGCCCGGCGGCTCGTCGAAAACGAGGAGAGAAATGGGCTCCACAATCATAATAAAAGCCTATGCATTATGGGGCGATTAACGCCGCACAGTGGCTCTGCTCTGCCCTGCTCTGCCCCTTTGCGTTCCGCCCCGTCCCGCCGAGCTCGCGTGGGAATTGTGGGGAGGAAAGAAGAGAGCCACAACTGGTACTGCAACAAAAATATTTCCGTTCGTCAACATTATTTTTCGTAATTTGTGTTTTATAAATATAAATGTTGTAAATTTGCCATCATTGTCGTGAATTTTTGAGAGCCCATTTGTGCCTGTCGATACGATGTGACATTACAATTTTGTTATACTTAACTATGTTGGATTTTTGAATTTTGTACTTATACGACTGGATATATAAAATTTCGTAATTTCAGTTTGATCGTAACTTGACGCCATTTCTCATGGAAAAATTAGGCGTGTCCCCCATAAAGTGTGTACCGTTTTGATTCAGCTCTATTTTTGAAGTTTTAATTTTTCTATTTCTTAGAGTGTAATGCTAAAAGGGGTGTCGGCTGCGGCGGTGGCGGTTCTGTGTAACAAGGGGCGGAGAAAAGTGTGACCTGTCGTGAAAGGGGCGGCGGGGCGTGTTGGGGCCGGGAGCTCCCAGGCGACACCTGACGCCTTTATATGTCGCGGGGACGAATTAAATAAATCTAGGGATCTAGAGCGGGGGTGGGAGCAGGCTGGCAGCAGCGGCTTATGTGGTGGAGGTTGAGGAGAAGGGGAGGGCCCGGGCGCAGCGCAGGCGGGGACGTGGGTGAGATTGTACTCCTCCTCCTGGGGGTGGGATACGCGGGGCGGGGCGAGCTGCCGTTGTTTCGCTTGGAAAAAGAGTTGCTTCTGCTGCTACATCGGCGGCGAGTGAGCGTCGGATGCGTCTTTCGTCACTTGAGGTGTCGGGCGGTGTGCGTGTGTATGTTGTGCGTGTGTCGTGTATGTATGTGTCCATGTGTGTGTGTGTCCTGTCTGCGCGTAGGACCCCCCTCTGGGTGGCGTCGCAAGGCATTGTCCTCTCGCAACGCTGTGCCCGTCTGCCTTGCGTAATAATTAGGCAGTTTGCATGGCAGCCAATTGGCCAGACGGGCCTGGGAGAGGGGTGGGGTGAGGTGGGGGGTGTGGGAGGAGTCCGCCCCGCCCGTCCTATCCCTCGCGCCACCCTCCGCTCCGGAGGTCGGAGCAACGCCCTCCACTTGTCCATATTAGCATCCTCCGTTATATTATTGTTTTCATTTTTTCTCTCGACCGACGGAAGTAAGTGTGTGTTGTTCGCATGTATCCTAACTCTCGCATTTTCTTCCCGATGTCTCGCAGGTGATACACCATGGGAGTGCGACAGAGCAAGCGGTCCGTCGATATCTCGACGAAGGACGGGGAGCCCGCCAACGCGGCCAACGTGAAGGCGGCCCTGGACGGCAAGCTCGAGCGCATCGAGGAGGGCGACCTCAAGGCCAAGGTGGCCAACGGCCACGCCGACGGCAAGGTAAGGGAGAGAAGGGGGCGGGGCGGGGCGGAGCGCGGCGCGGTGGGGCTGAGCCGCGAGTGAGGCGCGCGCGGCGGCGCTGCGCTCGGCCCGGCCCGGCCGCGGGGCTGGACACCTCCTCGCGTGCTGGCCGCCGCGTCGCCGTCGGCCGACTCGGGCCTGAAATCGGCTCCCGAGCGCAATCCCGAATGGACCACCGTCAAGGTTCGGAGCGCCGCGCGCGGCGGGGCGGGGTGGAGTGGGGAGCGGTGGGGCGGACGGCTTGCACGGCGGCGGCCAGGGAGGGACCAGGAGAGGGCCTGCTCCGCCTCCACCCACCGCACCGCGCCGCTTTCCCCTGCTGTCTGAGATGGCACTGCAGCGCCTGCGGCAGGGCCGTAGAAGCGCTCGTCTTCTTTGCGGCGCGGTGTGAAACCTGCAGGAAACGGCGACGTGGTTCGTTTTATGGAAAATTCTTCAACTTGCACCGCGTGCTCTTGAATATATCCTTTCGCTCCCTCCGAGTTTTTGCGGACGTCACACCGCGCGACCGGAACCTCCCCTCAAGTGCTGCCCGACAAAGTAGACAAAACTTCCCACAAGTGCACAAATGTTACCCCCTTGTGCGGAGAGTGAGGGGAAGGGGAATGGGGTTCAATCCGAAAAATCATTGTACGGCCCCCTAAAAAAACTAAAAACCCAGAAAATCTAGGAGAAATATACAGAAAAATTCGGAAACTCGAGAGCATATCATCTTAAAAAATTTATTTTTTGGTTTTGAATAAAAAAGTTTGAATTAAGAGGGAAGAAGTCAAAATGTATTCAAAAGTCACAGGAGTTTTCCTTGGAAAATCAATCGTTAAAAAAATAAATTTAAAAAACACTCAAATCATTGTAGACATTTTGTATGAGTTATCCCCCAATTATGGCAGAGACTTCGCCAATAGTCAGTTCCCATGTGCCTCCTCGCTCGGGTGCACTGTAAAAAAATTTTCAAAACATTTACAGGAAATGTCTGTGTATACCATATGCCAAGACTTTGTATGGTAAAATTACCATAGTCTGTAAAATTACAGAACACTAGAAAAATACACTACACAAATTTCATGGACTTTTTTTCCCATATTTTAACGGTAAAATTTTTACAGATACTTTCTGTAAAAGAAATATGGCTACGTATTCGTGGGAATTTCTGCCTACTTGTCTTGGCGACCCTCTGCCTCCTCCCCTCCGCGCGATGACATCCACGTCCGCGCCGCTCTGCTACTGGCGTGACAGGTGCATGCGTCTGCTGGGCTGGGCCTGGCCTGGCCATGTAAGGTGCGCGCGGCGCGCACTTGTTCCCGGCGCAGCCGCTGCAGCTGCTGCAGCTGCCGCCCCGGCGATATGAGTACGTGTGGCGGCCGGCCTCAGGACATGTGTGTCTGCCCGCGGGACCCCGCGGGTGCACGTGACCTCTGCGCGGTGCGGCTGCTGATACGACGCCAAGCCGCTCTGAATGGAGCTCGCGGCGGCGGCTCTCTCGTCTCGCTATTGTCGCCCCTTCTCGTCTGTGAGAAAGGGCCGCCCGGCCCCGGCCCGGCCCGCTCTGCCAAGGCTCGACTAATATGACTTATGGCTTCTGAATGGCGGCGCCCTCATGGATGGGGTCGTGTGGAGGTCGTCTCCCTCCTCGCTGCTGCTGCTGCTGCGGTGGGACTCCTTCACTTGTCGGGGTGCTCGGCGAGCGGAGAGGAGCGGGGACCCGGACCCGACCCGGGACCCGGGACCTGCGCGAGATGGAGATGGTTTTTATCGTATCGTTATTGTAATTCAGGCGGGCGGGACGGGGTAGGTCAGCGGCGGTGCCGGCTCGTAAAGTGGTGGATGTGTCGGACCTGACCCGGACGAGCCGTAAAATGGAATCAGGTGGCGAGTGTCGCCGGGCGCGGTGGCGCGGCGTGGTGCGGAGTGGAGGAGCCCATGCCTCGCCTCGCCTCGCCCCGGGCCGGAAAGATCACCTCGTTCTATACTTAGACAAAGTTTTAGATCCATCATTTTGAGTTTTAAAAGCGATATTTTAACTGATCTTGTATAAAAGTAATGAATTTTTCTGAAACTATTTTATACCGTGATGGTAAAGTAAATATCCTTTTTCTTAGGAATACTAGTAAAAAAATTATAATTATTCAGTTTAACTCTTTAAACAAAAAGATTAAATTTGATTTTGGATCAAATGAAGAAAATAATCTTATTATTTTAAAAATCTTTTTCCCTTTTTTTTTACACAAACTTTTATAAACTAAAAATTCAAAAAACCCTGATGACAAAATACTTAAAAGTCTTAAAATTAGGATCATTGAAAGAGATGTAGATGGCGGTCGCTGTTCAGGAGGGTCCGCACGTGGCACTTAAAACTGCCACGTATAACCCAGTTAGATTTTTTGCCCTCCTTGCTTCTGGGCCTCTTGTCGGGTGAGCAGTAAGAGGCCTCGGACCCTCTCGGCGGTGCCAAGGCGTCCCCGGAGGCGGTTTTGAGCGTCGCGTTACTCGTTTCGCGCCGCTCGCCGCTCCGGGGAGGCTGCTGTGCGCCGCGCGCCGCCATCTGAGAGCAAAGCCGCCCTGTGTCCCCAGCCGCCAGGCGTGCAGTGCCTCGCGGCTCTCGGGGAGCGCGTGGGGCCAACAGACCTACACTTCTTAGCATTGGTGATCTTGTCTCTGGAGAAATTGAGCGCACTTTGGAGATTTCCAATTAGTCTATAATTGATGCTGCTGTGCTGGGGGCAGAGACAGCCCGTACTCCTCCAGAGCCGAGGGGCCTAGTCAAGGTTCTGATGCTGGGGCCGGGGCCGGGCCACCTCTGGAAGGCTTGGCTTACCCTCAGCACCGGCCCAAGTCACCAGCGCACGCTAAGGTTCTATGTACGCCGTCTTTCTCTGTCTAGCACATGGAGGGTCTGAGCGAGGCCGGCCGGCGGTAAAACCCCCTCCTCCTCCTCCTCCTCCTCCTCCTCCTCCTCCTCCTCCTCCTCCTCCTCCTCCTCCTCCTCCTCCTCCTGAACAACCTCGTCGTGTTCTGCAAAATCCGAAAAGCCCACATTTTTCAATGTGGGCATGAGAGGCTTCACGTGCTTGGTAACGCAGCAGTTACCCCGATCTTAGTTACAAGTACTAAACGGCAAATTGAAATATGAACCAACTCGAAGTGTCGTAAGATATACTGGACAGGCTATGTACACGTATTCTATTACTATTTTCAGACTCCCTGGTGGTGCAACTGAGCTCGTGAGGCTGCATCCGGGAGATAATAGTAAACTCACAAACTATTCCTAACAGACGATGGTGTTGCATACACTGAATACTTTTGTACATTTAACTCAGAAATGCGTTGCTGTTGCATTAACCGTATTAGATTTATGCACGTTAAATTGAACCTCTAAGTGGTCACTTGCATAGGTATTCTAAAAGTATACTTGGAAAGTGCATTATAAAAGAAAGCAAAATATATGTCCCAATTTATTTCTCATAAATATTTCTCTTTTTTACACATGACAACTATCAATGTATACAGTTCTATTTTATCTCATAATTTTAAAGTTAACACATCTCATTATTAATTTATTCCCAACTTAGTTAGGTATTTGCGGTTAACGAAGAAACATTGATAAGTTTTTCGAGATATCAGGGCAATTGCGAAGGACAATAGGCGACTGCGGGCAGGCCGGAGCCCGCCCCCTGGCCCGCCACGGCCTCGCCCGTGCCTGCAGACAGACGGACGCCTTGCCCATCTGACAATAGCCAGCTTAGCCTAGCGACTCCCCCCGGGCCCGTCTGGTCCTCTCAGGTAGCGAACGAGAAAGTCTCAGTCCAGTACTTATCTTAATTTCTTTTTTTTCTCCTTTTTTCTTGGTGCGTTAAAATTAATTTTCGAACGGATATGGAAACGGAATCAGAGGCTTACCCTGCCTTATGTGCACGTTAGCACCACTTGAGCCGGCCGATCCCTATTCTAACGATCCAGCCCGGACCTGCGAGAGGCTTGTCAGCGAGCCGCGCCGTCTGGAGTGATGACTCTCTCGTATCTTTTGATCGGAAAGTCGTACGATCGTGATTCAAATATTATTTTTTATCTACTTGAAATTCAGAGGCGAATGGTTAAGAACGCATGCTTTTCGAACAGCATTTTATTTCGCACGTGCTAAAATTTGGCATGTAAACATGTAAACATCGGCCGGACAATTGCCGGCCCTGCCCGTCAGACAATGACAATAGACACCCGGCCCGGCTGGCCCAGCCGCTCCCGCCGCCAGCCCGGGCCCCGCCGCCCGGGCCCCTGGCCGGCCGGTCCTCGCAGGTAAGCGAACGAGAAAGACCCAAAAGCTTGTCTTAAGGCTTCGCCGTGTGCGCTTTAGCGCACGCGAAGCCTAATAACGTAATCGCTGCGGCACGCGGATCTAACCGCGGCGCCCGTCTGCCTGGGGCGCCTCGGAAAACAGCCGTGCCAGAGGGACGCTATCGGGCGTGGAGCCGGGTGGGGCGGGGCGGGGCCCCGCGCTGCGGGTTGCGCCCCGCCACCCCGGACCGCCGCCCTACAATCTGACTGGACCAAGGTCGTGGGATTTGGAGGTGAATTGGTACGGGACGAGTCACGTCACGCCTGCTGTTTTCCGTGATTTCGCGATATATCGCATAGCCCTGTGCAGCGTGTCTGGGACACGTTTTGAGCGCCCCGTATAGTCCGGATCACCTTGTTTCGTGTAGTCGGGATGCCAGGGCGCAGCACCTTACGTGCTGACAGGTGGGGCGAGCGGCTCTGCCCGTGCGTGCCGGGCGCGGGCTGCTCCTGGATTTGGTAGTGGATACTGCCGACTTGTTCCGAAAAGAGCACTTTCATCGCCCTCCCCCTCTCTCTCGCCCCTAAGGGCTTTTTCGTAGAGGTGCAAGAGAGGCAGCGCTCTTGGGAATAACTCGCAGCAGGATGCCGTGGGGCGTGTGAGCGGCGCGGTGGAGCAGTAGCGGCCCATGACCCGACCCGACCCGCCCGCCGCCGGGGAAAGTCAAGTGACACTGACCCTGGAGATGGAGGGCTCTGCTCCGCTGTGCTCTGCTCCGGCCGCAGAGGACATGGAACCGGTCCGAGTAACTTATTGACGCTGGCTATCGGGCGCGGTCGTTTAGTGGGCGGCCTGTCGGCTGTCGGCCCGCTGGCGTGGCCCGGGTCACGTCCAGCGCAGCGCAGCTCAGTGCAGCGGTGGTGCTATCAGGAGGCCCGGACCGGCCCGGCTGTCATCGGGGTCCCCCTCCCCTGCGGCTCCAAGGCCGGCCAGGCCGAGAGGTACCCGCACCCGGGCGCACTGCTGCCGCGGGCTCCACGTGCAGCTGCAGGTGCTTGTCCACCTGTGGGCTCGACATTGGGTCTGAGAGGTACCCGCACCCAAGGGGTCCTTCACTAAAAAGATCAGAAAAAAAAAAGAAATTTTTAAATTAAATCTAGACAAAATAATTCCGAAAAATATAATAAATTATAAAAAATAGGAAAAAATTGGGGGAAAAGAAAATAGAAAACAAATCTATAGAAACAATATCTAAAGTCAAGGAAACTCACGAAAAAAATAATTTGAGAAACTAGAAAAATCCGAAAAATCGGTGTTCACTTAAATTTGTAGTGAAGGACCCCTCTGGATACAATGCTGCCGCGAGCTCGACGTGCAGCTGCAGGTACATGTCCACCTGTGCGGGTGACATTGGGTCCGTGGGCCGCGCCGGTAATTTGCCTCGACTATCAGCGGGCAATCTAGTTTCGGGGGGGGGAGGGGCGGGGGGTTACAGCCACTGTGTGTGATTGGGCAGGGCCGGAAATAGGGAGAGTCGCAGGGCGGGACGGCAGACCGGCCGGACGCATCTCTAACCGCCCACGTTGGAGGACGGCGGGCGTGTCTTCTGTCCTGTTTGTCGCCCCCGGGCCGGGGTGTCCGCCACCGGGCCGGACCAGCGGCTGCCCTCTGGTGGAATGCAGTGTGAGTGGACACGCCACGCCGCGCCCTCGTCAGGCCAGTAAGTCGATTTATTTTGTGAAGGCGACGGCGCCTTGCCGCTTATCGTCAGTGTTTGCCGAGCGTCTCCGTATTGTTTTTGGTGTCTGAGTGCGTGAATGGCCGCGCCGTCCAGAGGTCTGTCTGCCGCTGCCAGGGGGCGGGGTCGGGTCGGATGGGGTCGGCGATGTGTGTTCTTCGCGGGGTATAGGGAGTGGCAGACAACGGCGACGGTTATCGCGTCGTTGTTGGTGACATTGGAGTCGGCGGGGGGCGTCGTCTGATGGAGGCAGGGCAGGGCGGGCCAGGGGGTGGATTTGGATTCCATTGTACGACCTGGTGTGACCCGGGCGTCGTCCCCTCCCGCCCCGCCCCGCACTGCCCCGCCCTGCAGCGCCTTTGTGCTTCACTGTCGCTCTCCATTGCCGCACCCTTTTGAAACGCGAGATAAGGGTTGGTGTTAAGCCTTTCTCCCTCCCGGGCCGGGCCGGAGGACGGCCGCGCACGTAGTCGGGGTGAGCGTGAGCCCCGGCAGGAGGTGAGGTGAGGAGCCCCGGGGGTATTAGACGATGTCGGCGGCGGCCTCGTCAATGCTGCCGTAGGCCGGTGCCGGGCCGGGCGTAGAGCGGCTCCGGGAGGCTCTCTATATCGCTGTCTCTCTCACTCGGGCCGCCTACGCCCCGCCGCGTCTGCGACAGGTATTGGAAGGCCCCCGGCGGGGCTACTGTTTAAGCCCCTACTACTCCGTGTCAAATTACGCGGGCCGGCCGACGGAGCGCGGCGGCGGAGCCAATCAAGTGTTGACGTTGCGTGACCGTGTGTGTGTGTGTGCTAGCGTGTGTGTGTGGCCCTGCCTATGTGTGTGTAAGGCATGTCCATGGACGAGGAGGAGGCGGTGTTTTCTAACAGTCTCTCTCCTCCTGGGATGTCCCTTTGCTTTGACACTACAATTTCACTCTCGTTGACGTCCATGTGCGTCACTGCATTCTTGTCCCGCTCAGCTGGCCGGGCTGGGCCGGGCCGCGGCCGACTGTACAGTGCCGCACCTTTTCGACAAGCGTGCCCGGTATGCGGGTTGGGCGGGGCGGGGCGCCGGCTAGTTCTGAGATAACATGTCGGTGCGGCACATTTTCCCTGCGAAATGCGCGGCCGGGGCGGGGTGCGGTGCGGAGGGTTTAAGTCGTCGATAGGACACATGCCGAGCGCGCCACGGGTGCATTGCCCCGCTATCCATAGTGTCTCCCCCCTCTTCCCTCCCACCCCTCTCTTTCCCCCTCTTGGGATTGGACCCAAGGCCGAGAGACAGAGACAGTGAGTGGTAAACAAGATTGCGGCGCGGCGTTGCACTTGGGAGATTATTGCTCGGGCAATTACTTGAGCTGCAGCAGCTGCTGCAGCAGCGGCATTCTATTAATAAGCGCCTGGGAGAAGAATCGCGGGCGCCCACGTGGAGGTCACGACACTTCCTTTCCCTTTCATTGCAGCTGCTTTGGCGGGGCGGGGCGGGGGGAGGGGGGGGGGTGTAGAGCCTGGGGGCGTAGAGGTCCTCCTCGAGGTTGCTGCCGGCCGGAAGTAGTGGTCTGAGCTGAGCCGCAGCTGGTCGTGGGTACCGCCCCGCCCGGCCCCGCCCGGCCCCGCCCGGCCCCGCCCGGCCCGCAGTAACTCGGTCAGTAAGCTGGGCCGTCTCGGCCACCCACAAGGCGGTTGCTCGCCACGATTTATCTGGCTGTGGCGGAAATGCAGGGCGATACGTGGTCTGGTGGGGCCCGGCCCGGACGCCCTTTGGTCGAACACAGTCGGGACGGACTAGCTGTGGGCTTTTTGTCGCTTGCTGGCAGAAGCCTACTGAATCGCTCGCCCGCCCTCCCTCCCTCGCTCCCGGGAGGCGCCCGAAAGGGTTCCGGCGTTTAAACCCCTCCAATGGCTGCTCTAAGCGCACGAGTAATGGCCGTTGCTGGCTTCCTCGCCAGCCCTACTTTTCTTTCTTTTTTTCCTGTTAACCTTTCGTATGACGTTCCTCTTCTTGTGTTGCAGGAGGCCCTGACGAACGGTCACGATGCGGAGGAAGCCAAGGTGAACGGCGTCAAGGACGAGGCGCCGCTGGCCAACGGCGTCAAGGATGAGGCCCTGGCCAACGGCGTCAAGGAGGAGGCCCTGACCAATGGCCACAAGGAGGAGGCCCTGACCAACGGCCACAAGGAGGAGGGCGAGGCCCTGGTCAACGGCCACAAGGAGGAGGCCGCCGTCAACGGGCACGACGGCGACGCTTCCACGCCCGCCTCGCCCTCTGACGAGGTCAAGGTCAACGGTGACGGCGAGCACGTCAACGGCGACGCCAACGGCGAGGAGATCAAGGAGGCCGGCGACGACAAGAAGGGCAAGAAGGACAAGAAAAAGAGCAAGAAGAAGTGGTCGTTCAGGAGCATCTCCTTCTCCAAGAAGGACAAGTCTAAGCCCACCCGGGAGGACAAGTCCGGCGAGATCGCGGAGGTGAGTGTCTGCCGTGTCTATCTCTCCCGCTCGTGCGGCCCACGCGCCTCCGCCCCGGCCCTGTGCGCTCGTGCTGCTCATGCTCGTGTTTCGTTTTCCTTTTCCTTCCGTGCGGATGTTCTCCGGGCGGGGCGGGGCGGGTACAACTACCTTGCTGATTAGGCCAACAAGGGCCGGCGCCTAACGAAGTGCGTGGCCTGGCGGCGGGTGCGGCGCATTCCAGCCCGCCCCGCCCCGCCCCGCCCCGCCCCGCCCCGCCCCAGCTCGGGTATCTCCGGATGAAATCGGAGTGCCGGCGGGCGGAGCTGACCCCCGGGGCCCCACCCCGCCTGCGGAGTACCGCGTACCGTGACGGGGCATTCCGCCCGTGGCGCGGTAGTACCCGAGAGGTTGAAAAGGGGTCAGCAATTTCGTTAAAATTGTGAACCTAATTGGACTCGTGAAGATGGGGCGTTGTTGTGTGGGCCAAGTCCTGTTGGGTGTGTGTGTATTTTTATCGTAGTGTTCTAACTCCCCCCTCCCCCCCGCCCCACGTGGAGTAGGCCGCTTGTAGTTAGCGCACGTGCGCGCTGTAGGCCTCGATGGCCCGGGCCGGGACGCGGTGAGTTTTGGGGCTAAACGGCCGTGCTGCGCGTCCCTGCTGCAGGTACGAGTGGTGTAATTACCTCCCGGGCGAGTGCGTCCCGTCACTTTGGGCGGGGCGGCGCCATGGCGCGCCAGGACCGGGACCCGACCCGCTTAGCGCCCTGTAACGAGGCTAGGCTGGACTGCAGCTTGATGTGTGTTATTGTCATGACTTTGGGGTCCGGTCCGAGCCGCCTGCTGCTGCAGTTTGTTTTGGTGAGGAGGTTGCTGGCATCCGGCACTTTTTTGGGAGCGTGCTTTGCCCCCTGCCCCCTGCCTGCTGGCCGGCCTGGCCCGGCAGGGCTGCTCCGTGGCGCGTGTGATGTGGAGGGAAGGCATCCGGCGTGGTGGCTGACGGCCCCGCCCCGCCCCGCCCCGCTGGACACGACTGGACCACCGGAAGTTGACAAGTTCCCCCGCCAAAACATTTCGGTCCGTGGCAACGGATGCTGCTGATGCCTTTCCCCCAACCCCGCCACTCTCCCGCGGAGGAAGCACCTGGAGCTGCAGTAGCAGCCGTGGTGTATTCAGATTCGGACCCTCCCCTCCCCTTCTCTCCTTCCCTCTCCTACCCTCCCCTCTCTCTCTCTCTCTCTCTCTCCTTCCCTACCGCCTGTGCGCTGGAACCTAACCAAACCCACCCCCGGGCCGCGTGGCCCGCGCGAGTTGAACGCCCCAGCCCAGCCGGGCGGGGCGCGCGGCGCTGTGTGGGGTGCGTCATGTCGGGAGGGTGGGGTGGGAGTGCGCTGCAGGCCCGCCCCGCCCCGCCCCGCCCTGCCCGCCCCGGCCGGGGGAGAGACTGACTCACGCCCTGCACTACGCCCCGCCACTCCGATCGATGGCATGACTCAGGTGGGGGAGGGAAGAGGAAGAGAGAGAGAGGGAGAGGAGTGTTCACAAATTAGTAAACAGTCCCTTTTGTGTCCTCGGATGGGCGCGCTGCGATGGATGGGGCTTATCGATAAAGAAAGTCTGGCGAAAAGTGTGGTGAGAGGATGAGGGCGGGTCGGGTACTGTACCTGCTATGGTCTGGAGAAGGGTGCTCCGGGGGGCTTATCTGTACCGCATCAACCCTCTTGAGAGGGGAGCGGGGGACGGAATTATTTAGCCGTGCTGACGTGGTGGCGGCGGCCCCGCGGCTCGGGTGACTTACGCCCTCGCAGGGTTTTTCTCCTTTTTTTTCGCCGTTCATCTCTCTTGGCATCGTTGGCTGTTCGGCTTGTGGAGGAAGAAGGGAGGGGAGGGGAGTCTTTGGTCTTCCCTCCGCCCCGGCCGGCCCCGGCCCGTCCCGCTCCCGTCTGAGCATCAATTAGAGCGGCTGGGCTGCTCGGCCGGGCCGGGCCGGGCCGGGCCGGGGCAGGCCGCATCCGATGGAGGTTATGGTCGCGTCTTGCGCGCCGGCCGCCATGCGGCGTCCAGACGGCTGCGAATCTTCTATATATGCTATTGGCCGGTCACAGCGCGCGGACAATGCGTGGCGTGCTCTGAATGCCCCCAGCCCACCCCGCGCCTCGGTAGAGGGTACAGTATACATGTACTGCCAGCCCAGCCCAGTGTGTGACCCGCCAGCCCCAGCAGAGTGTGGGAGCGACGGGGCGTGAGACTGGGCAGCGGGGCTCGGGGGAGGATCGGTGGCGCTCTGCGCTGAGGTTGACGGGCTGCTGGGCTCAGGGGTGTGAGCTCGGGGGAGGAGGGCCCGGGCCATGCCGTGTGGCGCTGGGGTTGACCGGTGCGGGGTGTAATGGACCGTGGTGGCGGAGGGGCTGACGGACTGGATCAGCTCCGGCAGCGCAGTGCTGTGCTGTGATGTCATTACCCGCGGCCGGAGCCGAGCGGACCTCTGCTGTCTCTGGGCTGGGAGGTTACGGACCCTCAGGACCCACAGGGCTCTGCCCGCCCAGCCGTGATTCAATTCTGCTGGTTGTGTTATTTGGGCGCGTGGTGGGAGGGGGAGGGGAGCAGTGGGGCCACGGTGAGGCCCCTCTCTTTATCTCTCTCTCTCTCCCTCTCTCCTACGGGAATACTGGTGGGCAGGAGCGACGGAGAAGGAGAGAGAGAGTGACGGAGGTGGAGGAAAAGGAGCGAGGAACTCGACCCGACCCGCGAGTTGAATTTCGTCCCGATTTAGTCTCTGCTCTCGTGGCATTTGTACTCCAGGCGTGGCGGGGCGGGGCGGGGCGAGAGGAGTGCTGAGGTGGTGCCCCGCCCCGCCCCGCCCCGCCCCGCCCCTCTCCTCCCCACCCCGCGATCCCCCACACCGTCGTCGGCTTTTGTCGGATGCGATTGTAGCAACGGGTCGTAAAATGGGATTGCAGAAAAGTGAGGCGGGGCGCAAATTACTTTCTCTGCTCCTCGAGAAACCCCTCTGGCGGGGCGGGGCGGGGCGTGCAGGGTGAGAACGCCAGGGCCTCTGTCCCCCGACCCGAGCCCCCGCGGGCGTAAGGTTAGGGAGTCATGCCCCGAGAAGGGCGAGGCTAGGCTAAGGCTAGGCGAGAGGTCCCCCCCTGGGGTGTTTGCTTGATTCTGCTTCATCCGAGGGAAAATTCGTCCCCGTCCTCAGGGGGAATGGTGGCTTGTGGTCTGGTGGCGGCGCACAATCTGACGGAGATTTTATTTATTATGTTTAAAATGTGGGGCTGGATGAGGAGGGCGTGTCAGCAGGGGCCCAGGCCCAGGCAGGCGGCGGCGTGGCCTGGAATTAGTTATGAATGTTATATTCACCAGCGCCAAACGGTTGCGTCTGCAGAGGTGGGAGGGGGGACGGGGACGGGCTGGTGGTGCACGTTTTATTCTGTGTCTCCCCTTCTTTGAAAAGTTTCTTCTCCCTCTCTCTCTCTCTCTCTTCTCCGTGTTCTTGTTGGCTCTGGGATGGATGGAGAGCCAGCAGACAGGAGGCATCCGGCCACCACCACCGTATCACCCCACTGCCGACGTCGTGATGAGGTCCGTTGTTAGCAGGCGCAAGCGGAAAGGCGAAACAAAGTTTCGTATTACTTTTCGCGCTCATTTTTTCCCCTTTTGTTTTTGCTTTTGCTTATTTGCTGCCGATGTTCCGACTCCGACGCGATAATTATTAGCCGCGCGAATCCTGTTTCGTGACTTTCGGATAAAGTTTCGGTCCCGGTCGGTAGCGGACTGGCAAGATTCATTTTATCGTTTTCTTTTCTCTTCTTTTTATAATAAAAAGAATGTGAGGGGTGCGGTTGCTGCACGTGTAGACGGGTGTAGCATATATTTTAAGGTGAGTTTATAATTACAGCGTATGGAAACACCTGCGGGGGAGCGGAGCGCGACTCGCTGCTGCCGCTCTGCTGGCTTTTTGAACGGGCGTCGTGTGTGATTGGGAGAGGGGGGGGGGGGGTGGAATGTGGTGACACCTGCGGGCTCCTCGCGGGTGACGGCCTGCCTGCCTATCCTTGGCATGCAGATGCGATGCGTCAGCGGGGCAGTTAGTTAGCCTCACGATGTGCGATGCTCGAGAGGGGAATAACTCTGAAAATTTGTGTGCACCTCGTAATTCCGAAAAATAAATCCTGAAAATTCAGAAAAATGCAGAAAAACTAAGTGTTACTCACAAAAAAAGGGAAAATTCACAAAAAAATTTTTAAAAACATTCAAGCTATAAATGAAAAAAAAAATCATCAGAAACTCACAAATTCACCAAATTTCTTTACCTAAATTCCGCGTTGTTTCCCTCTCAGCGTTGCTGCTGCTGCTGGTGACGCATGCTACAATGCGCGGAATGCGGGGTGTCGGTCGTGGGCGGGGAGGGGCGGCGGCTGCGCACGCGCCCGGCCGGTGACTGTGCCGCCGTGGCGTCTGCGAGACAGTGTGTGAGAGTTTGCGAGAATAGTAAATAATCTCAATCATCTTGTTTCGCGGAGGAGCCGCAGCCGCGCGATGCGTTGTGCAACTTTGTGTGGAGATGGGGAGAGGCGGGGAGGGGGCCGCGTACGGCTCTGCGCCCGCGGTGTGTGAGTCATCTCCTCTCTACTACGGGGCGGGGAGTTGCCGGCCGGCCGCGGCGGGGTGGTGGTGGTGGTGCTCGCCGCTAGGAGGCTCCCGCCCCGCGGAGAGGAGTAGAGTAGAGGGGCGGCAGTGTCGTTTGGCTGTCGGCTTTGGCGCGGGCCGGACCGGGCCGGACCTTACAGGACAGGCCAGGCATGACCCTGGTGTAGCGTCAATGTTTCCCCCATCACTCGCCGCCGGTTGGGCGGAGCAGGCGGAGGGGTTGGCTGATCTGGCCCTATATGGCCCGCGCCTCCCTTTCCATCTCGTTGCCTCTCCTCCCTTTGCGGCAGGGCGCTGAGGGGCGTTCTCTCTCTTTCTCTCTCCCGCTCTCGCTCACTCTGTCTGTATCCCCCCGCCGACGACGTATATTTGCGGTGACGGCCCCGCCGACCGCCCTATAAATTCGCGAATGGAAGGGCGAGAGCGCGCGGTGAGTGTGATGTGTGAATAATTGACCGTGTGAGTGGTCACATGCGTGGGCGTGTGTGTGGGTGTGCGCACGCGCTCTCTCTCTCTTTCACATTGGCCCCCGCATGTGTGCGCTGCAGCTCACTCATCTACTCAGCGCTGCCAACCCTCGCCCTCCATTTACGTACTTTGCTACGCCTTTTTTTAGTACTCTCTTTTTTTTTCCTTTCGAAAGGCAAACACGTGTTTTCTCCCTCGCACCCTTTGGCGTGCCCCGCCCCGCCGCTGCGCTACATTGCGCCCCTCTCCCGCCGCCACTCTCCCCCGGTGTAAAGCTCTTTTTATATCTTTGGGCCCTTCTTGTTATCCCCCGAGAGGCCCCGGCCGCCGGCGCGCCCCGCTCTGCCCCCGCTCCGTCCCCCCCCCCCCCCCCCCCCCCCCCCCTCCACTTCTCCCAGGCTGGCTGGCTCGAGGGGTTGGTTTGCCCGCGAGGTAGCCTCTTCATAAGGCTAGCAGCCCCTGGGCTTTTGCAGAGCCTATTCACGCTTATCCAGGTGGCAGAATGAGGCTAACGCCAACCCCCCTGCCCCGCGGCCCACCGGCGCAGGCAGGCCCGGAGGAAAACTGGGCCAATTTTGGTGCCATTTTTCATCCCCTTGGTGCGTTTGTGCGCGCGGCCCGGCCCGGCCCGGCCCCGTCGCTGGAGGCCGTGTTTCACCACCCAAGTGGTGCGGCCTAGCCAGCCTGCCTGGCCTCGGGTGTGGCCGGGGAAGGGAAGGGAAGGGGGCTGCCGCCCCCCCTCTCCCCACTTCTCTCCTAAGGGCGTTGCTTCGCGTGGCGCTGAGCCAAAATTTGCCTGGCTCTCATCTCATTTCCGTTAGGAAGCGCCCACACAGAGAGAGGAAGTGAGACACGAAGGCAGAAGAGGCGCCCGCACAAGAGGGAGGGAGTGAGACTCTAAAGGAGCTCAGCCCGGACAGGCCCTGCCCTGTGCAACGCGCTCCTCTTTCTGATATGCAAATTATGAGAGGAGTCGTGTGCGAGGGGGTGGGGCAAAGGGGCAGCGCATCGACCCCCTCGGGCGCGCAGAGTACACCACACCGCCTCTAGAGTGGACCCTCCTGGACGCTGTTTGGTGTGACACATCATCCCCCTCCCGTGCGTCTGCTCTTCTCCTCTCGTCAGCCGCCCCCGCGCCGCCCCCGCGCCGCCCCCGCGCCGCCCCCTGGGAAGGAAAGGAAGGGCAACGCCTTGTGCGGGGCGGAGGCCGCTCGTCTCCATGGAGACGTGCAAACCGCATCGTCTGCGGCGGGCTGCGGTGGCAGTGGCACCTCGAGCCCCACATGGGGTAGCGCCCCGCCCCGCCCCGCCCCGGCTCGTGCTGAACCCGCGCGAGGTGCTACCGCTGCTGTTATTATTATAATTCATCGGCCGTCTGTCGCGGCGCGCGGCGCGCGTAAGCCGTTAAGCGCGTGCGGATACTATTATTTTGGCTTTGGCGTGAGCCTTGTCTCCCGTCTCGGTTGCTGTACGTCTGCGTGTGTGTGTCTGTGTGTGGGAAACGTGCGGGGCGGGGCGGAGAGTGGATGGGTATTGAGATGGGATGGGAGAGGGGAGATAAAGTGTCGTTTTGCCATACGGGACGGCGCGCTATGTATGTTGTGTGCTTAGCGTGAGTGAACGAGGCGTTGATGGGGGTGAGTGAGGAGGGGCAGGAGGAGGGGTGGTTCTAGCTGCTCGAGGATGTTGGTGGAGAGGAGGCTCCTCGAGGACGACGCCGTGTGTTGTCGTTGTCGTCGGGGTGCGGGCCGTGCCGAGGGCTCGGCTCGGGTGCGCTCCGCTACGCCCCGGCCCAGCCTGGCGTTGGGCGGGGTGGGGTTCACGTTTGCAAGCGCCAGCCAGCAGCCTGTGCGCTGCGCTGTGCCGGCCGGCCGGCGTTGGGCGTGTGCTGTTGTGGCGTTGCGGGGCGGGGCGGGGCGGGGCGGGGTGAGCTCCCCTCCGGTCCTCCTCCACTGTCTGGCATCGATCGGTCGAAGCCCTCCCCTCCCCTCCCCTCCCGCCCTCTCCCGCTCTCCCCTCGCGGCGATCGCCCGCCACCCCCTCCCTCCCCTCTCGTTTTGCCCTTTTGCCTGATGCTGGGTCCATTGGCGTAGCGTGGCGTGGCGCGTCTGGCGGGGAGGGAGGGAGGAGAGGGGAGAGGTACGCGAAAAAGCCGGCTGCCTTGGGCGAGCGGGGAGGGCGGGGGCGGCGCGGGGTCTAGGTGAGGGGCTGACTGGTTGCTTCCTCCACTGTGCTCCACGGCCCGGCCCGGCCCGGCACAACGCTCGCTACCCACCTTGTCGCTACCCCGACTGCATGGCGGGGCTGATGGACACCGCTGGACTGCGGGTCTCCGCCCTTGTCCCCGGCCTACTTAATTCGGAATTTGCAATCTGGGTGCGTAGCTACGCCGCTGTTGCTGGGCACGGCACTGCACCGCCTACTCCCCCTGCCCTGCCGCCTGCGCTCCCCTCGCGAACAGACCCTCCCTCCCCCCCTCCCCCCGCAGTCACGTGGCGTGGGCAGCAGGGCCAGCAAGCAGCGCACGCCGAGCGATGGTCAGTCGGCTGACGGACTGCCGTGCAGCGAGGGCGAGGGGTGCCGGTGAGCGAGTCTCCAACCCCTAACCTCCACCCCCACCTCGAACCCCTCTCTTTCCTCTTCCCTTTCCCGTATTCCTCCCTTCGCCCGCTCCCCCACACCCGATTCGCTCCTTCTCGAGGGCTTATCCAGCTCGGTCCGCTAAGTCGCGAGGGTGCGCCCTCCGGCTCTCTCTCCCTCTCTCTCGCACCCCTGTCTTCCTCCCCTCCCCGCGCTCACTTCCCTCTCTCCCACCCGGAATGGTGCACGCCACTCGCTGCGCCCTGCGCCCCTGCCCTACCCTGCCTGCCTACTACGCGCAGCAAAACAATCGTGCAGGGGGGTGCGCTCCTTCTTTTTCTCCCCGTCTCTTTCCCCTTGCCTTTCTCCCTGGCAGCGAATGATATTCCTGGAAATAACGCTCGTTGTGGACTCGCGGATCCGTTTTGCCCTCCATCACCCCCCGCCCTTCCTTCCGCCCCCCTTCCCTCCTCCCCCCGCCTCTCTGTCCCCACACCTCCGCAGCCCTCTCTCTCTCTCTCTCGGCTGAATGGGGGACCCCGAGGGTCGCCCCTGATGATTTATTCGAGACCACACCCTTCCCTCCCCGCCCGGCCGGCTCCTCACCCCCTCCTCCCCCCCTCTCCCCTCCTCCTCACCCCCTCCTCACCCCTCCTCCCCACCCCCTCCTCCCCTCTCCCCTCCCCTCCTATCCTATGCTTTGCCTACCCGCGTACGCACGGTGCATGTGCGATGCGGCCCGCCCGCGCCGTGTCCACGACTCGCCCTGTCTCTCTCGCACCAAGGCACGCGCAACCGCGCCCCGCCCCGCGCTCACTCTCTTTCAGTTTGCCGCCGCGTCCACCCCTCTTCCTTGTCCTCATCCTCCTCCTACCACTACTACTTTTATGTATCTTGTATAGTGTATTTGCGGTAATAAATTGAAGGGAATTGAGAAAAATGGCGGTCGTATCTGGCGGGGGCGGGGCCGCAGTGCGTGTCCCTGTCGGTCACTCCTCGCTGTCGCTTGCATGCGGGCTGGGCGGCGCGGCCCAGGGGGCCTCTACGTAAATGGGCTGTACCGCCACATGTGCGGGTCCTCTGCGTCCCCCCCCCTGGTGGTGGTGCGGGAGCCAGGCCCGCCCGGGTCGGGAGATTGGACGCTATTTCTGAAGTCGCGCCGTCGTGTCGTGGTCTCTGGAATTCCCTCTCTCGCGCCCGCGGTGCGGCAGCCTTTGAGCCCCCGCTGCTCTGCGCGCGCATTCTGTTAAGTCAGCGAGTAGTAGTGCGTTGGTGAATGAGGGCGCGC
Organism: Frankliniella fusca; assembly: GCA_029379305.1. Taxonomy (NCBI): domain Eukaryota; kingdom Metazoa; phylum Arthropoda; class Insecta; order Thysanoptera; family Thripidae; genus Frankliniella; species Frankliniella fusca. Next base: position 1,004,860 of record JAHWGI010000383.1, on the reverse strand, counting down.
CTTGTGCGGAGGGAGGGGGCTGGTGGTGGTGGTGCGGTATGGTGGTTTACGTGGGATGCCTCGCGTCTGTCTGCCGTCGGATGGAAAGGCATCGCAGCGTCGGCTCCTGTTTCTCCCTGTCGGGGCGGGGCGTGGCGGAGCGTACAGGGGGCGCTGTGTTGCGTCGTCCATCTCTCTCTCTCTGGCGTTCTTAGTGAGGCAATTAACGCCTGCCGTGGCGTGCTGGCCGGCTGCACCGGCGCGATGGTGGGCTCCAAGTCGAAGTCTGTGCGCCTGACCGGGCGGCGTGGTGAGGCTCCCACACCGCATGCGTGTTGAATGGACTGCCTTGTTTCTCCTCCTCCTCCCGGTGGTGACTGTCAGGTTGCGGCGGACAGGAGTGCGTTTGTGTGCATACGGCCAGGCAGGCCCGGCAGGCCGTGCTGAGTTTGACATCCCAATGAGGCGCTCTGTTGCGCTTGGAGGTGAGGTGAGGTGCGAGCGAGGGGGAGATCACTACGACTCCCTAAAAAAATCATCTTAAAAAATCTGAAACACTTCCAAAAAAAATCAAAAGAAAATCAAGAAGAAAGTTACTGATAAATCAGAAGAATCGAGATAAAATTAACAAATAAAATACTGAAAACAAATTTTGAAAGTCCAAAATAGTGAGAAAAAATCAACATTCATCAAAAAGTTTGATTAATTTTCATAATTTTCTTTAAAAATTGAAAGAAAAATTAAACCAAAAAATATACAAAATGTGTACAGTGATTTTTTTTTTACTTCTGATTTTTTGATGAGTATCCCCCCTCGTGGCCGTCGTGAAGGCCTCCGCCCCGCACCGCCTGATACGAACGTATACATCAGTCCTTGTCGCCCTCATTGGAGGAGGGGGGCGGTCATTTACCTAGGGCATCGCGGCTGGCGCTGGAGTGCGACAAGGACACTGGTGCCAAGAGGGTGTTGTTGCTCGGCTGGGCCTGCCCTCGCGGCTTATTACTTATATGACTCGTGCAGTTCTGCCAGTTCCTGTTCCAGAGAGCTCTGTACGTTCTTGGAGGAGTATAGGCTGTGCCCGTTTCCCGTTTCCTCGCGGCGCGGCACGGCTAGTATCTAACAAGAAGTGTGACTCAGCCGCGGGTGACGTGTGCGCTGCACGGTGCGCGAGCGGACTGTACCAATGCTGCAGGCGGGGGGGCAGAGCGGCGGACGCACTGTACTGTCCCGCTGGTCACTGCCCCCGCCCCCTCTCGGTGTCCTGCTGGACATCGAAGGGGAGCTCGTGTTTCCTCTAACCTGTGGTGGTGCACGGTGGTGCCCGCGTGAGGCTTCACCTGACTGACGAGGCTTTGGGCCCCTTTAGGGGCTCCTTGGCTGGGGCCCGCCGCGCCGCCGCCCGACAACACTACTCTGTGAGAGAAAAAGGGGGGAAGGGGGGGGGGCACCGTTCATGTTGGTGTTTTTATTTTATTATAAACTACTCGAAATCGGACCGAGGGGGAAGCAACTCTGAAATTTTTGTACACCTCGTACTTTTAATTCAGAAAGCTTTTGGAAAATACAGGAAAATTCACAAAACTTAAGGAAAAATTCCAACAAAATTGCAACTCAAAAAGAAAGAAAAAACAGCAAATATTTAGCACAATTCTCAAAACTTGTTCATCAAAATTCAGAGTTTTGTCTCTCGAATCGAATGCACACTGTAAAAAAGTGTTAGCTTTGTGTGTTATTTTTTCTTTCTTTTTGGGAGAGTGGGGTAAAAGGGGGGGGGGGGAGATGCGACGTCTCCTGACCGTGGGCGCAGAGCCCCGCAGCCCCGCCAGTGCCAATGGGGTGTGAATGGCTCGTCTCATCAACGTCCTCTCTCCATGTCGCCTTTGCGCCAATTGTGTATGTGGCTGGCTGGCTGGCGGTTGCGGGCGGCACGATGACCCCCTCGGGGTGAGGAGGAGGAAAGGGAGGGGAGAGGGGAGTGACATGACTAGTGAATGTGGTGATAGTGCATAGCGTCACGGGCGTAATGGAGGGAAAGGAGGGGATGGGGTGGGGGAGATGGCTCTGAGATTGGCGCGATATGATTTGACACAATACAAACTCACCCTCCGACGCCACTGACGCCGCCGCCGCTGCCGCATCGCATCCCCCTCGGGGCGCCGGGTCGGGTCGGGCCGGGCCGAGGCAGTTTGTCAGCCTGATGATGGCGACGCGTTTGTCCATCCGTACAGCGGGTGACGTCTCTCTCTCTCTCTTGTGCTCTCGTTTCTCTCTTGTCGCCGCCTCATTGTGAGAGCGGCCGATAAATTTGTGGCCGTAGTGTGGGGTGGGGTGGGTGGGGCCCCCGGCGACGCGGCGGGGGTAATGAGGGTCCCAAGTGGACGGCCGGTCGGGCGGGGCGGGGTGGGGCGCGAGAACGCCCTCCTCGAGTGACATACCGCGGGCGGGGCGGGGCGGGGCGGGGCGCGGCGCTGCGTGGCGTGTCGATAAAGTGAATGATTCGGTCGAGTTCCACGTATCGGTGGGGCGGGATCTGTTTATGGGCCGCGCGGCGCAGCAGTGAGTGGCTCCTCCTTGCTACCCGGTCATTACGAGTCACATAAATTACTTCACAGTTTTATACGTATTCGGTTCGTGTTAGTTTCTTTTCGTTTTGTTTTTTGGTATTTCTGGGGATAGCTCGCTGTGATGTATTAAGTAGTGAAATTGAATTGGTTGCGCTTGTTTTTATTTTTTTTTACGGCAGAGGGCCCCGCAGCCCTGTTCCCTTCCCTCCCAGTGCCGTATAGTTCTATACGAAAAGGGGTTTTATTTTATTTTATTAAGTGGCTATTTTATCTCGAGTCGCCGGCGGCGGCGGCCGAGAGAGTGGCCATATGCATAGGCGAGCGTGGTCTATTTCCCCGTAACTCATCTCTGACAACAGACGCGGGAAGGCCTGGTGGTGCCCTACTCCAGGGCGGGGCGGGGCGGGGCGGGGCGGGACTGTGGTGCGCCAGCTCTCCCCGAGTCCAGTACTGTGCGGTGTCCTGTCCAAGGGGGAAACCACTCTGAAATTTTTGTACATCTCGTAATTCATAAAAAAAATTAAAAAAAATACAGGAAAATTCGGAAAAAATCACAAATTTAGGTAAAATTCAAGCAAAAAAAATTCTTCAAAAATAACTAGACATTATAAAAATTTACAAATTTACTAAACTTATCAAAATTTGTACACCAAAATTCCGACTTGTTTCCCCTCTAGTCCCGCCGGACCGGAGCTGAGTCGCGGCGGCGGGGCCGGGGCTCCATCCGGGAACTGTACTCGGTGGTCGCGACGCGATGTGTCTTGTGTTGAGGCTGGTCAGTGATGGCGCTGTGCGCGTGTTTCTAAGTCTGTCTCGTCCTGACTCGACCTGTTTCCTCTCCCGCGCCGTTACGAGTCGCGGCGGCGGCAGCCACCAGGGGGGGTCAAGGCTGCGTGACCCCGTGACGTCACCTCGCGGATGCAAACACACTTACGCACAGTCGTAACAGAAGTCATATTACTTCTCCCGGCGGTCTGCCGCTTCTGCCGCAGTGGAAGTCGTGCGTCGCGGCCGGGCCGATATACTACTGTACGGCGTCCGGTGCACCTTGGTCCAGTGTGGCCGTGGTACTTCCCCCTATCCTCGTGCATGCCGGCCCGCGCCGCGCGCTTGGGCGTTGTAAGGTCCTGTAGACAAGGGGTTGCGGTGCCCTGTGTGTTGCCTACCTGCAGGGGAGTCTCTAGCTCAAGTTGCCTACCTTTCAGGCGGTTCACTATAGCGTCAAACAGGGGCGGAGGGGGGGGGGTGATCGCTCCCTCGCCCACCCCCGCCCCCTGCCCCCCGCCCTAACAAGCGCCTGATCGTGCCGGATGCGCCGCACCTCGCGAGATCTCGCCTGATCGCTAGTTGCCGTTGAAATCCTCGTATGCTATCTCGGGCGAGACCTCGTGCTGCTGGTTTGACTTCGAGAGGTACTTCCTTTGTTCGCCCGGCGGCCCAGCGCGGCTAGCCCAGCCCCGCCACGCCCCGCCCTGCGCCGAGTGCGGCCGCCCGAACGGGCCGGACGGGATGCGGAGCCGAGTGCGCGCGCCCCCCGGACCGGACCGGACCGGGCTCCGTCACGTGATCGCGGTCCCCGCCGCGGGCGCGAGGGGGCGCCACTGTCCGCGGCGGCGGCGCGGCCCCCCGTCTCGCCTCGCGGTCCCTGCGCGCCGAGGGTATCGCCGCGCCGCACGCCTGCTCTGTCGTCTCATCTTCTGATTCAGTGGCGAGGGGGGCATCAGTCATACAAAATGTGTACCGGGTGTTTCTTTGAATACGTAAGTGTTGCGGGATTGCATACTCGCCAGCGCTACAGGGGCCATGGCGCCTTACGGGTAAATGGGGCAAACCCGCAACATTGTTACGCATTCAAAGAAACCCCCGGGACTATGATTTTTTATTATTGTTTTGTTTTTGTTTGTTCGAGAAATTTCTCTGTTTTTATTGATAAATTTTGATCGTTTACCACAATTTCTGATTTTGTGTTTCAGTTTTATTTCGGGTTTTTGTTATTTTTTTCTCGATTTTTCGTTTTGATGTTCCGTATCTTCTTTATTGTGTTTTGATGTTTTGTTTTAATTTTTTAAATGATGTTTTGGGGGGGCCTACAATGATTTTTCGAAGTCATTCCCCCCTTCACCTCGTTCCGAAGATCGCTCTCGTTCTTTGGTTCTTGTCGCACCAATAGCGGTGGCCTATGTTAGGAATGCAGGGCCCCTCTAGTGCTAAAAGGACGGAGGCGCGAGAGCGCTATCTTCGGAATGAGACGGCTGCTACGCTGTCGGGGTCGGTCCGGGCTTATTGGCCTGCGGGACCGACTGCCGTGCTGGTGTGGGTGGCCCGACCCGGGCCCGGATGTGCAATGGGCTCTTGTGGTGGTCGCGGCGGCGGTGGTGCTGCTCAGTTCAGGATGTTTGGGGAGCTTCCCTCTCTGACACGCCACCGCCAACTCGTTTCCATCTGCAGTCGGGTCGGCAGGGCAGAGGGTATTATGATTATTGTTATTTTTCCTCGAAGTCGGGTCGCATAGGTTGTGGTGGGGTGGTCGTGCGGAGGGGCGCAGTATGCTAGTGTGTGCGTGCAGGCCGAAACGTCTGCGCCTCTGGGGTGCACGTACACGGTCGGTATCGATGCGTTTCCTCCTACCACGTAACCCCCGACCGAGGAAAAAAAATTCTTAATTTTTGATTTAAAAAAAAATCTTAATTTTTGATTTAAAAAAAATTCTAAATTTTCGTGAATTTTTTATGAATTTTACCTTAATTTTCCTGATTTTTTTTCCACTGAATTTTTCTGATTTTTTTTCTTGAATTTTTCTGATTTTTTTTTCTTGAATTTTTCTGAATTACGCGGTGTGTTAAAATGTCAGCTGTTTTCCCCTCGCCCCCGACCCTCCGACCCGATTTGAAATTGCCCACAGGCGCCGGGCCCGCTGCTGCTCGACCCGATCGCCGTGTATAGTGAGTGCTTCGGCCGCCAGTTGTTCACTTCCCTCCCGACCCTGTACGCGCGCGCGCGCAGAGTCATACGGATCTACCCGCTCCCCTCTCGCTCCTCCCCCTCCTCGGGCAGGCAGGCAGGCAGGCAGGCGCCTTCCGGTGGTGTGTCCGACTGTGAAATGAGCTGTCTGGTTCTGGTGTGCAGTGTGCGTGCCTTCTCTCTCGCACTCATCAGCCGCGCGCACTTCGAGCAGGGCTGGAGGGGAGGGGGGCGGTGCATTAGCGGCAGGACTTCACGCTCCGCGGCACAAATTTTGTATTCGCGTTTGGCGGGCGCGCCGCCCCGCCCCGGTCCGGTCCGCGCCGGGCAATCGGCCGCGTCGCGTGGTTTGTCACTGTCAGGGGAGTGGAGGTGGTGGTGGTGGTGCAGCAGTGCGAGAAGGGTAGGAGGTTCGTAACTTATTGTTTCTCTCTACGGATAGTGTGAGTGTTTTTTAACGTGGTGGCGTAGACATGGGGGTTGGCTCTGGGTTGTCGTGGGCTGCTCTTGCGGCTGAGGGCCTCGACGGTGACGCTGGTGGTGGAGATGGATGGTTTGGCGCCGCTGGCGCTTAGGCTAGCCGAGCCGAACAAAGAGTATCCGTCTTTGCCTTTGTCGTCCCCCCCCCCCTCCCCTCCCCGGTGTACTACAAACATCGTCTGCTGCCCCCTGCGCCGGGTCGGAGCAGCGGGTCGCTCAACATAACCAACCCCCGCCAAATGAAACTGCGCGCCCCGCCCTGCCCCGCCCCGCCGCGGGTCGCCTCGCGCCAGCTCGTCGATGCCCCCAGCATCGTGTGGACGGGGTGTGGCGCGGAGCGGCGCGGTGCAGGTCGCCGTTAAGTGACGTGCTGAGGGCGCCGCCGAAGCCCTCGCGTTCCGTCGCGTCGCGTCGGTATGATGGCTGATTAATTATGTGGCGTCGCGACGCGGCGGCGGCGGTGTGGCGGCCAGCTGTAACAGCTGCTCTCTGCCTCTCTCTCTCACTCTCACTGCGCCGCACGACACCTGCACCCGATCCATCCATCTGTCTCACTCCTACTCCAGAGTTGCGCAAGTCGTAGAGAGGAGAGGAGACATTTTTCTGCCTCTGGGTGATGCGCATGTTGTGGCGTGTGACGCACGGGACGGACGGGGTCTGCTGCTGGTGGGCGTCCGTGGGGCGGGGTGCGAGGGGGAGACAACTCTAAATTTGAGTGTCAACATTTTGTGAATTTTTATAGAATTTTTGTGAGTTTTCTTGGGAATTTTATCTAAATTTTCCGGAATTTTTCCAAAAATTTTGAACATTTTTCCTCTTTTTTGGTGAATTTGTCCTGAATTACGAAGTGTACAAAAATTTCTGAGTTGTTTCCTTCCCGGTCGGGTGGAACTGTTAGATCGCGCGTCGTTCGGGATTTGCCGCCGCTGCTGCTGCTGCTGCTGCTGCTGCTGCATGCCGTGGTTGGGTCTGGGTGGGCTATGGGCGTGACCGGAAGCGGCAGCTGTGAGCGGGTTGTTGGGCCGTGCCGGGCGGGACTCGTGTCAGACGCCCGCTGACGATCTTCGTATGACGAAGATCCCGAGGCTTATGTGTGGCGCTTGCAGGGGGCCGAATGGGCGCGGCGCCCGCTGGTCGCGTAGGGGTCCATACATGTATCGCGGATCAGAGTGTTGATCTGGTCAGGCCCGCCCTGCCCGCCCTGTGCCTGTGACGTCGGCGGGGCGGCCTTCTCCGCCTCCTCGCTGTGTTGACAGGGCAGGGTCTCTGTGGGCCGTGTAAGTTGTCGGGGGCGGCGGCGCTCGGGCGGCGCGCGGCAGGCCAGGCGGCAGGGGCGCAAATACATATCCCGCCCCCCTCATGGCGCTGCCCCCGCGCCGCGCCCCGCCACGCCAAGGTCTCTCGAGGCGCTCGTCCGGCCCGGCCCGGTCCTCGCCGCCCGGTTGTGTCGCAGAAGAGTGGAGTTATGACACTACGCCGTGTCCGTTCCTCTGACCGAAAAAAAATAAAAAAATACGAACAGCTTGAAGTTCACCTGTTTACTCTATGTCGACTCATTTTGTTTCGACCGCGCGGCTAAGTCCCTCTGCATCCTGCTCCCTTGTCTCTCTGTTGTTGGTCTTTTGCGTCTTTGGGCCAAGGTCTCTGCAGCTGCCGCTGTTGTCGGCGCCGCTGCTCTTCATGTAAACGGATTGGAGCAGCTCGCGACACAGTCCACTTAGCGGGGATGAGAGACGGCGACTAGCAGCGTTCAGCGTTCCTCGCCCCGCCGAGGCTGCGCCCCCCGTCTCGAAACCTTCCTGCTGTCATCCGCTTTCTTTTCAAAAACAAAACAAGGGGGAAAAAACTGCACTCTGGTTTCCTCTCTGTCTTTTGCGGATACTGTACCGGACGGCACCTGTGCAAGAGGGTTGCCTGCTCGCACGGGGCTCTGAGACGGTGCGCGACCCGCGACCCTGCCGCCGGCAGCACATGCATCCGCTCCGGTCTCTGCTGCGGAAGGCAGCAGGCGAGGGTCTGTCTGTCTGTCTGTGGGCGTCCCCGGACAAGGATGTTTTTATTTTTGAATTGACGAGATCGTCATCTCTCTCCCCCCGCCTCTCCCCCGGTGCGGTACCGCGTGACCACCGCGCTGTCTGAAACTCTACGCCGGTATGCCGATATGCCTCGCCGCTGACACCTGAGCCGATTACTCCCCCTCCCCCTCCCCCGCTTCCTCTCCGTCTCCTCTTGGTACGACACTACGACGCACTAGGCTAATAACGCAGTAGATGCAGGCTTCATTGACAAACAGTACGACTCCCCGGTCCGCCGGCCAGCGCCCCCCCCCCCCCCCTCCCTTTTCCCTCTGGTCCCTTCCACCCACGACCGACAGCTGCACGTGGGCTTTGCGCTGCTCAGCTCTGGGTGCAGGCCACCCTCTCCTCCCCACCCCCGCCGCGCATCTCCGCTGCTTGAGCCGCGGAGTAAGTTCATGGTTGCTAGTCTTAGTTTTTATATTTTTGGTGTGTGTGTGTGATTCTGGTGTATGTGTGTTTGGTCTTTGGTGCCCGACGCGGTTCGTTGGCCCGCTGCGCTTGGCGCCCCGCCTGGCCCGGCCCGGCCTGCAGGGTGATTCCGAACACCGTTTTGTAGTGCCCTCTCTCTCGCTCTCCATGCCCATGCCCCGTGAGAGCGACAAGGAGAGAGCGATGAAACCAGTGTGCAGAATCACCCTACTGGCCCGGCCCGCTGCGGCGCGCACTTAGTCTTGGCGATTTACTGGCGTGCGCGTGCGCAGTGCGTTGGGGAAGGCCAGGGGCCAGGGCGCGTCGCACCTCGGCGACAAAGACCCGACCAACTCAGGGAAATTAATTTTCAACCGAAGAGGGAACCCTGTGTGCATTGTGCGGCGGTTTTCTTTTCGCTGGAACTATTGGTGGGCTGCTTGAAACGGCCTTGCCCTTGATGCCGCGTGCGGTGGAGGTGCTGGGCTGAGCTGAGCGGGCCGGGGTCCGGGGTGCGTGATTCACCCCGGTGGCGATGCGATGATGACGCGGGGCCGCGGAATGCTCTGATCTGCCCGCAGGACGGGGCGACGGGCGCGGTGACATTGTTGTTGCTATTCGAGTTGTCGGCCAGGTCCGGCGCCGTGGCGCCCGCTTGAGTGTCAGAGGTCCTGGACCTCACCTCGGTGACGCTCCCCCTCGGGCTCGTACCATCCCACCCCGCCCCATGCTCCACCCGTCCGAAGGGGCCCGGGGGGCGGGGCGGGGCGGGGCGGGGCGGGGTGAGGCGGTGGTGCACGCCAGCCTCACGGGGCGCGGCGGGGTGCGGCGGGCCGGGCCGTGCTTCGGGTCTGGCCCTGGGTATAAAAGAGTGCGGGTGGTCGCGCGTCGCTCAGTCCCACACTCTGCAGCGCGATGGAAGCCGCCCCCGTTGCCGTCGTGCCCGAGACCGCCGTCGTCGCCGCGGGCGAGGAGGCAGCTCCGGAGCAAGTCGCGGTGCCGCCCCCGGAAGCCACCCCGTCCCCCCAGGCGGCTGACGCGCCCGGAGCCGCCCCCAGTGACAATGAAGTGCCGCCCCCGAGCCCCGCGCCCGCGCCAGCCCCTGATGCGCCCGCAACCCCCGTTGGGGGTGAAGTCGCTCAGGTTCGCTCAATGAGCTGCGAATTGTTTGAAGTAGTGCTTCGCTTTGAGGTTGGGACCGTTTGACCTCTCCCCTCCGCCGCGTGTACAGTGTACAGAGCACTGTGTTGTGAGCTCCGAGTCAAAAAGTCGGGTCACTCTCTCGCTGCCTCCCGCTCCGCTCTGGGACGCCCCGCCACCGCGCCCTCCTGTCTCGGTTTTAATAAAGTCATGTGTTGTCAATTGTGTCAGGGGTCGGCTTCGCTACGGCAGCACGCCCGGCTCAATACTCCATACTGGCTGTCACCTCACTTGACTTCGGCCGGGTATCGGGCCAGTGTAGCCTATCACATGTGCAGTTGGTGTCAAGCCTTTGAAGCTAAGGGGAAACAACTGTGAATTTTGGTGTACTCATTTTATGAAGTTTTGTGAATGTTTTTTGATTTTTGTTAAATGTTCACTTAAATTTTACCTAGATTTTTTGTGAAATTGCCGAAAAAAAAAAGTTTTTGTGGGTTTTTAACTTTTCTGATTTTTTTTTCTGAATTACGAGGTGTACAGGGTGTTTCTTTGAATGCGTATCAGTGTTGCGGGATTGCATAGTCGCCAGCGTTGTAGGGGCCATGGCGCCTTACGGGCGGATGGGGTAGGCAAACCCGCAACACTGTAACGGAAATTTTAGATTTGTTTCCCCCTCGCTTTGAAGTCTTTACGCTTTCCTTTTTTTCTCTGTCTCTCTCTCTCTTTCCAATTATTAACGCTTTGTTTTATCTCTGACATTTTCAGAAGGATGAGAGCCCCGCTGCCGAGAAGGACGCCGCCGCCGAACCCGCCGCAGAGCCGGCCGCCGAGAAGGAGGCCGTGAAGGAGACCGAGGCCGCTGCCGAAGCCGCCCCCGCCCCCGTGGCAGCTGAGGCCGAGGCCAAACCTGCTGAACCTGCCAAAGAGGTGCGGGTCGTTTCTATTTTCTATGCACATCCGATAAACCCTGGTCTCTTGTTGGTCATCGTAAAGACCGTATAACACGAGTGGGTTGTCATGGGCTTCTCTTACTTTTGTCAACCCCTAGTGTAATACGGTCGTAACCTGTAATTTACTACAGGATGTTCCTCCTCCCCTGCCGCAGTCCCCTCCCCCCACCGAGGCTCCCCCTCCGACGCCTGTTGCCCCCGCTGCCCCCGTCGAGGAGTCCAAGACCGACGCCGTGACAACATCCTCCGTGTCCTCGGAAACGACCGTCGAGTCGACCGCCTCCTCCGTGGTTGTGACCAACAGCGTGGTGACCGAGAGCAGCAGCACCGTGACCACTGAAACCACCACCTTAATCACCAATGGAACCACAAACGGCATTGAAGAGGTAAAAAATGAATCTTAGTCTTCTCCCTTTCTCCAAATTTATAGCATTCCTTCCTTTGAACTTGCTTTTTCCTGCGTCTTTTATGGGGTCAAATTCTTTACTTTCCTCTGTCTTTTTCACTGTCTTCTCTTTTCTTCCTTTTACTACATTTAATCCACCCTTCCTTATTTTAATACTTCCCAATCTCTACTTTCCTCTGTCTTTTTCACTATCTTCTCTTTTCTTTCTTTTACTACATTTAATCCACCCCTTTTCTTATTTTAATACTTCCCAATCAAAATTATATCTTATAGCTTACATAAGATTATGGAACTATAATTTCCTCTAATGTGGTGATGCACCTGATAACACCTCAGAAAGCATTTTCGATGAAAGTAATTATTATAGTTCCAGACATATGTCATAGCTCAAACAGGTGAACTGGGGAGAATTGGCTACTTTAAGATTCCTTAATTCAATGGTGTGGCATTAGTTAGGATCCTTGCTCTACTTCATAATTTGTTTTAACTTTTCTTGTCAAGTAACTTGAACATTCCGAGATATGGATTGAGGATTCAACAATATCACCTCTGACATCTTGTGTTGTCACTGTTTTGAAGGTGGTGTCTGCTGCTAAGGTGAGCAGTCTGGATGTTCCCGTACCAGAGATCAATGTCCAGCCTGCCTCCCCTGTTGTCTCCGAGCGATCCCCCATTGAAGTTAAGACAGAGGTGCCCTCAGAGGAAAAAACCCCCGTCCCAGAAGCCATTCCTGAAATTCCTGTTCAGACTCCCGCTGTAACTCCCGCTCCCGTTGAAAAACCCGCTCCAGTGGAAACTCCTGTCGAAGTTCCATCTCCACCCACACCTTCCACCGCGCCAATGTCACCAGACTCGACAACCTTGCCCGAAGCAACTTCTCAAGTACCCTCAGAATCTAAATCTCCTGCTGTACAGACCCCGAAAACTGAGGCTGCTCCTTCACCTTTAGAGGCTGCTGAACCCACAGTCCAAGTCCCTGAACCCATAGCTGTTCCTGAACCTACCGCCGAAATTTCGGAACCTACCACCGCAACCGCAGAATCTCTCCCTGCCCCTGTAGAAGCAATTCCCGAACCCCTCCCTCCCGCTACAGATGAGGTTCTACCAGTTTCTGAGCTTCCTCCCCCTCCCCCTCAAGACCTGTCTTTGGAGCCTGAAGAGAGCAAGGATGCCGTAGTAGTAAATGGCATTTCACCTGTAGACGAAGTTCCCCTCCCCTTGCCCACACCAGAGGTCCTTGCGGCAGAGGCAGCTGAGAAGACGGAGCAGACTACACAGGATGAACTAAATGTAGGTGAACTTGGAGGCAGATGGTACTTGATTGTAGTTTGATGTGGCCGTTCCTTGGCATTAAGTGTGGCATGCTCGGGTGGGGCATGTTCGATGTTGTTTCTGCTCCAGGTCGCGTATGGCTGTGCATTTAACATAAACTAATTTTAAAATTACGACAGAAATCTGCTTATTGTGAGTCTCTTTGAACAGGTCTGGTGCTGTGGTTCCTTGGGTATCGCGTATTGTAGCAGTAGACACGCACCGCCCACTTCCTCTTGGGCAGTGCATGTGGTTGCACTGAGCACAAAGGTGCATGTTGGAACCCACACTGCCAGCTCTTTGTGTCCTAACTTCCTTGTGCCTGTGTGTATGTTGCGGCTTCACCTTTTGTGTTAAATTTCTTCTATAAGTTCCCTCATTTGACCTTGCATTTTGCTCTGCAATTACAATTTCAGAGTCCTCCCTTATTTTTTGCCCAGGCGAACCTTTGCAAATTATAATCATTTAAGGTGCCTTCCTTTGTGATTTTCTCTTGAAGTTGTTATTGTTACCAACTTGTGAATACTAATTTGCCACCAGTCTGTGAATTTTTCTATTGTTTTAATTAACAATTTTATGTGCTTTCTCATCTGTTTTAAAACATAAATGTTTAGCTTTTTATCCCTCGTACTAATTGAATCTTTGTCATTTTGGCATAAATTGTGCCTCTCTTTGTGTCTTCAATTTCTATAGTTGTGCCTCAGTCTAGACAGTTTCAAGTATGCATTCTGATTTGCCTGAGTATGTTAAAATTGTATCTAAGGTACATTGTCAATATTATGTGTATCACTTGCATGGTTCTAAAATAGGAAGGGTAATTAATTGAAGGTAGTTTGGTTGGGTGTATCTGAAATTAAGTTTCAAATTTTAAAATTATCAGTAAAAAAAAATAATATCTGAAACTGAGGTCAAGTTAGTCTCATGTAACTTTAAAGTCCATGAAATCAACCTATTTTTTAGATCCAAACTTTTATTTGATAGCTTGTTATGCTTGTTCGCAGGATGAAGATGGTGCTGGTGAGAGTCTAGCAGAGGTCTCCGTGACTGAAACTGTCACCAAGGAAATTTCTGAAACCATCAATGAAGCTGCTAAGGAACTGCAAGCAGAGGTTGTGGCTGCTGCTGTTGCCGCTGTCACAGAGATTAAGAATGCGGAAGAAGCCAAGGCGTAGGTCATGAACTGTTGATTAAAAGTTAGTATCTTTGCTCAGCATTAGTGTTTTAAGTCACATTGCTATGTATTGTATTAATTGTTCCCTCCTTTCTTCAGGTATATTTGTCAGTCGTATATGAAAGACACAGGAGGAAGCGACATGAAGACATGCGTTTTGTGAAGAACATTTTGTAGCCAAATTTAAAATGTTTCGTAATTTTGAAGTCATTCCTCAAGACGGCCGGCCGGATGTGAGAAATGTGTTGAGTGAAAAGTGTCATGAACTGGAAAGGCAACATAAGACATGTGCCTTGCATCAAGCCATAAGGGCAGCCCGCTTCAGTGCTCTATGGATGGTTTAAAACCTGCATTTACAGTGTGTATCAACTGTACCAAAATGCATTCACTCTTTTCAGGTTTTCATAATTTTTTGTTCAATATTCTCATGAATTGATATTCTGATCTGTAACTACCATCTGATGGTTACCACATCACTTTAGTGGGATTTTAAATCTTTTTTAGCTTTGTATAGGTGGACATCTCTCTTTTTAATATGTAGAATTTTAATAGAAAATTTTAAATAGCTAAAGTAAACTGTGGGATGAATGAAAGAAGAGCATTTGATTTTGTATAAATCAGTAAGGGGAAATTTTTTTATTAGACTTGCTTTTACATTGATTAGTGGTAGATCCAGCAATGGATGTGGTCTTTCTTTTTTTTTTTTTTTTTTTTTTTTTTTTTTTAGCCTATATTATTAAAGTTTCTATTTAGGTGTAAGTTTATATCTTAGTCACAATCACAACAAATTTTTGTATGCTGTTTCTATACATATTCTTTTTAACTTTTTTTAAAGTATTTTTCTTAAAAGTATTTTTTTGTAAGTGTACTATTTTTATGCTGGCCCACAATGCCTTCAGGTGGCTTTAGCAAGATCTCTGTGCTCTTGTTCATTCTTTGTATAAATGGTGCCTGTGCCCAATATGATTGGCAGCTCACAATATTGCTTGTAAATTTAGAATAATGTGTACTTGCTGCAGCACGTTGAGGTAAAGAAATCTATCCCAAACAACGAAAACTGCTTGCATCTGTTTTTTTTTTTCCTCCATTGATTTTAAACAAGCTTGTTTTTATCATGTTAATTAATTCTATTCTGTAGACTGTGCTGATTTACTTTCCATTTTTATGAGTTGAAACTATGAATCCCACCAGATTTCGAATGTGTGAATGTGTTTATAAGAGGTTAAATAGATGATGTTTTCAATCTTATGATTGTTTTTTAGTCTAATCCACATCCCATTTTAGTTTCTACATGAAATTAAGTCCATGCACAGACACTCACAGCTTCTCCAAAAAAGAAAGGAAACACACTGTAATTTACTTTTTCATTTATTCCATGATAGTAAATATTAACATCATTCAGGAGAAGTCTTGGCTGATTTGTCCTGCTTTGCTTTATCTTCTAAGTATTGTTTCACAGTAGGAGATTCTAAATCAAGGGTGACTGGTCCATCATTCTGTATATTCACTTGCATCATGGCACCAAACTTGCCATCTAAAACATTACAGAAACGATAAAATATGGTCAGGAAAGAGGTAGCAAATCAACAAACTTACCTTTAATTTTACTAGGATCATATAATCTCTTCAATATATCCAAAAATGAATGATAAAACTCCTGAGACATTGCTCCAGGCATGGCATCATGAAAGTCTGGCTTATTTCCTTTAAGATAATAGTAGAGAGTAAACTGAGACACACACAATACTTCATACTGCATATCAGTGACACTGCGGGCCCATTTGCGACCATTCTCATCCTCCCATAGTCTAATGCTTAGAATTTTGCGGGCTCTGAAAAAATAATTAGCAGAATAAGCATTCCATTTCAACAATTTCAATCATGAAAAGACATTATAAAAATCTGTACTCACAGATATTCCTTATCCTTTTCTGAGTCATCCTTATGAATTCCTACAAGAACGCAAATTCCTCGACCAATTGATGATATAAGATGACCATCAACTATTTAAAAAAAAAAAAAAAAAAAAAAAAAAAAATTAAAAAAAACACACATTTAAAAAAAGGAAAAAACATATATTAAGTATCAGAAAATTTGGTCTAAAACTGATTTTTCTACATTATTCCCAGCAATGATTTGAAAAAATTAACAGATCATTCAGATTAAGCTCAATGACTTTGTTTAGTCTCCTCGTACATATTATTTTTAGATCTACTCTCTTAAATGTAAGCTGAAAAATATGTACAAATTACAGTTCTCTTGAACTTAGAACATATTTTTACCTGTCTAATAAATTTGTACACAATATCATACTAAAAATTTCATTCATACCTTCAACACTAGCTTTCATGACTCTTTGAATGGTTGCTTTCATTTTTTGACTAGTTAATTTACTTAATTTAAGAAAGAAAAAAAAATTGTGAGACTTTGTATGAAATAAAGTTCTATAAGGATGAACACTTCCTGCCTTCCTTGTCCGCTGCCAAAATAATCTTGAAAGACACTTCAAAATACACTAGTATTATTGGTTATGTGGTTATGTTGACAGTGCTAGTTCTATACTTGTCCACCAGAGGGCTTCACCTACTAAAGAGCCTAAAGAGTGCCTGGCAGGAATACTCCTACTCCTGCGCATGGGGTATGCGCACATGTGCTGAGTGTGCTGCGTAGCGGGGATGCGCGGTGCAGTGTTACAGAACAGGGAAGTGCCTCGGATAAGGTGAAGTTTTACTTTGTCCCTGAGCACCAAAGAAAAGATAAGATAGTTTTTGAACTCGCAAAGCGTCTCGACTCGACAACCGAGATGATTTGGGACGAAGGAATGTGCTTTACCATCTCGACAGGCATGACCATTGAATTTTGTAGTAACGGTCTTCCCCATGCTGTTGCTATGGTTACTTTCCCTTTGTCTGCATGGATGGTGGAGTGGTGGAGAGTGGAGATGGTGGAGATGGGGTCAAAAAAGAAAACAATAAGAAAAAGAAATAAACACAAGAGCATTTCGTGAACCTAACCTTTTTACGTTCAAATTTACAAGTCAGCTGCGCACTGCATCGTGGGGAGCACACCAGAACAGCATGCTTGTTGGGGGGGCCGGTGTCGTTCCTTTCCCAAGTTTTCTTTTCTCCATAACAAATGCCTTTGATCCGAAACCTCAATCCAAAAACATTATCGAAACACGTGTGGAGTGACCCCTGAGGGCGAATGCGCCTAAGCTCCGCGCCTATCGATGGCAAGTAATTTAGTGATTCGCCCAGCTTTGCTTAACCCTGCCGACTGATTCAGAAGAGCGCTCTCCTCGCCCTGTCTCTCTCGCACTTACTGGGCGCGTCGTACAGGTGCGACAGTGACAGAGCGAGGAGAGCGCTCTTCTGAATCAGTTGACTGCTCGCTGGCCACTCTATCCATTCTCTCCCGTACCGTATCATTCTCGGCGCGGCCAGGAGCCGGGATGGACGGGGGCGGCCTCCACCGACATGGGCAGCAACTCGTACCTCCTCGTGCGGGGCCCCGGCCGTCCCCGGCCGCACTGGCGCCTCCACGCCGCCACCTGCCCCCGGCGGCCGCGGGCCCGGCCCAGGGCGCCCCGGGCCCACCACTGCTGCCACCAGCATGGTGCTGCGGACATCGAGGCGGCCTTCGCGACGGCGCTCAGCAGATCGGCGGTGGCGGCTACGGGTACGGGTACGCGAGGCAGGGGAGTGCCGGTGCAACCGTTCGATTGTGCCCCCATGATGGTTTTGCCTCGGCACGCCATCCCTAGTTCTGTTGTAGCCCCCCGAGCTCGAGGAAAGTGGAGTACGTCAACTCCAGAGATGGTGTACCCCCCACCTCGCTGGAGGGGGGAGGGGGGGAGGTAGGTTAGTGTATCGTGGGGTCTCTGGAGTCTGGAGACAGGGGGTACAATCGGACGGCGGCACCTGGCCGGTGTCTCCCCCACTCACTCCGACTGACTGATCCCGAGGATCGTTCTCGCACTTCTGTCCTTGTCGCATTCATGGAGTGCTGCCAGCCATGCCCGGCATTGGGGAGCGCACCGCCATAGGTGCGACAAGGAGGGTGAAGCGAGGGTGATGTTATGAATGAGTCGCTGCTCGGCTGTGTCCAGGTCCAGGCGGCCGGGGGAGACGCATGCGCGCGGGGGCGGCGCGGATGGAGAGCCTGGAGGTGAGTTGGATGGTGCGCCGCCGTGCCCCGTCCCGCGGCGCGGCTGCGGCCCCTCCGCCTCCACGCCCTCATGACGCCGCACCGGGCGTGCTGCAGGTGCTGCCGCGCTCCTGGCCGGGCCGCGCCATGGCCGCGCTCGGCAGGGTCATGAGGATGAGCAGCGGCTGGAGGCGGAGCGGCGGCGGGAGCGGCAGCGGCAGCGGGTCCCGGCCCAGCCGCTCCTCGCAGGTGAGTGCGGGCGCAGGTTGCGGGGTACACCTCGTCATTTTTGTACACCTCGTAGTTCAGCAAAATCCAGAAAAATCCCCACAAATTCAGAATTTTTTTTTTTTGGAAAAGTTCAGGATAATTCGGGAGAATTAATGAAAATTGACTAAAATCTAGGTGAAATTCTAGTGAAAATTCACAAAAATTCTTTAAAAATTCACAAAAATTAATGTGTACACCAAAATTCAGATTTGTTTTCCCCTCGTGGCATTCTCACTCATGTGCCGTGCGCCGGGCCGGGCAGACCACGCCAACGTCGTCCTCGAGGCCACCGCCGCAGACGTCGTCGTCGACGGGGGCCTTCTCCACCCCGTACAGCCACCCGGCCAGCGCCCGCTGCAGCGACACCGGTCCCAGCCCGCGCGTCGAGTCGCCGGCCTTGTCGCCCTCGCCCTCCGCGGCCTGCAGCCAGCCGCCCCTGCTGGACACCCCCGCCGCGTCCTGTCTCGAGACCCTGGTGAGGTGCACGTCGCTGACGCACACCCCAACGCCCAGCGGATCCCCGTCACCGGCCCCGCGCACTCCCATGCCGGATGATCCCGGAGGACTCTCAACCAGCCCCTTGTACGGAATGTGAAGGAATAAAATACCACGATTTTTACGGCTGTAAGTAATGCGTTTCGGTGTTTCTTTCCCGTCCAGGGCGAGCGACGGGGAGGATGTCGTAGCGGAGAGCTCGGTGGAGACAGAGCCGGCCCCGGCCTCAGCCGGTGGTCAGCTCTGCCGCACACCCATATCAGCAGATGAGGGCGAGAGTCAGCCTATAGTAGACATGGCTCTCGGGCTCGGGGAACCTCTCGACAGTCCTTCCGTGGAGCGTAACTTCGCTCCAGCCTGTGCTTCAGAGTGCGCAGTGGTTAAAACTCCACCCCCAGCAAGCCGTCCACCCTCCCCTCCAGCCGATCCTCCTGAAAACAACCACCTGGAGACCTGTCCGTCGGAGCAGCCCCTCACTGACCCGCCCCAACCTCCACCCCCGGCCCCACCCGCCGCACAGTGGTCCCCACAAGCATCCCTCCAGCTCGCCGGCACCGGCGGGGACTCGCTCGCCGCCAACGTCAAGGAGGTGGCCGACATCCTGCGCGCCCTGGAGGAGGTCGGCGAGCGTGTGGCTCCGATATCGGCGGCCGGCGAGCGCCTCCCGGGATCCGCCGGGTCCAGCGGCGACCCGCCGAGCCGAGCGGCCGTCCCGTGCCCGTGCGGCTCCGCGGGCCAGCCCGAGCACGGCACCGCGCCCGCACCCGTCGAGCACCTCGCGGTGTCCGTGACCGGCGCTCGCGGCGACCCCGACCCCAGCCTGCTCATGCTCGCCCTGCGCCAGGACGGCGACCACAGCGTGCTGCTGCTCACCCTGCTCGATGAGGTGAGCCCGCCCGACGCGGAGGACCTGTCGCGCCTCGTCCGCGACTGCAAGAGCAGCCTGGTGGCGCTCACCGCCGCGCTCAGCGCTGGCCGAGACCTCGCTCCCGGTGGGGCGGACCCCGCGCCCGCCCCCCTGCCCGGGGAGGAGGTCTTGGAGGAGGAGGCCGTCAAGGGGGAAGCCGTCAAGGAGGAGGACGTCAGAGAGGACACCGCGCCTGAAAATGAGTGCAACGCGCTCGGAGAGAGGGACAGCCCGACCCTCGAGGACGACCACTCCAGTCCAGAGGAGTCGCCCGCTCCCGACGCCGAGGTTGAGAGCAATGACGTGTCAGTCATCGGCGGCGACACGCCCGGCCCCGGCACTGTTCCCCGCAGCCGCAGCAAGGCCTTCTTGAAACACTTCAACACCTGCGAGGGCGACTCGGGTCTGACCGGGCGGGTCGGCGGGGACGAGGCGGAGGTCAGCGACTCCGACAAGCAGCAGCCCAGCGAGGTGCAGGCGCGAGCGCGGCTGTCGTTCAAAGTGCTGCCCCTCGGGGGGCCGGCCGTCGCGGCCGCGACCAAACCACTCAACATATTGGGACACGCGCTCGACTTCGACAACCTCGATGACCTCGAGGGGGTCTCGAGTCACCCGACTGCATCTCGAGAACAGCACATTGGGGATCTCGGTGACCTCGGAGTCCAGGCCTACACGTGTTCTGGCGACAAATTTAGGTTGGTGCAGTAAGGGTGGTGGATGAAATCGGCCACGGTGCGCGTCGAGTGACGGGATTGGTGGGGTGCGCAGGTCGGTGCCGCAGTGGCCCACAGGAGGGCGGACCAACCCGCCGGCGGCGCGAGGCGGGGAGCGGGGCCGTGAGCGGGGCGCGGATCGGGGCCGCGAGCGGGGCCGCGAGCGGGGCACGGCTCGGGGTGTGGCGCGGTGCGGGGTCGCGGCCCCGCTCGAGGAGGCCAAGCGGCGCGTCGTGTTCCAGTCCCGTCCCAGCGAGGTGGCGCGCCCGGCGCTCGTCCTGCCCAAGTCCAGCGCCAGCAAGGTGACGACACGATACACGACACCGAGGGGGCAACAAGCAACAACTCTGAGATTTGGTGTACAGATTTTGTGATTTTTTTCTTCAGAATTTTTGTGAATTTTCGGATTTTTTTTTGCTATATTTGCTTGATTAAAAAAAAAATTGGTGAACGTTTGTAAAATTTCCTAAATTTTTCTGAGTTCTTCTGATTTTTTTCTGAATTTTGAGGAGCGCAAAAAAAAATCCAGACTTGTTTCCCCCTTGCACGACACACGCCATCTGCCATGCTAGGCTGACCGCCCGAGCCGGGTGAAAACAATCGTCCACAGGGAATTGTGCCCGGGCCCGGGCCTGCCCCCACGTGCGGCTCGCGCTGCCAGCTGCCCCGGCCCCACCTGCGCGCCGGACCCGAGGCGGAGCGCTGCCCCGAGAGGCGGCGCTGCGCGCGCCGGGCGGGGGCGGGGGCGGGGACGGGGGTGGCGGCCGCCTCCAGGGTGGGCGTGGCGGGCTGCGAGGAGGAGGTGTCCTCCCGGACGCGGCCGCGGGGCTGTCGCCTGCCCGCGCTGCAGGACCCGGGCCCGGGCCTGTGCCCGCACCGCGCCAGCAAGGCCGCCCACCAGGTGGCCCAGCACATGGCCCAGCACATCGCCCACCGCCTCACCGGCAAGGACGCGCTCGCCCTGCGCAAGGTGAGGGCGGTGCCGGGGGCAGTGCCGGGGGCGGGGCACGTCGCCCGGGCCCGGGTCGACCTCAGCGACTTTACCGACACCTTCTCCGGACGGCAGCTGCCGCGCGCCCACCCCTCCCGAACCGCCCTCCTGCGCGCCGCCGTGGCCCCGCCCCTCGCCCCCGCCCCCGTCGCCACCCCCAGCCTGCTGCCTGCCGCCCCCGACCACGACCGGGACCCCGCCCCGGCAACGCACCGCCGCAAGTCGCTCAGCGTGTCCTTCAAAGAGCCTCCGTGACCACCGGGCGCCTGGCGCGGTAGGCAATATCACGTGCTGCACATGCGTGCGCTGAGGTTGCCTACCCGCCTAGTCGCAGGCGCCCGGGCCCACCCACCACCATCCTTCCAGATTGTAAATTTTCTGTGCAACTGACAAAAAAAGAAGAAATTCTCTCCAAAGAAATTTTCTTTTATTTGTTACAAAATAATTATCTTAAACATACCATGCTTGCACTACAACGTGCAAAATACGCTTCGGGTCGGGTGCAGTCCTCAGGAACAAACAGGTACCTGACGGGTTCAGTTCGACGTGACGGAGGAGAAGCTGCTCGACTTGGCGGAGGAGAACGAGTCCTCTCCGAGCAGCATCCCTGCGGACACAGGACCACCTTGAGGTTGAGTCAGATGGGACGGCGCGGTGCGGCGCGCAGCACAACTCACCCCCCATGCTGGCGGTGATGCAGCAGGTGACGGTGCCGGCGGCGAGCGAGCGCAGGGCCACGTCCGACACCCTGGACCTCGCCGAGGGCGCGATGGCCGAGAGCACGCTCATCAGAATGGCGAGAGAGCCGAAGTTGGCGAAGCCGCACAGCACCAGGGTGCTCAGGGCAACGGAGCGCGGCTGCGGGTGTGCGACAAGAAAGATTTTTCAGGCACACTGTCTTCTAGATCCACTCCCACACACACGCGTTTAGAGTGAAGAGAGATACCGAGAGTTCGTTGTTGTTCTTCAACTCGCCCATCTTCTCGAATGCGACGAATTCGTTGACGAACGTCTTGAGGCCGACCAGAGTGGCGACGCTCTCGCACTCCTCGGGTGGCACGCCCATCAGCCACACGACGGGCATGAACAACCAGCCCAGCACCATCTAGGCAAAAAAAAAACATTTTTTAAAAAATAAACCTCAATGAGTAACGATGTGCCGTGTGCCGTCTCGCCTCACCTCTATGGAGAAGTTCTGGACGCCGACGAGCCCACCAAGCCAGCCGACCACGCTGTTGATGAGGTACCGCAGGGACACGAAGGCCACCAGGTTGGCCGCGATGTTGAGCACGATGTTGATGCCGGCGCTCGCGCCCCGCGCTGCCGCGTCGATCACGCTGCTGTCCTCCGTCTCAATGCTGCAGAGGGGGATGTGCAAGGGTGGCGGTGAAAAAGTTGGGAAAACTCGCTTGCAATACAATGCACGCAAAAAAAAATTATTTACGTCTGATCAAAACAAATAGCAGGGGAACTCTTTTAAGCAAATGACACCACTGGTAAAACTAAGGCGTAGCCTTACGCCCCGTTTTCAAGCGTACTGAGATTACGCTTGAAATCAAGCGTACCAGGTCGATCCGCTCCTATTCGTCCTATCTAAATGCATGGGAGAATTTCTTCCGTACGCTTGATTTCAAGCGTAACGTCTTCAAGCGTAACTGTATGCTTCAATCAAGCGTACAGTTACGCATTAGTTTTACCAGTGACATTTTAGACACCAGCATTCTAATTTCATTGAAATAAATGTTTCATCTTGCTTGTACTGTAATTTTTTTTTTTTTTGTCATTCCCGTGTCACCCGTTTACCGCCCAAAAGCTGCATTGAAAGGATAAGTTATTTCAGGCATTACACACCTCGACTGAAACAAGGAATTCTGCTCCTTCGCAGCTATAGCCTTTGCGGTTGTAGAGATTTTGGTCCCCCCCCCCCAAAAAAAAAAGCTATTGCTGCGCACCAAGCCTTGTGCAGGTGGTCTCGAGTGCACCCCCAGACCAACCCCCGAGGGTGAAATCATCCGAAAATCGCCTAAAAAAATTATGATCGACCGAGATTCGAACACGACAAAAGCGTCCCGACAGCCTAGATGGTTTGGGACGGGGGACGGGTATGCTAACCACTAGGCTGCCGGTTCGCACACATCTTTACGATGCGAATAGGATTCCGTATCTACCGGCATGGACGGGCCCGGCGCGGCGGAGACGATTTTTGATCCGGCTTCGTTCTTGCCGCTAGCCCGAAAAAATGGCCGGTAGATAGGGATAGCGATTCGCGCGGCATAGAGATGTGCGTCCCGCCAGCCGAGATGGTTAACGCACCTTCCCCCTGTCCCAAATCATCTCGGCTGGCGAGACGTTTTGCAGCTTCAAATCCCGCCGGAACTTTTTTTAAATTTTTTTTCCTTTCTTTTGTAATTTCTGTGTCACTTGTTCACCGCCCAAAAGCTGCATCGAGAGGCTAAGTTATTTAAGGCAGTATACACCTCGACTGAAACAAGGAATTCTGCTCCTTCGCCAACACCTTCGCTAAATTAAAGAAGGGAAAAAAAGCTATTGCTGCGGCCGGGTTTGAACCGACGGCCTTTGGGGCAAATGTCCGTTGCCCCATCCACTAGACCACAGACTTCTGACGTCAGCACTAACCCAAGCACCACGTAGCTTCCGAAAAGCTTCTGGTACCAGGAGTCGATTCCGAGGAGGTTACCTCCTCGCCTCTTCTGAGCTCCGGGTTGAATACGGCTCGTTTCGCACGATTTTCTCTCAAACATGCAGGCGCGGGCTGGCGTCGAATGGGTTGCCTATGCATCAGGCGCCGATTGAAAAATTCACTTTTCATCGCGTAAAAAGCGAATTTCTCCCATACCAAGACCGGTATTGTACTTCTGGCAACTGAACGGTTCAAATCCCGCCGGAATAGGGATGAAAATGCCCGGAAAGTTTCCGGAAAAATTGGAAAAAAACACTGGTTTTTTCGGTTTTTTTCTCTAGCCTCGGAAAAATTGGAAAGATTCATCCTGCAAAATAGGCATAAAGCACGACTTTTCGCCTGGAAATAGGCAAAAAGCATATCTTCATCACTATGTGAAGACGCTTCTCAGTGCACTCATCCTATTTATACCCTTTTACATTTCCTTCTCGTGCGTTTTTTGTGATTCCTGTTGGTCATCTAAGGCTGCCAGTGGAATTAAAGACCTAATGCAATACGAAAGTAGTCGGTTTTATGTCCATATCCCACTACAGGACTTAAAAACCAATTTTTCCAATTTTTCCGGTATTTTTCCGTTGTTTTCCTATTTTTCCGGTTTTTTTCGGACACTTTGAAAGTTTCCGGAAAATTTCCATCTCTACGCCGGAACTTTTTTTTCTGTAATTTTTTTTCTTCTAATTTCCGTGTCACTTGTTCACCGCCCAACCGGACTGTATGTTCTTACCCGCTTGATTCACCGAGGTGCTCGGCAGTGGTTTTGGACTCCTCAGTCTCTGGCAGGAGGAGCTTCGAGTAGGCGAGCGCCCCTGTCGCGGACATGATAGAAGCCGTCAGCAAATTGCCCGGGTCTGCCCCGAACGAAATATAGGCTGCCAGAACGGACCCTGATCCGAAAAAAAGAATCATTAAACTAATGTTAACTAATCAGCAAACTGTACAAGTGTAATAACAACCAAAATCAACTTTACCGGACGCCGTTGCAAAGCCGGTGCCCATAACGGCATGCAGCTCCGAGCTTGTGAGGCTCTCGATGTAGGGCTTGATGAGAAGCGGGCTCTCCGTCATACCCAGGAACACGCTGCCCGCCGCGTTGACCGACTCGCACAGCGTCGTGCCCATGATGGCCTGGAGCACGCCGCCCACCCGCGCCACGACCCACTGCATCGCGCCAAGGTAGTAGAGCACCTGGATCAGGCTGCTGAAGAAGAAGATGACGGGCAGCACCTGCGTGCAAACCCCGGGCGCGTTGAGACCTTGACTTGACTTGAGAGAACCAGGTCACAGATGACCTAAGGTTGTTCACCGACCGGAGCCGCGGCACTGGGAATATCGAGGGGGAAACAACTCTGAAATCTTTGTACACATCATATTGAGAAAATTTCAGAAAAGTTTTAAAAAATAGAAAAAAATCAGGAAAAATTCACAAAAGTTTTGGTACAATTCAAGCAAAAATTTACAAAAAAATCAAGAAAATTCACAAAAGTTGTGCACCGAAACTCAGAGTTGTTTCTCTCTCGCTCACTACCAAATGAGCCTCCAAAAAAAATCTGGATCTCCAGGACCGACCTTGAACGCGAAGAGCGACTTCTCGATGACGAGCATGTCGCCGAACAGGAAGCTGGAGCCGGAGTCGGCGCAGCCCAGGAGCGCGGCCACCTTGCCGGCGAGGCAGTCGAGGGCGCGCCGGCCCTGGGGCAGGCGGATGGTGAGCAGGCCGCAGAGCAGCTGCAGCAGCAGGCCGGTGAGCACGGGGCGCCAGCGCACCCGGCGCGGGTGGCGCGAGCACGCCCAGCCCAGCAGCACGAACACGAGCACGCCGAGGAGCGCAGCGAGCCGCCGCCGGTCCGACCCGATGTCGAGCAGCAGCAGGACGAGGATCGCCACCAGCACGACGGCCAGTGCCGTACAGCGCAGCGTCCTGCGGCACGTCGCGTTTCACAAAATTCACCATGGGAATGTATTCCACTTCGAGGTGGAAACAAATCTGAACTTTTTGTACGCCTTGAAATTAAAAAAAAAATCAGAAAATGTTTAAAATATTTACAAAAATCAAGAAAATTTCCAAAGAAAAAAAAAACATTCAGAAAATTTCCAGCAAATATCGCAAAAAAAAAATAATCAAGGAAACTTCAGGTAATTTCACACAAAATTTTTAAATCTGTATTTTAAAATTCAGAGTTGTTTTTCCCTCGTTCCACGTACACTTACAATTCAAGTGGTACACTCGTCCCTCGGTAGTGCGTAAGCACTTACTCACGCGGACACACACTTTACGCACTGTTCGTGCGCGCGACACTTACCGGTTCTTGGAGCAGCTCGGCACGAGACTGAGCAGCCACGGGGAGCAATAGGGCTTGAGCACCGCGTAGTAGATCATACCCAGGTAGGTGAGGGCCAGGATGACGAGGAGGAAGCCGAGCCCATCGCAGACCTCGAGGTCACTCGCCCGCCCCGCGTCCACTGGGGCGAACAATCGCAGAGGGGCTGTTGTACTTCTCGGAGAATTTCATTTTGCGGCGGCCGCCTCGAGGTTCCACTTACCCTCCGCCATCCAGTGCGCCACTGCGAAGCCCAGGTACACGATGACGAGGCCGTGGGCGACGGCGAGGCCGGCGCGGTACCTGGCGGTGCCGTGCTTGTCGAGCCAGCCGCGCGCGTCGCCCAGCGTCCGCCGCGCCATGGACAAGACCCCCGTGATGAACCGCACGCCGTGCACGGGGGACACGGGCCGGCCAGCCTCCTTGGCCTCCACGGCGCTCGGCGCACCAGCCTCCGTCACTGGGGAGGCTCCGTTGGGAGCCGCGGCATCGCCATGACCCTGCGAAGGATACCATCCACATGCACCATGTGCGTCAGCGGTCGCGGGTGACAGACATGACAAAGAGCACGTGCAGAGTCGCGGCGTAGTTGTGGCTGCCGTCTGATTCCGAAGTTCGCTCTCGCGGCTCCGTCCTTGTCACACTCATGGAAGCCTTAGCATCCCCGTTACAGAGCACCGACATAGGCACGACAAGGACGGAGGTACGAGAGGAGAGTAGATCTTCTGAATGAGACGGCGTGGCCGGGGCTCACCAGCGCTGGGCGCTGCTGCAGTCGCCCCGGGTCCGGGTCCCCGCGCTGACACTCGCCGTTCTCGCACGCGGCCGCGTCCATGGTCTCCGTGGCGGCGGCGTGCTGCCGCGGAGCGTCCGCCTCGCTCTCTGAAACAGCACTGCGACGGCCCCCGGGCCGCGCGGGGCCGGGCGTGAGCGGGGCGGGCGAGTCCGGCCAGCGGAGCGGAGAGCGGGGCACGGGCACGGGTACGGGAACACTGCGGGGCAGGTCGGCGGCCGCGACGTCACGGGGCGGGGCGGGGCGGGGCGTGGCAGGGCGGGGCGGGGCGGGCCCCGGCTACAAAAATTACCTACAAAGTGTTTTCGTTTGACGCGCCGGGCCCGGCCCGGGCGCCCCACGTGGGCGGGTGGGCTGGCCCATGGCGGGGCACAGCGCGGCTCCGACCAGGACCAGCAGCGCTGCGTTTCGAGTCCTCCAACTCCAAACCGCGGCGAGTTACAATGCGAGGACACGTGCCCCTCCCCGCCCCTCCCCCCGCTTCATCTGACGTTCATCTCCCTGCAGCGTTTGCAGAGATTATCACCGCGGCGCGCGGCTCTCGCGGCGGCGGTTCTGCTTTATGGCCGGAGGACGTCAGGTGCAGGCGGGCGCGCCCTCACGTCGTCACAGCCTCGCGGTGCAGCAGCGGGCTGATTCCGCAAGGCGGTTTCGTCGCTCTGTCTTTGTCACACTCATGGGGCGACGCCAAAGGGAGCAAGAGAGAGGACACCTGAGAGTCCACTTTAACCGCTTTGCGGAATCAGTCTACAGCAGCAGCTGTCCGCGCCAATTCTCCACGGCCGTTCGGGTCGGTCCTGGCCGATAAGCAGCCCCGCGAGCTGCTGCCACGCTGCTGCACGAGCCGCCCGAAAAGTAGGCAAAACTCACACAGTGAGGATGGGCCCGGCCCGTTCGCGCGAGCGGAAAGGAAAACGAATGAATGATTGGATTGTATGCTTAACCTGAAGCCGATCTAAAACGACCTCGCCTGAAAGTGCACGAGTCCTCGATAGCGTAAGAGGGAAACCAGCCGGGGCCGTGTGATGTGTGTCTGTAATAGTGCCCTCGGAGTTATACACACACAGCGCCCGGGGCGATGGTCGACGGGGGAGGGCCATGCCCCGGTCCCGGCTGGCAGATATGGTCAACTCGACACGAGAATCGGCGTTGGATTTCGCGACGTGACCGAACCATTACCTTATCTCTCGGGCAGCTCGCTCGCGACGCGGCGCGGCGGGGCCGGTGTGGGTTTACATGTGTGCCTGTGCGAGGCTGGAGGGAGGGGAAGCGGGTATGAATGAGAGCCCAGGAGGGAGAGGGAAGGAAGAGAAGTAGACGGCTTTCTCGGGACGGCAGATAACCTGACGCCATCGATGCGGAGCGACGAGGTTGATACGCGGCTTTCGTCGCGTCACCGTTCTCTAGCGTAGGCGCCGAGCCGCCGCGCCGCCCCCGGAAGCCCTGCAGGGTGATGTAGTAGTGTCCTCTCTCTTGCTCCTTATGGCCGTGCCCCACGAGTGCAACAAGGACAGAGGGACGAAACCACTGTGCGGAATCATCGTACTGCCGCGCAGGAGAGCCCCGCTCCGGGGACGCGGACAGCAGGACATGCCCCGCGACGCCGGGAAAATTTATGTCTCATGGGGAAACCCCACCGGTCGTCGATCTGGAAATGCAAGACTTTCTCGGAGTAATAATAATCCTCGCGAGATCGTACATGTGTGGGGCTCTGTGCCTCCGCGTCGCCGCGGACGAGTTAGAGGCGACCCATCCCCGTCCACTCGCGGACCATGACATTGGCCGCGGCGGTACTGACCTCCGTCACAGAGTGGGACGTGACGGCGTCAATTAAGCATCGAGTGGCCCGCGTCGCGACCAATCGAAACAACGCTCGCGCGAGGCGGGAGTGGGCATGTGTGAGGTCCAGCGCGGTCAATGGCAATCCAAACCGCCCGAGCAGCAACCGTCAAAACGCCCAAGCGGCAAGAACGGAGTCGGAGTTGAAGTCGTCTTCGCCGGTCCTTTCCGGGCCGGCAGATAGGGACTCCTATCCTCACGTGTGCGAAACGACAGCCTAGTGATTAGGTGATTAGCGTCCCCGTCCCCCGGCCCAAACCATCAAGGCTGTCGGCACGCTTTTGGGTTCAAATCCCGACTTTATATAAACTTTTTTTTCGCCCTTTTTCGGATGAACCAACTCTCGAGGGTTGATCGGGGTGTACACTAGAGTTCCCCTGCCCAATGCATCTTTTGGGCGAAAAAAGTTAATTCAGTGAAAAAAATTATACATATAAAAACAATTATTCAGCCGGGATTTGAACCTGCAATTGCCAGCAGTTGTCACCCAAATCTGGTTCACGCTAACGCCCTGATGCCTCAGTTCAAGTTACTCCAAAAATTTTTAATTGTTCTGAATATGAAATTTAGCCAAAACACTTGTGGCTCGTGACAAGTGCTATTGCTTTCTCTTCTTGTTCATCCCATCGCAAAACAGAAGGAAAAGGCAAGAAAATATTAATGATAGAAAAGGAAAAGGAAAAATGAAGACAAACTTATGACTGATTAATTAAAAACTTTTATTTAAAAATGTACAAGGGCAATGCAATAAGTGTCATTTCTCCTAAAGCAAGACAGGCTTGTGTCCTTGTTGCCAGGACTTTTGTGACACTACCACATTGAAACAAGTGTTCAAAAATACAAGGCAATCTGTGAATAGGCACAATTGTTACAAAATACATTAAGTATACAATTCATAGACTCTGTAATATAAAAAGAACACTTAATCTTGATAATTCTTAGTTGAATATAAGTCAAGTACAACAGTTAAGTGTTTTCAACACAACTAATTCACTTCATTAACAGTTTTTTTTAAAGTTACAATACCCTAAAATGATGGTGTCTGGAAAGGGGTATTATGTTTGAAAGCTATGTACAGAGAAATGACAACACTGAACCCCAAGCCAGACACCATCTGCCTTCAGAAGTAGATCAAAAAAGATCCCATGAATAAAAACATGTTCAAGAATATATTGTAAATATGGCAGTCAGGCAGAGGTTGTCAATATGACACATTTTAAAGCCACAGAGCACTGACATCCTCTGACCTCTCTTCAAACCCTGTATCAAATTTCCATCACTTAAAATTTTGTACAATGTCTAACCAAAGACATTAAAATATAAAAAAGGGCAATAATTGGTTAAAAATTTGGACATGCACAATTATGCCAACAACTCTTCCTCCACAACATTAAGTTTCCCTCTGAGCTATAAATAATTACACACAAGAAATTTTGAGTATTACCCCCCAAAAGGATGGATTTCACTGATGGGTGCAAGTGCAGCGACCTCAAAGAGTTGAGTGCTGTATGCAAAGGACTAGGCATAGCCTTCTAGTTTTCAGGCTTACACAGCGTATGCTTGCCTGGCAGTTAAATCAAAAATATTACAGTAAAGAAACAGGCAATAAATGAAATGAAGAAGACATCACACACTAAGCCTACCATTAGTTACAAAATGAGTGTGAACCCCTGGCAGATGTGTTAACATCAACAGAAATTAAAACAAAAACAATGTTATAAACTATAATTAAAAAAACTATTAAAACAAACGATATGTTGATTTCTTTGACACAAATTAAATGGCAACTCATAAGCAGTTGAAGAGGCTGCTATGTCAATAAATAAAAGAATATGAACCATAATAAACATGTTGGCACAAAAGGATGAATAATAAAAAAAAATAATTAAATACTGTAAAATAATAAGAGAAGAAAAAACAAAATTGCACAGGTGCACAGTATATTGGGGTGTAAAAGCCCACACCTTGACTCCTAGATAATAGGCATTTGATCAATGAAAAACGGGTTTATTGTGTTCAACCAAATATTATTTAACAATATGTCACCACATTGGCAAACTATTGTGGATTCAAAGCACCAAAGTGTTACTAAGAGTAAGAAAATTACCTCACACATTTTACATCTGACTTAAGACCGGAACATCATGTCTTCAATTTGAATAAATGTAATTGAAAGTAATGGTTGTTATTCAGCACAACAAATAGGTAATAAAAAAAAATATTTGATGCAATTTAAATCAGAAATGAGATCAAAGACAAGAGGACAGACAAAGAAAGACTAGAATTACAGAAAAAGAGATAAAGACATAGAAGACAAGGAAGAGAAAGACTAAGAGAAGTAGAATATTGAATTGTGAGAGAATATAGACAGACAATGAAAAGGTTGAGAGTAAGAGAGAGAGATAAAGATAAAGATATGAAAGGTGAAGAGGATATGTGGACCAAAAATTTCTAAGAAAGGCAAGTAGAGTGTATGCAATTCATAGAAGAAAGAGAAAACAAAACTTCAATACATGCTGAGAAGGAGACTGAAAGTAAGGAGAAAGCTGATTGATTGAATAGGACCAAACCCATTGAGAGGTGAACGTCAGCGCAAAGTAAAGTAAGGAGAAAGCTGATAAAAATTAATCAATCAATGTGTACAAAATAAAAAGGAAGAAAGACAAGAGAGGCTTGAAAAACCGGAGTCGAGAAAGAGAGAAGAAATAGAGAAAAAGTGAAAGCAAGACAGTAAAACAGAAAGCTAGAGAGGGGGAGAGGAAGAAAAGAGGCAGAGAGGCAAAGGAAGAAACAGAGACAGAATTAGACATAGAAAGAGAAAGAGAGAGAGAGATGTATAGAAAGAAAGCAAGAAAGAACCACAGAAAGAGAAAGAAAAAGAGACGTACAAGAAGAAAGAGACAGAGACAAAAGGAGACGGAGAGAGAAGAAGATGGAGAGAGGAGGAGACAGAAAGAAAAGGAGACAGAGAAAAGAGACAAAGACAGAAAGAGGTAAAGATGAAAAAGGTAACATCAAAGGTTGAGTCAGAAAATAGTCAAGGAAGAGAAGATAGATAGATAGGAAGATAGATTCAGAGGTCAGGAAGAATCAAACGTAGAAGGCAAATCTAGTTGTAAAAAATAAAAATATAAAAAAAATAAGCCACAGAGGCTTTAAACAAAAATACTGCTTAGAACAGCTTCTTAGCACAAAGGGTACATGTCAGTTCCGGTCTTTGTAAGTAGCATTTAAAGTTTCAACTTATACATAGATGCATTGAAAGCATTAAGTAATAAGTAAGTACCTGCTTTTCATTTGTCTAAAGCAACTACTGTTACAGAATTGAACAACAGTTACAGAATTAAACAGCTGGTTTGCAGGCATGGGATGTAGCCTCAAGAGTATCAGTCTAAGATACACAATGAACAATGAATGTTTAGGAACAATCACAGTGATTAGCACCATTTTAAGAGTCATGTGAAGTTGAGAATGTGGAGTGTCTGAATTAAAGACAAGCATATCTATTCATAAAAGTCTCTGACCCGCAGAATATGAAGGAAATAAGCCCTCCACTACACAGTAGTCAGATAAAAATTGATCTTCGCGAATAGAGGGAGCACCTGTTATTATTTTGTTCCATTGTCAATGCAGAGGAAAATCAAGTTAGTTCTCAATCAAGCTGATATGTTTTGGAAGATGACGATGTGGTGAACGTCCGCTTCTCGATGGTGCGCTGTGTCATCTGCTTCAGCATGCGCTGCTCCGTCGACTTCATCGTCTCCACCAGCGAACCATCGTCGGCCAGTCTTAGGGCGGAGTTGCTGTCGCCCATATTGCTCTCCGAGATGGTCGAGAAGTTGCTGGTGCTCATGCTGGACGCCCCAGAGTAGTCGAGCGGCGGCGGCGGGGGTGGCGGGGGCAGCAGGTCGTACTTGTGCCCCGGCGCGCCGGAGGTCTCCATCGTGCTGCTGCTGGAGTACGTCTTGTACGCCGAGCCGCCGAAGGGGCCGGGGGCGGGCCCGCAGGGGCTCAGGGCGGGGGAGGACGACGCCTCCGACTTGCCGGCCTGGCTCGTGCTGGCCGACAGCGAGTAGAACTGCGGGCTCGGGGGGACGGGCGGCGGCTGGCCGTGGCCGTGGCCGTGTCCCTGGGCCGACAGCGCCTGCGAGGTGAAGGCGCTCGGCCGGGCCAGCGGCGTGAAGGTGCTGCCCGAGGACGCCCCCTTGAAGGTGCTGGTGCCACCGTAGATCGGACTGCCGACCTGGTTGCCGCCGAGGCCCGGCTGGCTGGAGAGGTAGTTGTTGCTCTGGCCGAGGCCGAGGAAGCTGGGCGCGTTGCTCTGGGTCGGGCTGCCTGGAGCGGCGGACTGCTGACTGGAGAAGGTGCTGAGCGCCGGGGAGGCGGTGCTGCGCAAGGAGGCGAAGGGCTGCTGCTGCTGCTGAGGCTTCTGAGTCTGTTGCAGGTGCGGCGATGAGTACGGGGAGAAGCCCGAGGGTCCCCCGGGCGCAGGGGCCGCCCCGGGGCCGGGCGCGGGCGTGGGACTAGAGTAGGCGACGTGGGAGTTCTGGCCGGAGCCCGGGTAGCTCTGACCAAAGCTGTTGGTGGACGCGTGCCCCTGCCCCTGCCCCCTGTGCTGGGGGGAGTCGCCGTTGACGCCAGAATGCTGCTGGTAGCCGCGGCTGCCCCCGAGGGGTGAGCCGTGGGGCCCCTGGTGGGGTCCCTGGTGGGGCCCACCAGCGGGGCCATGGCCATCAGGCCCGGGTCCCCTTCCGTCGTACCTGAAGGGGAGGAAAGGCGCCCGTCAAATAATGTGGCAGTCTCGGGTGTGTACAGCCGCACCCCTGCTTAGCATCAGCAGTGCAGTTAAAGCTCAGTGAGATATTATTGCATTCGGCTACTTGATGAGTAACATTATTTACAGCAATTGTAAATTTACGTGAGAGCCACACATGAGATCAAGTGAAGTAAGCTGCAAGGGTGGCTAACCCAAAGACTGATCATTAACATCCAATAGATTACGTTTTTTTTCTTCAGTAGGGTGAGGGCTTAAATAAAGGCCCCACAGAGTATACATAGAGATAAAGGGTAAAGTTTCATTATTGATTTGGAGTTGCACAGCTCTGTGGCTCTAGGTATGTTAAATTTCACAGAACACAGAAAGACAACATTCAAGCAAGTTGAGTTAAAATTGGAAAGGAAAAAGGAAAGAGCTTAAGCTAAATGACTTTAAATTGAAAATTATTTTTTGAACAATTATATTGGATTAAAATATGATGAGCGGTAGTGGATGCCCATGCACATGCTCAAGCCATTAGGATCGGCGAGCAAAAAAGTAAACGAAAAAGACACACACACATTGTTACCTCGTTGTGAAGGACTCATAACCACTTCCATAGCCATCTGTTTCACCATCTGATGCACTTGCATCACCACCTTTGATCTTGTACTTGGCCTGTCTGATAGCAGTAAGGCGACCTCGAGCTTCCTCTAATTCACGCTCAATACGTATCACCTCAGATCTAAAATAAAAAGCCAGTTATTAGCAAGCTTTTCAATATCATCATAAATTTTGATTCAGATTCTCCTCAACGAGACCAAACAATCCTTTGGTCCATACTGCTTACCTAGCATTGATTTCTTGCGCTATTCCTCCAACCATTCGCTTATTAAGAACAAGACTGCGCTCCTCCTCATTTTGAATTGCTTGCTGAGCTGCTCTTACAAGATTATCAGTTGCTCGTTTAACAGCATTTCCTGCAGCCTGTAGTCTTTTGGTGCTTTCTGCATCAGGGTCTGCTTTCACCTGTGGACCAACAGCAATCATGAGAAAATTTTCAAAATAAACTAAACACAAATGTCTGCATTAAAAAAAAATAAAAAAAAATAATAGTAATAAAAATAAAAAAATATATATATACCTTGCAAGCAACAAGTAGCTGAGCTGTTGAGGATGCAACTTGCTTGGCTGATGAAATGAGTTTTTCTTCTGATGCAAGTCCCTGAACTAAGGCATTGGCGGACTCCACTAAGCTGTGTGTTGCAGCTGCTACAAGACGTGCGGCAGAAATCAAACCTTCAGACCACTGGCCATCTTCAGAGCTTGTCAGTGGCCTGCGGCTGACTTTCCCAAGGTCCATCAACTCGCGCTGAGCGGCAGAAGCTGCCTTAACGAGGGCAGATGTGGCAGCAGCAATCGATTTAGCAGCCTCCAAGATCATTTCATCAAAGTTCATGCTCTCGTCTGCTTCCTGAAAAGAGTTGAGACATATTTTAGTACAAATATATTAACAGCCAATAGATTTTTCTGATTAGTGATTGTGTCAGTTTCTATGTTAAAAATAGAGTAGTAAGATGAGATGAAGGTTAAGAAAAGGCCTAATTGTGGATACCCTGATGTTCGTTGGAAACAGCTTCACTGTAGGAATATGTTTGATTCCTGGTTGGTAGAAAAGATACAACCAAGAATATCAAACATATCTCACAGTAATAAGCCAATAGATCCTCTTGTGAGCTGACTGTTGTCCTCTTCTGTTAAGAGATGGCTAAGCAATAATGATCGTCCATGAATTATAACAATCTACAAAAAAGCACTGAGAGCAAACAGGCATGTGGTGTGGAAATAAGACATTTTTTATGTAATTTATGGACGATCAGCTAATTGCAAAATTCTACTTCATGAACAGAAAGCTCTACAATCTACTGGCTACCACTCACTAAATCTTTACTTGTCTGCTTTATAACTAGAAGAAAAAAGTCTATAGTTACCTGAACACCCTGTATTGATCGTCGTGGTCTTAAAGCAGCTAATTTCTTTGCCGCTGCGTCAATGGATGCTGCTGCTCCTAGTAGTTCATTCTCAGCTATGACTGTGGGATCATCAGGATCAACCCAATCAGATCCTGCAATAAATAATAAAATCAGAGTTACTTTTTGTGTTGTGGGGCACAGTCATCATTCACCTATTGACTTTTAAGTCAGTCCCAACACCAACCTTTTAGAAGCTCAGCCATGGCAACAAGGTTTGTAACACACTGCGCAATGAGCCTTGAGATAGGCAACAACTCTTGCTTGGCTTCTGAAGAGCCAGGTCTGTTCAGAGC
The DNA here is from genome assembly GCA_029379305.1 of Frankliniella fusca. Lineage (NCBI taxonomy): Eukaryota > Metazoa > Arthropoda > Insecta > Thysanoptera > Thripidae > Frankliniella > Frankliniella fusca. The sequence goes on along the minus strand of JAHWGI010000383.1, from coordinate 969,157 downwards.
CAGCAAAACCGCTTGCAATAGCTCACGATAACGAGCAGCTGTATCTTGACCAGCAGAGAGAGTGCGAATGCGCAGCTCTTCTGTTTCTGCAGAGTTTGCACAGCCCCGGCAAATGGTCAGCATATCAGATATTGCTTTTCGTCCAACATTTGCAGCAATTATAATATCTTCCTGTTTGCATGAATTCCCTGCAGCAACAGCTTTCCCAGTAGCAAGTGTTATAGGTTTAGTGCAACGGACTAAGTCCTCAGGAGTTGCATGGGATTTGACTTGCTCAGGAGAGTTCAGTGCCTATTTCAAATCAGTAAAATACGATTAGACGACACAAACACACAAACAAATGCCTTTCAGAAATATTTATAAACATACAAAAGTATTCTTACCCTTATTTCTTGAGCTATTGCCTCTATGGTTGATTCCAAAGCACGTGTTCCTCTAGTGTGTTCATCTTCAACAGCTTTAACTGTTTTAAGTAGCGATGTAACATTTGTAACCATTACCTGAAAGTAGAAAATTTCTGATATATAAATGATTACACATTGAAGGTGAAAGACCTGAAGCTCATGCACTGTTAGAGAATTTTCAGTTATTAATAAATACTAGGAGAAAATCAATTTTTAGATCAATAAAGATTTTCCTACAATACTGAAAAATGTTAGAAATTAAAAAGAGTACAGCAAGGAAAAAAATAAGAAGATTGTTGCTTAAAGAAATAACTACCAACATGTCAAATAGCTCAGCATTAACATACCATTAAGCTGAAGACTTCTTGTTCTGACTCAATCAATTTTTTACTAAGTAATGCAAGTAATGCAAGTACACACTAACATGTAGCTTTATTCAAAATAATTTACTACATAAGTGTTTTTTTTCTCTCACCAGTGCAATAAATAAATAAATAGATAAATAAATAATGTGTCTGATCCATATCAAGCCATAAAACCATACCAATAATAAAAGTAAAAGTAGCATAATTATATCAATAGTAATAATGTAAAATATAGATTACGCAGGAATAAATGCTTAAGTATGATATGTATAAGAAAGCAATATGACATCTTCTGTCAAAATGTTTAAACAGACTAAGGCCTTCAATGATTGGGATATGTCAGGCTTAGCAGGGTAAATGGAAAACAAAGAAGCAGTTTTAAAACTCCTCAGCTAAATATGCTTGTCTCCGCTGTGTTGTGTCAGCAAAGGTGTATCCATCCGTCGATTCGCTGCTTGCTTGAGATTTCAGCAACCTTTCAAGCCTATTGAACAGATACATCAGTAAACAGACGAACATTGGATTCCAATGAAATTTAAGTCCACAAATGAAATTAGGAATATTGAACATTCAAGATGCAGAGGACAAACTAAACACTGATATTATTTTAGGAAACTCTGCATAGGTGTTATGCAACAATGACTATTTTCAATATGATAACTATGGAAAGGTACGACAGAGCAAAAGTAAGGTGTTATTGAACAAGATACTGCTTTACAGGAAATGAAATATTCAAAAAACATATATGAAACACTGAGCATTCCACAAGAACAGGATGCAACAGAAGCCAGGCGCTGAAAGCCAGGCAACACTCACAGTGGACTTAAACTTTGTGCACTGTTTGTCTGTCCGGAATTATCTGTTCTTACCACAAGCAAGCAGCTTCGATGATGGTACAAACCAGAACTGAAGAAACATCTCCCAAAATTTTCCAACTGGCCCCAGCAGCTCTTCATTCAGGGACATCTACACTCTCATTTAATACTTAAATTTTACAAATCATTAGAATAATATTTTTTCCATTATCCCAAATGTTGTGTTTACAGGCCTCAGTGCCAAATTAACTGGTTATTTAGAAAAATATTGTTATAAAGATAAGTCAGAATAAAACAACAAAATTAGAGAAAATTTTGGAAAGTCCACTGCGAGAAAATAATTTTAGTGGTTTGTACACCCAATTTGTTAAAAGTGTAAGAAACTTGAGCTATTTCGTTCAGCCAAAAATTAAAACAAAATTTCTGTTCAAACACAAGTTTGCGAGCAACTTTTATTATTGGTATGTTAATGTCATGGCATAAACACAAACACATTCAAGGGGCTGAAGATCTTAGTCAAATACTAAAAAGCTGTTTCAAAAAGTGCATGCCTTGGTTATATCAAAGTAATTCTACACACTTTGGCACGCAGATTTAAAATATTACAAAAACAAAACAAAAATTATAAAAAAAAAGGTCTACATAAGAGTTAGGCACAATTTCAAACACATTTTCGGAACAAAAACATAAAAATAATGAAACATACCTTGGCTGAATCTTTCAAATGATTCATTGATGGGTCATTGATGCTCTTGCCGGATGCAGCTTTTGTCGCATGAATCAAATCACCCAAAGCAGATGCTACGTCTTTGACAGCATTGATCAGCATCACCTGATGGTAATTATGGTTAGTAAAATTTTGGAAAAATGGATATTTACATGACTGAGGGCAAAGAGCAATTCTACCATACCTGTGCCTCAGGATTATTAGAACCTAAGGAGGCAGCTCCAAATTTGACAACTTCAGCCAATTGCACAATAGTTGAGACTGCATTCTGAGCAGCAACAGCAAGCTGTTCTTGTGATGAAGCAGCACCTAGAAGAGAATAATAGAATGAAAAAGAGATCTAGAGGCTCCATGGCCCACTAATGGCAAATATTATACTTAAACAATTAAATCTCACCTGCAACTAGTGTTTTGGTATCCTCCACAAGTGCTTTAGCTGTCTTGAGGATGTTTTCGCGATGATCAGCAAAAGTATCGTCCTCTCTTTCAGCATTAAGTGTACCAGCAGTGGCAAACATAATTGTGGTGTCTAAGTCACCAATGATACCAGAAACAGTTGAAGCAGCATTTATGCAAGCCTGAGTTCCTCGAGAGCCAGCCTGTAAGGCAGCTAATACTTGAGAGACCTTCTCAGATACGTGACGCGCACTGTCAGCAACATCCCGTTGAGCAAACGTATCTCCATTGGGAGCCATTTGACATGCTCCTCCAGATGCTACCAAATCCAAGCATGATCTTCCAAGCTCCTGAACACTAGTTCTAATCCGTGATGAGACATCTGCATTTGTCGTTGACATGGCAGCACCAGTTGAATCAGCTGCAAGTTTGCAGTATTGATGAGTAAGTTCAGCAGCAAGCTGGCCCAAACGAGCAGGGTCATTGCCAGATTTTGAAACCATTTCTTGTGCAATGCGGGCAATCTCTTTGGCACAGGATACCATGCGGGTTTGATAGTCAACAAAACTATCAGTTAAGGAGGTTTCTGTTGTAGTTGTTACAGAGGTGCGGTTGTCCGCAACGCGAGTCATGGCTCTTGTAATGGTGTCCAGAAGGCCAGTGACAATGCCAGCTTGCGTGGAAAGCTGTTCAAGTGTGCCAGCAAGGTCTTGGAGAGCATCCCTTGTAGACTCAGCAGATTCATCAATTTCAGGGTGGATGTTGAGGGCTTTAGGATTTCCACCACCCTCCTTAGATGCATGAACTAATTGCAAAGCACATTCAGCTGTTGTCTTAGTTTGATCAAGCAACCTCATTTGTTGCTTTGAGTGAACCATGGCAGATGCTGCTCCAATGGCTCCAGCTACCAAAGGCTCAATGTAGTGAACAAGTTGAGTCACCTAAAATAGAGAAACCATTTATATAACTAATTTTTTGAAGAAGTTTCTAAGGAAAACAAATATGTCGGGAAAAAGAGATAATCTTACCGCATGGCCAATATTCTCTGCCTCATATTTGGCAGCATGCCTGAGAGGTTCAAGCTTTTCAGAAATCTCATTAACTGAACTCTCCATTTGGTCAGTAAAACCTTGTAAGGTGTTGTCCCTGCGCGCGGGTAAGCTTTGAGACACTGCAAGCAGCGATGTCTGATCCAGATCCCTAATCCTTGCACTCAATTTGTCGATTGCAGCATCGCAGTCTTTTTGTCCTGGGGCCTTGTCCCTGATGACATAGAAAATATACATACATTAAATAAATTTAGGTAAATAAAGTAAATTCTATGTTGGGATTATTGATTCATGTTAGGTTTTTTAGGTGAAGTAAACTACAAGTTAATTGTTATTAATTAATTGGGAACGGTACAGAGTTCCTCCCCTCACCCCAGTTACATTAAAGCACCCAAGACCAAGAGATAGAACATTAATAAAATGTTTTCATTCATCAGTGCTGAGCGCAACACTTTAGATTAACGCCTCACCTGATTGACGACACCAACTTCTTGATCGAGTCACTCACGCTCTTGCTGTGGTTGGCCAGGAGCTGCCAGGTGGGCGGGTCGCGCGGGTTCACGGCCAGGCCCTTGGCGGTCTGAATCAGGTTGCACGAGCCGTCAATGATGGAGCGGCCGGCGTCCAGGATGGGCTCCTGAGACTCGTGGGCCGCGGTGCCCAGGCGGGCGGGCCTGCTCGCGAACTCGGGGGAGCCGGCGAACGTGCACAGGTTGTCGACGGCGTCCAGCAGGGGCCGCGTGGCCTGCAGGCACGACTCCCTGTTCTCCTCGCTGTAGTCCACGTCCAGGGCCTTGATGTCCTTGACGAGCAGGGCCGTCGAGTTGGCCACGTCCTTGGCGGACTGCACGAAGTGGCGCTTGGCCACGGGGTTGGACGTCTTGAGCGAGGCCATGCGGCACGCGTTGCACAGCAGGCTGGTGTGCTTGGCGATGACGGTGGCGGCGGACAGCACCTGCTGCTGGCTGCTCGCCGGGCTGGTCAGCGAGTTGCACGCCTGCTGGATGGCCTGCGCCGAGCGCGCGAACTGCGCTTGGTCCACGATGCCGGGCTTACCCGCCACGCTCGTGGGGTCCGACACGGCCACCAGGTAGGCGGCCTGCGCCGAGGCCTCGACCAGGCCGCAGATGAGCGTGCTCACGTTGCGCACCGACTCCCCGAACTGCTCGTGCTCCGAGCGCTTGGCGTGGTTCGCGATGCCCGTCATGCCCTCGCCCAGGCTCTTGGACTTCTCCATGAACGCGTCCAGGCACTCGAAGTAGCTCAGGTCGTTGATGGGCTCCGACGGGTGGTCCAGGAGCGGCTTCATGGACTGGATCTTGCGCACCGCGTTGTCGCACTCCTTCTGGCCGGGCGCCGCGGAGGTGCACACGTCGACGAGGTGGTTGATGCTGTCGGTGACGGCGCGCGCCGCGGCCGTTAGCTGGTTCTTGGAATTGGGCGCGCTGGGGTCGGCCGAGACGGACTTGGCGGTGACGAGCAGCTTGGACGACGTGATGGACACATTCCGCAGCGACACGATGATCTGCGTCTGCGTCTCCGTCTCCTTGGTCTGGCCGGCCATCTCCATACCGACGTTCACGACGTCGCCGAAGGCCGAGCCGAAGTTGCGCGAGGAGGTGGCGAGCTCGCTCGAGCTGTGGATGGAGTGCACCACGTCCGTGGACGCGTCGTTGAGCACGGCCGCGGCCGAGTTGAGCTCCTGCTGCAGCTGGCCGTACGACTTGGACGTGGCGGGGAAGTGGTCGGGCGAGGCGAGGAAGGACGACACCTCGTGGATGGACGAGATGGCCGTGTCAATGTCACGCTGGCCGGGCAGCGAGTCGACGCACGCGTTGAGCGCCGACGACACGTCCTTGGCGATGGACGCCATGTTGCCGGCGTTGTCCTGGCTCTGCAGCGAGCGCCGGGCCTCCTCCACGAGGCGCAGCGACCTCAGCATCACGTCCTCGGCCGAGGTGATGACGCGCTCCTGCGTCTCGCGCACCGTCGTCGTGGCCGCCACGCCGCGCACCGCCATCGTCATGTCCTTGAGGGCCGAGGCCGTGTCGCGGGCCGCGAGCCCCGTGTAGTTCTCGTTGCCCTGCGCGGCCGCGCTCAGCATCTGCGCCATGGCGAAGTTGACGCTCTTGGTGGTGCTGCCTAGCTGCAGCGCGGCCGTCTCGGCTGTCTCGCCGGGCAGCGGGCGCAGCTCGTGGCGCTCCGAGGCGCGGCGGAAGGCCTGCAGCTCGGCCTGCAGCGAGCGGATCAGGTCCGAGGCCGCCTCCAGCTCGGCGCCGGAGCACGCCTCGCGCGCGCGGTCCGCGGCCGAGCGCAGGTCGCCAAGGGCCGAGGCCAGCGACTGCGAGCTCGAGTTGAGCTGCATGGCGGCCGACTGGTCGCTCACGGTGGGCATGACGGCGCGCGCAGACTGCACCACGCGGTTGCCCGGCTGCAGGAACTGCTCCGACGCGTTGATGAGCGCCAGCTGCCGGTCCGGACTGTCCGGCGCCGACATGGTGCCCTTGACGCCCTCGACGAGGCGCGGCACCAGCCCGGCCATTTTCTTGCAGTCCAGCATGAGCTCCTCCTGCGAGGCCTTGTTTGCGTTGTGTGGCGCCACGCTCTGCGCCGAGGCGATGCACTGCGTGGCCGAGGACGCCGCCTGCTTGGCCGCCGACTCGAGCTTGGTGATGAGCTTGCGGCGGTACTGCGGGCTGGCGGCCGTGATGGTCGCCGAGCGCAGCTCTTCCACGGCCTGGCGCAGCTGATTCTGGCGGCCCGCGTCGTGCGGCGTGGACGCGCACTGCCTCGCGGCCTCCACCATGCGCGCCGTGGCGTCGGCCAGCTGCTTGGCCGCGGCCAGCAGCCGGCGCTGCAGCTCAGAGTCGGGCTGGCGCTCGGCCTCGCCCTTGATGGACTGGATGAGGTGGGCCGTGGCCTGGCCGAGCACGCGCGCCTGCCGCACCATCTCGCCAGCGTCACCCGTCGACGCGAAAAGTTTGTCGGTCGTCACCAGGATCGTCTCCACGTGATCCTCCTCCTTCGTCTCCCTCGCCTGCTCCCGCGTCCCCGACCTGGCAGAGGACAAGGCACAAGCAAAGGCAGCGGGTTCAAGTCTCAGCGCAGCAGCGTTTCCCCCTTTTTTTATTTAGGGCGCGAAGAGTGAGAGAGAAGTTAATACGACCGACACCCCCAGGTTAGAACCCGAAAGCGTCAACTCAAGGCAGTGGTACGAAAGGGAAAACGTAAGTCTCTACTGTACAGATTTTAATCTCCGACATGCACTAATTTTAGTACCCCTCATTCTGATCGCCCATTCGGCAATTTCTTTGCCTTCTTTACTGGGAAATCTCTTCCATTCAATCAGTCTCGCCTCTTCCACGCCCCTTGGTAGGGAGTGTACTTTATGAATAGTTAAACCGTCATTCCCAGTCGCCGCAGTCGAGGCGCAGCGCACTCACTTGATGTGGTTGAGGAGCTCGTTGAGTGTGCGGGTGACCTCGGCCGCAGCCTCAGCCAGGCTCCGGAGCAGCCGCTCGTCGTTGCAGGACTCGTTGCAGACGCTCACCAGGCCGTCCACGGAGCGGCCCACCTCGCGGACCGCGCCGCGGAGCTGCTGCTGGCACGCCGGGGACGACAAGGTGGGCGCCACCACCTTGGCACACGCCACGAGCTGGGATGTGGCCAGGGCGCACTGCAACCGGGAAAAAGTTCGATTGTTTTTTTCTCTTTTTTTCCCCTTTGTGTATTTTTATTAATTATTTGACCTGCGGCCTCACCTGAGTGGCCGCGCCGATGACGCGGTTCTGCGTGCCCTGGTCGGGGCAGGTGGCGGCCACGCTCTTGGCCTTGAGGACGAGTGCCGCCGTCGTGTTGGCCACGGCCTTGGCCAGGCTGAGCAGCAGGTCCTGGACCTCGCGCCCGTACTCGTCCTCGTCGCCGATGTTGTTGAGGACCTGGTGCGAGGCCTCGCCCACGCGGCTGGCCGCGTTCAGCAGGTTCTGGCGCGGCTGCAAATAGCACAGACGGCAGCGTTAGTCCTCCTCGTCATCATCCAGCCAATCCAGACTCTCCCTCCTGGAGCCTACAGCAGCGAGGGCGAAGAACTCTGAATTTTGGTTTACCCCCTTTTCAGAATTTTCGTGAAATTTTGTAGACGTTTAGTGAATTTTCACTTGAATTTTCCTGAATTTTCCCAAATTTTCCTGAATTACGAGGTGTACGAAAATTTCAGAGTTGATTCCCCCTCGGCCTACAGTCACGCATCCACGACTTTAACGCTGCCTCTGCTGCAGACAAGACTCACCTCTCTGGTCTCGGGCTCCGCGGCGCGCAGCAGGTCGCTGAAGGCGTTGCACAGACGCCTGGCCGCCTCCAGCAGGCTGTCGCCCGACTTCTCGTCGTCCATGAGTGCGGCGATCATGCGCACGCCCCGGGTCATCTCGGGCAGGTTGCTGGTGATGGTGGTGATGGCCGCGCCCACGGCCGTGTGGTCCACCTCCTCCGGGGGCCCGGCCGTCAGCGTCACCACCTGGGCCGTCGCCGCGTTCATGGCCGCGATCTGAGAGCTCACGTTCTGCTTGTTCGTGTCCAGCGTCGACTCCTTCCATTTTAACGAAGCCTGTTTTTTTTTTTTTTATGGGAAAATTTTGAAATCAGTCTTTATTTTTATCCCCAGAAAATTAAGGGGAAAACACAGTGGTTGATATACATACAGGATCGGAGCCCAAATCGGGTACTTCGATACTCTCAATGAGTTCCTTCTCAACTGTGACAATTATATCTTGTCCAGTATTGATAGTAGAGAGTAGAGCTTGCTGAGGTTCAGTAAGCAGGCTTGTCACGTGCCCCTGCTGGAGCTAAAAAAATTTAAAAAAAAACAACAAAAAACAATTAGATGGCCGAAATGTTAAAAGTGTACTGGTGTTCGAGAGGAACAAAAATAAATGAGTGAAATAGAGTGGAAAGATGCTAGAAGAATATTTTGATTCACAGAAAATTAGCATGCAGTAAGCCAGAAGCAGATTTTCAGCTTCAGAGGACATTTTAGATGGTAAATGATAAAATCTATTTTACTTTTGTACATTTTTCCACGATTCTACAAAACAAAGAAAAGAAAGTGGAAAGTTTAGAAAATACCTACTCTGCTCCAAGTGTAACCATCCCCTAATAGAGGCAAGACATGGAACAGATACAGACAAAAGACATGAGTTAACAATCACCAAGCAATTCGTCTATGTTAGTCCAACATATGAAATTTGACAATCAATTTGGCAAGGGATGGAAGGTAATCTTTGTGAAGAGACATCTGTTTGACTCAATTTCTGGATGAATTGATGAATTGTCAGTGCATTCCATAAAAATCCATGTACAGAAATTACAATTAAAATAATACAAGACTGTACAGTTTAGAAATGCAGGAGGCCCATGCTTTTTGCCACAGCTTTAGTACATCAATTTATAATACAGAAGGTTAATATAGAAAGCAGACTGGAATGCAGTAGATGTTAGATAATTTCTTTTTCAAGAAATGAAAAGCAGACATTCAGAAATAAGGCTCCATAAACAGAGGACAGTAAAATTAGACCTTCATTTAATTTTGACCAAGCAGCAGTCACTGCGGGCTGGAAAACACATTTTAAGATCTGAGAAACTTACCGTTGTTGCTTGATGACCAACATTGATCTGGCCAGTGGTGGTGGTGTACTGCACTCCACCCATATGGCCTGTTCCATATGGACGTTCGCCTGCAATAAGCGTATAAACACTACAGCTACAGCAATGCTTAAAAAAACGCACACTGCCTCAAGCATGATTTCACACAGGTGCAGATCTCACTTTTATTCTGTATATTTTTTTTTTTTCATTTTTAAGAGTTGTCTCCTTAAAATTTGTTGATATAAAATTAAGGCATCAAAACATTGAAGGCAGTGCAATTTGTATACAGTGCGGGAGAGAAAAAATAATAAAATCAATTGAAATTGAAATAAGATGATGGACTGTAATGGCACCAACTTAATGTTTTATATTAAAAGTAACTATTATGTATTTATTTACAGAATTAGAAAATTCATGAGTATGGTTAACATATCAGTCTGAAATGGCTTGCCTGAGGGCAGCGGCGTGTATTTGCATCAAGCAGGCAAATACTTGTCGCATGCACTGCCCATCAGTGACACACACCGCTACTCAACAGCACAAGCCAGCAAATTTTATTTAAAATTAACAACACTTTATGTTTACATTAACATAGAGCCTTTGAAAGGACCTAAACCCATTTTCTGTATTTTATGACTTTTGTTTCCACAAATAGTTCAAGAAGAATATAAAAATAGGCTTACCATCTGCTCCTGCCCGCATAATTGCTGGTTTTGCAACAGACTCGGTGTTAACTCTGCCAACTTTACTGCTTTCATGCTGAAGAATAGTTGCTCTAATAGAATGAAAGAGATGAATAGAGTATAATCAGTAAGAAATTTTAAGAAGTAAAACAACAAAACTCAATGAATAATACATACTTTAGAGGTGAGACGCTGTCTTCCACCATGGTAGAACCTTCATCACCTTCAATTCCAAAATGATCCTTGGACTTCTTTTTCTTTAGTATGATGTCAATATACCCTGCAATGAGCTGTTGGATTTGTTCTGCTTCTGTAGTTTGAACAGAGTAATACTGATCTGCGTAATCTCCAAAGTCTAAGGTGAAAGTGTTGGGAGAGGCACCCCAGCGGCGCACTGTTGTGAGTGACCACGTTTTCAATATCTCTTTGGTTTTTTCATCTAAACGAAGTACAGAGTCCTTTGTCACACCCAATAAACGGGGTACAAGCTTATTCTTGCCTTTCATTTTTTCTTTGACCAAAAAGAAAGTGACACCATAAGTTGGGAGGGCACGAGCTGTTTTGGTATAGAGCACTTTGGCATCAAGCTCTGATATACCAACATGTTTCCTATGCTCTGCAAATATTTTCTTTTCAATGCCTTTCTGCTTGCAATATGACGTGGGAAGGAACTCTTTTAAATCAAGGAAAGGAGGTTTGTGCTTTTGTTCATTGTGGTCACCAAACTGAATATGACATTGAATTCCAGCAAACTCGCATGCCTTCTCTTGAGTTACAGGATGGGTACCATCTAATATAGCATCACGAGCTTGAACATATAGCAGATTAAGTTGAATTGGATCTCTTGAATCTATATTTTGGTCAGAGAAAAAGAATTTACGTCTTAAAAGGACAGCTTCAGCTTCATCAATACCCTGCTCACGCAGAGTTTTGCCAGGGTCAATCCAATTTACTGCAATGAGAAAGAGAGGAAGAAAAATAGATTCAAATTAATGACAGCTCATTATAAATACATTAAATCAAACATAAAAAAAAAAAAAAAAAACAACAAAAAACAAGAGGAATAAATTAATAACTGAATTAATAAAAATTTGCATTACCTTCATCATCTGTTTTCAACTTTTTTCGTAACTGCTCCATTTTAGCATCACGCTCTTTCTCTTCTTTTTTCCTTTTCAATGTTAAGGTGCCAAACTTTGATTGATTTTCAGTATCTTCTTCTCGACTTTCTCTAACAAGACTGTACTCATCATGGTTAGTGATACCAATTTTAGTGCAAATAACAACCATAAGGTTGGCAACAGGTTGGCTATCATCTACTAGCATTGTCTTTAGTGTACCATCTAACATTCTTACTCTAAGTGTACGAAGCTTCTTGCGATACTCCAATAAATCCTGCCAAACAAACCATCAGAGTTAAATTTTAAAAAAACTGATATTTAAAATAACACCTCTCACAGCCAGGTAACAAACTTACCCCATTGCGAAGGATATAATATTCTAAGTTACGTCCTGGCTCTAACCACACTCCCTTCTTAACATCTTCATCAGCAAGAAAGAGTCCATAATCCTGGGCTGTAATTTGAAATAAATCATTTTTAAAAAATCAGGGCAAAATTACCAGCGGTTGGCATTTTAGAGGATTCAAGACAGAAGAGTTACTCACGTTGTCCAAAATTGGCCTCGCTGATCTTCTCCCGAATGATGCGACATGCATCAAAGACGGAAGTCGAAGGATCGAATTTCATCGTCTTCACGACATCCTTGTCGACAATGCTGATTTTCAGCGAGAGCGTGGCCATCTTGAAATGTAAGGGCCCTAAGCCCTAGTCCCGTTTTCTAAAACAAGCAAAAAACATAAAAAATAACATTAGGTTGGGCATAATTAAAGAAGGGCTGGCTTAAAATAAAAATTTTTCTCACGGATTAAGGAATTAAGTGTGCTTAATTTTTTGACCTTAATTCTTTACAAGGTGTACACCATGGGGAGGGGGAGGAGAAGCGAAGAAGGGTCAGGCGGGTCAGGCTGAGTCGCGCCCGGCCGGGGGTGACACACAACCAGGCCCGATGACCGATGGATCGGGCAGGGCAGGAGGTGCGAAGCGAGGCACCGCAACGGCATGAAACCACCATGGCCACGCGGGGCGGCGGGGCGAGGGCGGCGCCCCGATATAGAAGCAAACGTGAGGCGTGGCGGGCTGGGGGAGGAGACGGGGTCGAGGTGGGGCGGCCCACAGGGCACCCACGCGCCTGAATCGCTTCGCACGCGCGGCGAGTCGATCCAATCCAATCCAGGCCCGCAGTCGGACGCACGGGCCGGACCGGGCCGGGCCGGGCCGGGCGAGGCCGCGGGACCACCGGCGCGCCCGACTCCCCCATTCCTCTCTCTCTAGGATGCCCCTCCGCCCCGCCCCTTTCCCTTTTGTCTTTACGTCCTACTCCCTCTCTCTTACTCTCCCCCACTCTCCGGCTCCGGCAACCCTTTCCCCGGGGCCGCGCCTTGCCGCGCCTCGCCTCAGCTAATTTGTCACTCGACTTCACCGCTTTGAATGAAATACGAGTTAAGGTGCGGCAGAAGACGGCAAAGGCGAAGAAATATACAAATAAAAATGAAAAGCGGGACGAAAATACTAGGTTGTACAGTGTAGGGAAAACAACGCCATGGTAACACAGCTGGTTCGGCGTAAAGGTGTCGGACGAAAGGTGTACGTAACTCGTGAGTAAAATGATGTAGATGGGCAGGAGCGGGTGGGAGGTGGGAGGGTCGGGCCGGGTAGGATCGGGTCGGGACGCACAGTGGGCCGGCGGCCAGGTCACCACCGCGCCGCGCCGTGGCGCCAGCGTGCAGGTGGAGTAACAGCCTTAGTCACAGGAAGCCGCCGTCCCCGGCCCGGCCCGCCCCGCGCGCCCCGCGCGCCTGGCGTCCACTTGGACCGCGGCCAGCCCAGCCCCACGCTGCCCAGCAGCCAGACGGCCCAGCCCAGCCGCAGCCGCCCCCCAGCACGCCCCGCGCCGCGCCGCAGGTAGGGCTAGGGCGCCCGCACAGCACCGCAGCCGCAGGGCGGGGCGCGGGGAGGGCGGGGTTACCTCCATTTCCTCTCCGAAATGACGCACGCCCGTGGCGGCGCGGCCGTGCGGCGTGAGGAGGGCGCGGGGAGTGCGGGAGGGTGGAGGGGAGCGCGTAAGAAAGAGAGAGTGAGAGAGAAAGAGACTAGCGACAGTGCGAGATAGAGAGAAATGTCCTCCAAGCAGCGCGAATCGCCTCCCTCGTATACCCGTACCGCCTTGCCCCGCCCCGCCCCCGTTCCGTCCGCGTGTTCCACTCCAAGCCGAAACCCCGTCCGCGCAACGGGTTGCGTGGCGACACGTACGTGCTCGCCATGACGAGGGGGTGGAGGGTGTCCCGGGCTGTGCACAGCCGGCCGTTGAGGGCACCAGCACCAGCGACGTGTTGGGGAGGGGAGGGGCGTACAGCCCGGCCCGAGTGATGCGCATACTATGCAGAACAGGCGATAACTCTTCCCCACCGCAGGCCCGGCCCGGGGCCCGGGGGCCCGACAGCACAGGCGCGTCGGGTACGTATAACTCCAGCGAGATAAGGGAAGGGTAGGGAGGGGGGGAGGGGGAGGGGTGCTACCGACACTGAGAGAAACGCAGCGGCCAGGAAGCGAGCCGAGCCGTCCGGCCACACGGGCCATACGCCACGGGCGCAGTGCACACTGCACGGACGGCGGACGGCGTGGGCGGCCGGGCCGGACCGGGGCAACCAGGCTAGCCTAGGCTGGAACCCGCCGCGCCGCGCCTAGGCTTGGGCTAGCCCTAGGTCCGCCACGGGCTAGGCCAGGCCGTCGCGTGGACGTGCCCGGCCCGCGGCGCCCACACGCTCGGGCAGTACAAACTGATTCAGAAGAGCCCTCTCCTCGCTCAGCCTCTCTCGCACCTCTACGGCGCACCCAGTGAGTGCGAGAGAGACAGGGCGAGGAGAGCGTTCTCCAGAATCAGTCCGCAGCGCGCGTGCGAGAGAGACGGACCGTGCGCGCGCGCACGCGCGAGAGGCGTGGCCGGACCACGACGACGGGGCCGCGCCAGCGTGCACTCAATGGACGACTAGGTCTGCCCGGCCCGGCCCGGCCCAGCCCGTCCTGCCCACACATCCGCGGCACGTCCTGTTGCCGCACCTGAGCTGGAGGAGGAGGAGGAGGAGTGGTGCCCGTCTGTTCAACTGGCTCGCCCCTCCACCCGTTCTCTCCTCCGACATATATATTTTTTCACAGTCTCTCTGTCTGAACACATTTCTCTCGCCATCAAAAATCCGCATTTTAGGGTGGGGGACCTCTGCACGGGCATCTCGATGATTACACCACGAGAGGCAAACAACTCTGAAATATTTGTACACCTCGTCATTCAGAAAAAAAAACAGTAAAATTCAGAAGAGATTCATAAAATTTCAGAGAAATTCTAAATAATATCATGATAATTTGCAAAAAGTTCAGAAAAGATCTCAATAACGCTCAATAATCATAAAAGTTCACAAAAATTCACAAAATTCTAGAAAACACTCAAGCAAATTTAAAAAAAAAAAAAATCACTTAAAGCTCACAACAATTTTACACCAAAATTCAGAGATGTTTTCCCCTCGTTACATCAAAACTCACATTTTTGACCGTGTTATAACAAAATCCTCCGCCATAAATCCTGGTCCAGAAACTGGGTAAAAAATATCCTCTCTCACTATGGACCGCTCGCTCGCGCACATTCTCGATATCCGGAAAACCTCTGGCCGCGCCATGCCGTGCCGTGCCCTGCCGCATGCCTTGCGCACCATGGCCGTGCGGCCGTGCCTCTGCAGCCCGCTTATCGCGGGGCGGCGCGGCGCAAGGAATGCCAGCCCAGCCCAGCCATGGCACAGCGGCACAGCCTCGCGCACAGCTCTACACCAGGCTCAGTGTCACCGCCCCGCGCGCATAGAGATCTCTCTCGGGAAAATAAGAAAATGAGAGCAGAGCGCAGAGCAATACCTGGCTCAGGCGAGCCGAGCTGCAGACTGGAGAGCATTCAGCCGTGCGGGAGAGAGAGGCGTGACTCTAGGGGTATAGAGAGAGAAAGAGCTCGGTGGAGGGAGGGACGGTAACGGCACTCCAGGTATTTCCGTGCGACAGAAATTGGTATACCAGCTGACCGGGTCGGAGCAAACTATGTCTGTCCGCCTGCTGTCTGATCAGCCCCATCAGGTAACACTCTTGGCCGGACCGAGTGTGCGAGAGAGAAAGGTCACTGTGGGTCTGATCAGGCAGGAGGCGGATAGACATAGTTTGCTCCGACCCGGTCAGCTGGTATAACAATTTCTGTCGCACGGGTCTGCATATGGGGAGGCCCCGAGAGCCACCACCGCGAGGGGGCAACAACTCTGAAATTTTTGTAAGCACCTCGTAATTCAGGAAAATTCAGAAAAAAAAATAGAAAAATTAGAAAAATTCACAAAAATTTAGGATTAAGTCAGAAAAATTCGGAAAATTTAGGGAAACAAAATATAAGTAATATTCAAGTAAAATTCACAAATATTCTATAAAAATTCACAAAATGTGTACACCAAAATTCAGAGTTGTTTCCCCCTCGCGCCACTGTCTCCCTCCACCGTGAGAGATATATCCCACCATTACGATTCTTATTGTTCCACTCAGCCCAATGCCGAAAAGCTTTTTAGAGGGAGACAAGACACCCGCTGGAGTCGAGCCGGGCAGGGCGGTTCGGGTCCGGGTGGTCAAACAAATCAGAGGCGGTGCGGGGCGTAGCGGGGCGGGGAGGCGCCGGCCCATCCATTACAGGCCAGGCCGACACTGCTGCAGCTCGAGTGTTTCCAAACGCAGCGCGGAGGTCGTAAACTTGACGCGCGCGGGGGGCGGCGCGGCCCGCGCGGCACGGCAGCAGACAGCCCAGCCCAGCGGCGCAGCATCCGCCCCCGGCCCGCCCAGGGCCCGGTCCAGCACAGGGACCACCCTCTCTGCCAATTATAGGGGATACACCCCATTGCCTGACAGGGCGAGGCGTGGCGTGGCGAGGCGCGGCGCGGCGGGGGATAGTGTTTGCCCGGGGCCTGCCGGGCCTCTGCCAGCGCCCCGGCCTCGGCCCCGGCCAGCCCAGCCCAGGCGCCCCCCTAGCTCGGTGCTGGAGTTTCCGTTCCAGCAGAGTCGATTTATTGCCGATTTACGGTCCAGTCAAAGTTCGTGATAATGAGGTTAGGGCCTGCCAGCTCCCGCTGTGGCCCGGCCCGGCCCGGCCCGGCCCGGCCCCTGCCCCGCCCAGCTACGCTACGCCCCGCCACGACAAATTGAAAAAGTGCCCTCCTCCTTATAAGCCCCACGACAACCAGCCTTCCCCTTCCCTTGCCCCGCTCCGCCCGGCTCCAGGCGGCCGGAGGAGAGCAAGGCAGCCCCTTTAGCTCCATTTCTCCTTCCCTTTTTCCTCCCCCGATTTTTCGGAGCCTCGGTCTCGCCGGCGGACGGCGTGACCTCGCTGAAAATAACACCCTAAAGCAACCCTAAAGGGCCGAGGCGTGGCGCTGCAGGAGGGGTGAGGCGGGCGGAGACGAGGCGAATGTCACTAGGTCCTGACCCGTGCTGGAAGTCGGCCTGACCGGACCCCTCAAGAGCGGCTCCTGGATCGGGAGGAGGTGCCGCTCCACGACGAGGCCTCCTGGAAATATTCCTCATCGCAAAGTCACAAAGCAGGTCACTAGCGAGCCCAGCTTGGAGCCCGCGGCGGCCCATCCGCGACGCTATTGTCACCCGAACAAGCGTCACCTCCGGCGCGCCTACAGTCGAAAACGAGGGCAAGGGTGGGGTGGGGTGGGCTGCGCCGGGGTGAAGTTTGGCCGCCCCGCCCCACCCCGCCCGGTCGCACCCCGCCCGCCTCCGCTTCCGGTTTTGGGCCGGCCCGCCCCGCCCCGGGTTTAGGCGCTCTTGACGCCTCAATGAACTCGACAGCGGGGGCGCGGTGGCGGGTGGCGCGGGGGCGACAGGGCAGGGGCGGTCTCGGCGGAGGAGTAAGGAGAAGGGAGGGAAAGGGGGGGGGGGAGGGAGGAGGGATCAAGATGTACGACCGCTCCAGTGGCTCCGCGCTGGAGCCGTGCTGCTGCTGGAGCGGGGAGGGGAGGAGCGCGCGGGGCGGGCATGAGGGTCCTGGTCCTCTCCAGAGAGGCGCGGGGCACGGGGTGGTGGCCGGCAGGGGCATTCCAGTAAGGGATGAGCACCCCACTCCAGCAGGCAGCAGGCAGGCAGGCCTCGCTCGGGCATTCCAGCGGGTGCCAGGGGGGTTAGAGGGGAGGAGAAGAGAAAAGTGGCGGGGCTTCGACCGCGGAGACTTTAAGAGGCAAACCGAGTCACGTGGTCGGAGAGGCCGCGGCCGCGGTCGGGGCGGGGCGGGGCAGCAGAAGCGTGATTCTGTACAGCGTTTACGCAGTGTCTTCTCTCTCGCTCCTCATGGCTTCGCCCCCACGAGAGCGACAAGGACAGAGGGACGAAACCGCCTTGCGGAATCACTCCACAGAACAATCAGCAGCGTACCCGCGGAGTCGCGACAGCAGCACACCACAGCACCCCCTCAGCCCGGGAGAGAGGCTAGGCCCTAGGCGTCCCGCTGGCCGCGGCGGGGAGCGGACAGGGAGGGAGGGAGGCAGAGAGCGGAGGCCGACTAGGTGAACGGAGCAACGCGGAAGAGGAGGAAAGAAAAGAGGAAGGGGAGGAGAATATGGAAAACGCCACCCCGCGCTGTGCGGCGGGGCGGGAGGCCTGCTGCGAGAGGAGGGGGTGGGGGTGCCGCTGAGGGTGCCGGCCTGGGTGCCGCCCCGCCCCGCTCGGCGCCGCGTCCGCGTCCGGCCGCTCCCAAAAGGCTCTAGGCACGGCCACATTTCTGCACCTTCACTTGCTGTTTCCAGAGAGCTGCTTGGCGTGGCGTGGCGTGGCGTGGCGTGGCTTCCACCCCCACCCCCTCCGCCCTTCTTCCCCCGCGGGAACCCCACAGCACAAAGAGCAACGACGAGGCGATGTGAGAGCTGCCGGGAGGGGGGGGGGGGAGAGGTGTGAAGAGCATGAGAGGGGGTGGGGAGGGGGCTTACGAGACAATCGGGATTAAAGAGGGGGAGCGTGCTGAATGGGAAGTGACAGGGGCGGGGGCGAGGAAGCTCCACATAATCACCAGAAAATTACACACGGCCTACTGCTGCAACACAGAGCGGTGCGGCACAGCGGCACGGCGCCAGGGGGTAGCGAGCGCGCCGGGCGGGCCGGGGGCGGCGCGGGGGCGGCGCGGGGGCGGCGCGGGGGCGGCGCGCAGGCAGGCATAGTGGGCGATCAATAGCGGGGGCGGTTAGGCGTCGCGCGGCGGGGCTGCTGGCGGCCTGCCGGCCCGGCCCGGGGGCGGCCCTACCCCGCCCCGAGCTGTGGGGGCGGCTCGGCACGGGGCGGGGCGGGGCGGGGGAGGCGGCACTGACCCACTGAGCCCCCTGGCCGGCCGGGCCGGGGCGAGCGCGCGAGGGATGTGCGCCGGCCCCGGCCCCGGCCACCGGGCCGCAGGGGTGTGGTGGGCAGAGAAAAACCCCGGGCCGGCCCGCGGGCCTGCACGGCACGGCACGGCACGGCACGGCACGGCACGAGGTTGGTGTCGGTGCCGACCGCTGAGGGGCGGGCTGCTTCAGGGTGGGGCGGCCGCTCAACAGATCGACACTACACCAATCACAGGCCGGAGGCGAGGCGCCGCGCCGCAAGCGTATCGCTCTGTGCTTGTACTTGACCGCGCGGGGCCCCGAGGCTTTTGATACCTCGACAGCAGCGTCCGGGTGGTGCCTACATGGAATACCTTGGTGGACGCGCGCGGCCAGGGGCGAGGCCAGGGGCGAGGCCAGGGGCGAGGCCCGATAGACCCCCTCAGGGGTAGGCAAACGAGCTTCCCCGGTACGGGGCGGGGGGCGGGGTGGCGCTTTGAGAGGCGGAGGGGCGCGCCAGCGGCGCCAATCACACAGGTGGAGCAATAATGATTAATTAACCGAGAGAAGCTTGGAGGGGGGCCGAAGTGAGCCCAGCCGGGCCGGGCCGGGCCGGAGCGGAGGCGCCCGAGGGGCAGCCGGGGCACGACGTGCGCGCGGCGGGCTCGAGCCAAACCGCCACCCCCGAGCCAAACGAGCGCTGCAGCTGCAGGCACCCCGCTCGGCGCACGGCCCACGGCCCGGGCCTGCCGACTCATTCCGAAGATCACTTCAATACACCACACTGTGAAAAATTGTCGTAAGTTTACGGGAAAATTCCACGAAGTGGAGTTGTAAAATTACGATCACCTATCGTAAAATTACAAGCAGTACCTATCGACTTACAAGTGAGAGGTACCTATCAATTACAAGCGAGATTGGGCTGTCGTAAATTTACAACATTTTTCGTAAGTCGTAATTTACAAAATAAATCGTAAATCTACGAACATATTTTTCACAGTGCAGTCCTCGTCGAACCCATGGGATAGGGCACTACCAATAGCCAGCGTAGGAACACTGCTGTGGGCACATCAAGGCTGACGGCAGTGCGAGCAGAGAGATCTTCTGAATCAGTCGGCCCACGCGGCAGCCCGTGCGGCACGTCAGGTTGTTGCCTCAACTCGCACCTCCACCACCAACACCACCCTCTCACTGAACTGCTCCCTCTCTCCCTCCGTATCTCTTCCTTTCCTTCTTCTTTTCTCTCTCTCTTTCCGGGTCAGCAGAGCCACCCCCGTCCCGTCTCGCCCCACCCTCGCCGTCGCCAGGCCGGGCCGGGCTGCGGCCGCCGGCGCGTCAGACAAAGGGATTGCGCAATATTTACCGATCGTTCAAACAGCGCGGCGAGCGGCGGCGCGGCGAGCCCCAGCCGGCTCCGTTCTGCGGGTCCTGCTGCCGGGCCCGCGGGACATACCTGTCAGGGCACACAGAGGGGGCAGGAATTATTAGCCGCATAGCCACACAGCCGCGCCCGGCCCGCGCGGGGTAAAACAAAACGACTCGCGAATTATTGGAGGGGAATGAACGCTACGCCACGCCACGCCGGCGGTGAGCAGTGCGGCCGGCGTTACGTTATTAATGGACACGGGGGCGCCATGGGCCCCGCGCGCGTGTTTGTGTTCGCCCCGAGCATCAGCAGGGGGTGGCACGGCAGGGGAGGAAGGGGCCGTTCAACCCGACAAAGAGCGAGAGAGATGGAGAGCGGGCGCGCGCGCGCGCGAGAGAGAGAGGGATGCTGGGTGCTGGGCCCTCGCCACGACGCCTGGGGCTGGGCCAGGCCGGCGCTGCCGGCGCGCAACCCCCGGCAGCGCAGCGCCACGTCACGCGGCGCCACTAGGCCGCGCGGCGCTCCCAGCGGGAGAGAGGGAGGGAGAGAGAGAGAGAGAGAGATTTAGGGAAAGAGCAGGGGGGAGAGCGAGAGGGAGTGAGGGGGGTGACTGAGAGGTATGGGGGGTGGGGAGTGACGCGGGGAGTAGTAAAAAGGACGGACTGGCTTGGGTACAAGGAGCAAAAAGGGCGGAAATGAAAAGAAAAAAAAAAATAGGAAAAAAAGGCGAAGGGGTGCTTGCTCGAGAAAGAGAAGCGAAAAAGGGAGAGCGAGAGAAAGCAAGAGAGGGGAGGGAGGGGAGAGAGAGAGAGAGAGAGAGTGAGAGAGATACCGGTGTAGATTCCCCCTGGTCCTTATTGGCTGACGCGGGGCTAACGCCGTTCCAATTCACAGCTGAGCCGCGCCGCCAGGCAGGCTGGTCTAATTCACCTGCGCCGCCCCACCCCGCCCTGCCCCAGCCGCACCCACCTCACCCCACCCCCTACTCGGCACCATTCGTCATGACAACGTCCAGCAGCCAGGAGCAGCACACCCATCCCATCTCTGGGGGGAGAGAGGTGCGCACCGGCTAGCCAGCCGACACCAGCGGGGTCCGGTGAGGACCACCCCACCCCACAGCCCGCCCCACCGTACCGCACTCGGCGAACCAGACCAGGGCCTCTTGCGAGTCAAGTGGGGGCCGGCATGAGCGCGGGGGGTGGGTGCGGGCCGGGCCGGGCGGGGCGGGGCGGGGTGAAACCTAAGAGCGAGTCCTATGCGGTTCGCCATAGGCATGTGCCTGTAGTGGAGCAGGGGCGGGGTAGGCAGGCCCGCAACACACCCACGCGCCCGGGCTGCCTAACCAGCCAGGCCGGCGCCTCGCCCCCGCAGCTAACGCGCTGCATGCACTGCGCCCCATAAACCATACCCCCTTCTCAATAAACTATTTGCCCTACGTGGGGATCGCTTAAGAAAGAAAAAAAAGAAACGCGAGGGTCATTATTATATGACGCGGGAAATAAACAACAACAAATTCGCGCGGGTACTTTTTCCTCCCCACAGGGATTTTGTCGGATTTTTGCTGAAACTCCCAAGACGACGAGGCGGACGGGGATGTATAACACTGGGACGGGGAGTGGGGGAGCCCCTCCGGGCGTGGCGTGGCGTGGCGGGGCAGAAAGCCGGGCTGTTCATCTTGCACAGAGCCGTGCGGCCCGGCCCAGGCCAGGGGCGGCCGCGCCCAGCGAGCCACGCAAACAATCGTAATTAACCCCCCCAAATCCCCAGCAAACGGAAACATGCCACCGCGAGGCAGAGCGTAGCGGGGGGCAATGTCACCCCCTGCTTCTCCACCCCGTCGCCGTCAGTATTCGCCTCGTAGAGAAGTGTGGCGAGTAAGCGCGCGCGCACACACACACATACACACTCACACATACACTTGTGGTGCGTGGGTGTGAGAGAGAGAGCGGGAGTGCGGTTGAATGTACAGAGAGAGCGAGGGGTGCGGGATCGCGATACGCACACAGACACACACACACACACACACACACACTTACACTGCCCGCACTGCACACAACAGCAGAAGCCATCGGTTGTCGCGCCAAAATTAACTCAATTCTGCGGTCGAGGAGGCGAGCAGCGGCGCGGCACCACCGAGATCGTTGCAGACAGTACGTATCCGTACAGAAGCGACGCCGCAGTCCGACGGCGCGATTCAAAACTACCGCACTAATCAACCGTATATACATAACACCGCCCCTGACCAGGCGCCCCGCCCCGCCACGCCCCGCCCCGCAACACACACGGAGCTGACAAGAGGCCCTCGTTACCCCCGCTGCCCAGCCCCGGACAGCCCCGCCCCAGCCGCAAATAACGAACAAGGCCCGGCATTAGAGAATTAGCCCGGCCATTCAATAATGCGCTTGCGGCGGCGGCCAGCAGCAGCAGCAGCAGCTCGGCCCCGCGCGCCACACCAGACCGACCCCCACCCCACATCCCCCCCCCCTCTCTCTCTCTCTCTCTCTCTCTCTCTCTCTCTCTCTCTCTCTCTCTCTCTCTCTCTCTCTGTCTACTCCGTCTCACCCGCAGGCACGCCCGCACCCCGCCCCACCCCGCCCCGCGCGGCTCGGACCCAACTACCACTTAAACTGGGCGCCGTTTCGCGCTAGAGGGCGACACTACACTCCTGCTGCCCGGCCCGGCACGGCCCGGCTCGGGCGCGTGTAGGGGTCGTCACAGCCACCCCGCCCTGCCCCGCCCCGCCACGCCCCGCCCCACCGCCTTGTAAGCCTCTGGCGGTGTAATCCCGGAGCCCCTTCCCTCCCTGGCCACCCCGCCCCACCCCTCCCCATCCCGTCCTCTCTGATCCCCAGCAATAACAAGTGATCACGCACCCGCCGCTGCCATAGCCGCGCCCCGTCCCGCCCCCGCCCAACCCGGCCCCGCGCCGATCCGTCACATAAAAGTAATATCAATCTGGACAGAGAGGATTACAACCCCCCCTTTTCGGCCCCCGCCTCTTTCTCTCTCCCTCTCTCTCGTACGGTGCGTCCACTCTGCTCTCACTTAGTATAGAAGAGCGTGGTGGAAAGATGGGTCCGCAGCCCTGCTGCTGCAGGGCCCTCTCGCACTCCAGGCGTGTCCCATACCGCCCCGGCCCCTCACTCAATGGGATGCAGGGAGGTCCTGCTGCTCCTGCTGCCCCTACTGCTGCTGCTGCCCCTGCTGCTCCTGCTGGGCTGACCAGCCCGGCCCGCCCGCCGGCCCACATACATCACACCTCTCGACGCTCCTGAGGCAGCGTGCTAGCTCTGCCCCCCCTCCCCTCCCCCGTCCCGCAGCCCCCCACACAAAATCGCACCCGAGCCGACAAATTAAACACACACACACGCGCGCGCGGGCTCACACATATACGCCGTGCGTACACAAATCTCGCAAACAATTTCACTTATTGACTTTGCGACGCAGCCGGCCGGTCGGCCGCGGGTAATTTGCGAGCCGCGGACCAAAGCGCGCGAATCATTTCGATCCATGTGGCGTAGCGTAAAACGCACGAAGGAAAAAAAACAAGGAGGAAATCAAAAGAAAACGATAAAAAAAATAGAGAGAAAAAAGCGCCAATCTACTGCAACCTTTTAGGTGCGCAGATAACAAGTGACAGCTGAAACGATAAATAAAGAAGCGCTCGACAGCAAAGCAGCTCCTGGTCTGACAGAGACGTTTTGCACCGGGACCGGGGTGGGGCGACCTAACCTGCCCCGGTGCGGCGCGGCGTCCTCTCGCCGAGCCGAGCCGCGTCAGTAATGTTGGGCGTAATTGCATGGAGCGATCTGGATGGAGACGGGCTCGGGGCGGGGCGGGGCGGGGCGGGGCGGGGCGGAGAAGGGCGTGGGTGTTGCGCAGCTGTCGCAGGGCAGAGAGGCTCCAGGGGGAGAGGGGGAAAGGAGAGAGGAGACGGAAGAGAGAGAGGGAGAGGGAGATAGTTATCGCGGCTCGCGAGGAAAATGTAAGCAAATGACGTATGCATAAGCGAGACGGACAGCGCGCCGGACCGGACGGACAGCGCAGGACAGGTCTCCCCGCCCAGAGCAGCGGGGAGGGCGAAGAGGGGGTCACTGACATGCGCACCATGCCGCGCGCCGCCGCACACACACGCCGATTTCAACCAATTTCGCGAGCACGCGCAAAAAAAAAAAAATAAAAAAAAATCTCAGATATTTCAAGGTGCTCGTGGCCCTCCCAACAAGGCGCACGGCCGCGGCCGCCTGCCGCCTCCTCCTGGCGCAGTCAGCGGTGGGGCGGCGCGGCCGTGCGCATTTTTGACCATACTTTACGACCACTACTAGCCCGACTAATTCGACCGCATTTACGACCGCGCGCGCCACTCGTCATCATCGTCCCCGTCCCCGGCCAGCCCGGCCCGGCGCGCGGAATTTCATCCGGCGCCGCTGCACGCCGCACCGCGCGCTCATCAGGGCCATGAATAAAACATGGACAGGGGCCCCGGCCGGGCCGCCGGCGCGGCGTTAGCACCAGGGGGCGAGCAGCCAGCACGGCAGGGCGGGCCCGCCGAGCACCCGCGCCGACGGGCTGCCTACCCTCCGGGCGGCAGCGGGGGCGCCGCCGCGCCGCGCGGGGATGAGCAGAGCATCGGCCCCGGGTAGCGCAGCTCACGTGGCTGGGTCGACGCCGGGGTATAGGTACTCCTCTAGGGGCATGCACGCGCCCGGGGCCGAGGGGGAAAGGACTCTGAATTTTCGCGCACACATTTTTGAGAATATGTTCGAGCATTTTTATGAATTTTTGCGAATTTTTACCAGAATTTGATCAAAAATATCCTTAATTTTCCCCAATTTCTCTAAATTTTTCAGAAATTTTCCTAATTTTTTGAGTATTTAATTTTTCCTGAATTGTTCAAAATTTTCCTGAATTACGTTTTGTACAAACATTCCAGAGATGCTTCCCCCCTCGCCCAGGGGCAGGGTGGGGAGAAGCTAACGTCGGGGAGGTACTGTAGGCGCGCGCACGCGCCCGGGGCAGCGGCGGCAGCAATCCTCAGGGCCACGCCCTACCCCACCTGTGGTCGTCGCGGTATACCAATCCACTACCCGCAGGTGGCGTGGCGTGCACCGCACCTCACCACGCCCATCCCCGCCACGCCCCGCCACACTGTGAAGCACGCCTGTATGGAGCGCCGGCGCGCACCACGCCTCCGACAGGCCTGGGCCCCGGCTGGGCTCACAGTGTAGCCGCGGCGGGGCCGGGGCCGGGGGAGGAGCGGGACCACCCCGCCTTGCCGAGCGGTGGGGCGTGGCGGGGGGTGGCGGGGCGGGGCGGGGCTCGGCGGGGCTGGCAGCGGGAGGCACTTTACGTAATGAAGCCGATACGCGCCGGGCTGGCTCGCAGCAGGATGGCGCCGCCACGCCGCGCCACGCCGCGCCAAAGCGGTCGACCCTTTACCCTCGCGCCCCGCCCCGCCCCGCCCCGCCGCGCCCGGAGGAGTAGGCGGCGGAGGCGGAGAGCGACCGGAAGCCGGAAGCACGCCAAGCACCGGAAAATAGAGACGAGTGGCGCCGCGGGCCCGGGGGCCCGGAGGCCCGGAGGCTGCCACCACCGGACCAAAGTCGAACCGGGCCCCGACCCGACCCGACCCCATAAGCTCATCGGGTCGGAGACCGGGCGGAGAGGGGTGGGGTGGGGTGTCTGGGGCGTTCCTCACCTCACTAGATAACTCGACGTAAAAGCGTAGCAAAACTGTTACACAATACTTATGCAGTTACCATGGCATTTACGTTATCGTTCCATCATATCGCCAAGCTCCAGCGCCCCTCTGGCATCCTTTATTGGAAAGAGAGAGGGAAAGAGAGGGGAAGAGAGAGAGGGAGAGAGAGAGAGAGAGAGAGAGAGAGAGAGAGAGAGAGAGAGAGAGAGAGAGAGAGAGAGAGAGAGAGGAAAGAGAAAAGTGGAGAAAGAAAGAGGGATGAGAAAGGGATGCTGGGGACAGGGGAAACATGCCCGCGAAATGGACCAATCGGAAACTGACACAAGCAAAGAGACACAAATAATATGCCCACCTGATGGCCGGCGCGCGGGGCGGGGCGGGGCGAAGCCGTGGGGCTAACGCACACACGGGACGGAAAAAAAAAATCGCACGGCAGAGCGACAATTTACGACACGTGTGTTATCGACACGGCACGGCAGAGGGCGGCGGGACGGTCCAGGAAAGAGAGCGAGAGAGAGAGAGAGAGAGAGAGAGAGAGAGAGAGAGAGAGAGAGAGAGAGAGAGAGAGAGAGAGAGAGAGAGAGAGAGAGAGAGAGAAAGGACATGCTGAAGGGCTGAACGGCCGGCCGAGAGCGAGAGAGAGTGAGAGAAAGGACATGCTGAAGGGCTGAACGGCCGGCCGAGAGCCAGAGGGACTTGAGCACGGCGGCGCAGCAGGCGGCGAGTGTCCGGCAACGCACGTCCCGCCGCGCCCCTCGAAGATCACACGTACTGTAAAAATTATCTGAGCAAAATTTAGCACACTTCTCCTATTTTTTTACGTACAACTAAAGTTGTAGGGTTGCGCTCGGTACCGTCACTTTACCGAGACCTACTTGTGCTCGTATCAGCTCGTTAACACTGGAAAAACAAAGGTAGGACGAAAAGGGTTTTAATGCCTTTACCAAGGCATTAAAAATTAGCACCCCTGCAAAGGCATTAAAACTGCCCAAATGTGTTCAATTTTAATGCCTTTGGACAATTTCGTGCCTTTGCAAAGGCATTAAAATTTCACACCCCTAGAAAGGCATTAAGTCCTACCTTTGTTTTTCCAGTGAAGTCGATACCAAGTATCACATTTGATATCGCAACTTTCTCGTGGTTTCCCCTTGAGCCCTGCACAAACATTTTCTTTGCAGTGTAGAGGAGAAGGGGGTTCTCCAGGATGATGAGGCTGCTGGAGAGAAAGGCTCCAGCGCCTGGAGAAAAGTACAGCGGCAACGCGCCGGGGAAGAGAGAGGCATGGAGGGAGGGGGGCACGGCTGCTGCATGGAAGTGCGGAAACACACACACACACACACACACACACACATGCGAGGGAAATAGAGAGAGAACGAGAAAGAAAAGGAAAGAGATCGGATGGCGAGAAGCACAGCAAAGCGAAGGGACCGGCCTACTTGTGAAAAATACCACAAGGGCGCGGGGAGCGAAAAAGAGGCACGACCAACGGAACGGAACAACCCGATACGCACACACACCCACACTCACACAACCAAAGTCCTTCGAACAAAAGTACAATGAAACCAGGCGGTCGGGTGGCCAAAGAGAGGATCCGGAACAAAACTTGAACCGTCAACAACAGTGGAGTGGTGGAGCTCGCTTACATGGTGGTGCTGGGCGGCACAGGCAGGCACACGAGCCCGCGGCACGGAGTCCTGTCGGGCCGGGCCGGGCCGGGCCGGCGCAGGGGCGGGCGGCCTGCCTGCCTGCGGCCCGCCTGCCTGCGGCCTGCTGGGGGGCCTGGCCTGCTGCGGCCTGCTGGGGCCGCTCCTGCTGGGCTCCCTGCACCCTGTCGCGGGCGAGGCTCAGGGGCGACTGAACCAGCCAGCATCACCCCGCGGCCCAGAGAGGCCAGGCCGCCCCGCCCCGCGCCGCCCCGCCCCGCGCCGGGGGTGGAAGGGACGAGAGGACGAGGGTGCGCCTGCGCGGACATCCCTGCAAGCACCCTCGGGCCGGGCCGGGCCGGGCCGGGCCGGGGCGGGCCGCCTCCCCCGCAAGCCATCAACGCCTCGACCACCCTCCCCTCGCCTCCGCTCGCCTGGCGCGGCCCACCCCCACCACGGGCATCGCTTCCTCCCCCCACACACACACAGACACACGCTCTCTCTCTCTCTCTCTCTCTCTCTCTCTCTCTCTCTCTCTCTCTCTCTCTCTCTCTCTCTTCCTCTCTTCTCCCCTCACCCTCGGAGGGTGCGCTTTAGGTCCGGGGCTGTACAGGTCCGCCGCTCCCCCGCTCCCGCTACTACCCCTCACCGCTTCCTCTATTTGTCTCCTACTGTCGAGCAGCCCCACCCCGCCCCGCCCCGCCACTACCTCCGCTCGCGCCACCGCCACCACCACCCCTACCTCATCCCACCCAACCCCAACCCGCCAGGCTACGCCTCGTGTCATCACAATACAGCAAATTGCTGATTATGCGAGAGCTTCATGTCGCCTTTGGAAGCGCCGTCGAGCCACGCCTCGCCGGTTCATTCATTCGTTCATTCACCTGCGAAAAGCGCCCTACCCTCTCCCGGCAAATCACCTCACCTCACCCCCGGCGCCCCGCCGCACCCTGCCCCGCCCCGCCGACAGAGCGCACCGCCATTTCACACAAGCACTCAGCGCAGCCAGCCACATGTGATGCTCAAAGGGAGAGAGGGATGAACGAGAGAGCGGGAGGGACAGTGCGAGAGGTGGAGAGAGGTGTGGCGTAGAAGAGGGAAGAGGCGTAGGGGGTTGGTAGGGAGCGGTGTAGGTGAGAGGGGGGGAGAGGAGGAGAGGAGAGATGCGGAGAGGAGAGAAGAGGTGCGGAGAGGAAGGGAGGAGAGCCGTTGCAGACAGCAAACAGTACGGGCTGCAGCTGCGGTCTGATTCCGAAGATCGCTCTCGTACCTCCGTCCTTGTCGCACCTATGGCGGTGCCCTATATGTTGGGGATGGCAGGGCCCTACGAGTGCGACAAGGACGGAGACGCGAGAGCGATTTTCGGAATCAGACGACGGCAGGAGGCGCTTCACCGATAGCCGCCTGCTGGGCTGGGTGCACCCCTCCCCCCTACCACGGGGCGCACGAGAGTGCTATGCTGCCTAATGACGCGGGGTCCGCACAGGTAGAGCACAGCCCGCCCAGCCGCGCCCAGCCCGGCCCAGCCCAGCCCAGCCGGCCATATCCCGCGCTACGCCGTACGGCAAGCCTTGTAGCCAAGCGGCTTGTAAGCCAGTGGGAAACCTGAGCTGGCGCGGTCCACAGGCTTGGCGTGGCGTGGCATGGAGCGCGCCCGATGGAGACATCAGGGTTGTCCGGGGTGGGGCGGGGCGGGGCGTGACGGGGCAGGACGGGACGGTGGTCCGTCCCAGAGTAACTCGAAACTCAAACCCCCCCTCGGCCAGCTCCAGCCCATCTCCAGCAAGCCTTGCAGGCCAGGCAGAGCGCGACGGAACGGGCGGACACCCGGGGAGAAAACAACAAATTTTCGTGAATTTTTGCTTTTTTTCCCCCACAATTTTGTAGATTTTGGTTAATTTGGTTTCTTAATTTTTTTCAAATTTTGCGGATTTTTTTTTCTTAATGCTTCTGAAATTTTTAGAAGTACGAGGTGTACAAATATTTCATTGTTGTTTCCCCCTCGCTGACCTGACACCCTACCTTTTTCCCCGCACAGCAGCTATGGCTGCTGGAGAGCTCGCCGGGCGGGTAGGCAACCCGCCCGCACCCGTGCGTGCCGTGCGGTATGCTACCGCTACCGGCGCCAGCAGCTGGACCCTGCGGCTGGTAGTGGAGAGGCGCGTGGCCTGGCCTGGCGTGGCGTGGCGGCGGAGCGCGTCCGCAAAGGGGCGTAACTCGAGAGCACCAAGAGAGGGGAGGGAGGAGGGCGGGGAGAGAATCTTATTGTTCCGTGACAGGAGGGGATAGTGTCCGATCCATACACATGTCGGGCCGAACTCTCCGCCCCTCCCCTGAGAGGCGAGGCGCTCACACACAAACAGGAGCAGCCTCCTCCTCCTCCTCCTTCTCTCTCTCTCTCTCTCTCCCCCCTCTGCTTCCGAATACATGCTAATAGAAAGGAGTTGTAAGAAAGTCCTAAAGTCCGCCTCCCTCCTTTTTATTACCACTTTTTAGTTGACCGGAGGCATGCGTGCGCACAAAAAGAGGGACTCTGAAATCGCACCCGTCCCATAAAAAGAAGGGCGTAATCTGCAAAGTCCGTCCATCAGCTTTTAGTATTCCCCTAGATGTCCGCATTCAGAAACGGTCGCTGCGGAAACCTGGCCACGAACGATCCGATCCAACTTCTATCTAAAACTCCCAACTCCCGTCGCGCGCACCTCGTCAGCTCTGAAACACGTGGAACGTGACAGCCGCCGCCTCTTGAACGCACTTCACACACACACACACACACACACACACACACACACACACACACACACACACACACACACACACAAGGGCAATATCACGCAATAAAATAAAATAAAAGTAGTGGCTCTCATAAAGCCGCGCCGTCATATTCCGAGGCCGGGCTACACTGTTCCGCCCACCCCGTCGCGCGCGTCGCGTCCTCTCCTCTACATGACCATGACAGGGCTGCATGCCGCTCCGCATTCCCCTATCCGGTCAAGAAGTCCGCGACCCGAGGCCCGGCCCGAGGCCCGAGGCCCTCACACAGAACATCCACCCTGACGCGGCCCGCGGGGGGGCGGGGGTGAAGGGCGGGGTGGCAGCGGTGGCTCCCGCCTGAGAAGCAGTCTCTTGCACTTGATCTGCAGTCAGCCGCACTTGGCCCCCGAGCCGAGCTCCTTACTACAGCTTCATCAGGCTCCACCCCCGCGCAGCACTGTCTCTCCCTCGCTCCAACCCAACCCCCTTCCTCCCTCTCTCCCTCTCTCTCTCTTCCTCTTATTCAGCCCCTCTCTTTCTCTCTCCATTTTTCTGTTTCCTCCGCTTCTCCCAACTGTGCTCACGCTATTTGTCTCCCTTTCTCTCCTCACCCTTCCCCCCCTCCCCCTCTCCTTCCTCCCCCGAGATGAAATGGACCAATCCCATTTGCCGACCAACAGAAACAAGTACAAGAAAAACGTCAACATAAATTTTCATTCCTTGCCAACAACATCGCGGACAGAGATATAGAGATAGATAGTGAAAGAGGGGGAAGAGGAGTGGCGAGAGGGGCGCCTACAGGACAGAGGAGGAGAAGAAGAGGAGAAGAAGAAGAAGACGAAAGAGAACAGCAAAGGGATGAGAACGTCGTAGGAGACAGAGAGAAGAGGGGTGGACCGCACAGGGGATGATCCTAGGGGTAGGGGGATGGGGAGGGTTCCGCTGGCTCCGCGGGTAACCGGCGCCCCCCTGGCGCCGACCGGCCCGGCCCGGCCCGGCGCTGGCGCCAGTCCCGCAATACAGGCGCCGCGGCGGGGCGGGGCGGGGCGCGCCACGAGTATAGTGCTGCCTGGACCCGGGGTGGAGCGGAGCCAGAGCTAGCGAGAGAGAGGGGGGGGAAGAGGGATTGGGAAAAAAGGAGGGAGAGAGAGAGGTGGGCGTCTCCCAGTGGGAATAAAAGAGAAATGGCACACGCTTCGAAAAATTTCCGGCATTGTCACAAAAGCCTTTGTGGGCATCTTCAACCTCCGTCTCCCCTGTACACACGTGACCATGCCCCCTCCCCCCCCCCCCTTTCCTTTTCCACGCGTAGCCGCGACAAGAGGGTGGAAACACACCTGCGCGATGTGTTTTGCCGCCTAGCCCCACCCCGCCCCGCGCCCCGCCCAGCCTCAGCCCTTAAGAGTGAGGGGAACTCCCCCTCCCCAGCCTCCTTAGCTCGCTAATAGCCCCTCCCCCCTCCCCCCTATACTCTCGTCGGGCCCGATTCAGTGGCCCAGTCGATTAGTTTGTCAGGTCAGACAGGCCGAGGACAAGGCATCGACAAGGCGTCGACACACGAGCCGCAGCCCTGCCCCACCCGCAACCAACCTCCCTCCCTCCCTCCCTCCCTCCCATTTTCCAAGCCCTCTCACCCTCTCATTCTTTTCTCTCTCCCTGTCTCCCTCTCTCTCTCTCTCAAGCTAAATAAGCCCGATGAGCAGGCTCACTTACTCATAGCTGGCTCGACAGGGCCGGCACCCCTCCGCCTCCGCCGTCTCTGCCTCAGCAGCTCGCAGACTCACCTGCGGGGCAAGAGAGAAAATACAGTCAGACGACTTGAAGATGTCAGCATAACGCGTATTGATGCGCATTTTCAGGTCAAGTTCCTCGTGAAGCGTGCATCAATGGGCGTGGCAAAAATTTCCGTAGGGGCGGGGCGGGGAGCGGCGGTGTGGGGCGGGGTGGGGCGGGGAGCAGCGGGGCGCGTCGACATGATATAAAGGCTCCGCCAAACTCGGCTGCGCGCGGCTCCGACTGCATCATAAACATATTACGCGCGGCAAAACTGTCAACGGCGCGGCGCCGCGCCCGGGCGTCGTCGCCCCGCCCCGCCCCGCCCCGCCCTGCCCCGCCCCGCCCCGCCCCGCCCCGCCCCGCCCCGAGCACCAAACGACGCGGCACGGACGGAGCAGGGGTGTTTAAAGCGGGGAAGAGAAGGGGACAGGCGGAGGCGAAGGGGCAGAGGGGCGATGGAAAGAGAACGGTCGCCGAAAACGGCTTAACGGGGGAATATTCTCCAGCCGAGCCGGCAGCCGGCCCTGCGCCATCGAGAGGAGGAGGAGGAGGCGGACCTCATGAGGAACCGCGCGCGAGCCGTTTGACATTCCAGCGGAGCTGATGGACCAGCTGGAGCTGGAGTAGGCACGGGCGCGCCCGGGCGCGGGGAGGTGAGCCCCCCAAAGGCCATTCATGCGCGGCACTGCACACCAGAGGGACCAGAGGGCAGCGCAGCGTCGCATATGAAATTTTCATCGGCGAGAGGGAACGAGCGGAAAGGTCCAAGACGGGGCGGGGCGGGGCGGGGTGGTCACGCGACGTCGTTCTGTCCTCGGCCGGGCAATATGGATGGAGGAGGCCCCTTCAGATAAGCGGAGGCCAATAAATCCACGACGTTCGCAGCGCTCGACCGGCGCGGCGCACTGCTGGCGGTCTCGCTTCCCCGACGACGACGAGCACGCCGTCGACGAGCACCCTTGAGAGAGCCCCGGGCCTGCTTCGACGAGGACCCCTCTTACTATAGGACGTCGCGGATACCGGGTCGTGCAGGCGGACCAGGCCTCATTCCTCTGACGGCATCCTCCGAGAGGTTCTTCCTCACATTCCTCACTCAAAAAAAAAATCAAGTACACCCTAAAACAAAATTAGAAAAAACAACAAGAAAAATCAAAAATTAAAAAAAGTAAAAATCAGGGGAAATCAAAAAAAAAAAAAAACAATAATAGGAAAAATCGGTGTGCGCTTGAATTTATAGAGCAATGAGGCATAAAGTAAAGTACAGAGGTAAAACTTCTATGCTTACTAAGCGGCGTCAGCGCCCTCTGGCCGGGGCGGATCAGCTCACGCAAGGCCAACAACCGGCTAAAGAAAACACGCGCACGCGCGGGCGTGCGTACACACACGCACACAGAGGCGGGCACACCGTCGAACAGCGTGCGTCGGTTACGTGCGTGCGTGCGTGCGTGCGAGTGCGTGCGCGCGTGCACGCTGTGGCGAAAGGGCAAAAGTTCCGTCAGGGCCTGGCAGGCGCCGCCCCAGCAGCGCGCAGAGCCACATCGTTAGCGACTCGCGGGAAATGGATGAATGGGGGGTGAAAGAAAGTGAGACACACACACACAAACGGAGGACGTATAAAGAGGGCGTTAGAGGAAGAGACGAGTGCGAGTGAATAAGGGATGAACTGCGAGTGAGACGGTGCGACAGGCGCGCCTGCCTCGCCCAGCCGCGCGATGAGTTCGTCACAAGTACGCTATGGTGGCGGGCGGGGCGGGGCGGCCCATCACCACGACAAAACTTTGGGGCGCGTTGTTCAGAAGACAACGGCGCGTCACCTTCACCACCACCTCCTCCTCCTTGGCAGCGCGGAGGGCGGAGAACAGTTTGAGGGGGGTGGGGGGGGGGCGGGGGGGGGGCGGCCGGGCGTCTTAAATTCACCCCCGTCTATTTCTGCGCGTTGACTTTTCATTTTCCTCCTCCAGGGGCCTCTCCGCGTGGCAGGCAGGGCAGGCAGGGCAGGCAGGGCAGGCAGGGCGGGCAGGGCTGGGCGGAGCGGGGCAGGGTGGGTTGCACCTCCCGTAGCCAAGGTGGCAAACAGCCGCCGCAAAGGTTCCACGGCCAGGGCCGGGCAAGGTGCGACCCGCCCCGCGGCCCAAGAAAGAATTAAACGCGGAGCAAATAACCCAAAGCAGGGTGACCGCTCTGCTCAGCTAGCTCTGCCGCTGGGGCGCTCAGCTCGGCTCGGCTCGCACGGGATACGAGGCCGACCCGCGGGGGCTTAAACTTTTAATTGTTGATTAATTCACAGCGCGTCGTCAAAGAGAGGAGGGGGAGGGGGGAACGGGTAAGCGAGAGGACAGGGTGCTGGGGGGTGGCGCCGGGAGGGGGAGGGGGGGGGAGGGGGTCAGGCACAGGCCGCGCGCCACGCCGCCACCCCGTCGTGCTACCACGTGCCACTAATGGCAATACAATAAAACAGCCTAGAGCGAGGAGAGGAGAGGCAGTGGGAGTAAGAGGCCGCTGGGGGGGGGGGGGGGGTAAAAGGGGATCCATGGGCATGGGGTGGTTAGGGGGGGGGGAGCCACGGGGAGACAACCTTTAGGGAGAACTGCGGCGGCGACCCTCGGGAGCGGAGCAGCAGGCCAGGCCGCCTCTCGGGCCCCAGTGGAGGGTGTCATGGGAGAAAGCCATAGGAGGACTCATCGGGAGCGCCCCCCCCCCTACCCCGGGGGGGAAAGAGAGGGGTGCAAAGGTCTGGGGCAACGAGAGAGAGAGAAAGAGAGAGGAGACGGTGGTGGCCTCGCCCCACCCCATTCTAAATCAAGGCACAATAAATGTGCGCTGGCCTCCATGCTTTTGCGTCCACGAGTCCAGGGGGGGGGGAAAAAAGAATGCATGAAAATAAATAAAACACTAAACAAATGAGGCAGCAGCAGCATGGCGGAAGCACGACCAGCACAGGCCCAGCTAGCTGCGCGGCCCGAGGGAAGCCCCACGCATCGCACCGCACAGCGCCGCACAGCACCGCACAGCGCAGCCGCAACCCGCAAAAATGTAACTGAAAAGGAACTCGAGGTGGGGCGGCTCGGCGCGCCGGCGTGCGGGGTGCTCGCGGCGGGGGGCGCTCACAATATTTGAGGGGCTCGACGACCGCACCGGGGAGAACGCCCCGCCCCGCCCCTGCTGAGGCCACAACGTCGGCTCGGGGCGTCAGCAGAACGCCGCGCCGTGTCCGGACGCACGACGGGACAGCAGGCCCACCACCACAAACACGCAGTGCAAAAACTGTTAGGAGGAAATTCCTCGCGGGGCAGCCAAAGTGAGGAGCCATCCACCACCTGCAGGAGAGCTTCGCCCTGCTACGCATTCCATCGCGAAGACATTTATATTATTTTGTTTTCGGTACCACGAGCGCTGCTGCTGCTGCTGCTAACTGAACAAGCAATAAAAAATATAATAATTCGCATCTGAGAGAAAAAAAAGCAGGTGTTCTAAATTTTTAACTGTATAGGAAAAGCTAATTTTTAAGCTACCGTGCTTATTTTCTAGCTACCCTGCCATTTATTTTTCCGTTGTGTTAAGTTTTTAGCCATAGTGCTAATTTTTCACATCTAATTTCAGCAGAGCGATTTTTCTTTTTCCGTGCAGCGCGCCATCGGTTTTATTTAGACCTGCAAAGTGTGAAAAACTCTCGTGTGAGTTAGCTCTGAATTTTTGAGTACAAATTTTGTGACTTGCTGGGAAATTCTCTGAATTTTTCTTAAATTTTGTTGATTCACAGTGAAAAATAGTCGTAAGTTTACGGGAAAATTTTCTACGAAGTGCAGTTGTAAAATTACAATTGCAATTACAAGCACTACATATCGGCTTGAAATTCATTCACGCGCGAGCAAAAAATGGTCCGTCATAAATTTACAACATATTTCGTAAATCACGATTTACAAAATTTATCGTAAATCTACAAAGATATTTTTCACAGAGGTTTTCTATGTTCATTTTTTTTGAATTTTTCCTATTATTTAAAAGTGAGTTTTTGTAAACTTGCCTGAATTTTCCTGTATTTTTCTGAATAATCAGGTGTTTAAAAAATTTCAGAGTTGTTTCCCCGTCGCGTCGGTGCAGCCAAACTCTAGGCATGCAGCGCCAGGTCGCTGTGCTACTGGCATGCACATGCACACTTCCCCTCCCCATTCCCATTCGGCCCGCAGCCCAGGGTCAGGTGGCCGTCGAACTTGCCGCGTCGCGTCCAGTCCGCTGCGAGCTGCCCGGCCCGGCCCGCCCGGCCCGGCGCTGACTCAGAGGCGTACAGTATGCGTCCGGCGCGCGGGCAGCAGGCCGCAGGCAGCAGGGGCCGAGCCGAGCCCATGAGACGTAACGGGGGTGATGGCATGGCAAGCGTGTTGACAAACTGCCTGCTGCAGCCATGGGCGCCATGGGCGGGCGGGCGCGCGCGCGTGGGGGCCCGCTCTCTTTCTCTCTCTCTCACACACACATGCATGGTTCATTATTCATGGTCATCGAAGGCCGTTACAGTGCACACGCTTATCGAGAAGATGGATTCATTCACACGTGAGAGAGAGAAAGATAGAGAAAGGGGGGGTAGAGAGAGGCGCGATGCGCTCGCACCCAAATACATGACAAAAGGATGTATGAAGAAGAAGAAGAAGAAGAAGAAGAAGAAGAAGAAGAAGAAGAAGAAGAAAAGAGAAAAAAGAGATAGAAAAAGAAAAACAGATGGCGTGATCGTAAACGATTATAGTGCCTGGGCGATCGTCTGCTCGGCGCCGCACACCGCCGCGCCCGCCACACCGGACAGGACAATCGACTACAATAGTTGGCGTTTGAAAAAAATAAAAAGCAGAGAGAAACAAAAACAGTCATAAAGAAAAGGGGTTTTTCGCGCTGCCTGTGCTTTGCGGCCCGCGCCCGGCAAAAACGGGTCGCGGGCGCCTATTTTCAAACCAGGCGCGCGGCGCGGGGCGGCGGGTAGGGCAGGGCAGGGCAGGGCAGGGGCAGGGCGCGCGGTCGACCAGCCCAGCCAGCCGACCAAAGCGCCGCGTGTGATGGCAAGTCAGTCGAGTCCGTCGCGAACCACAAGCACAAGCCAGCCCAGCCCAGCCCACGGCTAGCCAGTCAGGCAGCAAAGAAGTCGCAGGCCGCAGCCAGCCAGCCAGCTGGCTGGGGGACCCGCCCGGCCTACGGCCCCGCCTACTTCGCGCCCCCTAGAGTCGAAATCCGAAATATCCCCGGCCAGGCCCGTACCGCGGGCCCCAAGGACGAAGGCAATTGTGTAATGCTGAGCCCAGCGCCCAGCGCCCAGCCCAGCCCCACAACGACCAAGGGTATTTTTACGAAGGCGAAGGGGGAGGGACCCGCAGTACACACAACACACACATACGCACAACGTCCGTGCAGAGCTGGTGGCTGCTGCTGGTCCACCCACGCGGGTTCAAACACCGCCTATAGCCCCCCTCCCTCCCCCGGAGGACATCTGGTGGTGCAATGCAGCCGAGCCGAGCAGAGCCGAGCCGAACCTCCCTCGCCTGATCAGGCAGCAGCGAGCAGGCGAGGATCGACCCCCGGATTAGGAGAGTCTGTCTGCGGCCGGCATGTGGCCTACAGCCTTGCCGCAGTTCCGGCTCCCGGTGACAATTCACCGAGCGGGAAACAAGACTGAAATTTCTGTAGATCTCATGTTTCAGAAAAAAAAATACAAAAAATTAACAAAATTAATTCAGGAAAATTCACAAAAAGTTATGTAAAATTCAAAGGAAAATTCACAAAAAATTATAAGAAGTAACAAATTTTCAGGAAAATTCACAAAAATTCAGACATTTACGAAAATTCACAAAATGTATACAGCAAAATTCAGAGATGTCTGTGTCTGTGTGTGTGTGTATGTGTGAGTGAGAGAGAATGTGTGTGTTTGTGGCCCAGGCACACGACGATAAAATGTGATCATTTTAAGCGAACTGAGAATAAGTCAGTCACATTGACGAACAGCCGGACATGTGTGTATGTGTGTGGAGCCGGCTTGGCGCACCTCCGTATGGAACGTCCGGAAGTGAGAAAAAGGAGCGAGAGAATGGCGGAGGACAATCTGCATATGTGAGGAAGAAGGAGAGAGAGGAGGGGGTAGGGAGACGGAAGAGTGCGGACAGAAGAGACGGACGAAGCGCAAATGGAAGAGAGGAAAAGAATAAGCTAAAGAAAAGGAGACGAGGAGGGGCCCGGCCGGGCCGGCCGCCTCCAGACGCGTGCCAAGTTAAGTGGGCGCCGGGAGAAGCGACAAGGGCCGAACGAGGCGTGGCCGGGCCGACCAAATGCATGGCACTCGCGGCCACATGGAGCCGCAGCACGAGCCGACGCGCCCGAATTGACGGCGATCAGGGCCACTTAGAGAGAGAGGCTGCAGTGCCACAGCGAAACTAGCGAAACCCTTACATGGGAAATAACGTTGACTAAGTTGATTTTTCTTCTCCATCTTTTTCAGTAATATACAACCCGAGCGACACCCCCCTGGCCCGCGCGGCCGACCTTTGCCCCCCTCTCGTCTCCCCCCCCCCCCGCCCTCACGCACGCCCCCACTCCCCCGCCTTCCGGATCTCTCCGTTTCCTGCAGAGAGGACTTGGCACAACCGAGCGCCATCCATCAATGGGAGGCGAGCTGCGGGAGCGAAAAGCACGCGGAGTGGAGTAGAGTGGAGTAGCACGGCGTGGCGCGCCGGGGAGGTGGAGTTCCAAACTCCCGCCCTGCCGGCCCTCCCTGCCCCTCTCCCTTTTACTTTGCATTTCCAGTGAAGCCCGGGCTGACGCAGTCTACAATTTATCACAGCCATTTTTTTTTCCTATCACCCTCCTCCCTGGTCCACTCTCAACGGCTCCACCCCGTTTCCTAGTTCCTTTTTTACCCCCGCCATACTTTAATTCCTAGTTCTGGACACAATTATCAGAATTTGCTTTCCCTTGACGCGATGATACGGAAGAGTTGGCTAGTCTGGGCGAGAAACCGGGCAAAAAGGTCCAACAGATTCCTTTCTTCTTGACTCGTTCGCTGTCCGAGAACAGAGTGCGTACAGAGGGAGGGCCTTGGTTGGGTCGAAGCGAGGCGAGGCGGGCTGTTCAAACAGAGCCCGGGCCGGGCCGCGCAGGGCAGGGCAGGGCAGGGCGGGGCGGGGTGAGGTGGGGCGGGAGGGCGCGGGCACACCGCCCATGTGTTAGAATCCAGGCCGGCCCGCCCCGCCCCGCCCCCTACCCAAGTCAAGCTACGCCACGCCACGCCCTACGCGATCCTGCAGACTGCATCCACCGGATGCACCTACTGCCTACTCTCAGTCCTGCTCCTTCGTCTCTCTGTCTGTCTCTTTCTCTCTCTCTCTCTCTCTAGTCTGAGGCCTACACTACAACCCACGTGTAGTCCGCGAGTCGGCACGGCCCACCGGGGGCCCCAACGCTGGCACACAGCACCAGGTTTCACTTAGCTTTACAAGACAATGTGCTCAATCTCATTGAATTTCAATGTAATGCAAACACTTAAATACAATAAATCAAATTTATAAAACCTGATTATGTTCCCATTCAATGGAAGTAAATAACAGACCAAAATACCCTACTGATACCAACTGGTACTTCAAGTTCAATGACACACACACACACAAACACAGACACACATAGCACTAGGGATATCCCTTCTCCCAGGGCCATCACCCAGTCAAAGGCCAGACACGAGACACATCTCCCTCTGACCATCTGGCAGAACGCCAGAGGCAGCATGAATTATCAGACGGGACCCACAAAGCAACGCTGCCAAACCCTGGTCAGACATACACCTGAGAAATTGCAGACGAAATAAATCAAAGCTGTAGGGGGTGCGGTTCAACCATTCATAACACTGCTACAGCAGATTGAGAGACATTGATGACAATTAGATAGAAATATCCCGAATCAAGCTCACACCTGATCAATTCAAAGATGATGCAATTGGGATGCGCATTACTTCCAAGAGAGATGCTACCGAAGAATCTCTATTAAGCACAAATGTTTAAAATTTAAAGCAAATCAACTTTCATTGGTGCCCTTCCAGAATATAATAAAACAAAAGATGAAATGTATAAAACCAAAAACAATTCAACTGAAGGAAAAATGTCACTTTCAAATTTAATAATGAAGCAGACGGAAATATCAAATCACTGACATGTATTGTTTACATTGCTTGAGCATATAGTTATCATTCCTTTTAAAACATTTTACCTAAACACCACAAACCAAAAAACAACAAGCATTTTTTTGACAGCAAGGAAAACTGGGGAACGGGCTATGCAAAGTTTCACTAGGTAAAGCAGGGTGTCTATATTTAAAACACTACAAGGACATCTCCCATCATAACCTAAAACCGACCAAAAAAAAAAGACTAAGTTTTACGCACCGCACAAAGTCAGCCTCTCAATACCGCTTCACAAACCATCTTTCCACCTCGAAGGGCCCGCCACAATGTTCAGAAAGCCCTAAAACAACGCACGTCGAACAAAGCGAGCAAAATCAATACCAGACGGGCTGGGACGGGACGGGGACGGGCCGAGCCAAGTCCCCAGTACCCAGAGCTGAGCAGCGGGCCAGGGCCGCCCCTAACCTCACAGATGGCTCTCCGCCCATCGATCCTACGGCCTCGCGAAGCGCAGGGCTCCGTCAGACCACTACTCCTCGACGCGCGACCCAAAAACACACACCCCAGACCAACTCGCACGGTAATTCAAAGAACATGAGAGTCCAAACCTTTGCTTTTAGCGGACGGCTGATCCACCGCTGGGCAGTTGTTTATTCGACTGTCAACACGTCCGGGAAAAGCTTGGCATTTTCGCCCCCGCCCACTTGCGAGGCCGGGCAGTCGTCGCGGGACACGTTTCACGACGACGCGCGCCGATTACGAGTCATAAAGGCAGAAAACGCGAAACGTTGAAAAGGGAATCGGGCCGCGAAACGCCTGTCGTCGCGCAGGCAGCGTCGCCTCAGGACCCTCGCCTCTACTGCTAGCGCGGGCGCGGGGCGGGGAGCTGAGCGCGCCACTAGCGCTGCGCGCGGCGGGGCGGGGCGGCTGCGGCCGCGGCCGCGGCAGCGGTGGGGCCCAGCCAGCGCGGGCAGCCGTCCCATTCCGAAGATCGCTCTCGCGCTCTCTGTCCTTGTCTCACTTATGGGACTCTGCCATCGCCAACATGGGGCACCGCCATAGGTGCGACAAGGACGGAGGCGCAAGAGCGGCTGAGCGGTGCAGGATCTTCAGGAGCCGCAGGACCCCGGGCCGGCGCTGTGCATCTGCGCGACAAACCGCGGGCGGGCGGGCGTCGCGACGCCGGGACGAGGGGCGCGCGCGGCGCGGACGACGCCCGCGGCCGAAACAAGGCGTCCTCACCTTTCTGACGATGGTCCGGTCCCGTCCTATCAGCCGCGGGGGCGGAACGCCGACATGTGGAAGTCCCACACCCACCGACCTCAGCCAGAACAACACAGACACACACGCACCACTTTTGATTTTCAAAAAAGTTCGATCGTCGTGAGCCTTTCGCGCGCGCGGCGGGGCTTTCTGGTTGAGGCGCGGCGGCGGCGGAGACCGCGTTCGAGTGTGGGGCGTTTTCGCGTGCCCGCGACGCCTACAGCGGTGACGTCACGGCGCGCTGCGGACCGCGGACGGACGCCTCGGCGCGGGGGGCGGGGCGGGGGGCGGGTGCTGGTGTGTGCTGGTGGCGGTCGCGCTGCGCTTGGACGCGCGAGCCGAGAGCGGGCCGCCAGCCGCCAGGCCCGGTGTGTGTGAATTGTGGGTGTGTATGTGTGTATTTGTGCGTGTGTGTGAGTGTGTGTGTGTTTGCGCTGGGTGAGGCGGGGCCGCGGAGGCAGGAGGCGAGGAGGGTCCGCGACGACACCAACGCCGCGTCGCCGTACCGCGGCCAGACGGTCTCAGCCTAGGCGCGGGGGAGGCGGGGAGGATGTGACAGGGCGGAGCATAGCGCCAGCGTTCAGCGTTCCCAGAAGAGCAGGACGGGCGGTGTGAGCAGGCCCGGGGAGGCACGGGGGCACCCGGACCCGAACAGCGTTCAGTTATGCCCTCTCCTTTGCTCCTTATGGACGCTTCCAAAGAGTGCGACAAGGGCAGGGAGGCGAAACCACTGTGCGGAATCACCCTGCACTGCCCGCTGCCGCTGCGCTGCAGCCGTCTGGTTCCGAAAATTCGCGAAAATTGCTCTCGCGCCTCCGTTCTTGTCGCACCCGTGTGGCCCTGCCTGCCATCCCCAACATAGCGGGGCGCCGTAGTTGCGACATGGACGCCGAGGTGCGAGAGTGATCTTCTGAATCAGGGGGCGGGTCCTCACCGCCATCACCAACCGCGAGACCGCTGGCTTCTGGCGCCACATCTTGGACTGCACGAGTCATCCTAGTTGAAGTTGGACCTTAAGGTTAAGGTCATTAACCTGAATGCTCTGCCGTCTGATTCAGGTGATCGCTCTCTTGCCTCCGTCCTTGTCGCACCCAGAACGATGCCCTCCGTTGGGGATGGCGCAGGGTCGTATGAGTGCGACAAGGACGGAGGAGACGCGAGAGCGGAGAGCGCTCCTCAGATTGAAACGGCTGCGCGCGGCGAGTGGAGAGGAGAGCGACCTCGAGTACTTGCAATGTGCTGGTCCGGACCAGGCGCCTGGTCCAGACGTCTGCCCGCTAGGCCGTGGCCGCGAGGCTGGTTGGCGAGCGCGGGCCTTATTTGGACTACGACCGGTCGCCGCGCCGGTCGCCCACACTGCCCCGCCGCGCCGCGCCCCGCGCCTCGCGTCGGCATCTCGGAACACCATCCGCGAGCCCTACCGGAACGGCTGGGCGGGCCAGGCCACGCCAGGACAACCTTGCGGCGCTGTCGCGACTGCGCGCGGCCTTGCCGTGCCCCTGGCCTGCCCACAGGTTCACAGGATCGCTCTTGCACATCCGTCCTTGTCGGACCTATGGCAGAGGGTCCTATATGTCGGGCGCGAGTGCGCTAAGGACGGAAGCAGGAGAGCGTGCCCCTCTGAACCAGTCTGCTGCCCCACTGGTGCGTCCTCCTCATCCTCACCGCGCCGGCAGCGGCGGCCGTCATCGCCGTCCTGGACCTGTCATCGCCGTCAGCACGTGGCGGCCGTCATACCCGCACCCAGGTGCCGTCGCGCCCAGGGCAGCCAGCGTGGATAGCGAGAGGAAGAGGAGATAGAGGGAGAGAGAGAGAGAAATGTGCGGCTGCGGCAAGGCGGAGCGCGGAGCGGGCGTGGTATTTTTACCCAGGTGCGGAGCGGGCCGCCGGGCCGGGGCCTCGCCTCGCCTCGTCCTCTCCCACGCACGTCTCCCGCCCGACCGGCCTAGTCAGGCCGGGCCGGGCCCCGCTGCAGCCGCCCCGCCCCGCCCCGCCCCGCCCCGCCCTGGCCGTGATGAGATCGGCGTCCTGCCCTGTCGATGGCGCCCCTGGCCCCCGGCCGGCGGCCCAGTCAGGGGAAGGTCCCGTCGTACAGCACGGCCCTGTACTGTTCTGTTCAGTTAGCGACTGAGCCGAATTATCATGATGATGCGCTCAGCTGACTCAGCTCAGGCTGTAAAGAGGACTGTACCGCCGCCGCCACGCCACGCCCCACATCTGCTCCCTGACAGCTCCCGCCCCGCCCCGCCCCAGCGGCCCGCGCGGCCTCCACGGCGGCGGCGCGACGGTCCCGAGGGAGTGAGCGAGGAAGGAAGGAAGGAAGGAAGGAAGGCAGGACCATTCCCGGCTAAGCCGCCCCGACTAAACGACGTCG
This sequence comes from Frankliniella fusca, assembly GCA_029379305.1. Classification (NCBI taxonomy): domain Eukaryota; kingdom Metazoa; phylum Arthropoda; class Insecta; order Thysanoptera; family Thripidae; genus Frankliniella; species Frankliniella fusca. The sequence goes on along the minus strand of JAHWGI010000383.1, from coordinate 925,579 downwards.
GCTTTCCGGAAATGGTACTTTTACTTCTTCAGCCTACTTGGCTGCCGCGCCGCACCGCACCGCACCGCCGCCCGCGCCCGGCCTCCACGCCGCCGCCGTCAGCAGGTTTATTTCAGGCGGGTAAACAGTACGGCCGCCCTGAGCCTCAGCTCCTCGGGAGACGGAGCCGGTGGTGCCGTGCTGCGCCCTCACACTGACACATACACGCTCACACACGCACACACATTTACAAAGACACGCATGCAGGTGCTAGCGCATACGTACTTGCGCTGGCACACTCATCTGTGTCCCAACACAGATCAGAGGGGCAGTGGCAACTGACGAAAAACGCGGTGAAACATGGAAATGATTAGCGTTCGTATAGACAGGTGGAGTTCTTCTTTCTCTGTGTTCTAAATGTGTAACTCTACGCGTTTCTCTGGTCCCGATGGTCACATCGGGGTGTCCCCCGTCGCGTCGCTCCCGTCCATCCGGCGCTCGTCCTCCTCCTGTTCCTCTCTGCTGGCGCCAGGCGCCCCCGCACGGTAGATACTCCGCTCGCAGGGGTCCCCTACCGGTCCCCACCTCACGGCCGCATGGAGTCTCTGTGCAGCGGGGTATGGGCGCTGCACTGCAGGGGCGTGGCCCGGCCCCCCAGTGCGACCCGAGGGCGAGTCCGCGCTTGAAGATGACGAAGGCTGTGTTCTTGCGAACAACAGTGGTTTTTGAAGCAACTGTTTTGGCATCTGTACGGCCTTGCTGTAGACTTGGGCTTTACGACATTGCGTGCCTGCATGCGGTGCCGGGAGCGGTGCCGGGGCACTCGTGCACTCCCCGGCCCCAGGGCAGGGCCAGGGCGCGTCGCGTAGCGCAGGTTGCCGTGGCGCCCGCGGGTCCCGACATAGGCAACCCGCTGCGCACCGCTGTCCGGCGGGACTGCACTCTGCTTGCAGGCAGGCGCGCGCCCGCGCCCGTCCGCCCTCACCGTGTACAGACAAAATGTTCGAAAAAAAACAAACAGAAAACTAAGAGGGATTAAAAGGAAGCAGGATGAACCTTGCACCTTGTAGCGAGGATGTGGGTAGAGCAAGTGGGTGTCACTTCGAACCTCCGATTTCTCTACAAAAAAAAAGAAAGGAAAAAAATCAAAATAAAATAAAGAAGAAAGATGAAGAAAAATCTGAAAAATCGAGGAAAAATGAACAAATCTAAGCACAAATAAACTAGGAGAAAATGCACAAAATGCAGAAATGGGGGTAAAAGATCAAAATTCATCAGAAAGTGACACAAATTTTCGTGGAAACCTAAAAGTAAAATCAAAACATATCCAAAATTAAAATAAAATCCAAAAAATTCACAGTAAAAAAAATCATTGTGGACATTTTGTATGAGTGATCCCCCGGGGTGGAGGACCACCCGCCGCTCCGCGGCCGCACAAGACTCGCGCTCCCTTTCGGCCTTAACTTATCGATGGTGACTCAGCCGATGGATCGCGACCGTTGCGAACAGCCCCTCGCGGACAGGACACCCTGAGGGGTGCGGCAGAGCAGCGCCGCGGCCCAGCCGACGCATTCCGAAGAGCGCTGTCATCGCGCCCTGTCTCTCTCGCACTCATGGTCTTCGCCGCATTGGTGTGAGAGAGACAGAGCGAAGAGAGAGTGCTCTTTTGGATAAGACGGCAGAGGAAGCGTGTCGGCGGGAGAAAGGCGAGCGGGCAGAGGGGTATGGGCTCGAAAGTGATGGCCGAACAGTATAATAGCGCAGCGCGCAGCACTTTGGGGTCGTCAAGCAGGGAAGATAGATAATGACCCCAAGAAAAGGGTCGAGGACTGAAGGGAGGAAAAAATCGGTTCTCGGGACTTTCAACTCCATATATAAACATGACAACAAATACATTATGCGCCGTAGAGAGAGAGATTACCAACAGGAAAAAAAATATCAAGGGTATGAAATTAACGAGGTGTGCGGTTGTCTAGCCGAGTCGAGCCGGGTCTGGCTAACATGCAGCCTGGATGCGAGTGGACAATTACAATGTCCATCCCCCCGCGCCCAGCCCTGCACTTGCCGCTGGCCACTGCCCCTCCCCTCCCAGCCTCACCCTGCCCCGCCCTGCCCGACGCGCCCCGCCCGGCCAGTGCCAGTGGAGACGTTCGCGGATTTTAATGATACGACATTTGATATACGCTGTTCGGCGTGGTGGGGGAAGAAGAAGAACCTAGAGGATGGGGGAGAGGAGGAGGGGTGGCTGTTGCTACGCATCGAAACAAGGAGTTAATGACGCGATCCGGTGCTGTCAGCGGGCTGATATATGCGGTGTATAAGGACGTTCTCCCGCTGTGCTGGCTCAACACCCCGCGCTGCTACACTCGCCGCCGCTATGCACACAAATGAAGATGCGCGCCGCGCCGCTCATCGATGCGGAAAAAAGAAAAACACTTATTAATCAATTAACAATGGTAGTAATAATAATAATGTAAATGAAAAGAGCGTCGTCGGACTGGGGGGCGTCCTGCAGCGTGCCTAACAAGGCGAGGACGGAGAGGAACTCGGCGCTTACACGCTCCACGCGACCGACGACGTCCTCAGGCGATGCATGTGAAAGTCGCACATTTGGAGGTGTGTAAGATTTCCCCTCGTGCACGCGAACAAGTTCTTAAGAAGCGAATTTTCCCTACACAAAACGTGATAAATACTCGCGCTCCTACAAGGGCGCGATATTCATGCACTTTTGGTTTCCCAAAAGCACACGCGTGGGACGTTGTCGGGCAAGACACGGTGATAAATTAGCGAGGGAGAAGAGAGAACGGCGGAAGTTGTCCGTGTGGTTATCGAGTTTGCTGGAGGAGGGGGGGGGGTTATGGTTAGGGGTTGATTGGGGCGGAGGAATATCTCGATTGCTTTACGCGAGGAGGTTGGGGGGAGGAGGGGGGGGAGACTAACTCTCGCTCGCGAGCTAGAGGCGATGGTGTCGGAGCGCCAAACTTACAATCTCCGCGCGTCGAGTCGAACTACTACTACTGGAATGGGCGGACCAGAGAGACTGGTGAAAGCCGTCGCTCGCTAATAGCCGCGCAGGGATAGTCAGAGAGGACACGCATACACGCACTCACTCTCTCACACAAACACACCCACTCTCTCTCTCTCTCTCTCTCTCTCTCTCTCTCTCTCTCTCTCTCTCTCTCTCTCTCTCACTCACTCACTCACTCACTCACTCACACACTCTCTCACTCACACACACACAGAGGGAGACGCGGGAGGGGGACATCGCTATTACTACTGTCCAAGTGCCTCGCTTACATTCAGCGGCGTCCCTGTGCGGCTGCGCGCTTCTCACAGACACTAAAAACATTTTATTATTGTAAGGGGGGGGGGAGGGGGAGGGAGAGGAAAGAGGGAGGGAGGGCTGCCATCGCGTTGTCGGGGCGAAATGGCACTGTGTATGGTTCTGCTCCACTGAATGTGTCGTCGTGCCTCCCCCGCTCCCCCCCCCCCCCTCCTATGTCACCCCCTCCTTCCATCCCCTCGCCGCACTCCCTTCGCGATGCCTTCTTATCATTTCTTGAAGGGTTAGCCGTTCGGGGCGCGGGGCTGGGCCGGGCCGGGCCCCGCTTGCCTGCACGTCCGGTCCAGTCCAAAGGGACCCTCATACACAAAAAAAAGAGACAACTTGAATGCGAAATCGACAAAATAAACGCAGCGCCTGTCTTCAAAAAGGTTCTAATTTTTAGGCCCCCGTTAGGGGTGCCTATTGCTTTCGCCAGAAAGTTTTTTATTATTTATTCTTCACGATGGCCCCTTATGGGCGCAGCCGATTTTCTCGAACTAATTCTCACCAACTTTTAATGAAAAATACTACGAAAAATTAGAAAATTTTTGAGATATGTCTGATGGCAAGCTGTCAATACGTTTTTGCATGAAATGAATTTGCATCCTTAGTTTCTATGGTAATTGCGAGCCGAGCACCCTGTGCCGAGCCAAAATCAAAAGTGGGTGGGGCTTGTGACAATACCGCCAACCTCAGAGTCAGTCCTCAGTTCATGTTTTCAGTGAGAGATACAAATAAGACGACCCCTGTGTTCCGTGTTAATGCTTGGAGGCTTCTACAGTTGTTTGCTAAAGGCCTCCAACATCATTTTACGTTGTTACTAAATCTTAAACTAGCAAAATATATTTTGTGTTGGTTTGAGTGGGCACCAAGGCGGGATTGTTTATAGCTGGCCCGCTCAGCGCCATTTTTGTGTAGGAATTGTGAGGCGGATAAAATTCACGATTTGGGTTCTCACAGAGAGTTCTCACCTAATATTTTTAATTTCTATTTCATTTGATGGTGAGTGTGTGGCAAATGTGAAACTAGAACCCTTTAATTCCTGCCTGGTGGTTCGATTTAGTGGTTGTCAGGGCGCGTTGTTGACAGCTGGCCCGCTCGGCGCCATGTTTGTGTTGAAAATGTGAGACGGATAAAATTCACGATTTGCCTCTGTGTCTGCCTCTGTGTTCCTTGTGAATGTGTAGTGGCTTCCATAACTGTGTGTGCTAAAGGCCTGCAACATAACTTAAATTCGTCACGTGTGGCGCCCTGTCGCCGGCCCCGCGCCGGCCCTCTCCACCCATGGCCGCCCCGGCCGGGGGCTGAGGCTCTCACCTCGCGACTTTAAATCATTGTATAAAGTTATCAAAACGTTGACAAGTCGAACTGAATGCGTAAATATTGTTTCTGCACCAGCAGAAAACGTTTTGGTAAGTTTGAATTCAATCTGGTGAACAGAATTCTTGAAATGGTGTGTATTTACGTAAATAATTTTACGAATCCTATTTTTTTACCTCCTTGATTGAACCTCCTTGAAACTTTGGGAAACGATTTCAGCATGTCTAAAACCGCTTATTTCACACTCATTTCGGCTGTCTCACATATCGTTCAGCTAAAATAAATAGCCGCTGGTGCGTTAGTGGAGGTCCCAGCCTAGAACCATAAAAGCGACAGGACTGGGCACTCACACCTCAAACAAACGCGCTCCGTACTGTCGGAGGCGGCGGCGCCTCCCCCAGCCGAGCCACCGGCCTTCTTTTGTTGAGTAGAGGTCCCAGCCTAGAACCTTGAAACGACAGGAGTGGGCACTCACACCTCAAACGCGCTCCGTTCTGTCGATGAAGGCGGCGGCGCCTCCCTCAGCTGGCTGCGGATTGTCTAGCGTCTAGCCTACGTTTGCCAGTTTGCCCTGCGGCCAGGAGTGCCAGCGAGCCAAGCCGGTCAGATCGGCATTGTCGCAGCAGGCTCGGGGCTTGGGTGCTCGGCCCCTTCTGCCCCTCTGCGTGGCGCGCAGGGGAGGAAGGAGGACCGTGGCATATTCAGTTACTTAACCAAAAAAGAAGAAAAAATAAAAATTAAAAAAAGCTCAATTTTTTGGACTTATGTTTAGCGGATGAAATTCGTGATGTGATTCTCACAAATAGTTCTGACTTCAGTTCTTTCTCATTCTATGGCCAGTTTTAAAACCTAGGGGGCCGTTTAACGCGTTAGCGTTAGAATTTTTTTTTAATCCAATTATTTTATCTCTCTTTTTTTAGTTGCTCACTCCCATTTGCCTTTTGCTTGATTCAGAGATAAGCGCAGCTGAAGTGAAGTTATGGCAATAATGTTATTTTTTTTTTTTTTTTTTTTTTTTTTTTTTTCACCCTTTTTTCTTGCCTTCGCTCTCTCTCCCTTTTTGCGCTCTCAGTTCTGGTTCGTCGGTGTAAAAAGTTTTCAGAACCGTTAGCGTAAATATCCCACCCGCATCCGTCCAGCGTTAAAAGCTCCGGGGGAAATGTGGCCGCCCCGCTGGCTTACGCCCACCAATCATAGCGATCGGTGCCTGCGACGGTAAATCAGCACGTTTCAAGCTGACTAGAAGAACTACGCCGTTGCCCGGGCACTCCCCTCTCTCTACACCCTCATCGCAGCACAGCTCTCGGACAACTGTTCAACAGCAGAATAGATTCTGTGAGCTGCTTTCCGACAAAAGAAATTATTAAAGTGTACGTAAAAACATACCATATATATCCAAGTTGTACCCATAGCTAATACGCATGCTATTTTCTTGATTTGCACCTGCAAATAGTAATTCAGCGATTTCTCATTTTTTTTATTTTTTTAAATGACGCTTTTCTCTTGCATTTTCTGCCCCAAAGCAGACCGCGCGCGGGGGGGGTGCCTTTTTTATGCGCTGCCGTTATACGACCGAGATTTCCGATTTCCGGTCGAGACGCGCAAGCACCCTTCGGGAATCACGGATCGGCGACTTTTTAAAAACTCGCTGCGCTGCATGCAGGCAGGGCGCGGGGCCCAAAGTTCCGGCCAGCGGGACCAGCGGGACCTAGGGAATCTATGTCCTGATACGCTCTTGCGGAGGAGGCGGAGCGAGGCGTGGTTCTGCAGGGCTGGGGAGGGCCGGGCTGGCGGTGATTTATCTTCTTGCGAGCATCAAGTCAAACACGTTCTGCCCTCTGCTCTGACCCTCCTGGAGCCGCCCTGGAGCCACCCTGGAGCGGGACGCGGCGCCCTGGCGGTCGGCGGTATGAATTTTTCATTCCGCTGCACGTATTCGTTACAGACCTCGCCTCGTTTTTCTTGTCCTATTCAGTTTTCCTCTCTCTCTCTCTCTCTCTCTCTCTCTCTCTCTCTCTCTCTCTCTCTCTCTCTCTCTCTCTCTCTCTCTCTCTCTCCCCCTCTCTCTCTCGAGCGGGCCAGCGAGCGCGGCAACCTGCGGGAGAGAGGATCCATCCTGGATTGGCTCACCTCGGGGGAAGGAGAGGACGCAAGAACAGAGAAACTCTGCAAAACATACATCTTGCAATTTTTTGTTTATTATTTTTTTATTCTCTTGGTGCAAGCAGGGTATTCTGTTTGACAACGCGGCAATATTATCCCCCAGATTTCGAAGCCCTGGTTACACTTTTCAGAAGCGCTGTTTGCGTTTGCTGCTCCCGGTGGAGTGGGGTGCACTCTCCGACACATGGAGATTCTCGCCACAGCGCGTTGCGGCCAGCCTCTGAGGGACATCTCCGCGGGACATCTGATATGCAAACATTTTACACAAGTGCGCATCCGTCCTTATTCAGCCTTTGTCCGATTGACTCCCCTCCCCCTCTCCCTCCCCCTCTCCCTCCCCCTCCTCTCATCGTCTCTATCTCGGCGTCGTTCTCTCTCTCCCCCTCGACGCGCTCCCCTCTTTCCACAGCAATCAAAACAACGGTGGCAGTCAGCAAGCGCTCATCGGGGACCGGCCATTATCAAGATCGCTCCCCCCGCCAAACCAAATCGAGTCGCCAAGCTAAATTCGCTTTTAAAAGTAAGTGTTGCGCGGTCGCCGAGCCTCGTCCGTCCCTTGCAGCCCGCGTTGAGTCTCCTCGCCGCTGCAAGTAAAAAGTGTTGTTCTACTTTCTTCGCACAGCCATGAATTGGAGCAGCCTATTTCAGAGTTCTTCAGGAGCACTTGTACCGGTTTGTTAGGAAGGGGCGTAGGAACGTTTTTGGGTTAAGGGAGGACTGCCTTTTGGCGCCCCTGTGGAGGAGGCTACAACCTCATCACTCGTCGAAGTATACTGAAAACGGGGGAATGATGCATGTCGATCACGAGACAATAACGCGCGTTATTGTGCGGTTTTTGTGAAATACCATTTAAGCAAACGTTTGAAATTTATTTTCGATGACACCAATGAATTCCTCGTAAAATTTCCGTTCAAACGAGTATACATGTCATGGGGTTTCGAGCCCGGAAAAAGACACTTACAAGAATAACGTGCCACGAAACTATGGGTAGTAACCCCATGACATGTATGCTCGTTTAAAAGGAAATTTTACGAGGAATCTAATGGTGTCATCGAAAATAAATTTCAGAAGTTCGCTTAAATAATATTTCACGAAAACCACAGAATAACGTGCGTTATCCTCTCGTGATCGACATACATCATTCCCCCTGATGTAGGCAACGGGGAATTCACTTCGAAAAGTCATTTCACGCCCTCCCCCCAAAAATCGGTTTAATTTTTTTTAAAAATCAAAATAAAATGCAGAATGAGAAAAATCAGAAAAATCGAGGAAACAATTAAAGAACAAAAGACCGAAAAAATTGGGGGGGGGGGGGGGGGGGGGGGGGAATCAGAAATTCGGGTACAAGATCAAAGTTTATCAAAAAACTCGCGGAGATTTTCCTAGAAAAGTCAAAAGAAAAATCAAAACAACAATATCCAAAAAATCATTGTACACATTTTGTACGCCCCCCTCGGTTGTAGGTAACGGAAAGGTGGATGCTCTCCAGTAGCTTTTGGGCTCCGGCGGCAGCGCCTCCAGCCCGGCGCACTACTCACTACTCGAGCCAGGTTGGGAGCCCCGCCCGCGGCCCCGCCCGGTCCCGCCTGGCCCCGTCCGGCCCCGCCCCGCTGAGATGAATGTTCGCGCCGGCGCCCGCGGGGGGCCGTCGCGGCCCCCGTGTGTCGGGACAGGAGGGCGCCCGGCCCCACCGTCCCGCCCCGCCCCACCAGGAGCCTGCTTGAGTCTGGAGCCTGGAGCCTGGAGAAATGAGCGGCGCGCGCCTATCCCCTCAAAAGTTTTGCGCCGATACTGCGAGGCTCCCGTCGGCTTCAGCTACCCAACTACGCGGCGAACTGAAAACCGCTCAACATATACCATCACATAAAATAAAAATAAAAATTATTGAAAGTTTGTTTGCGTTTCGTTTTACAAAACAGAAGAAAACTTTCCCACGGGTTGCTCGAGTCCGTTCTAGTACACTGTGGAAAAAAGTTCACGGGTAAATTTTCAACGAAATAGAGTTGTAAAATTACAATTAAAAGTCGCCAAATTAAAAGTACTTTGTCTCGACTTGAAATTCTATAACGATCAAGAAAAGGCTCAGTCGTCGATTAAGAACATGCATGGTAAATTGTAATTTACCAAATCTGTCATTTTTCATGGTGTATAATTTATTAAACATTTTTTGCAGGGATGTGTCTCTTTCACATTCGTTCATCGAATCTGTAATTACTATGAAACAAACTATATTTGAAGACTTTGCAGTGCATTTTTTTTTTTTGTAAACCACGGCTTACGAAAATTCTTGTTAATTTATGAGAGATCCGCATTCATTCTCATGAGACACGCTGGGGCTGGGGCGCGTCTCCCATCTCGTCCCAGTGGTCCAGTGGCCAACGTGACGGGTTCGCAGCAAAGAAGTCCGGGTTCAACTCTTCTTCAGGTAAGGTAATTCTTCGTAAGTTCAATGCATAATTACATGTAACAATGAAACTTGACAAGCAAAGTGAAATGAAAGGAAGCTGAGAGCAGTACAGGAAAGAACGAAATATCTATTTTCTGTTTTGAAATGGATGCAAATGTATAGGAAAATTCCTATACATTTATGGTGGGACCACCACACATATATCGTATATACCCTACACACGTGTATAGGAAATTTCCTATACATGTATGGTAAGAATACTATCGTGTATGGTAAAATTACGACACGCGTGTATAGGAAAATTCCCATACATGTATATGTGAAAAGCGTCAGATACATTTATAGGAAATCTACCATAGAAATTTTTTACAGTGCATAATTGAATTTCAGGTCAACAGGGAAATATCCTCGTAAACCTACCACGACCATTTTCCACTGTGAATTGAATAGGTTACGCGACCTGAGTATGCGTATGAGATAACCCCCCCGGTGTCCGGCGGTGCCGCAGCGGTGACAAGCGCGGGCCGCACCGGGCCGTTTGGCTTAGCGCGCAGCCAGCTGGCGGGCATTTAGCAAATTGCCTCATCCCTTCTGATCCACCCCTACCTCATTGCGGGGCGGGGCGCGGGGCGGGGCGGGGCGGGGCGGGGCGGGGCGGGGCGGCGCGGCGCGCTGGAGAGCAGTCGACCGCGGGCTGTCGGCGCTGCCAACGTGCTAAATGGAATGACTTCTCCGTAATGCGGGGGCGTGTGGCGGGGCGGGGAGGGGCGGGGCGGTGTGTGGCGTTTCGGAGCGTGGCGTGGTGGAGCGGGAAGCGCTTGTCTCTATCCTCCCACACACACACACACACGCACACATATCTATCGGAATGATCAATCTCCCTAGGCGAGGATATCGTATTGGACCAGGAAAAAAAACAATAGATAAAGCTTTGAGAGATGAAAAAACAAAATAATAAAATAAGGGGGAAAACTGCGATATTCCAATCTCGCGATTTGTCGTGTGTTCGAGAGCAAGCACCGCTCGCTGTTTTGCTGCTTTCACAACAATGGTCCGATATGATTAATTCGACGGGTCTAGAGAGGACTGTGAAACCACGGGGCTGGTATAGAAGAAGCTACCCCTCAATCATAGGTACACTAGGTGATATGAAATCTTTTTTGTGCGTAGATTATTACACACTAACTAAATTCGCATATTTTACTCGTGCGATGCTAAACGATCAAATCTTTTGCATGCATATTTGTGCGTTCATTTCAACACTTTTGTGCATAGTTATGAGAAAAAATCAGGAAACTTTGCGCACAAGTTCGTGCCAAACGAAAAGCAGGTTTAAGAGTCTACATCGGTTGTCCGACCTTTCTTTGTCCGACCTCGGGATTTTTGCGGCCGCCGCCGTCACACGTTTCTTTTTGTCCGACCTCATTTTTTCCGACCTGGCAATCTGGGTGTCATACTTATTTCTTTGTCCAACCTCGTTTTCTCCGTTCCCAACGAACCGTTAGAGTCGCCTGCTATCCGCTGCGCTGCAGCTCGATTGTCCGACCTGATACTTTCCCCCAAATCTGAAAAAGTGCCTGGATTTTTTCCGACCTTGTTTACACGGGTAAAATGGAGAAGGAATATGTATCATGGTCGGAGCATGTACCCCAAAAAATTGTACAACACCTCAAATAATTTTTTTTTAAAGATATTTTTTAAAAAATTGGTAGGCCCCTACCTAACTCGCAACCTGCGAGCCCCGCCTGCTTAACTTCGGAGTTCTGATGGGATCCGGTGTGTTCCAGGCGACCGCCACCCCGCGGGCACGAGAAGTCCTCTCCGCTTCGGGGAGAGTCCCCGCTTAAGGCTGGCGGCCTGTCAGGCCCGCCGTACTACCCTATTTAAACAGCGCCTTGAAGCCGTAGGTAGCATTTCGGACCAACGACTGGGCACCACCGGACCGCATGACCGGTCAGTGGGAGGTAGAGGCAAGGCAGGACGATAGAGGGGGAGAAAAGCAGAAAGAGAAGCGGAGAGGACTTCTCGTGCCCGCGGGGTGGCGGTCGCCTGGAACACACCGGATCCCATCAGAACTCCGAAGTTAAGCAGGCGGGGCTCGCAGGTTGCGAGTTAGGTAGGGGCCTACCAATTTTTTAAAAAATATCTTTAAAAAAAAATTATTTGAGGTGTTGTACAATTTTTTGGGGTACATGCTCCGACCATGATACATATTCCTTCTCCATTTTACCCGTGTAAACAAGGTCGGAAAAAATCCAGGCACTTTTTCAGATTTGGGGGAAAGTATCAGGTCGGACAATCGAGCTGCAGCGCAGCGGATAGCAGGCCACTCTAACGGTTCGTTGGGGACGGAGAAAACGAGATCGGACAGAAAAATAACTATGACACCCCGACTGCCAGGTCGGACAAAATGAGGTCGGACAAAAAGAAACGTGTGACGGTGGCGGCCGCAAAAATCCCGAGGTCGGACAAAAAAAAAAGGTCGGACAACCGATGTGCTTCGCTTTTGGCGCGAGTATTGGCGAGTATTCGCGCGAATAACTCCTGAGTGTTGTTTTTTTTCGTCCACAATGACGCCCAGCCCAGGGCTCGCTTGCTCCACTCCATGCCTGCAGGAGCACTAATGGTCCTGTCGCTGCAGGGTGGGGCAGGGCCATGGCAGGGCCCCCCGCACCCGGCCCCGCCCCGCCGCTGGCCGCTGAGTGGCCTGACGTGTTCGTCCTCCTCTCCGCTCCGCTGTGCTCCGCTGCGCAGCGCCCTGGCAGGGCGGGTGGGGCCCCCCGCCCAATGGCGTTGTGCTTGGACCGCAGCCAAAGAGAGACACCAACCTCTCCTTATTCATACTCTGTTCAAAGGAAAAGGAAAGTGAAGCAGAAAAAAAAATGCACCCGCTCGATTCTCCATTCAATCATTTAAGATGTAACAATCCATTTTTTTTAGAGAACAAAGAATTTTAAAATGCCACCGATAGCCGTGGACCAAGGTGGCGTAGACCCCTTCAGATGTACAGGAAATATTTAAAAGATTTGTAATTTTTTTCTGGAATAAATGGAGTATTTTAAACAGTATTTTAAGGCGTAGAATGACGTAGGGTCTTAAGAAAAGTACAATACCAGTGTTTTGAGAAACTATCTTGGCTTTTTTAGGTGAGCAACCCGCCCGTGTCCGCGCACCTGCAAGCGCAAGAAACCAATTCTATAACCACCGACCACTCTACATAACAGGTGAAGCGTAGAGCCGTTGACGGGCGTATAGCGTACAGAGGACGCGCTTGCTGTCCACTGTCCAGAGTCCACAGTCCTCATTCGCTATACCGCCCTGCTAATTCACAGCGGCAGGGCGGAAGTGTTTATTTTCCAACAGGGTGCGGAGTGCGCGCCCGGCGGGGAGCGAGGGGAGAGGCGAGGGAGGCCTGCCGTGCTCGACGAGTAATTAGACAATTACGGACATGGGGCATGGTGTGGCGTGGCGGGCGGCGGAGTGACCCATCCAAGGGGGAAAAATTTCAGAAATTTTGTACACCTCGTAATTCAGAAGAAAAAAAACTCTGAGAAGCAGAAAAATGCTTAAAAATTCCTAGAAATTTGAAAAGAATAGGAAAATTTAAAAAAAATTCACATAACACAAGGAAAAATTCATGCGAAATTTGCTAGTGGACCACTTTCGACAATTGCATGTACACATCGGATACTTCGTTATTCCAAATTCCGAATATTCCATATATTCCAAAAATATTCCAGCTTACAAAATAAAGTTCCACCTATTCCAAACACTCCAAGATATTCGAACGGACATACAGATAAATTTCGCAGAATTTCAAATCCATTTTTTTTTAAATGGGAAAAAAATGGGGGACTTTACCCTTACCCATCCCTAACCTAGGGATCCCGGTGCGGGCTTAACTTTGGAGATCGGACGAATACATTCCGTGTACACCTAAAAGTCATGTGGCCCCCCTAAAAATAATCGCAGACAAAAACAAAAGGACAAATATTTAACTGAAAAAATCAGAGTTGTTTTTCCCTTGGAGGCTCGGCGCCGTGCTGTTCGCCCGTGCAGCAGTGCTCTCTGGCAGGTTGGCCAGCACCCCGTTCTGGATAGGCAGTCCCGCATCACACAGCTGCGCAGCGGGCCTGGCTATCCACGAGGAGCTCCCGAGGCTCTCTCCCGGCCTCCCGGCCCCCGGCCCGGCGAGGCCCCAGGCGCGGTTCCCGACTAGAGTCGTATAGAGTGACAGAGAAACGCGACTGTGAAAAATAGTCGTAAGGGTTACGGGAAAATTTTCCATGATAAAAGTCGTAAAATTACAACTTGAAATTGTAAATTTACAAGCACTCCCTATCGACTTGGAATTGACTGACGAGCAAAAATGGGCAGTCGTAAATTTACGTCATATTTTGTAAATCAAAATTACAAAAATGTGGTAAATTTACGAGGATATTTTTCACAGTGGCCAAGGACGATAATGCGCGCAGCAATCCCTCATACAGCTTCCTTTGTACGCTAAACATGGCGGCCTGTTGTTTACGTTCTCGCGGCGTCTTGTGCGGTCTTGCAATGGTCCTTTGCAGTGGAAGAGAAACGCTAAACTTGTCTTTCTCGTCTGCTGTTGAAAACAGAGTACGATTTCTTCATCAAATTAAACGTTTGTTGAGTGGTGAGGCCTCCTCAGACTCTATATTCGATCATCTGTATGCACGGCCAACAGCCAAGATAACGCTAAAAATTGCGGCGGTCATGGAAAATTCTTTGAGCGGATGAGTGAGTAAGACATCGTTGGCGTTTCTCTGTCACTCTAGGACTCTACTCCCGGCCAGCCGAGCGTCTCCAAGCCCGACGTGACGCCTGTCAACGTGTCCGTCGTCGGCAAAGAGGAAGACGGAGGGCTGAGCAGGAGCGAACCGGGTCGGGGCGGGCTGTTCGCGCCCCCCCGGATGTCCGCAGCGCGCAGGGCGGCCGGCGGCCGGCCATCAGGACCGCGTGTTCGTGTTCCAGATGAATTCGCGGACCATCCATTACGTAAAAGCCCCTGACATGGCGAAGCTCTGCTCCGCTTAGGACGGGTCGCGCGGCCTCTCTGTCGCACTGCTCGGGCCGGTCCGGCCGGAGTGAGAGAGAGAGGGAGACGGTGCGAGTGACCGCGCGGTCCCGGGTCCAGTCCGGTCCGAGCGGCTCAGCCTCAGACGTACAGCATCCGGGACAAACACGCGTGTTTGTCTTTGCGCGCGGCCGAGGAGAAAAGAGGGCTGCTCGAGACGGGAAGCAAGAGGGGAGGAGAGAGAGAGGGAGAGAGAGAGAGAGAGAGAGAGAGAGAGAGAGAGAGAGAGAGAGAGAGAGACGAGTTACGTTTTTCGCTGTGTCTCTAAAATCATGTATGAATCTGTCGCTCATCGACACGAACCAAAACCACATAACCGCCGGGGGACCTCAGCGCAGCAAGGATGTCAGCATCAAATATTTTCATTTCGTTTCTTTGAGAATCAGGAAACCCAAGGGGTCGTCAACTCTGATATTCCTCCGTACACGAAACTGATATTACCCCGATATTACTTCAATATTACCGATATTACCTTCATATTACATCAATATTACCCATATTTTTGCCAATATTCCATCAATATTACCTCAATATTACCCATATTACCCACAATATTACAATATTACCCTAATATTACTCTGATATTACTGATAATACCAATATTCCTCCGTACACGGCTAAAGGCAGTTGACGACCCCTCGAGGAAACCTTACATCGCTCATCGCCTGCCGCGAGTGTCCGGCCCGGCCCACGTCGCTCACGGCGTATCCTTCAAAGTTCTTTTCCTTTCCTCCCAGAGGATCCTGCAGCCTTTCTTCCTCCCCTGGCAGGACTTTCCCCCTCCCCCGTCGAGCTGGATGTCCTCTTCCTGATAATGAAACGACTTCGTCGCGGTGACATCAAGAATACAACAGTCCGCCGCCGGCCGGGGGCAACTTTCTGTGTGTCGGGCGCGGCGGAACCGAATTTTCTGCGGGAGTCCTCCCCCCCCCTTCCACCCCCGCTCTCTCATCTCGCAGACGCCATGCGCCTTATCTCCGGACGCATCTCTACGCGATCAGACAGCCTCCCGGGACTCCCCGGGTCCAGCCAGCGACCGCGTCCGGGGAAACTATGGCCTGAACTCCGGGTGGGTCCAGGGGCCATGACACCCCCAAGGCGGGGGCTTGGCTCCTTCGAGAGAGAGAGGTGGGAGAGGGAGGGAAGCCAACTACCGTCTCTCTCTCTCTTTCTCACCCGCGGCAGCGCAGCGGGCTGCGGGTGTGACCGAGACGGACGACGACGGCGTCCACGCTAGCAGGGGTCTTGGAAGAAGGCTCCGCCGTGCCCTGCTGGCCGTGCTCCGGGGCTCCGGGGCTCCGGGCTCCGGTCCGGATGGCTGATGGCCGGATGGAGTCGTCGCCCCGCCCCGCCCCGCCCCGCCCCGCCCCGCCCCGCCCCGCCCCGCCCCGCCCCGCCCCGCCCCGCCCCGCCCCGCCCCGCCCCGCCCCGCCCCGCCCCGCCCCGCCCCGCCCCGCCCCGCCCCGCCCCGCACTGGTCGGCTCCGCTCCGGCCCCTCGCCTCGCGCTGCGCTGCGCTATTGACTGTATTATTGCCGAGCAGAGATAAGCGGAAGCGCGCGGAGGAAACGCATTCTGAAAGGAATCGCTGCCGGAATTAGACAAAGTGCGCGGAGCCGTATCAGCAATATTTCTTTGGGGCCGCGTGGCGTGCGGGGCGGGCTCCTCGCCCCGCCCCACCCCGCCCCACCCCGCCCCCTCCGCCACACGCTCTTGTCTTTCTCTTGTCTTGCCCTCCCCCTTTTGCTCCTTGTACGATGTTCGCGAGTTGTATAGCGGCGGGGCGGGGGCCGAGATGAGTAACACGCATGACACACACGCACGCTTCTCTCTCTCTCTCTCTCTCTCTCTCTCTCTCTCTCTCCTTCTCCTCCTCACTCACACACACACATGAACGCACTCCCTGCTGAGGAAAAAGTTATTCCGATGTTCGCCCCGTAGTTGTGCAGCAGCGCGCGGGGAACTCATAAATCGTGTGAAATGAAATGAATAACAGAATTTTTACGACTCTTTCCCTAAGATTGTTGTACGTCTTTTTTTCTCCCTTTGCCTTTGGAGAGTTCAATGGAAATAAGGGAAGGCCCAGGGGGTCCCCTTGCAGGGTCAGGCGGAGGATTCCTTTTCCTCTTCGGGAATAATGACTACTCTTCAAAGTTTCTCGTGCTTTTAGAGGAGACAAATGTTGGTGTTGCAGAAGCTCACCAGCCCCACCGAGGCATTCCCTCGCGCTCGAGCCGCACTTTTAATTTGGCACGGGCCCCGACGACTCTAACGCTCACGTGTTTCGCCAATTTGGTCGCAAAAATGTCGTGGGCAGGGCGTTGCCTTCCCGGGCCCGGGGCCCAAGCCAAGGAAAGTTTGGTCCGCATTCAAGTTGATCGCGTCCAGCACTCAGTGGCGCCTATCCTCCCCTCTTCCTCTCTCTCTCTCTCTCTCTCTCTCTCTCTCTCTCTCTCTCTCTCTCTCTCTGTTAGTGTGTGCGCGCGCACGAGTACATCCAGGGGTTTTCCAGCCTTAAAAATGAGAAAGAGATAGGAGTATTTTTGTTTTCGATGGGGGGTTATTCCCCCATCAAAAACTCGCCCCAAAGTAGGAAAAATACTCCCAAAACATTCGCGAATACTCCCCCATACCAGCGATGGCTCGCGAAAACTCGTGGAAGGAAAAAAAAAGGAATTCTTACGATTTCTCGTCACTTCATACGGATACTTGCTAATTACAAGCGAAAACTGGCGGATTTTCACAGATACTCGTAGATTCTCGCGAAATTCTTTGTATCCTCGCCAAACCTCGCTTGCAGAGAGGGGAACCTCTCGGGCCTCGAATAACTCACCATCTATGGGCGCGACACTATAGCTCCGAACTGGAAATATAAAAGTCACAATTTATGCCAGTAACGAGCGAAGGATTTTTTCATCGCTCAGTAAAAAAAAAAGGTCGCTAAAACGACTCGAAGCGAGTCTTTTCTGATACGTATTTTAAAATCACTCCAGTAGAGTGACGTTTGATATGACTTGACTCAAAAAGAGTGTAGCACATCGCCGTAAACGTCATCAAAATATCTGTAATAAAGCAATATTCGACACATGAGAAGAACAACAGCCTACCTTCGCTACCTGAAAACAAAACCGCATACCTCTACAACCCGGAAACAAAACCGCGCACCTCTGCGACCCGGAAACAAAACCGCTTAAATGACTTTTTTGCACATTTTGCGATATTGGTGTCATTCAAGAGAGAATTTTTCAGGGATCATTTTGATACTAATATCTCGAAATGTGTAAACAAGTAATTTAAGCGGTTTTGTTTTCGGGTCGCAGAGGTGCGCGGTTTTGTTTTGTTTTCGGGTCGAGGAGTTACGCGGTTTTGTTTTCAGGCAGCGGAGGTAGGCGGTTGTTCTTCTCGTGTGTCGTATTAACCTTTCTCGCTCTGGGAACCTATGGAACCCTCTGTGGCTCCTTGCGGTGGCGGGTGGATGCGGCCGCGCTGTGGTGAAGGGTTAGTGTTTTGCACCCCAGTGACCCCCGCGTTACGCGGGGCCCCCGGCCCCCTCGGGGGGCAGAGCCGCCACCAGACAAACAGGGTGAGGCGATAAAGCCAAGACAAATAGAGCCCCATAACTGGGAACAGTTCCAAAAAAGGCGAACGGGGAGGGGAAAAAAGTTTGGACGCTGGCGCCAAGCGCGGGCTGGGGCCTGGGGGCCGCGGGGAGAAGGGAGAGACGGCAGTTTGCAGTCGGCGCGCCGGGTCGTGCCGTGCCAGCGACCATCCCCGACAGCCCGGCGCCGCTCCGGGGGCGGGGGCCGGGGGGAGGGGGACTGGGAGCAGAGAAGCAATAGCAACATCGCTCCGGTCCGGAGGAGGACTGCGCGGATTCGGGCGGGGCTTGCAGCAGCAGAGAGGCCGCGCTGGGGCCGGGCCCGAGCTGGGAGTCGCGAACGGCAAGAGAGAGATGGTCGTGTCCGCATATAGTTCTCTCTCTCTCTCTCTCTCTCTCTCTCTCTCTCTCTCTCTCTCTCTCTCCGCAATGGAGCGAGGCTACAGCGAGAGGCTCGTCTGGGGCTAAGGCGTCCGCCCCCCACCACTGTCCCCGCCCTTTCTTCGGCGCCAAGCTCGCGGGCCGCATCCGGGTGGATGCAGGAAGGGCTACGCGGCCACACCGCCACCAACAACGCCGCGCCCATGCGGGGCGAGACCCTCCGAACGAGAGAGAGAGAGAGAGAGAGAGAGAGAGAGAGAGAGAGAGAGAGAGAGAGAGAGAGAGAGAGAGAGAGAGAGAGAGAGAGAGAGAGAGAGAGAGAGAGAGAGAGAGAGAGAGAGAGAGAGAGAGAGAGAGAGAGAAGGACCCCGCCCGCGTCGCGTCGTCAGCTTCTTCATCCGGAGGCGGCCGGCGCGCCGCGACGCCAGCACAAGTTTTGGCGTCGAAAATCTGATGCAGGCCAGGAAGTCCTATAAGGAGAGGGGTGGGGGTGGGAGTAGGATAGAGTGAGGCACAATGCGAGCGTGCTGGAGCACGGCGCCTGTGCGCCCAGCCCCGCCCCACCCCGCCCCGCCCCGCCCCGCCCCGCCCCGCCCCGCCGGCACCTGACGGACAGCCTCTCCTCCTCGCTCTCTCCGGGCGCGCGGTGTGGGTGTGGAGGGGGTGGGGCGGGCGGAGCCAACCGTGGCAGAGCGCCTGGCTGGCTGGCGCCACCGGCCGACCACACCGGCGCAGGGCGGGCGCCGCCCCTTTCTCTCTCTCTCTCTCTCTCTCTCTCTCTCTCTCTCTCTCTCTCTCTCTCTCTCTCTCTCTCTCTCATTCAGCCTTTTCCCTCGCTCCATGTTTATTGCCTCCTCCGGCCTGTTTGGATCGTCTGGTTCCCCCTGAGGTTGGCCCTTCCCGCGCCCCGCCCCGTTCTCCGCCCCTCTCCGCGGCCTCGCTAGCCAGCTCCCGTATCGGAGGCAGGCGCCAACGAACCGCGGGCAGAGCACCGCCAACCGCGGCGCCACTCACTGCCACGCCACGCCTCGCCTCGCCATGCCCGTACCATGCAGAGCACTGCGCCGATTAGAAATCAGGCGAAAAGGACCAAATACGTGAAATCCCTCCTTGCACTCACATCACGTCAGTCGTGTAAGTCGAGGATTAGGAAAATTGATCCAAATCCAAAATATGAAAAATTATGTCACATTCAGAATGACGTGGCTCACTGAGCGTATTACTCTATCTTTCTGAAAAGAGTTAATTGGGGTGCTTCTATATCCACCGAGGGTGCCCAACTTCGCTGTGTCAAGGGGTGGACCACTTCGACTTTTAGGTGTACATGCATGGAATATATTCCAATAAATTCCATTTCAATATTTAAAATTTATTAATTTTTGAATTTTTTAATTTTTGAAATTTGTTCTGGAATATATTAAAAAATATATATATAGCGTAGAATGGCATGGGTAGTTCTATGTCAACCATGTTCCATCTATTCTAAATATCTCAAACAATCCAAAGTATCTTTCTCAGCGCACATAATTTTACCTCACCGTCAGCTCAAAAATTTTTGTAAGCAAGATAAACTTTTTTGGGCACTGGGAAAAAATATCGAAAGCTTGCGAAAAGTTTTTTGAGGACAAAAAAAGTTTCTTGGCGCATGGAATTTTTCTTAGTTTCAACTCGAAAAAAATTCCCGAGAGATACACGGTGCACAAAGATACACCGAAGGTACTATAGTCACATTTCTCATCCGTATTGAACGAAGCATTTCCTCGTCGATTGATAAAAGTGAGGTTTGCTTACACTGATAACAAAAGTGTTCAACTATGGCGTGCAAATAAAAGTGTTGAACTCTATGTTGGACACTTTTAGGTGTTTGACTGGAAGTTTGCATACTAAATAGTGTTTAACAGTAAATTTGAACACTTAAAAGTGTTTATCTGGAGGGTTAAGCGTGCAGGTTTGGACACCGATAAGTGTTCAAATTTATACTGTCCAACACTTTTACGTACTCTGCAAACTCAAGTGTAGTACACTGGTAAAACAAATGTTTAGTTTCTATACATCATGGTGTATAGTTGGCAATTCTATACATGACATGATGTATAGCAGGAACTAAACATGACAAGATGTTTAACACCTATACATTTCATTATATAAGATTAAGATAAGATTCACTGTGAAAATTACTCGTAAGGGTTACGGGAAAATTTTCCATGATAAAAGTCGTAAAATTACAATTTGAAATTGTAAATTTACAAGCACTCCCTATCGACGTGGAATTGACCGACGAGCAAGAATGGGCAGTCGTAAATTTACGACATATGTTGTAAATCAAAATTACAAAAAATATCGTAAATTTACGAGGATATTTTTCACAGTGTTAAGATTACACTGAAAACGGGGGAATGATGCATGTCGATCACGAGACGGTAACGCGCGTTATTGTGCGGTTTATGTGAAATATCATTTAAGCAAACGTCTGAAATTTATTTTCGATGACACCATTGGATTCCCCCTTAAAATTTCCGTTCAAACGAGCATACATGTCATGGGGTTTTGAGCCCGGAAAAAGACACTTACAAGAATGACGTGCCACGAAACTATGGGTTGTAACCCCATGACATGTATGCTCGTTTAAAAGGAAATTTTACGAGGAATCTAATGGTGTCATCGAAAATAAATTTCAGAAGTTCGCTTAAATAATATTTTACGAAAACCACAGAATAACGTGCGTTATCCTCTCGTGATCGACATGCATCATTTCCCCATTTACAGTGTAAGATTTTATATATAAGATATTTCATTAACACCTATACATATGTCAGACACAGGGTGTCCTACACTAAAAACTGTCAGACACAGGGTGTCCTACACTAAATAGTAGGACACAACGGGTCCTACACTTTTTACTGCAGGACCCTTGGTCTCACACTTTTTACTGCAGTACTGTACTACACTTGAGTTTGCAGAGTATGCAAATTTCCAGTAAACACATGAAAGTATGCGACGTAGTGTTAAACACTTCAATGTACACACTGTAAATCTGCGAGTCATGTTTCTGACTGAAATTGAGCGAGGCATATAACGTCGCCCAAAGGGAGTGAGGAAATTCTATACCGCTCATTTGGAGTGATAAGCCTCACTCAAATCGAGCGAGATCACTTGATATCGCTCGTTTTGAGTCATCGAAACGACTCAAAAGGAGTGATATTAATAATATCACTCCCCAGGAGCGATAAAATTTGGGTCACCAATCTCGCTCTCTTGACAGCGAGAATTCTCACTCCCCGATTTACAGTGCACGCAGGTTGAAATCTTTTATCATCAGCGTAAACGACTCAAAACAGACTCAAAACGAGTCTTTTTTGATATTTTGTAATCGCTCCAATTGAGTGACGTTTGTCTATTTGATTCAAAAAGAGTCAAGCACATCGCCGAAAAGGTAATCAAAATGACTCGAAAACAGCGATATTAATCGGTCTCGCTCTCACCGGAGCATGAAACTTTGGTACAGAAAAGTTGCTCTCCCAAGAGCGAGAAAGTCGACTCCTACCTACATTTACAGTGCACAACCAGGCTGGTAGATGAATTATTGCCCTTTCCCATTTAGAATGTATGGGAAGAGTGTTTGATCCGGTTTGATCTCAGGTATAATCTCCTTTCCCCTTAGGCTCTAGTATTTATCAGCAGGGTGTGAAGCTCTTTTTCGTACAGGGTACGGCCGGGCGGGGCGGGGTGGGGCGCTCAGCTACCTCCTGCCCCGCCCCGCCCCGCCCCGCCCCGCCCAGCCCCGCCCAGTCCCGCCCTACCCCGCCCACCTCCACGAGGCCGCGCCACTCGCCAACAACGGCGCCGCGGTCTCGCGCGCGGCAGTCACTGAGAGCGAGCGAGAGAGAGAGAGAGTAGGGGGGAGAGGGAGAGAGGTAGCGGGGCGGTGGTTCTGCAGGCAGGCATGCCCCTGGCCCACGGACCTCAGCGGAGCCCCCGGGCCGCGGGCCGCGGCGCGCGCTCCTATTGGCTGGGCCGGCGATGGCGCCAGCAGCCGACGGCCCCGCCCCGAGGGCCCGACAGAGGGAAAGGGAGCGGAGAGAGAGGGAAGCGAGGGGAATCCTTAAATCTGTGTCCTGTGAACTGCGACAGACGAGCTAGCCATCCCACCACCACCACCACCACCACCACCACCACCACTACCAGCACGCTGCAGACGAGAAAAGATGAAATGGGACCTTCCACCGTTGGGAAAGATGGGGTGAGGGAGGGTTGGACTGGTTGTTTGCAGCGGAGTTTGGGAA
The DNA here is from genome assembly GCA_029379305.1 of Frankliniella fusca. Classification (NCBI taxonomy): domain Eukaryota; kingdom Metazoa; phylum Arthropoda; class Insecta; order Thysanoptera; family Thripidae; genus Frankliniella; species Frankliniella fusca. Next base: position 903,026 of record JAHWGI010000383.1, on the reverse strand, counting down.
ATGGCGTATAAGGGGCGACGCGAGGCCCCTGGCGGTGGCGCGGTGGAATATTGCGACCACCCTCCCCCACGCTACGAAACACCACTTTTTCGACAGTTTTTTTTCCCTTTCTTTTTTAAATAAAGCCGCAAACCAAAGTATCTAGATAATTTTTACATCTGTAAGTGTAAAGGCGATGCCTGGAACACGGGCGCTGATGCAGCAAGGGCTTGATGAGGGGTGGGGTTGGTGGTGGTGGTTGGGGAGTGGGGGGGGGGGGGTTAAGCTGCGGTGGAGGCAATCGCCCCCTCCCTCTTTTTATTCTTTTACAGTCACCAAAGGCGACCAAAATTTTCTGTATTTTCGGGCTGCCGTGCGCGGTCAATAATCGAATTTAGATAAGAATTGGAAGTTTTCCCCTAAAGTCAGCCCCCCCCCCTCCCTCTCACCTCCAAATTACTCCCCCGTGATGCACCACGATTCACGCCACAGCGCTTAAGCTGCTTTTCTCCTGTTTTTCTCGCAAGCTTAGCCTCTGCTGTTTTGCGGGGGTTTGCTCAGCAACCACTGCCCGACCCCGCCCTGTCCCGTCTGTCCGATTCGGCCATCCATGAGATGGTCTCCAGGCCACCACAACACGCCGCACCTCGACAGACAGCGTGTGACACCAGCGCACAAGCGCTGTTTCAGGCAGTCAAGGGGACATCCAGACAGACAGATCGCACGCGCGGGCAGACGTCGATAATTCAATCATCGGCTGCTGATTGGATTGATGCAGTGGAGCGCCCTCGTCCCGCCCCGCCCCGACACACAGCGCTGTGCGCTGAGCTCACACACCACGCCTCCCCTGATCCAGGGCTGTGCGAACAGTTCGCGAAATCGAATCGAATCTGTGAAAAGTTTGGTTCGATCCGATTTTGTGTCAAATTTCCCTACTTCGACCCCGAAGTATTAAAAAATTTGCATCTACAGTTGTTCATCTTCGAACGTTTAAATAGGGCAGTAGTGCAGGCGGCACACCCCGAAATCCATGATGAACACTGCATTCAATGATGAAAGCAAGCCACTTCGTGTACTTGTTGTCTAGCTCCATGAGCACATTTTGGCTGATGTAGTAAAATTTTCATCCCTTAGGATAAGATTTAAGGGGTTGTTTTAACCCCCCCCCCACCCCCGTAAAATTGATTTTTAAAAATATGAGCTGTGGTTACGATTTTACAGTCGATTTCGACTAATTTGAGGGTACTGGGTACTGATTTCAAATACGCGGTCATTTTATCTCCGGAGTACTGTTTTAGACCAATTTTGAACCAAAATCGTCCATTTCTCGAAGAAAAAACACTTTTTTGCTAACTTGCGAGCAGTCCCGTACTTGGGGTCGTTTACAGCTATGTTGGGGATGGCAAATCGAATTATGGAGCTCGCTCTACTCTCTGATGCCACGATATCAGTTGTTGAGGGGGTGGGGGAGAGGAGGGCACTCTGTGCAGAGGTAGTGCTCTCTGAACAGAAGTAGGGCACTCAGTACCCACACAATCTTGGTGGCATTGTTTGTTTTGTATCAGTGTGTGGATTCAAGTGTTTTGGTGCAGACCAAGGATGTCAGCATCATGCTTCAAGAGGGGTCCCCGTTATTCCCGCGATGCATTTAGCGCTGCGTCTGGGTCCCGGGGGGCAACCCCGCGGTACGGCACGGCGCGAACATGGGGGACACTGTCGCTGTCGAGGCCGGAAAATCCCTAGGTTACGACTCGATAAATTTTAATTAAATCAAAACGGGTTTTGCCTCCTCGTTAGGCGCGCCCGCTCACCCCCGTTCTACCCTCACCGTGCGCGCCCCCGCCATCATGCACCGCACCAGAGCGATGACAGCCCCCGGGTGAGCGTTTAAGACTTTATATTTATTTCCAACGATGTAAAAAATAAAAAATAAAAATAAAAAGAGAAGGCTACGGCAGTGAAATCGGGCTCTCCATCTCTCTTCTGATCCGGGGGCGGGCATCTCTCTTTAGGGTCGTTACTCCGCACGGGTGTGGGCGGGATATGAGTCAGCCAAGCCGGGCTGTTGGGGAGGGAGGAGCAGAGCAGAGGAGACAGAAACAACTAAAACTGAAATTCTCTAACTTGTCTGAGCGCACAGCGCCGTGATCCATCCGTGTCGGCGGTAAATGTGGATAAGATATGTAGAAATCTCTATAACAGCCGTTCCTTCCTCGCCTCGCACACTTAGCGCATATAGGTTTCGGTTCTCTTCGGATCGGCTTAAACTCTCCACTCTGGCGCAAGCCCGCGCAAGCCAACAGTCAAGCCAGAAGAGTCGGGAAAGAATAGCCTGCAGGCAATGGAGTATGGAGTGAGGCAGGCTGTCCACGTGCGCCTTCTAGACAACATGCGCGCACACCCGTTTGATGGAGTTGGATTGCACACTCTTAGAAAAAAGAAGAAAAAAAACACGGTGTTTCGTGCGGTAAAGTCTGGTAGACTGTTGGCCTGGTCAGCCTGTACCTTATCGAGTACGGTCTTTTATGTACAGACCACGGTTATTGTCCGTACAACAAAGCCCGACAAAGCCTATACCATTTAAACCGCACGTCCATTTTCCTGAAATTTCCGTAGCATATTACAAGAGCTGGCGCCTGCGAGACTCAGGGTAGGCCAGCCCGCAGTACATACACGTACAAAAGACAAGATGTTGCCTACCTAGAAGGCGCTGTGAGAGATTGTCAATGGACATTTTTTGTAACTAACTATGAACGATTTTGTACGTCACTAGACAAGATAAAATATTGTGTGCCAATAGTTACAATTTGTATCGAACTCAACACAATTTGTAACCGTTTGTAACTAACTGCACACAAGTACGAGGTGAAAATTGTATCTAGTTAGTGACGTGCAGAATCGTTCGGTGCTGTTACAAAAAATGCCATGGTCATTTAGAGTGTACACTAATGCGCTTTTTCTTTTCAGTGAATAACGGGCGTATTATAGATGATCCCTTAGTCTTCCAGATAACAATTTGCAAAAGACTTGCGCACTTTTTTTTAAAATTAAAATTGGAACGACTAAGGGGGATCAAATGGGTTGTGACCGGCTGACCTCGGAACGAATTGGGCGGGCAGTGTACGATTCAGCCGGAACATCCTAAATAGGAAGGGACAATTTTGTCTCCAGAAATGTTGAGATTTTTTGCACATCACCAGCTTGAGATAAATTTGTCAAATTTTCTGAGACAACTTATCCAATTTTAGATTATAAGTATTGAACCCTTAAATGTGAACTACTTGTCCCAAGCAGGTGATGTGTACAAAATCTGAACATTTTTTGGGACAAAATTGTCCTTTCTCATTTAGTGTGAAAGAGTTTTCCTGACCCAAAGCCGTCTCTCAAAAGAAAAGACATTAAAATAACAGAGAGAGAGAGAGAGAGAGAGAGAGAGAGGGGGAGGGAGAGGGAGGGTGAGGGAGAAGAGAGTTCTCTGCCTGTCACCGAGACGCACACACGCCATCATTAAATTAGTTCCAGAGCTTCCCCCGCCGCGCCCCGGCCGCACCCCGAGGAGGGCAAGAGAAAAGTCAATGAGCACATGCGCGCACGCAACGGGACCACTTCTGCCCGATCGCCATCAGTTCATAAATCCGGGCGAAAGGAGAGGAGAACGTCGTGAAAAATGGTCGTGTAGTCCTTGTTACGCACACACGCACTCTTGTACACCCTGCCAAACGTTTGCGCTCGGGGGGGGGGGGGGGGGGGAGGCCGGGCCGGGCGGGGTGCGGTGCACCAGGACATGAATCATCCTGGCCCCCAGCCCGGCCCGGCCCGGCCCGCACCATGCGTGGGCAACGCGCCATTACAAATCTCAGGAGCGTGGGGCGGGGCGGGGCGGGGCGAGGCGAGGCTCCGCGATGATCGAGTCGATTCGTAATGTATATTTATTGCTGGGACGGCGAATTAGAGCCGCAAAAGGCTGGCTTTGCATCGGCAGCGAGAAGCGAGAAGAGAGTGTGTGTGTGTGAAAGGGGGGGGGGAGGGAGAGAGAGAGAGAGAGAGAGAGAGAGAGAGAGAGAGAGAGAGAGAGAGGGGGGGGGGAGAGAGAGAGAGGAGAAAGGGAGAGGGAGGGGGGGGAGGGAGGGAGGGAGGGAGGGAGGGAGGGAGGGAGGGAGGGAGGGAGGGAGGGAGGGAGGGCCCTGGCGGTGTGCTGGTTTGCCTTCCCCATTCGACCGTAGGGCGCCATGGCCCCTGAAGCCCTGGCGAGCATGCATTCCCGCAAGACTGTTACGCATTCAAAGGAACACCCGGTACACAAACAGGCATGACACATTTCTCAAATGCCGAATACGCGGACATGCACCTCGAGTACGGAGTGTGCTTGCCTACTTGCCGGAGCTCGGTTCGCGAAATTAGATTTCTATCTAGCGGTCCTAATTTTGATTTCCGACCCCAAGTGTCCTACATCAAAATACTTGTCTAAGAGCCCTCTATCCGCTCTAGAACTTTGTCAGACACGAATAGACTCACCGCGTACTGCAGGGTAGCGCGCGGCACTGATGAGGAGACCCACACGCAGTGAGCGCAGCCGAGGGCGGAGGCTATGTGGTCTGGGCTTGAGTCCTACAGAGATCCTGGAACCCTCGTACGGGCCATCCCCTCTCGACCTGCTGTCATTAGAGGAAGAGGAACTCGTAGCAAGAAACCCGCCTGAAATTGCAATTCCAGCGTTTCTCTCACGCACCCATTTCCCCTCTCTCCTCCCCGCTTGAGGTGGAGTCTACATGTAGGGGGCAGGAAGTATGCAGTATGCGCGTACTCTCGAGAGTGACGGCTACATGTGGACTAGCAGGGCTGGTGCATCTCGGGGCACATGTAAGACGAGGGTTTGTGTACTAAGCAGAGCACTAGATGCCCGCTTGGGTATGAAAACGAATTAGAGTGACAGAGCGCTTTGGGCTGGAGCGAACGTCTTACTTCCACAAAACTTATTGCCGCTTTCGGGCGCCAAAAAGGCATCTACGCCCGCCCGGTGCAGGACTCTGCCGTCAGATTCAGAAGAGCGCTTTCGTATCTCCGTCCATGTCACACGCATGGGTCTCAGCCTCAGCCATGAGGAGAGAGTGAGAGGGCACTACAAAACGATCATCTGAATCTGGGGGCTGGCACCGAGGGGTGCTCCCTGTCCCTGGTGGAGGTGGCCCGGTGATCTCGGGGGTTACCACTACCCTGTGAAACCTGACCGAAAAGCCGCCCGGTACCCGGACCAGAACCAGACCCGGAGCTGACGCGGCTGGCGCATGGTGTGGCGCGATGACCATGCCCCATGATAGTCAAGCTTGTAGGAGGCATCACGGCGCGCTTAAATTTGAAACTGAGACGGCTGCAGTCGAGAGAAGACCCACTATAGTAAATAGAACGTGTATGAACTGAATACAGTTTTTTTTTGGTGTTTCTTTTTTTAATTTTTTCTCTTTAAGTCAGTATGTTGAGTTACAGAAGAATATTTACAGATATCTGTAAGCTCAATGTCATTGGGGTCATTATTGGACGATCAGAAAGATTCATAGAAACCCTTATAAGCCCACCTTCGTTGCAGTGTAAGAGAGAGAACAAAAGTGAACATGTCTTTTTGAAACACTATAATACATTTAATCACAGTATGCAGTTGTTTTAGAAGAAAAGACTCTGAAACTGCAACTTGGCAAGACATAGATTCTACACAAAGCAGACCACCAAAATGCATCAGCACTTAAGGTTTCAACCACTATCCAAACTTACAGACATTTGATTCATCTCTAGAATAAAATGTGAGGACAACTTCCACACAAATCAACAATCCTGATATGCAGTTAACTGATATAAAAGTGACATTAAAAGTCACAACACCATGAAGAAGAAGCAATTAAATTATCAAAGCCATAAGCACAATTAGAAAACAATGTCATTTATAAATTTTCTAATGACAAAATCCTCCCTATAGCTGTCTAAATGAGTAATCATATTAACAAAACATCACACACAATTTTGTCTTAGGGTCTATCACAATGTTTAACAGAGGAAGATGTAGCTGGAAAAAATATTCCAGTACTAATCACACAAATTTTCAGTTGAAATTAGCATAAAATTAGATTATCAGCATTAAAATGACTGATCAGATCCAACATATTCCTATGCCACTGACTGTAGTTTTGGTTCTCACTATACTAGTTTTAAGGAAATGCATTCATTGTGCAAAGTGCATGGTCTTTTTTCATGATAACATGTTCTTATCCTAAGCAAATTACAATGTCATTTTCTCAAAACTTTGGCAGGTCAAACCTACTTAACTAAACATGAATATGAGGTGACAGTTTATGGGCATTTTGCACAAGACAGTTTATAACCAAGAGTAATGATTCTTGTTTCAATATGATAGTATCAAGCAATCATTTTTTCAATAAGTTGTATTTCTTTAATACTGCTGGCCATAGTTGAGTTTCAAACAAAGCATAATCACAATTTCTCACTCCCTATTTCATAAAATGCACATTTGAAAAATATAACGTACAACTTTTGTAAATGACAAATATAAACAGAGGAAAATGTATGAATTTTATAAGTTTTATACCTCAACTAGTTCATTTTCTTGATCATTGTTAAAAAAAAATATATATATTTCATTTGTTCAGAAGGAATTTTACAAGTCTGCTTTCCCAAAAAGGGAATACAATAGGACAGAAAATAAGTTTAAAAGAAATTTAGAATTTGCAAAAAAATTCTGATCTTTGTAGCAAGTTGCACACAGGGCTTTTTCTAAAGCTAAACAAGTAATCACTAGCAACGGGAATATTTTAATTCTTTTAATTTTAAGGTACAGTTAAAAAAAAAAAAAAAAGAAAAGGAGACTAGTTATACATTTAGTCATTCTTTTTGGCACCTTTGCCTTTGGGTTGTGTATTTTCAGAGGCACTTGCCTCAATAGCAGGTTGCTGTCCACTTGCACCTCTAGTTGCCTCTTCCTCCATTTCAGCTGAAAATCCAAACTCATTGACACGGGTTGGGTCAGTCTTGTAAATGTACCTCTGGTACAAGAAGATAAGGAAGACTATATCTGGAATTTCATAAGAGCTTGTCAAGTACTGAATGTTCAATTTCTATGTTTTTGTAAGCATGAAACTAGAAAATTCTTTTCCTTACCATCTCTGAAACAGCCAATACGGTACATCATGGGCATCTTGATAACAAATGCAAAGATGTCATCAATGAATGTATTGAGAAATTTATATGACAACATTCTCCATGGTAAATGCGCAACAGACTTCATCTTGTAATTAATGAAGAGTTGAGGGGTCATCATAATAAAGCCTAAAATACCCAAAGGGATTAGAAACAACTTTAAATGAAACGACAGACAAGAAACTAGAGGAGGAGAGTATCATACCAAATGTCAGAAGGAAACCATACAGCATATTTAGCACAAAGGAATACCAGCCTCTGTGTTCCATGTAAAGGAGAGCATACACTGCATAGGCACCTAAAAGAGGGTAAAGAGCCCAAGACAAATACCGGAAAGCAAGCATATCATATTCTTTTGTACTTGATTCAGTGTAAGAACCCTTATCAGCAAAAGAGAATCGTGGGATGACACCCAAAATCTTCTGCTCACGGTTTATTTTGATATCAACAACCTAAAATATACAAAATAAAGCACATTAAGAGAGTGTGTTCAAATGAAATTCAATCAAAATATTGCATAAACTTACTTTGTGAATTTTCCAAATCTCGATGAGCAGACCGATTCCAACACTTATCCTTACAACAGTATTAGTATCATTATCCAAAACATATAGAAGCACAACCAGTGATTGGAAGACATTGAAAAATACTGATCTGACGGACAGTCCCTCCAGAGATTTGCGGTTATTCCAAAACTGAATATCTATTCAAGACAGAAGAAAGGCTTGTGTTCACTGACAGTTCAATGCAGGAATTCATTGGAGGTACATTCCAAAAACTATACATACCATTTTTGAAAGCAAGAAGTTCAAACACGCTGTGCAGGATGGAAACAACTGCAGTTAAGATGAGGAGGTATGCAGGTGTTTCAAGAAGAGCCTCTTTAAGAGAATCTTGATCTTCATCTTCTTCCTCGGCAAAGTTATCGCCAAAAACACTTGATGTCCACTTATTTCTCATAGATTGAGCTGTATACATTTGCCATTTAAATAAAGATAGTGGCTGGAATGTCAGTTCTAAATCTAAAGTTCTGAAGACAAAAATTTCATGAATTAACACAAGTGTACTATTACACATCAAATTAGATGATGTGATTTGACACAGACACTGAACATCTTTACTGTCAACTTACTTCATAGTGGAGTTGATTGGCTGATAATCACGAAGCATGTTCCAAAAATCATTGAAGTATATAACAGGCTTATAGTGTGTGCCATTGACAAACTCGATGACTGAAACAACCAAAACCCAGAGAGTATGACTCAAAATGTCAAGACACATGGGCATGCACTAAAATTGAATACATATTCCGGAGCCCGGTTAATTCGCGAATTAACCGGTTAATACGCGAATTAACCGGGGAGGCCGGGTAATAGTGATATCTCCGGTTTTAACCGGCTGATATCGGGTAGAGCTAGAATTAACCAACCTGTAATTTTAGACATCGGGTATTACGCGAATTAACCGAAATGACATGAAGATTTTTTTTTTTTGACCGGTCAATGACAAGTGAAAGTGCTTGGTGGGATTTTAATGACAATATTAAAATTATTTATTGGAACAGGCTAAGCTGCTATGGCATTTCCTATTGCACAAAATTTTAGCTGCGCGGCACTTGTACTTGCTGGTCGCCTTACAAACAGCACGGCAAAGCGCAGCGCACGTAGCCCTGCGGTTTCAATGCAGCTCTGCTACCTGGGCTGAGACCGCGCGCATAGCAGACTGTTCGGGTGTCAGTAGTTTGGTGTTAGTTCCACGCAAAGCTTTGCCTTGTTTCCGAATCCCTTCGTCAAAGTTTTCTTTTTCTTTGCTCGCCATGATGCTTTGAAATTTCGCCGCAACTTGCAACAGTGGCATCGGGTAATACCCAGTTGCCCCGGCGCCCCCTCCACTTCCCCCACTTCCCCTCTAATTGCGACAATGGCACCGGGTACTACCCGGTCGCACTCCGGTTCGATGGGGTAAAAGCCGAATTAAAAATAATTTGTCGGTTAATTCTAGTTCTACCCGATTAGTTAGTCGGTTAATACCCGAATCGAATAAATATTACTTAAAAAAAAAAAAAAAAAAAAAAAAAAAAAAATCACTATTACCCGGCCTCCCCGGTTAATTCGCGAATTAACCGAGCACCGGGTATTAGCTGTAACACATACATTCATTTAGAGGAGGAGGAACTGCTCCTTGAGCCCAATTCGTCTGATCTGTCACCAAGTTGATGGTCAGATTTGGATGCCAGTGTGACACAACTTCTTCTTTTAAAGTTTCAGCTTTCTGAAAAGATAAAGAAGAAAATGAAAAAAACCTGAACGAGAAGTTCAGAGTAGAGGACTGACACTGGTATTGAAACACATTTTTAAAAAATCTTTTACAAAGATTAAAAGACTTAAAATGAAATAATACATTACCAAAACTTCCTCTGGGGTAGCTGATGTCTCTCCAGTCAGAAGATTTTTTGTTTTAGTATAGCGCCTGCGCTTAAATTTGTTTAACTGTCTGAAACTGTAAGTTCCATACTCTAAATGTTTAGGAGATTTGCCATGCTTCATAACATACACATGAAGGTATATGGAGCCATTGTTCTGGACAGCCTAAAAACCATGCACAAAGTTTTTTATTATTTATTTAAGTCAAACACCTCTTTGATTTGAACAAATCTAGAATCTGAAAAATTCATTAAAGAAACATACATTTGATGTTCTAATTTGGGATTTGAGTATGTAATTACCATCCCCATTAGGACCACTGTACCAGTCTCCATACACCAGATTGTTCTTTCTCCAAATTAAAGCTTCATGGTTATCAAAATCAGTAAATTTTTTTGATTCTGAGATGAAGACATATAAATCCTATGGAATAAAGAAGTTATTTATAATTGATCCAAGAACATTGAAGCCAACATTATCCTATTCTACTCACCATGGACGTGCCATTTTCAAATAAATTGAATGCAGGCAAGTTTCCCTTGAATTGTACACCACCAGCAGAATCAGTGGGTACAACTGGGGTTTGTGGTTTCCGGAAAAATGATGTTATGAAGTAAATAACAAGAGCTCTAATGATTAGAGACTTGGTAATTGCAAAGAATGACTCCATTCCAGTGGGCTGTCTGGCTTGTTGCTGTTGACCCTGAACATCCTAGAATGCATAAAAACTTTTATTAAGTAACTGAATCACTACTGACTACAAGACACAAAAAGGAATATTTATTTTCATTGATCGATCTAAGCTATTTGACTTCAATGAGCCACCATTATGTCTATAACCCGAGTAACACAATTCTTTACATGAACTCGTTGATTTGACCAATACAAAACAAAATACTTTCAGTCAGTTACTTTCAGACACAACAATTTCAGTCCATGGGTGAAACACACAAAAATATTTGCACATTCAAATTCTATTTAGATAAAATTACTTTCTCATTGTCGAAAGCAAGTTCGAGTAGTGATGTGTCACTATTGGGATGGAAATAGGACTACATAACCCCACAACATTGATAAATGATGATTTTTTCTCACTACCACAAACTCACCCCTTGATCTGCTTGAGCAGGGGCTGCAGCACCATCTTGAGCAATATCCCCATTCACGGCGTTTTGAGCCATGGCTGGTATTTAGCACAACTTTAAGTTTATGATAGCACTAGGTCGACAGATTTGGACTGGACTCTATGCTCAGGGCTCAGAGCCAGCTACGGCCGCAGCGCACACTCCCTGACGATTTCACAGGCTGCAGAGGAGATTGGGAGGAAAAGATGAATATTCGAACTGAGCGAGCAAACATAGCCAGCACTTGAATCAGGAAAAGTTAAGAATTGTCGTCAAGCATTAATTAAAACAGTTATAAACACAAACCGTAGTGACGGGCTCGGCCGACTTCTCATCGTCTGCAAACGACGCCTTATAGATCAAACGCAGGCGAGCGGCGAGAAGGTTATCTTCTCACCGCCTTGTGCATCCACATGAAATTTTACGTACCAAAAAGAAATGCTGTGCCGATGTCGCCGATGTGCGTCAGCGGACCAAGTAGCCGAAAACCAAGCACAACAACAAAATGTGAAGAAATAGCTTTGAGTTGGATGTGTTAGCGGCGAAACAAAAGTTATATACCTCATCAAGTGTTTTTATTGTTACTGAAGATTGCCCGTGCGAGTTTTCTCGTGATGTGAAATGTGACGCCCATTATTGTGCAAAACTAGCTAGAGAGATGGCGGGGTTGGAGCGGGTAAATCGCCAACTCTTCCCTCTACGCGATATTTCATCCGTTGTGCAGGTTTTTACCGACGAGGTTGAAAAATCGACGGAGCCTGATTTAGCATTATTGTCTATTGTCAGTGGAGCTGTAGAAAATTCACTGACATGCAATCGGTCCCCTGTAATGAAAGAGACGCTGGCCGAAGAGGACGACGATTCTGGTGGAGAGTTTGAAATTGAATACCACATAGTTGATGCTCTGTACTCTCAGTTTCGGTCTATTATTTTGGGCTCAGTTGACTTGTCTGCCTACGGCGACAGTAAATATGCGACAAGAGAGCTCGTCAAGAAGGTGTCGGACGTCATTTGGAACTCCCTGTCAAGAAGTTACTACAAAGACAGGGCCCACCTTCAGTCCATTTACAGCTATTTGACAGGTTGGTAATATATCTTAACAACATCAATTTGGTGTAATAATTTTTTGTCGTTGTAATTGATTTTGGAGGTAAGATGTTTCAACAAACTAAGATTGTTAAACCATGAGTCACAAATGACTCATCTGCCCGTTGACTTATTCTCATTCCTTATTCTCTGTTACTCATTCTTCTTTTGATTGCTCCATTCTTGTATAGAATTGTTTTGACTGAGTATCTCAAGAGATGAAATATTTTCTGTGGCAGAGGTTTCTTGAAACTGCTGGAAATAGCTGATAATATTTGTTTCAGGAAACAAACTTGACTGTTTTGGTGTGGCCCTAGCTGTTGTTGCTGGGTGTCAAGTACTAGGGTTCAACGATGTGCACCTAGCTTTGTCGGAGGACCATGCTTGGGTTGTCTTTGGAGAAAATGGTCAAGAAACAGCAGAAGTCACTTGGCATGGTATGATGTCAATGACATTTACCACCTATGATGCATTCATTTCTTCCTGCTTGTATTTGTCGAGTATTTGTTTTGTAATAATTAAACATATTTCAATTTAGGCAAAGGCAATGAAGACAAACGAGGGCAGCCCATTGGAAGAGGTGTTGGGTCACTTTCATGGCTGTATGTTAAGGGACAACCAGTAATATGTGATCGTTACATGGAAGTAACAGCGCTTGTTTCCTCCATCAATCCATCATTCAATATGACAACTGACATTAAAGAAGTGGCAGATTTTCAGCAGCAATTAATGTGGATGCTTTATGATAGAGGATATCTTGAACGATATCCCATGGCCCTAGGTAACATCGAACTGTTTTAGTTTTTAATTGTGATATACTGTATTTTGTTATACTTTCATCTCATTGTATATTTCTATCAAATATCGTAGGAAATTTGGGAGACCTTGAAGAAATAAATCCCACATCTGGGCGTCCTCATTGTTCGGATTTATTTGCACAAGCTGTTGACGCTTCAAGGAAGTACTATAACAACCAGCATGTGTACCCTTACACATACCAGGGTGGATACTATTTCAGACAAAAAATGTACAAAGAAGCATTAGAGAGCTGGGCCAATGCAGCTGATGTGCTCAGAGAGTAAGTTGTTGTGTGTTCCCATAATGTCTTTTTTTATTTTTATTTTCTTAAGATAATAAAAATATTAGTGTTTGGTTTATATAAACATTTTTGTTGTTAGGTACAACTATTCTCGAGATGATGAAGAGCTTTATAAAGAGCTCATGGATATTGCTAATGAACTTATTCCACATGTAATGAAAGCTGTTGGTTCTGGGATTGATGCACATTCAATTCTAAAAGACCCGGAATGTTTTGCACATCTTCTGAGGCTCTATGATGGTATTTGCCAATGGGAGGAAGGTTCTGTGACACCTGTCTTACACATTGGTTGGGCAAAGCCTCTTGTCAATACCATTGCCAAATTTGATGCATCTGTGCGAGCTCAACTTGTAATTGACCTTCAAGATGATTTGGATGAAGAGCACTCCTCCGAGGTGAGACAAAAAAGAAAGATCTTACCTGTTAACTAAATAAGAGTCAATTTGCTTAATTGTGTTGTCCATTTCCTATTACAGAAAGAAGAAAAAGTCACAGGAAAAACAGTGCCCTCAGATTCAGGGAATGTTGAAGAGAAGACAGAAGAACCAAGCAAAGTTGGCGATAATTTAAATAACAATAACTATACTAAGGCACTAGAAAATGAATGTGCTCCCCGTAATGGGTCATCTAGTGGCACAGTGCACCCATCAATTGAAGCTTTAACAGCAGCTTGTTCTGAAAAAATTCTGAATCCTGACTTTCTTCTTCAAGGGGATGGTGAACCATTTGTAGCTGGTGGTAAAGATGATTTACCTGCAGATATTCCTGAGGTTGACTCAGGTTTGACCAAGTTAGTTGGAAAAAAGGTAAAATAATTTTGAGAAATTTTCACCACAAAATTTTTGATATGCAACTTTTTATTTACAAGGCTCAACATTATAAATTTTCTTATTATTATTATTTGCAGATGGGATCAAATGGTTTTCATTCTGCAACTTCATCTACTACTACTGAGAGTACTCCTATTCCTGCTAAATTGGAGATCAAGAGAAAATCAAATGTTAATTTTGTGTCAGGTCTTTTGCATACAGAAGATGGGAGACCAAAGCTTACACTGGGCAGTCGCAAAATGTGTGGGCTGAAAGATCTTCTCCTTTCAGAGAAACTGAACACTCAAGCCATTTCTCTTCAGCTCACTGCCCAGTCTCAAGTTCAAGTAGGACGGAAAACAAGATCTGGCGCACAAGATGTGTCGGGTGGTTCCAGACCTAAGCGAACACGAAGAGAATAGGAATTTTTTTTTGTTTTTTGACTAGAAGAGACAATGAAAACAGTTTCAAAACTGTAACTTTGCTTATGGTGGATTTTTATCTTGATGCACATCTTATGTAGAGTGGCTACAAGGTGTTGGTATTCATTGTTTGAAGTCTTTGTTATCTGTTTTGTCTCAATTATGATTTTTAGCACACTCGACTATCTTAGGAGCTGAGGGTGAGTTATAGTCCATTTTAAAGGAAAACTTGAAACTGTGGCCTTTGTCAGATTTTAATGATTTATCTATATATAATATTTATTCTTTAAATATTTTTTTCTGAGATGTAGAATGTTTGACGTATGATGTCGTTGTGTTTGTAGAGATCTAAAGGCCTTGTTGGTTTTGTTGTAAACTTTTTACTGTTTTCATGCTAAAGCTGTGCATTTGAAAGTGTAGCATTAATTCACTTGACTGAAGATTTTAAAAACAATACTACTGTTTTTCCTATATGCAGGTTATACTTCAGTCTGCTTAATTAATGTGTACTTACTTTTCTTGTGATTACCAGAAACAATGTCATTGCCAGCTGTACTGGCTTAACCCTTTATTGTATGTTTTATCATCTTTTACTATGCAGGGTGTTGTAGTGATCTTTATGCAAAGAGTAATATTTTGATAGTTACTCTTTGTCTTAAAATTTCATAGATTTAGTGTGTAAAGGAAATTTGTACATACAGATTGGCATGGCTAAGTTGTGAAGCATTATGAAAGTATCTTAAATTACTGTGTCTTGAAACTGGTATATGTTCCCTGTAGAGTTTCGTGTAGCAGAGACAGTTGTTACTTCATTGAATGTAAAGGAAACTTTCTGTATTTATTCAAGTTCACATATTCATTGATTATCTGTTTGTGTGAATCTTCATTTGCAATTTGAAATTGGTATTGGTATTGTGTAACACTCCATGACGCTTGTATCATTTTAAATTCTAGATTGTTGGGCATCTGTGTTTGAGGAAAATTTAGATGCAGTTATTTTGATATCCATGTTAATTAACATACTAGTTGACCCTTCTTGTTAATTGGGAGGATAATTTTCTCCTGTCTAGAAAATTGTACTGTATGTGTGATGCTGGTCATCGCCAGTATTTTGATTCCATGATTTTTCTCATCTGTTCTGCCAGCAGCACTGTGTGCTTTGGGCTTCAAATCATGAAGTAATTTGCTGAAATTTAACATAGATGAAGAAAAACATCTTTTATTTTTGAATATACTGTATTTTTTTTTAAATTAATTTATTTCTTTGGCTTTTTAAAAGCTGTTGTCTTCTTTGGTGTGTATTTTATTGATCTAAGTATGGCATTTCTGAAGGCAGGTTTTGTTGTAGTCAGTCATTTATGAATTTTAGGGGTTGATATGTGTGCTGCTTTTATTTTAGTCACTTTTTATTCTTTGATTTTTATGGACAGTACAAAGTGCTCTGGTTTGCCTTTTTTGTAGTAAACGTTGTAGGTTGTGGGTTTCTCTTGAAAGAAAAATATCTTTATGTCATGTTTCGTACTACATACTTCTAACATCGCTTGCAATTATGGTGATCATTTCATAGAATCTATCAGTGTTTCAAACACTACCAAGTATTGATATTTTAATGACATGCTTTCTCATCAAAAACAAAGCTTGTTATAAGGAAAGCTTTTTGTTTCTTTTAGTAATTATTATATTTTAAAACGGTGTATCATTCTTAGCAACATAAGATGTTGGAGTGGTGCAATTTCTTGCCATGCTAAATAAAATAAAGTGAATACCAGGGTGGTGGAACTCCAACATACACCACCATATTTAATTTGATTTTAATTGGTTATGATGAAGTTTGTGTAGTTTGAACTCTTACAGTCATGCATTCACATCCTCCTCTTCTCATTAAGACCATAACACTTTTTCAGATACATAATTCTGAACGCTACCGTGACTATATGATGACTGCAGTATTCTCTATCAAAGTATTTCCTTTTAAAGCCAACATTTTTCCTAATGTTTCTTTTAAAAGTCTTGCCTGGAGGATATTTCAAGATTAATGCTGTTGACTTACTTGATTGTGGAGCAGAAATGTTTGTAAAGTGTTCTTTTATGTATTGTTACTGTACATTGTAATTGATTAGCAGCACCTTTCAGTATTCTCTCTGTGAAAGTTCTGTGGAGCATTTAGGTCAATGTCAGTGTGAATTGTAAGCACTTGTGATAAGCAACATGTACTATGAACTTCTTGTAAGAAATTTTTTAAATGTATATTAACATGCTTGTCTAACAACATGAGTTTATTTGTTAACTGTTTTTGTATGTGTCCCTGTTATTATTACGGTACTTTTCCTTTATTATGATGCAATTGTCAGGAATATACTATGTGCTATTTAAATATTTTATTTTAAATCAATGCCTTTCAGTAGCTCTCTTTAGCTGGAGAAATTTGAAACCTTCTTTGATATGAATAATATTGCTCTCTTTATAAACATGTTTTCTAACTCCCTACAAATACACTGAAGGTGTCCTCTCATTTAAATTTGGTGAGTGAAATCCAACGTGCTTAGAAAGCTTTCCTTAATAACTGGTATGTTTTTGTAACTTTCTGGATAAAAGAGTCAAGTATTGTCAGGTCCTATCTGGGCAGAAGTCTAATTACATAATTCTTTGTGGTTACTAATTGTAGTAATTAAATTCCTGATTATATCTGTACAAATAACTAGGTCAGTGTATCCACCCTTCTTGGGCTATTAGCAAAAGTTGCAATGCACATAATTTGTATTTGTTTGTCTTGCACTGAAATAAGGGATATACTTATAATTTTGTTGCTTTTCCTGTGTTATGGCACTTTATCATCAAGAAAGCCACTAGACTTTATTTTCTCCTTTTCCTTGCTCTTAGTTGGTTAAGATAAGGGATATTTTGTGTCTTCCTGATTGAAGTATTATTCCAGTCCTACATTCAAATATTTGTGAATATTCTTTATTAGCTTTGTCTAATGAGGCATTCCAGAACTTGGTGTGGACTTTATCCCTCTGACCCTCTTGCTATTTTGATTTGAGTCAGACTCAATGTCTGGAGAGATGGTTGCTGCACCCTTTCAGAATATCTTATGTGATAAATTTTGCTTACAAAGCTTGTGTTTTTCTTCTTCTTTTACTCTCTTCTTGATAATTGTTATTTTACCTTCTTTGTGGCTGGTTCTGGTAAGCTTTTTAGTGTGCTTGTGAAACAATTTTCCTTGGACCTTGTTTTATAATTCCAAGAAAATTAAGAACAACAACAAATCATGCTACTTAGTAAATTGTTAGTCAGTGGTCTATCTCCCGTACTTTTGAAAGGCACCTTGTAAATTACTTGTTTAATCTTAGAAGTTAAAAAAAGACATTTACTGGCGGTGGAAGCATGATTGTGGCCATTGATAACTGTGATGAGTGAGAGTAAGAATTAACTATTTTTGTAAAAGAATTGGAATTAATCCCCTCTCGTAGTAATATGCCATTGTCATTCATTGCAGCATTCTCTCTCAGGTATTTTCTGTTTTATGAATAATACCTCTTTCCTAGTTTGTTTTTCTTCCAAATATTTCAAGTTTGTAGAATGAGGCTGTTCAAGTACCACTTCATAAGATTTTCATGGCAGATATTTTCAGGGCATTTGGTGGAAAATCTTCTATTGCATTTCAGTCTTGTGCAAGTGGACATAAAACATTGTGATTGTTAAAACAGTAATTGTAGTGTTAAAGTTGCCAACCTTTTTCTAAAAGAGGGTAAGAATGTGACTCTTGCTTTCTTTAATTTTTGCTGTATAAAGCCTGTAGTAAGTTCCAACCAGATGGTACCATACCAAGGTTTTGAATTGAGAATTTTGTAAACTGTGTATACGTATGTTGATTCTAAAGGATATTACTGTCCTTTAATTTTATATAAAGAAAAAAAGGAAGAAAAAAACAAACAATTGTTTAGACAGGATTCTACTTCAGAAACATTTATACGTAGGATGTCTACATAAGAAAGATCAGGCATTAGTATCAGATTTTTTTTTCTGTGTACAAGATTTAAACAGTATTTTAGTCTCATGAAGGTAATATTTAAATTTTGTCCTTAGCGCATGTTTGTTTCTCTCCACAATAGACATAATAAATTACATATAAGGCTAGATGTTGGATTTCTGTACAAGGTGATATGAGTGGTTACCCACTCTATTGGTACCCTTGACAAGCCTCGAATTTAATTAGTGAATTTCCTGGTGCCAGTATTAATTCAAATACGATTAGTGCCTATTCCAAACACATTTGGTTATCTCCAGCAGTACTATTGGAAACTAAATCCTATGGCTGTGCTGTCACTGAAATTTCACAAAAATCAAAATTGATTGAAGAGGGTTACTGATTTTAAACTCCCATCTTTTCATTTAAGATATATTCGAAAATACCAGGAACAAACTACATTTGTTAAAGAGTAATATTTTATTTTATGCTTCCTTGTTGAGAATATGATCCATATATGCTCCTCTAACTAAATTTTCCTCAGCAACTCCAAGCTTCTCCATCAGGCTTTTGGCTATGTTGTCACCATCTTGGACTGTTTCATTGTCTGACAGCTGAACCTATATGAATTGAACAGTCCAGAGTTAAAAGCATGAAGACACTAGGCTGCATATATTTGCTATCAAAAAGAACGTCCTTTAATACCTCCAGCTCCATAAAGTCTCCAAGTCCTTCAACTCTATCTATATGAACACGTGTTTGACCAATCATTATAAGGGTTCTAGACTTCTTAAGGACACCTTTTACTGGAATGGCCCGACTCAGCACAGACTTCAAGTTTGTGTTGGCAGGAAGATAGCAGCATTCATAATCACTGAGTTTAGGACCATCTTTATCTGGTCGGTCGTAAAACACAAGTTGTGGGTCCTGTCCCTAAGAAAGCAAAGCATACTTAATGATTCCCACCGTCAATAATACATCATTATTAGAGTTTAATGATGACAAAATGTGATCGCAAACCTCCTGTTCCCTCAACTTCAATCGACCGTTCGGCACTTCATAAAATGTGTCAACCTGTCTGAACGTTTTAGCAGCACCGTCACCAAGATGTTTTGCTTTCAGGAGAAAAGCCTCAAAATTTGCAATTGCAGCCTTAATTTCTACGTTTCGGGGCATACTGATGAATAAGAAAAAAAAATTTACGCACACCGCGACAGCACAATTCCGTCTGCTTAGTCCAAGCCGGCTGGTTCAAACGAGGTGGGTTAACTATCTCCGCTGTCGACTGTCAAGGCCAAAGTTGTTGTCCCTTTGACTAGCGCTGTCGACGACGACGCCGCCGTCGGCTCGCAGCCAGCGCCGGCGCAGTGCACAGCTGCCTTTTCCCGCCTGACTTGACGAGCCGGGTAAATTGAATAGCGAAGGAGGACATTTTGAGCACGGAGGTGCAATATATTTTTAGCTTTAATAAATACAAAAAGAAGACTGAGGACTGAATTTCCTCGCTCCAGAGATGGAACGAGCAGGTCTTCCGGTAATTGGCGGGCAACTCAATTGTTGGGGGGAGGAGACATCAAATTTATTCCAGTTTTTATTTTCCCACGAATAATGAAAGAGAAAAGATACTTCTCTACAACTTTATTTGGTTTTCCTAGAATAACTTAACTTAGACATAAATGTAAACAGTTATTCATCGTCTGAATCAGTCTCATCACTGTTTGTCTTCCTACTCTCCCATTCCTTTGCAAACATTGATTGAAACACAACAAACTCTTCTAATGTTACACCAGCAACCTTACATGCAAATTCTTCTTCAGTAGTGTCATATATTTCTGATAAAGTTGCATTCCCTGTAGGAATACTCTCACTTATTTTCAGATTTGGTGGCTTATACTTTCCACATTTATCCAGAAATTCATGTCGCACCATGACTTCTTGCAAGCTACAACCAAGCACTGTTGATTTTGAATACTCGGCAGCATTTCTAACAATCATGACTTCACTAAGGTAATCTGAAACATTGTGTAATTCAGTAAGGCTTTGAAACATTATCTGAGGACAAGTAATTAGTATTTGGGCAACTGCCTTCTTAGAGAGCACAATGTGTTTTAATTGTTCATATCTTGACCGTATGTCTGCCGTAGAGGAGATACTAAGAAATATTGGTTGTTTCTCAATCATTTCTCTGACTATTTCTGTTTCTTGAAAGCAGTCCACCCAATCATCCCAGGCTCTGTTTATTCTAGAACTTGACAATTTGAGGAGTGCAGGATATTTAACTATTGTTTGTACACTGACTATTGCTGATGACCCACGAAAAGTGAAGATTTCCATCACCTTTCTCCACTCACTAGGATCACTATTTGAAAGGATAGGTAAATCAACAACCTTCTGAAGGATGTTTTCATTTTTGATACCATAACTTTTTATCAAATTCTGGGTTATACTATTTGCAGTTTCATTGAAATTTGAACATGGTGAAACAGTAGTTGACCTGTTCACTATCTGCATGCTATTTACACGATCAGCTACTGTTGAGATGCCCAAGTTCTGTCGACATAATTTAAACGCACTTCTGAGAGATGAGGACTTCATCAAAGTGTTCATTGTAGAAAATGTTATATCTGCAACAAGACAAGCCAAGCTGTAGCAACAGTAGTTGATAGTAAAGTAGTTGTGGTAGTTGCTTCACCTGCAGAATACAAGAAAATTTGAGAATTCACAAGATTGACAACACCTACAAAAAGTACCATTATTACCGTTGTTATGACATTTATTTAGATGAATAAGTGCTGGGTCAGTACACTGGAAAGCACACCTCTAATTAACATTGACATATTTACAGGAGCTGAGGCAGGACTGGCAGGAGGAATCCGGGTAAACCTAACCTTTACTCTATTCAAAGGGCTGCCAACGGAACGGACATGTTTTGGAAAGCTACAGTTCATCAAATAATGACAGAAATCCTCTTTGGAATTTCTAAGAAATTAAAAAAGTGATGCGATTATTTACTAAACAAAGTAGAATTTTGATGAGCACAACGAACCAATGAACCAGTTGATGATCGTTATCAGATGATAAACGTGGTGTACAACCTGCTATGGTCAGAAATTTGACCCCACCTAAAATCTTCTAAACTTCACGTTAAGCTTATATAGTCTAGATAGCTCTCTGCTGAGTTTTGATCGTTACTCAGGCACGATTGTAGAAAACACCACCGTGTAAAAATTCAGCAAAGGAAGCAAGGGAGGGAGTTAAGTTTTGGGGTATGCATGATGCATGATGACGGTTACCGTTGTGGACTCTGGAACAGACCCCTTGATGTTGCTTCTCAGTTATTCTTCCCGCCAATTCCACCACTTTCCTTGCTGATTTTCGAACCCTCGCAACGTTTTAGTCCTCTTTGTTCTGCTCCCCTTAATCAGAGACACAAATCGCAAAATCTACCACCATGGTTGTTGATAGAAATTCTGACAGGATGTACGTCTTAAAAAGAGGTAAGGCTGTCATCAAGTCTTTCCTGGTAAAAGAAATATATTGGTTATGATATGAGTGGCCGGTGTGAATTACAAGATCTTTCTTGGAAGTTTCACCGACCAGGCGTTAAGTTCCCGTGAAGTTTAACGAATGTTGATTGATCAATTGATCCCTTGCCGAAGTCCTTGTGTTGGTCTCCTCAGGTACAACGCCTGTTACATCTCTCTCACTCCTTCCAATTCTTATGAATTTCTCCCTCAGGTGTTCAATCTTCTCTCAAGTTGTACACCTCTTTTTCTGCCAGATCTAGAAAATACACCATCACTTTCCCGAAAATTCTGCTGATTTTATATCATTGTGGAATGGGTTTCATCGTATACTATTGGCTCTTGCCCTCGGCTGGAGGTTAAAGCTATTCTCTGCTACATCAGCACTTAAACTTCCTGTTCTTGAAATTTTATTTTCATAGGTGGGCGCAAGGAAGAGGTGCACTTTGATAAAATTACATCAAGAATTCAGAAGCTTTGCTATGGGCTGGATATGGAATATCTTCATCCTGTAAGTGTAATCACTCACTTTCTTTTGTGCATTCTGTATTTGTAAATCTCATGTGTATCACTTTCTTCATCAGGCATCCATCACACTTAAGGTTATCAATGGCCTGTATCCGGGTGTCACTACTGTTGAACTTGACAATCTTGCTGCGGAGACTGCAGCCACCATGACCACAAAGCACCCAGACTATGCCGTTCTGGCCGCTCGTATAGCTGTCTCCAATTTGCACAAAGAAACCAAAAAGAGTTTCAGTGGTATGTGAGACATGACTTCTTTCAGAACAATTGTCTCTGCAATGGGGCTAAGAGATGCTTTGCATGTTTTGTTGCAGAGGTGATGCATGACCTATACAATATTTATAATGAGTCCATTAAAATGAAGTCTCCAATGATATCTGACTTCCATTACGGAGTCATCATGAAGAATGCTGACCGTCTGAACTCTGCTATTATTTATGATCGTGACTTTTCTTACAATTATTTTGGTTTCAAAGTAAGTTGATGTCTGTTCATGGTAGTATTCCGCCACTAGCACTGTCTTGTAATTTTTGTCTTTTCAAGACTTTGGAAAGATCATACCTGCTACGAATCAATGGTAAAGTAGTGGAGCGTCCGCAACACATGTTAATGAGGGTTGCTGTTGGTATTCATGGCGAAGATATTGATGCTGCTGTTGAGACTTACAACCTCCTTTCTGAAAGATATTTCACCCATGCCTCACCCACTCTATTCAGTGCTGCCACCCCCAAACCTCAGCTTTCAAGGTTCTGCATTTTAAAAATTTTATTAAGTATCATCCCTTTATAAGTTGAGCATGAGTTCTAAAATTAGTTTATGGTTTTAGTTGTTTCCTGCTCTCCATGAAAGAAGATAGTATTGAGGGCATATATGATACGCTGAAGGACTGTGCACTGATTTCAAAGTCAGCTGGAGGAATTGGTGTGAACATCCACTGCATTCGCGCTAAAGGAAGTTATATTGCTGGCACTAATGGAACATCTAATGGAATCATTCCTATGCTCCGTGTGTACAATAACACTGCTAAATATGTGGACCAAGGTGGAAACAAGGTAGGGGTTTTATTTCTTTAAAATTCAATCTAGGTATAGGATTTATTTTTTATTTTTTGAAATTTTTATTGTAGCGACCTGGTGCATTTGCTATCTACCTTGAGCCATGGCATGCAGATGTCTTTGATTTCCTAGATCTTAAAAAGAATACTGGCAAGGAGGAAGTTCGTGCACGAGATCTTTTCTATGCATTGTGGATTCCTGACTTGTTCATGAAGAGAGTTGAGAAAAATGAGAAATGGAGTCTTATGTGTCCCCGTCAGAGCCCTGGTCTTGCGGACTGTTGGGGAGAGGAGTTTGAAAAGCTGTATGAAAAGTAAGCAGAATTAGGAAAATGATCTTAGCGTGTGTTTAAGATGTATTGTACAACTGAACATTTGTCTTGCCAGGTATGAGGAAGAAGGACGCTTCATGAGGCAAGTCAATGCTCAGCAGCTATGGTTGGCCATTATTGAGTCTCAAGTTGAGACTGGCACACCCTTCATGTTGTACAAAGATGCTTGCAACCGCAAATCAAATCAACAAAATGTTGGAACCATTAAGAGTAGCAATCTTTGCACTGAGATTGTGGAGTACTCTTCACCCTCTGAGATTGCTGTATGCAATTTGGCATCAGTTGCTGTGAACATGTTTGTGAAGCCTGACAAAACTTATGACTTTGCAAAGCTCAAGGAGGTGACCAAGACTGTCACCAAAAACCTTAACAAAATAATTGACGTCAACTACTATCCTGTTCCAGAGGTGAAGACATCTTTCTCTTGTTGTTAATGTCTTCTGTATACGTACTTCATTATTATAATAATCACTCTATTCTTTGTCTCAGGCCCGCAATTCTAATATGCGCCACAGGCCAATTGGAATAGGTATTCAAGGTTTGGCTGATGCCTTCATTTTGATGCGTTTGCCCTTTGAAAGTGAAGGTGCCCAAGATTTGAACAAGAAAATTTTTGAAACTTTATACTATGGTGCTCTGGAAGCAAGTTGTGAGCTAGCTGAAAAGCTGGGCCCATATGAAACCTATCCTGGTTCTCCAGTCAGCAAAGGGGTAGGTTCCTGTCTCTGGAAACCCTCTCATGCTGGTAACAAATTTACACTAAATGTTTTCCCTTCAGATTCTTCAACATGACATGTGGAATGTCACACCCTCTGATCTCTGGGATTGGGATGCATTGCGTGCCAAGATCGCCAAACATGGAGTGCGAAATTCTTTACTGCTTGCCCCTATGCCTACTGCCTCAACAGCTCAGATCCTGGGTAACAATGAGTCCATTGAGGCCTACACGTCAAACATTTACACAAGGAGAGTTTTATCAGGAGAATTCCAGGTTTGTGCTTGGTCAAACTTACTTAAAATAAAAAGAGAGAGAGAGAGAGAGAAAAAAGTAAATAAAAGAAAGAAAAAAAATCATTCAAGGTTGTTTTTTTTCTTTTTTTTTTTTTTTAAATTTACGCTGCTTATTTGCTTGTTTTATTTCAGGTTGTCAACCACCACTTACTGCGTGATCTGACAGATATTGACTTGTGGGATGATGATATGAAGAATGAAATTATTTCCAATGGTGGATCCATTCAGGTATTTTTTCTTTCCATTGGAAATGCTGTTCATTAAGATTTTCATGTAGACATGTGATCTGGCAACCTTAATTTTGTCTCCAGAATATTGAACGAATTCCTAAAGAAATCAGAGAGCTCTACAAGACAGTTTGGGAAATTTCTCAGAAAACTGTTATTAAAATGGCAGCAGATCGAGGAGCGTTCATAGATCAATCTCAGTCACTCAATATTCATATAGCTGAGCCTAACTACGGAAAGCTGACCTCAATGCATTTCCATGCCTGGAAATTGGTGAGTTTTATTTCTTTATTATTTCAGTGTATCTGATCTATTATCTTACATAATCGTTTTCTTTCGTCACAAGGGTTTGAAAACTGGCATGTATTACCTAAGAACTAAACCGGCTGCCCAAGCAATTCAGTTCACTGTTGATAAGCAAAAGCTGGCCAAAAACAACTCAATTAATGGAACAAGCAATGGAACTCACAGCACTTCAAAGGATAATAGTCAAAATGTTGCTGCTATGGTGTGCTCCCTGCAAAACAAAGATGATTGTCTCATGTGTGGTTCATAAAACATTTTATCAGATTCTTGCGCTGCAATGTGCAATTTTTATCTTTTACTGCAAACATTTTAGATTAGGGAGGGCTATTTTTTGCACAACTCTTAAGATTATTTTTTTAAAGCTTCCAGGGTTGTGTTTAAGAAGGTTTTATATTTTTAGTATTTATTAAATACACTTAAATAGAATAACATCTTCACTTATTTCTTTTTCCTGTTTCATTTTTCTGGAGTACCTGAAAGAATTTCTTTTCTGCTGATAGAATTCATACTTTGGATGAGGAGAAAGATAGTATTCTTTGTTTCATTTATTATCTAGCAGGTACATACACAACACATAAAGGCCAGTTACCACTAGATTAAAGTAATACAAGTTACTGCTCTATTCTAAGGCATTTCAAATAGGGGATAGCATTCATAGACTTAACTAAGCAGAACTCAAGCCATTGTAATTTACAAATGCTTGTAAAAGTAGTAAATCACAGAAGCAGGTCACAGGGTGAAGATTCTTAAGGTAATAATTGTCTAAGTCTTAAGTTATCTTTCGAACTTATATGCTTTGCCTTATAGGTGGGAAAAACAGCAATAGCCACTATAATGGAATGTTTTTGTACTATTAGGTGAATACATGCTGCATAGCCAGCATGTAATTATACTAAGTTTACACATTGCTGTTTTCAAAGCAAATCTTTTCATAATTAATGTTTTTGTTAAAATGTTTTATACTCAAGCAGCTTATTTTTATCTCCAAAAAGTAACACCTCGATGTGAAGATAATGCTAATGCTTTATGCTTTGTCCAACTATTCTGATATATCATGGTCCAAAGACCTTGATTAGCACCACTTTTTTGCCAGAACACAGATGGGCTATTTCATACCTCTGATGTACCATTGCGTCACATCTTGATTGGACTAGTTCCATGGAGCCTTCAATTTACACAGCAACAAATGCAAATTGTTTCCTTGCTGATTAGCTAAGTTACTACAGATAGATCACTTTTATATGATAGATACAAAATGGAGATATAAGCACAGTACATTTATGTTGAGGAAATAAATTTATATCAAAGAAGATCAACAAACAACATTAAAACCGCACTCTTCAGGAGGTAATTACAGACTGGGAATTAGTGGAGGAGCATCCAGAATTTGGTGAGAGGCTACTACCTAATACTGCTGTCTGAGATCCAAGTGAGTGTTCTCTGGCGTGGTAAACCCTTTGCTTTGGCTCTGTGGGGTGAAGAAACAATAGATCTATTTACAAACAACTCTGACAGATAGTGAGAAATCATAAAGGTATATGATTCTTATCTGACCTGTCTTGTGGTGAATTAACCAGAGGGTGGCAGTAAGTCCAATTCCAATTATAAATGAGCATACAGCTATTGTTAAAGTCATGTGAACACTGATTGAAGATGAATATGGGAAGACTGCAACATCAGCACATCTGGTGTCTGAAGAAACTGTAATAATAAATGAGATGGAAAAAGTTCTTTAAAACATAAAAAAGTAGATCTAAATTGGAATTTTGGGGTTCTAGCAGATCAGATTGGCTATTTCAGCCAACAAAGTTTTGATGTAACAGCAGCTTACAGTTAGGAGGGTAGGCATGACCGACTGAGGAAAGAAGAATTGGCCCTCGAGTTAGGACCTGGTGAGCAGTGGAAATTAATTTGCCATCAGTTGACAATGGATTATAATGGAGGCAGTAATCATGCGGATCCATACACTGAAAAACATTAAGAAAAGGTTTCTGATGTCATTGCAGAATCAAATTATGTATCTCACGTGTGTGTAATCAGTGCTTACCACAACTGGTTTAGCCTTGGAATATTTCAGATCAGAAAGACACACACCTATTTGACAGTGGACATAAAGTTCTTGCCCCATGATAGCAAATTCCTTTAGAACCTAAACCATACGAAAAAAACACCATGAGTCAAACAAACACATACCCTCATATTTCTTTCTACACCTCCTGTATTTAAAATACCTGAAAACTAAATAGAGATGATTTTGTTTTAGATGGTAAGAGAGCAAAGGCTTCATGCTCCAGGTTAACATGTTTCTCCAGTGGACACATGCCACTGAGAAGGACATTTTTCTGTTGTGGCTGTGAAGGATGGGGCGAGTTGTTTATCCAACAGCTTTCAATTACAGCTTGGGCTGAAGGTGCTGTAAAATATAAAATATTTGAGTAATTTGATTACATTGCAGCAAGCACATGATGGCAGCTTATGTGTACTGTGAGATTTATTACCATCTTCCATCCAGGCCCGCACATAAAGTCTCTCCAAAAACTCAAAAGTTTTTTTTGTTTTTAAAGAAGACAGTTTTTGGGTAAAAGGATCTTTAAAATAGAGCTCTAGCTGGTATAGTGATGAACTGGAGGAGCTTGGAGTTGAATTATCAGTTTCCTGCGATGAGTGAAACATTTATCAAGCTATGAACCATGATGTAAACATGCACCTCTAAATAAATATGTTAACACCTCATCCTCTGATGAAACATCTCTCGAGTTAAAAATTGACCTAACAAAATCTTCATTCCAGCCACAGGAAATAGGTACTTCTAAATGAGCCATTTTGGAATTTACTGCCTGAGAAGGAAACTCATTTATATGCTCACTCTTTACTTCAGGTGATGAAATATTCACAATCACCTATAAATAAAAATTGGGAAAATTTTCAGTACAAAAAACATGAACAAAATGTAAAACTGAAAGTTTTCTGAAATCAATCTTACTTTATTTGAAATGATAGATGCCTTATCATCTGTTATATGGACATCAGAGCCACATCCTTTCAACAAACTTTTAATAATGAAATGCGACCCATTGGTGCGGGATTGACACGACTCATCTTGTAAAGAGATTCCTCTAACGCCCAACTTCACTAAAGAGGGTGCAGGCAAAAATACCTCTAGCATTGACTTCCCACAGACCAAAATCATTTCAGATTCTAAAATTGTCAGGATAAGCTTATTCCTCCCTGCAGTGAGAGTGGAAAATAATAGTATTTAAAATATGAAAATACATATTTAGAATCTTTTTATTTGTATTTCCAGATCTGATCTTTCCAAACTAACCATTTATGTCAACTGGCAGATCAAATGAAAGGTCTTGATTAAATGGATTTGGTGAGAAACCATGAAAAGATTCCAGGCTACTATTAAACTTGACTTAAGTTCAAAGCAGAAAAATTAAAACAGAACACATTAAAAATTAATATAATAAGAAGGATGCTGAGCAAATCTTCAACAGCAAGACTCCTACCTTTGTCAGTAGAACCAGAAAGTGTCAAAGCTAAACCTGTCACATGTTGAACTCTGAAGTAAAGGACTTGTGAATCCAACTCTGTTAAAACTTCATGAAGTAAATCGAAACCGGGTTTGGAGAAATTACGCTTTAATGTTTTTACCAATTTTCCACTATTATTGATGTAGTCAATAACATCAGAGTAACTTGTCTGGATAAAAAAGAAATCTGGTTTGTTATGACTGTTTTACACACTTATTGGACGGAACTGGAAGTATGACTTACCACAATATCTAAATTGGTGGACTGTGCAGATATGAAAACTACCCATTTAGTAGGTTTATGAGACTTCAGAAAAATTGTGAAATGTTGTTGGTCAATTTTGTCTTTGTCTTTAACTGGTGTGACATTATTAGACAAGTACACAAAAGTTTGAGGTAAGTTTGTGATGGAAGTCCCAAGCCCAGACTCTTTTACATAGTCCATGTGTCCATTACCTTCAGTTGAAGACAACTGAACTTCAACAATGAATGTTTTCCTGTAAAAATATACATAGGTTTCACAAGAAAGAGTATTGGCTAAATATATTAATAATAAATTGAAAACAGTCAGTTATTGACTTACGTCGAATTAGAGTCTCCCACAACACAGTGCTCATAAGAAAGAGGCATGATAGAAGAGGCTGTTACCACTTTACTATCCTCACGAGAGTTAAAGTCACAGTAATTAAGCTTATTTCTATTTCTGAAGGACACCTGATGAACACCGTCATCAGGCAATCCATAAGGACCAACACTTATTTTTATTGTATTTGCTCCTTTAACCTGGGTGAAAGAAGCTACTCCATGAAATGTTCTTCTTGCATACCTCTGAATACTTTTCCTAGTAATTCGCTTAACCCATGTCTTTGAAAGAACATCTACTGAGAAGTCAGAAACAACCGCAGACTCGTTTTCAACCTGTCACAATGAGAATACTAAGAAAAAACAAAAGGAAGTTCTTTTAAAAAATAGATGACAGAAGAGTACTTACAATAGCTTGAACTTTGTTAATAATTTCTTTATTCCAACATCCACTCTTTTTGATTTGCCATGTTACAGGGTAATCTGAAGTCAGAAGAAGAACAAGAGGTCGTTGGGCAATAGATGTTTTAAGATTCGATGTCACATAGGATCTTGCGTTTGGTTGTCCACTGGGGTAAGGTAGAAGCTTATAAAAAGGGCTATCTGGGGATTCACTGAATTGTAGAAGAGATGGAACGTTTGTTTTAGGGGCTAGTATCTCTTCGTTGCTCTTATGAAATTCAAAAGGACTGTTGGTGAGTCCAGAGTAAGTCTGATCATCTGTTCCATTTTGACACAAAGAATTATTTAATTGCAGATTTATTGTGACAGTAACTTGGTTTGATTTTGGATGAGTTTCAAAGACTTGGACAATATTGGTGATATGGAGTATATGAACCTGATGACAAAAATTAAGATCAGACATCTGCTACAAACCCTTCACAAGAAGATAAAGGCATGAAAAATCAGTGCAAACCTCTTCAGGGAGATGCCCATGTCCTTGCGGACCAAAATAAGGAACCCAGCATCCTTGGGCAGGTTGAGGAATTTCCCGCCAAGGCTCAAGATATGGACCACCCTGACCTTGCTCAAGATTACAGCTTTTTTCTGCAGTCAGTTTTGTGATGTCCAAAGTACTTTTGTTCAGAGTTAGTTCAGAGGATAATGAAGCCACCACAACAGAAATCTTTGCGACTGTTAATATGACAAATAATACTAAATTAAAGGAGGCAAGCATTTTGAACTAACTCAGAATACCTGCAGAAATAGAATTGTGCATTTAGCGAACAGTTTTCAGCAAAGAAACTCATTGATACTAG
Source organism: Frankliniella fusca (assembly GCA_029379305.1). Taxonomy (NCBI): domain Eukaryota; kingdom Metazoa; phylum Arthropoda; class Insecta; order Thysanoptera; family Thripidae; genus Frankliniella; species Frankliniella fusca. The sequence continues at coordinate 872,559 of JAHWGI010000383.1, read as the reverse complement.
GCAATGTTAACAAACAATAATTTATGAATAGACCTTACCCCCCAAAAGTGGACAGGCAAATTTAAGTGTTCAAAGGGATCCGTATGATGTTGAAAGCCCACACCACAGGTCTCGATATCATCCATTTTCGACTATAGAAATACAACAAGTCAGAGAAAAATATTGAAAAAATAGATGTTGAAATGGGTCAAATTTATCAAAAAAATTACGAAACAATTAAATACTAGCAATACCTGAAATGGAAGGGGGGTATGTTTGTAAACAGACAGGTCATTGGCACAGGTACAGGCCTACTGGGCCTATCGACCATTTCACACGAGACACAGCGAGTTTAATGGATAGGTTATCAACCAAGACCAACTAAAGTATCCTTAGATTAAAACAAACGAGACTCGTTCTCAGCAGCACAAAGAGATATACAAAATCTTTGACTGAATTCACACTTCACACACAACTTTGGAGCAGACAGACTCGCTCCAGGGACTACCGCAATATTTCTCTTCGATTGCCAACATGAGGAAGTATAGGACCTACTCTAGCAATATCATCCCTGCATTCGTTGCCACAAACTAATTAAAACTAATATAAGATAATAATACAGTAAAACATAATTTATTGTAAGATGAAACAATTGTTTACATTCAATGCACTTTCAAAAAGGCAACAGCTTTCCTCAAGACAACCACTGTTAGGTTGGCAGCAGGAATGCCGCAGGTTTTTGACCTTCTCCGCGGGGGCGTGGACCGGAGGCCAGAATGAATGACTGGAGTCGCAGTTGGTGTTGTTGTCATAGCTATCGATTGGAAACGGACAATATATTTACACGTTGGACGAGTTCTACTTTGGTGGAAACAAATAATAGGCATCTGATCCACACTTTGCACTTTATTGTTATCATACGCAACAAATAACTGATCACTGCTCTGACACAAAATATTACAAGGAAACTATTGCACAACAGGAGGCATATACAAATTAGAGTGAACTGCAAGCCAAAAGAGCTCTAAGAATGAGCTTATTAGAATCAATCAATAACATGGAGGAAATATATAAAACTACATACATCCAAACCCTGGGAAAAAGTTTAAGTGGCAAAGTGGAATTAAAGTGGATTTTGACATTTTAACTGGCAAGTTGCCACTTAAAATGTCAAAATCCACTTTAATGCCACTTTGCCTCCTAAAATTTTTCGCAGGGAAGATGAGCTAGTAATTAACAAAGTCAATTTTACAGGAATGATGATAAATTCTGTCACAAAAACAGGTAGAGAAACATTGACCGATAAGAGAACAGAAAAAGTACATTTTCAGAAGCTAGGCTCAATAGTCACTTTCACTGTGTGGACACATGAAATATATACAATACTACCAAACCCTTTTCAAGAGAGAAAAATTGTTAAAGACGCTGATGACTGTATAGAACTCGGAGGAATCAAAAACAAAGTTTTTTTTTTTTTTTTACATCTATCTAAACTGTACATTTTTTTTTAAAATTTTTTTTTTTAAAGGTGTATAATTTTAATATGGTGAATCTTTAAGTGAAACTGTTGAAAAGGAATGGTATAATTAACATAAAAAGTTTGAGTTAATATTTAAATAAGGTAAGTTCCACACTTTCAGTAAAAAATATACATAATAAAATAAAAATTGTAAAGGCCTAGTTTAATTATCTACTGGTTACCGAGCACATGACCCTGTCCCCACCTATGTCTTCCTCCTGCCCCAGGGGCAGCCCCCTCAGCTGGTCTACGATTAGGTGGTGGGGCACCAAATCCATGAACGGTATTTCGCTGATTTGGAAAATACTTGTAGCTGTGGAAAAAAAAAAAGAAATTAAAAATAGAAAAAATAGCAGAACTTTCAAAAACTTGTAGATATACCACAGAAAAATTAGAAAATCAGCAAATTAACTCAGAGTAGACATGCCTTAAAACATTTATAGCCACATTTAAACTTACAGGAATTGTGGGGTGGAAAGGAAGCTGGGTCCACCCATTTCCTGTGGTAGTTGGAAGGTTAAGAAAAAGTAGAGATGACCCACAAGGATTCCCACCAGCTCCAAAATTCCTCTAAAAATAAGAAAAACAAAATCACAGTTTAATTATAACTATACAAATTTAAGAAAAGCAATTATTCATAGGAAAGATAGATTTTATCACTAACCCGCCAGATATGATGAGATTAAAAGCAAACAAAACCCAGGGAAGATACATTGCTTTAAACTGAGTTCCAAACCAGAAGCTCACAATAACATTTCTGTTTAGTTGACACCAAACGTAAAGCACACTTAATACCATTGGATCCATCAGGAACTAGAACAACAAAAAAATAATAACATTTTTTAAATCAAAAGGTATTGTTTAACACAAGAATTTAGAATGATTAATAATTAAGTGCTCAAACACAAAGTTTGCTTGAATACTAACCGGTATTTCACCAATCAGACCAACAATAACACAACATATCCAGTTAAAGAGAAGCATGAAACAATAGTCTGCAGGTCTGCCTTCAAATACTCCTAAAAAGTAAGAAAGAAGCAGCAAAATTATGGAGATAAAAACTTACTTGCTTCTTGATAATTTAGCAGATTCAATACTCACCCTCTTCTAGCTTCAATGAATAATTGTACAGGAAGTAACAATTTATCATAAAATGAAACCCTGTTGCAGGCGACAAAGGGTAATAGAACAGAGCAGTTGCTGCTCTCCATATCTAAAGGACAATAAAAAAATGATGAATCAAATTTGTTTTACATTTTTTCAAGCCCTTTCAAATACTCACAGACTTACCTGGAAGTATTTTACAAACGGATCATACAGAAGGATTAGCTGATGAGCTTTTAGTAAACCGAATCGTCCAAGAATTGAGAAACTGAGGGTTAAACCAAGCCAGTAGCGAGTGAAAGTAGGTAGTCCTTTGAACCATTGTGCAATGTCACTCATCTTCTGATCTGAAACGAAGCTGTATTCTTAAATTAAAAAACAATGTCAAGAAGACAACAAGCACAAATTATGAATATCATGAAGTTTTTGTTTTCTTTCTTTATGTGACAGAACATAGATCTTATGGAAAGGAGTTTTACTTTTGCCAAGATTTAACGAATTACATAGGTTTTCTGTGAGCTAATAATTAAGAGAAAACGTTCAATTTCGATGAAACAGCTTGAAAATTAAGATTAAAGAACCACGAGCTATTAGAGTAAAAGAAGCTATGGTGTAAAGTCATCCTTTCTAACCAAAGACTCAGTGGCATCACCCCTCAAAAAATGTTATTAAAAAAAAGACATCTGAAAATTGAAATAAATATTACTTCAAACCCTAAGAGTAAATGTCTACAATTACAGCAAAACAAGTAAAATTGACCGGTCTGATTCCGAAAAATCATTTCAGGATATAGAATCTAACCTTCAATCGCCACGAACACAACACCGACTGCTGTCCACAGTATGAAAACAGTTGGTGACGTTATTTATTTGCAGGAGAGGCACCGTGAATATTCGCAGGAATGTTTTCATGGCAGCATGGAGCGCCTGAAGGGGTAGGGGGGGTAGGCAATCCATTCAACAGTTGGTGCAGCAAGTACCGCTTCGTCAATGCATGGTTGATGGAGAGAATGAAAATATATAGCTTAAACGGTTCCACAGTTCTTTATTTGTTAGCATACAAACAGTGCTAAACGAATCCTTCAAAAATATGCCTAGCGTTTGTTTCCCGAAAATAGAGCTGGCAATTTCACATTTGACTCCTCAGAACGTAGATTAAGGGTTTTATCAAAACTCAGCGCATGACAACGTAAAAATGGAAACACAAATCAAACATATGAAGTATGGTTAGGTTTAGAAAATTAGAACTGTCCAAAATGAAAAACAACAAGAAATTCACAGCTGTATTTTAAGTACACTTTTCTATATAAAAAGAGAATAACTACCACACAGTCACACATGAAACAAGGAAGATGCAAGAAACAAGGAGAACAAATAGAAAACATAGGGCTAGTGGAAAAACTTAAATCTATCTAGGATGGAATGACTATACCTTGGAATTACAAGAGAAATTGATACTGACTGATGAATATTAAGAGCTCTTTTGTAGACAGTTGTTAAGATTATCCAGAAAATATAAGGGCAGTAACAGAAGTAACACATAAACTGAAACTTTTGATGATGCTATGAAGACATGACAGCTATCATGAGATCTCACTATGGTGAATGATACAATTTTCTAACAAGTCCTGCAGTATTATCTAATCAAATACCTGCTTTTACATTTGTAAGGTACATTTCAGTTGTCTGTGAAGATTGTTCTTAGGAAGAAATTTTAAGCACAGTGACTTTTTTTTTTTCTTTGAAGAAAAGATTACAATCTTCAACATTCTAGTTTGTGAATATTGTTTCATCATTTTGAGAATTTCTGCCGCCTCAGAAGTGGCAAAATTTACAGGTGAGAAGCAAGCACTACCTAACACACTGCAGATAAAATGATGTAGTCTGTTGGGTAGAGTTTGCTGCTACAAAAGATCTCTAAATTTTCCGTCAGAAAACAAATCATTTCCAAATATATGAATGGGAGAAATCCATATAAACCATTTCTCTGAGGACTTGAGAGAGAAGTATGATGTAGTGATGTGCCACAGGCACCAACATCATACACTTAAAAGTAAATGATACATGCAAATCACTGCAGTAACTATTATGTACACACATTGATTGTTTTATTATCACAGCACACTTAAATAATTGACAAAAAGAAGTGCAAACAGTGTGTAACAATTTACCTTGCCTTCATCATTAACAGGCTGCATAGCAAACTCATTATATAGATATTTACTTTTTTTTTTCCAAAACCAACTTTTTAAAAAGAAACATTTTTACACCGTCACACCATCTTTGGTCACTTGTCTGAACTGTTGCTTTACAGGTTCATTTTCCAAAGGTAGAGGAGGATACAGAAGTTATTTCTGATCCATTTGGAGGCATATTTAGAAACATTTGAGGGAATACAAAAGAGACAAAGAAAGGAAAGAAAGACAAACCATTTTACTACATTAACTGTGCAGGCTTCAATTTTTTTTTCTCTGTAGTGTTGAGGAGGGTATGAGAACAAACACTCTTGGATGGTGTTGCAGAAGATGTACCACAACTAAAATCTATAAATTTGACTGGAGTAGCATAAATTGCACAGCCCCGTTCGCGCATAAGTCCAAGTTCAACATCAATTATTATTATTCAAATAGAATTGGCCAGGAACGAATGATCACATGTCACAAACTTGGTCCCACTTAATAATACCATAAAACTGAAGAAAAAAGGCACTGATATAAATATTCAGAAAAGAAGCTTATTTGGTCTGTATCCAAGAAATACATTAAGAAATTGACTGAGAAATGCCTGTCTAAGAAACAAATCGTTTAAGACATTCTAAAAACTTTCATTAATTATCTGATCCTTTCCATTTCAATAATTTCTTTCATGACTTTAAAATGCACATACCATTGTGCTAAAACATATGAAACGTAATACTATGAAATAACTGCCAAAAGCTTTACAAAATTCATCAAAACACTGAACAGAAAGAATGAATCAGAATTCCACACAACTAAAGGATCACAGGACGTTTTGATACAAGGATATGACAACTAACAGTTCCCTCTTTTCTTTCACAAACATAGTGTAATTTGTGACAACTTGCACCATTTACCAGGACACATTTTAAAACTTAACAATCAAAAATGAATTACAAAGGTGGAGTGTAGAGCAGTATTCACATCACAAAAGCACATAGAATAGAATTTATACAAGTTTCAACAAAATATTAATTACGCAAAGCGTAGACACACAGTTTACCAGTTACAATACATTACAATACATTACTGCTATGCAAAAATCCTGAGTAAATATCTATAAAAGAAGTTCCCACTTTCCATTCCCAAACACCAACAAACACTATACCCCAAAATTGCAAACAGCAACATTAGATTAAGATATGGTACCTCACACCTTTCTTACTTTTTCAGTACCGGTAAAATGATTAGCAATGCATAAAATACTTCCAAATTCTTCCAAAAGCAAACTAGCATACATGAAAATATTGATGAAAATCAAAATGTAAAATAGGTACTTATGGTGATAGCTAATAAGTTTGACTTGAGCTATCAACCCACTTTCATTAGTAGCCCTACATCAAACTGGGTAACATTAAAGGAACAATAAGTAACTAATGCTAGTAACGCTTGAAAAATGTCAAAAAAGACAGCTGATGAGCGACCAAATCACTTTAAAGAAATCAGTCACATTACAATAAAGTCTTCATTTTTGTAAACATTAAGGTTGGGCTATAAAACACTTGGTGGGCTCATATAAAATTATGACATACACATTTTTTCATAGAGGTCAGACAATTTTTTCTCTTTTACAGTTTCTCACACTTTTCTCAATGACCTACAAATAGCAAAAACCAAATTATTAATAACCAATCAATTTCAACAATTATAACAATCTCACAAATATTATCTTTAAAATGTAAACTTTGACAAAAATTTCCAAGAAAATAGGTCAGCATAAATTCAAACCAGTGATCCATATCAGTACCTCTTGCAGATAAATAGAATCTGCTCAATGAAGTATTGGGAATCTGTTAACAATACTAGAACAACCAGTGCCCACCATATATTTTGCATGCACAAATTCATGCTCTCAGTGAGGGACATTACAAACAATATTTTCATTTTGTATAACCCTGTTACTACAAACCCACAAAAAAGTGGATAAGACAGTACAATTATTTTAAAGATAAAAGTAATAAAATAAGTGAGAAATTTTACTCACAAGTGATACACAACTTGTGGTGTGAAAGTTCTCAACATAGAATAATGTTACATATAACACAAATAAAATAGACTTTATGTTCAAATTCTCATCCAGGTGACAAAAGCAATATTGACGGGTATTGCATTCACCATAGAAACAAGAGATCACAAGTACACATGGTGGGTAAGAAACTCTTCAGTAAAAGTTTTAAATTATCAACAACTGCTAAAGTGACTCAAAATGACTAAATCTGGTAAGGTGCAACTAAACTGGCAACACCTTGTGCACAAATTAACAATCAAAGATGTACAAAGATAAAAATATATATATAATATACACTTTTTAAACTTAAAAATGTAACTACCAAATACTATGGCATAACACAAAACACAAAATAAAATGGAATATATTGACTAAACAACAACTTGAACATCAAAATGACAAGAATGATAGAGATACAATGATTATGCCGATATTCCGAGAATTCTTATACATACACACACACACATGCACACATCAACAATTGGGTTCCAAACCCACAGATATCTGGGAGTTCCATCTGATAATGGTAAGATACACTACCATTATAAAATTGTGTGCTACCTCCCTAAAAATTTGGTCCCAGAAAAGAATATATTTATTTACTTTAAGAAAAAAAAAAGAAAGAAAAAAAAAGGCTTTTATCCCCTTTTCTTTGGTCTTCACATTAAAAATACATAAGAATATAAATAGTAAGTCCAATACTATTTCTCTTTTAGTTATCATAAATAAAACTTGGTGTTATGCTTCTCAGTTAAATTAAATCACTCATTCAGGTTTAAAGCAACTCAAATGATTGGATCACATTTAAGTAGATTCAGAAATGAATTATTACTCCAGGTGTGTCTGGTCTTTTCCAGAAGAGGACTGACCACACATACTGCCCCGATGCAAAGGCCTTTCCTGTAAAAGATTCAACTCAATTAAAACAATAATGAGCAAATTTCAGAACGATAGGAACGAGATGGGGAATATCCCACCTCAGTAGCAAGTTGAAGTGGAGTTGCTTGATGGTAAAAATGTATTACACCAGGATCATTAGGAAACCAATCCAACAATTTTTTCTCTTCTGGGGTGAGGGGGTTCAATCGAGGGCAGTCAGAACCAGTAAACATTCGGAATAAAGTGTGAATAGTCCGCCGTTGCGCCCTCTCCATGTGACAGTGACTCCATCCCTGAAATGAGCCAAAACGTTTGCAACAACGTCACAACATGTAAACATCTGAATATTGCCTCAACTCACTCTCATGTGCTCTGCGTGCTGACGCTCGGTAGGGAATGTCCTCAGACACAGCAGACAATGATGTAGTTGCCGGGTATTGGGATGAACTGCTTTCAAGTGTTCCACAAAGTCATTCTGTGAAGAAAATAAATCGTTTTGGGGATGAGGAACAATTAAACTACGGCTTGGAACTGTTTGTCTGTAGGGCCACTCTACTGACCTGGGAGGCGAAGGCCTGATAGCAGCGCTGACAGTGGTACGGGTGAAGTTTAACATGGGTCGCCTTTTCATCGGCATCGTTGAGGTACTCGCCGCAAGCCTCGCATCGGTACAAGCTGGACGCGGCCGCCAGTTGCGGCTCCTCAGGCGGGAGGGCAGTGGGCGGCGCCAGGGGGCCGAGGCTGGGGCCGGGGCTGCTCAGCCTCTCCTCCGAGGCCAACGGCGCCAGGTCGAGGCCGAGGCCCGGGGGCGAGTGCGGCATAGGCGTCTCCTCTCCAGAGGGCGTGGCCTGCGGCTCCGCCTGTCGCCAGCGTTTCACCAGCTCCATGACGTGGAGGTGGTCGCTGCTCGCGACCTCGGAGCCAAGGCCTTCTTCCGCGCGGTGCCGGTTTCGGTAGCTCGGGTCCAGGTCGTGGCTGAGGGAGGACCACTTCTTGCGTCGCTTCACGGGCCTGGATTCTCCATCCTCCTCCAGACCCTCGGCCTCCACCACCTCCGCCAGGATCTGCAGCGGGTGGGAGCGCTCCCGCTCCCGGCCGCGCTCCCTGTCGCGCTCGGAGCGCGAGCGCTTGCGAGGTCCCGAGTGGCGGTGCTCCCTCCACGAGTCCCGGTGCTCGCGCGAGCGCCGACTCCGGCTCCGCCTCGAGATGGCCATGGCGTCGACGGCGGGGTCGCGCAGCAGCACCACGACGGGCTGCATCGCCAGGGAGGCCGACTGTGGACCAGGAAGTCGTCGTGGCCGCGGCACCGTGGCTGCTCCGCCGCCAGGGTCGTCGCCCGCCCCCGGCCTGGGGCCCGGCGGCAAGAACTGGCGCTTGATGATCACCTTGGGGACCTCGGAGTCGAGCCCGGTCCCGTCGGGGCCCGGCCCCACCCCCGCCCTCGGCGAGGAGTAGGACGCGTAGCTGGCCCGGCTGGCCGCGGCCGGGGACGGCGAGAGCTGCGAGTACCAGCGCCGCCGGTCGTGCCCGCCGTGGCTCCCGCGACTGCCGCTGCGCCGCGACCCCCGTTTCGACCTTTCCGACTCGATGTGATAGCTCTTGAGCGCGCCTTTCGTCTTCAGAGCACTGCTGCCGTCAGGGGATGATCTGAAAATCGAATTAGAAAAAAAAAGAATAATAATAAAAAAATTGACAGATGTGAAACGGAACAGAATTTATAACTTTTATGCTTCTGGCGCAGAGATTAGGCTTACCTTTTCACCGAGTGTTCGCGCTCGCTGGGCCTCTTCAAGATGAGCTTGCTCACCTTGATGACAGGCCTTGGGACAGGGCTTTTAGTGGGTGGTCCCGGGGTTGGTCCCGGGGTGCCGGGCAGGTGGTTGTTGTTCTCCTCCAGGGACGTGTACGAGTGGTTGCTGCCCGCCGACTCGGTGCTCTCGTCGCGGTCCACCACCTTCCACGAGCCGCTGGCGCGCGACCTGTTCCGTCCCCGGCCTCGGTCACAATGCGCGTCCGACGGGGCCGCTCCCGCTGGCGACGACCTGGCCGCGAAGTCGGAGGGCCGGACAGCCACCTTGGCCGGACCAAGCACCAGGTCCTCGCCAGCCATGAGTATCCTGGACCAGCTGAGGCTGCACCGGAGCTGTGGGCGAGCATCTGAGCCGTCCACGTTGCCGTCGGCGTTGCCGTCCTCGTCCCCAGCCACTGCCGCGTCGCAAACCTCCTCTACGTCGTCGTCCTCCTCCGCGACGGCTTCCGTCTGCACCACCTCCTCCTGCAGGACCTCCTCCGTGGAGAACACCTCTTCGACGTAGGGCCAGTTGTGCACGGAGTCCACGTGGACGGGTACCACGTCTCCGCCGGCACTGCTCCACTCGGCGAGGTCATTGGCGACAGAACGAATGTCCGAGATCGCGAGGTGACCCACGACCTCGCCACCGTCGGCCTCGGCGCTCACAGGCGTTGTTGAATGAGCTGCCTCAGGCTCGGCCTCGACAATGGGAGCCGTGTCCTCTTCCACCTGGAGAAATTCCGGTTGTACGAACTGCATCTCCATAACCTCGGCCTCCCCTTCAACGGCGGCATCGACAATCCCGGTCATCTCTTCCACGACCTCCACCACCTCCGCCATTACTTCGGTAACTCCTTCGACGCTTTTCGCACCGGCTACCTCGACGAGAGACTCGACATCCGCCACATCGTCCACGACCTCGGCCACATCGTCCACGACCACGGCCACATCGTCCACGACCTCGGCCACATCTTTCACAACTTCAGGCGTCCCTCCGAGAGCTCCGACTACTCCGTCGACGTTCTCGGCCACTTCCGCCACGACGTCAGCCAGCAGTTCGGCAACTATTGGTGTCTCATGATCGGTGTCGTCAGCGGCCACCTCGGCGAGGCTCCCGGCCTCCACCACCTCGGCCAGCTCGCCCGGAGGCATGTCCTCCCCGGAACTCCCCTCCGCGGCGGCGGCGGCCTCCGGTGGCGCATCCCGGGACGCTTTCGCCTCCGACAGCCGAGATTCGCAGCGCTGACCTTCGTCCTCAGCCTCCTCCTCCTCCTCCTCGGAGACACTGGAGCGCGAGTCGTCCGACAGCCTGCTGCCCGCGCTGGCGGCGCGGCGCCTCCGCTTCCGGGGCCTCCTCGGCCTCCTCCTCCTCCTGGCCGCGCTGCAGGTCGACGAGTCGCTACGGCTGCTGCTGCTGCTGCTGCTGCTGTCGCTGCCGGCGTCGGAGAGGAAGCCCTCGGAGCACGAGGTGTCCGGGTCCGAGTCGGCCTGGCTGTCCGGCGACCGCCCGCGCTTGGAGGACATCTCCTTGCGGGGCGCCCTGCTCGAGCTGACGAACACGGGGCTCGCCGTCAGGTCGCCGGAACCGGCAGCAGCGGCGGGGGTGGCGGCCGCGGCCTCGGCCTCGGCCTCGGCCTCGGCCTCGGCCTCGCGCGTCGAGTCGGAAGCGACGTCGCCTTCAGCTGTCACAGTGCAGGACGGCGTCTCTGTCGGTGGGCTGACCACGTCGCTCGGAACGTTTGGACTGATTTGGTCGTCGGGCTCCCGTTGGAGGCAGGGCATTTCTCGATCGGAATCAGGGTCTGAGGCAACATTTTCAGCCTCGAGTCCGGGAGCATCCAGTGGGGGAAGTTCATCTTCACTTGAGTCTTGAGAAGGAATGGCTACGCTACTAGCCGACTGCACCCGGTTTGATTGTTTTCCACCGGAGGCTAAATCATCCGCAAGACTACCGCCACCACTATTTTCAGGTGACTTTGGAAAAATTATGGCTTCATTGTCTAGACTAGTTTCCGAGTGGAAGACAGTAGGCTTGTGAACAGACTTGCTCATCTCAGAATCGGTCTTAGAGTTCTGGAATATCATTGAGGTATCCATGTTATGTTGATCTTCCCCAAAATCTATTTTCTGCCACTCTGATGAAGGCCTGTTCATAGTTTTTCCAATTGCCAAGTGAAAGTCCCTAAAAGACAAAGCAGTTGGAATTTTTTCCACAAATGTTCTTGTCTGAAAGGAAAGCTCTTTCTCTCCTACAAACTTTTCACAAAGACAAGTGCTTGTATCCTCCTCTGCATTAAAACGAGATAGTCTATTAAATGAGTCGGCAGGTGGTGTAATTTGACTTCTGGTTTCAAAGTTCTCATGAGTACCTTCATTATTAAGGCTCAAAACAGTCCTGTATGAAGGACTCTCAACTTTGTGCTCACACAGAGCAATACCCTGTTCATCTATAACATTACTTACAAAACTATGTTCCTCCTGCTCAAATGGCACATTTCCTCCTAGACTATCACACACAAATTTCTTTTCCTCTTCTATGACAAATTTTTCTTCTAAAATGGGAGTTTTCTCAGGAATTTCAGTCTTTTTCAGTTCATCCGTAAATGTGGACTCAACCATGCATTTAGATGAACAAACTTCTTCAGACTCAACTATTTTCTTAGGTCTCTTGATGTTATCAGTTTCTAGCAGAGGGCAGAAAGCAGAGGGTTTATCTATCAGAAGGTTCTTGATATTTTCTTTAGTGTCAGTCTCTTCAGATTCACAAATCTTCTCTTTTTCTTCAGTCAGGCTGGATTCTTCTTTATTTTCATCATAGAACTGAAAGTTTGCGTCTGAGGTCTTCAATATTTTTGGCAGTGATGATAGCACAACATTGCTGTCAGTAGAACTAGAAGCAGTATTAACTTTCAATGCATTTAATAATGCATTATTTGTTGATTCTTTAACAATGGAATGTATTCCATTATTATCAGTAAATGATACTTCTTGAGCAGTATCTGAAACAGTATCCTTTGTCTCCTCACTTGCTTGAGACAACAGAGCAATTTCTTTTCTTTCTTCGGGAATAGGAAGAACATTTTCGTTTAACAATAATGTCTTCACATGTATGGACCTATGAAAAGGCTCAGAGGCACACATTTCACTTTCAATAAATTTTCTGACTAAAGCACTATCACATAAACAAGAGGGGTCATTTTTGTTTTGACAGCTAAATTTTTCTTTCACAGTTTCTGTTGACTTTCCATCTGCCATTGCTTCAGCAGAAGCTGGCATATCTTTGGGACAGCTTGGTGGGTTAGAACAACTTGAGTAGTTGTTTGTGAGATCATTCTCATTCCTTTCAAAGGAATCAGAGATACCTTGACTGGTACTCAGTTGGATGGTTCCTGTCTGAGAGGAACTTTTAAGGAGTATAGAAGGTAGGACAACAGGCTTGTTTGAGCAGTCTTCATTGTTTGATACACAAGTAGAAGAGTTTTCAATATCACTAGAACTGCTGGGTAGATTTTCATTTTCTTGTGATATATTATTATTATTGGTTTTAAAAATTTCTTCACAATCTACAACTTTATTTTCATCAACTGAATGGCTTCCAGACAGAGTTTCTCCTTTTCGTCTTCTCGTACCACTGGACTCAGTTTCTGGAGACCGTTCCTTACACTCATCATACCTATTTAGAGGAAATTTCTGCATGTCCAACAAAAAATTTTCACCATCCCTGCAAGAAATTATGGCAGTACTTTCTCCTTCATGAAGGACTTTTGAAACTTCTTCAACAACTTCCATTAGGGTTTGACTGTCCTGGGAATCACATTCGATTGACCCCTCAGATGGTGGCAAACTCTTTTTTATTTTGTTTGTCTGTGAAGCCCTGCTTCTACAACCTAACATTCGTTTTGAATCCTGCACCTTACACTGCACTCCAATTGAATATGACTCCAAGTCATCAAGTAGCAAAAGAGTGGGGCTGTTGCTTTCTTCTCTATGTGCTAGACGCCTTTTTCGATTTCTTGCTTTGAGGATTCGGTTTTTTATTGCAATGCACTCATCTGGAAGAGGAATTTGTGTAACATCAAAATTAGGCTCTTGAGGGTCTGGAAATGCCCTTTCTTCATCAGAGAGGGTGAAACTATCATCACTACTGCTTTGGGTATCTTTGTCAGCAGTACTAATTTCAAACTCGTCTTCTACCTGCACAGCAACTTGTTTGGAATCAAAACTTTTTTCACAAGAGACAGATTCCTTACTTTCTAAAAAAGATTTTTTTCTTTCCCTATTTTGAGTATAAGATTTTACAAGTATCTGGTCTGGTACAGGGACGTTTTCATCTAGCTGACACATAACTTGAGGAGTATTTAGGTCAGAGTTCTTGCTTGCTTCCTGGTTGTCCTGCCCCACTGGAGAATGCATAGAAACATCCCCTGACATTTCTGTAAGAGTCTCTTCACGTTTCAGATTTTCAGAAAAATTTTCCTGACAGCCAGTTTTACTATTGTCACAATTTAATCCACTTTCACTTTTGTTCCTTTCAAGAACCTGAAGAGAAATAGTGGCAGCAACCTCTGTTGTTGTTTCTGTAGTCTGCAGATTTTCTTTAATATTGTCATGAGGACAGTTTGTGGCTTGAACAGTTTCTGCACATGAATCTGAATCCAGACCTCTATTTATTGGTGATTCATTAAGAGGAGATGATGGTTGATGATGATCCACTATGGCTATGGGCTCGTTCTGTGTGGAGTTCTCTGCTTCTTCAGATTCACTTCTAATGACATCTTTGGAAAATTTTTCAGAATCCACACTCATTGCACATCCGTTTTCTTCAACAGGTAAAATTTCTTCTCCAGAGCTCTTTAATGGTTCTTTTTCACATGATGAGAGTATCTTATTTTCTTGAACTACTGAAGAGGGAGTATTTAAGTTATCACAGGCTTTTCCATCAGAAAGTTGGTCAATAGGATGATCATCATCCAAACCTATTGTTTCCATTTGATTGCTCAAGTCAAGAGGAGAAGCAGTGAGAGAACTGCTGCTGAAGGCATCACCAATAGGGAGATCAAATCTACTTACTTGTGCTGCAACTGGCTCCTTGACTCCACTTAAACAGTTACCACTTTGGCATTCTTCAAACTGACTAACTGATAGTGACAATGTCATGTTTTCAGGCTCACTTGTTGAGAAATCTTGGCACATAGTTTGTGCCCTTGGTGATAACGACAATACCCCATCTGCGAAGGAAGCAGTCTTGGTCGATACTGGAGATTTCACCAACTGCAGGTCTACATTTGGTTGTCCATCTCTAGAAATTACCACTTCCTCCATAGGGTCTTCTCCAGAACCGCTTTTTGTGGAAATTAAGTTGTTTTCCAGAAAAATGGGAAATTCGTTATTCTTTGTTGTCTTCTCACATTGTAATATGCAATTATTTTTTTCCTGACATTGTTTATTAGAGATAATTTCTTCAGCGATATCACATCCTTCTTGAGGAGCAGATAAACCTAATAAATCTGAATGGACTTCATTTTTCACTATGTTTTGTAGAGAATCTTTTGAAATAGCCACAGCTTCATTTGAATCATCAGCTTGAGCTCGGGGAAAAGAGCTTTCCAAAATGGCAGAAAAATCTTCTCTGGCTGATGATTCACTTACCATGGAGGTATTTACAGGTTCCAAACTAGACTTTTCTAATTCTTGCAAATTATCAAGCAGCAGCTTTGAGTTTGGAATTGCATCCATCCCCTCTTCTTCCGTTGAGCAATCTTGTGCTTGCCTATTAATACAAAGAGCCTTTTTGAGATTTTTAGAATTTACATCTAGATCTATAACATTAGATTTCAACTGCACAGGTAAATCTTGGTCTGCATTTTCTTCCTCCTCTACAGCAAGTGGACTGGTACATCTATGGTATTGGGTGGCATGTGATTCAGTCCTAGTATGATCATTAGTTGATGATGGTGGTGTTGATTCTGACTTATCAGGTATCTCACACAAATCTCCCTCCTGAGGCAAATCTGTTTTCTCACGTTCACTGTCATAAGGGCCATTACAAGCTGTTTGACATCTGGCTTGATCTTTCTCAGGCAGCGCTTCTTTCCCTGATGTGGAGTCACTACCTTCAATTGAAATATTTTTAACCAGTGATGGGAGATTCTTTCCCGTCCCGCCTTGTGCAGGTGCTGATGGAATGTTATCAATTAGTAATGGAAGATCCTTCGAACTATCTTCTGACTTCTGTACAGCTTCTATAGGGCTATCTTCCAGCAAGGGTGGAAGATCCTGTACACTCTTATCTAGCTTCTGTGCAGTTTCCGTAGGTATATCTTCCAGTAATGATGGCAGATCCCGTACTCTCTCTTTTAACTTCTGTGCAGTTTCTGTTGGTGTATCTTCTAGCAATGATGGAAGATCTTGCACACACTCATCTGGCTCCTTCACAGTTCCTGTTGCAATATCTCCTAGCACTGATGGAAGATCCTGTACACCTTTATCTAGCTGTTGTGCATTTTCCGGAGGCATTTCTTCCAACAATGGTGGAAGATCCTGTACTTTCTCTTCTAACTTCTGTGCTGTTTCTGTAGGTATATCTTCTAGCAATAATGGAAGATCCTGTACTCTCTCTTCTACATTCTGAATATTTTCAATTGGCATATCTTCCAGCAATGACGGAAGATCATGTACTCTCTCTTCTGAATTCTGTTCAGTTTCTGTTGGTATATTTTCTAGCAATGAAGGAAAATCCTGAACACTCTCATCTGGTTTCTGTGCAGTTTCTGTAGGTATATCATCCAGCAAAGATGGAAGATCTTGAACACACTCTTCTGACTTCTGTGCAGTTTCCGTGGGGGCATCTTCCAGGAATGAAGGAAGAATCTGCACTTTCTCTTCCAACTTTGCTACAGTTTCTATTTGGACATTTTCAGTCGAAGGTAAGAGGTCCTGCGCTCTCTCTCCTAAATTCCGTTCAATATCCTTGGGAATGTTTTCAACCAATGTCGAGGGATCCTGCCCATTCTTTCCTAAATTCTGATCAGCTACTCCTCGAGCATTTTCAACCAATGATGGCAGATCTGACACATTTCTCCCTAAAGTCTGTGCAGTTTCAGTTGATACATCTGCCAGAGATGAAGGAAGATCATGCACTCTCTCCTCCAACTTTGCTGCACTTTTTGTAAGGCCATTTTCAACAAAAGGAAGTTCTAAGTTTTGCACAGTTTCTGTGGGGATATTTTCAATCACTGATACCGAATGCTGCTCAACCCTTTCTAAATTCTGTTCAGCCACCACTTCGGTTTTATCAACCAAGCATGGGAGGTCTGGTAAACTCAAATTCTGGTCAGTTAAAAAAGGAACATTTTCAACAGGATGCTCCCCACTACCTCCAAAGTCTTGATCAGTTTCATTTGTTGTTTGAACACACTCATCAGATGTTGAAACTATTATTTCTGAAGTATGGCATTTACCACTATCTGGAATTATTTCTTCTCTGTTCACTACTTCGCTTTCACACTCACCAAGCTCTATCTCTTCAGAATGATTAATGTCACTGATGATAGAATTCTGGACCTTTTCACAGATTTGACCACATTCAGTAGATGCTTCTGACTGATTTGAGGGTTGAGCTAATACATCTTTCTGAGGAAAATTTTCTTCTGAAAACTGAATGCTTGCATTAAAAGGGTCTGATAAAGTTCCTTCAACTGTCTTTTGAGCCTTTGTATGACGATGTTTGCCACGCATTTTTTTGTAGGATGTTGGTGGAGAATCCAGAGTATCATTACTTGCATAATCTGATAAAGTAGAATCCATAGTGTTTGCGTTAATTTCAGTTGGTGTTCCCATTTCAGAATCTGAAACTGAACAAATATACTCTGGGTCAGACCCACATGAGCTCATTGGTGAGCACACCCTTGTTAAACGAATGCTTGGTAATCGTTTGATTACTCCATTATTTTTGGGTGATTTTTCCCTTAGTCGAGATAGAAGGATTTTGGGAATGTTACCTGGTGATGTGTCAACTATTCTAGATAGATATTGATCTTCTGTTCCTGTTCCGATACTTCTATTTTTTTCATTAGTTTTCCTTGAAGAAGATGATTCTTCTTTACTAACTTTTATTGAATCCTCATTATCTAGGCAAGGTTGAATTTCTTTCTCACTAGAGTTCATGTTCAAACAGGTTTTAGGCGCTGTTTTAGATGTTTCAACTACTTGATTTGTTTCTGTTGATGAGTTAAACTGGGATGCTGCGTCAGATGTACTGCTTTCAACTCTTAACTTTGAAGTTCTGATTTTGTTGTCATCACTCACAGACAGCTCATTGACAGCTGTATTTGCCATGTTCACCAGTTTGTTCATATTTGTGCTAGATGTAGTGCAAATAGAAGAAGACTCCTTGCATTCATCTGGTTTTGAACTAGTTTCTTGAGCAGTTTCAGTTACAATGTGTGAACTTGAATTGGCCTCAACAATATCAGTGTTTGCAAAAACCCGTTCTCTAATGAGGAATTCCGCATCAATTTCAGTTTGAACACTAGCATTTTCAATGAGCAAAGAGTCAGGCTGATATGGAGGCAATCTCTCTTCAAGTTCCTTACTCAAAGATTCATTAATTGAACTTCTATGAATTTCATCTTGAAGACATTGAACAGATGTCTGGACATAGGTCTCGTTCTGAATTTCATCCTGAATACAACGTACTGAAGTCTGAGCAAATGTATCATTGAAGATGGATGGATCAGCCTTCCTTCGATTATGAGTATCCTCTGTTTGAGTATCCTTGTGAGTGAGAAAAATAGTTGGAGATGTGCTCTTGTCGAACTTTGTGCTGTCAGACTTTTGACTCTCAATGTTGAAATTAGCAGAAGCTGTGCTCTTATCCACTTTCCTCTGATCAAAGTTACACTTTTCTTTGGCATTTTCCATACTAGAGGAGTTCCTTGGTTCCCAATCATGTGGACGTTTTAAAGTACTTGGCTTGTCAAAAAGTTTCTTTGCATTTTCACTGATTTGAGCAAATGCCCATTTTGAGCGTTCCACAGCTTCTTCACTCTCAAACAGAGAAGATGAAGATGAGTTTCTGGCATTAGTATCTGAAGCATCTTGGGAGTGAGAATCAAAACTATCATGAATTTCCCTATCAGGACTAAGTTTTCGTTTCCGAAACGATCTAAGAGACGCTCTCACTTTACTTTCAGTGCTTGCATCAGATAAAGCAGGAGATGGAGCGATCTCTGTCTGACTTCTTGATGGAGCTCTGGAAACATCAGGGCAAGGAGTGTCCAGCTCATCAAATAAGAGAGGCATACTTTCTTTCACTGCATTTGTGGTAGAAGCAGGCAGGGTGTCAGTCTCTTCTTTGTCATTCAAGTATTGCTGTGTTGGATTGAAGCCAAGATTTTCTTTACTTACTTGGATGACTGAAGGAGGGTCATCCGTGGGTGGAAATCTCACAAATGGCGTATTCACAGTTGTGCTTGTGAACTTAAGAGAAACAGCAGGAGATGTGGGGGAAAGCATTCCAAATCCTGAGGCATCCATGAGTGAAGGTCTAATGGGATCATCCAGGTGGGATGATAGAGGGCTACTCAAACCAGCAGCAGTATCAGGTACAGGTGTGCTTAAAGGCAAGTTGGTCTGCACCATGTTATGTTCTTGTGAGGCGGGTGGTGTCGGAAGAGCAGAATTAAGAAGCATATCCAAGCTACGAGCCCCATTTTGACCAGATGGACTTATGACAGGAGAGGACACTGATGTGGAATTGCTCCCTGAACTTGTACCACAAGCACTGTCCAGTAGGTTTTGAAGAACTCCTTGAGCAGTGTCAGTGGATGTATTAAACATTCCTTCCTCTGTACATGAAATAAGCCCCTCTGCTCCTGTGACTTGGTTAAGGTTGATACCTGGGTACATGGTAAGCAGGTTTGCAGCCTCTTCCCTTGGAAGTGATCGACAATCAAGTACAACAAGAGCGCCTTCTTCAGTCATATCAGGTGGTTGCTCCATGTTTTCTGAGGCCTCTCCTTCATCGACGGAAGGTCTTGGGGTGCCAACATCAGCATCTTCATTCCAAGAAGCAAGAAACTGACGTACATCAAGACAATTTCGGAGAGAACGGCTTGAACCATCAGATTCCTTTCTGTTATCTTCACCAGCAACAAGCAGGGACTCTGGCTGCTGCAGCTGGGACTGCTGTTGTGAACAAGGATTCACTGTCGCCATATGAGGACTGTGAATGCTGTTGTGAGGGCTTGAGACCATAGGACTGTGTTGAGAGTTTGACATTGGACTGGACATAACCTGAGGTTGTTGCATTGATTGCTGAGAGGAAGGATGCTGTTGGTGCATCACTTGCGCTCTTATATGAGGATTGTGCATATCAAGGTGTTGCTGCTGATGGTATTGTATTGTAGGCATTGCATTTCCTTTTGGAATGCCACCACCAGATCCTGTTTGTCTATTGCCAGGTCCCTGCATGGCAGTATGGGCACCCAAATGGCATGCATCAAGGCCCATCATGCTTGAATTATTATTGACAAGACTCTGCTTATTGATTTGCCGTGATAGGAACATTTGTGATTGAGGATTATGCATCCACCCCGGCCCAGCCATTTGAATGTGACTGCCATGGTCCATTTGTCCTGATTTAGACCACATGATACCATCAGGGTACATTTCAGATTCTCCAGGTTTATTGCAAGGCTGAAAGGCAGATGGAGCCCCTCTGTGTGGAGGCAACATTTGATGATGAGGGGGAAGTGGTAAGAATGGAACCGAATTTTTATTCCAGTTGTTGTGATTGTAAGGAGCTTGTCTTGCTGTGAAGGCACTTCGACGGTCTCCTTCCATAGGCATTGGCAACGGTCCTTTCCGCAACATTTCTTGTGAGTTGCAGAATTGATGGTGTTGGTGTTGTGGGAAAATTTCATGGTATCCCATATGGTTTCGGACACCAGGATGCCTTGAATCTTGATAGCCAGGCAATCGCTGTGCATCACGTTCTTTTTGGACAAGTTGACAGAGCAGCTGATGAGAGTGCTCCTGCTGATGCTGGAGAAGCGATGACTGCTGCTGGTGAATATGTGGAGGAACTCCTTGATGTGGATGTGAAGATAAATTTCTTGTTTCCATTCCTGTGACGGCAACACTTGTGTGTCTAATGATGCTACTTGACACATTTCCCCTTAGTGTACCGGAGTACATCATTGGAGGACCATCTCTCTGGAACTGACCACTTGGTACATTTGCTGTGTATGGCCCCTCACTAGACCATGATTGCTTTCTTGGTACTGAATGGCCATGAGAGCCATGGTTTCCATGAGGACCATGCATCATATGACTGTTCGTTTCTAAAGGAGGTCCATCATAGTGAGTCTGGTAGGGTAAAAATGCACCACCTGCTGTATATCTTGTGCGCGGTCGATTGTTTTGCCAACTAGCAGCTGCAGCAGCTGCTGCTGCGGCAGCAGCAACAGCAGCATTCCGAGGTGGTGGGGGTGAGGATGGCCTCATAAGATCCTTATTCATCATTGGTTCCGTCTCCTTGTGTGGTACCTGAAATACCGATAATATTGTGATGAAGAGAACCATAACAAGAAGCATGAACCACTCAAAAGTGAAGTGTCACATAAGTTAAGACATAAACCAGTTCTAAATATCCAGTACAAATAATAACAGCAAAATTTCAAATGAACTTGAACAGTTTCTGATACAATCTCATCAGAGCAGGAAAAGCAAAACAAAACAAAACAATGGTGTGGACATGATAAATGTAGAACCTACCTGCACCTGGGGTATGGGATACCCGTAGGAATCCACTCCAGCACCTCCTGCGTGGTGATGTTGATAGTGATATTGAACGGTTGGGGGGGAGTGTGATGCATGTGCAGGATGGCCCTGCCCAGGGTGGACCCCATGAGGAGAGCTGTGAGTTGAGGAGCCAGATGCGTGCATACTCCATGAAGAATGGCCCAGTCCACAGGCATTAGGTATTTTTTCAGATTCATCAACATTTTGAGGGTATGAGTCAACATTATGATCTCCATAGCAACCTGTTGGGTCTCTGTAGCTAAACATCTCCTGCTTCGAATGCTTTCTGTAAAAATAAAAGAAATTAAAATAAAAAATTGAAAAAGCAAAAAAAACAAAACATAAGACACAGACATTTCATGTAGGAGCAGAAGCAGAAGATGGTAACTCCATTCATAGTGAAAACATTTAATAATAATGATTGCTGGTTAAGAGTTTAGATAAAGCTACAACAATCCGAAAAAACAAAAATATTGTTGAGGCAACATTTTTATTGTTTTTTAGAAAAGTAGGGATGATAAATGAAGGAAACCAATGAATTTTTTTTTGTATGTGAGGTAAAAAGCAGAAAGTGCGTCTTCTGCTATCATAGAAACAGTTGATTGAAGACTGCCAACAAATTGGTTCGTAAAGATTTTACAGGGAGCATACAATTTATAGGAGGGGGATAGTAAGACAAAAAACGTTATATTACCTCCTTTTTAAATAAATTCATGCTGTAATTGGAATTTAAAGTATCAATGACATTAGGTTCTATTATCAATCCAAGGTTATGATGGACAAGGCCTATATTTTTGCAAACTATGCTCGACTCGCATAACAAATCTAAGAGTCAAGCTCTACCCACACATATAAATAAAGCAGAAGAAAAACATAAATTTTAGATGCAAATTTTGAAAACCTACTTGGGTATGTCACAAGTTATTCACATTTTAATTCACTTGAGCGATGACTTGCCTCACGAATTCCAACACATTTCGGCCATTTTGAAAACAACATTACTTCTACGTTTTCAGTTTGTTGTCTTGATGTCTTCTTCCCCTCATGGGTTTCCACCGGCGCAAACCTGAAGGAAATACCATTGTGAACTCGAAAACTTTTCCCCATTGAGCTGCTTAAAAACTGAAGAATATGCAGTTCAAGTCAACTTAAAACCAACAAATTCATTTCCGCAATAACTCTTCATCCCTTCATATTCCGTAAGCCCTCCTCCGGTAGAGAGCTTGGGAAAAGTATTTTTCAAAGGTTGGTACTGGTGAGGAATAAATAATAGCTTCTGCTACAGCGACTACAACAACTACAACAGCGAGCAGAGCAGACGATCCACGGTAAACATGGCTGCAAACAAGCCGAAAGAATGGGACAATCTTGAGATAAAAACGCGCAGTATCGAAAGGACCTTGCTGCCCCTCGTCAAGCAGGTAAGCCCCGACGATGTGAAGAAACGTCGCCCATATGTGCAGCTATTTGTCTCACTGCTGTACAATCTGTCGCAGAATATATATGCTCTAATTTCCCAGTCCCCGTCGCTCACACCCCCTGAGTTAAAATTAGTAGCAAATCTCTCCAGTTGAATGACCTCCCGAACTGCCAGCTCCTCTGATCACCGGGGTTGTCTTTTAGTTGTCATTATGCGCAGGCCTAAGCCATAGGCAGCGCTGGCTCCCCTCGCGGAGCAGGTTAAGTGCCTTCGAACCGCTGAGCGAATAGACGAATCTCTATATTTAATTGTCTTTCTCACCCTCTATCGTCCGCCAAATGTATTTTATGATCACATAATGTGCTTCTTAGAGACTGCCTACCGACAAATGGACCAAAGTCTGACTTGCGTCCGATGTGTGATAATACAACTGTAGACCAGTCAACTGTTGCTTCTCCATGTGCAGATGTGACATGAATACTGTAACCTATCTGATTTAGGGGTCATCTGAGAGGTCTTTTTGTTGTAAATGGCTGTTTCGTTGAGACCATAACCATAAACTCTGGTTTCTGAATTTTGATGATCATTCGTATCCCAGAAATTTACAGTCATTAGCGTAAAATTTAACAATTATTATTTGAATGTAATGTATTATTGCATTGTCTAATTGATCGTTTCTTCCTTAAAGGATGTCAGTGTGACAAGACAGAGTTGCAAAATTTCACAAAGGTATAAATCAAATTCTCTTAGAGATTCTTAGCTAGAGCTGTTCTTTAGCTGTAGTTGAATGTACCTTGCGTTTAGAAATGCACCCATGCACAAGACAAATCAAATCAGAATATCTCTAGCATCTGTTGGATATTATCATTTGGGTTTTGCCTCTAACACCTAGTCAAATTGAATTTTCATACACTTATTGTCACATTTAAGCACACGCAAACTTCTAAAGTTTGTGTTACTGCAAAATCTGTAAGATTGCATGCGGCTCTTCAACTTTAAACTTTTATAATTTCTCGTTTAGATTTTTATTTTTGTTGGAAATTTGGATCGCGCCAATTCTATTGTGGTCATTTTTTTTCCTTGTCAGATAATTACAAATTTCTTTGTGTTTTCTCCCCGCAAAAAATATCTTATGGTATTTTGTACACTAATTTTAAAAAAAATAATTGGGGAGGTATTTACCAATGATTTTTGAAACACAAATATCCTCGTTTTACCATAGAATGTTTTGGTTCATGAAAACTCCCATTTTCTCTTCAAAACCTTAAACAGTTTGGAAGATAACATGTTTTAAGCTTGTATGTAGCAGGCCGTTCGTATAGTAGATTGTCAGTTTCAAAAGTGAGATAGGATGATGTAATTACTTTAGTGCTTTTTTTTTATTTTTTATTTTTTTTCCTTTTTTTTTTTTTCCCTCTCTAGAAAAATTTTCTTATATCCTTTGTTTTTCTTCTCTGATTTTATTCCAGCAGAGATGAATTAAACTATAGTTTGTTGATAGATATGCATTTTGTTTATAGGGATTAGGAAAATAGTAGGTGTTCTTGCCACAAAATTACCGAATGTTTGGGTGGAGTGGGAGTGGAGGAGCCCACAGCAGTACGCCCACGCGCCCCCGCGCCCCCGCAGGCGGAGGCACTCGACCCGTACGGTAGACTGATTCCGCACGGGACTTTCGTACCTCCGTCCTTGTCACACTCATGAGGCACTTCCATTGCGTGGGAGAGAGAGGACCGCGTCTACCTCCCATTGACCTATGTGCGGAATCAGCCTACTCCTACTGCAGCCCCCTCCGACCCGAAGCCCTAGGCTAGGCAGGCCCGGCCCGCCACAGCCCGGCCTTTGATCGCAATCTCACGCAATCATCAGTCGGAATGAGATGTTCCGGACACGACAACAACAAAAAGAACACTGCGTCTTTTGTTATTCTGTTGGCCTGCTGTCCTATGTGTCGAAAACTGGGCGAAATATACAACCTTGACAAGCTTCTACTTTCGAAAGAGTATATATACCGCATTGTTTATTATTATTATTATTATTATTATTATTATTATTATTATTATTATTATTATTATTATTATTATTATTATTATTATTATTATTATTATTATTATTATTATTATTATTATTATTATATTTTTTTTTGTAAAGATAGTTGTTTTGTTAAAGTAGGACAGCAACAAATCCTCGAAATGAATCTTGAACTAATAACAGATGTGTATGAAGCCGGAGTTATAGCGAGGGAAGGGAGTGGACCTGAATAGCAATAGGGAAGCGGTTTGGGGGAAGGAGGTCGGTGTAGGTGGAGAGAGGGGGGGGGGGGAGACCCGGCGCGCTGCCAAGCCCTGGGCCTGCCTGGAACATGAATGGTGGTGTTACATGGAGCACATTAATGTCTTTCATACGAGGCAAGAAGCCAGCTCAAATTACTAGTGAGTGCGGAACGGCCCCTGCGGGCGGTGTTGCTTCTGCTGTTGGGTCACTGTCTGTTTGTATGCGCGTGTGCGTGTGTGTGTGAGGGGGGGGGGGGGGTACTGTTAAGACGCAAAGAAACTTAAAAAAAAATATATTTTCCTTGACTAAAACCAATGCGAATTTTGAACCTTCGCAGTGAAAAATGGTCGTGAGCGTTTCGGAAAAAAATTCCATGACATATGCCGTAAATTTACGACTTGGTGTTATATAGTTATGTGTGTTTTACGACATCATGTGCCGACTAAGTTTTCTTCGACGGTCAAGAATTTGCTCCGACTGCGGTCGTAGATTTGCGACTCCTTGTCGTAGTTCCATGACAAATAATGTCGTTATATTAAGACTTCGAGTTGCATAGTTACGAGTACTTTTTGACGATTCATGTGTCGACTTAGTTTTCTTCACCGGTCAAGAATTTGCTCTCGTAAATTTACAACTGCGGCAGGCGCCCTGCTGGGTAGGCACATAGACACGGTGCCTCACACGCGCGCTGGCGTGTTGCCTAACAACCAGGCGGGCAGAAGGTATGTCAGCGGCGGCGGTGGCGGCGGCGCTACGCTTGGCGTAGTCAGGTCAGCCCTTCATCAATTTATATATCCCACTTCACTTGTGACCTTGCCGAGTGGTTCCTTGGCGCGGCGCGGCCCGGCCTGGCCCGGCCCGGCCCGGCCCCGCCGTGTTGATGGCATCTGCCAGGGCTGCCATCGATTGTGCGCGGGGCAACGCGACGCAGCGGCGCGCGCCGTAACACCGGCCCCGGCCCCGGCCCCGGCCCCGCTAACCGGCGGAACCTCTCCCCATAAACGACATTGTGCCCCACAGAAAAAAAAGTGCAATGTGTGTTGGTGTTTTTTTTTTTTTTTTTTCCACATTTTATTTGATGGTGACACGCCATGGTCTCTGGTGTCGTGTGGTGTGGTGATGAGTGGGACTGCCCAATCAGGTCTGCGGACAGCCGACAGAGACCTGATTCAAAAGATCAACTCTCTCGCCTGCTCCGGGCGTCCTTGTCGCACTCATGGGGGGCGCTATGCTACCCCCAACATATGGGGCATATCGCCATATGTGTGACAGTGACGGGATGGGACGGGGGTACAAAGGCGATCTTCTCTGAAGCACAGAGAGAGAGAGAGAGAGAGAGAGAGAGAGAGAGAGAGAGAGAGAGAGAGAGAGAGAGACGCTCTCTGAGGGCGCCGCTCTGTCTGTCCTGCTGCGCCCCGTCCTGGCGGCGTCGGCATAGAGGGCGCTCGGCGTCGCGGCGCCCGCCCGGCCCGGCCCGGCCCGGGCCGACCCGCACTCGTGCGGCAATTGATCACTCATCACTCAAGGCGACGATCGACCCGATAAGTGCAGCCGAGCAAGCAAGTGCGACCCATATCACGTCAAGCACGACAACCTTCCCCCCCCCCCCCCCTCAACTCTCTGACGCCGCCTCTCTCTAAATCCACCACAAGCTCGGGGCGGGACACGGATCATTACGAGCGATGGCGGGTCATTCGTGGTGTGGAGATGTGCGAAAACGCTGGTGCCTGCGCGCCGGCTAGGGGCAGGGGGGGGGGGATGCCCTATGCGCCCCTGCCCTAGCCTAGTCCACCGCCCGCCCAGCCCACTGCCGCGCTCCCCCACCCTCGGGCCTTGCGGGAGCGGGGCGTGGGGCGGGACCTATAGGGGACCCTAACCCCGCATCGGCCCAGCTTCTCTCTCTTTCTCTCATCCCCCCTCACTCTTTCTCTCTCTCGCTTGCGTGGCGAGGCGTGGCAGGTCCTATCCGCCCTCCGACTCCCCCTCTTTCCCTTTCCCTTCCTGCCCCACGGCTGTCCGTGCTGAGCCTGTCCCCCTAATAGGAGTCGGAGGGGCGGGGCGGAGAGGAACCGGGGGCAACTAAAGATGAACAAGAGAATTTCCATATTGGGCTCCTCTGTAGTTTGGGGTGGTTATTCTCCTTCGCACCGCCTTCGCCTCTCATCCCCTTGTTTCTCTCTCTCTCTCTCGCTCACTTTCCCGTCCGCACCGCTCCGCGTTTGCTCTGGCCTCCGCCCCGGCCTCTCCCATCCCTTCCCCTCACCGTCCCTATGCCCTGTCCGTAACCCCCACCCCCCTCTCCACTACTTTATTACGGCATTCCATTTCGCGCGCGGAGAATCCTCAAAATTAATTTTTGCCTTTACTCTTCTTTTGTCACGTCGGAATGGGAACCCCCTCTCCCCCCCCCCTCCGCCTTCCCACAACCTCCTTCTTGAGAGGCGGTGCGGCGTGGAACGGGGAGAGGTGATTTTCATCATTTTCCATTTTCTTTGTATTTTTATTCACGAGACCGAGAAATTCGACGGTAAGGAAAGTTTCGCCGGCCCTCCGCCCCGCCCCGCGCCACGCCCCCCTCTTTCCTTTTCCTTCGTGGCCTGCCGACGGGTGTTGAGAGCCTGTGGTGGACTGTACAAGGGATGCGAGTGTGTTGACGTGTAGTGGCTGCGGTAGAGCGCAGCGGTAGCGTTACCCCGCCGGACAGGACGTCCCCCGGGTACAGTCACCAGTCGTCTGATTCAGAGGATCGCTCCCGTACCTCCCTCCTTGTCGCACCCATGGCGGTGTCCTATGTTGGGGATGCACTGTAAAAAAAATGACGGTGAAAACTACGGAAATCGCCGTTAATTCCTTGAACGGTGTCCACCGTAGAATGGTGCCTCCCTACTACGGCGCGCACCGTACTAGAAATTTTCGAATCCCCGTTACGGACTGCCAAGTACGGCATCACCGTACTCAAAAAATGGGGTACGGAAGACCCATACTTATGACCTCTGCCCACCGAAAATGAGGTACGATGGCGCCGTACTCTGCGCTCCGTAGTCAGTTTCTCAAACGAAGATACGGGACACCGTATAGTTGCTTCCGTACTACGATCTTGTTTTTTTACAGTGTGACAGGGCAGGGCCCTATCCATGCAACCAGGACGGAGGCCGAGGGGGCCTCAACTCCTGAAATCATGTGTACACAATCGCTGATATCTTCGAAATCATTGTCAAAAAATGTGGATCTATTGCCGAAAAAAATTGATTTGAGTGCGTATTTTTTGCTTATAAAGCTCAAAATACGCTTGTATTTACTTTACGAATTATTTCTCTCAATTTTAAGAGGTGTAATCATGTGAAATCATGTGAAATCTTGAAATCATGTGTACAAATTTTGGGTGAGTTGAGGTCCCCTCGACGGAGGCGCGAGTACGCGCGCGGTCTTCGGAATCAGACGGCTGGAGGAGGGAGGGCACCTGCACCGGCGTACGCCTCGTGCCACCACCACGTGGTGTGCGTTGTACCCCACACAGGACTCGCCCCCGCCCCGCCCCGCGCCACGCGCTCGCTTACCGCGCGCGTCTGTTACCCGGCCCGCGACTTACCCCGCCGCGCTTGCTGCTCCAGAGAGGGCGGCTGTACCCGCGTGGTCGTGGAGGGCCACCCACCCACCCAACCCCACACGGGCTGTCTGCGAGAGGCGTCCGGGCGCGGCGGGGCGCGGCGGGGCGCGGCGGGAAGGGGGCGTCCTCACCTCACTCTGGCGGGCTGCCCGGGGTCGGGGGCCCTCTCTCTCTCTCTCTCTCCCTCCCCCGCCCCCCGGTGGGGGTGGCCGGGCCGGGGCCGGCTCGGCTCGGCTGGGCCCCGGCCCGGCTGTGCCCCGGCCCGGCTGGGGCTGGTCGATACGGAGCGGAGAGGGCTCTGCTCGGCTCGGCTCTGCTCGGCTCAGTAGCAGGCGGGCCGCCCCAGCCAGCAGCAGCAGCAGCCCGAGCCCCCCGCACCGCGCCGAGCCGCACCGTGCCGTCCCGTCCCGCGAGCGAGCCGAGAGCCAGCCCAGCCGAGCCGAGCCGAGCACAGCCGAGCGGCGAGCCCAGCCGAGCCAAGCCGAGCAAGACTGGGGCGCGCAGCCTCCCCGGCCCCTCCGGCCCCCCCGGCCCGCGCCCCCGCAGCAGCGGGACACTGTGCTGATTGTTGCTCCTGCACGACCATGGCTTCGGCGCTGTCCGAGAGGCACCAGGTACGCCCGCGGGACGTGAGGGGAGCCTGCTCGACGACGTGCTGCACCCCGCCGCCCCCCGCGGCCCCCCGCGGCCCGGGCAGGTCACACGTGCCGTGTTGCGCCTGGGTACCCTGCTGGAGGTGGTGGTGGTGGTGATGGTGGTGGCCAGGACACGAGCGGCAACACGCTGCATGAGCCGTGTGTTGTGGGTGTGGGTCGAGTGTCGAGACATGTATGTGTACCGGCCTTGTCAGTGTGGGTGGATGTGACAACTGTCACATGCGGGAATAATGCGGGTCGTTTTTAATCTGCATCTCCCAAACTAGGCTCAATAATGTATCTATGCTCGTATGTCCTGCGAGAAATTCCAAACAAAAATGAACTAATAATTTAGAGTCCGTGTTGTTCTGATGCTTTGCGCATTGCCCCTGGTTAGGGTGATCCAAAATGCCAAAAGTGTTTGATAAAATTCGGGACCGCTCGGCAAAACGTTCCAATACTCTCTTCTAAACCACTAGAATTTTTTCAGATTTTTAGAACAAAATTTAGGGGTCGCGCCGGAGGTTTAAAGTTAACACTGGTTTCTTATGGGTGTTTGGCCTAAAACCTGAAAATTTGATGCAGGGCCGTAAATTTTTATCCAAAATTGATTCCGACATCAAAATCAAGATCTGCGTCGAAAACAGCGTCCGATGATGTATGGCACACACGTGTGTACAATGTAGAACCGAAAAAATAAATCCCAGATTTTAGCCAAAATTGGCCAAAATTAAGAAATTTATTTTGAAATCTAGGGTGAAACCAATGACTTGCGATACGTTTCCAAACTCGGTTTTCGACGTAGATCACGATTCTGAAGCCGTTTTTTTAAAATTGGTAAAAATTTACATCCCTACACCAAATATTCAGGTCTTCAGCCAAAACCCCATAAGAAACCAGTGTTAACTTTAAGCCTCTAGCGCGACCCCTAAATTTTGTTCTAAAAATCTGAAAAAATTCTAGTAGTTTAGTAGAGGGTATTGGAACGTTTTGCCGAGCGGTCCCGAATTTTATCAAACACTTTTGGCATTTTGGATCACCCTAGCCCCTGGTCAGCGGAGCAGTTTTTACTTCTGCCAACAAACGAGTTGTGTTGAGTGAGCTCCTTATAGTAGTTTAGAATCAGTAGAGCTAACACAAATACACGGGAGTGAAGGCTGCCTACCCGTGACAGTTAAGCGTTGTCGCTCCTCGAGGGGTGGACGCCGCAGGCACCCCCTTGAGCTCGTAAACAAACGTTGGAAACCGTGTCCAGGACAAGCGCCAAACAACTCTGAATTTTGGTGTACACATTTTGTGAATCTTTGCTAGAATTTTAATATCTTTTTTTAAATATGTGTAAATTTTTTACATTTTCCTGTTTTTTCCCTGAATTTTCCATTCCCCCCCCCCTGAATTTGTCTATTTTTTCTGAATTTCTCTGAATTTTTCTTGAATTTCCTGAATTTTCCTGAGTTTTTCTGAATTACGAGGTGTACAAAAAATTCAAATGTGTCCCCCCTCCCTCCCCCCCCCCGGATCAGGTCCGTGACGACGCCCTTGACCAGGTCCGAGACGAGGTCCGACACCAGGTACATGACCTGGTCCATGACGAGGGGGCATGCACGCTCGCGTGTTTGTCGGGTCACTCTACCCGTATTAGAGGCGTAATAGTGTGCGTAATAGAAGCGTAATGACCAAAATTCTCCATATTTTATTCATTTTTGGGTCGTTTTAGGCTGTTTTTGCCCTTTTTTGTCCTTTTTTGTCTGACTTTGGCCAAATCTGTAAATTTACGGAGCGTAATACAGCGTAATAGACGTAGTGGTCGGGTCACAGATTTTAAGAGAGAATGCCCCCTCGGTCCATGACCAGGTCTGAAACCAGGTTTACATGACTAGGTCCGACACCAGATACAGGTACTGACCAGGTCCATGATTCAAGACCGGGTCCGTGACGTGGTACGTGACCAGTTCCGTGACTGGGTCTGTGACGAGGTCCGTAGCCAGGTTCCTGACCTGATCCAAGACCTATGGTCCTCGCAACCGATGGAGGAGAAGTGGTAACAGATGAGCTAATTACCACCTGACTCAGCCCGGAGAGTTATGGAGCCCCGAATGATGTTTGAGTGGGCTGGCGGCGTTTGGCGGGGAGGCAGGCGAGGCGCATGCTGCGGCGGCTGCGGCGGGCTGCCCGCGGCCAGAGGGGCCCGCGGCAAAGTTTGCCGGTCGGGAGTATTTAATTGGGGTGCGGTTGGCAACATTGTGGCAGCAGCCGCAGGGAACCCTATCGTTAACCAGGCGCAACCGAGTGAAAGAAAATGATTGGTTGGCAAACCTGCGGCGGGCAGGCGCTGCAGGCGCTGCGGGCCTGTCAGTGCGGCGAGGCGAGGCGAGGCGTGGGGGCGTAAAAGCGGCTAGAGCGGCTAGCTCTCACTTTTTTTCCTCCTCCCCCTCCTCGGAAAACGCACATAACGAATTTCATGTTCTTATGAAACCGAAGCCTTCGCAGCAAGTGTGTTCCCATGAAATTGTCGATGGCGCACAGCAAACCCTCAACTTGATAAAGTTTTAAGGTTGAGTCTGAGGTCAAGAAAATCACGTTTCAGAACAGATAACTATGCTTGCTTTTTATTGAGTTACTTTTAATTTTAAACTGTCGATGGAAAGTGTCTTTTTTGCACGGAAAAAAATGATTAGTAGAGCGAACTAACGTTTTAGTTGGTTTTGCCCTTTCTAACACCTTTTCGTTGTGATAACCAAAACTTGGTTGTGGGAACGCATGTTTGGATTATCACAGCGAAAATGTAGTTGACACAACGAACGGTGCGTTGGCACAACGAAGCGGTTCGTTGGTTTGGCAAAAATGGACCAAAGCGCTATTCCGTCAGACCAACGAACCGCTTCGCTGTGCCAACGCACCGTTCGTTGTGTCAACTACATTTTCGCTGTGACAATCCAAACATGCGTTCCCACAACCAAGTTTTGGTTATCACAACGAAAAAGTGTTAGAAAGGGCAAAACCAACTAAAACGTTAGTTCGCTCTACCAATCATTTTTTTCCGTGTGAGACAGCCCCTCTACCTCGGGCGCATTTGCGACCTCTGCGATGAATATTCCTCCGAGTTCAGCAGTGAGAGGCTTAAGTATACGCTGAGCATCTCAAAGACCGTCTCGGTGTAGCCGGCGCAGCGCGACGGCCCGGCCGGGCCCCGGGCCGCGGCCCAAACCCTATTAGCATCTAGACACTTGAGGGGTGTCCAGGTGCAGGGCGGCGCCCCGCTCGCCTCGGGGCCCGGCCCGGGACAGCAGCGACCAGCAGCAGCCGAGTGGTCCTGCGCTAGAAATTCAAGCGCTCACCGATTTTTCTGATTTTTCTTTTTTATCGTAGTTTGCCTTGATCTTCATTGATTTTTATTTTTCTGGATTTTTTTAAAATTTTCCTTCATTTTTTCTGTTTTTTCTTGGCTTTTTAATTGATTTTTTCCCTGATTTTTACTTATTTTGGTTTGAGGTGTACGTACACTGATTTTTTTTTTTTTTTTTTTTTTTTTGAGTGCAGGACCCCTCGCTTCGCCTCGGCAGCAGCCCCTTTCATTCTATATTGATTGCTGTACTTGTTTCGGTCACAGACACACTGAGTTGTCAAACTGCCCCCACCACACTGCGCGCCACCGGGCCCGGGCTTTCCGATCACGGTCTTTGCGGAGAGGGAAGTCCCCACGACCGTCGTTGTGAGAGTATATATATGTGTGTGTTGGGGGGAAGGGATGGGGGCGAACGGAATGGGACGGGGACTTTCCGCGCTCATCAATTAACACACACGCCCTGACACATAATGGCTTCCGTTCTGTGTAATTGTGGTGGCCAAGCACTGCAGTAACATGTAACCCGCCTTGTCACTGCCACGCGGCCGGGGGATGAGTATAACCCCCCCCTCTCTCTCTCTCTCTCTCTCTCTCTCTCTCTCTCTCTCTCTCTCTCTCTCTCTCTCTCTCTCTCTCTCTCTCTCTCTCACTCTCTCACTCTCTCACTCTCTCACTCACTCTCTCACTCTCTCACTCTCTCACTCTGTCCCACCCTCTCGCCTCCTAAACCGCCCCTCACTCACACCGCGTTTCTGCTCTCCGTAAACACGTCCGTCCGGGAGGACAGATGTACTCGCGCTGTCCGCAGGCCGCGGTGGCGGCCGACATTTGAACACTGTTCAAACACCGTGAGGATAAAAATCCGTAAATTTACTCTTATTTTTTTTTTTCATACTTAATGATTACGACGCGGAGTCGTGTAAATCGACGACTGCAGCCGTAAATTTACGAGAGCAAATTATTGACCGTTGAAGAACGTCGACTCATGATGCGTCCAAAACATACTCGTAACTTCATAATCTATTGGAAGTCGTAACTTTACGACAATTGTCATGGAATTTCTTTCCGTCAGCCTGTCACAGAGGATGTCGTGTCGCCCGATTGCGAGCACTAGGAGCGCCCGCGGAACGCTGGATAGGCAAACCCGCAACGCATGTCTGTCGGGCGGGCTTGCCTACCCATCGACGTGCAGGCGCTGGGCCGCGGCGCTGCTGCTAGCTAGCTGCTGTAGCCCTTGCCTCTCTCAGAACAATGCGTTCAGAACGGCGAATAAATTTTTAAACTTTCTTCTTGGCGTTTTTTTAACGGTCTGACAGTACTTAATTTTACAGACCTGACCGTCTCTTTCCTTACAGTATAACAGCAGTGTGTTTCAAAATACTGTACTTGAGCATGCAGTTCGGACTTAATTGGAATGTATCTCATTCGAAAATTCTCCCTATTTCATTGCCAATTCTACGGTCCAGTCTGTCACTGGATAAACCATAAAATTCAGTACAGTCCAACCGTATTTTTGATACAATCCGAAACACTGTCCGAACTGTAAAAGTAGAGACAGTCCGAACTGTAAAATAAAGCACGACAGTACGTCCGGAAAATATATTACGGTAAGGTCTACTGTATTGCTATACTGTTTTTGACTATATAGTTTTTCTAACAGTGCGGCGTTGCTGGGAACTGAGTGATGGTGGTGATGGGAGGAGGGGACGGGAGGGGTCAGGGGGCGGCGAGTGAGGGCGGGCACCACGTCGAACGCGACTAAGCGAAATTATGCCAAAGTTCTGACGCCAAGCCGCGCGCTCAGCGCTCAGCCCACCACGCCCCGCCGCGCCCCACTCACTCGCCTCGCCACGCCCTCCCCGCCCCGCCCCGCCCCGCCCCGCCACGCCCGCCCCGGCCGGCCCCGTATGCCTTCCCCCGCCAACTCCCCCCAAAAGGCAGGTGCGCTTTGAATTCCACAACTTTATAGCTGGTCTGTTGAGAAATGGGACGTGTTGATGGACTTCCCCTCCCCCGCCCCCCTTTTCCTTCCTATGCCTTTTACCGAGTTAAGGATGGAGAGAATACGCTCCCCCCCCCCCCTTTCCACCTGCCTCATACCCACTCCTCGCCTCTTCCCCGTCTCCACGCTATCGCGCGCGGCTTCCCCCGGCCCGTCTCGGCCCGCTCTGCCTCGCTCCGCCCCGCCGATATCTCTCCATCTCTATCTCTCCCTCGCTATCGGCCGGCCGATCTCTCTCCCTGCTTCCTGCGGCCCGGCCCCGGCCCCGTCCCGGTCTGTCCCCCACGCCTTTTCCTTCCCTTCAGCTCCATGACTCCATGAGAATTAATTAAGATATCGACCGGGAAGTGCCGGGCGGGGCCGGGTGGGACGCAGGGCGGATGCGTTGTCGATTAAATGGACACGCCACGCGTCTTTCTCCCTGCCACGGTGGGCCACCACCCTTTTCACACATACCCTTTCAGCTAGGGTTCGGCAGCTCGGAAACTTTTCTGGAAAAATTGTGAAAAAAAATCCGCTTTTTTTTTTTTAGGAAAAGATCCTGGGGTCAGAAAAATTGGAAAGATTGGAAAAATAAAAAAGCTAAAATTGTGTTAAAACACACTTTTTGGTATACGTATTCATGGTTCAGAACGATGGTAAACGTTTTCTGTGAGGCTGAAAAATGTGTAGAGCATCAAAATTCACTAAAAATATTCAGAATTTCTTTGTCAAATTTCGATGTTTCTTAACATGATGTATCGAATCTTAAAAATTTCAAAGATCCTGACCCGCTTTACAACTTCTTTCATATACCGCATACTACCAAATGCCGAAGGAACGTGTATAATAAGACCGTTTCGTATCGTTTTTGTCACCACGTTCGCAGATTTCATGGAATCAGCAATTTTTTCAATTTTTCCAAATTTTCCGAAAAAAAATCGCTTTTTTCCAACAATTTTATTTTTTCCAAAAAATACGAACCCTTCTTTCACTATCCTCCCCTCTCACTCCTCGCAACCCTCTCTTTCCCCTCCCCCCTCCCTCCCCCATCGCCCCGCCCCCGCCATCGTACCCGGAACTCCTTACCGCGCCGCCATCATCCCCTATCATCAGCCCCACAACTTATGCCGCTGCAAACTCAAGTGTAGTACAGTACCGCAGTGACAGTGAAATAGACCAATGGTCCTACATTGAAAAGTGTGAGACCCATTTTGTCCTTCAGGAAGAAAAGTGTGGTACCCATTATGTGGTTGTACGTGTAGGAAGATAGTCGTAAACCGAGGGTCTATTCAATCTGTGACCCGACTATTACATCTGTTTCGCTCCGAAATTTTGTAGATTTGGCCGAAAACAGACAAAAACAGTCCAGAACGGCCCCTAAATAAGAAACATACGTAGCATTTTGGGTGCTACGCTCCTACTACGCTTCTATTACGCGTTTACGGAAAGAGTGGCCCGACTATAACGCGTTAACTGTAGTACACATCGGGTGTCATTTTTTTCCTAAAAGACTCTTGCGCCACCGATGTCGGGCCATTATAAGGCACGATTTTCCACCAATGTGTAAACAGAAACATTTTACTATATCTAAAAGGGCTTAAAATGGCGAGAGGGCGATCGTGCCTCATTGCAGACAGTAATTTAAAAGCCTTTGCTTAGTCGTTGATTCGCGACACACACATACATACTTTTCTCCTCCCTTTGCCGTGCACGCGATCTGCTGTTTGCGCGGGCGGGTACTGTAGTGAATACCAGAGCGATGTATCTGATGTTAATGGCCCGCCGGCCCTCCCCGGCCCGACCTGCACTGAGCGAAGCGACTGCGATGCGACTGGAATGAATTAATTTGCGGCCCGATCTGAATGCGGCCCGGCCCGGCCCGCGAGGCGGCCTGCTAATGAAAGAGACAATGATGGCGATGATGATGGCTGCGTCCTGCGGAGGGAGAGAGATAGGGGGGGGGGGGGATGAAATATGTGCATGTATTCCGTAGGGATTTGTGTATGCATGTGTGTGTGTGTTCTTTGTTTTATGTTGCTGCCATTCGTCCACAGTGGCCCACTCATATCGCAGAATGGACGAGACGAACTGAACGCGCGCGTGGCATGACTCTCTTACTCGTTAACTCGTATTTTTGGAAGTTTTGCGAGGAATTTTTTTATCTATGTTTCGCGAAGAATAAGTTTGTTGTCCAATCATAGGGTGGCCACAAGTCAGGGAAATGTCAGGGGGAAATGCTCAATGTCAGGGAAACTTTTTCAATCGACTGCATTTACCAATTATACTTGCAACGCAGATGTTTCACTCCTTTTTTGATAGTTTTCTACCTTTACAAATTATTGCGTTCATGTCAGGCAAAATACAATTTTGTCAGGGAAATGTCAGGGAATTTGACTATCCAGATTGTGTGGCCAGGCCACCCTAAATCCATTTGAATCCCTGAAATGTAAACTTTTTGTTTGTGTTGCAAAGAAATAGCTTTCCAGACTTGCAAAGAACCATTTCGTGGTACAATGCTTCAAAAATTCCTTCAGGCAACTTGCGAATAAGAAAGTAATTTTGCAAACATTACTAACGTATTCTTTGCAAGCATGTATATAACGGTGCAGTACTTCGTGTGATGGAAGGAAAGGTGTGTGTAGTGTGTGTGCGGGTCGTACGAGACGGGCGGTAAGGGGTGCAGCAGCGTCCCTGTGGTGCGGTGCCCGCCCCGCCCCGCCCCACCCCACCCTGCCCCACCCCGCCCCGCCCCGCGTCCGGCTCAGGCGGTGCCCATTGGCCCCGGGCCGGGCCCGGCCGGGCCGGCTGCGCGCCTGTGCCTGCTGCTGGACCCGGCGGGGAGGAGAGCAGGGCTATTGGGATCCACTAGGGTAGGGGAATTGATGCCGGGGCAAAGAGAGGGTGAGGGGTGGGGTGGGGGTGGGGGGCCTAAAGGCGCAGGGGCCCATCGCCGATCGGATAGCGCCATCGAAATGTTTACAGCTGTGGAAGAGGCGAGCTGATTCCCTCGCTGGGCTTCCCTATAGCCTCCCGCCCCCCGGCCCCACCCCATCTCCCGGCCCGGCCTGGTGAGGGTTTGAAGGCGCTTTTGCGACTGCCGCGTAGGGCCGGCCCGCCGCGCCGCTCCCACAACCCACCCTGTTTCGATCAAATACCGTAAGAGTGCGCGGGGCGGGGCGGGGCTGGAGCGTCGTGGCGATGGGATGGGCTGTGCATGCCGCGATCTCCTTTACTGCTTTCCACACTCGCACATTCCCAGCGCGCGGCGCGCGAGGAGCGGCGAGGCGAGCACGCGGCACGCGGCGCGCAAGGTCGTATTTCTCCCGACCATCCGATGCCGCGATGCCTCCGCGGCAGAGTTTTCATTCGGGCGGGTAAAAAGACCCGGACGCGTCCGAAATCGTCATCTCGGAGTGAGATGCCTGTCATTTTCGGAGGCATCCGCGGGTCCCACTATACCCGCCCGAATGAAAACTCTGCTCCACAAGGACCTCGTCCAGGATCCGGTGTAGGACCCCAGTCTCTGGGACTCTTCTTTCGGTGGGCTGCAATGCTCGAGGTGCCTCCTGGCGGGGCGGGCGGCCTTCATCCACCGACTGGACTTGTTGCGCGACGAGCACCTGCCGAGGCTTGTTAATGAGAACCCACTTCCTTCTCTCTGTTCGGCTGCGTTTGCAACCAACCGCAGGGGGAAGGTGGGGGGAGAGGAGCGGCAGGCTGCACGTGCGGAGGCTAAGTATGCGGAATATATCGGCGGGGCGTGATGGAGCGAGTGATTCACGATGGGCATGTTGGGGGCGGGGGGAGCAGAGCGGGGTGATGGCAGCGGCGGTGTCCCCGAATACGATGCTGCTGGCTCATCGCGATCGGGGGTTTTCACCAGATTGATTCGGCCGTTCAGCTCCGCCAGCAGATTCCCGGCCGCCCCGCCCGGGCCGGCATTTGACCCCCTCCTCTTCTCCATCCCCTCATCCACCCTCCCCCCCCCCCCCCGCCAACAGCCGCGGAAAGGGGTGGGCCTGGTCGTCGCGCGGGGCCTTCGCACGCGGACAAAATGCCCAAGCCCCATCGCGTCGTTGCCTCCCTGCGCCCCGCCCCACCCCGCCTCGCCTCTCACCCGCCCCGCCTACGGCAGCGGAGCGACCTTCAGGCGAGCTCGCCCAGGAATCAGTATCCCGAGATGGCGTTTAACCCTTTTAGCGTGTGCCGGCGGGACCTGCTGGGCCGCCAACCCCCTATACTCGCTTTGCTTTACTACTCTTACCCCCACGGTAGCCCGGCCGGCCCCTCCCCCTCCCCCTCCTGACCCCCGGCCTCGGCCCCGGTCCGGCCTCTGTACCGGGGGTCCTTTCGTAATCCCACCCCCCGCACCACGCGCACCCGCGGGCCTGCCCCCCCCCCCCCCCTCGCTCGGCTGTGTTCTCTATCCTCCCCCAACCCGCCCTCAAGCCATCGGGACATGAGACAGCCCACCGCCTCGTGACTCGAGGGCTCCGAAAAAAAAAAAACATTATGATGTTCGACTCTGCTCCATCGGCATGCTGGAAACGAGAATAAGCTATAGTTGTCACGATCGAACTCTTCCTAGATAAGAGCCGAACTGTGGTTTGTTCTCATCGTTCTAATGTCTGGTCGCCAAAACCAACTCCTGGTTATGGGGGTTGTCGGCTTTATTGCGATACCGGTTGCTCATCATCGAACAGAGTGTAGATGAACACATGATCAAAGAAATTTTCTTTCGCGCGGCTCACCCGACACACTCCCTTCTATGCAGTATGCGCATAAATTTTCAACAACATTTGTTTATTTTTTTTTTCACCAATTTTCCCCTTAATTTATTTTTGGTGTACCATAAATATCAGATTGCCGCGTTCAACGCGATTTCACGTTTCTGGACTTATCCATTCTGCTGGAACTGATTGTGCGCGCGGATCCTTTCGGGTTTTTTTTCTCGCCCGTGCGGGTAGAGCCCGGCCCTGCCCGGCTCGGCCCGGCAGACGTGCGCTGGTTTGAAGTCCACAAATCATGTTTACGGCGAGCCGGGCCGAGGAGAGCTGCGGGCGGCGCGGCGCAGCGCGCGCGAGGAGTGTCCTTCTGAGGAGAGGGGGGGCGGGGCGGGGCGGGGCGGGGCGGGGCGGGGCGGGGCGGGGCGGGGCGGGGCGGGGCGGGGCACGTCCTGTGGCTTCCTGGCATGGCGGTACGCCCTTACTCACTGCTGGGGGGGAGGGGGGCGAGCAAGATTTACTCGCTCTCCAGAAGGTGCGCCCCACCCTACCCTAACCCCCTTCTGTTGGCCCCAGCTGTTCGCCAGCGCGCGCGCGCACACACTTACACACACACACACACACACACACACACACACACACACACACACACACACACAGATCCATGTGTGCGGCTGACAAACGATCCTGATGAGTGGTGGAGATGCCGGGGCTTATATTCGCTACCTCGACTAGCCTCGCCCGGCCTCGTCTCGTGTGTCTGCAATAACGCTAACGCCCCCGCCCCGCCGGCCCCCGCGGCCTCCCCGTGCACTCCAGGTCACCTCACCGCGCAGAGACCTCTGCTGAGGGTCCCGGCCTCGCCTCACCCCGCCCCACCCCGCGCCTCTCATGACGGTGCGTAAAACGACCAACGACCCCCCTTCCCCTCCCGCTCACACAAACACCTCGACAATTACCCTCTCCAAGCTGTCGCGCCAGAGAGAAGCCGCGCCCTCGGCCGCCCTATTCCAGCCCCCCTCCCCCCCCCCACCTCTCCTCTATCCTCTCCTTCCTCACCCCATAAATTATTCAGAGACGGAGAAAAAAAATATAACCGCGGCGAATAAGAAATCAGCCCGTTTGTGTGGCTCCAGCGAGCAGTGCCGCGGTGGGGCTGTGCCGTGCCGGGCTGGGCTGGGCTGGGCGCGCAGCTATTGTCTTCTGAAAAGCGGGACGCAAGCGCTGCTGGCGTGGTTTGGCGTGGTGCTGTGCTGTGTGGTGCGGTGCGGTGCCCCTCCCACCCCACCCGCTGCACACAGCCCTTTTTTCCGCTGCCGGGGCGCAATGGTGGTGCTGCTGTTGGATCTCTCGAAAAATGAGAAGAGAGCGAAACCTGCGACGGGGTGCACGCCGGCTGCACCGCCACCGCCCCACTCTACCACTCCCGCGTCAGTTATTCTCCGCGTCTTGCCTTACCGTACATACACGTACACCGTTGCTCGTCGCTCGCCCACGCTCGTCCCTGTGACGTCTTGTTTTTGTTGTTGTTGTTGTTGTTGTTGTGCTGTTTTGTTTCTGTTGTTGTTGTTAGCGATACAGTTCTCTAGCCTGCGTCACTCTCCCCCCAGGGCCTGGGGTCCGCCCCGGCGCCCCGCCCACGCGCTGTGCTGAGGCCGCGGGACGGGACGGCACGGGCCAGGCCTGCCTGCCCAGCCATATCGTAATTCTTTCCTGGTCGTCCTCTCTTCCTTTCCTGCTCTCTCTCTCCTTCTCTCCCTCTCTCTCTCCTGCTCCCTTCACCTTCACCCTCGTTTCCGCCTCTCTCTCTCTCTCTCTCTCTCTCTCTCTCTCTCTCTCTCTCTCTCTCTCTCTCTCTCTCTCTCTCTCTCTCTCTCTCTCTCTCCCTCCCTCCCTCCCTCCCTCCCTCCCTCCCTCCCTCCCTCCCTCCCTCCCTCCCTCCCTCCCTCTCTCTCTCTCTCTCTCTCTCTCTTTCCCCCCCCTCTCCCTCTCCCTCTTTCCCAGTCACTTACGTTGTTCCCCGCCGGTGACCTCCCTCACATCCTGCCCCGCCCACCTGCAACTCCCAGTGAGCGTTAGCCGTCCCGCCGCGCCCCGCCACGCCCCGCCACGCCCCGCCACGCCCCGCCACGCCCTGCCACGCCCTGCCACGCTTTGCCCCGCTCTGCCCCGCCCCGCCCCACCCCTGCTCCAGTCGCTCGTCCCACCCCTTGCCCTAGACCTCCCTGACTTACCCTCAAGTTCTTATCGTCGCGCTGCTGTCGTCTGCTTGCTGTGTGTGTGTATATAGTGTATTCCTGCCGTGTTCTCTGCTCTTGCTTGCCGTGCGCTCCTGTGTCTCCCCATCCCTCTCTCTCTCTTACTCTCTCCCTCTCTATCTCTCTCTCCCCGCCTCGCTCCCGCCGCCGCGGCTCAAACATACAAAAACCCCTGCTCCACCTGCTGTCGCGTGCCGACATAATGTCGCCTTTATATCTTGATTTCTCGTCGCCCTCACTCCTTTTCCACCGCCGTCTTTATGCAGTGGGCGGACTGTTTAGTATGGCGATGCGTGTCCCGCCCTGCCCCGCCGCGCCTGTAACGCCCGTCCCGCACGGCACGCGCCGCCGGCCCCATAACCCCCCCCCCTCCCCCTCTCCCCCTGGGGAGCGGGGTGCCCCGCCCCGCTCCCCTGAGGGTATCAAGCTTTTTCCTTGTCCGCAGCTTAATTTAATTTGCTCGTTGACACCCCTCAGGCGTGAACTCGTTGTACGGCGCCCGCACGCACGCACGCAGGGGTGGGCCCGGCCCCGCCCCGCCCCGCGCAGCTGTGTGTACTGCCCTGGTGCGCCGCGCTCAGATTAGAATCGCGCGCCGCTTAGCGATTCATGCCACGAGTGAGGCTCGCTCATCATCCCGTCTGCAGCAGCTGCCCCGCCCCGCCCCACCTGGCCACCGGCGCACTTTCGCTTTACTCGTTTTGTGCACCAGTCCGCGCCGCTTGTTGGTTGATATTCCTCGTATATAACTTCCTCTTTTATATACCGCATCTCTGGCATGTTAAATGTTGTTCCTCTTAAAGATCTCCCTGGGTATGTTTCTTCTCCGTGCTGTACTCGTATCGTTTTCAAGAAAAGGAGGTATCAAACGGTCTCACGGTGTGTGGAGTGCGAGTGCGAGGCTCGACAGCTGCATGATCCTGAATACGCCGCAGTGCTACGAGGCTGTTGGTGGCGTCTGCTGCCGGAACCCCCGCTCCGCTCCACACTGCCCCCCTCCCCCCCCCCTCTCGGGCCAGCCGTGCTATGCCATGCCGCCGCGCTTTGTGTATGGAATGGGTTTTCTCTATCGGCGTCCGACAGTAGAGGTCTGCCCACGCCAAGGCCGGACTGCTAGCGGAGGGGAGGGGAGGGAAGGGAAGGGAAGGGTCGCGCGGAGGGGAGGAGAATGCCTGACAGCGAGCTGCGCCGAGGGGCGGGGCGGGGCGGGGCGCAACGTTTGGTCGGAAAGGGGTAAATAGGGGGAAGCAGGCCGCGGCGGGGCGGGGCGGGGCGGGGCTGGGTTTGTGGGGTGATGTGAAGGAGGTGGAGGAAGAGCAGGCAGGCGGCGGCATGGCAGGGGGTGGAAGAGACAAGCGCGGCAAGGCCGGGGCCGGGCCCAGCGCGCAGCACTCATAGCAGTAGCATCGCGGCTGGAGGTCGCCCCGTCCCGCCCCGCCACGCCTGCACTGCGCTGCAGTGATTGGCAGCAGCAGCAGCCAGCATCAGCAGCACGCGCCCGTTATTTTCAGTCGCCTTTGCTATTCCCTCCCTGCCCGTGACGGGCGGGCGCACATCGGCGGCTATGCACGTGGACGTTCCCTCCAAAAATAAACGAAAACCGCGTGCATATACTATTTCGGGCAGGGGCGTGACCTCCCCCGTTGTGTGCAGGCCTGCTAGCTCAACCCTCACCCCCTCTGCCCCTCCGTACTGTGTATGTCCGTATCCTGCTGTGTATCACTGCAGAGAAGGGGGATTCCTCGTGGAAGATGAGTGCCAGCTCGTACCTGGAGGGCGTGGCGGGGCGTGGCGGGGCGAGGCGGGGCGAGGCGGGGCGAGGCGGGGCGAGGCGGGGCGAGGCGGGGCGCAGCGCAGCCAATGGTGTGAAAGAGAATCGATATCCCCGAGGGGGCGCAGGCAGGCTGGCGCGGGAGGGGCCCAGGAGCCCTAGGGCCAGAGCCAGGGGTGCACGCCGCGCCACGCCACGCCACGCCACGCCACGCCACGCCACGCCACGCTCAGGGGGCCGAGAGCTTCGGCCGCTTCGGCTGTCGGCTGCCGCCCGCGACCGCTCACCCCTTCCTCATCCCACCTCCGGCGCCCCCTCCTCCTAAGCACCTCTGACCCGGAAATGATTCCGGCAGGGTCCGACTTTCCGGAACGGAAACCATCTCACTGAGTCGTTGAATTTATTTTTAATGCGTTCCGTTTCTGCGCGGTGTTCTTTTCTTTTTCCGTTGCCATTTTCCTATTTATAAATACAAAAGCCGAGTAACTTTATCGAGGGAGCAGCTCCGTCATGTGGAGAACACTTTAATTAACAGTGTTGCCATATTGCCTGCATGTAGACTTCTGTACCATATTATGTCAGGATTGCCCATTACGATTGTCCATTTATTGCCAGATTCAATTTACGTACCCAGGGTTGCCCGATTTGACACCTGCTACTCGAAATTTATACCTTAACAACCGTCACTTTTCACTTTGTGGATCTCTAGAGTTCCTACAAGTCTTGAAAAGTCAAATCAAAAGAAAGACGTCCTGTACAAAGTCAGGAAAGGTCAGGGCAATTGCTGGGAGTGTCATGAAAAAAAATTCTTGTGGTATGGTTTCTTTTGTTTAAAAAAATACGAAATCTAGCCTATCGGGGGTGATTTTTACTTTCCCCGCGTAGAAAGTCCAAGGTAGCGTGCCACGTGAAAACAACCTTGTGCAGCCTACCCGCGGGGATTATTACTCCCCTCACGCAAAAAGTCAAATGTATAGCCTACCCTGGGACTAATACTCACCCCATGTAAAAAGCCCTGCTTGGTACCCCGGGTATCAATACTTCCCCTGTGTACAAAGCGGGAGGAGTATCACTTCAAAAATTCATTGTACGCCCCCCCCCCTAAAAAAAAATATTTAAAAATTCGAAAACAAAATCAAATCTAAATAAAATAGAGAAGAAAAATCGAGATCAAATGAACAAAAAATTGAGGAAAATTTTAAAAAGTCAAAAATAGGAGGAAAAAGATCAAAATTTATCACAAAGTGTCAGAAATTTGATACGAAAATTGAAAAATACAAACATAAGATCATA
Source organism: Frankliniella fusca (assembly GCA_029379305.1). Classification (NCBI taxonomy): domain Eukaryota; kingdom Metazoa; phylum Arthropoda; class Insecta; order Thysanoptera; family Thripidae; genus Frankliniella; species Frankliniella fusca. The sequence continues at coordinate 827,925 of JAHWGI010000383.1, read as the reverse complement.
AAAAAAATAATAATAAATAAAAAATTAAAAGTTAAAAGAAATCACTGTGCACATTTTGTATGAGTGATATCCTCTTGGTACAAAGTACATGACTCCCCTTCCTGTTTGGAAAATTTTGGGAAATAGCTCCGTCATGCAAGCCGTGTGAGGTGTGGTGCGCCAGGGCATTGCAGTACCGGCTGCTGGGCGGGGCGAGGTGGCCGCTCTTGCCGAGCACATCAGTTCCCGACCCGACTCTCTCTACCCTCTATTCCTCGCGTCCTCGACGGTCTTTTCTAGCAGCCCTCTTCTTTCTTCCAGCCCCCCCCCCCCTCTCTCTCTCTCTCTCTCTTACTCTCCATTTCCCGCACTGCATCCTCTCTTTCTGTTTCTCACTCTCTCACTCACTGTCTCGTCTTTCACCGCATAGCCCGCAGCTGACTGTACAACAAACTTTTTACCAAGTGGCTGTGCTCTGCGCTCCTCGTCTCTGCCTTCCTGACGGTGGCGGTTTGGTGCCGCCCCGCCCCGCCCCGCCCGCCCCGCCCGCCCCGCCCCGCCCCGCCCCGCCCCGCCCCGCCCCGCCCCGCCCCGCCCCGCCCCGCCCCGCCCCGCCCCGCCCCGCCCCGCCCCGCCCCGCCCCGCCCCGCCCCGCCGCACGGCCGTCCTGTCCCGCCGCACCGTCTGCACAAGTACTAGGCTCGGTAATGCCACCAGGGCCCGCGCCGCCCCGCCAGGCGACCATTCATTTTATTTACGGCCCCCGATAGAAAGCGCCTCGGGCCGGGCTGGGCCGGTGCAGGGCGCGTGACTGATGTCCTGAGCGCCCGGACCGAGCACCACGGGGCGGGGCGGGGCGGGGCGGGGCGGGGCGGGGCGGGGCGGGGCGGGGCGGGGCGGGGCGGGGCGGGGCGGGGCGGGGCAGAGCCGCCTCCAGGGAGAGACGTGTTGCATGCGTCGCCCTTCACTGTGTGTTACATCACTTAGACCAAGTGTAAGCTGTGGTGGAGAAGAAGGGAAAACAAAGGAAAGGTTTTTTCTTTTTTTAAAAATTTTTAATTTCTTTTACTACTGTGAGAAAACTCTTTGGTGCAAGGTCGAAATGCTAACGCCGCGGCGTGAAGTTTATATGGGGCGTTTGGAAACCGCTTTACTCTCTCCATCCCTCTCTTCAGATAAAAACTCGAGCACGTATTACTTTTCATTTGCATTCGACATTAATCCCGGAACGGAATGGGGATGTGCGTCGCTGCAATTAAAAGTGCCAGCTGGGGTTATCCAGCTGCTCCGGCGCGCCGCTCCCCCCCCCCTCCCTTTCCCCTCCTCCCGCACCATCATGTTCGGGTTCGAAGCCGGTTTGGGGGGCCCAGCCCAGAGCCCAGGCCCCAGGCTGTCTGTGGCCGCCCTGCTGCGTGACCTTGAAATAACTAATGATGTGCTTCACGCTCCCTCCGTCCTGGCGTGGCCGGCCCTGCCCGGCCCGGACGGCCAGTCTGAGGGGCGGGGCAGACGCCGAACCACCCCCGGGGCCCAGCAGGGTTAAGGGCCCCCCGGGGAGCGGAGGGGAGGGGCCAGGCGGACAGGCCAGGCCGGCGGGCGGCCATCTAGATTGGTGCGGCTGGAGGCGCGGGGCACGGGCGAGGGCACGGGGCATGCCTATAGGGCCTATGTAGCCAGTTGCAAAATCGCTTGTGGCGGGAAGGCAATAAGAAAAGTTCCCACTCTGTAAATACCATAGAGCAAGGATTCTCGACACCCAGGAGGAGAGCGAGAATTTGCTGTAAATTTTCTCGCTCTCCGGAGGGCGAGGTTTGATTAGTGATGACTAGTAAACCTCGCCCATTTTGAGTGAGGATTCATATCCTCCAGCTCAGTTAATTTGAGTGATGTTTTAGATTATTCTTTTCTCATTTTGATATCGAGGTTCCTAAACTATCTCTTAAATGGGGCAAGAGAAAAGAATGTCGCTGTTTTTCGATTAGACATCTGACCCTAGCTTGTCCAGTGCCTGCTTCCTCCCCCCCTACTCCCCGTCCATATTTTCCAATCAGAGACGAATCGATTCGGGGTATCTTCTGTGGAACAAAGTTCACGCGGAGTGTCTGATTTGTCCGTCTTATCGGTCTTTGCCTGGCTCCAAGCCTGGCTCCCTTGGGGAGCGCTGCGCGCTGCGCCGCTGCGGGCGCAGGAGGCGGCACGGCTGCCATGCCGTAGCGCCGGGTAGCGCCTGCAGGAGTTATAGGGTAGGCCACCCGGTGGTGTCACATGCCTGCGGGTGGCCCGCCTCATCTCGCCCGTTGCGCCTCTCTCTCTCTCTCTCTCTCTCTCTCTCTCTCTCTCTCTCTCTCTCTCTCTCTCTCTCTCTCTCTCTCTCTCTCTCTCTCTCTCTCATAAACTAAACTAAACTCTCTCTCTCTCTCTCCCCCCCCCCCCGCTCGCGAGCTTCGCGCCCCTCTCACTATTGCTCTTCCTCCTCCACCTTATACCGCACGCAGCGCCAATTCGACCGATCATTGTATACGTATCTCACTGAACGGTCACACTTTTTTGCTCAAATCTCATCATTTTCAACAATTCACGCCCAGTAATAAGAGCTAATAACGCAAACCAGACGAAAAATTTCCCTAAAACAGTCCGCAATTCTGTGTAAATCGTGCAATAAGCCCTCGCATTGTGTTCTCAAGAACCTTTAAAAACAAAACAACAAAAAAAAAGGAAATTCGATTTCTTATATCTGGTTAAATCCAGGCATTTTCCAGCCCTGCCTCTAGTCGTATTCCAGTCACATCCAATCGTTTGACTTAGTGTGTTCACCCATCTCTGTAGTGAGGCGCCCCTCGACCCCGCCCAGACCCCCACCCCGCCCCGCCCCGCCCCACCCCGCCCCGCCCCGCCCCGCCCTCCTCCAGCTCTGCGTGATGCGGCGCGACGACAGGCGTGCGTGCCGTGCGTGCCCGCGGCGGTGTGGTGTCGGTGCGCACGCCATACCGAAACCCCCTGCTACCTGTTGCTGGGTAGCACGCCCCCCCCCCTCCCCCCTCACCCACTCCACCCCGCCACGCCTCCTTGCACCTCTTTTGTCGTGCTCGGGCGCGGGGAGGCAAAGGCACTACAGCCATGAAATAAATTTCCTGCGCTCCCAGCGCGGGAGCCTCCAACAAAGCGGTCTCGCGCTGTGCTGAAGCACTCCCGGCCGCCCTCTCCACCCCATCCTTGCGGTACCACATCTGCGTCGGACGTAGCGGAGCTGGAGGGGCGGGGCGGGGCGGGCAGGACAGTCAGCTTGCTAACGACTGCAGCCGCATTCAGAACGACTACTTACTCGACTTTCTCCCTCCGCCTCTGCTACGGTCCCGCCCCGCCCCGCCCCACCCTGCGCCCCACCCTGCCCTTCCTCCCCCGTTCCGCCCCGTTCCGCCCGAACCGGCCCGGCCCGGCCCGGCCCCCTCCGGTCTCGGAGCTGGTGAACAGAACGCCTGGTCCTGGTCTACCCCGCCAGCTGCACGAGGTCTTTGTTGTTTGCTGAACCAAACTTTGGCGCGCTAGCGCGCCTCGCGGTACCCGGCCCCGCACTCTGCCGCCCCCGCCGCCGCCGCTGCCGTGGCCAACATCGGGCAAAACGGCTAAAACCCATAGCGCCACCACAATTTTGGCATCCGTCCCGTAGGCTGGGGTGTGGCCGCCTGGCATCCAGCCGCCCCGCCGCGCTCCGCCCAGCCCCGCCCCATCCAACGCGTATTTCAATCCCTTCACTGTTTGCATCCTTCTCTCTTATTTACCTCGAAGTCCTCACCGTATTTTCCCATCCAATACGATCCCTTTGTCCTTTGGAACCTTCGAGCAGGTTTCTTTGAGCTTTTTTCCCACCCCATTTTTTCCCTTTATACTTTTTGCCTCACCCCTTTCTGGGAAACTCGAGAAAAGAAGTCATCTGAGTTACCATTCCGCTCCACCTTCATACGGTAAACTCGGTAAAACAGTCGTCTTGGTTTCTCAAAGGGTCTTCATTGAAAGGTCCTATTGAAAGGTCTTATTGGACCGTCTTCTTAAACGGCCGTCTTGAAAATCAAGAAAGTTTGGTCGGTTGTCAAGAGCTCTTTTGAAGCCAAGATGCCAAAGCTTTACCGTGAAGAAAACCATGCCCGATTATTTGACAAAAATAAGGAAAATCGTTGAGGAACCTCAGTTTTTGAGGCAGCTGTCTTTATAGTTTTAGTGTTTTGACAAAATATTTTTAAAAATTGCTGGAAGTTAATTTTTTGAAGTGAAAGCTCATATTTTTACAGTGCTCGGGGAGAGGGGGCTGAGCTGCTAGGCTGGGCTGAGCAGGACTCGGGTGCTCGACGAAAACTCATCAACGTAAACAAAGGTGGAGAGAGAGAAGGGGACTTGCGGCAGGGCACCCCTCTCTCACACACACATTTACTTACATTCACACACACACATATCCTCTCTCCCTTCCACACACTCACGCGCACACATCTGGCTTGTGGACTGCCGCCAAGCAGAGCCACGGGCCACGGCTGGTCTACAAGTTTGAACTCCCTGCCTTATCATGACCGTAAGTTGGGTAGGATACCCGCGCACGGCAAAGCCGCAACCAAACCTAACAGAACTAAAAGAAGCGTGACAATAAGCTTATATGAGATACCCTCCACATTTGTCGAGTTGACATTTAACATGGGACGAATGGTGCGTTTCGGACTGTGTGATTTCGCCTTTAGATTTTTTTTAAAAAATCTCTTTGAATTTCTTTTTAAGTGCCCAAGTAAAACATTTTAAGCATGAAATAATGGCGTGGTTTATTCCGGGCTCCTGAGGCCACTCCTGCACAAAATTAGGATATAGCACCCTTTTGGGACATTGCTTTCGAAAGGTGTCAGTGTATTTGTTTTTTACCCAACACCACCGAAACATATCCTGTCCTGACCGATAAGGAAGGAACTACAGTTTACTCTACATAATCATACCATAAAATACCGCTTGAAACAAACCTACATGTGTGTGTCAGGGTTCTGATTAGAAACAACTTTAAAAGAGTTTTTATTTTTTATTTTTTTATTTTTTACTTTGTCGATAATTCCGAACTTTTTAGTCGGGGGGTAAGGGTTAGAATAAAATGGGATTGAGTGGGTAGAGATCGGTCGAGAATATGACGAAATAATATGAAATATAATGCCTTCGCCTCAAATAAAGCCATTTAGAGGTGCTATGCGATGTCCCATAGCTTTGTATTTCCACTGCGGACAGTGGTCATACCAGTAGCGCGAGCGCGCTCCTCTCGCGTCTGCCGAGTAGTAAAGTGGGCGCTGCGCCGGATCTGCCGTGGACAGACTCGGCCCTTCCCTCTCCTCTCCTCCCTCTCCCTCTCTCCCTCCCTTTGCGTCTCCCTTCCTCGTCACATCCAAACTTCTTATACTTTCTTTGGGAGAGGCGAGGTGGTGCTTCCCTGCTTACGTGCCTCGCATCTCAGGGAGCCCAGCCCATCCGACACCCAACGCCGCTGTGCTGTGTCACATCTCCCCCTCCTCTCGGGGGGCCCTGCCGGCCCAGCCCCGCCTCTCTCGCTCGCTCGCGCTCTCTCACTCGCCCTCATCCTATCTCTCCCTCTCTATCCTCTCAGTCAGGTGCTTTGCTCGCTTGCCTCCCCTATTTCGTTCCCTATTCCTACTGCCATTTGCTCGCGCTCCTGCGTTTGCGCACTGTCTCCTCGCGGCCCCTCCCTCCCTTTCCCTCTTCCCTGCCGACTTATTCCGCTGAGCGCTGCTTTCCTCGCCCTGTCTCTCTCGCACTCGTGGGAACCGTCGTATAGGTACGAGAGAGACAGAGCGAGGAGAGCGCGCTCTTTCGCAATAAGTCGGCTGCCCTATCTTGTCCCGTCCCTTGCGCTGCCAGTGTCAGCCCGCCAGGTCCCGTCTCTTCTGTCCCGTCCCTCCGTCAGCGTCCGTGAAAAATCTGTCACTGCTCCCCCTGCCTACCCCCTAGCCCCTTGCACAGCCGGTGGCGAGTCTCTTCCGCTGCACCATCCCCCCCCCCCTCTCTCTCTCCTCTCCTCCTTGACAAGGCCAACGTAATCTTATGGTGATTCTTCCTTCCTCCCTCCCGCGCCCTCCTCCCCCTCCTCTATCCCCCCCTCCCCCCGCGTGGCCGCCAAGACACGACACCTCCCGTCGTCCTGGAATGATGCACAGTTTTGGCGGTGAGCCTCGCGTAGAAAAGGAAGCAGGAGCGAGGCTGGTGGGGGAGAGGGGTTCGAAGCAGGGGATAAAAGAGGTTTGGAGGAGTGGGTGATGGGAGGAAAGGGGGTGGGGGTGGAAGGTCGGCAGAGCAGGGGTGCAGCTCGTTTGGCCTGACGATGATTTAATATCCTGGCCGCCTCTTGTAAGAAGGACCCCCGGGCTCGCCCCGCCCCGCCCCGCACTGTGCCGATTGCTTGCCTCCGTCGGAACGACCGCGCCCTGCCTCACCCTGCCCCGCCCGACCCGCCTCACCCCACCCCACCCCCGCCCGACTCCGTCCCGCCCCGCCTCAACTGCTCTAATAATAACGAGGAGATTATCTTATCGTCCCGACCGGCGGCACGCGAGCCTCTCCAGGAGCCCGTGAAGAGTCATGGAAGAGCCAGGGAGGGAAGAGGAGCGGAGCAGGCGGAGCAGGCGGAGCAGGTCGCCAGCAGACCTGTGGGCCGACCCTGCCCTGACCTGAGTCCTGTTGGCCCGGCCTGCAGGTGCGTCCTGTGCCCTGTCCTGTCGGCCCGGCCTTGGCCTGTTCGCTGCGTCCTGTTAGCCCGACCGGCTGGCCTGTGGCCTGTGGGTTTGTCCTGTTGGCCCGGGCCCGGGGCCGCCCGCAGGCCTGTCGCCTGTCGCGAGTCCTGTTGGCCCGGCCTTGGCCTGTTCGGAGTCCTGTTGGCCCGACCGACTGGCCTGTGGCCCATGGGGTTTGTCGTGTTGGCCCGGGGCCGCCCGCAAGCCTGTCGCCTGTCGCGAATCCTGTTGGCCCGGACTGACCTGAACGACCCTGGCGCCGACCTCGCGAGTCTGGATAGGAAAGAGAAGGGGAAAACAGCACTCACGGCGTGGAGCGCTCGCAGAAACATGTTTCGCAACGATAAATAACTGAGAATTGTTGTTGGCACTCGTATTTTTTTCTCACGCCGTCGCCGCGCGCGTCGCCTGCTCGTGTTTTCTCTCGCTTGTTTTGTGTGTGTGTATTTTTTTCACCCCCATCCGTTTCCTTTCAGTGTTTTTTTTTTTTCCTCCCTCCCGTTCCTGTTTATTAGGTTGGGCTCTGTCCGTTATGTTGGAGCGAAAGAGAGAAGGACCTTTTCCGCTGTGCTTCTTTCTCTCTCTCTCTTAGCCACCGACCGAGGTGTGCGGGTCTGAGACACACTCTCTCTCTCTCTCTCTCACTCCCTAGACAAGGGCGAAATGCGTGCTAGGTCTGGCGGGCCGGGCCGGGCCGTGGGTGCGAGCGAGAGAGGAGAGGTGAAGGAGAGGGAAATGGAATTGGGGAAAAGGAGCAGGAGAACGGTGTGGAGAGTCTAGCGGAGCGTGCAGGGATTAGGGAAAGTGGTGTTGGTGCTGGGTGGGGCGGGGCGTGGTGGGCAAGGCGCTCTCCCGCGGAGACTGGACGCATCGGCCCGGGACGGGAAGAGAGAGCGACCAGGCCCGATCCCGAGGGGTCCTTCGCTATAAATTCAAGCGTACACCGATTTTACTATTTTTTTCTGGTTTTTCGTGTTTTTTCTTAAAATTTACTTTTTTCTGATTTAAAGAAAACCATTCCAGATTTTTTTTTCTTAATTTTTTCTCCTGATTTTTTCCTGATTTTTATGATTTTGTAATGATGTTGGTTTAGGGTGTACTCTATATTTTTTTGTGAAGGACCCCTAGAACATGGAGTATATTATGCCTAGAAGCAGGCCCCGAGGGGCGTGGACGTGGCTGGGGCCCGGCCGGAGGTCTGCCGGAGGTCTGCCGGAGGCCTATAGCCGAGCAAGGTGCAGTGCAGTCCACCCTGGGGCGCGGCCCGCGGGCCCGGCAGAGGCCTACTTATCAAGCCCAAGGCCGAGGCCTGGGCTTAGGCCCTGACACGGCCGTGGAGGCCTTCGCAGCGAGGCGAGGCGAGGCGAGGCTCTCAACTGATAGGTCCCCGCCCGCCTTGCCCGCAGGCTTGGTGGGTGAGGGGCAGGAGGAGCGTGATGTGCGCGCGCACGAACCCAGGCATGTTGTTAGCGGAGGTTGTTGATGTCGGGTCCTGCCCCGCCCTGCCATGCCCTGCCCTGCGCAACTAGCCCGCAGCTGTATCACGTTCTTTGTCTTGTTTTTGTTTTTTCTTCGGATTCTGCTGTGCGTTCCCTTAACAAGGCGTTGAAATTGGAGCGCAGCCAGATGAATAATAAAAAATAACAATAATAATGAAAAAAGATGAGGTTGTGTGACGACGTTGTTGTGTTGCAGATCTCGTCGCTGGTGTCCCATGGCGAGCACCGGGACCGGCCGCTGCGCTCGGTGCGCGCCGTGGCCCGGGTGGGGCAGGCCGTCAACCTGGCCGTCGAGAGGTTCGTCACGGTCGGCGAGACCATCGCGGACGACAACCCAGAGATTAAGACTGACATGTACGACGCCTGCAAGGAGGCGCGGACGGCAGGTGAGTGAAGCGAGCGCAGCCAATATGGTGGAGGCCGTGACGGTGCCGGTGCCGTGACGCGGTCCTGACTATGCCGTTACGCGGGTGCCGTAAAAAACGCGGCCGTGACGATGCCGTTACGCTTGCCGTGACGATGCCGTTACGCTTGCCGTGACGCGGCCGTAACAACACCGTTACGCTTGTCGTGACGGGTCGCGTGACGTTAGCCGTGACGGAGCCGTCACTATTTACCGTTAACAGTTGCCGTGACGGGCTGCTGTGAAATCGGTGACTAGTGCTCCGCCCGAGCCTCCGACCGGGCCTCGCAATATACCTACCTCCGGGACCACGCCACCCTTCCGCTCACGCGCTCCGCGGCCCACCCCGACCCTTTCCCAACACCCTCACACATTTTGCCTCCCATATACCGCCCCCCCCCCCCCCCGCTCCACCCCACTCCACCTCTCCTCTCGACCCCCTCCGCACCCCTCTTTTGCAAATCTCACCTCAACCCCATCAACCCACCCTCAAAGTCCTGTACCCCAATTCCAAGCCGACCTTCCCCAGCCTGCTAGCAGGGCCACCCCCTCTCCCCCCTCCTCACGCCATCCGTCTTCACCCCCCCCCCCTGCCCCCGGCCCTTCCCCCTCCGACTGCACGGTTCCGAGCTCGACTCACGCTGCCACCCCGTTGGACACAATTCTGTACTTCCTTTCAGTGGCAAAGTAGAGGCATGAGAGAGAGAGAGAGAGAGAGAGAGAGAGAGAGGGAGAGAGAGAGAGAGAGAGAGAGAGAGAGAGAGAGAGAGAGAGAGAGAAAGAAAGAGAGAGAAAGAGAGAGAGAAAGAGAGAGAGAAAGAGAGAGAGAGAGAGAGAGAGAGAGAGAGAGAGAGAGAGAGAGAGAAAGAGAGAGAGAGAGAGAGAGAGAGAGAGAGAGAGAGAGAGAGAGAGAGAGAAAGAGAGAGAAAGAGAGAGAGAGAGAGACGACCTGCTCAGCCTCATGCCTACGCCGAGTTTTGTGCGAGTGCGAGAAAGATGTTGGAGCGGGAATCCCCACCAGCCGGCCCGGCACTCGCAGAGAAAGGTTTCTCCGCGCGGCGCCGCGCTCGAGATTGTTTTCATTTTACTCGAGTTTTACCGCAACTCGGCCTCACTTTGCTTGTGCTTCCTCGGGCTGCGCCTGCAGGGTCGGCGATAGAGAAGCTGTGCGAGGCGGCCCTGGGGGACTCGCCGGCGGACCGGGGCGCGGTGGTGCGGGCGGCGCGCTGCCTGCTGCAGGCCGTCACCAGGGTGCTCCTGCTGGCGGACATCGTGGTCGTCAAGCAGCTGCTGCTGGCCAAGGACAAGGTGCGTGCGCCAGCCTCGTAAAAACGGCTTTGGTGTTTTGTTTTGTTTTCTTTGTTTTCTCACGTATTTCAGCCGCGGGGGAAATAGCTGCGAATTTTTAGTGCATCTCGTAAGTCTGTAAAATTCAGAAAAGTTTAGAAGAATTCACAAAAATTTAGGAAAATTCAAAAAATCATAAAAATTAATTTTTTTTGAAAAAATAATAGGGAAAACGCAAGCAAACATTGTAAATAAATAAACATGTGAACAACAAAATTCAGGGTTGTTTTCTCCTCTATTCCAACCCAGTTCAAAACGTCTCTGAGTCATGTCGCAGGTGGCGCGGAGCCTGGGGAGGCTAGAGAACGTGTCCAACTTCACCGAGTTCGTCAAGGCGTTCTCGCACTTCGGCGCCGAGATGGTGGAGCTGGCCTACCTGACGGGTGACCGGCAGAACGACACCAAGGACGAGCGGCGGCGCGCGCAGATGGCCGCGGCCAGGCAGGTCCTGGACCGCTCCACCGTCATGCTACTCGTGTCCTCCAAGGTACGGTACTGCGCGTGGCAGGGGGCGGGGCGGGGCGGGCGGGGGGGGGGGGGGGGGGGGGGGGGGGTTGCTGAGGGATGATGGCGATGGGTGTCGAATAAATCCCCGCCCCACCCCATGCCGGCAGCGGCCCACCCCGTCCCTCGGCGGCGAGCGGGCCCGCCCTTTCACTCATATTCCCCATTTGCTCAGGCCTGGGCGCCCTCTCACCCCCCACCCCCCTCCCCTCTGCCGTTCCGCTCCGCGCCTCAAGGCCGGGACGGGGCCGGGGGTGAAAGTGCCGCTAACACCCTTTTGCTTTTGATCTCTATCTTTTTCTCCGAGACGCGAGACGCCCGGCCCGGCGCGGCGAGGCCCGTCGCGGCGGCTTCCAGATTCCCACCGAGATGTGCGGAAAAGGGGCGCGGTGGCTTGTATAGGGATCGCATTTGCTGCACAGAACTTTCGGCGGTCTTTTTTTCCCCTCTTTTTTTTACCCTTTTTTTTTCCTCTCGTGGATAACGACCGAAGAGGCGGAAAGTCGCTTTGTGTTCCTCCCGGCCCACAACCAATTGAAAGGGGCCTCCCTCACCAACCCCGCTCTCTCCATTTTCCACCGAGTGCGGGGAGAGCAGACCACTCGCGGCTGTCGAGGCCCGATCCAGCCCGCATGCCGCGTTTAGAGTACCAATCTCCCCATCAAAGAAGTCCAGACCCACCCCGCCCCGCCCCTCTTGTCGTCGCAGCAGCTGAAGCGTGGCTGGCTGGCTGGAGAGAGCAGCGGGGCGGGGCGAGACGGGGCGCGTCAACTTAAGAACTCCCTTCCATTAGTTTTACGCTCGTCAAGTCCTTTAATGCCGGGAAATGACTGCAGTTAAAGTTTGTCCGGGGTGACGCTCCCGTGCTCCCGTGCTGCGGCGGCGGGGCCTTATCCGACCCATTATGGCCAGGGTGTAAGAGGTGGTACGTGTCACGGCTGACCCGGCCTCTGTTCTCACTGCTGACGATCCTGCCGCTAGATATCCGCACCCTGCCCTGCACTGCCATGCCGCCTCGGGCCCGGCCCGCCCCGCCGCTGTGGTTCTCTCTTTCCCTCTTTTACCGCCGCTGTGGTTCTCTCTTTCCCTCTTTTACCGCCGCTGTGGTTCTCTTCTTCCCTCTTTTACCGTCCTGCGATATACCGCTGCGCCGCCGCCGCCGCTGTGGCGGGCGCGACCTTTTGCTTTCAAGCGGGCAAGATTCCGGTCGGTCGAGTCTGCTCCCCTCCCCTCTCCCCTGCCACCCCTTTTGTCTCAGTATAACCGTGACCTTTGGCGCGGAGGGGCACGGCTAGCTTGCGGCGCGGTGACACTGACACACCGTCTCCTGTCTCTGTCCCTCTCTGACAGACCTGCCTGCGCCACCCGGCGTGCCCGACGGCGCGGGAGAGCCGGGACACGGTCTTCTGCCAGATGCGGCGCGCCATGGACCTCATCCACTACGTGGTCAAGGACGGCGTGCTGGACTCGGCGGCGCAGCTCGCCCACATCACCAGCCAGCACGGCGGCGCGCAGGTGAGTTCCCCGCGTCCGTGCCGCGCGCGTGTGCTGCGTGCGTGCCACGTGCGTGCCACGTGCGTGCCACGTGCGTGCCACGTGCGTGCCACGTGCGTGCCACGTGCGTGCCACGTGCGTGTCACGTGCGTGCTACGTGCGTGCCACGTGCGTGCCACGTGCGTTTCACGTGTGTGCCACCTACCTGCCGACCGCGTGCGTGCCACGTGCGTGCCACGTGCGTGTCATGTGTGCCACGTGCCGACCGCATGGTGCCACGTGCGTGCCACGTGCACGCCGGTACCAGCAGCACGCTGCTGAAGTGTGCCCCCCTCCCCTTGCCGTGTGTGTCTTTCCTCCACGCGCGCCCGCCCCCCGCCGCGCCCCCTCCTATGTCCCCCCTGCTGACTCGGGCGCGCCCCCCGCGCACGCTGCCCTGCCCACAGGGCCCGGGGCTGGTGTACCGGGACCCGGAGCTGGGCTGGCTGACGCACAGGTTGAGCGTGCTGAGCCGCATCGGCCGAGGGGCCGGCGCGGACCTAATCCGCGAGTACCGCGCGTGGTGGAGGTTCTTTACCTCGTCGCTGCCCCGTAGCGCAGCCGCCACCCTCGCCGCCGCCTGGGCGATCAGCGAGGATTTCAAGTGCACCCAGGTAACACCGTGACGCACCACCCCCGCCGCGCGCGCCCGTCGCCCGCCCGCCGCGCGCGCCGTGGGCCCATGGGGAGGGCGGGGGAGAGACGCCGGAGGTCCGAGGGGCATTCATCTCTTTACCTCTCCATCTCTGGTTCTCTCCCTCTCCCTTCGTTCCTCAGCCGTCTGATTTCGAAGATCGCACTCTCGTGCCTCCGTCCTTGTCGCACCTATGTCGGGGATGGCGCAGCAGGGCCCCATGCCATGCCATGCCATGAGTGCGACAGGGACGGAGGCGCGAGAGCGACCTTCGGAATGAGACGGCAGGCGCCCGTGGCTCGACGCGACTTGGCTCTCTGCTGGACTTGGCCGCCTTTGGCCGAGGCGGTGCGGCGCGGTGCTGCGCGGCGGGCCCCGTGGTCGCCGCTGGCGCCGGGGGTGTAGTCAGAGTAGGGCAGGAACTTAGAGCTCTCTGTCGGGCTTGCGGTCCTTCTAGCTGCCCCGCCGCCGCGCTGCTAGGGCGTGGCGTCACCCCCACACCACCAAGGCGATTCCGAACACCGTTTTGTGGTGCCCTCTCTCTTGCACCTTATGGCCGTAACCCCATCGGTGCGACAAGGAAAGAGCGACAAAACCCGTGTGCGGAATCACCCTACAGTTCACCATCAGCGCCCCGCGCGCCTCCCCCCGCGCCCTGCGCGCGACACGGCGGCATGAGCAATAATAATAAAACATCCGCTGCCTCCGCGTCATTCAGATGGCGAGCGGAAGAGATGTCTCATGCTGAGCTGGCGCTGCCGGGGGAGGGCCTGAGCCTGAGCTGACATAGTCAGTCCTCGAGCGCGGGCCGGGCCGGGCCGGGCCGGAAGAGACTTGGATGTGAGGGGCTGTCGTCTCGTTTCGAAGATCGCTCTAGGTACCTCCGTCTTTGTCCGACTTATGAGGCCCCTTTCATTCTCGGCACAGGGCACCGTCATAGGTGTGACAAGGTCGGAGGTACGAGAGCGATCCCCGTAATCGGACGGCAGGCAGGCCTAGCCGACCGGCCCGGCCGCCGGCCCGGGAGGAGGCGGCTTTTGCATCCTGACGTTCGAGTCCCTTCGCATATTTCGCACCATCCATGTTTTTCTTTTTCATCAGCGGCGCTTTTTCTGTTATTATTATTACTATCATCATCATTATTATCCAACGTTTCCTGTCGCCTTGACGCTCCATGGCAAAGCCTCTCCTTTTGCCGTAGCCCTTTTTTTATTACTCTCATTAATTTTTTTCTCCTCTCTGCATGACCTATTTCGATACGAACTGTAGGTAGACCTATTTTTACCAAGCATCTCACAAAACGCAATTCCTACTAATGTGCACGATGACAATAGTCTCTACCGGCGCCTCTCGAATTTTACTCAACTCAGAGTAAATTTAGTTTGGACGGCGATAGGCATTATCTCTACTTTCGCTAGAAAAATTAGTCGAATCTTCATCCGCAATCAACTCTTCTGCCGGAGTATCGTGACAGTTGCATGTAGGATGTCGTTTGTCCGGCTAGACGCGCTCAGCTCAGCTCAATTCACCTAATTAGCTCTCTGTTGGTTGATTTCTTCTACTTTACCGTTATATCTAGTCGTCTAGGCCAGTCTTCTCTTTCTAAGCGGAATCTAGAAAGCAAGTGTTTGCATCAGCGGTAGGGGTGGAGGGGTGGGGAGAGGGTGCGCTCGCCGGGGGCCTCTCTCTCGCCGCTGTCAGTCAAGGTCCCCTGGCCCGACCGCTGGCCTCCCCGTTCTGACACCCTCGGGGTGTCCGTCTTTGCAGGAGGACTGGGACGCCTGCCGCACGGTCTACGGCGCGCTCAAGCACCTCGAGGACATGGTGGAGATGACCAGGATCACGCTCATCGGGCCCGGCTGCAGGGAGCGCATGACGCAGGGCCTCGACACCATCCTGGAGAGGGTTCAGGACTTCACCGACTCGGCCTACACGACGCACGAGCACCGCGAGAACATCCTCCTCATCTGCGACCGGGCCAAGCTGCAGCTCAGCCAGCTACTCAGAGTGGGCATCAGTATGGTAAGGACTTTTGGCCGCCGCCTCGTAGCCTCTCGCTGGCTCGTGTCACGGCGAGGGGGAAACAACTCTGAAATTTTGGTACACCTCGTGATTCATAGAAATTCTGAAAAATGCTAAACATTCGGAAAACTGCAGAAAAATTCAGATTTTTTTTTAAAGTTAATAAAATTTAGAAAAAATTGTGAAAATTCGGGAAAATTCAGGAAAATTCACCCTACAAATGGAAAAAGTTCATGCAAAAATTGCAAAAAAATACTCTAAAAATTAGAAAAATTCAGTAAAATTTACAAAAATTTACAAAATCTTACTACAAAATTCCTCCCCTCGTGTCACGGCCTCTTTCCTGCCCTGCCGCAGGACCAGGTGGAGGGGACCTCGCCCACGGAGGAGATGGAGGTGGCCATGCTGGGCCTGCTGCAGGCCGTGCGGGACATGCGAGTGCAGCTGGTGCGCACCGTCGTGGACCAGACCTCGGAGCTGCAGGCCACCACCAAGACCGGCCTCGAGATCGTGGACGCCATCCGAAACTACGCGCTGGCGGCCGACACGGAGCGGATAGACGAGCTGGGCGAGCGGTTCCAGGAGGTGCTGGACCACATCCTGGAGGTGAAGCGGGGCGAAACACAGGGTGACGGGGCGGGGCGGGGCGGGGAATCAGAAAAAAACGTTTCCGATGCACTCTGGTTTCCTCTGCGTCGACTTTGCTAGCTAATAACTCTGCCCCCCGTCTGTTCTGCCCTCAGGTGTGCAAGATGCTGAGGCACATCGCCTGCACCGACACGCTCCAGGTCAACACCAGGTACGCCGAGATCAACCTCAGGATATACGGGCCCCAGGTGGTGACGGCGGCGCAGACCCTGGCCATGCACCCCCAGTCAAAGGTGGCGCGCGAGCACATGGAGGGTGAGTTGGTCTCCTCTCTCATCTCCTCACCCGTCCCTCTCCCACTAATGCCCCGCCTCGATCTGCTCCTTCCGCAGTTTTCTCGGACATGTGGCAAGCGCTGATGACGGACGTGAGCGCCGCGTGCAGGGAGGTGATCGAGGTGAGCCAGGCCCGGGGGATGGACAAGCACGTCTACATGTCGCTGCCGAGGCCGGGGGTACGTACACTCGAAGCAGAAGTCCGCAGGTCCGCAGCGCCCGCTGTCTGTCTGTCTGTCTGTCTTTCTGCCCGTCTGTCTTTCTTCCCCGCCCCTTTTTCACGCTGTCTGTCTCTGTCTGCCCCGCAGAAGCACGGTACCACCACCAAGCCGCTCAAGGCCGTCCGGCTCGACTCGGAGGAGCAGGCCAAGATCGCCAAGGCCGGGCTGGACATGAAGCTGGCCAGCAGCGAGATGGAGGCGGAGGCCGACAAGTGGCGGGAGTCGGAGGAGAATAACGACATCGTCAAGCGCGCCAAGAACATGTCGTCCATGGCCTTCTCCATGTACCAGTTCACGCGGGGGGAGGGCGCGCTCAAGACCACCCAGGACCTCTTCACGCAGGCCGAGTACTTCGCGGAGGAGGCCAACAGACTGTACAAGGTCGTCAGACAGTTCTCCTACCAGGTATGTACGACGGTCGCCTCATCACCCCGCCCCACCCAGCCCCACCCCGCCCCGCCCCCGACCCATCCTTGCACTCTTCACCGACTGAGGCGGTGGGGCAAGGTTGGGTGGGGACTCTACCCCCCCAGCAATGTACAGAGGAGAGCCTTTCGCACCAATGTGAAGCCAGCGGGGCACTCGGTAAAGCTCCCTCACGCTGGTCCACTGTGAGGAAAAGTGGACCAGCAGGTTCTCAATTTAATGAAAGAGCCAGAACCTTATTTCGCGTGAACTCAAAGGGGATGTGCCTCGTTGGCTCTGTTGTCTGTCAGTGTTAAGGTCCACACACCGGTAATTTTTAGGGGTCTTTAACTACACTCATTTTAACTTATCCGTGGACTTTCCAGGAATCAATTATTATAGAATGCACTTACCTTTGGGTTGTTTGCAAGCTTTGCGGTGTTGTGGCCCTTACACCCATTGTATGTTACCCGGTGAAAAATCACACTTCCCATTAAATTGATTAGTAAACAAAAAGTCTAGACGAGCTCACCTGTTGTAGACATGTTTCCACAACCACCCGAGGGGTTTTTAATGTAATAGAATCTTGTAACTGACCCTAGTTAGGAAGTGTGATGTTCACAGAAAGGAATAATTTAATATGTTAACAAAGCATGCAATAACTTAGCAATGTAAAATCGTCTTAAGATTGTTACATTTCCTTTCTCTTTCTTTTTTCTTACTTCTTTTTCTTTTCACATCCTGCTGAGCATTTGTATCTTTCTTTTTTCACATCCATTTTATGTCTCACTAACACCGAGAACCTGTATCCTGACTCTGGTCCAAGGGCAGCCGTCTCTTGAAGCGTAATGCAGAACAGAATTGATATGATCTTTGTTCAATATGTGCGGATGACGGCACGTCTTAAGACACTATTCAAGGCAGCTTCATTTTTCTTAACATTTGTGGCTTGTGTGAAATATTCCAAAACACACAGAAAATATATGAAAAATACTGTTATAAATTTTGGCCTGAAGCCACAAAGGGAAAAAAGTGTTGTGCTTGAAGATGAGCTGCCAAATTGTGATTTTACTTTCCTCTTTACTTTTCTTTATCCTTTTTCTCTGGTCTCATCTGCTCCTAGCCAGCCATCAGACAGCCTTCATGTAGTTCCCAATTTAGAGCACTCTCACTCAATTCATCTTACAATTTTTCAACATCGTAGCGTTTTTCAATGTAGACATTTATTTTACATTAGTCACGATAGTTAATTACTCAAAACAGAAGACAATTTTTTTTTTCTTACTTTACATCATAGAGGTAGACACACTGCAAGCATTTTTCACAGTACATTTCTGAGATATTATTTCATATTTCTCACTCCTTGTGCAGAGCAGTTCCACAACCA
Source organism: Frankliniella fusca (assembly GCA_029379305.1). Taxonomy (NCBI): domain Eukaryota; kingdom Metazoa; phylum Arthropoda; class Insecta; order Thysanoptera; family Thripidae; genus Frankliniella; species Frankliniella fusca. The sequence goes on along the minus strand of JAHWGI010000383.1, from coordinate 810,304 downwards.
CAGCGAAATCTTAAATAATTTTCATAATATCTGCCACAAAACGCTTTAACTCGTTCAAATAGATTTAAAATTATTTTTATTATGCCAGAGCTTTTAGCTCACATTGTGTATTGGCCACAACTTATCACATCACAAATTCCATCATAGGAAGTTTTTGTGTCTCACAAAATAGAGTTACTCTTGTACCTCTTGAAATATCCATGAAGTCACTGCCTTCATTCACATTCATAATTAATTAATTAATCAATCACTTCTTCGTAAGTAAAATGTCTTTGACGTAGACTTTGCGTGATAGTAGATTGTCAAAATGTAATTAAACAAAATCAAACAGAAAATTTTAGACTGTACCCTCTTTGTAAGCAGATGATCAACCCCTCTTAATTACCATTCCAGAAAATAATGTGAACTAAACTACCACTTTAAATAATCCTAGTTGAAACTTATAAATAACAGATTGTACAACTAAACTGTCTTTAGAACCCCTGTGTGCGTCGCTGTATGTGTAAGAACTGAGAGTTAAAAACTGTGGAGGAAAATGTCTCACTTGTCATTCTTGTACTGTGTTGTAAAGTAATGTGATTTTAGATGCGTCAGAATTGTTTTAACTCTATGTAGTCCCTTCATAGCTCAGTCAAAACACCCAGACATCGCGGCATTCTGGGGTTTCAAACCCCTTATTTCTTCAAATTTAGGTTCTCTGAAATCCAATCGCGACGTTGCTCGCGTGAATTTCGTTTTCAAGGGTAATTCTCTGTAAGATGTACACGGCAGCCCTTGCCATCCGGCCGCGCTCCGCCGTGTTGTGCCGGTTCGGTTTCTGGGTGTTTCGTTGTTCTGTCTCTGTAATGGTCTTGTCCGGACTTACCTCGACTTCCTGCTGCTCATTGGATCCTTCTTTCCTTCTTCTTGCTAGCCCAGTCTTTGTCACCTTTGTGAGCCGAACTCATTTCTCGAAACTTGGTTCTGCTGGGATATTGTAAATTTCCAGTGTAGAAATGAACCATTTGTCGATTTCTTGTGTTCGAATGATCGGCAAGTTTTCTTATCTTGAAAGAATTCGGCTTGATGGCGACTACCTCGCGCTGTCCTGCCCTGTCCTGCCCTGCCCTCCCCGCACATCTGTCTGTCTGTTTCTTTTAGGCCTTCAACTGTACGTATCTATCGTAGAGCATTCTACCTTTGTGGCTTGCCTCCTCCAAGTTTTACAGTTATTTTAGAGGAACGGGGCTCCACGACATCATGCGCGGGGTTTCACCCCGGGCTTTGATTCGCAATGCTTCACTAGCTTCAAAAGGACCTCAAATGGTTTGGATGTCAATTCTTTTATTTTGAGAAATCTGGTTTATTCATGAGGACAAAAACGTGGAGGTGTCACAGCATGCTACCTCATGTAGGCCGCTTAGATTTGTCTTTTTCCATTCTTTCTATTTCATGCTTGTTCTGTTGTCTATTAGTTCTCTTTTAATCTTAACATTGGGACCTCTAACTGCTATTGCCTTTAATTTTATCGGTTCGAGCTATACCTTTCCATATTAACAAAATATGCCTTCCGCAAAATTGCTCCCTAATATAAGAATCAGGTTTAGTTGGTTGGGTAGAGCAGAAAACAGTAGAGATAACTGTGTACCGGGGAATTCCCTGTCCACCGCGTAGTGCACTAGGCCATACAAGCAGTGGATCATGCGCGCTCTTAGCTTTGCGCGGCGTGGATATTTGTCGGGAATCGTATCGTCGCTGCTCCTCAGCGCGAAAATATTAATGTGCTGAGCAAGATTACTGGAAAGTATTTCGTGCTTGTCTTAGCGGCACTGTTATTTTCTATACAGATACTTGTAGAGTGCAAACAATTCTTAGCGCTCGAAGTGTTTTCCAGTAATGTAGAGACAAGACGTAAATTATTGAATGAGTAGATGAGATGTCTTGATGCATTTCGCACGCATTCCTTGTTAGAGACGGTATGCGGCAGAGCCCGTTCTAAAGCAATTAATTTACGAAGACTATAAATTGAAGTAACAATTCTAAAATAATAATGAATCGCGAGGAGCCGACGTCAGTTTTGTCCTCAAGTCCCGCTGTCTTTCTCTTACCGTTGAGAAGAGCAGATTTTCCGCTGTGGTCACGTAGTTTTGTCATTCGTCCGACCGGCCGGACCGGGCTGGTCGAGGCGGGGCTTGCGGACGGGACGCTCGCCGGCGCATAGCGGGCCGCGCATGGCTGGGAGGACCTGGGGCGTGCGTGGGCGCCAAGGCGGCGGGCTGGAGGATGGGAAAAAAAAAAAAAAACATGCCAACGTTGATTACCGCACCCTTATAGACGCGTGAATTCCGAGGGGGAAACAGTTATGATTTCCTTGAAAAATTAAAAATTCAGGAACATTTGCAAAAATTCACAAAAATAGAAAAATTAACCAAAATTCTCAAAAAATTCTCAAAAGTTAACTGTAAAATACTTAAAGGGTGTGGAATTTCCTAGGAATTTCACACACGCTTTTTTTGTATGACAGTTTACGAAAATGAATTTACGCACCTATAAGTGTGTAACACTTTTGGGCTCCCATTGAAGGTAACAGGGGAGTAAGTTGAAACCTTTAGCTCTGGCTCTGGTTTCCGACCTGACCCGCCCGCCTCACCTCGCCCCGCGCTCCCTCCAGGTCTCTGCCCCGTCACAAACACAGGAAACGCAAGTGTCTGAATGTCGCGCAGCTGTTCGTATGTGAATCCCCATTTTTATACACTTGTATACCTGAGAGTGGTGAAATTTCCATGAAAAATTTACTTCGTCCTACTTGTTTGACCAAGTGTGTGCGAATTGAGATTTCAAGCACCTTAAAAGCGCGCGCGACAGTCACACGTTTGCGGGTTATATATCCGGTTCCGGTTCCGGGCAGCCGCCGCGGGGTCCACTGCTGAGCCGGGCCTCTGCACCCCGCCAGGGCCTCCGTCCAGCCAGCGCCTAACGCCCTCCCCGTGTCTGCAGGTGCCGTCCAGCACGCACAAGAAGGAGCTCCTCGAGCACCTGGACCGCGTGCCCACCTACGTGCAGCAGCTGCAGTTCACCGTCAAGAACTCGACGGTCGGCAAGGCCGCCACGTTCACCAAGGTGGACAACGTGATACACGAGACTAAGAACCTAATGAATGTCATATCAAAGGTGGTCACCACGTGCTTCGTGTGCGCCACTAAGGTGAGTCATGTTTTTTTTTTCTTTTTTATATTTTCTTTTCTGCGCAAATCGGTTTCGGTTTCTGTACGAATTTTCGAAACGCTACTTTTGTGAAATCTTTACTATTGGTAAAACCCCTCCCTGGCCTGGACAGCAAACAAGTGTCAGCAAAATATTTTCCAGCCAACGTATTTCCCTATAATTTATCTTACGTCTAGCGTGGCTGGAATCAGGGATGAAAATTCCTGAAAACACGAGGTTTATTTACATTATACATAAATTATTATTTTTTATTTTTTTTAAAAAAAATCGCTATCCAACCCCTGACAGTTCAAGCTCGCGATGCCCGAACGCGTCATCCTGTACTTCAACCAGTCGGTCCCCGCGCTCGGCCCCCCCGGCGGCCCCCCTGTGCCCCCGGGTCCGGGGGCGTGGGCGGGGGCGGCGGGGGCGGCGGGGGCCGTCAGGGGCGGAGTTGGGGCGGCCGGCCAGCGGCTTCCCTCCAACCGAAGCCAGACTCTGCCGCGCTGACCGCGCGCTGACCCGCAGGCCCGCGGGCCCGCCTACGGTACTCGGCATGTGTGTGTGTGTGTGTGTGTGTGTGTGTGTGTGTGTGTGTGTGTGTGTGTGTGCGTGTGTTTATTTTTGTGCGTCCTTGTCAGTGACACGGGAAAAAGAAAGTCTTGGAATTCAAGGTCTCTTCGAGAAATTTAAGGGTATTAAAGGCTTTTCCTGGAGCTTAATGATGTGTTTTAAAGGGAAAGCCTTGGGACTATCCTCTTAAACTTGAATTTCACGAAGAGACCTTGAAATCCAATACTCTCTCTTTACCTTGTAATTTGCGAGTGTGTGTGTGTGTGAGGGAGAGAGATAGAGAGAGAGTGCGTAAGAGAATGCATGGCTGTGTGAGTGTGGTTATGGATGGGTGCGCATGGTGGGGGTGCCTGTCATCGAGCGGATAGGCATCCCGCTCGTCTTGCGCGTCTCCTGGTTGCCTACCTCTTACCTCATGCGCTAACTGCATGGGCTTGATGCTGCGATGACTCACCCTGACTGTTTTATATTCTGACTTACAGGTTGCACCTTCTCTTTTATTGCTCTGACTAATTTCTTTTCTTTATTGTGCTATTCAAGACCAGCATAATTGAACTGACCATTGCGGAAGCTTGGTCCAAAGACCAATAATTCTCCATACTTTTTGAAGTGCTCTTTATAGTAGAATACGGCTAGAGAAATCAAAATTGCCTGTATCATACCGTCCATCACGTGCTTATCGAGCTATCCTTTTCACTTTATGGATAATGACCGCCCCTTTGACTACTTTCCGTCAGAATTAACAATATCTAAGCGAAAACTAAATATTTCCTGCAAGTATACCACCAGAAAACAACCCTCTGGAACAAAAACAGTTCCTGCAAAACAATAAATTCAGGAGAAGCTCATACTTTTGGCTGGTAAACGTGTATCCTACAAACCTGAGGTGACGTAGACTCAAACTGCAGCGCATTACACGGCAAAAGTAACCCCTGGGATTCCCAGGAGCTTTTTGGAATTTCCAGGCGCGCCAGTCATTTTCCAGGAGCACCCTGGGTTTCGCATATATTTTTCCCAGGAGCACCCTGGGTTTGCGGACCCTTTCCCAGGCGCACCCTAGGAATTTTGTGCCGAGTGTCTCTTTTCCAGGCCGCGCCTGGAAAATAATTTCCGTTTCCAGAGTTGCTCCTGGGAAAACGTGCAAAACGGCAAACCCCGCGAAGCTCCGACGGTACTCGACGTCCTTGACGTCATCCAGGGTGGACCTCGATGGGTTCCATCATGACCACCAATCCGGCACGTGTTTTCCGACTGTCGGGGACCTGCTGAGGTCCGCCTCGAAAACCGTTTTGCGCTGCGGCCTTCGGTTCGCGAGATACGAGGACGTACCACGACGTACCGGGAGCTCCGCGCCAAGGATACGTTCACATTTTGGAGGCCAAAGTGACCCTGGCGCCTTACTCGTTCGGTGTCCGGGACTTCTGACTTCAGAAATATGTTCCATAGGCCGTGGCGCTTCTGTAGACACCTCTCGCACCCTTCTGTCACCTGACATTGCGGGTTGGCGGCGTCCTAAAACTGTGCATTCCTGTAAATATGTTGTGTTCAACAGGATTAGACTGTTAGGGACGCCGCCAAACCTCAATGTCAGGTGACAAAAGGGTGTGAGAGGTGTCTACAGAAGCGCCACGGCCTATGGAACCTATACCTGAAGTCAGAAGTCCCGGACACCCAACGAGAAAGGCGCCAGGGTCACTCTGGCCTCCAAAATGTGAACGTATCCTTGGCGCGGAGCTCCCGGTACGTCGTGGTACGTCCTCGTATCTCGCGAACCGAAGGCCGCAGCGCAAAACGGTTTTCGAGGCGGACCTCAGCAGGTCCCCGACAGTCGGAAAACACGTGCCGGATTGGTGGTCATGATGGAACCCATCGAGGTCCACCCTGGATGACGTCAAGGACGTCGAGTACCGTCGGAGCTTCGCGGGGTTTGCCGTTTTGCACGTTTTCCCAGGAGCAACTCTGGAAACGGAAATTATTTTCCAGGCGCGGCCTGGAAAAGAGACACTCGGCACAAAATTCCTAGGGTGCGCCTGGGAAAGGGTCCGCAAACCCAGGGTGCTCCTGGGAAAAATATATGCGAAACCCAGGGTGCTCCTGGAAAATGACTGGCGCGCCTGGAAATTCCAAAAAGCTCCTGGGAATCCCAGGGGTTACTTTTGCCGTGTACTTTCTGAACTTTGATTAAAAGATGGAACTTAAACGAAGTAACATTCACATATGAACTTTGGTGAATTTTTGTGAACTTCGGCCAAACATTTCTTAACTTCGGTTGAAGTTCAAAAGCTACGCGCTGAAATTTCGGTAAACATCGCCAATCGTTGTATACGCATTTTCCCGAGCCTATTTCCCCTCGCATTTATCCTCCCTGCGTCGCTGCCCTGCTCACCCGGCCCCGCTCTGTGTTTTGCAGTATAACCTGGACTTCCGCGGGCTGTCCGCTCATGGTTCGTCCGGCTCCCCGTACCGTGAAGATGAGGGGGTGGGGTCCGGCGCGGGCGGCGAGGGTAAGGGTGGAGGGTCCGGCGGCTCGGACCCCTCCATGTGACAGTTCGGGATGGGCCGGAGGGCCAAGGGCGATGCCCGGCGCACTCGCGTGTCCTTCCTGCTCTTCTAAACACCAGGCGCCACTTGGGCCGCCCGCGGGGGTCTGCGTCATACGACGTGCCTCCGCACCGTAGGGACCTTAGAGCGCTGCCCCGGCCGGGGCCCCGGCGGCTCGGCGCGGGCGGGGGCGGGCGGGGCGCGGGGCGGGCGCGGCGCGGCCGCGGGACCGGGGGCGGGGAGAGCATGACCACCACCCGCACAACCTCTTGATCTGCACCCAGATGTGTGAACATCGTCGCACGTTTGTGCGTAGGTGTGTGAATTACGGGGTGGAAACAGCTCTGAATTTTAGTGTGCATATGTTGCGAATTTTCGTGAATTTTTATAGAGTATTTGTGAATTTTCACTTGAATATCACCTAATGTTTTGAAAAGATTCTAGAATTTTTCTGAATTTTTCCTGAATTACGAGGTGTAGAAAAATTTCAGAGTTGTTTCCTCCTCGGTGAATTAACATTTCGACAGCTCATCATGAGAGGGCGTTTTTCTTTTTAAAGAAAAATATCAAAAAAAGAAATTTTACACGTTTGAAGGGACGGGAATTCATACACCTACAACTGTGCAACATTCACGTACTTGGGTGTCCAGGTTTTTTAAAAAATAATTATTCTACGGCAGCGTCAAGAAGATTACGTTTGCCGGAATATTCCTATATCGTTTCCTCAACCACATTTTCTTTCTTTTCTTTTTTCAAATTTATAAAAAAAAAAAGGAGCTCGGAGTCGTATCCGTGTGGTGTGGTCGTGCTCTCCCGCGCCGTCCCGCGGGCGCCGCGCCCCCCGCCCCCACCCTCCCCGCAGCCTGGCCGGGACGCCGGGACCCTGGCTTAGCGCGGCCACGCGTCGCCTCGCACAGCCGGGGACGTCGCTGCTGCCTGGAAACAGAAAGCGGCCTCGGTGTGCGAGGGGGACGCGGGGCCCCGCTAGCCCGGGCGAACCGTGCGGCGTCGAGGCGACGAGAGAGAGAGAGCGCGCGGAGCTCGGCGAGCTTGAAACGCAAAGTTGATTGGAAATTTTGATGTCAGTGCAGTTATCGTGCTCCATCAGTCCGTTGCGATGATGCGCGGTGTGTGCCTTGACGCTGCGGGTTTGCCGGGGTTTGCCTGCCACTATAGGCGGAAAGAACTTCCCCTGGTCGTGGTCTTCGTCGGGACATGTCGTCTACGCTACAGAAACCAAAACAAAACCGTTTTAAACACAAAAATGTGTTTGCGCGAACTAGATTTGTTCCGTCGATGATCTCCCCCGCTGGATTCAGAAAGGTGGTAAACACCTCATTGTTTTACAAATATCAAAGCTGTCAAAGGTGTTAATCAGTTTCTGAATACAGTTGTCGGAAGTTCTGCAACACTGAACTCCTTAACACCGTAAGCTGGCCTCTCCTATCAATTTACTACTGAATTATTTAATTGTCTTCCTTAAAATTGAAAATGATGGGGTGAACAATGGTAAACTATTAAGAAGCGAGATTGGATAAAAGTTTTAGCAAGTTTTAAAAGAAATGGTCATTATAAGGATATTGCCAGCTTGTGGGTTCAGTGTTAGAATTGTTGAAAGTAATAGTATCTGGAATGCCTCTATATTAATTACTTCCTTAATGGATTCATAATATGTGTGTATGAAGGTGTAGGTCGAGAACTCATGTCTAATTGAACTATGATTCCATTTGATAATGTTTCATTCCTTGAAGAGGTGTTACCAGATATGCATACACTGTAGAAACAGAGTTTTCCAAAATATTTCTTTTGATATTGTGTCAGAGATTTTTGAAGAGGTCAAACTATTTGTACGTCCAAGGTAAGTTTTCCTTTTCATCCACTTATTTGTTCTCAAAAGTGTTTCTACAGTGTAGCAAGAAAATGGCGGGGCAGCGCTAAAATAAAGAGAAGATTTTTATATTCAGAGGTGACCACCACCCATGACATTCAAAACAAAGTGAACTTTGATCAGTGCCATAATGGGATATTTTCCCTGAACTGTGAGGACAAACAGTATTTAACTCAATAATCGAGGTCATTTTATCTGGTGTTAACAGCCTTGGCTGGTCATGTGCTTCCACCTAAGTTGTTATTTATTGTTGTTGTTACATATTTGTTACCCTGCCTCCCCCATCGATCTAATTCAATCCCTTTGTATGAAACCCTACTGTCTGAATATTGTGAAAAATGACTGAAGCCCTGAGACTTACAACCCTCTTGTACCTTGAAATTGTGGAGCTTATATTGTTTTTGAGTGTTTTAAGTGATAAAAATTTGTTCGAACTCCAAAGAACAAGTCCTTTTCAGTTTCTGTAGAGTCCAATTCGGTTCCTGTATGCTATGCCATTGTAACTGAAAAGAGAAAGAAAGCTTGATGTGGAAACCATACCAAAGTAGATAGCAATTTTGTTTTGGTCATAATGCTATTGTATTATAGGTATCATAGGTGCCTACAATGTTTACATGTGTACGTAAGCTAAGACTCAACATTCAGGCTGGGGCATTCATGCCCTCCTTAATCTTTTGTTATTATGTGTTAATTGTATTTGAGATTGTCTAGTTGATTATCCGTTTAATCATATCTTTCTGCGTATCAGATGGTTTTGCTTTACTTTTTAAATGTGTGATAAGTGATAATGTATGTAATTGTGTTATGTAAATGAGTAAATCTAAGTCTTTTACATGTCTGTTTAAACTTTAAAACTGTTCTTGGCCTTTAATTCTCTGATATTTATAAAAATATGGTATAGAAAGAAAATTCCAAATTTAAAACTGTTTTCTAGTCTTTATGATAGAGTTTGCTAAGAGTCATGTTTTGTTTATATTCCTTACCTGTGTGAAGCTACCTCAGACTCTCAGACAGGAAGCATTTCATATTCTCATTCCCAAAGCTTTTACTGTATATTGATTTTACTTGTGTAATAATGACTCAATGTTTCATATTGAATTCAATTTATGATCTGTGGTGTTGATGAGTCAGTAGCAGTCTGCACCGACTAAGAAATTATTTTTGTATGAAGCCTGTAAGAAGATAAATGTGCCACTCTACATAGTGTGGTTTGGAACCAAAAAGCAGCTTCCAAGCAAGTTTTATTGTTACTGTGATTCTATTGAAGCTCTGTTTTGGAAACAATCATGTGCATCAAACAGTTTCGAGATGAACAATAGGTTTGCTTTGAGTAATTTAAAGTTGGTAGAAATTTTTATGACAAGGTTCTCAAAACAAAAAAATATTTTAGCTCAACATGGCCCGAAAAAGGTGAGAGTTGACAATCATTTGTGTGACACATTAAATGGCTTTTACGATTTGAATCTTAGATTTTAGTGACATTTCGATGGTGTTCATTAATAAAACGTAATCTAAGTGGGTATCAATTTAATCAGGGATCAGTGCAATGGTACTTTTTGTACACTTTTTGTATGAAGATGCTGTGTGGCTCTGATCCTGACTTTGCAACTATCCTTGTGGTGTATTGTACAGTTAAACAATCGAGTTTTATATTATGTGTTATGATATCCATTATTTGTTGTGTTTTGAAGTAGTAACAGATTCATAGGTATATTTGATTCCCCTGACGCAGAGCTTGGTCATCGCAGATATGTCTGCTCATTATAGAAGTGGATTATTGCTTACGAGATGTTTCTATTTTGTAAAAACTTTATAAGCTACAATATATGTTTTATTGTTTTAATGTTGCCTTCAGTTAGATTTTTTGCCTGAGTTGCCTAGATGGTGTGGCTCATAGGATTGTAATGGTATTGTTATTTTTCAAAAGTATATTTTTTTGAATTTTTAATGTTTAGGTTGTTGGTGCTGTTGAAATAGAGTTAGGCTGGCTAATCCAATAGCTTGGGGGAAATCTGTATTATCAGTAATAATTATCAAATTATTGCATTGTGTTTCGTTGTCTTGCAGTATTTTTTAAAAAGAAAAACAAGCTTGTGTTTCAGGACATAATGACCTATAGATTGTTCAGAGTATGTTTTGTTAGGTCTGCCGTGATAGAAATGTTGTGCCAAACTCTCCTTTTATGTGTATTAGACATTACCAGTAATCCACGGGTTCTTCAAGCACTTTCCTACAGATATAGTTATGTTAATTCTAAATTTATTTTATATTTGACATGAGTGTTGGAACTAGTCATTTTTTGATTAAACAATGAAATCTGCAGTAGGCCTGTGATTTGCTTTGGGGGCTCCTTATGTCAGGGAATCAACTTCATGAACTGCATTTATTTTCTGCTCTGATTCAGACATTGTAAATTTAATTTATCAGTGTTGTAATTTATACTTTATGTCTATTTTTGTAACATCAATTCATTTGTTAAATCTGAGCCTATGCTCTGTAGGTAACCTCTCAGTATGATTCAGAGTTAACAAAGAAAATATATTGAAATAATCCCAAACCATCATAATAATATTTGGGATTTGTCTCCAGTTTTATGTTGTGTAAGGCAATCAGACTGTTATGAAAAACCTTTGGATGGATTTCTGTTCTCTAAACAGAGCTATCTCTTGTGTTCTCAATTTTAAAACAACATATACTCTGACCCTGTAATTAATTGTAGCTTCATGACTGATTAAAATACCTTTCATATAAAAAAAAACAAAAAACAACTCTGCGTTCATCCTGAGATTTGGACTTGCAGTCTACATAGGTCTCATCACTTAGGAGTTAATAACCGTTGTGCAGATTGCTAGAAGCTATTTTGCTGAATTGAGCCAGCGGTGAAAATGTAATCAACTGCGCTTTAGATCATATCATTTTCTAAACCAATGGAATTAATCCATGCCTTCTTCGTTCATTATGTGAGCCTTTAATAGTTTACTTGCCTCCAAGAAATAATTTCAACAGTTGTTTATGCAAATAGAATTATTCTTATAGCAATATCCCATGCAGTCTGTTCTAGAACAGAAGCAGAATGTGTAGTGTGCTCAATTCCACTTTCCTCCCGAATTGTAGATAAGGTATTTTTTATTAAATTATGCAAAACTATTGTGACAAAAAGACATTAACTTTCTCAACTGGATATGTTGCAAAATTTAATAAGACTTGATTGTTGTGATATCAGATCATCAGATCAACTATTAATGCTTCAGCCAAGCTGAGAGCAGCCTGTGAAGTACAATCGCAAACTTCGCTATCAGAATATATGTGGTCTGTTTATTAATGCGCCTCAAATATCAGGTCCTATCAATAACAAATTCTTCTCTTGTTTCCGCTCTTCTAGCCATATTAGAATTTTCAGCCCATTGTGGCACTTTTTCTCTTTACAGCTTTTCTTGTAACTATTCCACTGGAAATAGCTGGTCAATAATCCTTGATCAAAGAATCATTAGGCTACCATCCAGTCTGATCCATCTGTTTTCAATGTTTTTGGTCCATGGATTTATTGGTCAGCTCTTTTCTCTGGTGGACAATCCTGATATTGCTGCATTTATTGTGTTTTAGGAGATTTAGGTGCAGACCAACCAATTCAATCTTACAATTCATTCTATAACTTTCTACTTTAGAGTTTTTTTATTTCAATCACCAAATGTCATTCAGTTTTCAAAACATATCATTGTAGATTGGGGGGTATGTAACTGAAGCTTTCATTAAGTCTAGATGTTTTTCTTAAATGTTCTTATTGATGTCCTGAAGGCAAGTGAATGTGTGTAGAGCAGTTTTCTTTTTTATAATGATGTTTGTTGTGTATGTTGTGTAATTGTGTATCATGTGTATATGTGTCTTTCGAAGTACAAACCATGAGAGTTATTTTATTTATTTAAGTGTACTAAAAGTGGTTGAGCTTAGGTATTTTTTGTGGAGGCAACAAAATAAATATCCTTTAATCATGTTATAGAACTGAGATTTGTATTTTTGTTTCTGTGAACAATAAATTGTTTGCCTTGTCTTTTACTGCTAAACTTGTTGTTTGATGCTTTCTCATCTGCCTCTGAACCCGTCCTTCACTCCCTGACCAAATACTGTATTGCCATACTTCGTGAACCTTCATGATTAGAGAGAGAGCAGACTGCTCACATTAGTTGTAATTTTTAGCCTTTTGCGAAGTAGTCGAATATAAACAGTTTTAACTCCAAAGGTACATGACGACTCCGACCGACACACCTTACACGCGTAGCGGAGCTGGGGGGGTGGGGGTTGACTCAGGGAAAGCCCTCTCGGCATTGGTGGATGCGCCGGGGCCCCGGCCAACCACACAGCTGTAACCTCCTCCCCGCTCCCCTGGGGGAGAGGTGGGGTGGGGCGGGCGGGCGTGCTCGAGCCGCGTCTAGCCTCCGGCCGCTGGACCCGTGCGGAGGCCCGCGACGATGCTCCCGGAAGGTAGGCAACCAGTGTCGCTTCCCTACCCGCCGCGGCTGCAGCCGTGGGCTCCAGCAGGCACGGCCCCGCTGCAGTGACAGAGACCAGTGTAGCGCCCCACCCCGCCCCACCCCGCCCCACCCCGCCCCGCCGCGCCCCGCCGCGCCCCGGGCCGCACCTGCACCGCAGTGATGTAGATGTGTGGCGGAAAACTCGAGCTCAGCTGCTCATTGCTGGTGAGTTATAATTTTAAAATTATTAAAATTAACAAACCTCGAGGAGAAAATCGAATTCTACACACTTATGCATTTTATATATTATTTGTGCATAAAATATGCACAATCATAAACAACATTATGCACAAATTTTACAATACATAATTATGTACGGACTGTGCATTACTATGCACAACTTGTACATAGTTATGCATGAAATTGTGCATACTCTCATGGTTCACTGTGAAAAATACACTCGTAAATTTACGACATTTTTTGTAACTTTGATTTACAAAATATGTCGTAAATTTACGACAGCCCATTCTTGCTCGTCGGTCAGTTCCAAGTCGATATGGAGTGCTTGTAAATTTACAATTTCAAATCGTAATTTTACGACTTTTATCATGGAAAATTTTCCCGTAACCCTTACGAGTATTTTTCACAGTGTGTTTATAATACTGCATGCTTATGCACAACATAATGCATAAGGATTTAGTGTGTAGAATTCAAGACGTCGCATTGCGTGGGGTCCGCCTGCTGCCTGCCTCGAGCAGCTTCATGGCCTGCGCGGCAATAGCAATTCGAGAACTCTCTTTGAATCGCTCAAAAATATTCCGTGAAATTTCGCGATACTTGGTGCGAGAACTGTGTTTGCCCTCCAAATGCGGGAACGTCTGATTTGATTCGCTGATGAGTTTTCTACCTCTCCTGCACTCTACACAGGCTAAAACTCAGTGTTGCGACCTACATCTGCAATAATACTCCAAAATATACTCCAAAATTACTTGTCACTTTTCGCTTGCAAGACAATCTCCAAAGCGCACAATTTCTGCCGAAAATTTCGAATTACGCGCGTCCTGTAATCTCTTCGAGGGGTCCATCATTCTGGTCTGGTAATCTTGAGTATATTTTGTCCGCGATGTTTTACTGGTAATCACATCCCAAAAATTCCTTTTTTGCTGTTTTGGGGGTTTCCCTCATTAAAGTATGCTAAAAATTATGAATTTCAAAGTTTCCACAAAAATTTTACCAAAAACTGTTGGTAATCACTGGTGATTGGTAATCGTGTGTACGCTCCTGAAACCGAGTGATGGGCTCTTCGAATCTGTCCCATATATCAGCCCATTGCTGATAATGGACCATTGCGCCCAGAACGAGGCAACACCGCAAATCATATTTTATCTTTGAGATTTGCAGTGTCTAGTGTGACTGTCAATAACACTACGAATCGCTTCTCAAGAAAAATTTACAGTGTCCAAATGTCGCCTTTTTTTTACTATTATTATTTATTTTTTATATATTTTTAAACCATGCCCCCACTACATTTCTTTTTACCTACGACTTATGCTCCGCTGCCAAATTGTGGGCGCAGAAGATCTCTAAAACCGTTTTGTGTACAGTAGTCGCGTGAAAAGTATCGATGAGTGCGTGCCTATCGCGAGCGAGGTGTTGTTGTCGGAGTTCGTAATAAACGCTTTTTCTTGAAGCCTCGCCAGCGAGCCGGGCCGGGGTGGAGCGGGGCGGACCGCTGGACCGCGGCGAGCGGAGGGAGGAAGGAAGGGAAGGCTAACTGGGCACATGTCCGGTGGGTTAACGAAAAAACGAAAAAAAAAAAAGCACATAAATTTATGAGACGAGTCGTTGTGAGGGTGGGAAGGGGTCGGCTCGCGGGCGGGACCTGGGCGCGGCGTGGCGTGGCGCGAAGGGGCAGTGGTAGAATCGAGGGGCAGAGCCAGCAGAGCTGCGGGTCCCACTCCAGCGGTTCCAGTTCCAGTAGTTGTCTGAAGTGACACGCCGCACAGCCATCCGTCTGCGTACACTGTGAAAAAATATTCGTAAGGGTAACGCGGGAAAATATTCCATGATAAATGTCGTAAAGTTACAATTTCCAGTTAATTTTTTTACACCATGTGTCGACTTAGTTTTCTTTGACGAGAAAGAATTTGCTGTCGTAAAACTACGACTGCGCTCGTGAATTTTACGAACATTTTTTACAGTGGTTCCGTCTCGCGTGGCTCCGGCCCGGCCCTAACTAACATCATCGTCCTCCCGCCTCACAGATATCATTTCGACATATATGTACAAATAGCACTACTTTCCCCGGGTCCGGGGACGTAGCCTATGCGAGGATAAGAAAGTGTAAAAACGTAAGGTCCATGGTCTTATACATAGTACCTTTCTTTTTTCCATTATTTTTTTTTTTTTTTTCAAAAAAATAAAAAGTGAAGTGAAAATAAAACCGCGGTTCTGTCCTGCTATATGAGAGCACCGTACGGATATAAGCCTTCAGTATACCTGTGTATACTGAAGTATATCCGTGGAAAGGAGTTACTCTTTGGCGTGGTTCCACCGCGCAGTACCGCACGCGAGTATTAGCACAGAACGTTTGTACCTTGTTTTATACCGCTCCACCGTGAGGGCGAGACGAAGAAGTGGCGTGGCGTGGCGGAATGGGGCAGGGGCGGGGCGGGGTGGGGGCGGGGATGATGACTGCCCGTCCTTAATTAATGCTCCCACCTTTATACTGTTATGGGCGGCCACTCTCACGCGCCGTGCGTGGCGTGGTCCTCGACGTCCTCGTCGGAGATAAACTCTACCGGAGGAGCTTGCCCCCCCCCCCCCCCCAGCATCTGTCCTCGCGCCCGCCGCGCCCTTTGCACCATCCTTCTTACCGACGCTTACGACAACCTGCTCGCCATTCCGCCTATCAACTTACAGCGAGGCGGCGCCGTCGGCGGCGTCTTTTGCGGGTCACTGAGACGTTCCGTGCCGTCCCGTCCCGTGTCCCGCAGCGCGACACTCGAACATCGGGTCTTGCGGTCATAAAGGAATAAGTGGACACTTTATCGCCAAGGCGTGCAGTAGTAGACCCCCCCCCCCCACTTCCCCCCTGCGATGCCGCGCCGCCCGCCTGGTGCATCCTGTGAGGTAGGCCGCGAGCGCACGCCGGTGCACGGCGGGTCTGCCTACCTCCCCGGCGGGCTGCCCTGGTAGCTAGCTGTAGTAGGCTGCTTAAGAAGAGCGCTGCGCTCTCCTCGCTCTGTCTCTTTCGCATTTATTCGGCGCACCTCATTTGTGTGAGGGAGACAGGGTGCGAGGAGAGCGCTCTTCTGAATGAGTCTGCAGCCTAGCGCGCGGCGTTCGCGGAGGCACGGCGCCGGCGCCGGCGTCGTCGTCGAGGGGAATATCGATACGCCAATGGCTGTCTTCTATCGGACAGGACCTAATGACGCGAACAAACAGGACGTAACTGCCCGCGATCCCCGGCAAATCCTTTCTCTGTTGTCCCGCAGAGAGGTGCACACGAGGGGGAAACAACTCTGAAATGTTTGTACACCTCGTAGTTCAGAAAGTTTTTAAAAAATAATAGAAAATTCACACAAATTCCGGACAATTCACAAAATTTCATGAAAATTCTCAAAAATTCATGAAAATTTCGGAAAATTCATGGAAATTCTTTGAAATTTATTGCAATTCATTGAAATTCAATGAAATTCACAAAAATTCACAAAATGTGTTCATCAAAATGCAGAGTTGTTTCTCCCTCTGGTGCACACGTCGTCGTGCTGCTATATATTGCGCTTACACCGCGGGCGCGGGCAGCAGGCCGTTCTAAATATCACCCTATGCGTTAAAGCGGAACAGCCTCGCGCCCCGCCCCAACCCCGCCGCACACCGGATCCCTATACCCACACCTTTCCCACTCTCAAAGTGTCTCAGGTGCAAAGGACTGCGATTCGTGCGGGTGTCGTTGCGCCCCACCCCCCTCCCCCTCCCCCGCATTGCCGCTGCCGATATGCCACTTGGCACATCCCCGCCCGCCGTCTTACGCGCGTCTCGCGCGCGAAGAAAGGTAGGAAAAAAAGAAGAAGAAGAAGAAGGGTGAAGTAAGCCCTTGCGAGTGCCTGGGCGCCGGGGCCGAACAGAAACTCCTGCGCCGCGGTGGGGAAGAGGGTCTGCCAGGTGCCCTGCTCTCCCACAGGCTTCCGCGAGCCCCTGCGGCCCCTGCTCGCCATACCGTCTGCTCGGCCCTCGGCAGGACCCGTGCCAGGCAGGGCAGGGCAGGGCAGGGCAGGGCAGGGCAGGGAGGGGAAGGACAGCCACCCGTACGACGCGCGTGGTGGTCCGGCAGCCCAAACTGGCCTCAGGACTGTCGCATTGCGTCGGACATCACGCGGACCGAGTTGCTGATGGCTGCAGCGCCAGGAGTGTCGCGGGATGCCGTCCTATCCGGGAAGTATTTAGACACGCGGAGCATCGCCTGCGCCCCGCCCCACCCCTCCCCACCCCGCCCCGCCCCGCCCGCTGTCGTAGTCGTACGCGGGCTGCTCCTCTCGTCCTATACTCTCACCATCTCCCTCCACCCGCGCTCCTTTCTCACCCCATACCACGTTCGTTACTCGCTCGCTCGCGGGCGTCCACCGGAGCGTGGCGGGGCGTGGCGGGGCGTGGCGGGGCGTGGCGGGGCGCGGGGATGAGCTCGAGATGCAGACCGCAGCACGATCGCCGCGCTGGAGGGCGCGTACGGAAATGTGAGGTTAGGGGAGTCACATTCGGACGCCCCACCCTTCCCCGCCGCACCGCGCCTCACTTCAGCGAGGCCGCAGGCCGCCCCTGCTATTCTCGTGTCACGGCTGCGGCGAGGCGAAACCCGACAAAACTCTCGGCGCGGCGAGCAGCAAAGTTGTTCCGTCTGGCGGGAAAGGGGAGGGGGGAGCGGAGGTGGGGTGTATGACGGGGCGGGTCCGGGAGTATACAGCACGTCGCCCGGGTGCTCACGAGCACGGGGGTCTCTTCTCTGCCGGTTGACGGGGGGAGCTCCTCAGCTCCGCTCTGGGAGACCGCAATACCTTCTGATTCCGAAGATCACTCCCGCACCTCCGTCCTTGTCGCACTCATGGAGCCCTGCGCAGTTAGTTTCTGGGTGTCACCCTCGTTCGTTTAGCGATCAGCGGTTGGCACTGCGATTGCCACACGACTCCCGTCATAGCGTCTCTGTCGCACTCGCAGACGATGTGCGCCCCTTTTCTTCTTGGTTTCTTTTCACTCTATTGCTGTGCTGAGCGCGGCGTGCTGTGCTGACACGCTGACACCGCAGTCGAAGCAAATTAACCTCAGGCTGGGGGTCCTGGGCCGGGTCCTTCCTGTGCCCTGAGCCCCCCCCCCTCCCCCCTTTCCCCTCTCCTGCCCGGGCCCCCGGGGGCGGGGCGGGGCGGAGGTCCCACAGCCGACGGACGGGTCGGGTGGGCGCCCCGCAGGCCTATCAGCGGAAGTGCGGGCTGTGAGCACCGCCAGGCCACGCCACGCCACGCCACGCCACGCCACGCCGCGACACGCCGCGGGCCGTGGGGGTTGATGGTGCGTGCCCATGACGCGCCCAGCGCCTTTCCCCGCTACCGCTGCCATAGTCCATGGCGAGACGATGAGCTGTCAAAGGCTTTTGCCATGCCGTCGTGGTGCAGCTCGGCGCATCCGCGCCCGCCGCAATGCCCCGGCGCGGCGCATTCCCGCTGCTCTCCGCGTCTGCTGCGGCGCTCCCGGTCCCGGCCGGCCGGTTAACTCATTCTTACTTTATGATTCATAGTACGAGGGGGAAACAACTCTGAAATTTTTGTACACCTATCATGATTTAGGAAATTTAGAATAAAATCGCAAAAAACTCATTAAAATTCACAAAAATTTTGGTAATTTTTTTTTATACAAATTTACTAAAATTTTCGAAAATTCAATAAAGCTTATGAAAACTTACAAAAATTTACAAAATGTGTGCATTGAAATTCAGAGTTGTTTCACCATCGAAGCAGTACCATTAGACCATGAGGTTGAGGGAATATGAACCCGAAATTTGGCCCGGCTATTGGCCCGCCTATTGGCCCGACCCGGCTGGGTGTCCTCGCCCGTCCCGCCTACCCCCCCTACCCCCCACGCCACGGCACCCCTGTGCTCTGTGTGCCCCTGCCCCGCCTCTCTACACCCCCTCCCCGCGCGCGACGGGCACCTGTGTCTCATGCAGCCAGTCTCATGGCCTTAGGTCCGCCAGCCATCACGCGCAGTGACAAAGAGGCACTGCCGCCCCTCGCGACACACGCGCGCGCGCGCGCACACACACACACACACACACGACCGCAGGGCGGGCCACATACTATCTCGTCATATCCCGCTTCCACCGCTACCCCCACTCCCCCACCTTCACGCCCCCACGGCGCCGGCGGTGGCAGCAACACCCCTCTGTTTGGTCCCGGTGGTGCGGAGCTCCCCGCTGGACCCCAATCTTGATCTGGACTAAAAGCAATATAGGTGGCCGTGGTGGTCCGACCCGCTCGCCCGGCCCGGGCAGGCCGCTGGGGCTGGGCTGGGCTGGGCGCAGCGCGTGGCGGGTACAGGAACAGGCGTGTGATCGTGGGGGGGGGGGGGGGGGTTGTTTCCTCCTCACTTCATTCTGAAGTCCAATGTGCTTGAATCAAGTATACCATTTTTACCTTAACGGTGTCCAGACCACTTTTGATCTCTTCTCACTTGCTTTCAAATTTTTCTCAACTTTGAAAAGTAGTCGTCAGGGTTACGGGAAAATTGTCGTAAAGTCGTATGTCGTAAAGTAACAATTTCCAGTTGTATTGTTACGATATTTTTTTTGACAACATGTGTCGACTTTTTTTACTTTTTTAAATTTGTTTTATGTGTTAGAATTTGCTGTCGTAAAACTACGACTGCGCTCCCAAATTTACAACTCCGTGTCGTGATCACAAATAACGAAAAAAAAAAAAAGTTCGAAGTGTCCGTTCAAGTGCAACGGACACTATTCAAGCACATTTGGAGCACAGTTTAAGTACAGAAATTTGAGTACAGCGCTCATTTTTTTGGGTGCTTCGTACATTCGCGCCGGCCTCCGTTGCTCCGGCTGTACCGCGACGCTTTGCTGGGGCTGGGGTAACGTTAGAGGCATAGGGGGTGGGGAGGGGGAGGGCGTCAGGCTGATACGCAGGCGGGCCGACCGACCAGGCCAAAGGGGATCGGCTCCCTAAGAAGCTTCGTGGGCGCGCGCCTCGGCGCAGTGCTTTATGGCGCGATTTTCTTTTCTTCTTTATCTCCGGATGGAATCTTATAATAACGTAGGATTCTAGGAACACAAGTTGTGTCATCTCAGGCGGGGTGGCGGCGAGGCTGTCGGGGATCGCAGCGCTAAACGGAGCGAAACACGCGCGGGCAGCTGCCTCACAGCGCGGGGCGGCGCGGGGCGGGGCCTGGCGGCTGCAAAGAACACTCCTGGGGGCTGGCGTTACTGCCGGTGCCCCTGTACCGCCTTTCGGCTGCGTTTGAAGACGAGCATAGTTGTGTTTAGTTGTTTGAGCATGAGAAGGGCGCGCACGCGCGGGGGGTTGTGGATGGGAAAGGGCGTAAGAACGGAGCTGGGGAGGAATAGGAGGTTGAACAAGATGAGGGGGCGAGGTGAGGTGGGAGGTGGGAGGCGGTGCAAGCGGGGAGATATAGGTGGGAGAGAGTGAGAAAGAGGAGATGTGAGAGGGAGGGAGAGAGAGATCTACACGCAGTCCTGACAGGGCTGAGTAGGTGGGCGGGACCGGGAGGTGTAGCGCAGGCTGCCGCACCATTCTTTTCGCCCTCATCGCCGCTCCAGGGCGCCCCGCCCCGCCCCGCCCCGCCCCGCCCCGCCCCGCCCCGCCCCGCCCCGCCCCGCCCCGCCCCGCCCCGCCCCGCCCCGACGCTCTCTGGCCTCCCGACTCTGACTTTTCAGCACCGAGGCCGGGCGGGGTTAAGCGTGTGCACACGGCAACGCCTCCTGGACCGCGCAGGTCAGAGTGCAGCCCGAGGCATCCTACACACTCTCACGCGCGTACCCTCTCTCACACACGCGATTACTCGAGCAGGCAGGGCGACCGCCTTTGCAACTTTGCTCATTACCGCGACAAGACCCTGTCGCTCCGTGATTGGCTTGATCTTTACGGCCGCGTCTCCTTATGCAGCGCCGCTCCTGCTGCCTGCAGACCTGCGTGCCGTGGCGTCTCTCCAGAGGCATCTCTGCAGGGGAGGTTCCCTCGGGTTCCCTAGAGCGGCGTCCCTCCAGGGACGTCCTTGGGTGGGTGGGCCACTCGACCATACCATCAGCAGCGCCGCGCCGCGCGTCTAACTTATCTTGTTGAGGAAAGTGGAATTACCGACACCGCCAAAGGCCCGCGGTGGTGCGGTGAGGTTTCAGCCATGTAGGGACAGGACAGGAGCCGAAGGTGGTGCTGAAGAAGGTGAAGAAGGAGCCGATGGTGACAAAGAAAAGGAACCTCCCCGCTTTTAGCCGTGCCGCGCTTTGTCGCGGTATTATTTCGCGCGGGGCGGGGCATGGCGTTTAGGCCTCCTGGTGGTATGGGCGCGGGGCGCAGGGTGCGGGGCGCAGGGTGCGGGGCGCAGGGTGCGGGGCGCGGGGAGGCGCGACCACCAACCTTCCTCAAGTGCAGCTTATTGCGGAGGTGTCGCCACCAGGCTGTCCGCCTGCACGATTCACTGCCATTGCGCGCCCCACCCTCTCTCCGTAACCCCACCCCCTCTCCTCTCCTCACCTGCGAAAACTCCTCGCCAGAGCACAGAGAGGTCCCTGCTGGCGCTGCACCGAGGCACGCCTCCTTCCGGACGACGTGCCGCATGGACGTCCTCCTAGTCGTCCTGCTGGTCTTCCTCCTGGTTGTGCTGCTCTTCGTCTTACATCTCTAGATGTCCTCTGGTCGTCCCTAGTTGTCGTCGTTCTTGTCGTCCTATTTGTCGTCCTGCTTGTGGCCCTTCTTGCAGCTCTGGTGTTCCGACAGCTGGTCGCGACGCTTAGCTAGCTCGACGTTAAGAACAATCACGAAAAACAAAAATCACATTGTTGTGGTGATCTATTCAATTTGATGGAAGCAGTTCGATAACTAGCGTCGAAAATGCCGTTACCCACGACCAGGAAATGGTCGAGACAACACGGTACTTGGGACGATAAGAACAGACCACACTATATCAGTTCTTATCGAACAAATATTCAGTCGCGGCAACTATGATCTCTGGTTTTCGGTTTCGGATTTTTGATATATCAGCTATTGATCGAATGCCCCGCCCATCGAACGGAGAAGTTCATCGCAACGATGTCATTTGTTTGTCTTCCTTGAAGAGACGGTTACCAAACAAGTAGTGCCTCCTCGGGGTTGGGTCCTGGGCCTTGCCCTGCCCTTCCCTGCCCCCTCACCCTCGCCGGCGGGGATGACTGACTAGCTGCGGCTGAGCCGACCCGCTAACAAAGTGAAAAAGCCGTCGCCCTTAGAGGAGTTGGCAGGGCAGTGGCGGGGCAGGGCAGGGCAGGGCAGGGCAGGGCAGGGCAGGGCTGCGCCGGGCCCGGCCCGGCCCTTAGGGAGCGGGGCCGTATCGGATTCTGCGCCCCAAAGCCTAGATGATCGCGCAGGGCAGCGGCAGCAGCAGCAGCAGCGCCCCCGACCACCCTGTATTTGCATTTACCCACCAATCCTTCCACCTCTCCCCTCCCCGCCCCGCCCCGCCCCGCCTGGCCAGCGCGCCGCCTGCGCCCCACTGTGTCTTATATATAGGCGAGTAGTTGGGGCTGCGCGTCCTAAAGTAAAGTGCATCATCGAGGGGGGAACAACTGTAAAATTTTTGTGCACCTCGAAAATTAGTAAAATTCATAGAGAAATTCAGAAAAAAAAACAGAAACAATTGGAAAGTTTACAAAACTTTACAACAAAACAGGAAAAATTCAAACAAAAATTGCAAATAAAAAAGCAACAACAAAAATTTGGGAACATTAACAATTAAATAAAAAATCTCAAAATCTGTACACCAAAATCCGCAGAGTTGTTTCCTCCTCGACATTTATCGTGCGCGGTCAGGGTGTTTGGGGGGTTCCGTAAGTATTTCACAGGCCCTGTTTCGTTTCACCTGCCTGCCCAGATGCAGCGTGCAAGATTGGCTTGCTTATTTCCCATAGAGCTGAACACACCTTGAGGCAACCTCGCTTCGCCAGCCCGTCAGGGCCTCATGGACGCACGCGGGACTCGGTCAAACGACATTAGTCCCCGAGTTAAGCAAGGCTCTCTCTCTCTCTCTCTCTCTCTCTCTCTCTCTCTCTCTCTCTCTCTCTCTCTCTCTCTCTCTCTCTCTCTCTCTCTCTCTCTCTCTCTCTCTCTCTCTCTCTCTCTCTCTCTCTCTCTCTCTCTCTCACCTTCTGCGCGGAGTGGGGCGGAGCGAGACGGAGCGGGGTGCGGCGGGGAGGGGTGGGGGTCCTGCTGGTCCTGCGACAGCCCGCGTCACTCAGGGGAGGGACCGCGCGCGGGTCACTCCTAGGGTCAGCTTGAAGGACAGAGACTTTGAGCTGTCTCGTTTGCCCTGAAACTACCCCCCTCCCCCCTTTTCCTTCCCTAACCACCCTCCCCCCCCTCTCCCTGCCGTTGTCTTAACAATATCCAGCAATGACAGAGCTGCGGGCGGGGCGGGGCGGGGCGGGGGCCATCAATAAGCGATGAGGCTGGCGAGCCGAGCCCGGGCTAGGGCTCGTAACGCCACCGCACCCCACCCCGCCCCGCCACGCCACGCCCCGCCACGCCACACCGCCGTGTTTTGGAGATGCCGGTAATTACCCTGCTAGAATATTCCCCTCGAGACGGATATCACTTTGCGCAAAGTTAGTAGTAGTCCGGATGGAATTATTCTCCGCGCGAGTCGCCCGCGCGAGTGTTGGCGCCGGCCAGGGAGAGTCTTGTCCGGTACGGTTGAGCCATTAGAGAGTGCCTATCGCCCCGCCTCGACCCACCCCACTCCACCCCGGCCCGCCCCGGCCCGCCTCAGCCAGCAGAGCAGACGTCACGCGGAGCGGAGACCTGCCGCATCGCGACGCATCGCCGCTTCGCCTTTCTTGCGATTCAAACTTTTCGCCTTCGAAAATAATGAAGCTCGTTTATGACGGTTGGGCTGAGATGAGCTGGTGTCGGCTGGGCTGGGCTGGTCGTGTTCTTTGCGCAGGTCGTGGACCCTGGACCAGCCGCGCGGTGCGCTGGCCTCCAGGAGGCATCAGTGTCCCGACCGCGGTCGTGTCCGTCACTACCCTGCTGCCCCTGCCTGCTTCTAGATCGCCACTGCCGATAACCCCACCCCAACCCCCACCTCGCCTCGCATCCACCGCCCGCCCCCGCGTAGGTATAGCTCTATATATCTCACGCGCTCCGAGCGTCCGTGAGAATTCGCATAGATGAGAAACACGACGGCTCGCTCGCGCCTCTTTTATACTCACAAAAACCACGAAAACATTAAAATAATAAAAATAAAAAGTTTTCTCCTGCGTGTTGGCGTGGTCTGGGGCAGCGCGTGTAACGGGTCGGGCGGGCAGTTACACGAGCAGCATATTCAGCCACCCCGCTCCGCTCCACCGCTGCTGCCTGCATCTGTATGGGTGGCCACCGAGAGGGGAAAGAACTCTGAATTTTGATGTACAAATTTTGTAAATTTTTGTGAATTTTTATTGAATTATTGACAATTTTTGTGAATATTTGCTTGAATTTCATCTAAATTTTTGTGAATTTTTCTGAATGTTCCTGATTCTTTCTGAATTACGAGTTGTACAAAACTTTCAGAGTGGTTTCTCTCTCTGTGGCCTCTTTGGCCTCGATCATTGGGAGTCGCGAGTCTCAGGCAGCGCTGCGCACTTGAAGATCATGATCACCGAGCGATATCTGTCAGGCCTGCGGTCTGGTCCGGTCGGGCCTGGTCCACCCCCTGCTCACTTACGTTCTTTAGCGACCCTCTTCTTAATTCGTCTCGCCAGGCGCACTCTGCTTTTTTTCCCCACACCCAGTCCTGCCCGGACCGCGGGTGGTGCCTTTCGTGCGAAATGTCAAAACGTCAACCCCTTCATTGTTCATCATTCCCCTCTCCCTTTGCACCTCTCCCCTCCACTACCACGCTTCTTTCATTCCTTCTTTCTTTCTTTCTCCGCTCACCTTCTACATCTGTCTTCCCCTGTCTCAAGCCACCACCAACGCCCCCCCCCCCTCCCTTACGCGTACGTGCGCGCTTTCTCTCTCTCTCTCTCTCTCTCTCTCTCTCTCTCTCTCTCTCTCTCTCTCTCTCTCACACACACATACACACAGCTCCACATCTCCCCCCACCCCCGCCCCACGCCACAGCTAGTTTCACTCAAGCCGTCCGCCCGCGGGACGAGGGGATGTTCACCCGCTCGAGTCATCGCGACTCATCGCGACTCATCGCGCAGCACGAGTGTCCGTCTCGGACAGGACCGGGCGGGAGGTACTCGTAGCAAATGGCGCGTTGGCGCGTATCCTCGCCTGCAGTCGGTTCTTGTTGCACCTGCAGCGGTAACCCTATGCTGGCCATGGTGGTGCTCCATGAGTGCGACGAGGACCGAGGTATATGTATGAAAGTGATCTTCGGAATCGGTTGGCAGCCGTGTCCGCGGCTCCTCCATGTCGGGGTGAAGAGGCTGGCCCAGCGCGCTAAGGGGCGCAGCCACGGGCCGGGCCACGCGCAGCGCCCTCCCACCTCAGACCCTCCCATCCCAACCCATCCCAGGCCTACAATAAAAGTTGGTGTGAGTCGACTACAGGTCGGAGCTAATTGAGCGGGAGGAGGAAGAGGAGGAGCGGGGGAGGGGGAGGAGAATGAGAATGCGGAGGCGGAGGAGGATGACGATGACGAGAAAGAAGGATGGAAGGGGGAGGAGGACGATGACGAGGACTGGGATCTGGAGGGAGCAGGAAGAGGACGCGAGGTATGTGAAACAGAGGGTTGTAGGAGTGCCGATAGAGGCAGGAACACAGGGAGAGTGAACGGCTGGGAGGAGAGATAGCGTGAGTCCGATGAGTGTGAAGAGGGGCGAGGAAAAAAGGCGTGGGGGGGGGGTGTCCGTCAGGTGGACAACGCGGGGTTGCGACAACTGCGACAACGGTGGACCGGGTCAAAGTCGCAGGTAGTCGTGAAACCCGCGGCGCTGCGCGGCGGCCCGAGTCTGGAGTCTGGAGTCCCGACCGGAGCCCGGTCCCGGTGAGTCCCTCAGGAGGAGGAGGAAGAGGAGGAGGAGGAGGTAGGAGGTACAGCAGGCAGCTCACACCCCTTCGCCTGCCCTCCCTTCTCCCCCACCCGGACCCCCGCGGAGAGCAGACCCGACCGACTCGACTGTTTCCCCAACAGCTTACCAACATTCATAATCCCGAGATGGAGCTCATCGGGCGCCATCGTAGTGGTAATAGTCGCTCAACCTCTTCCCCCTGCCTGCCCGGTCCCCTCCCCTCGCGTCCGCTGCGACAGCTACGACGGTGAGCCCCGCCGAGCTCACCTGTAAGTCACAATGCAAGGACAAACGGTTACTCCTCACGTGTAGGGGGTAGAGGGGGGGGGGGGGGTTAAATTTCAGGTCAATAGGTAGCGAGTATTTGAACCCGCAGCACTTGAGGTACCACCAGGACCGATAAAACCTCAAGGCCGACGCGGCGCTGGGGCGCACCGGGACGAGCCGGTGGAGAGGGGTGGGGGAGGCTGAGGACGCGAGGGGGGTCTCACGTAAACACAATATGTTCCGTTTCGTCCCTTTGACTTGAAACAAGGGCGCCTTGCCCAGCCCGGACCACCCCCTTCATACCCCCAACCGCCCGACACACACCCACTAACACACACACACATATACACAGGCACAGCCAGGGGACCGCTCCGCTAGTTGCAACCACAGGGGCCCCGCCCCGCCCCGCACTGGGTCGCTGAGCATCAATAGGGGTGAGCCCGCCCCGCCCCGCCCCGCCCCGCCCCGCCCCGCCCCGCCCCGCCCCGCCCCGCCCCGCCCCGCCCCGCCCCGGTCCCGCTGCACCCCACCACCAGTGCGTGTGCGCGGCGGCGCTAGGGGACTCGGTTTGCTGAGCTCTGCGCGCGACCGACACGTGTTTGCTTCCGATATTAGTGTTAATTCTCACTCCCCCCCCCCTCTTCCTGCGGGAGCCCCCTCCCCTCCCCGCGCTGTCGCACACACATTCCCTCCCTGCTGGGCGCCCCTTCTTTCTCCTCCGGTCCACCGCCTTCCTACTTCCCACTTCCCCACCCCTCTCCTCACATCTCGATTGAAAACTGCTCCAAAGCTGCATCTCGATCAAATCTTTGCATATTTTTACTGCCACAAGTTTCGTGATGCAATTTTTTTTTATAGTTGTTCTCCCGCGTTGTGCTTGTATTTATTGAAACGCAACGAGTTTGGCTGTGGCCGGTCGGTACAGTGAGTTAGCCGTAAAAAAAAAATATAATAATAAAACTTGAGGTCTTTCGTTGGATTTTAAAATCCAACCAACCGCCTCGCATTCCTGTTGCCGCCTGGTCCATGGCAGTCCATGGAGCGGTGCAGGGGAAGGTTAGCCGCCTGCGCCTGAGTGCCAATGTTCACTTTTAAGGGCCCCGCCCCCGCCCCGCCCCAGCCCTACCCCACCACGCCACTTGGTCCCGCACTTCCACGCATTGCAGTTCTTCCTCTCTTCGCTTCTGCTCCTATCCGCAGCAGTCTACTCTCATGTCCTCGGCTGCCATGAGCCGCGGCGGCCGGCGGGGACCTAAATGCATGACCTACCCCAATGCAGCGGGCCGACTGACTTACTGGCGCGGCGCGGCCGTCTGCCGACTGATTCAGAAGATCGCTCTCATCTCTCCGTCCTTGTTGCACCTACAGCGAGGGGTGTGGAACAGGCCCAAAAAGTGTGCTCATGATTGCGTCTCCAGACAATACAGACAATACGAGACAATATAACAGATTTGAATTTTTTGACCAAAAATGAGCTCTATTAATAGGAAAGTACAATTTTGTCTCCAGAAATGTTGAGATTTTGTGCACATCACCAGCTTGGGACAAATTTGTCAAATTTTCTGAGACAACTTGTCCAAGTTGGGATACGTATTGTACCCTTAAAAGTGTTACAACTTGTCCCAAGCAGCTGATGAGCACAAAATCTCTACATTTTGGGGGGACAAAATTGTCCTTTCCCATTTAGTGTGTGCTCTTTAGAAAGAGATTTCATCGCCAAAAGGCCAAAAGACTAATAATGACATCAGGCGTGGGCTAACAGGTCGTAATGTTTAATTTTTCTTCAAAAACGCTGAAAATGTAAACTTTACTTTTAATATTCAGTCCGAAATTGTCACGTTGTTGGGTATATTGTCTCACCGGGCGTAGACGAATTGTTTCAAGATCCTCACTCATCGATCTGCAGCGGTGCCCCATGCTGGCCATGGTGATGCCCCGTGCAACGAGGACAGAGGTTAGAAAGCGATCCTCGGAATCGCGTGGATGACCATGAGACTAGAGCCGCCATGGCCAGAGGAAGAGTGGCCCAAGTATTTACCAGTGCCATCTAGCGCCTGGCTCGCTAATCAAAAATTATTTTAATTTAGTTTTTGTTGGGGGCGAAGGATCTGTTTTGCTGGCAGTGTCGGGTGTACCGCAGGGTTGGCAAATGCCGTGTGTTTGACTGTCCTTCTGGGGCATGGCCGGGCCGTGGTGGTCCTCCCCAGGCGGTCCCACCCAACCGCGCCCCGCCCCACCACGCCCCGCCACGCCCCGCCACGCCCCGCCACGCCCCGCCACGCCCCACCACGCCCCGCGAGGTCCCTGAAGCAGAAGCGCAGACGGGAAGAAAGGCGGAGGGGAAGGAGCGGAAGGGAAGGCGCAGGAGTCAACATTGGGCCACTCGTACCTCTCTCTCTCTCTCTCTCTCTCTCTCTCTCTCTCTCTCTCTCTCTCTCTCTCTCTCTCTCTCTTTTTCTCTCTTTCTCCATCCCACCTTCTCCCTCTCTCTCTCTCTCCGTTAACATTTCTCTCTCTTACGTCCCTTTCCGGTTCCACTCCGTTGGCGGTACCCCCCAGTTCAATGGCTCAAATGAAGAAACAAAAATTAAAGTGAAAGTCAGGTTTAGTATTGAATACATAGAAACACGACCAAAACCATCCAAGCTTCCCCGCCCCGCCGCGCGCACGACCAGGCTCCGCTGGGCTGTGCCGAGAGCTTCCTGTCCCCGCCCCAACCTCACCCTCTCTGCCTCCTACCACTTCCAACCTCCCTCTCTCCCCACAAGGCCGAGTGATAGTGAAGCCAGTGTTTTAAATTTACCTCCTTATTACATTTGTGCAGGTGACATTAAATTACCTGGCAGATAAGAGGCTTACCGCCACCCGTCTCACTTTCCCCCTTGTTCCTTCTGCTCTCATTTCTCTCTCCCCGCTCCACCCCTCTCCGTGCTGCTCCGCCCCTTCCCGCCGCCTCGCCACCTCTGCCGCTCGCGCTCCCCTGCTTCTTTCCTCTCTTACCTCCTCCACCCTCACCCTACTCTCTATTGTCCTCTATCTTCCGATCGCGGGCGACACAGTTTTTGGAACGCACAGCGGGAGGGCCTGCTTCATTGGCTGCGAGATTTAGGCACAGGAGATAGTGCTTCTGTATTTCCATATGTATATATACTTTTTCAGAAAAACTGAATATAACGCGTTGTTCCTTCCTTCTGCCCTGCGTGATCCTAGCTCCAGGTTCATAGGACCACCCCTCGAGAGCCGCGGGAAACTCGCACTTCCGGATCTGCGGTAGCGACATGCGGTTTAAGGCTCGCTTATTAGTGATTCTGAAAACCCCAGCCAGCTAGCCGCCCACTGCAGTACTTCCAGCCGGAAGCGAGCGGGGATGTCCGGTCACTTAGCGGCGCCGCGCCCGCCGCGCCAAGCCCCACCGACACCCCTTTTATTTCCATGCGTCTGGAGTCTGCTGGAGGGCCGGAGCCGGAAGTGGGGCGAATCCGTGCGCGGTCTGAAAACTGTGGCAAAAACTCCCGAGGGGGAAACAACGCTGAATTTTTGTGTACAAATTTTGTGAATTTTTAAATTTGTTTGTAAATATTTGCTTGTATTTATTACCTACATTTTTGTGAAATTTTGTGAATTTTCCTAAATTTTTCTTAATTTTCCAGAATTTTCCTTAATTTTCCAGAATTTTTCTTAATTTTCCAAGATGTTTCTTATTTTCTCTTAATTTTCCTGAATTACGTTGTGTGCAAAAAATTTTGAGTTTTTTCCCCGTCGAACCCTCGCAGCTTCTTCACCAATGCCTCTTCTTCTTCTTCAGACTGCTAGTGTTACTCCGTGACGCGCGCGTTGCTGTTCGGCTTGCAGGTGCCGAGCAGTGCAGCGCGATGCCGGGGCTGGCCCGAGGGCTGGCCCAGGCCGTGGTGCTGGCCGTGGCGCTGGTGCTGGCCCCCGGCCCCGCCTCAGCCGAGATGCAGTACCAGGACCGACCCGAGCGGGCAGCCATCATGGACCAGGTCAACACCTGCCCGGCGGAGTGCTTCTGCCTGTCCAAGAGCGAGGTGAGTGCATTCCCTGCACAGCCGCGTTCCGTGGCTCCTGTGCGAACAACTTTCGCGATTTCTCTCTCTCGCTCTCTCTCTCTCTCTCTCTCTCTCTCTCTCTCTCTCTCTCTCTCTCTCTCTCTCTCTCTCTCTCTGGCTTACACTTGCGATCCCTCTCACTCGCGGACACGCACTGGAGGGTAGGCAGCGAAAGGGGCTCGTTACGAATTTGCCGAGAGACATATTGAATGTCTGCCCCCCCCCCTCCGCCTTCCTACTCCTCTACCCGTCTTACCCCCTCCTCCCGCCCCTCTCGATGGGGACTCTCTTTTGGCAAGCACCATTGCGCCTTTATCCCTCCATTTCTTGGCGGCCCGGCCCCGCCGTCGGTTCACCCTTTCAGCCATTTGTTCTCTCCACCTCTACATCTCAACTCAACGCCCGCGCGCCCGCGCGCCCGCGCCGGCGCCCCCACCTCCCAGGCCCGCCCCCCGCCCCTCCCCGGAGCTATGCGCGCCACTCGGGCCGATCTGTCTCCCGACGCCCTCTCCTCCCCCTACTCCCACGCGCCCTCAGTTTCCGAGCAGTATATTCGCAATTTTTGTCTTTCTCTCTTTTTTTTTAAGAAAAAAAAAATGAGAAAGAAACTTGGGACTGGAATACTATAACTACTACCTCAATTGCAGTAAAGTAAAAATAACTTACGTCGGACATGACTGTAAGCGTGAATAATGGTTCGTTGGGTTCACGTCAGCGTGTCCGGCGCGGCCAGCGCCGGTCAGGCTTCCGAGGGATGGAGTAAAAACTGACAGCGAGGGGGGCTCAGGCGGGCAGCAGCAGGCTGCCGTGCCGGAGCTGCACAAGACAGGACCTATGACCTCCAGCAGCACACCCCGGGCCCGCGCCACCCCGGACCCCCCGGCCCTCAATGCGACCCCATCAGCCCCTCCGCACCGCACCGCACCGCACCGCACCGCCCACCCCCTCGACCCAACACGGAGTCCCCGGCGACGACGGGTTAGGAAGACTAAGGGACGGATTCGGCTAATTTGGATTACGGAAAAGGAAGTAGTTGTCAGTCCTAACGGGCAAGGAGGGGCGGGGTATGGGAGGCGAGGGGCTCCTGCTCCTGCTGCTGCTCCCGCTGCTCTCAGGGACTCCCCTGACGGTTGGCGGTGGCATGGCGGCGCGGCGGCGCAACGAGACTGGAGCGGTGATTTAATTTCAAGGGAGTCGCGTTGGGTCGGCGCAGCGCGCAGCGGCAGGGGAGGACTGCTGTCCCCGCCGTCATCAGCGGCGGCAGCAGGGCAGCAGAGCAGCAGCAGCGGGTCGGCTCGGCTCCTGTCCCGGCGGGGAGGCACGGAGAGGTGGCCACACCGTCCCGTTCCGTCACACCGTTCCGTCACACCGTCCCGTCACACCGTCCCGCCGCCGCCCAGCCATCAATCACACCGTCACACACCATCACACCGTCACACACCCGAGCCCGAGGGTGAGATCACTTCGAAAAATCATTGTTCGCAGCTTCCCAAAAAAATCATTAAAAAAAATTCAAACCAATTATAAAGAAGAGAGATACAGAAATATATCCGAAATATCTAAAAAATAAAATAAATAAGAAACCGAAATAGAATTGGAAAAAAATCAGAAAGGGGGGTAAAAGATCAAAATTTATCAAAAATTGACAGAAATTTTTCTTGAAAAACCAAAAGAAAAATCAGAATAAAACATAAAATAAAAAAAAAATATAACAAAACTTTAAAAAAAAATCATGGTACACATTTTGTATGAGTGATTTCCCCCCCCCCCCCCCTTTGATCACACCGTCACCTCGTCACGCCGACACATTGTCACACTGTCACTTCGTAACACTGTCACTTCGTCACACTGTCACACTGTCGAGCTATCGAGCTGTCGAGTATCACGGAAGCGCGGAGGGGGAGGGGCAGGACGCGTCGCGGAACCGGACGCCTCCCCCGTCGGATAGTTCGCAGCGAGCAGCGGCGAGTGTTAACGGTGTTAACAGTCCTCGCGGGCAGTTTATCACGGCGTACGGGAAGCGAGGGGGCTAAGAAAAGAGAGGGGCGCGGGAGGAGGGAGAGAGAGAGAGAGAGAGAGAGAGAGAGAGAGAGAGAGAGAGAGAAGGGAGAGAGGAAGCGAGGAAGAGCGGGGACGGGTGGGGGGCGCGGGCCTGCCGAGTAATTTGTTCCACAGCGTCTCATCAGGGGTCTTGGCGAATTGAACTGTCGGGCTCCTGCGCACACACGCACACACGCACACACACACACGCGCGCCCGCGCGCTCCCTCACGCTCACGACGGTGAGGATAAAAACTCCCGCGGCGCGTGGTCGGCGCCCCCTGCTGTAGTGCCCCGCCCTGGCCAGCGCCGGTGCTGCGGTACGGGGCGCGAGGCGCGAGGGTGGGGCGCCGCCGCCGCCGGGCTGACGACGGGGGATCCGCGGGGCTGCGGGGCTGCGGGGCTATCCTTGCACAACGCTCCCGCACCGCACCACGCCTGTCCCCGCCGACAAGGTCCACCCGAGCGCGCCTCCCTCGTTACACATCTCCCTACACCTCAGCGTCGCATTTAATTTCGTCCACCTCCTCCTCCCCTTTGTCAGGATGTGTGTGACTTGTTGAACGCTTCGCCGCGCACTGACCCACCCGCACGGACCGGCCCCACCACGCCACGCCTCGCCCTCTACTACGCCCCCGTGACCTTCAATACCCCTCATGGACTATGCATGGCGCTCGTTGAACGGCCGCCCCCACCCTATATCCCCGTTGGGGCTGACGCACTGCCGCCACCTGGTCCCGCCCCTGTCGGCCCCTAACTCAAAGGAGAGCGCCGTGCCGAGCGTGGGCGGGGCCGGGGCCTGCGCTAACGCCACCGTGTAAAAGTCCTGCGCCCCCGCAAGGGAACGCTTTCAACTGTCACTTCTCACTGCCCCCCCCCCCCCCCCGCCCCCCGATGGCCAACCCATTTCCTCCCCCCCTCCTCTGGCCTAGCACGAGGGGAAACAACTATCAATTTTAATGTACAGATTTTGTACAGTTTTGTAAATTTTTGTAGACTTTTTCTGCGATTTTGGCTCAATTTTTCCTTTTTTTGTGAATTTTTTTCTAATTTTGTTAAAAATCGTTCTGCACTTCTCTGCGTTTTTCTGAATAAAGAGGTGTACAAAAATTTCAAGAGTTCTTTCCACCTTGTGACGTGCAGGTGCTGTGCAACACGGGTGGGCTGACCAAGATCCCCCTGGACGAGCTGCCGGCCTCGGTGCAGCAGCTCAGCCTGCACCGGAACAGCTTCTCGCACATCAAGACGGAGGCGTTCGCCGGGCTGCGCATGCTGAGCAACCTCTCGCTCGACTACAACAACATCACGACCATCAAGCCGTTCGCCTTCCGCGGGCTGCCGCGCCTGCGCGAGCTCTCCATCCAGCACACGCCGCTCGCCGTCATCTCGAGCTTCTCGTTCGCCGGGCTGCAGGGCGTCGAGGTCATCCGGCTGTGCCACAACCGCATCCACCGGATCGCCGGCGAGGCGTTCGCCGGCACCAGCAACATCAAGTGGCTCGTGCTCGACAAGAACCCGCTCAAGGTGAGGCGACTCGCAACACCTCTCAACAAAGGATCGGAATGTTTTCTTAATTTTGCTTTAATTTTCTGTAGTTACTATTTTTTTTCTCACTTTACTAAATTTTTAAAGATTAATAATTACATCAGATAAATGTATTTGAATGTTTCTTTATTTTTATTTTCAAATACAATCTCAATTTTATTTTATTTTTTTAATTTATTTTTTTTTTGTCTTAGTGCTACACTGGTAAAGGTCGCCTTGATTTGTTTTCACTTTGATCGCAGGTGGTGCAGAGCAAGGCCTTCTCCGGGCTGACGGTCGTCAAGCACTTCATCCTGCCGTCCGGCGTGGGCGCCATCGAGCCGGACGCTTTCAACGGCATGGACCACGTGGGACTGTTCCGCCTCGCCTACATGGACCTGGCCTCGCTGGACGCGCACACGTTCCGCGGCCTGCGGCACGTGCACCTGCTGCTCGTGCAGGTATGCGGCCAGGAGAAAAAAATAAGGTTTTCAATTTCAAAAAAGAATTTGTGAAAACCGCGAAATTTGAATTGATCGGCCTTTTTGTGCAGGACTCGGACCTGGGGGTAGTGCGCGCACGGGTATTCGAGGGCATGGCGCACGTCCTGGACATCGTCATCAAGAACAACAAGATCGACGCACTCGAGGAGTTCCACCTGCTGCACGCCAACCAGGTCAAGAACCTGCGCTTTGAGGGGAACCACCTGCTGCAGAATCCTGCCCCGGGTAGCGTCGTCATCCAGGTGAGAGAAAAGGAGGAGGCAGTTTTTTTAGGTTCTTTTTTTGCCCTCTACTTTTCCGTTTTCTTTCACGAATATCCCCCGCCCCCGCCGCTATCTCCCATCTGAATGTACCTATGCGTTTCTTGGTCCCGGTGCTCCTCGCTTCGCGTCCTCCAGATCGGCGGCAACCTGAGCGTGTCCAAGAACCACTTCCCGTGCGACTGCCGGCTGCACGGCGTCCTGGCCGGCCCGCTCGCCCGCCAGTCCACGCTCGACTTCCGGTCGCACAACTTCTGCATCAAGCCGCTGCACGTCAACGGCCAGACCATGAGCGCGATGGACGCGGTGGACGCGGCCGCCCTGGCGCGCTGCCCGGAGGCGGCGCTGGTCCGCAGCAGCACGGAGCCGGTCCGCGGTGGCTCCGGTGGCGGCTCCGGCTCCGGCTCCGGCTCCGGCTCCGGCTCCGGCCGTGCGGGCGGCGTGGGCGCCAAGGCCGCGACGGAGGCGGGGGTCGAGGGCAGCGAGCCCGCGACCTCCTCCGGCACCGGAGTGCTCACCACCTCCTCCCTGCTCGGCGTCGTCCTGGTCAGCTGCGCCGCCCTGGAGAGGTGATGGGTGGCGCGGCCCACCCGCCCACGCCCTCGTCCCTACGGCGGCGCCGGGTGCCTGCCGCGGCACTGGCGGTAAAAGTGCGAACTAGATAAGGTGATTGGACGAGAATACTCAGTGAGGACTCGGGTGCTCAACCAACCCTATGCAGCCCCCTGGGCCACTGTGCGTGTAGACCGTGTCCCTGGGCGGGGTTTCGTAGTGTGCATGAACATTGTCACGTCATGTTAGAAAATGAAGCTCGCTCCGAGCAACTTGTTTTGGTCATGTCATAAACTTCAGTGAAACAGAGCTCGAGCTCTGATCCTGATCACGTTTTTCTTAATGAAGGAACGTTCACGTAGAGTCTTTAAATGCAGATTACGGATTACGTTTATTGATTGCCGGAGTACTGAAAGAGTGACTGCTGGGTAAGATAAAACATTTATAGATCTTGCACAGTATATTTTGTGTTTGGTAGGTGGAAAGAAAAAAAAAGTTACCACTTTGTCATAGTGTCCGCAGACATCGTAATTTACCGATGAGACGCGTGTCCTTGAACGTAGGTCAATTGTACATACATATAATGCACAACGTCAGACATAAAAAATGATGTATACCTAACCGTTAATCCACTCGCCAAAATCCAATGTTTGCAACGATAAGCAGGTGTGTGATATATATTTGACACGTTTTGTCTTAGTTGTTTAAATAAAGGTTATCGTTCGTTGAATTGTTTCCGCTAATGGTGTCGCCCCGTAGAGACGCCGTCCCGTCCCGTCCCGTCCGAGGCGTTGTCCTCCTCCATCACGTATGCAGTGCAGGTCAGCGCGAGGTGCTCGCGTCCCGCCACGCCACGCCACGCCACGCCTCGCACACACGATCCCTGTACCGGCTGATTCACTTTGCGCGCCTCCGCCTCCGAGACGCGCCTCCTCGTCTATCCATCTCTCTCCAACTCGGTGTACGGCGCGCGCTGCCGGCGCCACCCGTGGCCTCGAGAGCGACAGAGACGGTGACAGAGAGGGCGGTAACGGACGCACGGCCGGGCCGGGCCCTCCTCGTGGAGTCGTATCGCTTATCTTGTTTTCAGAAAGAGAAGAGAAAGGGATAAAAATAAAGCATCTCTCTCTCACGCTCTCTCTCTCTCTCTCTCTCTCTCTCTCTGCGTCTCGCACCGTTGCGACTGGTGGCCGACACTTTGGAATAAAAAGGGACGGAGCCTGGGGGGGAGGAAAGGGGTGAGTGGAGGGGGAAGGAGCGTAGGGGTAGTCCGCCACGCACACACACGTGCGTGTGTGTGTGAGTAGAGGTAAAGGGGGTGGGGGGGGGGGGTAGAGGGGCTGGAGTGCGAAGTGTTATTGAGGAAATAAAGACTGATTACAAGACTAGCGCAGATACCCTAGCCTTGCCCGGGCCCGGCTCGGACCTGGAGGGTGGCGCGGGCTGTGTGCCCACGTGCAGGAGGGGTTGCGGGTTAGAGGGTGGCTGTTGCGGGGCGGGGCGGGGCGGGGGAGGCCCTCGCTGCTGCAGGCAGGGTAGACGGAGCGTGTTGGCTTGTAGTGGGTTGACGCAAAATTGCGGTGCGGAAGAGAGAAACAAAATGGTGCTCGGCTAAGGATTCCTTGAGTATTCAATGGGGTCGCGGTCGGTCCGAAGTGGTGACGTGGCACAGCCCGGGAGCGCCAGGGGGCAGGGGTAGGTTTTCTTAAATGGTTGCTCTCGTCAGCTTCTCTCTGGCTCGCTGTGCCCAGGGCGGGGGAAACCGTTGGCTCCCTGCGCCCTGCATTTAGGTGTTTAGCGTTCGTGTCATGTCTGCGGAATCACGGCCAGTCGGGGAGGCTGGTAGTGGAGGTGGGAGGCAGAGGAAGGTCGGACTGACCTGCGTCGGAACAGCTTATGACCGCTCCGCGCGGTGCGGTGCTCGGCTCGCGCTGTCGGGGCGATTTGAGTTCGCGTGGCTGAGGAGAGAGGCGAGCAGGGAGAGGGGCTCATCCCGGCTATCAATTCCAAGTCGACCCACCCGGGAAACAAAACTGTGACTATAAAGCAGTGATCAGCGTAAACCGTACCCTCTCCCCCTCCCCCTCCGGTCCGGTCCGGCCTCCGCTCGGGGAGGGGGCCTAAGCGGCGGACGGCGGCGCGGGGCGTGGCGGGGCGTGGCGGGGCGTGGCGGGGAGGGGGCCCTGTAGGGTTGTGGGGCGTTCTGTCCCGGGTCTCCGGTCCCGCTTGGCCCCTCTAATGACCTGTGACCGCCCCGCCCTGCCCCGACCCCGGCCAGGGTCCCGGCCCGCCACGCACCGCCACGCCCCAGTCGTCCCACGGCCACTAAAGCCCGTCCAAAGCAACGAGCTACTGCACCGTAAAACAGTGTCCGCCCCACCCCACCCCACCCCGCCCGGCCGCCCCGTACTCTCCCAGGTGATGAAGTATGGCGCCGCGCCGGACACGGCCGCCACCAAACGCGAGATTGCTTAAAATTTTGCATCATTCACTTTGACAAACGCTAAGTCTTTTATTTTTCCTCGCAACTTGTCCCGACGTGGTCCCGGTTGTGGTGGTGGTGTCTTACACGATCCTCCCCCCCTCCCCTCCCCTCCCCCAGCAGCTAGCCGACGACAAGCCGGCTCCAGCGGCTCCAGTACAGTAGTCTCATCACGTAACACATTCCAGCTTGTGACAGTGAGCAAGTCCTGCCCCGCCCAGCCCCACCCAGCCCCGCCCCGCAAGGAGCCACCGTGCTCCTTGGATCACCCCGGACGAGGCGGGGGCGCGGCGGGGCGCGGCGGGGTGCGGAGGCAAGGTCCCGCAGGTAAGACAGTTTCAGCTCGGCCTAACTGTCCTGCGCCACAGGCCTGCGCCAGTCACTGGGTTCAAATTCGAAGTCAAAAAGTCACACTGCCCTATTTTATTTTTTTTTATTTTTTATTTATTTATATTTTTTTTCTTACCGCTGGACCGTTTTGTTGCGTTTTCCGTCATTTCTTTTTGCCGCTTCCGCACTCCATTGCTGCAGCTTTCTCCCTGCCCCCTGGCCGAGTATGGCATGAGAGGGCGTATGGATCTGCTGAGCTGGACGACCCGCGAGGGGTGATTCCGCAGAGTAGTTGCGTCTCTCTGTCCCAGTCGCACTCATGTAACTCGGCCATAAGGAGCAAGAGAGAGGACATCCTGCTGCTGGTCGGGCCGCGGCGCAGGGGCCGCGCCACGCCGCGCCACGCCACGCCTCGCCACGTGCTTGCACGTGCATATCATGCGTCTCAGGGTAGGGCGGGTGATCTAGGTAGGGCGGGGTGGGGTGGGGTGGGGTGCGGCGGGGCCGGGCGGGGCGAAGAGGCCTGGGGTAGTTCGCGGAGGCGTTCCCGATACACGTAATACATGTTGAGCGGATGCTGAGCAGCGCCGTGTGAAGTCATCCCTCCCGCCGCGCCCCACCCCGCTCCGGGCTGACGCCTCTCTGGAAGGGCTGGTAGGTACCCTCCTGTGTGGGGTGTAAAGGCACAACTGTTTTAATGCAGTATACTTGTTCTAGCTTTTGCTCGCAGGCTGATAACTTTCAGATTTTTTTAAGAAAACACCGTAATGAAATTTCGATGTTGGTGTGACGGAACGCGGTGACAACCGTATGAGGCTGAAGAAGAGTCGCGAGGGAAGGGAAGGAGTGAGTAACGGGGAAATGGAAGGTGTGTGTGTGTGTGTGTGTGTGTTGCAGCAGTGGGCAGGGGAGGAGAGGGGTCTACTGGAGTGCGAAGCGCCATGTAGTAAAGCTCAAGGATTGCAGTCGGTGGGTGGGCGGGTGGATGTAGCAAGCTTTGTGTTGGCAACACGCGCCAAGTAGAAATGTTCCCGATCCCTAAGGGATTCCCTGTCCCTCCCTCATCTCTCACGCCTCTCCTCCCTCCCCCCCCCCTCATCTTCCGGTCACCTACGGATGGGCCACGGGGTGAGCGGCGGGTGGGGAGAGTGGCAGGGAGTTGCGGAAGAAGGTGGAGGATAAGTGGTGGAGGAGGAGGGGAGGAGGAGGGGAGGAGGAGGGGAGGAGGAGGGGAGGAGGAGGAGGAGGAGGAGGAAGGTTGGGAGTGGAAGCTGAGGGGAGGGGGGGGGGGGCGCCGCAGCAGCGCAACACGGTAGCAAACTTTCTGCTAATTAAATCTGCCTGCTTGCGCCACGTTGTCGAGTTGCGTCTAGGAGTGTAAGGCGCGGGAATGCACGCGGCAGAGTGTCGATTTCGGAGTCGAAGCTCGAAAGCAAACGCACCGATCCCGTAGGAATGATACCGGGTGATTTGAAATCATCTTCGAATAACATATGCATTTCCGCCCCCTTTTACTGATATCGCACTCGGCTATTTACCGCGCCACCCCGCGCGAACCACCCTATCAGATTGTCCAGGCAGGGTGCGGGAAGGGGGAAGGGGGTTATGGGGGTGGGCGCAGACTCTCCATTACCACGCCCCCCGCCCCGCCCTGCCCCACCGCGAACCCCTCTCCCCTACCACGACCCCCCACCGCTCTTACCCCTCGGGGGAAACGGCGGTGGACATTGAACGGGCCCCGTGAGACTCATCCGAAACAAATGACACGTCCGTCCCGTCGCGAAACGTCCCATCCCATTGAGGCAGGTGGGCGTCGCATGAGCAACGTGCGAGAGAGTTTGTGGGCGGACGGCAGAGGTGGGGAGGCGTCAGGGGCAGGAGAGATGGGTAAAGGCAGATCCACACACTGAGATAACGGGAACAATTACTCACGGTCTTGATAGTAACTCAAACGAAGGGGTGTGGCGCGTATCAAAAATTAACACAACTGTAGAAAAGGAAAGAAAAATCTCAAGGATAAAGACCACGAGGACTCAAGGATGAGTTGCAAAAAAAGGATTAATAAACAGATGGCAAGGTGGTTGATAACTGTGGAACGGAAGTCTGCGGGCGGGACAGGGAGAGGCTCGGGGAGAGGTAGAGCAGAGGCAGAAACGGGAGCAGGTGACCCTGTGTAATGGCAAACGGGGTGTGCACATCGTTTCAGCAGTGCAAACATATTACACCAGGAAGGGCAAGATTCGTGAGGCGCGCCGTGGGACGGTATGGGAGGGGGGGGGCACAGGTCGATTTGCTGGTCAAATAAAACACACGGCTACCGCCTGTGAGACTGCGGGTAGGCAACCCCGCAGGGCAGGGCTGCGCGGTATGGGCCGGGGTTGCCTACCCGGCAAGGCGTGCTGCCCAGCGCAGGTGGTTGGCTCTCGCTCGCTGCTGCCGCTACTGCTTCTTCTTTCTCCCCTGGAGCCGAGCCGAGTGCAAAGTCTGAGGAGGCCTTATTAAGCGCGCCTTGGTCCACCTGCTTGGCATGCAAGGCGCCGGCGGGAGCGTGGCAGGGCTTGGCTTTCCCTGGCCAATCGCACGTCCTTGCTCCTCCAAGCCGACGCCTTGCCACGCCAGCCCGACGAGTCACGAGTTCACTATTCGGCTGTCAGCCCATAGCAGTCCAGTGCACCTGAGCTTGCGCCTGAGTCGCGACCTTGCAGGCAGCTACGCCCCTTCCAGATAGCTGGAGTTGGCCTTCACTGGACGATATTTACCGGGTGAGCGTGCAAACCATACTCGACAGTCTTCCCGTATCATAGTGCATCACTTTTCTTTTCTCCTAAGGAAAAAATAAAATCAAGTATCGTGACTCATCGGTGGGCCACTCCTTCTGACCTCGTGGCGCGCGGCCTGGGGAGTTTTGTTTCTCCGCTCCGAGTGGCTCGACTTTACAAAGTCTACGGGCATCCGGGGCCTTCTCACGGCAAGTCGAGAGAAAGAGAGAGAGGAAAAGTGCGCCTGGTAACCCCAGACAAGACACACGCGGCCGAGCGGCTGCTGTCCTGTGGGTAAGCGGCTTACGTCCATCGCTCTCTCTCTCTCTCTCTCTCTCTCTCTCTCTCTCTCTCTCTCTCTCTCTCTCTCTCTCTCTCTCTCTCTCTCTCTCTCCCAGCTTCCCTCCCTTCCTCCCTCCCTCCCTCTCCACCCTTCTCACACGATGTCCGTACTTGTTCGTATTCGTTTTACAATCATCAGCCATCCAAAAAAATGTAACGACCACCTTTTCCGAAATAATATGCATTTCCCAACGTTGCGGTGGCCCGCTTGGCTCCAGTATTTCCAGCGGGTGCTAACAGGCGCCGCCAACGCGAGCAGTGCGATAGAGAGCGCGAGAGGTGCGGAAAGAGACTGGCCTCCCCCCTCCCTCCCTCCCCCACCCTGGTCTGGAGAAATCCTTGCTCCCGCCCAGAAGCCTCTGCCTAGTAATCCTGAGAAGAACAGGTGAGGGTTGATACCTGGGCTTAGACTTGGCTAAGCCTGCTCGCCTCCGGGGAGGAGAGGTAGGGGGGAGCTTGGGAGGGAGTGGAGAGAGGCAAAGGGGGATCGCATTGGAGATCCAGCCTGCATAGAAGAGGTGTAGCGACGATCATGTGCGTGTGAATAATATCAATTCAATACAATCAGCCCGCATGCAACGCACATATTCTACTTTTATTTATTTTTTCTTCTTCTTTTTTTCAGGACAAACAAGACATTTACAGGAAGCGGAAGTTTTCGACGAAACAGGAGCAGGCCACGGGCATCTCAAAGACCTCGATGATGGGTCTCTGGTGGGGGTTGGCCGGGTCAACGCAGAGCAGGCGCGTCGCGGCGAAGCGCTGCACGCAGGAGGACTTGTAGCACGGCGGCAGGAACTCGCACTTCTGGTTCAGGAACCTGTCAGAGGTGTTGCAATGCACTCGAGCTTTAGACAGGAAAATGAGTAAGAGTAAAATAGACCAGAACAAAGCAAAAAGCTGCTCCAGCACAATAAGTGGCCAGCTACGCTTAGCTACGCAGGCAACTCCGTTCAGTAGGGCACATTTCTAGTGCACAGCTGGGGACGTAGTCTTCATGTGATTTTAGCCGCTCTAGTCATTTCTTTCTTTCTCCCTCTCGAGCGCACTCATTGCCGGCAATGAGTTTGAGCAATGAGTTTGAGAGAGATAGAGATGACTAGAGATGCTGTTGCTAGTGATATAAAGTGCTCATCCCTACGAACAGAGAGACAGAAAGGTGGACAGACAGACGGAAATTGAATTTGATTTAATTTTCATTTTCATTATTCACAATAAGGACTATTAAGCCCCTCTGCAGTATGCAATCCGCTCTCTCGGCTTTAGTATACACACAATTTTACAATTATAGTAAAGAGACAAGACAGATGGACGGACGGACGGACGGAAGGACAGACAGACAGACAGACAGACAGACAGACAGACAGACAGACAGACAGACAGACAGACAGACAGACAGACAGACAGACAGACAGACAGACAGACAGACAGACAGACAGACAGAGTATGTTTTTCAAAGTCGATAAGGGCGGGCCTACTCACTTGCACGTCTCGACGCGCACCATCTGCGGGAACTTGTCGGTGTTGACGACGGCCACCCACTGGTCCTTCCAGTTGCGCGCCCAGCCCGGCCGCAGGTACGCCACCTCGGACTCGCACGCGAAGTGGCCGCGGTGCCGGTAGTTGTGCGTCTGGTTGTCCCTGTTGATGAGCTCCTGCGGCGAGTAGCGGTGCAGCGCGTGGTACAGGGTGTTGGCGTCGTCGTGGTACGTGTTGAGGATGTCGTGCACGCGCTCCCTGCGCAAGGGGGAGAGAGGATTCAGCAGCATAGAGCGACAGGGACAAGCAGACGAGGGGTCAACAACTTGGCATAATTCAGTGCACAGGCTTGCGGTAATCAGTTCAATATTCAAACCATATTCACCCATTTTCAGCAGTATGTCACACAAATCTCACAATATTTTAACTTTACTTAAAAACATATTACCCAAATTTAAACAAACTCAACTTGAATTTACGAATATTTCACCGATATTCATCAATATTCAACCATATCCAAGTACACGAAATCCCAAAGTCATTGACCCCTCGCAAGCAGCAGAGCGCTTCCGGTGCACGCACTCGCGCCTCTCTGTCTCTCTCGCTCTCGCAAAGAGTCTGCCTCTCTCTCTCTCACACTCAGGGAGTGCGTGCACACAGGAAACGCTTTCTGCAGG
This sequence comes from Frankliniella fusca, assembly GCA_029379305.1. Classification (NCBI taxonomy): domain Eukaryota; kingdom Metazoa; phylum Arthropoda; class Insecta; order Thysanoptera; family Thripidae; genus Frankliniella; species Frankliniella fusca. The sequence goes on along the minus strand of JAHWGI010000383.1, from coordinate 767,099 downwards.
AGGAGAGACAGAGCGCCGGCACTCACTGCGGGTAGTCCTGGTCGTACAGGCAGAAGGGCTGGCCCTGCGCGCAGCGCGGCGTCGGCGAGCGCCCCCGCATCAGGACGTCCCCCTGCGCCGCGCTGGCGGCGCCCTGCGGCACCTGCGGGGGCGCGGCTCCGGCGGCCGTGCGCCCTGCGGGTCCTGCGGCTCCTGCGTGCCCTGCGCCTGTGGGCAGCGGAGCGCGGACGATTGGAGAAAGGGTTTTGCTCGGCTGGCTGCGCCGCTGCGCCGCGCGTCGTGCCGCCTGCCTGTTGCCCGTCGCCGCCGAGACGCCCCGCTGCTTTGAATCACTTGTCTCCGCTTCATTACCCGCACCGCCTCGTTACCGACCCCGCCTCTTGGCACCGCGGCGCCGGACGTGGGGTGGACAGGCCCTGCCTACCTGCCGTCTGATTCCGAAGCTCGCTCCCGCGCCTCCATCCTCGTCGCACTCATGTGGCCCAGCCATCCCTTAACATAGGGCACCGTCACAGGTGCGACAAGGACGCAGGTGCGAGAGCGATCTTCGGAATCAGACGGATGGCGCACCTGTCCACCCGTTTTGGTTTCGGCGAGGAGGCTGAGGGAGGTCGTCGCGACAGCACGCGCGGACTTATGGTTCACGTCACTTCATGGCGGGGGCACAACAACGACAACAACCTTACCGACCGGCTGTCTTACCGTGCTGCGCGGGGCCGGGGCGCGCGGCCTCCGACACGACGAGGTTCTGCCTGTGTCCGCCGTGCGTCACGGTGAGCGGCGCCTGCGACGTCTGCGACGCGGCCGACTGCGAGTAGAGCACCACGATGGAGGGCACCTGGCTGACGGGCGGCGGCGGGGGCGGCCGCTGGGCCCGGGCCCCCAGCGCCGTCGCGAGCACGAGGACGGCGACGGCTGCCAGCCGGCCCGCGTGTCCGGGCCCCGGCCCGGGGGGAGCGTCTGTGCGCCTGGGCTGCATGGCGGCGGCGGCGAGGCGAGGCGCGGCGCGGCGCGGGCGTACGTCTGGACGGCACTGCGGCGCGGAGGAGGGCCTGGCCTGGCCGACGGTGTCCACGGGGAGGACACGGATGACCGCGTCCGGCCGCGCCCTGCCCCGCAACGCCCCGCCCCGCAGCGCCACGCCTGTTCTGACGCAAGGTGCTGCGCCACGGACCAGGCCAGGATCCGACACGGCAGTGCACTGCGGCGTGGCCCTGTGCTGGGCCCGGGTCCCGGCCTGGGGCCTGGGGTCCGTTAGGACGCGGAGCGGAAGCGCCTCGATGCAGCGTCAGGGCGGGGCACCGGCGGGGCGGGCCCACAGCAGAGATTTCTCAAGTCGAGAATGTCGAGAGAGACCTTGGTTAACGAGAGTCAAAGAGCACGAGAGCACCAAAGTTGAATTCGGTAGACAGATAAGCCCCAAAATATTAACTCGCCTGATAGCATCATATTTTTGTGGCAAAAAGACTTCCGCTCCCACTTCGTTCTTGCCGCTGAGCCGTAAAAATAGCCGGTAGATAAAACAAGAGCCCAAGTAAAAACCAATACTTCGGTCTTAAAACTGTGAAACGTTCTTTACCACTAAAAATTCTACATAAAACATTATTATTGAAATTCTTTTTATTAGGCATGAAGAGGCATGAAGATTATAAGCTATTTTAAGCATTATACACCTCGACAAAAACAAGGTATTCTTCTGCTCAGCCAGCACCGTCGAGAAAATAAATGATAATAATAATATATAACATTTTCGTGGCTGGGATTCGAACCTGGGCTTACAGGAGCACACGTCCGTAGCGCTAATCTTTAGACCACAGTCATGGTCTGCCAGCACATCTGCAAGCACCACATAGATTCCGAAGATGTTTTGGGACCAGGAGTCGATTTCGAGGAGGTTACCTCCTCGCCTCTGCTGAGCTCCGAGTAGAATTAGGCTTGGCGAGCCGCCTTTTCACGGTTTTCGCTCAAACGCGCTGCCGGGGGCTGGCGTCGAATGGGTTGCCTATCCATCCGGCGCCCATTGAACAATTCATTTTTCATCGCGTAAAAAGCGAATTTCTCGCAAACCAAGACTGGTATCGTGCTTCTGGCGACTGGAACATGTTTCACCGTGCGTAAAGAATATTCCCGATTTGTTTTGGCGTGATCTGAGACTTTCGAATTTTGGTCAAATTTCCAAAGGCTATAGCCTTTCCATTTTTAGGGATTTTGGTCAAAAAAAAATCCTCTAAATTAACGGGGCTTGTGCAGGGGAGCTCCAGTGCACCCAGAGACCAACCCCCGAGGGTGAAATCATCCGAAAACCGGCGAAAAAAATTATTAGGTCGACCGAGATTCGAACACGACAAAAGCGTCCCGACAGCCTAGATGGTTTGGGACGGGGGGCAGGGACGGTAACCACTAGGCTGTCGGTTCGCACACCTGGCGGCGATGCGAATTGGAATCCCTATCTACCGGCCTGGACAGGCCCGGCGCGGCGGAGACGACTTCCTTTACCGCCCAAACCAAGACCGGTATCGTGCTTCTGGCGACTGAAACATGTTTCACAGTGCGTAAAGAATATTCCCTATTTATTTTGGCGTGATCTGAGACCTTCGATTTTTGGGCAAATTTTCAAAGGCTATAGCCTTTGCATTTTTAGGGATTTTGGTCCAAAAATATTTTTCCTCCAAATTGACGGGGTTTGTGCACCCAGAGACCAACCCCGGAGGGTGAAATCATCCGAAAAACGGCGAAAATAAATTACTAGGTCGACCGAGATTCGAACACGACAAAAGCGTCCCGACAGCCTAGTTGGTTTGGGACGGGGGACGGGTGTGCTAACCACTAGGCTGTCGGTTCGCACACCTCTCGGCGATGCGAACTGGAATCCCTATCTACCGGCCTGGACGAGCTCCGCGCGGCGCAGAAGAATTTTCTTTTCCCTGTCACTTTTTTAGGGCCCAAAAGATGCAATCGAGGGGGTAAGCTATTTAACGCATCATACAACTCGAAGGAAAACAGGTATTCTTCTCTCCCAAGACCGTTGCTAAAAATAACAAAAAAAAACAAGGGCCAAATAGAACACAAAATGAATTTTGTGATAAGTATGGAACTCGTTCTTTACATAATTATGTGCTACAGAGGTAGGAGTGTAAAACGTGATGTGAGTCGAGTGAAGACATTTTCATCTCAGATTTCATCACAGTTCGTGTGTGCAGGGGAAGTTTATCCCGGGACACTCGCCCTTGCTCGGCTCGGGTGCTCGGGCCGCTCGGGCCTTCTTCGGCCCTCCCGCTCGGGTCCGATTGTTAGGGCGCATAAAGGAGCGCGAGCTGGCGCGAGCCGACTCGGGCTACGACTAGACTCGGGGACTTAGAATGAAAACTCGCACAAATTTTGTTAAGAGTTCTCAAAATAATACTATTAAACGTTAAAAAAGGTTCATTGCTGCAATGCAGAGGAAGGCTTCTAGCTGAGATCAGCGCAAGTTTCATGTCTGTGGGTATTGTGCTTGCTGAGATTGGAAACTCCAATTATAAGTTGGGTTATGGACTTAGAATGAAAACATTCAAAATTTGTTAAGTGTTCTCAAAATAATACTATTAAACTTGAAAAATAGTTCATTGTTGGAATAAAGACCAGCATTTCCAGTTTCGAATGGTATAACTATTATGCCTGTAGGTATTGTGAGATCTGAGATGAAAGTGTGGACAGTTAAGGGTTACACCCTACTGAGAACAATACTCGTTCTTTTCACCACTCAGGAGAGAGGTGGTGGTAAAGAACGAGTAAAAAAAAAAAAGGAAAGTGTCTGCGTCGCTCAGGCTCGAACCCGAGAGGATCTTAGCAGGTGCCCGCTGCTCTAACCACTACACCACAGACTTCTGCTGTCAGCAGCACTGCAGGGACCACATAGCTTCCGAAAATCTCTTGTTACCAGGAGCCGATTTCGAGGAGGTTACCTCCTCGCCTCTTCTGAACTCCGGGTTGAATACGGCTCGTTTCGCACCATTTTCTCTCAAACAAGCAGGCGCGGGCTGGCGTCGAATGGGTTGCCTACCAACAAGGCGCCGATTAAACAATTCACTATTCCTTGCGTAAAATGCGAATTTCTCCCAAACCAAGAACGGTATCGTGCCCAGGTCGACTCTACTGCACCCCCGGACCAACCCCCGAGGATGAAATCATCCGACAATCATCGAAAAAATAACGATGATCGACCGAGATTCGAACACGACAAAAGCGTCCCGACAGCGTAGTTGGTTTGGGACGGGGGACGGGTATGCTAACCACTACGCTGTCGGTTCGCACACTTCTTGCCGATGCGAAAAGGATTCCGTATCTACCGGCCTGGACGGGCCCGGCGCGCGCAGAAGAGTTTTCCTTTCCGAATAGGATTCCGAATTTCTCCCTAAGCAAGAACGGTATTGTGCTTCTGGCGACTGGTATATGTTTCGCAGTGCCTTCAGACGATTACCTGTGAATTTCAGCGTGATCTGAGACTTTCGATTTTTGGTCAAATTTCCATTTTTAGGGATTTTGGTCCAAAAAAAAAATTCCTCCAAATTGACGGGGTTTGTGCAGAGGGGCTCCAGTGAACCCAGATACCAACCCCCGAGGGTGAAATCATCCGAATCGATGGAGATTGTATCGGGACGCATACATTCTGGATTTCTGTATACCCGCCCACTTACGAACGACAGTTTCTCATCCTCTGTGCACTGTCTAGAACTGTACATAAGGGAGCATTATATACAGGAGACAAGCAGTATGAAAAGGTCGTCTGCTTCATTTCCCTGTGCGCAATTTCCTGTTCTGTTGACTTTATGTTATTCCCCTTCTGTGGTTTTTAGCCAAATGTTATAGTAAACTCTAAGAGAGTAGCAAATTTTGTGTATTTTGAAAACCAATGCCATAAAAATGTTTATGTATTGATTAGTTTGCGCATAATATGTCGTGTGATGCCGCCCAGCTCAGCGTAGCTCCAGAACCAGCATCTCCAAACTGTAATTTATTGATGATTGATGAAACTTGAATTGTAGAAGTTTGAATTGGAAGCAATAATAGTTATCAGTTTTGTTCTTGTAGCTAATTTCATTTTACAGTTCCTTTCAGAAGGCCTGTGCTGTTTTACAATATGTTATTGAGTAAGATTAAGCAGATGAATCGGTTGCTCCTTATTCAAGAACTGTCACAACAAAGTGCATGGGAGAAAGTTGCCAAGCAATTTGGATTGAATCCCGCCATTCATTTACAGGAGTCAGTAATTAATTCTGCCCCTTGCCATAAAACAAATATTTTATTGATGAACCAATTGCAATAATCTCTTACAGACCCTCTGCGTATAGTTTGATAAAGGCTCTCGAAAACAGGGACTGTACTGTGGAAAACCTTGAGAAATGTCTTCGTGCCTTAAATCTCCAGGCAGCTTTGTCAATCATTAGTAAGCCTGGTAGGTCTAACTAATGATGGTCTGGTTATTTCTTTATTTCATGTTAACTGATTGTTACATTGATCATTTTACGTATACAGAGAAATTACGTCTAGTCAGGCAACCATACTGTGTGGAAACAGAAGATATTTCTAGAGATGGAGATGCCCTTTGCGTACGGGCAGGTGGCAGACTTCATCTTAAAATTGAGGCAGTTGGTTGTCCATTTCTTTCATATCAATGGTTCCGTGATAATATTCCTCTTTCAAAAACACCAGAACTTTTAATTTCAAATTTTAGGTGGGTTAAACAAATTAAGTGTTGTGCAATTCATTTTTCAATTGCAGTGCTTTAATGTCTATGTATTTTGGCCAACAACTTCCAGTGAACAAATGGAAGGCCTGTATTACTGCACTATTCAGCAACTTCAGGACTTTGGTTTGGAACGACGAGTTATATCTGAGGATGTGACTGTCACAATTAATATAAAAGTGGTCTATGAAGAACCCCGTATACTGTCCTACTTTCCTACTGAGAAATGTGTTGTAAAATGTGGACAATGTCTGACAGCAAGAGTAGAAGTAATACCTGACCCCACAATAACCTTCAGTTGGAGACACAACTCCAAACTCCTTAGTCAGTACACTACAAATGTACTTGAAATCCAAAATGTAAAGGATGAAAATGCGGGTACCTATGAATGTCTAGTCAGCAATGAGTATGGAGAAGTTTCAAGGAGCTTTCAATTTGATATCAAGAAATGCCCTACAGCAAAGAGAGCTCTCATTGTGACCAACAGTGTGTATCAAAATGATAAGCTGAATGCACCCCACAATGATGCTAAAACACTGTTCAAATGTTTGACAAAATATGGCTTCACTTGCACATTGATAAACAATCTAACTGCTGAAGATATGGAGAGGGAGATTAAAAAATTTTTCCAATCAATAAAAGAAAAGGGAGCATTTGGTACGAAATTAGGTCTTTTTCACTTAATTGAGGTGTTACAAAATAATTTTACAAATTCAATTTTTTCCCTATCCAGTTCTCTTTTACTTTGGTGGTCATGGATGTATGGTTAACAACTCATTATTCATGATTGGTTGTGATGCTGATTTAGGAGAAGTTAAACAAAACCAAGGAGTTTATACAACTATTTTAGAAGACGTTGATACTTGTGAGCCACTTCTTTTCATATCAATGTTGGACATGTGTCAGGTATCAAAGTAAGTATATGGAAAGTAAGTTTAGAAGCTTCACAAGTTCAAAAGTAAGCAAAACAAAACTTTCTTTCTAATATTTTAGCAATAGTTTAAAGGGAAAACAAAGCAATAAAAAATGGAATTGCAATGTTATTCAGTGTTGTGCAACATCTCAAAATAGAGTAGCTTTGGAGCATGTTGGATCGGCCAAAGAGAACTCTGTTTATATGAAGCATTTCGAGAAGATAATCAATTCCAAAGAAAATATGACATTTCTTGATATGATCCGAGCAGTGAACGCAGGTAATTTTATAAGGCTTTGAATTTTCTGAAAGGCTTACCATGATATTTTTATATGCTCTTGAGATTTGAATTTCCACTGTTTTAGGCGTAGATGAAGAAACAAAGGGACAACAGAGACCATCTGTGACATCTACAGGAAGATCTGACTTTCATCTATCTGATCCTATTCAACCACTTTGAGAGTACTGAGTTACCTGCACAACACCAAAGACAAAAAATAAGAAAGGGTTGAAGTACAGCTTTAATCTTTGAGACATAAACAAGAATAATAACAAGACAAAATCATACACAAATACGATTTGTGAACACAACTACCATAAGAACTACGTTTTTCTAAAATAAATAACAACTGTAATAAAGTTATTGTTTTGAAATATGGTGCACATTTGGCAAAAGGCCCAACATCACAGAATTCTCATCTGAGGAAACTTCACATGACTAGCATTCACACCTCCTATCAAACAGTAATTAATTAAAACTTTTCTTTCGCTAACCAAATGTTAGCATTAATAAAAAAGAAAAGTATTGATTGGGAAAGACATAGGCACAGAGGTATTGATTAACAAAACGATGAGGTATCCTGATTATCAATAGACTACAAATTAAAAGAAAGCTGATTTTATTTCTTAACACACTAAGTGCATATTCAGCAATTAGAATTTTAAAAAAATACATTCATGTTACTACCAGAGGGGTACCTGACATTTTAGACGACAGCAGATTGACAGATCTTAATACAGGGAGAGAGAGAATTTATCACAAAAGTATAACTAACAGCAATACTTTAGATTTAGGATGATACTTGTGTTGTCTACAAATAACTTTTCACATAAATATGGAAAACACACCATGATTCAATAAGATTACATAAACAAAATGGGTGACATTCAATACTTCGAGGAATACAGCAATTACTGAACCAGATGAATTTCATGTCAAAAATGAGCTTTGATCATCAAGAGGCGGGTTTAAAGTAAATGTGAGAAAGAGATGAGAAATTGGATTCTTATGATCACCTCAGCAAAAGCATTCGCTTTGCACAAGTTCTTCCCACCAATTGGGCATAATGAAGCACTTCCTCATCTTCTAAGTCATTGCAACTTCCTTTCAGTTCCCGATACCGACCATAATACATTGGTCGAAGATCATAAAAGACAACCAGCTGAAAAGATGCATTCATGATCGATTGACAGTCTAATTTATAAAATTCTTAATTTTCAGAAGGGTACTCACTTCATTTATATTATCAAATGTGTTAGCATCCATCACATTTGGATTTGTTTCCAGTCGACTGTATTTTTTTCTGTCCAGCAAGGGTAAGCATTCCTCAATGGGATGCCATGTGTAGGTTTCCGGGCAGAGTAACATAGATGGAGAGAGTCCTGCTTTGTAACGCATTTTAGGACAGGAGTGAATGTAAAATCCCATATAATACCACTTCAGCTCTGGGGCATTTGAGTGCAATGTTCGTACAAACGCCACTTCTCTAGGATAGGAAATTAATGAATTAGTAGAACAGGATAAGATAGATAAATGTAGAAACAGCCAAAATTTCGCCAAGAAACTGAACACTAACCTCAGAGATCCATATGTTCCTAGTGTGAGATCAGAGAAATCTGGGTCATAGTAGAAGTAAACAGAGGAGACACACCGTGGGAGGATATCTATTACACCAACAGCAACAAGCTTTTCATCTAGCCAGTATTGTTGGTGAAAAGAACCATATCCTTGAGGAGGACCAGACCCATCAGCTGGGCGCCAAGCCTATAAGAAGAGAAATAGGACACATGTCAATTGAAAAATTCAACATTAGCGCCACATTTAAAAGACATCTACTAAGCTCAGTTAAACTTTTTCCAAACAGTAAACTACATTTCAAATTATGAAATCAATTGGTAAGCACAGGAGAGAGTAGTATGGCAAAACAAAGCAAATTAAATGTAACATGAGCATTTTAAAAGCTCCCCCCAAAATCTTGCTGAATCTAGTGATTTGAAAAGAAAATATTTCTATTCATTTTCAAACATAGCCTTATCCTTCAAGCTTCTTAATTGTGGCAGATTGCAAGTAGCTGCATTTAAAACACAGCATACCTTTAACGGTGTGTCCACCAGGAAGTGTTGGAAAGTTTCACGGTCACAATCCTCATCTTGCTCTTTATGGATTTTCTTCTGGTACTTTACGAAGAGAGCCCACATCTCATCAACTGAAGCCAATTGGTCCCCTCTCACCAACTTGAGCTACAAGCAATATGCCACACATGACTTAAGTTAGAATTTCCAAAAACTACAACAAAGGAAAACAGTGACAACACTCTCTCCTGTGCTCCACATGATATTGACAACAAGCTGCCAACAAATCTTATTATTTCTGACATTTAAAAGAGGAATTCACCGGCAGATTTACATTTAAAATAAAAATCTAGCATTTAGAATCCTTTTTTTTTCATTTTCAATAATTTTAAGCAAGAAAAACCTAATATTTCAATGGCTCAAACTGCAGATGATTTCTGTGATCTCTCTACCTCAAGAGGTGATTTGACTAGGAATCTCTTGTACTGTGATTCAGAGCATTTTGTTTCAGGGTCTCCATGAACTGCCATTTGGTATCGACGATAGACATTTAATGATTCCGCAAATGAGTTCTTGAATTCTGCACTTGGTGGCTGCGATCTCACAAGACGCACCTGCATGAATCAGGGTTTGGGACATAGAAAAGCAAACATCGAAACAAAGACACAGGAGACAGGACGATCAGCAAGCACAAGGAGGAAAATTTGTAAATAGAACAAGGGTACTTCATCAGCAGCATACAGTTTCAGCATAGGAATAAAACAGTAGTACCAATCAGGAATAAAAATATGAAATTTAAAAAATAAAAAAAAAATAATATAAATAAAAAAATAAAGACTGTGAACAAATTAGCATGCATCCAATTTAGGGTTGGTTATGTACCATTCCTGAGGGTCATAAGAAATTTTAGTCTATCTATGAAATTAAAAAACAAACACTTAAATGCAGAGTGATGTAGAAGGTTTGGTATATTTTGGCAAATGTTACACATCCTTCACAAAATTACCTGTAATCTGTGAGCAGGGTTTTGAGGCATTTCTGGATATAGAAAATCTTCTAATTTCTTTGGGTTAGTGTCTTGCTTCTGAACAGAAATAGTTTCCAATGGTAAACCTTTGCTCTCAAGCTTTTGCTTTCTTCGTTCAAGCCTTAATAGTTTTGCTTTCTTACAAGGTGGCTTATCTTTATCTGGACCATTTCCTGCAAAAAATTTTTAAGGTGGAGTAAACTTGAACAAGTTACAAGAATAACTGTCGAGTATCAATATAATTTTCCTTACCTGGTTTAAGAGACCTAGTCTCAGAGGAGGGATTTTCTGCAACAGTGCCCAGTGATTTTGCATCTTGTTTACAGTTCTCAGAGGATTTATTTACAATTTCCATAGCTGTCTCTTCAGATGTGCCAGAGTAATTTCCTAAAACGAAAATTCTTTTCACACACTACAGTCACAACATGAATTGGACTGTAAAATGATCTCACCTTCAAACTCATGCAGAGAAGATTTCACTTTGGCAAACTTCTCCTTGTCCACAGTTGCAACATGTGTGGTTTGCTGTGCTGCAATCCAATCAGGATTTCCTTCCCTGCTTGCTTCTGAAATGAAAAGTTTGATGAGAAAACTTTCAATCGCCTCAGGAACAGGGCAGAATTTGTGTACGAGTACCTTGAAAGACATGAGAGTTTGAGGCATCTTCATTTTGCTTAAGTTTAGAACGTTCACCATGATCAAGAAACCGATTCACACGCTTTATTACTTTTTTCTGTGATTTGGTAATTTTAAAATCAATTGCGTTGCATCTGTTGTAGGTGAGGAGATTAATTAGAGCAAGGAATATTGAAGGGCTTCACTGATAGTAATAGTTTTAAGGATGATTTAGTAATCTCATACTTGATGGTATACATGGGACAGCAAATTTTATGCATGGTGGGTTTGTAACAGTAGTACCCACTGCGTCTCCATCCTCGGTCTATCAAGTCCTGATAGTCATGGACAGTAAGCTGATGTGCCCACATACCTAAATTCATGAACAAAACAAAACAGAAAATTCAAGCATGCGACGAGTCTTAATTGGTAACAAAAAGACGCAAATAAATGTTTAAAGAAACATTACTGTTTATAATTTGAATCTGCCATATGTTAGTTAAATTCACAGGTAACCCCATACAAGATTAAGATGACTATAGCATCGCTCTTGTACGTGCTTAGAAAATCTGGCATTTGTGGAGTCATCAATACGATTTATCAATGGGAGAACGCAAATAATTGAAAATTTAAAGAGTGCACAAAGGTACACAAAAGCTAACCCAACATTAGATTCATATTCCAAGAGCTGTAACAACCCTACTTACTGCTGATGTATTGAGTGAACAAACGCATTGAATAGAAAATCTGAACGTACCATGACTATAATTTGAGGATTTTGATTTGCAATAGCCACATTTATAGCCCTCATTTTCATTCTTGAAATTTTCGACAACACTTCCGAACTTCGGCTCCATCATGACAGACGCCATATTTGTTGTTTTGTTGATAATGTGAGGACTATGAAAAATTGCTATTCAAAAGACGATACTCTACGACCGCGATAGTTTAATCTTCTGTGAAATCAGAAATGTAGCGATCACAAATATGAACCATTTTATTTATCTTGTATTGAAAATTGTTGATGAAACTGTTGATGGAAAAAATTGTTGGAGATCGATGTTGGTGGGGAGGGGGAGAGAGGCTCCACGATGCAATGTGCCTATGCGCCTTCGTAGCTTCGTAGTGTAGAGGTGTTAGGTGTGTGATGTCGTGTGTGCCATACCAAACAATTTCTGCTTTTCTGTGAATACTGTATGTAAAGGTTTAAATATTACGTGATTTGACTGTAAACTACAAGGTGGATGGCAGGCAATCTACCATGAATCTACTTAGCACAGGATGCCATGCGCAGGTTAGATAGGGAAGTCCCACCTGATGTTAGTGGCATTCTAAAATGTTAAAAAGAAGGAAAGACTTTGAATTGTCAATGTCTTGTGCAAAATAAGGTTATTTTTACTCGTTCTTTACACACTAACTTCTAAAAGCTACTGTGTTCAGAACGAGTATTGTGCTCACGACTGTAACGGCGTGATAGGGTTAGTAATAAAGGCTTCTACTTTTAATTGACATTTTTGCTTCTTGTTCTTATTCTTCTGGAACTTCTGTTGATGTTGCTGGATCTTGTTGTGTTGGGAAGGAAGACAAGGATGTAACCATACTTTCACTTCATTTCAAGGCAGTGCATTTTTTTTCACTTGTCCATCCATCACAGGAAGAACTATATTTGTTAGGAACTAGGTGATGCAAAGTCTGCCAAGTTCACCTCACACATTGGAGCTCTGGTTAAGTTAATTTGCTAAGCTTTTATGGCACTGCATAAGAAAATATAAGTTATGGCATTGAATTAATATTGAGCTTTCAAATTCAAACAAAATAAATCCACTTGCCTAAGTAATATATTCTTGAAAAGTGAGATTACTGCTTCTTAGCATTTGTCACTGACCAGGGAACCAATGTGAAATTAAACATGCCTAACTTTGCTAACAATCTGCAGACACAATAAGGTACATTTACTTGGCAGAGTTAATCATATAAGTTAACAGAGATACCCAGAGGTAACAAAGATTCATACAAAATACATTTAACTATAGCTTTGACTAAGTTTAAAGCACTAGACACCTCTAGACCAACATAGTCTTTTTATTGTCGATTTCTTAATTGATTGTGTTGACGAGTCAGCTAGGAGAGAAGAGAGCTGGTTCCACAACACAATTAAAAACAGGGTCTTTGATCGGACGGCGTTTCATGGCCGGGCAGTGTCATTGACGGATTAAAATAACTTACAAGCTTTGCTGGTAAACATTATCATCACAATAATACTGTCATGGAAAGTTGTACATCGCTTTTACAAGACCAACACAAAACCTTAAAATTGCTGTGTCCACGTTGGCCGTACTCACCAAGTACAATGGAACCAAATCTTTCTAACTACTTACACCGATCAGTAAAACAGTAAAAAATGTTCTCCAGGAACCCACAAGAAAATATCTGCGCCACGCCCCATTCCACCCTTGGAGTATCCCTTCATGGCATGTCAAGAACTCCACAAATGTCACATACTCCATGCCCGGAATATTCATTACACATAATCATTCATACACGCATGTTGCACACACATACATTAACACACACACACACACACATACATACATACATTCCCACAAACACATATATATCACTGGTCCAGTCGAACGGCACTACGACTTGCCAAACCGGCCACTTGAGGGCGCGGGCTGCGAGTTCCTCCTGAGGGCCAGCACGGCGGCCGGTGTCGACATGCTGGCCACCACGACGGCAGAGGTCCTGCGGCCGAGGCGCGCGCCGGCCGCGCTCACGTTGTCGACCAGCAGCGGGGAGTCCATCCCCAGGAGGCCCCCGCCGTCACCGTCGTGTGCGTCGCCCGCGGCCTCGGACGCACCGGTGCCGGCACCGGTGCCGGCACCGGCGCCCGCGCCCGGGCCCGCCTCGGCCTCGGACCCGCCGAGGCCAGCAGTCAGCGCCGTCTGTTCGTCGTCCTGCTGCACCGAGGTCTCGGCCGCCGACGGGATGGTCGTGAGGAACCTGACGGTGAGCCTGCCCGGCGACCCGGGCGGCTCGAGGACCAGGTCGTCGTGGATGGCGGACTGGCGGGTGAGTCGGGGCTTTGGTCTTAACGGCCGGGTGTCAACGCCGCCGCAGCCCGCCGCCGCTGGCCCCAGCCCGGCCACCCCGGCCACCCCGGCCACCCCCACGGCGCCCACCCCGCCGGCGTGAGCGGCCACGCTGCAAGCGGCGGAGGCGCCCGCCCCGGCCGCCGACCCCCCTAACGCCATGCCGGAGGCGGACGCGCCCACCCCCAGGGGCCCCATGGCGCCAAGGGTCCCCAGCGGCCCCCGCACGTCGCTGGACGCGCTCGACCGGGACATCCTCCACGTGCTCGTGCTGGCCGTGGTCGCCGACCCCGACGAGTCGTTCCTGCAAACAGGACGAGCGTCAGCACTCTGCTCTCGCCGTCAGCGCCAGGCCCGGCTCGGCCTCGGCTCACGGACAAGACGACGCCCACCTCGAGCTGGACAGGTTGGAGTCCTGCGACGTCTTCCTGGTGACGAGCCACGACGAGGCCCTCCGCTTGGGGTCCAGCAACCGCATGGGGATGCCGCAGTGGTGCTGGTGCTGCCGCCACGAGTCGGACCTCGATGAGGAGAAGTTCTCGGAGGACGAGACAGACGAGGCGCGCTTGTGCTGCTTCTGCTGGATCTCCGCGATCTGTAGAGCGAGAACCAGTGGCGGCGTTATAGGGGACGACGGGGCGGGGCAGGGTCATGAGCGGAGAGGAGAGGAGAGGTCGCTTACCTGGTACGCGTACTGGTCGGAGCGCGGCCGGTGCTCGGTGTCGCGGCGCGCGCACAGCAGCAGACACTGCAGCTTGCCGAGCAGCCAGACGCGCGGGTTGGCCGCCCCGTCGGCGCCCACGGCTCCGGCCCCGCGGCCGCCGCGCCCCGTCGGGGTGCTGCCGTCCCGGCCGTCCGCCGCGCGGGATCCGGATCCCGTGCTGCGACAAGGACACGCCATGCGATCAGTACCAGCAGTGCACCACCCTCCAAGGCGCAGCCAAAACTCCACCTGCTTTCACTCTCACCTGTCGCTCAGCAGCTTGGCGGAGCAATGGCACGGCTTGGTGTGCGGGTGCGGGTGCGCCGGGTGACCCGGGTGGCCCGGGTGCTCCCGGGACGACCGGTCCACCAGGCTGTTGGTGTTGGCCGGCGTCTGTCGGTTGCTGAAGTTGGACGAGTGCCGGCAGCGGCCGATGCCCCGCGTCACCCGCGACTCCTCGATGGCCTTGCAGATGAGCACGCAGTCCTTCTTGAACTGCTTCGTGAGGATGGCGTAGAGGAACGGGTTGCAGCACGAGTTGAGCGGCAGCACGAACACGGTGAACACCTTGGCCTGCTCCAGCGAGACGAGCTGGAGGCCGAAGGCCGCCGTCAGCGAGAAGAAGGCGATCGGCGACCAGCAGAGGAAGTCGGTGAAGACGAGCAGCGCCATGCGCTTGGCGATGCGCGAGTCGTTGGAGTTCCACGCCTGCAAGCACCGCACCCGACCACCTCGTCATGTCACTCAAGCACTCCATGACCACCGCGACAGTGACGGCAGAGCGCCACAAGGCTCGGCTCAGCACGGCTACTGTACCTGGGAGCCGCGGATGGCGCAGTACATTTTCAGGTAGCACCCCATGAGGATGAGAAAGGCCACGCCGTTGATGAGCATGAGGAACACGACGTAGGCCAGGCTGACGGGGCCCGTGGTCGTCTCGAACGGCAAGCAGATGGCGAACTTGCGGTAGTCGGACACGCCGAATAGCGGCAGCACAGCCATGATTAGGGCGAAGGCCCAGCCGCACGCCATGATGTAGGACGCGTGGCGCAGCGACAGTCTGTCCCCAAGAGTAGTCCAAAAGTCAGTTTCGTTATATCCTCAATGACGCATAACTCGGGAGCAATACCCCATTTTGTGTTTGTGGTCTGGCTGCACTCAGCGTGCCAAGGAAGAGTTTGAGCAAGCCATGGGGCAGGAGCGAGGGGAGGGGGAAACACAAAATCATTTAAAATCAAGAAGGCAGTTACAGAAAAATCTTAAAAATCAAGAGCGAATGAACAAAACACTAAAAACAAATGAAAAAAGTCAGAATTAATGAGAAAAAAAAACAGTCAAAATTTATCAAAAAGTGACAGAAATTTTCAATATCCTCTAGAAAAATCAAAAGAAAAATCAAAACAAAAAATTCAAAGAGTATAAATGAAAAAATAAAAAAGTGTTTTAAAAAAAATCAAAAGTCAAAAAAAAATAAATAAAATAATTGTACACAATTTGTATGAGTGATACCCCCTCCTCGGGCAGGAGCCACGCGACCCTGCTCGACTCACCTCTTGTTGAGGTGCATCGCGTGCGTGATGGCGTAGTTGCGCTCCAGGGTGATGACGGCCAGCGTGTACACGGACAGCTCGGCGCTCAGCACGCCCAGGAAGCCGGCCAGCTGGCAGCCCACCGACATCTGCCACGGGATGGCGTACATGCGGAACTCACCCAGCGTGGACGCGTCCACCACCGCCAGGAAGCCTGCGCAAAGGGCATCGACAGCGTCACGCACGCAGGTATGGCCGACGAGGACCGGGGCACGAGGAGGTCGTGACTGCGTCGCTCACCGAGATACACGCCCATGAAGAAGTCGGCGGCCGCCAGGTTGCAGACGAGGAAGCGCGGCACGTCGATCTTGGACCGGGAGAAGACGAGCACGAACACGACCGTGCCGTTGCCGAGCATGGCCAGCAGGAACACCACCCACACGCCGCAGCGCAGGGTCCACCAGTCGAACAGGTCCTGGCACGGCAGGAAGGGGCCTGCAACAGACGGGCGACGGGTGAGCGGTGCCTGCTAAACAGGGTGAAGCTACATATCTGCTCCCTGGACAAGAGTGCGCGCGATGACCTGCTGCTGTGCGGCGGGAGACCTTGACCCGCACATGAAGGAGTCCATTGCCGGGTGGCCCCCCCTTCCCTCCCACCCTGCCGCCCCGCCCCCGCCACGACGCGAAAGCTAATTTATGCAATGCACTTGCGCGTCGCGATGAGTTATGTCGGGGGCGGGGGTCGTCCATAAAGCACCCCGCTGCTGGGGTCCGGGTCGTGCACCACGCTCTACATGATGATACACTCAGGGGGCGAAACCACGTCTCTGTTACTTAAGGTTTCCTTTCTTTTTTAAAAAAAAAAAAGAAAAAGAATGTTCGTTGCTCAACGCCGATCTACACTCCCCGCAACACACCGCCCACCCGCGCCTGCCCTGGTGGCACCCGGCTATCCACACACGCATCACGACGGCAATGGCACTGACCCCTACCCGTCCATTTCAGACGCCGGTCGCCCCCGCCCCGCCCCACCCTCTCTCCCTCTTGTCGTGATCGCCGTGGTTCCTCTGCGGACGGCCCCTCTCCTCTTATCGCCGTTGCCGCCCTCGCCCCGCTGCGCCACGTCCACGAAATGAGTTTCATGTTGTTGGCAGCACCGGGCTCTCCTCCCCCGGCCCGCCCCCAGCCCGCCCCGCGCCCTGGCCCGCGCCCCCGGCGCGGCGTGCCCCTTCTCCTCGGGAATACTTTTTCTTCCGGCCCGTCTAGCCCCCAGTCTAGTCTAGCCTTCTCCTCCCCGCGCCCCTGGTCGGGAGCCTGTTTTGTTTGGATGTGAGAGTAGAAATCAGATATATATATTTTTTCGCGAAGTTGAGCGCAGGGAAAAGCGAGAGGAGAGTACTGCTCCTTTATTGTGAGCCACAACCTACCTCAAAGGTGGCCAACATCCACCCTCTGTGCCCCCCACGTTATTAACTTACGTGTGCGGTTAACGACATCCCCCCCCCCACAAAAAAAATAATTTCTCGGCTCTGTTGCGCTTTACATTTCTGTGTGAACATCTGGAACGTAAAGCAGCACAGTTTCTCTCAGCAGGTCCTGCCCTCCCCTGCCCTACTGCGGCGCTGCTGCACTGTCCGGTGCCCGGGCGGCCCGCCCCGGTCGGCTGCGGAGGAAGGCAATTGCCCCATGACGTGGAAAGCAACCGGGTGTGGTGTCCCGCTGGACTCTGGCCTGGCCGGGACCATAGCGCCGGACCGGGGGGATGGATGCAGGGCAGCCCCACATCCGAACGCCCCGCCGCTCCCCGCGCCACACCCAGCCCGCCCCGCCCCACCGCGCCCCGCCACACCCAGCCCGCCCTCGGCCCGCAGGTCAATGAAGCAAGAGCCCTCCCCACCCCAGTCCCCCTCACGCGACCGTGATTTAAAGGGGTGGCCGGCGGCGATGGCACTGGACCGAAAAGTGCAGCGGAAAATCGATGAAATACCGACGGGCGACTTTTTCGACGCTGCTCCTCGCTCTTTGGTACGTTTTCTGCGGGGGACGCTCCCCCACCAACACTCACCCCCCGGCTCCTCCCCCGACCCGGAAGTTGTCGTCTGGTGAGGGCCTTTTGGACAATGCACTGGGGGTATTGGGGGGGGGGGGGCGTGCAGCGTAGAGCGCGTAGCCCGCCGGGTAATCTAGTTCCCGGTCGTGGCTTCCCTCATTGGACCAGTGCCCGCATGGTACCCGGTCCCGGTCTGCTCATTGCCCCCCTCCCCCGTCTCCTTTCAATAAATCCCATGTCTCCGAATGCAGTCCATTCTCCTGGCGCCTGTGGGGTTCCCCGCGTTGTGCTCCGCTCCGGGTGGGTCGGCGGTGGAAGGGCCGTGGCGTGGCGGACTGTCGTCCATCTTGTTGGCCTTTATGGCCGGCATGGCACCGGATCGACTCACCTGGCAGCGGCAGGCACTGGATCCGCCCCGTCGACTCCTGCGTCTGCTGCCGGTTCTCCTGCTCCTCAAAGTACTCCTCCACGTAGGCGGGCAGGTTGCCCGGGTAGGTGAAGTCGGCGCCGAAGCTGTCCCACAGCTCGTTGATTTGCGTGCCAAACTTGTCCGACAGGTTTTCTGCAAAGGAAGAGGGAGCATAGAGTAGACAAGGCCACTCAACTTTCACACCACCAGGTTTTGACGACCGGGTCGTCGACGCGACTCACGCAGCTGCGGCCAGATGTCGGTGAGCGACGAGTTCCAGAGGCTCATGTCGAACTCGTTGTCAGTGGGGAAGAGCACGGCCTCGTGCAGGGGCGCCTTGGGCGGCGCTTCGGCCGGGATAAGAGGCAGGAACGGGCAGCAGTGGTAGGCGTACGACAGCACGAGCGTCTGCACGCGCGGGAAGTGCGCGGGCGCGGGGAAGTCGCGCAGGTTGGGGTTGTTGAACGTCTTGAGGTGCAGGAGGCGCTCCAGGCCGGCGGGCGGCAGTCCGGGGAACAGGTTGTTGCCGAGGTTGCTGCGGGAACACAAACCATAGAGCCAGAGCCGTGAGGTTATGAGATGAGGTAAGGGAAGCGCGCCGCGGCTGTCGGGAGAGAGCAGCAACACCAGGGGGAAACAACTCTGAATTTCGGTGTACAAATTTGGTGAATATTCTTGATTTTTTTTGTATAATTGTGAATTTTTGCTTGAATTTTCCATATATTTTTTGTGAATTTTCAGGAATTTTTCTGAACTTTCTGATTTTTTTTCAATTTTTTCAAATTTTTTTCTGATTTTTTTCTGAATTAGGGGGAGTACAAAAATTTCTGAGTTGTTTCCCCCTCGGCAGCACACGTACAGGTCCTCGAGCGCGCTGGCGGCCAGGAACGCCTCCGGGTGGATGTAGGTGATGCCGTTCGCCTCCAGGTCACTGCAAACAAAACAAAAATAAAATAAATATGCCGGAATTTAGAAAAACACAATACCTTATGATTCTTCCCTCTTTTTTAGAACGAGTGACTCTACTCACAGCACTTGCAGCTTTGTCAGCCCGTCCAGAGCGTCCTGCGGCAGGCTCTTGATGGCGTTGTGCGAGAGCAGCAAATCGTGCAGCTGGCGCAGCCCGGTGAAGGGCCGGCCCTCCAGCGAGGAGATACCGTTGCTCGCCAGGTCCCTGCGGGGGGAAAGCGACGGACAGGGCGCAGGGAGGCGCATCAGAGGAAGGCGTTCGAGAGAGAGAGTGAGAGAGGGAGAACACTACTTGTACGGGCATATACACTTACAGCACGCGAAGCTCCTTGCAGGCGGACAGCTCGGGCACCCGGGTGAGCTTGTTAGACTTCATGTCCCTGGAACGTGAGAGTGAGAAGGCCGGCGGTAGAGACAGAGCGTTAGGGGCGCGATGGGCGGAGGGAAGGCAGCGCGGGCCGACCCAGGGCGGGGCGGGACAGATACATGGACATGGAGGAACGCCGAAAACAAGTCCAGCTACGACGAGTCCTTTTTCATCCTCGGCCGATTGCGGCGCGCTCCGCCGCGCCTCGTCCGTCTCCGTCGCTCTTCAATCAGAAGGGGCGGATCGAGGCGGGGCGGGGCGGGGCGGGGTGGGGTGGGGCGGGGCGGAGACCGAGGCACTCTCATCCCGCGGATAGATTTCGTGGGCGTTTGTGGCCAGGCGGGGCAAAATGTGATGTCGGAGGCGGAGAGTCTGGGAGCGATGGATAGAGGGATAGCGGTATCCGGAGGGATCCTCACACAAAGATAAGAAGGGGAAACAAGAAAAAGGCAGGGAAAGAGAGATAGCGATAAGAAGAGAGAGAGAGAGAGAGAGAGAGAGAGAGAGAGAGAGGGGAAGGTGAGTACTCACAGGCTTTTGAGCTTGGGGCAGGTGATGCAGAGCGAGGCGGGGACCTCCCTGAGGGACGCCCTGTCCAGCCGCAGGATCTCCAGCGCGGCCGTGCCGTTGAGCGAGGGGAACTCGGTGAGGTCCCGGGCGTCCGACAGGATCCTGCGGACAGGGCGACAAACGGGCCGAGCTGAGGTGGCGTGGCGTGGCGTGGCGTGACGAGCAAACAGTGAGTCAAACAGAGAGGGGCTCACAGGCCTGCCTGCCTGCCTGCCTGCAGGCCTGCACAGCCCGCCAGCGGCCGGGACGGGAAGAGAAGAGAAAACAAGGTTGTTTGGACGCGTGCGTGATCAATACCGGGCAAACACTTTGGACAGAGGACAGTCGTCCTCGTCCTCGTCGTCGTCTCCGAAGGCGGCGGCGGCGCGCGAATTGCAGGCGCGCGCGCGCTGCTTGGGGAGACACTAAGCGAGACAGAAACTAGGGGGGGGGGGGGGTATCAAGTAGTGCACTTACAACTTCCGCAGTTTGGGCAGGAAGGAGAAGGCGCGGGGGTGGACCCCGGCCAGGGGGTTCCCCTTGAGCTCGAGCAGCGCCAGGCCCGGCGACTTCTGCAGCGCGCCCTCTGGAATGTACTTGATGCGGTTGCCTGACACGGACCTGAAACGGGAGCAAAAGTGGAGTTGGAAATGGAACACCGTGGCGCTGTGGGGCACAGGGGGCCGCGCGCATGCTTACAGCTCCTGCAGGGAGGTCAGGTGGGACAGCGCCTCCGGTATGTGAGTCAGCAGGTTGTCGTCCAGCTCGCTGTCGGCAAGGGAAACACAATCGTTACACACTCGTTCCAAAATTTCAACTGAAAACCGTAAATAAAAGCCTATAGGCAGCAGGTGTAAGACTCACAGCACGCGCAGGGAGGTGAGGTTGGCGAAGGCCTTCTCGTCGATGTAGCTGATCTGGTTGCGCTTGAGCAGCCTGCAGGGACAGACAGAGCGGCCAGGACAACACAATCAATTTCACGACAAACTGAGCTGGGCGAGGCGAATGGCGAACGCGTCGGAAGGAATAATAATTTCCTGTTTTCTGCTGCCGCCGCGCCGGCTGCGCGCCCCGCCCCGCCCCACCCCACCCCGCCCCGCCTCACCCCGGGTCACTCCCCCGCCACCACGGGGTGTATGGACCGGGTTGAAGGTGGAGAAAGAGTGGGGAGAGAGGGTGATACCCGTCCCCCGTGCAAACGAAATGAAATAACAGCGCAGCAGAAAGACGTAGCGAGAGAGAAACGATAAACGGAAAAAAAAAAAAAAAACGGAATGAGGAGGAGTGCGGAGCGTGGCGACGACTATTTAAACGGGAGTCAGATACAAAGTGACGCGTTTTGTTATTTCCCGGTGACGGTAACACGCGCGAAAGTAAAACAAGGCGCTGAAGAGTGTGCTGCTGGGGTGCAAGGTGAGGTGCGTTATGTATTCCAGCCGCGCAAAAGAAGTTGAGAGCGGCGGCATGGCGGTGGAAGTGGCTGTGGAGGGGTGGAGGTTTGGGAGGGTTGCAGAGACCCCCCTCCTTCTCTCTCCGTGGTACCCGTCGGAGCTCTGCCCCCTGCTCATCTTGGTGCCCTCGGCATGTCGCTGTCAATCAAAGAAATATCGGGCCGGGCCGGCTGGCGCCTGAGCTCCTCCCGCCCCCGCCGCCACCGCCCCCCTCGACACCACCGCCCTCCACAGAGGCTGCGCCGGGCGGCCGGGAGAGAGAAAACTTTCCCTCCTCATCATATAATAAAAATATTCGCTCACAAAAGCAGAGCACTGTGGGGGGTCTGACCCGGACACGGCAAAGTTGCTCGCACGGTGTGGTATGGTGCCTGTGGCAGCGTCAGGGGAGTGAGGGGGAGGGGGGAGAGTTAGCTCGAGGGGAGAGAAAGAGAACGCAATTGTATGTGTGTGTGTGTGTGAGAGAGAGAGAGAGAGAGAGAGAGAGAGAGAGAGAGAGAGAGAGAGAGAGAGAGAGAGAGAGAGAGAGAGAGAGAGAGAGTCCGGTTTGTACGACATTTACCGCTGTCGATCGTCGGAAACGAGATGGAGGCCAAAGCGCGGCTCGGTCGCCGGGGCGGTTCGGTATGAGAAACGACGCGTGCCGTTGTTTATAGTTTATAGAGAGGGGGGGGGGTTAGGGGGGGATAGGTTGAAGAGAAAGGATTGCAGAACTCACAGGATGACAAGCGAGTCCATCTGAGGAAAGTCTCCCGCCCGGATGGCGTCGAGCTGATTGGTCCCCAGGTTCCTGTCGGCAGAAAACAAGAAGACAGATCAGGAAAAGGCCGCTGCTCTGTGTGAGCTCGGAAAGGGAAGAAAATTTCAAAATAAAACTTGATGGCGGCGGCAGCGCACAGCGGGGCCGTCGCGTCGCGCCGGCCCGGGAGGAGCGCCGTGGAGGTAGGCCGGCCCGCACTGCCTGGGTGCGCGGCGCGGCTGTGGTTGCCTACCCCCACGGCGCTCCCCGCTGAGGTCCCAGCACGAGGGGACGAGGGGGAATCATATCTGACATTCTCGTTAACCTCTTAGAACAGAAAAATTTAGATAAATTCAGAAAACTTTAGATAAATTCAGGAAAATTTAGATAAAGTCAAAAATTTAGATAAAACCAGGAAAATTTAGGGAAAAAATGAAAAATTCAGATAATTCAGGAATTTTAAAAACTCTAGGAAAAAAAATCAAGAAAAATTTGAAAAACAAAATCGACAAATATTCAATTTTATTTTAAACGAAATGTGTACACCAAAATTCGGCGTTGCTTCCCTCTTGGGCTGGGCGCCGGGCGCAGCTCCAGGCCGGGCACCATATACTCACAGCGCCTCCAGGCTGCGCAGCGGCTGCAGCGCGCGCGTCGGCACCGCGTCCAGCTGGTTGGACTCGAGGCGCAGGTTGCGCAGCGCGCCCTGGCTCTCGAACAGCGCGCCCGGCAGCTCGGCGATCTCGTTCTGGTCCAGCTGCCTGCAGAACAGCAAACACCCCAAGGGCATCAGACAGGTTCACAACAAGCGCAAGGGTTTAGCTCTGGCGCGTGCCACCCCCACCCCCGCCCTCGCCCCCGGCCCCCAAGGTCTCGGCCCAGTTGGCTCACAGAGCGGGTGCGTTACGATACTACAGGAGTTACTACAGGAGGAGGCGCAGCAGGCGGCCACAGCAAACAAACGAGGGATCTTTCGGACGGAAGAAAACACGACCGCAACTCCATGTGCTTACACAGTGTAACTCCCTCTTAATGCCAAAGAATGAGGAAATTATGATAATGACGGAATCCTCTATGAAGACTTAAGGGTCGTGGCCCCGGCCACTCCTCTCCGCGCCACCCCTCACAGAAATAAAACCCGAGAGCAGGAATGTAAACTCACGCACCTGCAAGGGTGCGACATTTACACGCTTGGGTTTACTGTATAAACGTGCCGTTGTTGCGATGACGACCTCTGACGCTGCCGACGCACTTTCTCCCGCTCCACTCCACTTTCGCACTCCTCGAAGGCAAACATGACTCGCGCTGTCTGTCCCCCAACCACCCTTCTCCCCTTCTCTCTCTCTCTCTCTCTCTCTCTCTCTCTCTCTCTCTCTCTCTCTCTCTCTCTCTCTCTCTCTCTCTCTCTCTCTCTCTCTCTCCGAAAGCGCGCAAGAGGACCATGTCGGCAATGTATCTTCATCCCCCTCCCTCTCCCCGCTCCGTCCACACGAGCCGCCCGCACTACTTCTTTCCCTTCTCTTCATACCCGTCGCGTCGAGCTCGCGACATTAACCGCCCCGCCCCGCCCCGTCGGGTTGACACTTGGCGCCGAATAACTTTCCCCATATCTCCGCTCCGCGCACACGGCGTCCCAACAATTACCCAAGCCTCATTGTTGCTCTAATATTAATAATGATATGCATATTCTTCACGAAATGATGTTGGCCCATGATGTTTATAATCCCCCTCCTCAAAAAAAAAAATCCTATACGTTACGGGGCGGGTAGGTAGGCCCGCTGCTCCGGCCCCCGTCGGCACAAACACACGATCATCTCGTTTCCGGAGCGCGACACTTTCACCTCACGTGCGCGAGGGCGGGGCGTGGCGGGGCGAGGCCGGGCGGGGCGTACCTGGAGCGATAAAGTTGATTGCTCTATTGTGGCGCGAGCAGGAGCGGGCCGGTACTACCCACGCCCGGCCCGGGGGTACCCACTCCCCCTGACCTGTCGTAATATCCGCCGTCTCAGGAGATTCCTTATCACACACTCCTCCTCCTCCCCCGCGCACCCCTCGCTCCAGACACAAGCGACAGTGGCAGGGACTTTCTCCGACGAAAAACTACACAACTCTCTCCTGCTGACTAGCAGAGTGAGAGGGAAGCCGACGGCCAGTGCTCCCTCATCCCCCCCTCCCCCTCAGTGATTGAGGAATGGCCCGCAGTGCCCGCCACGCCATGCGAGAGGGCCGGCGGCGCGGACAAGACCGCGGCCCCACCCCGCCCCGGCCAAGAGAATAACAAGAGGAATACATACAAAAACCGCGCGCACTCTTGGCCCCGCCCCGCCTCAGTAGCTCTCCGCGCGCGGGGAGGGGCGGGGAGGGGAGGGGCGGAGTGGCACACAGGGCGGCGTGTGTACGCAAACTGTAAGACGCGCGCAATTTTTCTCCCGACTCATATATCACCCGCACTCTCGCTTTTTCGTCCAGGGCGGCGGGTGGGGGCGGGACAGTAGTAGTGGCGGCAGTAGTCTACTCCATGGAGCGGGGCGGGGAGCAGGAGCCGAGCGTCGTCGTCTCCGCGCGGGGCAGGGGCGGCAGCGAGCGGCAGCGGGCGGTAGCAATAAAGCAGTAATAGATGAAGGGGATTTGTTTGTCGGAGCGCGGCTCGGCGCCCGGCCCGGCCCGGCCTGGCCCGGCGAGGCGGCGAGGCGGCCTCGCTTCCTCCCCGCCCCACCCATCCTCCCTCGAGCCGCCGCGCTCCCGTCCCGCCCCGCGCCGGGCTGCGGCCAGGACGAGGGGCTGACCACAATAATATGCGAGCGCGCCCCATATCACAATAATTATGATTTGGGGCGCCGCCAGCAGCCAAGCCGAGGCGGAGGGGCCTAGCCCCGCCCCGCGCCGAGACACTCTCGCTCTCTACGTCCGCCCCCGAGCCCGCCCCCCACGGCCCACGCCTGGCAGCCTCCAGGGGGGCGGCTCGGCTGCCGCCGGGACAGCTTTAGCCGCGCCAGACGATCAAACGGCGATTTGTTGGGATTTATGTGACTGGAGGCGGGGCGGCAGCGAGTACAACCGGGCCGCAGGGGTACCCCTGTGATAGCCCGGGCCCGGCCCGGGGACACCCCGCCAGCGGCACTGCCTCCCTAGGCAGAACACCTTCTGCTCACGCGTCTTCCGCGAGCTACAACCTTCCTATGCGTTCACACCGGTGGGGTGGAGTGTTCTTTGTATCCCTGCTGTGGAGTTCTCGTGTGCTGCCTATACCCCATCCTTATAGAAGACAGCAGATCGACAACAACAACAACAACAACAACAACAACAACAACAACAACAACAACAACAACAACAACAACAACAACAACAACAACAACAACAACAAACAGTGTTTCTAAATGCGTGACAGTGTTTCGCGTTTGCCCACCCCATTCACCCGTTGAGGTGCCCTGGCCCCTGAATACAAGCCCTTGCGGGGTATACTATCCCACAACACTGTCACGCACTCAAAGAAACACCCAGTACAATCGACGCTGCTCCCTTTCTCGATCATAAAACTGCTTGTTACTTTTTTTTGCAGCCGCGACCGTCCCCGTTTCCTTATTCGTCACCACCCTAGCCTCACTGCCTGCCTCACCTTCCCCAGCCCCGCCCAGCCCCTCGCCAACCTCCACACACTCATCATAACTCTCCCGCAGAGCGACGGGACCGGGCAAGGCCGGGAGTGTGTGGGGAATGAGGTACGGCCAGGTACGATATGGTGAGGGTAGGGCGGGGTGAGGCGGGCAGCAGGAAAAACAAGAGCAAACGTTATGGAGCCGGTCTTTGATCCCGTCCCGGCGCGAGTGAAGGTGAGAGGGCGTGGCGGGACGGGACAGGGCGTGGCAGGGCGTGGCAGGGCGGTGTGCGGCGGGCGGGGCGACAGCGACGAAGGGCATTGATTTGATTTATCGGGTGTTGTGTAAGGCGCGCCGTCGGACAAACGGGCGCGGAAAAGAGAGAGCGAGAGCAAGAGAGAGAGAGAGAGATGAGAGATATGGTGCCGAGGACGAGAGAAAGAGAGGGAGAGGGATGGACACAGCCGGAGTCTGGGCGACAGACGGACGGGACGGTGTGAGACAGAGAGAGAGGAGGGCCCGGCCCGGCCCGGGGTGCTTTTCAATGCGGGTCGACGCGGCAAGTGTCTGCTTTACGGCCGCCCATCGCCCCGCCCCTGCCCCGCCCCCGCCCCCCGACGCCGTCTCCATGATGACATCCCCAGCAGGTCGCGGTCGTTCAACTCGCACGATTTCAGACTTGTCCCGTCCCGATGGCCGTGTCCAACGTGGGCCAATAAAATCACCTGAGGCTGGGGCTGCGTGGGCCGCGTTGAGGGCGGGGCGGGTAGCGTATTGAAAAGCGCCCCGGTGTGCCCCCCTCTGCCTGGCGCCGCGCCGCACCCCACTCCACCCCGCCCCACCTCACCCCGCCCCGCCCGACCCGGGTAACACGGCTCAGACCCGACCCGACCCGACCCCAACCCGACCCGACCCAACCCAACCGCACACTGCGCTCCGCAGAGATCTTTTTTTCTTCCTTTGGTCTCTCTCGGCTGGCCATTTCATTGTGCTCCCCTCTCTGACCCTCCCGGCCCGACCCGGCCGGGACGGGAGCGCGGAATGAGCGAGGACGTAAAACAGAGGGCGGCCGCCTAGTCCCATCCCCTGCCCCCTCCACCAGCAGCGTGGTCCTGGTCCCTGACCTGAGCCAAGCTAAGCCCAGATCATCCAATGCACATTTTGCCCCGGCGCCAGGCGCCACCTCCTCTCCAACGGGTCGGGTCGGCGCCCATTCTTGGCCCAGGGCGTGGCAGGGCGTGGCGGAGCAGGGCGTGGTGGAGCGGGGCGTGGCGGCGAGCGGCCGAGAGAGGTCGAATTAGCAGTGTTTTTCTCGGTCCCGACGGAGGCCACCGTTGCTTCTGCTGCGGCTGCTCCTGTGGGGCCGATGCTCGAACGAGAGGTGTGAGCTTGGGTGGTGTGAATGTGATGTAACAGAGAGAGAGAAGGGAGAAAGAGAGAGGGAGAGAGAGAGAGAAAGAGAGAGGGAGAGAGAGAGAGAGAGAGAGAGAGAGAGAGAGAGAGAGAGAGAGAGAGAGAGAGAGAGAGAGAGAGAGAGAGAGAGAGAGAGAGCTGTAGCGTGGTCGGCTCCAAGTTGGACAGCAGCAGCCCCCTGTGGTACGACCTTCCTCCTGCTACCCCAGGCCCCCCCGCCCGGTATCCTTCGCCACCCCCGCGTGCTACCCCCTGGCGGGCGCTGCCGGGGCCGGGCCGGGCCGGGTCCCCGCCGCACCCGGTTCAAACGGTGAAAAAGCCCCGGATCAGCCCTCCACCTCCAGTCCTCCCCCGCACCCCTGTAACGCCCCGCCACGCCCCGCCACGCCCCGCCACGCCCCGCCACGCCCCGCCACCCCCCACGGTCGTGATTTATCCGAGCCAACCTCCGCCACCTTCCCGTCCCGTCCCACCCTGTCCTCCTCTTTCTCCCCCTCCCCCTCCCCCACCCCTCCCCCTCCTCCTCCTTCCACCGGCGGGTACTCCCTATGCGAGTACTATACGGCCGTACCGCTGCTGAACAATTGGGTGAGCTTTCAACTGTCGCACATAAATTGCAGA
The DNA here is from genome assembly GCA_029379305.1 of Frankliniella fusca. Classification (NCBI taxonomy): domain Eukaryota; kingdom Metazoa; phylum Arthropoda; class Insecta; order Thysanoptera; family Thripidae; genus Frankliniella; species Frankliniella fusca. Next base: position 738,977 of record JAHWGI010000383.1, on the reverse strand, counting down.
CCCACCGCACCGACGCTGCACCGGCCTGAGGGACAGAGGCGGGAGAGAAAGGAAGAGAGAGAGAGGGAGAGATGAAGAAGGAGAGGGAGAGAAGAGCATAGAAGGGGGAGAAATGAGTTAGAAACGAGGGGAGCCAGAGGGGAGCATCGCTCGTTTCTGAACGCTGCTTCTGCTGGTGCCGCTGACTGTATGTGTCCGTGTGTGTCCGTGTGCGCGCGCACGCGTGTGTGTGTGTGTGTGTGCGAGCAAAGAGAAATATTTAAATTACCTCGTAGCTTGTGCCCGTGCCGCGCAATGCCCGAGCGTTTGTGAGCCAGTGTGCACGTCCTTTGTGCCCGGTACGGTCTCGGGGCGGGACGGGGCAGTAGGTCCCATATCTTGCGGCGCGGCTGCTACCACCTCCATCAGCCCGCTTAGAGAACTGACTCGTCGGGGCAAACATGGCCGAGTAAGTGGCCTGCCAGCAGCCCTGTAAGCGGATCTGTTAGGGGACATTTTCGAGGGGCCCTCTGTAATCTCTCCCTGTAAGCGGTCCTGCTGTAAGCCGCCTTGTAACCGGCCTGTAGGGGAGCCGAGCCGAGCGCCGTCACAGATTACAGGCCGTTCTGATTTAGAACAGCTTTTTCCTTGGCGCTGCGCGCCGCTGCACTCTGCTAAATGACGTCAGAACACGCGGCGCCGGAGGGGGAGGGCTGGCGGCGGGCAGGGGGTGGGTCGGGGGTGGGCCGGGAGTCGTCTTGTAGAGAGCCGGCAAACCAGCGGGGCGAACTAGGCCGCAGTGGCGATGCTGATAACCTTGATCGAGATGTGTTTGTGCTGCCACCGAGATCTCATGTCAGTCTAGGTCGTATGGGTCGTCGTGTGAGGTACTGTCCCGTGCCAGTAGACAACACGTAACAGTGTTGCGGGTCTGCCTGCCCTAAGGGCCCTTGACGCCTTAACGGCTGGAGAGTGTCGGCAAGCCTGCATCTTGTGAAGTGTTATATCTAGCCAGAACACTTGAGGCACACATCCGAGGGGGGAGTCACTTCGAAAGATCCTTGTACGGCCCCCGAAAAATCATTTAAAACATATAATAATAAATAAAATTAAGAAGAAAGATGCAGAAAAATCAGAAATATCGAGAAAAAAATAACAAAAAACTGAAAAAAGAAACAGCCAGAAATAGGGGTTAAGATCAAGATTTATCGAAACGTGACAAAAAATTTCCTTGAAAATATCAAAATCAAAACAAAATAAAATTATAAATCAAAGGTTAAATAAAAGTTATTGTAGACATTTTGTATGAGTGATCCCCCCCTCGTACACATCAGACTCAACTTCGGTCGAAGCTGTAAGGGGGCTGATGGTCCGCCCCGCCCCGCCACTGAACCGGCAAACCCTCTACACCATGGCCTCGCCCGCGCCCCGCACGTGAAAGCAAAAAGCCAAACACCGACACACACAATTTCGCGCTCCCCGTGCCCCTCTCCCCTCCCCCCTCCCCCGGTCCGGAAGCAGGCGCAGGGCGCAGGGCCACCGTGCGCTGCTGTTTGGCCCCCGGCCTCTCAGTTCAACGCCTAACTGGGCCGAGGCAAGCCCAACAATACGCACGCACCGTACGGTAACGCACACGCCGCTGTCAAAAAAAATATGTTTCTCTGTGAGTTCTCAACCGTTTTCATATACATCATTTGTGATTTGCAACTGAATGGGTATTTGAAATTATCGAGGGGCTTTTCGTCCTCCGCGTAAGAATGACAAATCTGTTCCTCGTATCACTGCAAGAATTTTTAAATTTCCCAATTACATATTGTACTTTAAAGTTTCTCATGGAAAATTTGTCCGTGAACCCGAGAAACATTTATCTAAGTGTGGACGAGGGTCGTGGCCGTATAGCCCCATACACGGAGCAGAGCAGAGAGCGTGGGGATCAATTTAAAAATGAAAAACAATATGGAGGGAGGCGGAAGAACAAGACTATCTGTAGTGAGGGAGGGAAACGCCAAGGGTAGGTGGAAGAAAGAGTGACGGGAGCGAAAAGGAGACAGCAATTTCCCCGCCGAGCCGTTCTTTATGTAGGGCTTCACACCTCAGCCCTGCTGCTGCGCTACGTGGCTCCGCTCTCCGCTCGCAAAAGTGAGTGGTGATATGGGGCGGGGCAAGGACAGCGGCCAGCGGGGCGAGCACCTCTTCCCGTCAGTTAGTTTCCGGTGTCGCTCCGCAAGGTGGCGTTTCTTATTGTGTCGAGAGTGTGACATACGAGAAATAAGAATAATGTGTATTGCCACTATATATGACCCTACTCACACACTGGAAACCCAAGTGTGTGAATGCCACACGCTTCTAGGTGTGCGAATGCCCATTCGTGCACTTGGAGGACAAAGTCTGTGAATTTCCAAGGAAAATTCACACCTTTTACGCCCTTAAGTGTACGAATGGGCATTCGCTCACAACTAAGTGTAAGACGTTCGCGCACTTGTGTTTCCAGTGCACACACCTATGAAAGCTTATTACTACTACCTAACACATCAACCTCAAAAGCTCAAAAGTGACAAGTTTAATATCACTGCCTCTTATTCAAACCTCATTACGCTTCCCCTAAAAATTTAAAATTAGCTGTCACACAGAAAAATCCTCTTTTTCCGAGACCTCGAACAGTATTTAGGCTTGCTTGCCTGGCCGCTCTGCTAGAGCGAGCGCACCCTGTTTCACCGCTCACTTCCGCTCGAGCCCTGTATGCAACGGCAGCGCCAAGCGTTCACACTCCACTCGTGCAATACGTCTCGCGCCCCGCCACGCCCCGCGCCACCCCGCCCCGTCCAGCCACACTGATACGTCATCTCTGAGAGTGGTGAAATGTGAGGGGGTCCCTGTCGGACAAGCGGTCCCTCTTAGCGGCATGCTGGGCTGGGCCTCTGGGTCCCGCCCCGCCCCGCCCCGCGCCCCTGGCTCAGCCATACAGCATGTGAAGGGCGCGGCGGGGCGGGGCGGGGCGGGGCGGGGAGGAGGCACGTCAACACGGGTCAACGTTTCCTCGAGGCGCTGCTGCACTATACTCTGTCGCCGAGCGACGTGCTCCCCCCTCCCCCCCTCCCAACCCCCTTGCAGTGAGACACAACAACCGCTGCAGCCAACTGAGAGCTAGTCCGGAGGACTTGCCTTATTCGCGATATTGAAATAGCCTCCCTCCCCTACTTCTCTCTCTCACACACACACACGACCACTCAAACCGGACCGACTGGGAGACGCAACCCCCTATATACTCTCACTTATTGAAAGTGAACAAAGATGCGGGAGGAGAGCTGCGGGGGGAAAAAATAAGAAAGAGTAAGACGGCGAGAGGAATCCCGTACAGACAGTCCGGGTGTTCCCCTGGGCAGAGGGGGAGTCCAGTACTCACAGAGTGGTGAGCTTCCTCAGCGGCCTCAGCAGCGACTCCGGCAGCTGGCGCAGCCCGCAGCTCTGCAGCGACCTGGAGGAACAGAGGGGGCCAGACGCCATTTCAGCACGATAATCTCGTTCCTCACAGAATTAATATCGGTTATACGCGCGCTAAGTTGCCATCAGGGAGCGGGGGATAGCGGGGCCGCGCAGCACCCCAGTGAAAGACCCGAGGGGGAAACAACTCTGCAGTTTGTGGTTTTTAAACTAGATTTTGGGGAATTTTTGCTGGAATTTTACTATTTTTTTTGTGAATTTTCTGATTCTTTTCGGTTTTTCTGTTGATGTTTTTTTTTCAAATTATTCTGAATTTGTCTGAATTTTTCTGAATTGCGAGGGAAACAAAAATTTTAGAGGTGTTTCCCCTTCGAAAACTACCCCGCGTGCACAGCCTGACCTCAATCAGGCCCGAAAATAATCCTGCAAATTCCTGGAAGGTTAAGGGGTTCAAGTTGGGCGGCGGTGGCGGGGCGGGCCATACCGGTGGCCCTGGGCGGCGGCGCTGCGCCCTGCCTGCCCGCCCTGCGTGGCCGCGTCCAAAACTTAATAGCACCGCCCCGCAATTACTTCCGGGCTAATTTATATCACCACAGAAATTAGCAAGCGCGGCGGCCGGGGCCGGGAGGGCAGCTACTGAGCGCTGCGGCCGGGTGAGAGATTACCGGACACGCCGCGGGAATGTTTGGAAACGCTGCTCAACACGCGCCGCATTAATCGGCTCCGTGATACATAAATTACGTATTCTTTCACCGTTATCAGTGAAAACAAAAGGGGATGAAAATAATAATAAAAGAAAAGATCGAAAAGCAGAGGAGAAGAAAGTTATGAGAAAAGAGAGACAGAGGAATAAAAACGGTCGGACACAATAATTCTGCCAGGTCGAGTGATTCCATTTATATGGCAACACCAGCAGGCTGGCCCAGCCCGGGCGCATTTAATGCTACGGTACCTTTAAAACATAAAAATAAAAAAGAAACAGCGGGAAACGGAAACTCGCGTACTCGCGCGGAGCAGCAAGGGAGAATAACGGAGGGAAAACAATAAACTGTAAAACTGGGGCTATAAGGCACTGAAACATTGCCAGACAAGTGAGAAACGTGAGGAAAAAGATTAAGTTTGGCCGGCGCTGCTGGTGCCGTGGAGGGGTGGGGTGGGGGGTGGGCGGGGGTGGGAGGGAGGGAGGTTCTCTGGCAGAGCAGGAGGGGGGGGGGAGCTGTCCGGCTAAGGCCCCGCAGCCTCCCCGTGTGGGAATACTTACAACTTCTTGAGATGGGGGCTGTGCTGGAAGGCGAGCGGGTGGATCCGCAGTTGGTGGTTGTCCCCGAGAAGGCTGCAACAGAGCATACATATAATTCAGACGACGTCTCTTTCTCTATTTTTCTTTTCTCCCCATTTTTCCCCTTCGCACCCCTCACACACACGCTCACGCTCACGCTCACGCTCTCTCTCTCTCTCTCTCTCTCTCTCTCTCTCTCTCTCTCTCTCTCTCTCTCTCTCTCTCTCTCTCTCTCTCTCTCTCTCTCTCTCTGTTTCCCTCGCTTAACCCCTCTCTGACACCCGCGCGGAGGAAACAAAAGTTAGCATCCCTAGTCGGCGTGGTCTCTGCTACCGCTGCTGCTGCTCAGCAAAGTGGGGTACCATCGGCAATGAGCGAGTGAGCGAGCGAGCGAGAAAATAAGGAAGCGAGCGGGAGAGAGTGAGAGAGAAGGCGAGATTGAGGTTACTGACTCGCAGCGCGGGCAGGGGGCGAGTGAGAGAGCGGGAGAGACGGACAGCCGTGCAGTGCAGTTGAGCTCTGGAGCTCGGCGCGCGGGGGGAGAGAAAGTTAGGCGTGGTTATTTCTCACGCCCACAGCAAACATTTTTCCAGGAAGTTCCCGCTGGAATCGGTATGCTATTTCCCGCCCTGTCTCATTACGTCATTTTGTTTCAGAACCGATGGAAAGGTACCTGCCGCAGTGCAAACGGTGACGGAGACTTCTCCCAAAAAATTTCAGGGGTGCCAGAAGCGACGGGCTGCTGCCGGGGGATGCTTGTTCATTGAAAATGGCACGAGCGGCGCGCAGTTATTTTGTTACAAAATTTAAACTGATCGAGACAGAAAGCGTCACGGTCACGCCCGGACCTGCCGGATTCCTGTACGGTCCTAGCGGCTGGCGGGCGCGCGGGCCGGGTGCCGGCCGGATTAGCTAAAGGGGTCGTGCGAGGGGCGTCCGCGCCCGCCCCGCCCCGCCCCACCCCGCCCCACCCCGCTCCGCCCCGCTCCGCCCCACCCCGCTCCGCCCCGCTCCGCCCCACCCCGCGCTGCTCGAGCCGAACGCCCCGGGCGAGTTTTCATGTCGTGCTTTAAGGTGTTCTTTATGGCGTAGCGGGAACGGCGACCATTACTGCCTTCTGGGAATGGTGTTGTATCCGCGCGCAAGCGGCGCGGCCCAAGCAAGCTCGCCCGCGGGCGTCCCGACCCCGACCGACCCGACGCGACCCGACCAGGACCGAGACGGAGACACAAGCGCACAACACAGTGCCTTTTTATTTTCCCTAAGAAACGTTCCCATATCCAAACTTTTAAGAAAGAAGAGCAGGAAGCTGAGCTAAATGTCTAATGGAGAGAAGGGGGGATCACATCTAAAAATCATTATACCCCCCCCCCAATAAAAAAAAATCATTTAAAAAATCAAATTAAAATCAAGAAAAAAAGATGCAGAAAATCCGAAAAGTGGAGAAAAATGGATTGAAAAGACTAAATGAAATTAAGAAAAAATTAGACATGGGGATAAAAAAAATCAACATTTATCAAAAAGTGACAAAAATTTTCCTTGAAAAATCACAAACAAAAAATATAAGAAAAAAAGTTTTAAAAATCATTGTGCACATTTTGTATGGGTGATCCCGCAGTGATCCTCCCTTGTGTGTTATAACAAAACGGAAAACACAGCTGCTTATAGTGGATCACGGCCACTTCAGACTGTTTGAAAATTCACGATAAACTAAAGGAATGAAATTTATGACAAAAATATCATCAGTCTTGTGCTGCGCGGTACTTACATTTCCTCCAGCGCGGGCAGGCTGCTGAGAGACGACTCGGTGAGCTCGGTGATGTTGTTACTGCTGAGGTCACTGCAACACGACAGAAAGAAGAGGAGTGTTTTTAACGAATGTTTGAGAAGAATAGTATCAACGTCTTCAGACACCAACACTTTCTCTTCGACAAATCATGGCGATCCCTACCCGCGCCACCCCACTCTTCCGTTGTTGTCTGGCGGGTACGCCTGTCTCGGCCGCCACTCTCGACATGATAGCCTCGTGCTGCTACTCGTCGTTCTGGTCGGCTACAGAAAGGGGGAGAGAACGAGAGAGAAAGAGAGAGTGAAAGTGATGCGATGATAAGGATAGAATGAGAAGCGGCTCGCCGCAAACTCATCCTCTGGTAATCTGGAAAATGATTTTATGGTCTCCGCTCATTTCCCTTCACTCTCTTGCTCTCTCTTTCTCTCACACCGCACCCCTACTATCCCTGTCTCAGTCACTCTCCGCTAGCGCCCAACGTGTTGAGAGTGCGAGGCTGAAAACTTGTCGGTATTATCTTTTTTTTCGGTCCCATCGATGAAGTGTTATTATTATTATGGCGCCGTCAACAACGAAAGCGGCGCCCCGCGTCCCGCTCCGCGCCCCGCCACGCCCCGCTCCACCCGACCCCGCCCTGCACTACTCCGCCCCGCCCCGCCCCGCCCCCGGAGCAATCAAACGGAGGAGGATGGCCCGGCAATAAAGTGTTGCGTATAACGGTTAGGTTAGGCCCTGCTGGCTGGAAGCGTCGCTCTCCCCAAAGTCTGCGAGTGAGAGGGAAGGAGTGGGGAGAGAGAATAAGAGACAGAGAGGAGGGGATGGGAGAGGCGAGCACACCGGTCATATTTGGGAGATTTAACGGCTCCAGCAGAACTCGAGTAGTCCAGCGCGCGGCTTCCAGCGGGACTCCAGCAGAGGAGGACGATGACGACCGCGTCGCTCGTAACCCCTCTCGGCCAGTGGTGACGTAGTGGGGGGGGGGGGGCAGGCGAGCGTGAGGAGGAGGGTGTTGTAGGGCAGTGGGACGCGCTGGGCGGACACGCGGACACCCGGCCCGGCGGCCCGGCCAGCGAGATGGATGAACGCCGGGGAAAGTGTAGAATAAAGTTGGGCCTCTGGGAGGGGAGGAGGGGCGGCGGCGCGGGCAGAACGCGGAAGGCGAGATGGGATTGTAGTCCAATCTCTCCCTTATTTCAAGATAGGCACAAAAGACGCAGGCAAGATTTTCTCATGCTCAGGAGGTAAAACAGGTTGATTTATCTATGTCGTCAAAGTCAAATTGGTGGTTAAAATATACGTCTATTTTAAGCTTGTTAAAAGCAATTTTAAATCAATATTTTAAAAGAGATTGCTGAAAAAAGCATCAGGCGGAAGATAAAATAAATAAAAAAGGGGAACGCAGAACAAAAACGTCGTATTTAATAATAAATGGACGAACGTGGCTGGAGTGCAAGAGGGATGGAAATTAAGATTAGTGGTGATCCAGCCGGCAGGCAGCAGCCCAGCCAGCAGCAATCAGCTCGCTAATGGCTCCAGAGAGGGGCCTCGGCCCGCCAGCGGCCACGCGCATCGCGCACAAGTTTTGCCGCGTTATTAGAAGATAGACATAATATTTTTTACTCGGAGAGGAGAGAAAAAAATGGGCTTGGCGGAAAGCAGACGGCCTACTACAAGCTGATGTCATGTCTTAAGCGAAGACAAAAATAAAACGTAGTAAGAGTATATATGGGAGCGGCGGATTATTCTCCCTCTCTGGGAAAAAAATATTTTCGTATATTAGCACGAAATATCTGTGAATTTTGTTAAGAGACCTGACTGTGAATTTACTTTTTATTCGAGTTCATTTATAAAATAATTCTGTAACTTTAAAAAAAAAATCCGCAACTTTCCAAACTTTATCTGTTGTTTCGCTATTTTTCTTGTTAATCCACTGAATATTTTAATCAAACTGCAGGAAAAATCTGTTTACCGATTTAACAGAAAAAGCTGTAAATTCGTTCCTCTTTTTATTTTTAATTTTTGTTTACAAATTTTTACAGTGCTGTCACGTGCTCTCGCAAATAAGGGAGGTAGGTTATTACGCAGGCGAGAGCCCCAGGCGCAGTAGGCAACATCGGAGAGGGCGCGGCATGGTAGTGCGGCGGGCCTGCCTACCCAGCAGGCGGGCGCCAGCCGGGCTCGCCGGGCCGCATCCAGACAGTGGGTTAACGTGATGGGCGCGAGGGCGCCGAGAGAGCGCGCGCACACACGGACACACGAACACACACGCACACACACACGCCAGCAGCCCCTGCTGTCTGATTCCTCTCGGTTCCACGTGCTCGGCCGTACGCCCCGCTCGCAAACATTTCCATAACCCATTACTTTTTTTCCCCAGCCCGCTCGCGTCTTATTTTTTTTACAGACAGTCGTTCGTCGAGCCTCTGCCTGCTCTACGGCGCGCTGGTGGTGGGCCCGGCCCGTCGCGTCCCACCCCACCCCACCCGCACTGGCCCACTGTCACATCACACTGAGGAGGCAACACGACGTGGGGGTGCAAAGGAAATATAACTTTTGGAGAGTCTCTGCGTAGAAATGCTGGCTGTTGCTCGGTTCGACTACTTGCCCTGGTGAAGAAGAAGAAGAAGAAGAAGAAGAAGAAGAAGAAGAAGAAGAAGAAGAAGAAGAAGAAGAAGAAGAAGAAGAAAGAACAGAGTCGGAAGGGAAGTGCGCAGCGGTGCACACGGCCGCGTACTCATCACCGAGGTGAAAAGTGTGCGGGAATGAAGCGAGAAGAAAAAGGGAAAAGCAAAAGATGACAAGAGTGCGACGAGATAGAGGAAGAGAGAGAGAGGGGGGGGGAGGGGGAGAATAGGCGAAAACACAAGCGAGCGCACAGCACAGTGAAGGGAATCTCATCTGCGCTCCGCCTCAGAGGCCGCGCCCCGCCACGCCCCGCCACGCCCCGCCACGCTCTGCAGCGGAGGGCAGCCATACCACAGGGCCGTCCCCTCCCCCCCCCCAACCTCGAGCTGCAGTCCGCGATGAAACTCGCGGCGCAGAAGCGCAGCGAAGTCGAGCGCGCGGGCACCGCAGCGCGTTGGCCCTTCTAGCTAAGTGCTGCGGCCCCGCCTCCGCTCCCGACCACGCTCCGCCACAGCCCGCCTCTTTACGACGCCACGCCGCGCCACGGCCCGACACGCCCAGTTTATGAATGACTGAAATCAATGGGATCGAGTCGGTGAGCCGCACGCCGCCGCCGCGCTCGTACTACATATCGTCCCCCCGGGACGTTGCTGGGTCGGGGTCTGGCCTGGCGCTGCGGGGCGTGGCGTGGCGTGGCGTGGCGCGGCGCAAGCACGGCGTGACTCCATCCCGTCGTCCAACCCCCCTGCCCTGTTCTGCTTGACCTAAAATTCCAGCCAGATCTTCCCAGGCGGCGGCGGCGCTCGCTCGCCCTTCCTCCTTTCTGTACAAAATATGTGCCCTTCCATCCCCATCTCTGCCCTGGCGCTGTTCCTCTTCCTCCTCCACCTCCCTACCCCCCGCGCGCCCGCCCGCCCCGACCGCAACCAGATTGCTCATAACAAGGCAGCGAGTAGGTCGCCAAAATGAGAGCGATAACCCGCGCGCGGCCCATCAGCATCCCTCGCCCTCCTGGACCAGAGGTGCACGGCGCGGCCGGGACGGGGTCATCCATAACGGGTAGCGGCCCACCCCACCCCGTCCGCCTCCTCCATCACTCCCCGCTCAGCGCGCTCGTTGTGGAAGCTGCCCTCCTGCACAGGGCACTAAAGGCCGCAGTACACCCGCGTCGACGCCGCGGCAGAACGGGTAGCACAGCGATCTCCGCACCTCACCACCACCTCCTTCTCCTCCTCCCGGTCGGAGCGCCGCGGCCGGTGCTCCTCGTCGTCGTGGTCCTTCGGGTTCGGCAGTACTTGGCGCGGGGCCTGGCGCGGTGCTTGGCGCGCGCGGCGTGGAGTGGCGGGGCGCAATATCGGTGCTTTATGGCTGGGGAACAGCTTGCGGGAGGTGACCCATATAAGAGTGGCCCCCGCACGCCGTGCCCGCGCCCCGCGCCCGGCCACGCTGCCAAACAATGTCCTCTTGTTGTCCAGCGCGCGTGCGGGGGAGGGGGGGGGGGAGGCGACCGGAGCCGCTCTCCAGCAGCGGCTCCAGCCACGCATGCTCCAGGCCAGCGGAAGGTGCACACGTGCCTGAGACACAGACCTCTCCAGCGGGGCGGAGGAGGAGAGGAGGAAGTAGGCCGACGGGATGCGCAGCCGCGTGAAGTGGAGATGACGGCGGCAGGGGAGGGCCTAAGTCGCGGCGCCGCGCGGCTCAGGGAGATCAGCGGATCAAGGCGGGACGGGCGTGGCGGGTTGGGGCGGGGCGGGGCGAGGCAAGGTGGGGCGGGGCGGGGCTGAGTAAGGAGCGACAGGCGGCGGCGGCGTCGAGGGCGTGTTGCTCCCGTTGTGCGCGCGCCCGGGGGGCCCGGGGCGGGGCGGGGCGGCAGGCGGCACTCAGTTAGGCCCCCCTGGGCCCGGCCATTAGCCGCCCAATAATGACCACCTGTCTCACCCGCATGGCCCGCACCGCCCGGCGCGCGGCCCCCAGGCGCCGCAGTGACCATTGAAACGCCTGACCTGCCTGACATTCCCCGATAAGGCTGCGCGTGTTGCTACAGTGATCACGACGCACAACTAACCCGACGACATACGCCGCGAGGTGGTCGGACCGGGCCGCGGGCCCGGCCGCGCCACGGCCGAGACGGAGCCTAAGTGCTCGGGGCGCTCGGGCTTAGCCGGCGATAACACTCGACATCGAGGAACAAAATGGTCTCCCTCTTCCACGCCGCCGCGCCGTGCCCTAGACCAGCGCTGTGGCTACATGCTTGTGCTCCTGTTTTCACAGCCCACATGTGACTGCTCCATAATTCTCCCAGCTCAAGCCGCCCTCCGCCGCGGGGCGCGGGCCGCGGGGCCGGGTCGAGTCGGGCTGATGTTTGTCGGATCATAGTGCGGCGTACAGTGTGTGTATAGAGAGCCGACCCCGACCAGCCCCGCCCTGCCCCGCCCTGCTGCCCCCGCCTCGACCCGCCCCGACCAGCAGGGCCCATCCATCAGCCGTGACAAGCCGTCACGTTTCTCGCGCCAGAGGTTAAAGCCTCCTTATCAAACGCAGCGGCAGCCGCCACGGGCCGCCGCACCGCACCCGAATACCCGCCCGCGCCCCGCGCCCCGCGCCTGGAGCACATCATCATGGGGAAGGAAAGCGACCACCTCGCGATCGCGCGGTGAACCGTGGTGGGGAGGGGAGACACGCCAAGAGAAAGAAATGCCAACGAGTTGGTTTCACTCCTTAAAGCCATTCACCCTGAATAAAAATCAAGTGTGCGCATGTCACACGCTTCGTGTCGTAGGTGAGTTTGTATATGTGTGTGTGGGCGCGCGCGCGCGAAATTTCTAGGATTCACACCTTTTCTACACTCTAAATATTCTAAAGGAATATTTTTTTCGTATAATACAAAGAAATCTATGAAACCATAATATTCAGGAAATTTTATTGTATTACAAAAAAAATTCTTTGTATCACAAAGATTTTTCTATGTACAAAGATTTTATTCTTTGTATTACAAAGATTTTATTCTTTGTATTACAAAGATTTTGTTTTGTAGAACAAAGAATTTTTTGGGGATTACACAGAAAATTTGGCATTGTATTAATTATGGTTGCACAGAGTTCTTTGTTATACAAGAATTTTCTTTGAAAGAATTTAAGAGTGAAGTTCAATATCGTGTACGAACGAATGGCAACAACTTCCACGCCTCAAAGTGTGCGAGCAGCACATTCAAACGTTTTCGGTTTTCCTGGGTACCGCCATCATCCAGTGACGACAATAACGAGCTGCTTGCTGGTCGAGAACAATAGCGTGTTGTCACCCGTTGTGCACACAGAGTCTCAGCTCGGTTCCCTGTAATCCCCGGGGGACAGTTCCAGGAGCAGCAGAGCCCGGGAGCGTCGCGTGACCAGACTCGTCCAAGTAAATTGATAAGCCGCTGGTGGCTTTAGCCTCCATCGCAGCGGCAGCACGCGAGCCGCGCGCGGCGCCGATCAGGGAGGAGGCCTCTGGGCGACACGACGAGAGTAGAGTCCGCCCATCACTCAAATTATCTGAGCCGAGGGGAAACATCTATGAAATTTAGTGGACAAATTTTGTGAATTTTCGATCATTTTTATTGAATATTTGTGAATATCTGATTGAATCTGACGATTTTTTTGTGATTTTTTTTTGTTTATTTTCCCTATTTTTTCGGAATTTCTGAATGTTCCAATATTTCTCTAAATTTTCCCGAATTTTCCTATTTTTTTCTGAATTACGTTGTGAATACATAAATTTCTGAGCTATTTCCCCTTCGTTGTAAGCCCCCGAAGAAAGGAAACAACAAGAAATAAATAAAAGTATCGTTACTACTGTACTTCGTAGTTCACCATCTTCACTGTGGAAATCATTGAGTTTAGGGGTTACAAAGTTGTACGTCCTACAAGCGAATTATTCCGGAGGAGGGCAGGTGTCAAGGATATGCGAACGCGTAAGCGTATTCCACACACCCCTACGTTCTCCCCCTGCCCCCATGGGCGCCGTTTGCGTGTCTGTCGAAGGGAAGAGCCCATCACAGGCGAGGCTCGGGCTGTGGCGCGGCGGGCACAGTCACATCAATTATAAAGACACTGCGGGCGGGGGAGGGGGGGGGGACAGCTCCGCTCCGCTCGGAGGATGATCGCCGGGCGATTCGAGCAGCACGCCGGGGAGCAGGGAAGCAGTACAGGAGTTTGGGGGCGAGGGGAGGGGAGAGCGGGGGAGAAAGAGAAAGTGTTTCACGACACGACGGCGCCACGCCGTTATCTTCCGTCCGTGTGTGTGTGTGTGTGAGTGCGCTGCGCTGCTGCGAGTGTCGGTCCGTGCATGTGTGGGAGTAAGAGTGAGAGAGGGAGTAAGAGAAACGGGTACTCGCCGCGCCGCACCCGGTTGGAGCGGGGCGGGGCGCAAGAGAGAGAGAGAGAGAGAGAGAGAGAGAGAGAGAGAGACGGATGACCACCCCTGCAGCGCACCGTCGCACCGTCGCGGGGTGCTAGTGCGGCCAAAGCCAACCCTACTGACTGAGGAGTATAAAAATAAAACACAAAAAAAACTATCTGTCGGCAGAGAAGAGAGAAAGGCGGAGCAGGGCGGCAGGCAAACTGCTGCGCCCGAGACTCGTTTTAGACAAAAGCACGGCATTCATCTCCTTGATCGAAAAACAGAGTGATTCGCCTCTGTCCCTCCCCCTCCCCCCTCTCACCGCCTGCAGCTCCTTGTCCTCATTCTCCCCCTCACGCCTCCCCTGCACGCCCTCTACTACAACCCCCCTGCGCCACCAGCTCCAACCCCGTCCCCCGGTTCTACCGCTGCCAACTACCCTAGTACCGATACGTGCCATTACGGCCCCCAACGTTTTCATTACAGAGAGAGAGAGGGAAAGAGAGAGACTGCCACGGCAGTGAATGGTGTAAATCAATGTCCGGGGGGGTCACTGCTCCCAGCCCGGCCCAAGCTCTGTAGCGGTCTCTCTACACGGCACCACTAGCCCCTTTCACATCCTTCCTCCTCCCCCATCTCGACCTGCCCCAGCTAGCACCGTTCTGCCCTTTCTGTGCCTTTTTGCGACCGATATCTATTCCTCGTCGTGGGGTACGAAAATCCACACCATTATGAACTCTTCTCGCTGTGTGTGTGTGTGTGTGTGTGTGTGTGCGTGTGTGCGTGTGTGCGTGAGAGAGAGAGAGAGAGAGAGAGAGAGAGAGAGAGAGAGAGAGAGAGAGAGAGAGAGAGAGAGAGAGAGAGAATGTGTAGTGGTGGGGGATAAGAGATCAGTGTGATTGAGCTCGTGCTGGACCCTCATTAGGAGCGTTAGGCTTTGGGGTTGGTGGAAGCGAGTTTGAGAATGGGGAGGGTGTGAGGCGCGAGCAGGGGTAGGTTAGGAGGGAAAGGGTTGAGGGTGTTAAAGCGCCCGGGCCCGGGCCTGCGACCCTCCCCGTCCTGGAGGAGCTCCTCCTAGCCGTCATCAACTTCATTACGCAGTCCGCTCTAGTAGTCATTTTCGGCGCGAGACTTTTAAACTGCCGGGCACGCCCCACCTCGCCCCGCCCGGTCCACTTGGTTTGGCCGGCTCGTTTCACCGGCGGCAGCATCAGTAGAGGGGATGCAACTTTGAGTCGCGGGCGCGGCCTTCTTGGAGCCTCCCGGCGGGGCGAGGGTGCGGTGCGGGGTGCGGGGGCGTTTTATCAAGAGACTAGGACTTTATGGATAGGCAACGGTGGGCGCTTTGAGCGCCGAATCCGCTGCCGCGCGACATATTTGTCGCGATATCTCAGGGACCGTTGCGATTTTCGGGCCGATCGAAAGTACGCTGGACTCAGGAGGTCTCCGTGTATCACCAAAATTCAACAAAAGTGTTACTTTTCCCCCCTTTTCGTCACTGGAGCCGTCCGAGTGCAATTCTCCCTATGCGACCGCCCTCCGAAGGTGGCGGAGCGTAGCTGAAAAAAGTACCAAATCGCCTCTGAGACTACGTAGCTGCACAAATTTGGTGCCGATGGGTTCCTAATGCATTATATGCGAAAAGTGAATGTCGTCCTGACAGGTTTGAGCAGTTACATGGCCACAGAAGCGATTTGCTACTTTTTTCAGCTACGCTCCGCCACCTTCGGAGGGTGGTCGCATAGGGAGAATTGCACTCGGACGGCTCCAGTGACGAGAAAGGAGGAAAAGTGACACCTTTTTTGAATTTTGATGATACACGGAGACCTCCTGAGTCCAGCAAACTTTCGATCGGCCCGAAAATCGCAACGGTCCCTGAGATATCGCGACGAATATGTCGCGCGGCAGCGGATTCGGCGCTCAAAGCGCCCACCGTTGCCTATCCATAAAGTCCTGGTCTCTTGGTTTTATGGAGCGTGTGCCAGACGAGTCAGCGCCTACCGGCGGCGGGGCGGGAGCGCCCTGCTGCTCAATTCGCCGTGAAAAGGACAGACGGCTGAAACATATGACAACTTTTAGTGCGAGCCGGCTGGTGCAGCAGCAGAGGGGACTCGCACCGCGCAGGCCTGTACAGAGTCCACCAACATTAAACGCGCCTTTTAAAATAAAATAATCGGTAAGCTGAAAACCCAGAAAAATAAGTACCCCCCCCCCCCTGTCAAAAATCCTGTACCAAAGTACAGGACTGGGTACGGAAGACTGTGGTGGGCAAGGTACAGGATGACTGTGCCTCATTTACTGTGGCGCCCGTAAGACTCCATGTTAAAAAAAATACGATTTCACGAAATCCTGGTAGACAACGGAGTTTCTATAACTATGGTAAAATTATTGTGAGTGTATTATAAGACTGTAAGAAAACGCAGTAGTTTTGTTTAGTTTACAATAGTCAAGATAGTGACTAAATAATTATAAGTTCGATTTGATGAGGCGGGTTTCAGGCAATGAATACTCTCCGGCAGTTAGGCCGTCATCTAAACGCCAGGAAAAAGAGAGAAAAGAAGCTCTCCTTCTGACGGCAAAAAATGGGCGGCGAGGTCACGGCCGGAGCGGAACGTCAACAATACCGTCCCCTCCACCGGGCGCACTGAAGGGGCGAACGGGGCCCTAACTAATACGGCTGATACGCCCAGGACATCGCGGGCAAGCGCGCGATGAATTCTGCTCACCAGATTGAAGTCAAACTTACCAAACCGTTTTCTGCAGGTAAAAAAGTACTATTTAGGTATTCAGTTCGCCTTGTCAACGTTTCGATAACTTTATACGATGATTTAAAGTCGCGAGGTGGGAGCCTCAGCTCCCAGCCGAAGCGGCCATGGTTGAAAGACGGCCGGCGACACAGCGCACGCGCGTCCACCTCAAACAAACCTTGTTTACACAACGTGCCAACCTAGAAAACATGAAAAGGATCACTAATCCCCCTACGTTACGATTTGAAATTATTATCTTAGGTTGGCAGAAGTGCGCCGCAGTCGACTGTTCGTTCGGTAAAAATGAAGTAGGTTTCGAAAGGGCGGTATGGTGGTCACGTGCGAATTTCAGTGGTGTCATCTCTTTCTTGAGCGTTTCACTGAAGCAGAGCTTTGTTTGAACGCAGACTGTACAGGTTTCTCTTTCGCTCCATGTTGGCTCGACTCCGCCTAGCCCCACCACGAAAAACTATCCCCTTCTCCAGGTGATTTCAGCTGACAAGTCGAGCATTACCATAGCAACTGAAATTTCAATTCAAATTTACAGAAAATCTGTAGTTTAAATTTCTATTATACTTTCAGAGTGAGTATACAAGTTTACATACTTTAAGTGTAGGTAATATTATAAAAATCGTTGGAGCGGATTTTTTCCTCCCGTAAGGGGCCATATAAAACAATTGACAGACGTTTCAAAGCGATTTTAGAAGGCAACTCCGTTGCCTAATAACCGTGGTCCGTACTTAAAAGACCGTACTCGATCAGGTACAGGCTGACCAGGCAAATTGTCTACCAGACTTTACCGTACCAAACACCGTGGTTTTTTTCTGACAGTGCCCCCCCCCCTCCCCGAGGGGCAGATCACTCATACAAAATATAATTTTAAAAAAGGCACGAAGTAGCCTTATGGTTTTGTCTCAGGATCCGATTTTTTTTTTTATTAGCACGGCCCCTTACCTAAATCCTGATTTTTCTATAGGATTTTGATAAGACTTGGTAGAGAGGTAGAACTCAATCTCCTTAGTTCACTGCTGAAATGCCAGCCCAAAGTTGGTGGCCAATTTTGAGAAATTTCGATCGAAAATCTTTGTTTCTATGGTAATACTCGACTCGTCATGGAGCCGAGTCGGCTCTGACCAATAACATTATTTCGCGCGAAAATCCAGCCAATGAAAACGGTCGCCTGTTGCTTTGTACCTCAATATCCAAAAGTGTCAACGCAAGGAGTGGTCACGTCAGAATCGTTGCAGATTCACGCCATGTCAAAGGGTTCACCACCAGGAGACTTTCAAACGTGACCACTAGCTGGCCGCCGCGGCTCCTAATTGTTGGCTGGGACTGTAATTTGGCCTTGGGCGGGGCTTGTGACAATACCGCCAACCTCAGAGTCAGTCCTCAGCTCATGTTTTCATTAAAAGATACAAATAAGCCTACCCTTGTGTTCCGTGGTATTGCGTGGATGCTTCCACAGTTGTTTACTAAATGCCTGCAACATCATTTTACGTGGTTACTAAATCTAAAACTAGCAAAATATATTTTGAGTTGGTTTGAGTGGACACCAAGGCGGCGTTGTTTATAGCTGGCCTGCTCGGCGCCATGTTTGTGTTGGAAATGTGAGGCGGATAAAATTCACGATTTGGGCTCTCACAGAGAGTTTTGACCTAATATTTTAATTGTCTATTTCATTTAATGGTAAGTGTGTGGCAAATGTGAAACTAGGACCCTTTAATTCTTGGCTGGTGGTTCGATTTAGTTTTTGTCAAGGCGGGTTGTTGACAGCTGGCCCGCTGGGGGGCTGGCTCTCACCAAGTCTGCCTCTGTGTTCCTTGTGAATGAGTAGTGCCTCCCATATCTGTGTGCTAAAGGCCTGCAACGTAACTTAACGTCGTCACTAAATTAAAAAACTTGCCAAATATATTCTAGGTTGGTTTGAGGCGGACGCGTGAGGCGCCGTGTCGCCCCTCTTTCAACCATGGCCGGGGGCTGAGGGTCCCACCTCGCGACTTTAAATCATTGTGTAAAGTTATCGGAACGTTGACATGGCGAACTGAATGCGTTTACAGTGGTTTTGCACCTGCAGAAAACTGTTTGGGAAGTTTGACTTTATCTGGTGAGCAGAATGCTTGAAATGGTGTACATTTACGTGAATTATTTTTCGATTTTAATTTTTGATTGAACTTCCGTGAAACTTTGGGAAACGATTTCCGTGGGTCTGAAACTCCTGTTTTCACAGTCATTTCGGCTATATAACATTTCGTTCGGGTAAAATAAATAGTTAAATTCGCTTCGTGCGCTAGTGGCGCCATCTCTCGGTAGTGGACGCGAGTTAAGTCGCGAGGAGGACGCGTGAGGAGCGAGGTCCCAGCCCGGCCTAGAACCACGAAAGGGATAGGACTGGGCACTCCCACCTCAAAAGCGCTCCGTTCTGTTTAAGGCGGCGGCGCCTCCCCCAGCCTTCTTTTGTTGAGTGGACGTCACAGCCTAGAACTATAGAAGGGAGGTCTGGGCACTCCCACCTCAAACGTCCCCCGTTCTGTCTATAAGGCGGCGACGCCTCCTCCAGCCGACTGCGAATAGTGCCAGTTCAGAAGCCGAATCGGCATTGTCGCTGATGCTCGGCCGCTCGGCCCCTCGGCCCGCGCGGCCCCTCTGCCCTGCCCGGCGCGCACGGGAGGAGAACCGTAGCTGGGTGGAAAAAGGGGGGGGGGAGGAAGGCTGTTGATTCAACTCATAGACGGTAGTTCAAAAAATAAAATTTCGAACGACACGTTAGAATAAAAATGTTAAAGCAATGTTCGAATGCCCATTGCACAAAAAGCCTACAGTTCAAAAATCAAGCTGATCGGAGAATTTTTACTGAAAGACTAGACTAACTTCTAAATCGTTTGAGCTAGAAAGCTAAAATTTGGCATGCGGCCCACTGAACTAGTGACCCTAAAATAAAACAAATTCAATAACATGACCCATACGGCTAGAATTCTTATAGTAAATTTTTTACTTAAGCCATCATCTACTGAAATATTTAGTGAAACAAAAACATAAACGAACTTCGTGCCTACCAGGATTTCCTGAAATCGTATTTTTTGAAAATATGTACATTGATTTTGTGGATTTTGCTGACTGTTATTATTTTTTTAAATTATTTTTATTTTTTAAGGTAAATTTCTGTCACTTTTTGATAAAGTTTATCTTTTACCCCCCTTTTCAGATTTTTTTTTCCAATTTTATTTCGATTTTGTATTTATATTTCCTCAAATTTTCGAATTTTTCTGCATCTTGCTTCTTCATTTTCGAAGTAATTACCCCTCGCCCCCCCACCCCCCTCCCCCTGTTCCCCAAAGAAGTGCAGTGCGAACTACGTGGTTTTAGACTGACGTCAGCCGAGAGGCGTCTAAAATAAAGTGTTGGCTGCCGCCGTAATCTACCTTCTGCACCACAGGGGGGCGTAAGGGAGGTAAATAAGGAAGCGACGAAGTAATTGGACGCGACGCGTTTATAATCAGCCAGCAAGGACGAACTGGAGCGGTGGTGTGGAGAAGGGGGGCGCGGGGGCGGGGGGAGTGAGCGGGATGGGGGCACTGAGTGGGAGTGAGAGAGACTCTCCAGTCAAACTTTTTGACGAAAATGGGTGAGGAAAAATGTTGGTTAGGTGGAGGGGGGGAGGGGTTCCCTTGAGCGGTGGACGCTCCACACGCATGAGAAACTTTTTGCCCCTCCCTTTACACATATACACTCACACACACACACACACGCACACATGTGCGCCCCAGCGATAGCAAACTCTAGTCTGAATGTGTGGAATACAGATTCGCCCGCTGGTCACCACCCCACAGCAAGCAGGGCGGGCCTCGGCTATACTGTTCATGGCACGGAATCACAAACGGCCGAAACAAACAGCAGATATAAATATATTCGGAAACAAGGCTTTTGATAGAAACAAAAAGAAAACGACGGCCTGCCTGAGCAAATCCGAAACTTGACATAAAAATTTTGTCGAACTTTGAAGTTGATTTATGATGAGAAATAATATTTTCACCAGTACCGTAGTAAGGAATTATACGAGGAACAGGGGTGGGGAGTATTACTGCGGGTGAAGGGCGCGCTGGGGTGGGGTACGGTTGGACTAAGGGCTGCGAACGGGCCTCATAAGCCCATAAGTCGACAGCGGCTCCGAATGGGGACGGCTATTTGGCATGCGTCTGCTCTCCTGGCTGCCTACAGCACAGGGGCAGAGCAGTCCCGTGTGAGTGTGAGAGAGAGAGAGAGATTGAGAGAAAGAGAGGGACCACAACGAGTGCGCGGAGCTGAGGTGGCGTTGTGGTAACGGGGATCTGGGCTTGACTCCAGGTCCCGACGAGGGAGAGAGAGAGAAAGAGAAAAAGAGAGAGAAACGAGAAGTAAACAGACAGGACGGCTCCAAGAAGCAGCCCCCGGACCGGACCGACCGGCACCGCCCCGCCACGCCTCGCCACGCCTCGCCACGCCACGCCCTGCCCCGCCATCCGGTACCGGGCAAGGACCCGGTGGGGGAGGGTAGAGCCCCCCCCCTCCAGCCCCGCCCGGACCCCCCCGATGGGCTCGACAAAACCCGCCGCGAAAGCGACGCCGCCATCAGCTCTATTGCTCCGCATCGAAATAAATTCAAAACATCCTAAATATTCATGAGCGGCCGACAAGACTGCAACAGATCAGGGTCAATTAAAAGGGGACGGGCGGGGGATAACGAAACCGCAAAGTCTCTACACTGTCCTGTTCCATTCGACCGATCCGCGCTCACTCTCCCGTGACAAAGCGGGAACCTCTCTCTCTCTCTCCCGCTCTCTCTTTCTCTGTCGCTCGTAAAGAACAAACCGCAGCGGTTTAGGTTGCTCCGTTTATGCCTCGGAATATCGGACGCTGCTGCGATTTGGTATTCTCGCCGCGGTCGCGCGCCGGGACGCCAGACACAAAGCTAGGCGGGGAGAAGGAGAAAGAGGGGGGAGGGAGGGGCGGACTGGGTGACGGGCGGTACAAGACGACTAAGGAGATGGCAAATCAATAATTCACAGCAGTCGCTGTTGTTGTTACGAGAGAAAAATTGCACGGCGCCTGTTTCCAGACTTGCCGCATCAAGCGAGACGCAAAGCCGATCCGACTAGCGGTCGACAAAATGCGGGGGGAAACTGATGAACTTTTCTAAGCTTCACTTTTGAATTGAAGGTAAAATACAACTCCCACGACAGAAAACTTAAGTTAGAGCGACCAAAACCATCTCAATATGGTTTTATTGGGTATGGTTTATGGGCTATGTTAATTACAGCTGGGATGAGTGGCGCTGCACCGGGGGAAATAAACCACGCTGGGGATACATCCACCACAACGAGCAAGTGATGGTGGAAACGATACTATCGTTTCTCAAATAGCGTTCCGTCCCGCGAGCACTCGATGGGCTGTCAATACGCGACCCGTCCCGACCAATCGGAGCATGGCGGTGCGATCACCAGCAGGGTGATTCCGCGCACAAAGGCTTCGTCTCTCTCTGTCTTTGTCGCACTCATGGGGCACGGCCATAAGGAGCGATAGGGAGAGAGAGAGAAATACTGAACGCTCTTCCCGGAATCAGCCTGCAGCAGCGCCGCAAACCGTATCGGCGGGGCGGCGGCTACCCCCCTCCCCCC
This sequence comes from Frankliniella fusca, assembly GCA_029379305.1. Lineage (NCBI taxonomy): Eukaryota > Metazoa > Arthropoda > Insecta > Thysanoptera > Thripidae > Frankliniella > Frankliniella fusca. The sequence continues at coordinate 717,086 of JAHWGI010000383.1, read as the reverse complement.
TCTCCCGGGGGGTAACGGGGGCACCGTAGTGGGGAGGAGGGGGGGCGCCCTGGCCTGCAGCGCCCTGCGAGTGACAGGGCAGGCGCATACTGTACGTCAGCATGGGCGGGGCGCCGGGGGCGGGGCGGAGGCGGAGGAACGCCCGCGCGCAGGGGTGCGCGGGCAGAGCAGCAGGAGCTGTACGGGGGCGTTCCATATGCACCCCACCCCACCCCACCCCAACCACACTTGCGCGCGGCACCCCCTGTGCGGTGCGCGAGGGGACGGGTGCGGGATCTAGTTCAATGAAGGGGTTGTACCAGAACTGCGAGAGAACAGTGAAAATTCAACGCCACAAAGAAGGAGGGAAAAATTTTTTTTAAAAAAAACATGAAAAAAAAAGAAAGTTGGTTTGTGTATGTGTACGTGTACTTGAGGAGTTCGAGTAGATTTCTTCCGCGAGGAACAGACTTTCCTGTGGATGCTTCGTGTAAGTGCGAGGAAGGGTGTTTTCATTTATTTAAAGGTAAAGCGCGTATAGCTCGATGTACAGGAATTAAACGCGCAGGCTGTTTCTTATGGGAGTTCAAAAATTACGCAGAAGCGCGAAGCGGTGCTGCGTTGATTCAATATTTCGTACTTTGGAGACGCGACAGCAGAAGAAGGGAAGAGAAACTGTTGAGTCAGAGAAGGGGCAGGACGGCTAGGAACTGTGAGAAAGAGAGAGAGAAAGCGAGATACGGAGAAAGAGAGCACAAGACAGGCGGAGGAGGAAGCGAGTTTGGGGGGAACACACTTCTTGATCTAGGATTAATCTGTTTTTCCTCACGAGCCACTGTCGTACGCTGTGCGCCGGAGACTAAGATGGATTAATCTACATCCGAAACGGGGAGATGGGATGAGAGAGAGAGAGAGAGAGAGAGAGAGAGAGAGAGAGAGAGAGAGAGAGAGAGAGAGAGAGAGAGAGAGAGAGAGAGAGAGAGGAGTGTAGTCGTGGATGAAAGATTTGGGAACGAGAGGGGGAGATGTCCTGACACACCCTGTTGCCTTCCTGCTGCCCTGGGCATTCATTTCTCTCCATTAAACGGTGGCGGGGTGTCGGGCGCGGCGGGCCGGGGCGGTAGGGGGTGAAAGTGAGAGTGGAAAGTGAGAGCGAGTACGCAAACGGGCGGGAAATAAACGCCTGTTCGTGGCGAGGGTCATTAAGGCGGAGAGAGAGTTCACGACGAAACAATGCGCCACAGAAACGACGCTCGCAAGCGCGGGGCGGGGCGGGGCTCGCTTTGCTCGGCTCTCCACTTTTCTTTCGCCCTCCGCAGTGGCACGTCTTCTCATTACCACACGAATGTAGTCAGACAGGGACAGAGATAGAGCCGAGAAGGTATTCCAAGAAACGCATAGCAGCGTGAGGTAGTCCGGAAACGGCCAACCTCGCTGCGGACGTCCTAGATAGTCGAGAAAGAGGAAAACGGGGGGGGGGGGGGGAAGGGGTCTGAAGAACCGTATGGCACGCCAAAGCACCTCTCTAGCCGCCTCTCTTAGCAAAACCGAGACGTTTTCTTCAAGTCCGGTCCGGGCCGCTCGCGGAGGAGAAGAACGTCCTGACCCGCTACTAAAAACCTTTTCCGCATGCCATGAGTCTCCCCCCTTGCCCTTTCTCCCACCCTCCCTTTCTCTCTCTCTCACGCACACACGCACACCTTGTCTCCATTTAGGCCCCTCGCCTCGCGCACTCCGCGGCTCGCCTCGCCGCTCTCTGCTATCAGCACGCAAGTGCGCTGTAATGAGTTCCGTGTGTGTGGGGTGCGGCGGGGCGGGGCGTGGTGCGGCGGGCACTCATTACACTCGGTGGGCTGCGCCCGTCCCCGCCCCGTGCGAAGGGAATGCCAAGTGCAACCTCGGCAAGCTCACCACGCCCCCATGGAGGCGGCACGGTGGCGCGAGCCGTAAAACCCACCCCTCCGTGCTCGGCCAGCCCTCCAGCGTTGGTCTGGTCTGGTTCGTGCAAACTTCAACATCATCCAGACTTTTATTTTTGCTCGCTATCGCTGCGTGACAAAATAAACATAGATAATTTTCACCTGCTACTTGTGAGTGATACGGATTGAATGTTTACATACCTTATTGCTAATAACATTCTTTGGGCCAAGGGGCTCGCAAGGCGAGTCGCGTGTATAAGGAGGGAAAGCTCTACTACTCCTCTCCCCCACAGCCCGGCCCGGCCCCGCCGCATTGTCCGTGCGTGCCTGCGGTGATAACAAATAGTACGTTCGCGGCTCTATGAGGAGCTTGCTCCACAAATGTGCCGGAAGTGACGCAAGCGCTCTCCTCGCCTTAATTCTTTCATCCGCGCGACCCCCGGCGCTCCCCCTTCCCCCTTACATTATCTTCTAAATTGCCCCGGTCGGCAGCACCCCAAGCACTCCCCCCCCCACTCCCTGCACCCCCTCGAACGCCTCCCGGCTCGCCACCCTCGCTGCCGCGCGGCCCGCCGCACAAACCCGGAAACGTAGATATAATAAATCGGAGAATGATAAATAAGAAAGGCGGTGGCGAGGCGTAGCGTGGAGCTCTGCCAGGCCCGCCGCGGCCCGGCCGGCATCCCCATAGCCTTTCTATAGGGGCCTATAGAATGTGTATATGGTGTGGGGCTCGGGCTATGGCAGAGGCCACTTGCAGAACACTCACACACAATTTCATTTTGTAAAGATAAAGACCGCCGCATTCAACCGTACTAAAAATATTTGTATCTTAAGGGTAAATGTAAATAGAAGTGCCATGAAGCAAGTTTTCCACAGGCCTAAGACACACCAAAGACTGTTGGAGTTTGAATATCTCATTATACACATTTTGCACTCGCGCAAACACGAGGCCTACCTCGGTGCTGCGAGCACTTGTGTGTGTGTGTGGGGGGATGTAGGTGGAGTCACAACGTGCTTAACGCTGCGTTAATAACTTTCCGTTTCAGAAAGCAGTGCTACAGAGCGGGCTGGGCCTGCTTGGCGTGGCTCCCGTCACAATCACACAAACCGCTATAATGTATACACTGCGCGGCCCCTTTCTGCAGATCATTGTGGCATTTCTCGCGTAAATAGTTGACGAGCAGTAGGGGTGGGTTTGGGAGAGAACACGGTGAGATAGGAAAGGAGGGATAGAGAAATGTGATCGCCCCATCAATTTCAAAATCATTCAGGCCGCTTCGGTTCGATCGAGGTGGCGCGAGTAAGTTATATATGAACGGCGCGGGGCGGGCGGGGGGTCTGCAAGTTTGTTGACACAACGCCCCGCCCTACCCAGTTTAACTCCCTATTTTGTCGCGCTTAATGCGCCCTGCAAATTTGTCCCGCGACAAAAGGGCGGCCGTGGAGGGGCGTGGCAGGGCGTGGCCGGGCGTGGCCCTTTTGTACCTGGCATGCGAGCCCAAACTTTGGGCCGTGGCTTTTTTATGGGGCGCGCCACTTCCCCCTCCACGCCAAGCCCCTCGGCGAGGTCTGCAAAAAGGGGCTCTGCAGGCGTGGTGCCGCACGCGGCCGATATAACACTCGCGCGCCCGAAAGTATCCTCTCGACACCAGAGCGGCTGATAAATTGGTCGAAAAAAAGAAATAATTGTCTTCAATTTGCGAAGTAATAACAGCACCAAGGCGGGGTCGGTGAGTTCGTAGTGCCAAAAATTGGTCAATTCACCCTCCCCTGCTGCTACTACTACTACCACCGCCATGAGGCCGGGTGAAAAGTGGATTCAATCTCGAGAAAGATTAAATCAGGCGCGCGCGGCGCAGCGCCGCTCAGGAATGCCCGAAGAGGAGAGGTACATAATTTCCCCGGCGGCGACCTTAGCAGGCAGGGGTGGGGCAGGGCAGGGCAGGGCAGGGCAGGGCAGGGCGCCTCATTATCGGCTTCCCATTCCCATACCCGGCACGAATGTCCCCACATCTCTACCGAAAAATCGCTCTTCCCTCCATAGAGCCGCTCGGCCTCTCCATCCGCTAGTCCGTTAAGCTCTCCGAGGCTGCGCCGCCGCCGCAGCCCGCAGCCCGCAGCCCGCAGCCGTCCTTCGGCAAAAAAAAATTAACCCCGCCGTATTGGCACGGTGCCTCAGCCCCGGCCCTGCGGAGTCAAGGACTTCATGGAAGTCAAGTGATTGCGTGGCCAGCGGACCGCCCCGCCCCGCCCAGCCATGCCACGCCCCGCCCGAGCCCCGCGTCAATCGAGACCGGCGCCGAGCCATTTTGGATTGAGGGAGGATGCCACACAATATTCATGTTCCGGTGGTTGTCTCTCCGCCTGGACGCGGCGATAGCCTTTGTGGAGAGAAAGGGGATGAAGGAGAGACGGCGAGCGAGCGAGCTGGAGAATGGGGAAATGGGGAGAGGGAGGAGGATGGCGGCGCGGGGGGTCATTTCATTAATCTTAAATCATGCGACCAACTTCGATAGGATAGAGAGGAGGTGCAGGCAGCCGCCATCCACCAGCAGCCAGCCGCAGCAGCAGGCGCACCCCGCCCCGCCCCGCTCCAGCCGCGCCACGAGAAGACGCAATAAAAAGGAGCCGTAAAGGGGTAGTCGACCAGAAATTATGTAGCGAACAGCCCCTTGTCGCCTCGTGTTTTTTTTTTTCGACCTTTTCGTCGCATGTATTTTTGGTTTCGTGTTTTTTTTTTCAATTCCTCTTCTGAAAAGGGGAGGAAAGGGGGCGGGTTGAGGCGTGAAGGGTTGGGGGGAGTTAAAATCCGTGCGACCGCAGACACATATATGAAATGACGCGAGAGGGCGCTGCTGTTGGGGTTGAGGCGTGGTGGGGCCGGAGGGCCGGAGGGGCTGTGAGTGTCTGCGCGCCTGTGCCTCTTCCGACGGGATTGCTCATTTTCACTCTCACTTCTTACAACCCCCGCAGGGTCAGTCACCTGCTGCCGCTGCTGCAGCAGGTCGAGCAGGAGATGCGAAAGGAGGAGGGGAGGGAGGGGGGATTAGAGAAAGTGAGAGTGAGAGAATGGAGAGAGAGAGAGAGAGAGAGAGAGAGAGAGAGAGAGAGAGAGAGAGAGAGAGAAATGGAGACGTCGCTGTTTGGGGACATAAATCGTATCTTCGACGGAGGAAAAAATATAATAAGACGTTCGACCGGGCTGGGCCGGGCCTCATTGCTTCTGAGTGTGTCTGCGTGTGTGCGTGTGTGTCCAGGACCTCCCCTGCAGGCTCCTGCAGGTCAAGGACTCTGAGTAGGCTGAGCTGAGCGACCACTCAAGAGGATGAGACCTGCAGGCAGAGCGGAGCAGGGCAGAGGGTGAGGGTGAGATGCCCCGCCAGGTCCCGCGGCAGGGGTAGGGGTACTCGCGAGTACCATAGCACACCCACTCCCGCCTCCCCTCGCACACACACACACACGACGGCATGGACTCTCGACTCCCAAGACTGCCCTTAAATCACGCCCACCATAACTTATGGCAAGCTATTTTACACGTTGTCATCGTCCAAGTAAACAGCAGCCTGGGGGGCCCTGGGATGGGGGCCGCGGGGGGCTGCGGGGGCCAGGCGGCGAGGGGCTGAGGTCCCCGACGGGGGCCCCGGGGCGGGGGTGTTCGGCAGCAGCGCCCCTTGAGAGGAGAGCGGGCTGAAACTGAGCAGCAGGGGCAGGCGGCAGGCACGGGCTGATACATAAAAAGAGGAAAAGCCAACAAAATGAGCAACGAAAGCAGCAGCAGCAGCAGCAGCAGCAGCAGCAGCAGCAGCAGCAGCAGCAGCAGCAGCAACGGCAACAAGAGCCAGGACAAACTGCAGTCAATTTTTACGCTCAGACCAGAAACAGCAGCAGAGGCAAGGGCAACTCTTAAAAAGTCAGTAGCGTGCAAAAGAAAGATTAAATTATTGGCATTATCTCTACTGGCAGGCAAGAGCACCCGCGCACTTTTTCTCCTTTTATTTGTTTGCTGGTCTTGTGGTGATGGGAAACAAGTTTTCTGTCGGAGGACTGCGTCGGCAACATTTATTCGAATTACTACGCCCATGGCGGTCGGTCGGGTGGCCCTGAGCGATGGCGCCCGGGTGGTCGCCTGGCACGGCCATGGCTCATGGCTCAGTCCATCCGAACTCATCGAGCCTGCATTGCCCCTGAGAATGTCCTCCCATAACTGCAGAGTCGGTTAAGCTCCACACACTCCAACTGATTATTTTTGCCATTAAAAGCTTAAAACATAGTGAGATCGCGCTTTCGTAGTTAAGAAAAAAATCAGATTTTTTTTATAGAAAAATTCAGGAAAAAATCGAAAAATTTCAAAATAAAAAAATTTGGAAGACGTCAAGAAAAAATCAGGAAAATTTTCTAAAATCTATAGAAGTCTAGAAAAAACTCAAGCAAAAATTCACAAAAAATCACAAAAAATTTAGAAAAATCACAAAAAATCACAAAATTTGAATACCAAAATTCAGAGTTGTTTGGCACGGTCGGCCGCATCGCGGACCGCAGACGAGGACTTATATCTCGAGAACTGCATCACTCACAACCAAAATCAAAATTCTGCTTCGAAAAACAAACGGGCACGGGAGGAGCTAGCATAAAAAAGCGATTCCGAACGCGCCAGAGTTTGGACCAATGCAGCGAGAGTGGGGCGGGGCGGGGCGAGGTTGTCATGTATGGGGAAATATAGGAGGATAGGGAAGCGCGCGGGACGGCATCGCAGATGCAGAGGAAGCGTATGTCTTGCAAAGTAGCAAGAAGAGGAAAATCAGCGAAAAAGGAAGAGAAAGCACGAGAAAGAGGGAGGTTGGTGGGGGTGGGGGGGTGAAGCAGAGCAGTGACAGGAAATGATTAATAACATCTTGTACGAAAAAGACGAGCAAAGGTTTGCGCGCCCGCGGATGCGTGTGTGTATGTGTGCGACGCGTGTGTGCGCGTGTGTGAGTGAGAGTGTGGACACTCTTCCTTTCTCCACACGCAGACATGGTCCGATACACGACGCGAGTTTTCCTGCAGACTCCGGCGCGCGTCGCCCCGCCCCGCTCCCAACTTCTTACAAAAGCGAGCGGTCCGAGGCGAGGGCGGGGTGGGGCTGGGTGGGGCTTGGCGGGACGGGCGGGGCGGCACACACACAACGCGTGGCACAAAGGGGCGTGCATTTAAAGCCAACTGCTTTTACTCGACGCTGTTGGTTTATTTCTGTTGTGGCGCGCGGCCCGCCACGCGTTGTGCCGATTCCGGTCACATTTTTGTCGGAATAGGACCCCGCATCCCCTGTCTTTCTCTATCTCTCTCACCGCGCCTCCCTCTACTCTGTTCCTCTGTATCGGAATACAAGGCAAGGAGGCTGTTATCAACAAGGCGGAGCGTCAAAAGACGGTACCGATGTGATTAATCATTTTCTGCGCCTAGTGAAATTTGAGAACGCGAGGGAAAAGGGGGGGGGGGTGCTGGTTACAAAGTGAGAGTCCGGTGGAGAAGAAAGGGAAAGGGATAAGATGAGATGAGATGAGATGAGATGAGAGAGAGAGAGAGAGAGAGAGAGAGAGAGAGAGAGAGAGAGAGAGAGAGAGAGAGAGAGAGAGAGAGAGAGAGAGGTGGGGTATGAAACAGAGGGAGAGAGAGATAGTGAGAGTGATGGGGAGGGGATTCATTTCGGCAACGCACCGCCGTGACTTACTTTCAGTAATTAATTTGAAACTTTTGTTTAAGGACGCCCTCTGCTTTGCTCCACCACCTCGCTCGCTTGCCGCGGCCTATACAGGACAAGGAAGGAATTGAAATCCTGGCACAATGGAAATCAAAGAACGACTCAGCACCACGCAAGACTCAAGCGCAGTAAAGTTTTCAAGATACTTCCCGATTAAAAAAAATTATTTGATTTATTTTTTCGATTTTTTATTTTTACGTTCTCAGAAAAACCGTAGAGTTAGTCGGCCTTTTCGTAGGCGGAGCGAGACCGAGGGGGAGGTTCTGCTGGTGGAGATGGTATGGTATCCTAGGGTGATAAGAAAGGAAAGAAGTGCAGGGGGTGTTGCGGCGGCGGGGCGGGGGCGGGTGAGGCGGGGCGGGGGTGGAAGGGACGTTGGACGTGAGGGGGCTAGAAATGGCGCCAGCGCAAGAGTCAGCTCGTTTGATTGATGTGCGAGTGCGGCTGAATCTCTCATCAATTGTGTCTCGTCCCCCCCCCCTCACCCGGTCCCTCCACCATCCCTACTCTCCCAGCGCGGCGCGCGGCGCCCTTCCGCAGTTTCACATATCACACTAACCACTTGTTCCGTCGAAAACGATGAATCATTCAGCCGATTCATATGAGATATCTGGGCCGTGCTGCGCGGCGCGGGGTGGGCGCGGGGCAGCCGCGGTGTGGTGTGGTGAGCACTCACCATCCCGGTCAAGGACGCCCCGCATCTGGCGCGAAGCGATGAGATGAGATGAGGACCGCCACTCCAATTTATTTAGCGGCGCGGCCAATGCCAGCACATTGGCAGGCAAAGCCGGATGGAGCGAGCGAGGGGTCCTTATTCACTGTAAATTCAAGCGTACGCCGATTCCGCTAAATTTTCTGGTGTTTTGTGATTGTCTTTTTTAAACTGATTTTTGTCTGATTTTTTCTTGATTTTTTTTCTGATTTTTTCTCCTCATTTGTTTCTTATTTTTTACTAATTTTGTTTTAGGGTGTACACTGATTTATTTTTTTAAAGTGAAGGACTCCTCGCGGGGGCGAGCCGATGACAGTCTGCAATGAGGATGCCGCTGTCCGAGCTCTATAGGGCGCCTGATTCCGAATAAGAACGCTCTATAGCGCCTCCGTACTTGTCATACTCATGAGGCTCGCAGCCATCCCCAACATAGGGCACCGCCACAGATGCGACAAGGACGGAGGTACGAGAGCGATCTTAAGAATCAGACGGCTGGCCGAGCCCCGCCCCGCACCAGCAGTCAGCGGGGGAACGCCTGCGGCCGGCGAGGTAGGCCAGACCCAGTGCACGGCTGTTTGGCGGGCGGCCTACCCACACGCCAGCAGGCGCTCCACCCCGAGGGGCCTCCCACTCCCTCTCCCTCAAGTAGTGTGTACGGTGTACGCACGAGTATTTTGAGTACAGGCGAGTACTGGTGAGCACTGCCGAGTATTCGCGAGTGTTGCCGAGTAATGTGCGAGTGTTGCACCCTGAGAACCATTTACTCGATACGAACAATAAGGCGGGTTGAAGGAAACAAGATCTAGTTCTTGAAACCGACAACATTTTAGTACTCACTTTTATGACTAAATATGGTCGAATCAATCAAAACTAACTCAAATTATTCAGTGCGATCAAAATTTAGTACACAAATCTAAAATTTGGTAGGTTTAAAATTTAGTTCCCTCGACTTAACGGCAGGGACGTAATTAGGGCATGTGTGAGGGGGGGGGCGATGCATCGCGGGTTGCCTAACTTCAGGGGCAAACCTCGAATTCTACTTTAATGTCTAGTATTCCGTTACGTTTCTGTGTATTGTATTCTGTGGACTCAAGAAAGGCGGGGGCGGGGGCCGCACACGGGGCCACCACTGCGGCTCAGTGCGCCCCGTATGACAGCCGGAAATCGGAAATTTGGGTCCCCTTCGGGGACCCGAGGGGGGGGCGATCGCCCCCATCGCCCCCCCCCCTAATTACGTCCCTGCTTAACGGTTTTCTGGGTATGGTGAGTATGAGCTAGGATTTGAGTGTATATTTCGCTAGTAATTTTACTAGAAAGATTGCGAGTAATTGTGAGTATATTGGTCGAGAATAATCCCGAGCAAAGTTGAGTTGAGAGCGCGAGTAATTTTCTTTATTGAGTACACACGAGTAACGAAGTGGTGGACCCCTCGCTACCCCGGCCAGCATGTAGTGTGGGAGAGAGGGTTCTTGGGGGCTGCTAGAGGGGCAGGGAAGCGTCTCCAAGGGACGCATACGGCTCCAGCACCACCGGCCCCAGCCATCTGATTCCGAAGATCGCTCTCGTGTCCCTCCGTCCTTGTCGCACTCATGGAGACCTGACACCCCCGACATAGGGCGCCGCCACAGGTGCGACAAGGAGGAATAAGGCACGAGAGCGATCTTCGGAATCAGCCTGCTGCTCCAGCTGGTGTCCGGTGTAGAGAGCCGCGGCACAAGGCGCAGCCCGGTAGGCCGCGCGCGTCTTCAGGGGCTTTCCCTCCGCCGGGAGCTCCCCCCCCGAGGCTTACCGACAGGATTTGCCGAGGAGAAACACTTCTCCAAACGGCCGAGGGGGTGAGGGGTGGGGGGAGAGAATCCCGCGAGGGGCGGCGGCGCCAGTGTAAGAGAGGCGGGAGGCCGTTATTGAGAACGCTCTCTTAGCGTTGAACTCACCTCGCGCGCCTCTATGCTCTGCTGCCCTCGGGCCCGGGGGGTGGCGCGGCGCGGCGCAGGGTGGTGCTGGTATCATAAGCCGTGTTTCACGTCCCTAGCGCTTGTGTGCGTGTGTGAGAGAGTTCGTGTGAGTGAGAGTAGGTGAGCTTGTGTGTGTGTGTGCGAGAGTTGACCTCAATCGGAGATCTTGTTTTTTATGTGGCGCGATCGACGGCAGCACCAGCGGTGGCTGTGCTGCATCGGGCCTGGCCTGGCCTGGCCGCGCCGCGCATGGCTGGCTGCCGCTCGTGTGGTGGCAATGGTTGTCGTTAAGGAAAGGTCTGCGCGGCGGGGTGGGGGTGGGGGCGCGCCGAGTACATCCCAAGGCCAGACACTCGCGCGCTCTTTACCCCCCTCATCTCCGGTCGGCGGGATATCGCAGGTTCCAAAAGACGACCTGCCCTGACCTCCTCTCGCATCTCGCACAGCGTATGGGCACGGCTTTCCCTCCTCTTTTTGCCCTCCGCGCCCGACTTCCCTTGTTTCACCGCGTGCTCTTCTGGTGAGCTTCTTACACAGCGTACATTGCACGGTTCTATCACTCACCTTTCATCAATACGACGACTTTTCTTCACTTTGTCCAGTGAGGTTAGAATGGAAAACATATGTCACATATCGGAGGTTATTGTCAAGTTTCCGCACTACCACAGTAATAACAACAACCAAAAAGGCTTCATCTTTTAAATAAATAAAATAATAATAAAAAAAAACCAGTAGCGAAAACCGTAAACCGTAAAAACCGTCATTGTATTCGAAAACACAAAAATGAAAAAAAAAGTACATTCAGCGTCAATTTCCCTACAATTAAAAAAAAAAAAAAAGATATTGCGGTTTATCAAAGCCCTGCTGGTAAAACTAAGGCATAAAGCGTACTGAGATTAAGCTTGAAATCAAGCGTAACAGGCCTATCCGCTCAAATTCGTCCTATCTAAATGTATGGGAGAATTTATTTCGAACGCCTCATTTCAAGCGTAACGTCTTCAAGCGTTACTTTATGCTTCAGTCATGCGTACAGTTACGCCTTAGTTTTACCAGAGAGGTGTTAATCGTTTTTAAAACTGTGTTTTTTTTTTTTTTTTTTTTTTCTGGTGAAGAATATTTTTTCCTGTTACGATTCGTCCAGCAGAGTACTACTCCTGCTCCACCACCCGCCTCGTAGGCAGAGTGGCCTGCGGGCACCCAGGGTGGGTCGCCGCGCGCTGGGGAGTGGCGGGGCGGTTCGGGGCGGGGCTCACTCGCTGGCACGCCTCTCTAGAGTCCATGCGACTCACGTCCGCACTCCAGTCGGGAAGATGACACCCGCCGTGCACTGGGGCGGGGCGGGGCGGGGCGGGGCGGGGCGGGGCGCGGCGAGGTAAAGTGGGTGTTTGGCAAGGGCGCCCGGCCACTGGAGCGCACCGCTTGCCGCGGAGAAGAGTTGCAGCAAAATTTATTCGGACGCCGCTGGACGTTAAAGTTCGGATGGCGCAGCAGCGGCTGGAATAATCGTTTGGTGACAAGCAGGCCCGCCGGCTTCGACCAAACCCAACCCAACCCAACCCGCGCCTGACGTATCGTGCGAGTAGAATCAGTTCAAGTGCATGGCTGGGCTGCTGCTTAAACGGAGGCAGGGAAGGGGGGGGGGGGGCTGGTACAGCACTGAGCCTGGAGGAGCTCGTGTGGAGCGGCGCGCGGGACACACACATGTTGTATACAAGCAGAAACAAGAAAGATAAAATCACCCCCCCCACACACACACACACAAAGACATACAAGCAGCCCCAGCCGGAGCCCCCTCCCCTTCCCTTCTAAATCTCCACCATGTCCAACGCTGATCCCGAACAGCAACACCCAGCACCGTGCCGCCCCACCCCGCCCGCAGCGCTCCTCATATTTGTCTGCTGTGGCCGTGGCGCTCGTCGACGCCTGCTACCGCTCCCTACCCCTCCCCACGCTCCATCGTTGTCCTTACTTTATGACTCTTTCTCCCCCCCCCTCTCTCTCTCTCCCTCACGCACCACTCGTTCTCTTTCTTTTTCTCTCCCTCACTCTCATTTTTTTTTCCTACCTCGCTGTGTTGCGCGGCGCGTTTAAATAAACGAGGGTGAGTCCGCACGGGGGCCTAAAAAAGAATTTGCTTCGTCAGTGATTCGTTACTTTTCGCGTCAGCTGTTTGAGTTATGAATGGAGACGGATGGTCGGCGGTCGTTGCGTTCCGCCCGCCCGTCCGGCAGCGCAGCGGCCTGCTCACGGCCCGCGTGAGAGAGAGAGAGAGAGAGAGAGAGAGAGAGAGAGAGAGGGAGAGAGAGAGAGAGAGAGAGAGAGAGAGAGAGAGAGAGAGAGAAATATAGAGAGGGAGGAAAAAGAAAGACGAGGCGTGCGTGTGAGTGCGAGAGAGACAGAACGAGGATGGGCGCGCGGCCGGGTCGGGCGCAGCCGATCAGGCATGAGGGGCAGCCAGGCCAGCCTGAGTGCTATATGTTTTCCCACTTACTCGAACACAATGGATGTGGCGGGGCGTGTGGCGGGGCTTGGTCGGGCTGGGGTGAGGCGGTGCAGGGCAGGGCCAGCCGCACCCCACCCCTCCCCTACCCCTCTCGGCTTACCCCACACACTTCCAAGCAATTTGAGCCGAGCCGCAAGTGATTTCTGTGTTCTGTTGAGGCTGGTTTCCGGTAGGCCGTGCGGGGTGCGGGCGCTGGTCTTCCCCCCCACCCCTATGCCTTGCCTCTCACGCACAGAGGCCGTCCGGATAGCCAGTCCGAGCGGCAGTGACCTCACCGCGGGACGGCAGCCGGGGCGGTAAATCAAAAGGCGCTTGGAGGGAAAATAATATCGCTCGACTGTTTCACCGTACCTGCTTATAGGAGAGAAAGTTCGTCAATCAATAAACTACGATATCGGTAAAACTTTGGTTCGCCAAATGCTCGAAGGAAAGGGGGGTACATGTGCCCTTGAGGGATCATGTTGGTGTTGGTACCTCGCGTGGGGCAGGGGGGCGCATCTACTCTAGGGACGGTGTGCTGGGAGGTGGGGGGTACCGCATTAGTAATTCCCCGGGTAGGGAAAAGGGGGGGGGGTAAAAGTACCCTCTTACTCCGAATTTATTCGGCCACAAATTCAACGCGCCGACCGTGACGTGACCCGCGTGCGTGTGACACCGAGTGACGCGGCCTGACGGGACGCGGGCAGCGGGCAAGCGGACCAATTACCCCTGCTCGGCCACCAGGGGCCTGCAACGGTCGGATCGCTCGATCCGAGAGTGAGTGAGAGAGCGCGACATCACCTGTCTCTCTCCCACCATCTCAGCGCTAGATTCGTCTGTCCGCTCGTCGGGTCACTCTCGGACCGGCACAGAAGCTCGCCCCCACCCACTCCCCTCCTCACCTCTCACCCAGCGTCTTGACTGCCGGGTCCACAGGCGATCCGACAATCCGACAAAATTTTGTCGAACGAACGAACGAACCGCATGGGCTTGGCGGTCGAACGAACTCGGATGAGCAGTGCTCAGCGTTGTCGGATCGATTTTGGGAGACTGGTTCGACCGTTGCAGGCCCCTGTCGGCCACCTCGGCGCTGGGCGGACAAGCAGGGGACCCGGACGGGGGGCCCTGGGCCCAGGGCGGGCGAGCAGTGCGGCCGAGCCGAGCCGAGCCCAGCCGCCACACACGGCGAGTATAATTAGACAACCGCCCCCTGAAAAATGGTCTCCAAGATGAGATGGGGGCGGACAGGACACGTGTAGTATTACTCTTCCTCTTGCCAGAGGCATGAATCACCCGCGCGCCGCCGAGGCGGAGGGAGGGGCGGGGCGGGTCCTGAAGCACAAGCAGACGTCTCCACTAATGCAGATGGACTCCTAACATGCCTCTTCTTCGGGCCGGACGAAAGAAATGGGCCGCTTCTGCGAAAGCAAGGCCGTGAAACGCGCCGAGAGGGAAACGGTAAGGGAAAGAGGTTTCGAGAGAAACTGGGAGGCGGTGACTGGCGCGAAAGTGGTGGAGGTTGGTGACGGGGGGAAATAGGAAGGCGAAGCCACCGATGGCGCTTCTATACGACAACCGAACCCTACTGCCCTCCCCAGGCCGACTTCGCCGTCTGAAAATAACGGGTAGGCCCGCGGGGCCGGGGTGGGGTTTCCCCTCGACCCCCTCCGCTCCGCACCCACTAAACTAGATAGACGGCAGACGCACGCGACCACACACGCACACACTGGCACAGAAACGCGCCCAAATACGAAAGGACGGTCCAGACGAGAGTAAATTATTTCGAGGCACCCAAAGTGAAATAGTGCTCCCGATAGTGTGCCGCGCAAAAGTGCGTCGCCCGGGCGCCGCCCGGCCGCCATCGCGTCTGACATTTTCTTTCTTGCCCTTTTATTTCACTTATTTTTTTTTCGCTTGTACGGGCCGAGCGCGGGACGCAGCGGGACGGCCGGGGTCGGCAGCAGCGCGCCACATGGCGTTGTCACGGCCTAAGGGAAACAGACGCGCTGGCTCCGCTGGCCGCTGTCGTGGGCTCGGCCCCGCCCCACCGGCCCAGCCCCGGCCGCAGGCCGCCCTAGAAGAGACGAGACGTGCGGCTGGCAAAAAAAAAAAAAAAAAAAAAAAAAAAAAGGTTACAAAAAAGAAAGAAAAACAACTCTAGAGGTGACTCCATGAGGGATACAACTCTGAGAGGTTTAGGGAATTTTTGTAAATTTTCAAGAATTTTTGTGAATTTTCGGGAATTTTTGTGCAGTTTTGCTTGAATTTTTCGGAATTTTCCTGAAATTTTCTGAAACTTTCTGAATTTTCTCAATGAAGAGGTGTACAAAAATTTCAGAGTTGTTCCCCCCACGGGTGACTCCGTTGAATTGAGCACCCAAGTGACATCAATATGCTCGTTCTTTTTTATACTACACTCGAGGGGTCGACCACTTGAAATTTTTGTGTACATGGAATATATTCCACTTGGAATATGTGGAATATTTTTTTGGAATATGTGGAATATTTTTTTGGAATATGTGGAATATTTTTGGGAATATCGCGAATATGATGGAATATTTGGAATATTTTTGGAAATATTTAATCGATTCTTTCATTTTTCTGTGGGATGGAAAGGGTGGCGTGAAAATATAGAAAATTTTTGCGGCAGTAAACCTCCCGAAGGAGGTTGCGGTTCCCGCCAGGCACAGGGCTTTTACCCCCTGTGGCAGCCAACTGCTTCGGTGTTCCATGGGAACCGGCGCTTTGCTGACTGCGATCCTATCGCGCAATTCGACAGATTTGATCCCCGTACCACCATTGGCCTACCCCTAGAGGTACGAGCGGTGTCAAGGGCGTTAGACTTCCAGATCCCAGTTTCAGAGGCCTTACCTCAGAGGGGTACGCGGGATTCGAACCCACAACCCCGAGTGCCGACACATAGCCAGAACAGGAAGCGACCCAACGCCCAAAGCCACCGAGCCAACGGCGGTGAGACGTGTTGAACTTCTATTTGACCTGCCATCCAGCTGCGGCCAAAGGGAATGTCAAGCGCGAAAAACACTTTTCCGAGTGGGAGTCGAACTTGCGACCTCTCGGTTGGGTGTAGCGCGCTCTACCAACTGAGCCACGACGCCTCGATGACTGTACAGTGCGACGGGTTCGAGTAGTATTTGCCCTGTCCTCCTGGCTGGAGGCTGCAGGATGCGGCAAATCCGACTCGAACCCGTCGCACCGATAACCATCGAGGCGCCGTGGCTCAGTTGGTAGAGCGCGCTACACCCAACCGAGAGGTCGCAAGTTCGACTCCCAGTCGGGAAAGTGTTTTTCGCGCTTGACATTCCCTTTCGCCGCTGCTGGATGGCAGGTCAAATAGAAGTTAAACTCGTCTCACCGCCGTTGGCTCGGTGGCTTTGGGCGTTGGGTCGCTTCCAGTTCTGGCTATGTGTCGGCACTCGGGGTTGTGGGTTCGAATCCCGCGTACCCCTCTGAGGTAAGGCCTCTGAAACTGGGATCTGGAAGTCTAACGCCCTTGACACCGCTCGTACCTCTAGGGGTAGGCCAATGGTGGTACGGGGATCAAATCTGTCGAATTGCGCGATAGGATCGCAGTCAGCAAAGCGCCGGTTCCCATGGAACACCGAAGCAGTTGGCTGCCACAGGGGGTAAAAGCCCTGTGCCTGGCGGGAACCGCAACCTCCTTCGGGAGGTTTACTGCCGCAAAAATTTTCTATGTTTTCACGCCACCTTTTCCATTGCACAGTAAAATGAAAAAAAAAAAAAGAATCGATTAAATCTGTAAAGTATTGTTTGTGACCCTTTTTACTGGTGTAAGCTCATATTTTAACGGTTTGATCCTTGCAAGATAGCGCGCGTCATAACTAAGGTAAATTCGAGTTTTTGAGGGCCGCTTCTCCGGCTGCGGAGTTCGGAGACCAAAACTAATGGTATTCTCTGGCAGTGCCTCGACAGAAGATGCTTTTATAGAAAGATGCGTTCATGTCCATACGCATAGCGTAGGCCTTACCCGGGGGTCTAGTACTGTTGGATTAAATAGAATCCGGAAAATCAGGAGTACACTGATAATCCAAGTATTCAACCCTTCAACACTTTAAAGTGTTCCAATACCATTTAAACATATAAATGTGTTTAAAAGAGTTGTTGTACACTTACAAGTGTTCAACTCAGAAGTTGTGCACTTAAAAGTGTTCAACTCCCCAGTTACACACTTCCTTAGCTTGGACGCACTGTATTAGGGAAGTGTGCAACTGGGGAGTTGAACACTTACAAGTGCACAACTCCTGAGTTGAACACTTGTAAGTGCACAACAACTCTGTTGAACACTTTTATTTGTTTAATTGGTATTTGAACACTTAAAAGTGTTGAAGGGTTGAACACTTGGTTTATCAGTGTATGTGGAGCAGGAATATGTGGAATATTACTAGAATATGTCTGGGATATTCGGAATATTTTGAAAATTTGGAATATTTTTTGAATATTTGGAATATTTTAGAATATGTGGAATATGTTGGAATATCTGGAATATTTTTGGAATGTTTGGAATATTATTGGAATATTTTTTAATGTGTACATGGAATATCCAAGTGGTCGACCCCTCGACTACACTTTTATCAGACTGCAAGCTAATAAGCATTTTGTCTCTGTCCTCGCCATGACGCTCCAGCTCCAACCCTATCGGAACCACCCCCTTAAATGAAGCACTCTTCTTTCGATGAAAATCTAACTTCCGGTCACTCGCGACACTGGCGCGGGGCGGGGGAGGCCACACGCAACACGTTACGCCGGAAGCGGCCGCCTCGGAAGTGCGCGGGTCGGGTCGGGCTGGGAGTTGGGAGCAGGACACGAGTAGCAGATCTGTCTGTCTCTCTCGCACTGCCGCCGGTTGCCGGAGCCACGATTCGCATCGCCTGTCTCCCTCGAGCTTGCAGGCGAAACCGGCAGGGAGGGGGGCATGGAGCTGGGCTGGGCTGGGTTGGCACCGAGTAATTACTCAGCCAAAAACAGGGGGTGGGGAAAAAATTAGGTCGGCCGGCGTCGCCCCTATGCCGGGCCGCGGGCCGAGTCGGGGTCACCGGGCTGCACTCTATTTCTCTCGTTCTCAGAGAGAGAAGGAGAGAGAGAGCTGAGCAGAGCTGCGCAAGCCCGACACTCCCCAGACGCGCACTAGTTGTACTTTTTTTTCCCTCCTAAGAGGGCGGCACAAAGACAGTAATGAGTGGTGCGCAACGTCTCCAGAACCACCGCCATGGGATAATAAATTAGAGGAGACTCACTTAAAAAAAGAAAGAAGAAAAAATTAAAGCATTGGTTGCCCTGCACGTTTTTATTTGCCCCTTGGGTTTTCCTGAGAGTCTCCTTCGCACACGTCTCGTCATTTGTCATTTGCTCCACATCCACACCCACCCAAGCCAAACTTCTCGTCCCCAAGCGGTACAATAGTTACAATAACATTCCTCCGGGGTTGAGTCCGCGGCGGTCCTTTCGTCTCGGTTCCGATACTCACCTGCGAACAGAAGAAAAAAAAAAAACAACATGAGATATTTACGACGCGTTAGTAAATCACACGACAAACTCCATCAGGGCGGTAGTGGCGCTTCCTCCACTATCCAATCTGGGGGGAGGGAACAAACTTTTCCGGGTCGGAGCCGCCGGGTCGCGCCGCCCGGCCATTTTTCATTCCGCTCGGGGCGGGGGAAAAATAATCGTTCGAAACAAATTCGGCTGATGTTTGTCCAGGGTTCTTTATGCTTGTAGTTCGGAAGTTTCGCAGCTCATTTAGAGAGGCTGAGGATGGCGAACCGGGTTCCGGGACCGCGGCGGGATCTACGGGAATAAGAGGACACGAGGGAGTGCACTGTTAAAACCTTGCGAAGAAATGCTTCGCATTACGAAGAAAATCGTTCGTAAGCTGCGAAGCATTTGGCTGCTTTGTATTGCGAAGCATTTTCTTTGTAGCGTGCGAAGAAATTTCTTCGCAAGGCGGGGCTTGCGAAGAAAATACTTCGTATTGCGAAGCCTTACGAAGCAGCCAAATTCTTCGCAACGCTGCGAAGAATTTTCTTCGTAAGAATTTTACAGTGTGAAAGGGGCGGGCCCGGCAGGCTACGGGGCAGGAAGAGAGGGCTAATGTCGCCAGAGCGAAACTGGGCGGGTCTGCCAGCGAAAAAACCAACCGCTATCGAATGTGGTCTCGCGGGGCACTTCGCACGCCACGCCAGGGCGAAAAAGTGATTTGGTGCGCCTCGCCCGCGCCCACCTCCGGCAGGGGGGAGTCCCTACCGAGGTGTGCATTCCTCAGTCCACTTCAACCACTTTAGCGGGCAGCGCGGCGTGACAGTGAGCGTGAAAGAGAGCGAAAGAGAGGAGCGGACGAGCGAACGAGAGAGAGAATAAGGGAGCTGAGGGACAGAAAAGGGCGGGTCCACATTATGTGCGGTGCGTCTGGCGGTGGGACGGGGCGGGGTGGAGAGGGGCGGTGAGGGGGGTCCTTATTGCTGCTGAGCCCAGCATCTGGCTGAGAGACGCGCGCGCGCTCAGCCTCAGACCTTCCCCATCACCCGTCCCCCCACCCCCCCTCGGGGCCTAGATCACACGCGTTTGATAAGCGCTCCCGAGGGGGTGATCACTCTCGCGTAATTGGCTCAGCGTAATCATTTTGCAAATCCGAGCGAGTAGCATGAGCCCGGCCCGGGGGCGCCGCGACAGGACTGCACCACACACAAACAGTTTGCGGGAGGGAATTCCGAAGGGGAAACAACTCCGAATTTTGGTGTACATACATACTGTATTTTTTTTATATAAAAATTTTTTCACAAAAATTGTATCTAATTTTTTGTATATTTTTGTGAATTTTCCTGTTTTTTCCTAAAGTTTCATGAATTTTTCAGAAGTTTCCTGAATTTTTCGAAATTTTCCTGAACTACGAGGTGTACAAAAACTTCAGAGTTGTTTCCTCCTCGAGAAATTTACTAGGCACTATCACACTGGTTCGCATCTTTATAGTACTCATTGTACTGTCAACGTTCGTTCCTAAAGACTCCGCAAACGCTCGTAACGAGCACGACTGCGAAATTGTTCTCTCCATTATTCCAAGTGTGCACCCGGCCCCGGCCCAGGCCCTGGTCCCACAGACTTGCAGCAGCCAGCAGCAGAGCACAACCAGAGTGCAGCAGCGGAGCTACGTACTTTTCCGAGTCGTTCCACCCGGCAGCAGCAGCGCGGCGAGCTAATTACAGGACAAGAGTCCTCCGCTAGATAACGCTGCTCTGGTCATCGCCACAGTGGCCCAAGGCTGCTGGGGTGCCGTGCTGCCCCGCGCGCCTCACGCCACGACTATACCGCCCCCCCTCCCCCTCGCGCCCTGTGAATGGTGCCGTTGACCCACCCCTCCCCCACCCCCTACACAGATCCACCCCCGCGGCGCGCTCATCCCCCTGCGCATCCCTACACGGCCCACCCCCTTTCTGCTCCTCTTTGTTCGCCTCGCAGCGACGCGACTACCTATTGCCGGCGGCGTGGCGGGGCGGGGCGTGGCGGCAGCAGGCGGAGGGGCTCAACCCTCAGTCAATTATTGGTGCCGCTTGTTGGGTCTGGGCTGAGAGGGGGACTCACTCCAGCCGGCCTAAACGATACCTGCTGCTGCTGCATAGCAGCTCCCGCCCGCCTCAATACCCGCAGGAATAACAAAACGAGCGAAATAACGATATCGATTCCGTTTATTTTTTTAAAAAAAGGAGCACCGAAACTAAATCGCGTGCAAATTAAATGCATGAAAGACACGAATGGATTTGAGTTTGGAATCCCCACTGCTTTGAAGAGGATTTCATCTTCAGTCTAATTTTCCAGGTTAGCCCCTAACTTTGGGAACAATTTGTAGTAGTTTGGAAAGTGTCATACGCCCTCATCGTCAGCCAGCAGGGTGGCGTCACCTCCTATCCAATAGCTAGCTGCCGCAGCGGCCAACAAGTCCACAAAGTAGGTAATTCACTTTTTTTTCCTTGCAGTTTTTCTTCCGCTCATCTTTCTTTTCCCCATTACACCCCCACTCCCGCAAACCACGAGGAAGTCTCCCATTTTTCTCGCCACCGCAGGAAGGCTTGTCGTCCTGCCGGGCTGTTCCTACCCCCCCCCCCCCCCCCCCCCCCCCCCTTTACCACTCACGGCTAGGAGTAATAATGTTTGCAGGACGGCTGATTGTCCCCGACAGTGTTTTGTCTCCCCTAGGACCAAGACTATAGGATGAAGTGCTGCTTGTTCGGGTCACCAGGCCGCGGGGCCGGCCGGACGAAATGGCCAGGAAAACCTTTTAAGCCGCCTCGTTGGAAGAGGCAAACAGAAACCGCTACTTGAGTAAAGGCGCGGGGCGGGGCGGGACAGGGAGCCGTGAACCGTATCTAAAACCAGGTCAGCCCGCCCCGCCCTCTGTCCCGTCCCGTCCGGCTCGACGGCCTTCTTGTCCTGCAATCAGCAGGCGCCACTCTGCCCACATCCACTCCATCTCCTGTTCGCAGGGAGTGGTGCGGCGCGTGCCGTCCTGGGCCCAGAGCGACGCGAGCTTCACCCTCCCTTATTTGACAGGTGAGAGAGTAGGAGGTTGGGGGGGAGGGGGAGGGTAGGAATTTCGCTCACGTAGCTCACTCTTTGCAGGGCTCTAACGCACGGCGAGCGGCGGCGCGCGGGCGCGCTCTCACCGAAATCGCTTCCGAAACGCCGCGCAAACATTGTAGCGACTGAAGGGTAGCTCAGCAGCAGCCTCCAGCCTACCCCACCCACCAACCGGGACCGACCGAATTGCCCCGCGGCAGTTACCCAGGCAACGAACGACGCGAACAACGGACCGGCCTCAGACGAGCCTCAGCACTGCACGGTAAAAATAGTTTCTTGTATTTCAAGATCTGTCTTGGATGTCATCCATTGGTATTCTCCATAAGATCCAAGAAAGATCTTGAAATACAAGAAACCGAGGGGCCCTCAACTCCGAAAAATTTTGTACACCTGATTTCCGGATTTCAAAAATTTCACATGATTTCAGGTGAATTCAACGGATTTCAAAGATTTCAAGTGAATTCACTGATTTCGCGAGATTTCACATGATTTCAAGTGATTTC
The DNA here is from genome assembly GCA_029379305.1 of Frankliniella fusca. Lineage (NCBI taxonomy): Eukaryota > Metazoa > Arthropoda > Insecta > Thysanoptera > Thripidae > Frankliniella > Frankliniella fusca. The sequence goes on along the minus strand of JAHWGI010000383.1, from coordinate 695,189 downwards.
CATTGATTTCACATGATTTCGATCGATTTCGATTGATTTCAGCTAAATGTCTACCGAATTCATATGATTTCCATTGATTTCGTGAGATTTCCAACGAATTCAAGTATTTTTGGGACGACCTCAGAAAATACACGCACAGCTGATTGCAAATTATTGGAAATTAACTTGCAACTGCGCAAAATAATCATAATTATTTCAATTAATTTTTTAAAAAAATTCAGAAGTAAATTTTGCTCTGCAATTGAAAGGGTGGCGTGAAAACATGGAAAATTTTTGCGGCAGTAAACCTCCCGAAGGAGGTTGCGGTTCCCGCCAGGCACAGGGCTTTTACCCCCTGTGGCAGCCAACTGCTTCGGTGTTCCATGGGAACCGGCGCTTTGCTGACTGCGATCCTATCGCGCAATTCGACAGATTTGATCCCCGTACCACCATTGGCCTACCCCTAGAGGTACGAGCGGTGTCAAGAGCGTTAGACTTCCTGATCCCAGTTTCAGAGGCCTTACCTCAGAGGGGTACGCGGGATTCGAACCCACAACCCCGAGTGCCGACACGTAGCCAGAACAGGAAGCGACCCAACGCCCAGAGCCACCGAGCCAACGGCGGTGAGACGTGTTTAATTTCTACTTGACCTGCCCTGGAGCAGCTGCCAAAGGAAATCCCAAGCGCGAAAAACACTTTCCCGAGTGGGAGTCGAACTTCGGACCACTCGGTTCAGTGTTGCGCGCTCTACCAACTGAGCCACGACGCCACGATGACTGTACAGTGTGACGGGTTCGAGCCGTATTTGCCGCGTATCCTGCAGCCTCCAGCCAGGAGGACAGGGCAAATACAACTCGAACCCGTCGCACTGTACAGTCATCGTGGCGTCGTGGCTCAGTTGGTAGAGCGCGCAACACCGAACCGAGTGGTCCGAAGTTCGACTCCCACTCGGGAAAGTGTTTTTCGCGCTTGGGATTTCCTTTGGCAGCTGCTCCAGGGCAGATCAAGTAGAAATTAAACACGTCTCACCGCCGTTGGCTCGGTGGCTCTGGGCGTTGGGTCGCTTCCTGTTCTGGCTACGTGTCGGCACTCGGGGTTGTGGGTTCGAATCCCGCGTACCCCTCTGAGGTAAGGCCTCTGAAACTGGGATCAGGAAGTCTAACGCTCTTGACACCGCTCGTACCTCTAGGGGTAGGCCAATGGTGGTACGGGGATCAAATCTGTCGAATTGCGCGATAGGATCGCAGTCAGCAAAGCGCCGGTTCCCATGGAACACCGAAGCAGTTGGCTGCCACAGGGGGTAAAAGCCCTGTGCCTGGCGGGAACCGCAACCTCCTTCGGGAGGTTTACTGCCGCAAAAATTTTCCATGTTTTCACGCCACCCTTTCAATTGCAGAGCAAAATTTGCTTCTGAATTTTTTTTTAAATTAATTGAAATAATTGTGATTATTTTGCGCAGTTGCGAGTTAATTTCCAATAATTTGGAATAAATCGAAATAATTCACAATAATTTAGTAAAAATCCTATTTAATCATGTAATTGAGAGAATAATTTGGATCAGCTGTGCGTGTATTTTCTGGCGAATCCCCGTATCTTTTGCACGATTTTGAGAATTTAACTTCAACTGTGTAGTAACAAGGAGGTATTTTAAAGAATCTTAGTCGTCTAGCACTTTCACTATGTTTTATTGCTCCAGTTAATAAAATAATATTCCCTCATAAACCAGATTTGTGGAAGTGGATTTGCGTAGGACTATTATTTATACCTCCAATGGCAAAAATTTAAACAAAAAGAAATTGTTTATACATTGAGTACTTTTATTGAAATGGCACTAAGCTTTAAGAATAAATAGGAATCTCAATCTGTTATGAAAGTATCTAAAAATCTTAACATATCTCGAATTCGCCGAACAGCTGTTAGTGCACATCGCCCCCCTCCTCTCCCCACCGATTTGAGTTTGAGTGAGTTTCCCGAGACGCTTTTTAAATGTGATTTCATGTGAATTCAATGTGATTTCATGTGAATTCAATGTGATTTCATGTGAATTCAAAGTGATTTCAACAGATTTCAAGTGATTTCAACGGAATTCGTGTGAATTCAAGAGAATTCAACTGATTTCAAAGATTTCACTGATTTCAGTGAGATTTCAATATGATTTCCAAAGATTTCGGTGGCCTTGTACACCTGAATTGCAGAGTTGTGGGCCCCTCCCAAGAAACTATTTTTACCGTGTGGGGAACCAAATGTAAGAATGCTGTACGCTTTGTAGGAACCTGCGACTTTTACGTCCATTCACTTGAGCGAGTAAATAAGGCGTCAATTAATTGCATGCACTCGTATACAGAGTGCACGAATTGAAACTCGCTTTACATATTGAAATAATAGTTTTACCGCGCCTCACCGAGAGAGATGAACGCAAAGGTGGTCTGTCGCGGGCAGAAGAATAGCACTGGAACACACAGCAGGCAAAACACACTGCTGTTTGAATAATAATATTGCATGATGAAATGCGACACGACGACAAGTCCCCTTTTACACGGGCGAGAGCGTATTAAGCAGAATCATGGTAATAAATAAGATTTTTTAAATCGTGGTTCTCATTCTTGCGTGGGCTAAATGCCAACGGTTTTCTCCGCTTTAACCAGAGAAGCCTTTTTTTGAGCCCCGCGAATAATAAAGCATAATTCGACGCCAGTCCAACATGTCGAGGGCCGGGCCTGGCCTGGCCGGGCCGACACTTTTATCATTTGGTGATTGCTACAAAACACACTCTCATTGCGCGTTATTTGGCCGCGTAATTGGAGGCATAAATCAGACCGCCTGCTAGGATTGTGATTGCGAGCGATTGCCACGATGCCGCGCCGCGCCCGTGCGGCAGCGCGCAGGTCAAGTCCACCACGTCGAGTCTTATGTGCGGACAGGACAGGAGTCATAGTCATAGTCACTGTCGGCGATACAATCAGGGGGGCCAAGCGCAGGAGCCACGCTCAGCGTTATTGCGATCGAAGAAGGCAGAAATTTCCCATAAAATACATACATCGAGGTCGAGGGAGGGGAGGGGGATCACTCATACAAAATGTATGTGTACAATTATTTATATTTTTTCTTTTCCTTTTACCTTTAATTATTTATTCATTTTTGTATTTTTTTCGCTATGAGTCTGGCGGAAGTGCGCAGGTACTATGCTCGCTTCAATCAGGTGAATTCGTGGGGAACATTTGCCTGCTTAGCAACCGAGGGGTACCTCACCTCCTCCAATCAGTGTACACCCTAAGCTCCAATCATTTTCAAACCACTATCCAGTCACATAATTTTTCAACAAAAATCTATGTTCAGCGCCTTAAAATTGCAAAATATCGATTTGGTGCCAAAAAAAATTAGCTTTCTTTAAAGTTTGGACAAATTTTCCTTCCAATCACAATACAACCCTCCAATCAGTGTACACCGATTTAAAGAGTGAGGTACCCCTCGTTAGCAACACTGCCCGCCGCCGCCGCGATGAAGCTGCGCTCTTGTAAGAGTAATCGCGTGCGGATAAGACAGGACAAGCCAGGCCGTGCAGCTTGTCTGCGCAGCTGACATCCACCCGACCAGGACCCGGCCCCGCCAGGCCGCGGGGTAATTGGCTGTACGCGGTATAATGATGATGAATGCAGGCCGATCAGCTGGTAAGGCTGGTCACCTCAACTCATCCGCGTGGTCCCCGGCCCGGCGGCCCGGCGCGGGGGACAAATTAGTTTTCTCAAGTGGATAAGCTGCTGCATGCAGTTACACCCTGTCCCGTAGAGCAGGACCAGCCAGCAGCTCAGACGTTGGACCATGTAGGACGTATCTCTCTGTGTATGTGAGTGTGTGTTTGTGTGTTTGCGTGTTTGGAGGGAACGTGCTGCCGTGCTGAAGACCAACGAGGGTCTGAGAGAGCGAGAGAGCAGGAGTTAGAGTTGCGGAGGAACAGAGAGAGACAGAGAGAGAGAGACAGAGAGAGAGAGACAGAGAGAGAGAGACAGAGAGAGAGAGACAGAGAGAGAGACAGAGAGAGAGAGAGAGAGAGAGAGAGAGAGAGAGAGAGAGAGAGAGAGAGAGAGATGAGCGAGGCGTCTTTATTACGAGCCGCCGCCACCCCCTGCCCCCTGCCCCTGCGAGAAAAGTGCGACTTTGACTTGGCGCACAAACGGAGGGCAGCACGCGGACGCGACCGCGATACGACCGCGGCGCCCACCACACCACACACGACCACAAGGATCTGCGGCGGGAGTAGGAGCAGGAGCGGCGCGGCTCGGAACTCGGGCGGGCTGCTTCTTTACGTTTGCCTATCTCGCTGCGGTTTGCTGATGCTGCTGGTTCGGATTCCTTGTCGCACCTATGGCGGTGCCCTAAGTTGGGGAGCGCAGACAGGGCACCCCGAGCCCCGAGTGTGACAAGAACGGGGGCGCGAGAGCGATCTTCTGAATCAGCCGGCTGGAGGAGAGGGAAACCCGAGCGCACCCGCCCACGCGCCGCCAGAGCGCCCCGCGCCGCAGTACCCGGGCCCCGGCCGCGGCGGGGCCGTGGCAGGCACGAACTGCACGGACAAAGTTTGGGTGAACCACTTGGGTCTTTTTGCTGCTCGTTTCCCGCCCCCCCCCCCCCCTTCTCTCCTCTGACCTTCATCCCCGGCGGCTTGGCTTGGCCGCCACAGCCCCGTACCTTCCCCTACCCTAGTCCCGCCCGCCCGCCTGATCCCCCGACGCAAAATACCGGCTGCGCGCCACTAAAAAGCAATGTCGGATTGAATTCCCAAAGTTGCGGCGGACGGCGGCGGATCGTCTCCGGCCGAGGTTGGCTCTCGCAAAGAGAGGGGCAGGGGAGTGGGGGCTGAAAGTGATTAAGGGGTCGGGGAGGGAACGGGGGGCGGGGGGTGTGGTCAGGTGACGCAGACACCACCAGCCTCGTAACTTCTAATTTAAAAGACGACAAAAACAAATAATACATGCCGGCATCTTTCTTCTTGAACATAATCTGGCGAAATAAAAATGAGCGGGCGTGTTAACACGCGGCATGTATAAATGAGGCCGCGAGATACGCCTCTATCCTGTCCAGCTCGTGCCCCAGCCCGGCCCCGGCCCCGGCCGTCTGCTTATTTATTTGTTGTGCTCCACCTGCGTGCACGCGCTAGCGCGACCGCGTGCTTGCGAAACAGGCTGTGCGCGCTGTGCGCTGTGTCGCTGACATTTGCAAGTGCCTCGTGGCATGGCGTTGCGTGGCGGCCGCCCGCCGCCGCCGGTCCTAGCGTCACCGCCCCGCCCCGCCCCGCCCCACCCCGGCCCCGCCTGGTGCGGCTGCAACTCGGAGCGCCAATCAAATGGAGTGTGTGAGTCATAGCCCTAGACGGCGGGGCGTGGCGGGGCGGGGCGGGGCGTGACGAAGCATGGTGGGGCGTGACAGGGCGTGGCGGGGCGGGGCGTGGCATACCACGAAGCCCGGGAGCGAAGCTCCTTCTTCTTAATGACTTCGCAATCAGGTCCGGCGGGGGAGGTCGAAGGTCTGAGCTAGCAGGCGAATCCCTCGCAAAGTTCTCTCTCTCCGGCCGCCCTGACCTGACCTTCCCTTTCGGCCCGGGCCCGGACAGTAGTTACAGTACTGTGGAGCGGAGAACAGGAAAAAGACGAATTGGCTACACAAAAAAAAAAAATCTTAAGCCCGGCTGAGGCAGCAGCAGTCAGCGAGAAGAGTCTCCGCTCCGCCCGCGCCCCTCGCCGCGCCGCCAGCACAGTGTCGGTCCTCGGGAGAGAAAGGGCAAGAACAAGAGGCCGCACCGCACCGGAGCGGGAGAGTGCTGGATGGTGAAGCGCCTCAGCTCGGCCACCAGCCACCCGCATCTCTCTCTCTCTCTCTCTCTCTCTCTCTCTCTCTCTCTCTCTCTCTCTCTCTCTCTCTCTCTCTCTCTCTCTCTCTCTGATTCATTCAAACCTCAGCACGGGCCGGTCGGTCGGTCGGGGTCTCTCTCGCACCTGCGCGTCTCTCCCTCCTACTCCTCACCCGGCGCGCGCGTGTGCGTTGGGCGGCCTACCTGCGGGGCGGCGCCGGTGACGCGCCGCTGCTGCTGTGCGGAGGAGAGTGCGGGGAGAGCGGCACGGCAGGTCTGCGCGGTGAGCGGAGCGGAGTAGAAACGACAAAATGAATTCGGAACAGCGACTAACGCGGGGCGCACCGACTTGTTATCAGGGAGTTTGTTCAGACGCGAACCTCCGAAGTCAAACAGTTATTGAGGTCTTCCCTTCTCCGCACCTGCTGTCTGTGTCTGCAGGTGAGGCGGGGCGGGGCTCCCCATTCTAATACATACACTTGCCCCGCCCTACTCCCCGCCCCGCCACCTCCCGGAAGCGCCGCACCCCGCCCCGCGCGAGCGTCACGACGGGCAACCTGAAGCACGCCAGGTCCCCATTAAGCAGCTCCCCCCGCTGGTGGGAGGCGGGTAGGGTCGGCCCAGACGCAGCCCCGCAGCCCCGACCCCCGGCGGGGCCCGCCCGCCCCCACGCCTCGAGGGGCCCCACCACCCCGCCCCTTCCAGCCGGAGCGGTGGGTGTTGTGTTTCGCATGGCAAACTTGACCCAGCGACGGCGAGAAAAGGCGGCGGCGGCGGTGATGCCTAAAGCCGAGCGGGTGGGGAGGATGGAGAGCGGGGCTGGCGTCTGATTCCGAATATCGCCCTCGCGCCTCGGTCCTTGTCGCACCTAAGGCGGTGCCCTAAGTTGGGGATGGCAGGTCCCCATGAGTGCGACAAAGACGGAGGCGCAAGAGCGATCTTCGGAATCAGACGGCTGGAGGGGACCGCCACGCCGGCCACTCTCACTCTTATCGAAAGCAGCTCGGCTCCGAGGGAAGAGGGGGGGGGGAGCACGGCGTGGCTAGGCCGAGCAGACCTCCAGCGAGGCGACGCGGCCGGAGCCAGGCTGGAGTGGAGCTGTGGAGCGAGCGTGGCGCGGCGTGGCGCACAGCCACGAGCACTCACACACTCGCACACAACCCCGCTTGGACGGCGCGGGGGGCCCGCCCACGCCAAATTTGATAGGCTGATTGCTTTGCCTTGTACGCGCGCCGCGTAGTCGTAAACGGGGCACCGCCCTAGCAGCAGAGATGGACGGGAGTCAGTCAGTCGGACAAAGACAGACAGACAGACAGACAGACAGACAGACAGACAGACAGACAGACAGACAGACAGACAAATGTGACCCACGAAATCCAGAGACACGGGATTATTTTATAGACAAAGAATAATATTGCCATTTTCTTTCGTACCATAAAGTTTCCCGCCAGCGAGCGTGCAACTTTCTCCAGACGTCCGCAGCGTTCTCGCCACCAGCCAGCCAACACGCATCGCGCTCGCCCGCCACCCATGCACCTTATCTTTAGCACGTTTTAAATCAGCGAGGGCTCCTCCTTGCATGCCTCACTAGGTCCGCGGCCGCCGCACAGCAACGCACGAGCGCTGCAAGCCCGCTCACCCGCCATGAGGTCGGACCGAGAGGGAAGGGGGGGGGGGGGGCAGCTGCCCCTAGCGCTGCCCATGGCGCTGCCCATGGCGGTCCTCTCCTCACGGCTGGGCGGGCGGTGCGGGCGCTGCCGCAGAGAGGCGCTGGCAGCCGGCCAGGTCGCCGTCGCTTCTATACTTAATAACAGAAGTCCACGCGGGCGGGCGGGCCAGGACGGCGCCAGCGCGCGCCAAGCGTCGCGTCACGGACCGGTACAAGACCGTCGAGAGGAGTACGACGGCGTCACAGCACAGCACAGCACGGCTGGCTGTACCCGCTAACGGCCGTGTCCGCTGCAGATACGAGAGAAGCGACGGAATTCCATCGAAATGAGCGCTGCTGCGGCGGCGGCCATAGGCGCCATAGGCACGCCGCCGCCGAGGCTCGCTCAGCCGTCGTCGTCCGGCTGCTCCATACCGCCATGCCATAGGCCCATACCGGTCCATGAAGGCCAGATTGGTTGTGGAGGAGGCCTCCAGGAATGCAGCCATGAAACGGCATGGTCCTCCTCGGTATCCTCACGGCCCATGGCTGGCACGACCGGCGGCGCGTCCTAACGAAGCGGGGTGACTATCATGGCATACGAGGACCGCGTTGAGGAGGAGTGGCAGGGCGTGCGGATAAGGATGTGTGTTCTGTGGAAGCTTTGATATGCAAAGGGAGCACCGCATAAGATGATCATCTGTCGACAATGATACAACTTGACGAGAAGCCCTGTCAAACTTGCTCGGAGGATATTCATATTTTTTTTTTACAGGCGTAGCTAGCGGGAGTAATGGACACAGAGAGGTAGTCTGGGAGAAGGGAGACACACTTTGAGAAAAACCGTACATCATACTACAAAACAACGGTTTTGAATCAACGGTTTACGGTTTTCGTTACCGTACCTCACTAATTTTTACCCTATACCGGGAACAATTTTCGAACAGTTTTTTTTTTTTTGTACTTCGAAAAAACGGTTTGAAACTGTTGTTAAATTTTAGTTTTACCTCACAGTGGAGAGGTCCAGAAAGATTGAGAAAGAGGATGGAGGGAGAGAGAAAGAAATGGGGAGGGAGAGACGAGATCTGGCGGACAGAGACAAGAAGAGGAGGAGAGAGTTTTACGGCTCTTGCCGGATCGATTGCTGAATGAGTGGCCCCGGGCGGTATGTCGGCCGTTCCTCCAAAAGTGTCACGACGCGGTGCCCTACCCTATACTACCTCACACTGCAAAATACACAGCAAAAAAATATGGAAAACGACCAGAAAGCGGCAGGCACCACAACGCCGATCTCGCAGACCCGCGCAGACCACAGCGCTTCGCGCTCAGCTTCCTTCATTTTGGACGACGCCAATAATGAGGAGCGTTAGTGAGCCCAACCCATCACCTGCGCCTCCCCCCCCCCTTCTCACTCTCTGCTTTTATCCGCACCCTGCCAGCCCCGCGCCCCCGCGGCCATTTCATAGCCTTGTCATTAAACCTGCCTAAACCACCGGCCGGCGCCTCCATCAAATAAAGTTGCCAGAGCAGAAGGCTGCTGCTGCTGCTGTGCGCCGCTGGTGTGCGGCGAGTGAGAGGGGAGAGAGAGAGATAGAGAGAGAGGGCAGCTGAGGCAGAGGGGTGCTGGACTGGACGCGCGGCCGGGGAGAGGAGAAACAAGCGTCATAACAATCATGTGATCCGTGCGACACTAGCTGTGACGTCGGGTGGGGGTCGGAAAATGGGGGTGGCAGAGGGGGGAAGGAGGAAAGGGATAGGAAGAGAGAGAATGAAAGAGAGAGAGAGAGAGAGAGAGAGAGAGAGAGAGAGAGAGAGAGAGAGAGAGAGAGAGAGAGAGAGAGAGAGAGAAGAAGGGGGAGGAGGCAGTGAGTGAGGGAGGGTGGCTCGGCAGCAGCGCGGAACTTGCTTTGGGAGTCAGCAGCTCAACAAGGTTATTGGGATCTGGGTGACACCGCGGCTCCCATCCGAATTCCCGCATCCCCTCCCGCCCGATCTCTCTCTCTCTCTCTCTCTCTCTCTCTCTCTCTCTCTCTCTCTCTCTCTCTCTCTCTCTCTCTCTCTCTCTCTCTCTCTTCCCCCTGCGCCTCACATGCAGTGTACAGCTCTCCCTCTCCTTCCTCCTGCAACTCTTCTGCCACTTGCAGCGCTCACTCCGCAGAGACCAGCACCAGCCAGATGCCTCACTTCCTACCGCTGCGCGGCCGCGTTGACGAAAACGCATGGTCGGCACTCCGAGAGAGGAGGAAGACGCTCAAACTGTCACGCAAACTACCGGACCACCGCAGCCGCCACGGGAAAAGTATACCCGTCTCACTCTCTTCGCCCGCGCGTCAAACTTTTCCCTGGCCAGCCGGATGGATAACTTCTGGTGAATATTTATCACCCGAGAAAGAGGCGCACGGTGAGGGAAAATCCGCGTAGAGCAGCCGTTCCCGCCCCAAAGGAGCTGCCGGGCGCTGCGCCGACTGTGTAACGGATTCGTACCGTGACCTACCCGAAAGGTCCCTCCCTTCACTATGAAATCAAGCGTTTACCGATTTTTCTGTTTTTACTTGATTTTTACTGATGTTTCCTTGATTTTTATTTGATTTCTTCTGTTATTTTTTCCTCTGATTTTTTACTTATATATTGTTTTAGGGTGTTCACTGATTTTTTTGAGTGAAGCAGGACCCCTTTGGCCTCGGACATACCCGCAGCTACCCCCAGCGACTTAAAAGAAAAATAAAATATGCACTTGCAGCAACTTGCAGAAAACATATATTAAACCAGACCGAGAGCGCGCGCGACGGGCTCCGCCTCCTGTTAGAGCGCCGTGCGCTCTCGAGGATAGGCAGACCCGCCAAGCAGCCGTGTCATGCGGGAAGGCCTACCGGCCAGGGGCTCCCCGCCCGGCCCGACCCAGAGCGGAGCGGCGTGGAGAGAGGACCATGGAGGGCGCGCAGCAGTGTTGTCTCAGGCAAAATGGTGTCGGGCGGTTGCGCGAGAAAATATTTTGGCTTTTCGGAGCTCGAGGCGTTTTGGTCGTGGCGGGGCGTGGTGGGGCGTGGTGCGGCGTGGCGCGGCGTGGCGGGGCTGGTTTAAGCACATCGGGGCGGGTCCGCGCACATCAGCACGACCCCCCGCCCTGTCTTAGTAAAATCCGCGGCCATTCAACTCGGCTTAACTCTGAGGCGACGACGAGTATCGACGTCCCGCCGCGGCCGCGAGACTTGCGGGCGGACGCCCTCATCGCCGCCGCCGCCCCCTCCGCCTCCTCCTCCTCCACCACCACCAACCCCCGCGGGGCGTCGACAACTCGATAGACGTCGCGACGCCCGGCCGGCCCGACCGCCCTGCCGCCCTCGCCAGCGCGAGGCGCCTGCTGCCTCCCAGTAAAAATATCGCCTTGTTGTTGATATTGTTGTTGTAGTTGGTGACAGCGCGCGCCACGCGGCCGCCGTGAGAAACGCGCCGCCCTTATCCGAAGGGATTAGTTTGTTGTGATGAAAGCGCGCGCGGCGCGTAGACAAATAGCGCGACGGCGGTGCCGGGTGCCGGGCGTCAGGCTGCGGGAGAGAGAGAGAGAGAGAGAGAGAGAGAGAGAGAGAGAGAGAGAGAGAGAGAGAGAGAGAGAGAGAGAGAGAGAGAGAGAGAGAGAGAGAGAGAGAGAGAAACCAAGGCGAGCCTAGACAGCCGCGGCCCAGCCCGAAGAGACGCCGACAGATCACATTATCTCACCGCGGGGCGCGAAATCACCGCTAACCGTCGACATGACGTGGCCGCGCTGGTGTGGCGTGGCGGGGCGGGGCGTGGCGGGGCGGGGCGGGGCGTGGCGGGGCGTGGCGGGGCGTGGCGGCCGGGCCATGTCAAGGCGGTGCCGCAGACGGCACCCCCTGCTGCCGTGCCGCTGGCTCCGAGCTCGCACTCGCGCGCCGTCACTCTCGTTTTCCGATTTGAGTCGCTCATGCGGCGCCGCCGCCTGGCGCCGCGCCGCGCTGCAGTGCGCCTCAGCGGCTTTGGCACGGGACGGGGTCGGACGGCGCGAGCGTGAATGAGCGGAAAATATTGATCAATGGGGAGGCAAAGCGGCGCGAGAGTGAATGAGACTGCGGTATGTGACGTTTTTGTCCGTTTGAGGTGTTTAGCAGATAGTACGCCACGGCGCCGTGTACTGTTACAATGATCGTGCGCAAGTGTTTGAAGAAGGTGTACTGTCGTGCTGGGGAGCCCGCAAGCAAGCCGCGGACACAAAGGGAAATGTGAGTATTATTTTAGAGACATATATATAAAAAACAGACTGTAAAACAGCCACGCCCGACTTCATGAAGAATTTATGAGGTAATTTTAAATACGATGCGACATAAGCTCTGGATGAAATATGCGATGATAAACCCCCGCGCGTTGCTGACCTTGGCGAGCGAACCCGTCCTTGGTCCTTTCCTGCGGTTAACTTTTCCTGCTTTTTCCCTGCAAAAATATGGACCTGCACCTTCTCACTCTGGAAAAGTATCCGTTTTTCTGTAAATCGATTTTGCGAGATACCGAGCGTTATTGACGGCCTCCAGGAGCCCGCCCCGCCCGGCAGGGGGCTCTTGAGGGTCGCGGTCGCAGCGGGTGCGGCCACCACCAGAGCAGAGCGCCCTCGGAAGGACACAATTTACGTTTACGCACGAAATATGGCAGCAAAATAAAGCGGAGAGCGCTCGGGTGCGGCGGCGTGGCGTTTAGGCCGGCCGAGTATTTTGTGGCCGCCGCCACACCACGCCACCCCGCGGACATCCCGGCCGGCTGGGACGGCGGCGTCAGGTTGCGCAAACTGCCACGCGTTATACGGCGCAACCCGGCCCGGAGAATAAAACAGAACAAAACAATCAGTTTGTACAGCATTTCCGTCGCGGTGTTGGGCTGGTGGTGTGGTGGTGGTGGGTCGACCGTCTGACTGCGTGAAGCCGACCAGCCGCGGCCAGCCCGGTCGCCTGTCGTCACAAATACTCTTCGCCTCGTCAGTACTGGTGGGGCAGGGCGGGCCGGGCGGGGCGGGGCGGCACCCTCGCCTCAGCCCCTTCCTCCACAAACACAGACTGACAGGGCTGCTACCAGCGTCACCACGGCGGAGTGGGGCAGAGCGCGCGAGAACATTGGCGCGGCCAGAGGGAAGACCTGTACGGTACATAACTCTCTAAACGGCTCAAATAATTTACGACCTTGCTGCCTGGGCGGGCTCGTGTTCTCTGTCGACCACCAGCCCCGTTCTTTTCATTGTGCCACGATGTCACGATGAAATTTTAGAGTTTCCTTTTTTTTTCTAATATTTATTTTTACTTTCTGGCAGCGAGCGCCGCGGGGGGCCGGGGGCCGGAGAGGGCCGTCTCTCCACGCCACCTGACGATGGTGATGTGGAGGTAGACGCTGACGGCGGATCCAGGCCGCCGCGGGGGACGCGCAAAACGCTGCAGAACGGAACAAGTGTTATTGGACGCGCCGAGGAAGGTGCAGGTGCAGGCACGCGGTGGGGTGGGGTGAGGCAGGCAGGCTGCTCTCATCCCCGCTGTGCGGGGAGGAGGGGATCCCCTCAGTACCGCAAGGACCTCCACCGAGGGGCCCTTCATTAAAGCGCACACAGATTTTTTCGATTTTTTCGTGATTACTCTTGATTTTGACTGATTTTTATCTGATTTTTCCTGATTTTTTTCTCGATTTTTTCTGATTTTTTTTAAAGTGAAGGACTTCCCCGGCCTAAACCTCCGCGGCAAAAACGAGTCCTGGGTTTCCCAGGAGAATTTGCACATTTCCAGGAAGTATCATCTTTCCCAGAGGTGAAACTACTTTTTTCCAGGACATTCACTGGGATTCCAACTCTACCGTGTCCCTCCGCGCGCGCTCACCGCGCGAGACTGTCGAACCGTCGTTGACCGGGTCAGGTCACCCCAGCCTGCGGCCTGGCCCTGCACCCCGATGCCCCGGTCTGCTTCGCTGGCTTCACCTCCTGCCGCACCGGAACCAGCGGCCCCGCCCCGCCCCGCCCCGGACCCCCGCGCCCCCCGCACCCCGCCCCTAAGCGCAGCAGAGCTATCACATTAAGCTGCTGATCCCGCGCTGGAGATTGTTGGCCGAGGTGATGCGGTGCGGCCGTATGTCCGGCGGGTCGGGTCCGTCGGGTCAGCCGAGGTCAGCCCCTATCTGTCAGTCTCTCCAGCCAGCGGCGTGGCGCGCCCATCTCTCTCGCTCGGCTGGTGCCGCCAGTCTATCTCTCCCAGCAGGCTAGCCTCCCGCCGCGCCGCTAGGACACTCTCGCCCTGCTCCTCCCCCTCGCCTCTCTCTCTCTCTCTGCGGCGATACTATTTTCATTTTTATTCAAGCAGGTCACGTCCGAAGCCCGGGCAGCCGAGCCGGGCCCGGACCGGACAGCGCGCGAGTCATGTTTGCCTCTCGGTCGCAGCTCATTTCGAAATGACAAAAGCTTGAGGGCGTCGGCGTCGGCCCAGCTTGGCTGGCTTGGCGTGACGGCGGGGGGGCTGGGGCTGGCCTCACGGATACTGACTAGACCAGGAAATGCTTCCTTGACGCTGTCCATCCAACCCATTTTGAACCCTTGCCAATTTTGTTTTATACCCCCCTGCCCCCCCCCTCTCCTCCCCACCCCATCGCCCGCGCGCCTCGCGTATAAATCAGCATGGGAGCCGCCGCGATGGGGGAACGAACCCGCCACGAGTTAGTTCCGCCGTGTTGTCCGCCTCTCGACGTAGGTGGCGCGGCGCGGCGTGGCGTGGCGTGGCGTGGCGAGGCGTGGAAAAAAATAGTGTCAGAGCGTTTTGTACGTCGTGCTCCCTGGTGACGTGAGAGACCCCGCCCGCGGTGGGGTCGGGGCAGCGGCCACGGGCGGGGAGGGGTCGCAGGGGCCAGACAGAGTCCCCTCCAGTCAGGGGCGTAGCAGCAGCGCGGGGCGTGCGGTGGGAAATATTCAGACAGACAAGACAGCCGGCCCGCTCTTTTCTCACGTCTACTCTCTGTCCGCGTCCTTTTTATTTTGTCTCTCTCTCCTTCACGCCCACGCCCACCAAGCCGCTCTGGTCATGCTGCATTTCTCATACAAACCCCCCGGACGACCACCAACCACCAACTCCACAGCCACCGCATGGCTTTCCCGTGAATCGCGCATGTGAACGCACGAGCTTCTCAAAATGCAACCGGCTGTCCTGATTTATGCGCGTGTTTGTCTGCCCCCCCCCCAACCCCTCCCACCCCAGCTCTCCAACTTTCTCATGAGACTCGCTACTGACCCCCTCGCCGCCCTAGTCAAACTCGGCCCTCCCTGGGTGCATCGTCAGTCCGCCCTCCTTTTCCAGCACCCACTACCGGACACGATAAAAAGAGAAAAAGTTTCTGTGTAATTTAAATTGCTATCGATCTAGTTTCGTGCGGAAACTAGCGCCTAACAGCTCGACTTCTCAAAACCCCTTGGTCGTCTCTCTCTCCGCCCAGCACTGCCACCCCGCCTTCCGGCTGAAAGGAATCACAAGAATTGCCTCAAAGGGTTGAGCAATGCCTACATGGGGGCGTAATGGCCGGCGCCCGGAGGAGGGGTATGGTGCAGGAGCCGGACGAAAAGCTGAAAAATGTGCTTACGAAATATATGGATGATGGTGGGAGCCCCCTGCTTTAAGGCCCTTTTAGGGGCGCGGTGGTATGGGGCCCGGGGGCCCGGCCCAGGGCGAGGGGCGTGGCGGGCGGGGCGCGCGCAGCGCCCTGGCACTGGGGCAGGACAGCGGCCCGGAAGCGGGTGAAATATTTGCTCGAGTGTCATCAGCTGCTGGGGGCCGCGCTGGGGCTGGGGCAGAGCAGGGCCCGCGCTGCTCCAGGCTGCCCCGCCGGACGCTACCCCGCCGGAGGCTGCCCCGGCCCGAGAGGAACCATTTGAGTCGCAGAGCTGTACGGCGCTCAACTTCTCTTTCTCTCTCTATCTCATATTCCACCGCGGCAGCAGGCCACGATGATGACGTGTCGCGTGCCCCCACCCGACACACCCCTCCGACCTCCTCAGACGCAAAACGTCTCTTTCCTCTCTTTTTATATTATGTTTCTCTTTCCTTCTCTCATATTTTTTTTCACCGTGAGTGGCATGGTGATTTTTCGTCCCGCAGGCGCGCGGGGCCGGGCTGGGCTGGTTGACCCCGATACGCCTCCAGCGACAAGTGACATCGCCGTGCAGGCAGGGCGCGCGGGGCGCGGCGCGGGCGGGGAGGCGCATTTCAGCAGACGAGGCAGCAGCTGCAGGGGAGGGGGCGAGGACATGTCCCGCGGAAGATCATAGAATGCCATATTGGTGCGGCATTGCCAGCATTGCTGGGCGAGGGGTCGGTCGGCGGCGGCGGCGCGGTATAGCGAGGAGGTAATATCAAGGGGTTGATAAGGCGCAGGAGGGGTGCGGGCGCGGGGCGCGGCGAGGCGGCGGGGTCACGCCAGCCTTTCCTGCTTCGATTGTCGGCCGCGCCAATGCGCCAATTGTTATTGTGGGCACGGCGAGCGAGCACCCCGTCGTGCCCCGCCCCGCCCCGCCCGCAAGCGAGCGGGCTCAACACGGGCGGGGCGGACACATATGGAGCTCCACCACCCGCCACGCCGCAACGCCCGGCAGCAGGCTGATTCCGAGGATCGCTCTCGTACCTCCGTCCTTGTCGCACTCATGGGGCCCCGCCATCCCCAACATAGGGCGCCGCCACAGGTGCGACAAGGACGGAGATACGAGAGCGATCTTCGGAATCAGCCTCCAGTCTCACAACCCGGATCACGGAGCCGATCGCCACCACGGCGGGGCGAGGCGGGGCGCCGCAGGGCAAAAGAGACCCCCCGCGGTCATCAGGACAGGACCCAGCACCCCAGCAGGGCGAGGAGGCAGCGGAGCAGGGGGGAGGGAATGTAGTTCCGGATTCCGCGCGTGGGCGGTTTGGGTTGGACCGAATCTGAGAGGGGGTCCGGGTCCGCCCAGAGCAGACGGGGGTGGTTTTGGTGAGAGGGGGTGGGTAGTATCAGTGGAGCATGGCATGGCAAGGCGGCGGGGGCGGCCGCCCTGGGGGCAGTGTGGGGGCCAGCCGGACGGGCGCGGCAGCGTCAAGTGGACCGATGGCATGGGGTTGGGGTTGGGGGAGAAGGCGAGCGTAAGCGCGCGCGTGTGTGTGTGTTACTCGTTCAACGTCCGAGCTTAATTGCAAGCGGTAAAAACCGCAGGGGGTGCGGTGGGGGACGGGGGAAAAGGCCCACTCCACGCGGGGCGGGCAGTGCCGGGCCGGGCAGGGCCGGGCCGGGCCGGGCCGTGCTAGCTGTGGATAGGCCTGCTCTGCTCCGCCGGGCTAACTGATGGCCCAATACGGCGCCGCCAAACAACCGCAGCGAAACGGGGGATAAAACAGGGGGCCGTCCGAACACAACACCGCGCCGCACCCCACCCCGCCACGCCCCGCCACGCCCCGCCACGCCCCGCCACGCCCCGCCCCACCAACACGACAGGACCAGTCGAATAATAATAACTCAATCCCCCCCGCGGCGCGCTCGGTGCCGCGGCCGCCCTGCGCGACAGTGGCAGGACAAGGATCTCTCGCTGGAGGCCCAAGCGGGTCAATGTGTAGGCGACTGGACTCATTTTCGCCTACTACAACTACGGCCGGGTGTGATATTTTTCCCCGCAAGGAATTTTGCACACCTTATTTATTGAGACCTTTACCACTTACTACTGCGCGGAGCATGCAGAGGCAGCGGTACTCACCTGCGGAAACAGACAAAAACAGCATCAGACGGTTGTAATACGATTTCACTCTTAGTTTACACAGCTACAGCTATAAAAATGCGCCTGACAAACTACATCGAATACCTTCATAGGGCTAGAATGAAATTATCGAGTCAGTTTTGCAGGAGAGGAATAACCTAACCGCTTCTGGAAAACTTACTATCATATAAATTAATAAGCTGCGAACTTAACATACAGACAACCAAAATCAACTCCTAGGCTGGTCGTATTTAAAAAGAAGAATAAAAATCGATTGCAGCCCGCTGCGACGCGGGTCTGCGAGGCCGGGTCCGCTCCCCGCCCGCCCCTGGCCGCCACCGCCGCCGCGCTGCACTGACCCTATTTTCCATTTCCGCCCGCGTATCATCCCCCCCGCGTGCTTCCCGATACAACCCCTCCACCAGCCCCAGTCCCAGCCACACAAGTGCACACATGCACTGCGCGCATGCGCGCATGCAGCAGCGCTGTGCTGTGAGGGCTTTACGGCCCCATAACTGTCGCCAGGCCCCGGACACGGCCAAGCCACGCCGCGAAACGCCAACACACCCCACGCTACACCACGGTGCTCATTAAGCGCGCAGCCCACGGAAACGACCGTTTTAATGCCATTCTTTCAAAAAAAAAACTAGTCCTGCTCTGCCATGTGACCGCAGTAGTTATGTGTTTTATTAATAGCAACCCAACAACAAAAAATTGTAGTAAAAATTTTGCGCAGTTGATACCGCACAGTGGTGGTCGATTTGACATATTCGCCCCGGGTAGCGGCGCACGCACGGGTATGGCATGACGGCGCCCCCGACCCCCTCCGCTCCCTCTGCGCCGTAGGGGCTGCTATAGGCGCCGCGCCGCGCGCACCCGGCCTGCGGCGAGTTCATCGAACCGGAGAGAGAGAGAGAGAGGGGGGGGGGGGCATCGGCGGACGGCTGCAACTCCCAAACCGTCAGTAACTGCTGCAGCAGGAGCACAGCACAGGGTCCCCGGGGACCGGACGGGACGTGGGCACTGGCACGGCCAGCACGGCCAGGTGGGGCAGCTAGCTGTCTAGCTGTGGCAGGTGGTGGCGTGGCGCTGGGCCTGCACGGCCTGCTGGGGGAGGAGGACGACAGGCACCACAGGCAGCCGGCCGCAGCCGGCACTACGAGCCCCTCAAAGGGTTTCGTCCGTATCTCCTCTCCATCTCCACCACTCTTATCTCTCGTAAGGCCCCCTTGTCTATCCCCCTCTGTTTCTCTCCGCCTCCCCCATCTCCACACGCACAGCCTCCCCTTCCCGATAAACGTCGTAAGCGCGAGCGCGCGGGTGCCGCCGATTCCAGGGCGGTAAATTCAAATGGGCGAAGCTAAATCCTCGGACAGAGACTATTTGGACTACGTCAAGGAGGCGGAAACCCCCCCACCCACCCCAAAAAAAGGAGGGGCAAATGCCAAATAAGAAGATAGGGAGCAAGAGACGGAGAGAGGGAGATAGTGCGTGTGCGGGAAAAGAGTGCAAGAGGGAAAGGAGAGAATGGGAATGGAAGGAGGAATTTAAAGAAACGCTCGCCGGCAGCAGCGGCAACATGAGCACTGAGATCGAAGATGAGCGCGGGAGGGAGGGGAGGGGGGTGACAGGACAGGGGAAGGGGGTGCTCTTAAAGCTAGTCGTAAACACGCACATCCTGCGCCACAGAGAGAGAGAGAGAGAGAGAGAGAGAGAGAGAGAGAGAGAGAGAGAGAGAGAAGGGGGGGGGGAGAAGCACACGGGGGAGAGTGACGGGAGCAGGGGCGACAGTAGAGAGCGATAGGGGGAGAGAGGGGGGGGGGGGGAGAAACAGGGAGAGACAGAGGCAGGGTGTATTGGCCGGCACCCAAAGCAAAGCGGGCCGCAGAGGAGCAGGGGCAGTGGCGGGCTTTTAACGACGTGTCCCTCACCGAGCTGCATCCTGCCCGCCCCGCCGTGCCCCGCCCCGCCCCGCCCCACCCCGCACCGTATTGAGTCACATCACATCCAGACGCGGCCGTCACTGCGGCAAGGGGGAGCACAACTATGTGAAACATTTGCGCACCTCGTGATTCAGAGACATTCACAAAAAATCCTTAAGTAACTTAATAAGAATCATAAGCAAGACAGGACAAAACCAGAAAAATCCACCAAACGAAATTCGAACACTAAAATATATAGGGAATCGTTCCCTCCTTGCACTGCCCCACCTGCCCCGCCGACCTGCTCGTTTCACGGCCGAGCGGTGGTGGGGCGGAACGCTCTGGGTGCAGTGCCGGCGTGGGCGAAGGGTGCGATCGAGTGAGTGAGTAAATGGATGAGTGAGAGCGAGAGAAAGAGAGAGAGAGAGAGACGGCTCGAGTAAGGAGATTGCCTCGAGCGTATGACGAGCTTTCATTGTGTCCTTCCTTCTCCCAACGTCTCACTCTCACTCTCTCTCTCTCTCTTTTTCCGCCCCTTTCTGTTTGCAGGGATAGGGCGGGGCGGGGCGTGGTGAGGAATCTACAAGTGGGCTCAGCGGGAGCGGGGGAGCAGAAGCGTGGCGGCACAGGGAGGCGCGGCTTCGAATCCCGGCGGATATAGTAAAGCAAAGAACGCCCAGGATACTATTATACACACCAGACCAGCACTGGTGCCAACAGCCCCCGGCCCAGCCCGGCCCGGGGCGAGAGACGCGCGCGGCCGGGAAAAGAGGAAGACGGTGGAAGACAACTCCCGACAGACAACGCCCTCCCCGTCCCGTTCCATAACAAACACGCGCAGCAGACGATTCTGACCTACATATTTTTGTTTGCCATTGTGAAATGGAAATTCGACACAGTCGAAGGAGGTAGAGAGGAACGCGCGCTCTCGCGGGGAAGACGGCGGCGGAGGCGCGACAAAAAGCGGCAACACGAGGCTGCTCCTTCATTTCACATTTATGCACCTACAGCCCCGCGCGACGTGCAACGCCCTGGAGAGCAGCTCGGCGACGCTCACCCTTTGCGGAGGGATTTGCCCGCGAAAATGGCGGGATTTAGCGTGTTGGTGGGCTGGGCTAGAGAGGAGGGGGTGAGGAGCAGAGGTAGGAGTGTAACAGCACGACAGTAGCGCTACCACTTACCCCCTTTAACCCCTCCTTCCCCCCGCTCCACCTCCTTATCCCCAGCACTCCTCCTTCCTGCTACCCTAATTGCGGGTGTGATAAGAAAAGGTGGCGGACGAGATCACCTGATAGCGGTGATAAAAATGTAGCACCCACACACGCCAAGTCGCGCCACCATCGGCGTGGTCAGTCGTCTGCAGCATGAAGTGGTGGGCGAGGCGGGGTAGGGAGGGGGGTGGGGGGGTAGGGAGGAGGGATGGGGGGGGGGTTGGAAAGTAGTCGAACGAGGTACCAGCGCTGCTGCTGCTGCTGCTGCTCCGTATTCCTATCTTTTATTGCCAAAGTTGTCTCTCTGCGGTCCGTAATTTACGTAACACCGAAGCAAGGCGGAGAGAGAGGGCAGGGCAGGGCAGGGGCCCGGCCGTTGAGGTTTGTGAGGGGTACCGGCTTCACAGAGCGGGACGAGCCGGGAGGGGACGAGCGAATTGTTCAAGGACTTTCTTT
Organism: Frankliniella fusca; assembly: GCA_029379305.1. Classification (NCBI taxonomy): domain Eukaryota; kingdom Metazoa; phylum Arthropoda; class Insecta; order Thysanoptera; family Thripidae; genus Frankliniella; species Frankliniella fusca. Next base: position 674,389 of record JAHWGI010000383.1, on the reverse strand, counting down.
ACTGTTTGCGGGGATGGCTATTCTCAAGGGTTCAGAGGAGGGGGAGGGGGAGGGGGAGGGGAGGGGATGGATTACGGGATAAATTTGAAGGTCGGAAAAAGGACGGAGTCATGTGAGGACGCTGACATCCAGGGACGCGTGTATTACGGTGAGTATATCCATTCTTGAGAAATAATCCGTTCCTCACGGCTCGCTGAGCAGTGACTTTTTTTTTGTTGAGAGGGGGGGGGGGTATTTACCCAAGCGACCTGGTGACACCTTAATTCATCCAAGACACTTCTATAAATAATTCGCTCCGGTGCTCACAAACACCACTCACGATCGCGAGAGTGTTTCAGCCGTGGAAACCCGAAATATGGGTGTCCGCATTACGTCAGTTCCTCATAATGGGTAGTGTCTCCATTAGGAGGAGTGGCTGGGCCCCGCTGCCTTACTTCTGGTCGGGCCCCGCGGCGGGTCAGCCCCAAGAGCACTCCGCCCCACCCCGCACCACCGCACCACACCCCGCCTCGCAGCTCTCCGCCGCCACGCCCTGCTCGCTGTCAGCGGGTTTCTGATACCATTATTAATTCATTTGCCACGGATCGGCCGCGTCCGAGTGGGAGCCGTCAGGACATCCATCGGGGGTTTCGCACGCAGCCTTCAGCAGTCCGCAGCAGCAGCCCCCGCCCCACAGTAGCCTTCGACTATAGCCTTACAGCGCGCGGCCTGCAGCCTGCAGCGCAACGGCGACGGCTCCACGGCGGCTGCGGTCTCCGCGGGGCCATTTGCATATCACGACGCATCGAGTGTAGGGCAGGGCAGGGCAGGGGCAGGGCGTCGACAGCCCAATAGGCTGGGGCGAATATAGTCATTAGCGCGGCATGAGTTGTGTTGCTGCTCGCAGCGCGCCCCGCCCCGCCCCGCCCCGCCCCGCCCCGCCCCGCCCCGCCCCGCCCCGCCCCGCCAGGCCCGAGGCGGACCGATCGCTCATCCCGATCCCTGATTCCCGCCCCGCCCCTCCTACACTATAGCTTTGGCAACAGCTCAGTCCAGCCCGCTCTGTGCGCTGCGCACCTCAAAAAATAAAATGATCCGACGTAAACCTAATCCGCCCCGGCCCGCCCGCTCAGCCCAATGACTATTGCGAAACACATCATTCAACCGCCTGAAGAAGTGTTACATGGGCTGATCATGATCGCTCGACCCATGGGGGGCCGCAATACCAGACGCATTTCACTGATTTAAATAATCTGACCTGCATGATCAAGCAGGCCTCTTTGAACTTATTATTGGAAACCATAGAGCCACGCGCCCGGGGCGAAGTACCGCGGTCCGTGCTCTGAGCTGCCAGTGTGGCGCGCCCAGTTCTCCAGTCAGTCAGGCAACGAAGCGTTTACTCGGCAGCGGAGGCGGCCAGGCCGGCTGAGCGCCTTAATAAGCCCCGTCATAACTCCTTCACTGCACAGGTGAGGGAGCCTGTTCTTCAACTTCAACAAACTTCTCCCCCCCCCTTCCCCACCGCACCGTACACACTCATACCCCCCCTCCCCCCCCCCTCTCCAGACCAGACGGCTAAATTTGCTCTGTACTCGCGCCGCGCCAGAGGGATAAAGAGATGGAAATGAGATGAAGCGTTGTGTTAGGAGTCACGTAGTAACGTTACGGCGTGGGCGCGTCGCGCGTCGCGTCACCTGCCCGGGGCTGCCGGGCCGGGCCGGGAGCGAGAGGGAAACAACTCGGAAATTTTAATAAACCCCGTAAATCAGAAAAATTCAGGGAACTTCAGGAAAATTCGCAAAAATTTCGGTAAAATTCAAGCAAAAATTCGCAAAAATTCTGGAAAAATTCACAAAAATTCACTAAATTTGTACATTGAAATTCAGAGTTGTTTCCCCCTCGGCCGGGAGTCCCTCTGCGGGGCGCACCGACCTCAACGCCATACGCGCGTCGGCCGCTCACCAGCGCCGTGACCTCCAAGGGGGACATCAACAAGTCGCACATTTTTATACACTTCGTAATAGAAAAACATTTGAAAATTTTAGGAAAATACAAAACTATTTCAGCGAATACAGAAAAAATCAGGAGAGTCAGAAAAAGTTCAAAGACCAAATTTAGAAAAAAAAATTCAGAGAAATTTCAAATAATTCTTCGTCAAAGTTGACAAGACTTCGATAAAACAAATCAAATTCAGGTTTCAACTGGTTACCTGCCCAATACTTGCTCACAATTTTTTTTTCCTCTCCCTCTGGAGGCCCTTGCACCCAGAGTGGAAGACACGCGGGACCACGAGACTGAAAGAGAGAGAGAGAGAGAGGGGGGGGGGGCGTGCGTGGCGCGGGCTGTGCCGTGACCCGCACCCGTTACACACCCGCGCCGCCCTGCCGAACTGCAACCCCCAGCAGAGTGTCTCGGCGCCAAACGGCAATGTATACCAGGCGGTGGCCGGCGGCTGTCCCCCCCCAACCTACCGGATGGGTGCGATAAGGACTACGAAGAAAGGAAGGAGAGAGAGAGAGAGAAAGGGTGAGGTGATAACGAGGGAGAAACAACTCTGAATTTTGGTATATAAATTTTGTTATTTGTTTTGGTGAATTTTTGTTGAAATTTTACCTACATTTTTGTGAAATTTTCTAATTTTTCTTGAATTTCTCTGAATTTTACCGTACATCTCTGAATTCTTCTGAATTTCGAGGTGTACACAAATTTCAGAGTTGTTTCTCCCCCTCGGGAGAGAAGGGAGAGAGGCGAAGGATAAGCAAAGCACAGCAGAGAGCAAGAGTGCGCTGAGCTCAGGGGTGCATCGGTGCGTGCGTCCAGACCGACTGGCAGCGCGGCGGGCTGGGGCGCCGTGACTCGTGCAGCGTTATGGGTCGGTGCCGGCCCGGCCAAGCCCGGCCAAGCCCGGCCCGGCCACCCAGAAAGCAATTCTCAGCCGCATAATAGCACACGTCTAGGACGACGCCCCCCCCCTTCTCCTCATATATACACTTACGCACGCGCACACACACACACACACCTGAACAGGTCGCGCCCAATATCCTTCGGTGCTTGTGATCGTGCAACAGTGTTTATATGAACGACCTGGGGCGCTTGGCGTGGCAAGGCACTGCACTCTGCACCTCGGCCAGGGGGTAGGGGAAGTGGAAGGGGCGGCATGACAACGCCCCCGCCACCGAGGGGGTCCCGTTCGAATCTGCATACCGGCGGCGGCGGGGGGCGCGGGTGCGCTGGAGGAGGAGGCAAGGGCGGGCGGCGGCAGCCCAGCGGGGACGGCGGAGCAAAAACACGCCCACGCCGTTCCATTCATTTCGGACTTTAGCAGCGCGTTTTGCAAATATCCCCCCTCTGAAGCCAGGCGCGGGCAGGGTAGGGCTGGGCAGGGCTGGGCGAGCGAAACGTAAGAATGCGCCCGCCGGGGAGCATACATTGCGCGGGTGCGCCGCTCCCTATGCAAATGGGGCTGCCGGGCCGGGGTCCCACCGCCGGGGGCGGGTTGGGGGCGGGGACGTCCTCTTGTACAGGGTGCCTCGCACAGGGCGCCCCCCTCCCCCCCGCACTGGATGCATCGCAGAGGGTGTTCCGCAGGGCGTCCCTGTCGCGCACTGGGGGTGTCTTGTACGGAGCGTCCCGGACAGGGCGTCCTGAACAGGGTAGGACTTAATGCCTTTCTAGGGGTGTGAAATTTTAATGCCTTTGCAAAGGCACGAAATAATTGTCCAAAGGCACTAAATTTTAACACCTTTGGACAGTTTTATTGCCTTTGCAAGGTGCTAATTTTTTATGCCTTGATAAAGGCATTAAAACCCTTCTCAGGGTTGTTACAGAGTCGGGAATTTTTATTTCCCTGACTTTCCATGATTTTTCCATGACTGAATTCGAGGTTTTCCATGACCTTCCCCCAGACATATATAGGACTAGGTTTTTAAAAAGAAAACGATGTAAAGCAATACTTGCACTTGCACAATTTACTTATCCATTTTAAAGCCCTCTGAGGCACTCATTCGACATAAAATAAAAGAGCAAAACCGAGGGGGTGCTGTCTCAAGTAGCAGTTGTTCAATGATTTACATTACAAAAAAATCAAACGGTTTTTTTTTATTTTGGATTGATTTTTTTGATTTCAAAATGACTTTTTAATTTTTCTGTTGATTTTTGATCTTTTTTCTGATCTTTCGATCTTTCGATATTTTTCTTGATTGTTCGGGATGACCTCAGAAAATACACGCACATCTGATCCAAATTATTCTCTCAATTACATGATTAAATAGGATTTTTAGTAAATTACGGTGAATTATTTCGATTTATTCCAAATTATTGGAAATTAACTTGCAATAATGCAAAGTAATCACAATTATTTCAAATAATTTTTAAAACTTTTCAGAAACAAATTTTGCTCTGCAATTGAAAGGGTGGCGTGAAAACATAGAAAATTTTTGCGGCAGTAAACCTCCCGAAGGAGGTTGCGGTTCCCGCCAGGCACAGGGCTTTTACCCCCTGTGGCAGCCAACTGCTTCGGTGTTCCATGGGAACCGGCGCTTTGCTGACTGCGATCCTATCGCGCAATTCGACAGATTTGATCCCCGTACCACCATTGGCCTACCCCTAGAGGTACGAGCGGTGTCAAGGGCGTTAGACTTCCTGATCCCAGTTTCAGAGGCCTTACCTCAGAGGGGTACGCGGGATTCGAACCCACAACCCCGAGTGCCGACACGTAGCCAGAACAGGAAGCGACCCAACGCCCGCAGAGCCACCGAGCCAACGGAGGTGAGACGTGTTTAATTTCTACTTGACCTGCCCTGGAGCAGCTGCCAAATGAAATGCCAAGCGCGAAAAACACTTTCCCGAGTGGGAGTCGAACTTGGGACCTCTCGGTTCAGTGTTGCGCGCTCTACCAACTGAGCCACGACGTTTCGATGACTGCCTAGTGCGACGGGTTCGCGTCGTATTTGCCCTATCCCCCAGCCTCCAGCCAGGAGGATTTCTGAGAAAACCTGTGATTTTTTTTATTTTTTATCTTTTTTGATTGTGATTTTGATTTTTTTTTATTTTTTTCGTGATTTTTTTTTGGCCTTGTTCAATGATTTTAGAAGACAGCACCCCCTCGAGCAAAACCTTTGTTACGGCGCGGCAGGCAGAGAACACGGGAGATACTGCAATTTAACAAACTTCCATGACTCGGCGCTTGATTTCCCTGACTTTTTCATGACTTCCATGACTCGAATTTTTTTCCATGACTTTTCCATGACTTCCAGGTTTTCCATGACCTGTAACAACCCTGACTTCTCGTCCTACCTTTGTTTTTCCAGTGATCGCGCATATAGGGTGTCTCTCACTGAGCGTCTCGCCCAGGGTGCCCTACACCGAGGGGGTGTCACACACATGTGTGCAATGACTATTATTTTATTTTAACTTTTATTTTTTTTTTCCTTTTGAGTTTACAATGAAAATTTCTGTCAGTTTTTGAAGAATTTTGAACTTTTATCCTGATTTCTGAAATTTTCAAATTTATTTCGTTATTTTTTTAAGGATTATTTTCCCTCGATTTTTCGGGTTTTTCAGTGTAGTTTTTCTCGAATTTTATTTTGATTTTTTTAAAAATTTTAAATGAATTTTTGGGGGCCGTACACTTATTTTTCGAAGTGACTCCCCCCTCGCTAGGTGTCCCGCACAGGGTGGCCCGCGCCCAGGGTGTCAGAGGAGACACCTTGCTGGGCGCGACTCTCAGATCTCGTTGACCTCCCCCCGTCACGAGCGCGATGACTCGCGCTCTCGTCACTCATTAAGCTTATCCTATCACATCTAGCCTGACGCGCGCAGATTGTTTTATATCTTCAAGTTTTATTTCTTTCTCTTTTTAATCGCGAAGAGCAAAAGAGTTGATGACAACGTATTTCCATCTTGTATTTAAAAAAAAAGTAGGCAAAAAGGAAAAGCTTAATAACGCTAGCTAATGCCTTTGCTCATTAATAGCGGGCGGGGCAGGGCAGCAAGCCTGCCTTATCGCCTGCAGGGCTGAGCTGAGCTGCCATGGGGACCACGGGCCGACGCGCGCGGGGGGTTGCGCCCTGCGCTTGAGGGAGGGGGGGAGGGAGGGGTAACTGGACATGATGGTGTACACAAGGACCGCGACAGACACGACAGAAAGGTCAAGGGCCACGAGGAGGGAGGAGATAGGGGGGTAGGGGTTACCCGAGGGCGAAGCGGCAGCCACCCGCCGGTGGAGGTGGATGGTTACACCCAGCGGCAGAGGAATCTGTTTCAGAGCTCTCACGCCGGGGAAACTTAGAGAGAGAACATCATCGAGTAGAGAAGTGCAAAAGCGGTAAATTAACGAGATTTCGAGATTCAATGCAATCTGAAATATACAAGCTCTGTACAGATTACCACGGGAACTCCTTGTCCGGGCCACCTATTGTTTCCAGCAGGGTATAGGGAAGGCGGCGGTGACATGGCTGTTCTCGCGTTACCCCGCGCGTCGACAGTGATTTGGGTGCTGACTCGTCCAGGGGCGTTCCAGTTAGGGTGGGAGTGGGGAGGGGGCAAGACCGTGCTCCCCACGTGGATCTGACCCTCCGGGGAGGAGGAGGGGGGGGGGTTGACGTGAAGGAGCCATCAATCATAAGGAAGCGAGCGGGAGGAGGTGGGTTGAGGCAGGAGGGAGGACTCGGTGCCCTCTACAAAATGCCCCTGCAGAGAAACTTGCAAATAAGTTAATCATCGAAAGGTCAAAAACCCTGGTTAGGGGGCTCTCTGTAGGCAAAGCACTTCAAACCTTGACAAAGATTTTTTTTTAAAACAAAACTTCCTTTGTAGCATCTTTGACAGAACAAAAGTCGAGCACGCAGCATTTGGGACGTTCGTAGGCGCAAATATTTATCCAGAGGCGCCACAGCGCAGCGCCTTGGCGCCGGTGTGCCTCGCAGAGCACAGCACCGCACCGCACCACACAGCACCCCGCTCTCCTCCAACACGGACTTATGACCCAATTCCAAACGCGGCCCGTGGCCCGCGGCCCGCGGCCCGCGCGGCTGCGGGGCTGGGTGGGGCGGCGCGGGGCGGAGCGGCCAGCTCGGCTCAGCCTCTCGGGTGTCATTTTAAGTGGCAAAAAGAAGATCTGGCCTGGTCGGCCGGCGCGGTCGGTTCGGTTTGCATCTTTACGGCGGCCTACACCGCGGCCCCCGCGGCCAGCCGGCGAGCTTCACGGCATGGGGAGGGGCGGAGAGTGGCAGCAGTGGCAGCTAGACCAAAAGGGGGCGGCAGGCGCAAGAGAAAATAAAGTTGGCAGTCGACTAGAATTGTGTGCTTGTTTAAAAAGTGCGTTCACATCTTGCGTGACTCGCTCGTACTATATGATGTTTCCACAGATTGAAAATCACGGATAAAATTCCCAAGCTATATTTACACATTGCTGCGTTTTTAAGCGGTCAGCGTATGTGCCGCGTGACGCCACACGCCCCGAGCGGGGCTATGCAACCCCTCCGGGGGGCCCGCAGGGCAGCGGCTGTTTTTGTTTGGCCAGCGGCAACGTGATGGCCCGGGCCTGGTCGCTTCTGTTTGGTGTTGCGGGGGCCGACCAACAAGGGCGCGCGCGCACACACACACATTTACTCTCTCTCTCTCTCTCTCTCTCTCTCTCTCTCTCTCTCTCTCTCTCTCTCTCTCTCTCTCTCTCTCGCGCGCGCGCGCGCGCCACACTGCAATCACGGGGTTGTTCGCACGAGCCGGAAGTGAATGAGAATTTAACGAGGTGCTTTCTGGGGTGCCATCCATCAGCACTCCGCGCTGCAACGGGAGGGGGGAAACAACAACTCGGCACACTGACCCGCAGGGATCAATCGCATGCGGGCAAAGGGATGGGAGGGAGAGGGAAGCAGCGGAGAAGAGAGAGGGCGCTAGAAATAAATAAGGGAATTCCCAGCCCGCGAGTAACGGCACGACAGAGACCAAAAAGCCGAAAACTAGATGAAGAATAAATAAATAAATGAATGAAAAGAAATGCGCAACGCTGTCATGCGGCTGGAGTAGGCATGACGGCGACAATGCATGTTCGAATACCTGCTGCCACCACCACGACAGACCGGTCGGGGCGGACAGGCAGAAGGCGTGGCGAGGTGGGGCGGGGCGGGGCGGGGCGGGGCTTGGCGGGGCGGGGCGTGTCTGGCATCCGCCCAGCAGAGCGCGCGGGGCTACATTTGACAGACAGTTTAGCCGCGAAGTTCTCATGCCATTGCCAAACGCATCGGGCGGCAAAACCCAAACGACTCGGGCGTGGCGGGGCTCGAACGCACGGCCATTAATAGAGATTTATGAACATCGCGGCGGCCGGGGCGGGGAGAGGCGCGCGTTACACTTTGTGAGAACAAATGACAACGCGCGCGCGCGATAAAATGTGGCCTTGCCGCGGGGGGTCGCGCGCCCCCGCCCTGGAGCGAGGCGGGCGCGGGTGTCGTTGGACGCGACGCCTCCAGAAGGGACGGGTGGGGACAGGGCGGGGCGGAGCGGGTTGAAGCTCAGCGACGAACGCCCCCATCTCTGCGTGAGCAGGCCCGCAGCAGCGTGTGGCCGCAGGGAGCGAAACTGGCACACCCCCGAGGGGGAAAACAACTCTGAATTTTGATATACGAACTTTCTGAAGTTTTATTGATTTTTGTGATTTTTTTCTTGTTAAGATTTTCCGATATTTTGTGAATTTTTGTTAACTATTATGAATTTTCCGCCCAGAATTCTCTTAAATTTTCCGAAATTTTTCTAAAACTTTCAAGAAATTTTCCGAGATTTTCTACATGTCTCGGAATGATTCTGAATGACGAAACTGGAAACCCAAGTGTGTGAATGTCACAAACTTCTAGGCGTACGAACGTATATTTGTAGCGCAGATCGACACCGAAGTGTGAATTTCCAAGGAAAATTCACACCTTTTCGCCCTCAAGTACGATTGGGCATTCGCACATTTGTGTTTCCAGTGGATGCGCATACAAAAATTTCAGAGTTGTTTCCCCCTCGTCCACCCCCAAAAAACGCGACGGGGCGCTCGCGCTCCCACAAGGAGCTTTGCATGGCCCCCACCCCACCCCGCTCCGCCACCTCATATCATGTGTTGACTGCCCCCCGCGGGCGCGGTCCGGCCCGCCGCACTGTGGTGAGCGCGGCCTCGCGCTGGTGGCGGGACCAGACGAGAGGGGGTTGGGGTGGGGGGTGTCGGACGGGGTGGGCATGGGAAGGGGAGTGGGGGAAGGGGGTATAGGACCCCGGTCCTACATATTCATATTTACGGGAGGCGCTAATGATCCCGGCCAGCCTGTGCTTTGCTCTGCGGTGCCTTAATGCCGCCCCATAGGGTGAGAGATAAAGAGGGAGAGAGAAAGAGAGGCAAGAAAGACAAAGGGAGAGGGAGAGAGAGGGGGAGAGAGAGAGAGAGAGAGAGAGAGAGAGAGAGAGAGAGAGAGAGAGAGAGAGAGAGAGAGCAAGAGAGAGAAAGAGAGCAAGAGAGAGAAAGAGAGCAAGAGAGACAGGAGGGGGACCGAGTAAGAGAGCGAATAAGCTGTTCCGGGCAGTGGCCATACCACACCAGCAACTGCAGCTGGCCGAGGCCATAAGCAGCGAGATCGTCTGGATTAGCCAGCCCAGCAGCAGTAGTAGTCCCCAGGCCCCGGCCCCGGCCCTGGCCCACGGTCTCAGCACGCCCGGCGGCCCCGGGACGGTCCCGGTCCCGGTGCGGTGCTCGCCGCGCGCTGCATCTCCAGGGTCTCCAGGGCCTGCAGGGCGGGGCTGGCTTAATGGCGCAGTTACAGGGTCAGCGCGGAGGACGGTGCAGGACAGCGGAGCGAGCAGTGCGCAGCAGCAGGGGTCTTACAGTGGGCTAAAATAATTACTGCTCCGTCCCTCTGAGCTGCTGCAGCTGCAACTTCCCAAATTCATCTCGCAAATTTACGATTCTGTCCACCCGGGACCGGCCAGCCCCGCCGCCGCCAGCCATTTATGCGCGACGCAAGGCGGGTCGCTGCGTGCGGGGCGCGGCGGGGCGGCCCCTGTCCTAAATCACAATCATCACAAAGAGCGTGCGCGCGCGCGCGCTGGATTAACTCGAGCGGGGAAAATGAAACGCAGTGACGACGGCGGCGGTGGAAGAGTTCCGGGAGGAGTAGCAGTAGCAGCAGCAGAGAGAAGGAAAGGGATCGATCAGAGCGACAAAGTAGCAGGGCCAGGCCAGGGCCAGGGCCAGGCCGTCAGCGCTCGGGAGAAAATACAAGGCGACATGGCGACGTTTGCCGATGGATTTGGCAACTGAGTAACAACAAGAGAGATTCCGCACGCGCGGGGCGGAACGGGGCTGGGGGAAGAGATCGAAAGAGAGAGGGAGAAAAAAACACTCAGAGAGAGAGAGAGAGAGAGAGAGAGAGAGAGAGAGAGAGAGAGAGAGATAGACAGAGAGGCAGAAACTTGGTTCGAGATACAGCGCTGGGAAGCCGGGCGGCCACATGCATACGAGTAGCCATACGTCCCCGGGGATAAAATATGGCGGATGTTGTGATTGGATTGGCCGAGGCCAGCGAGAGAGAAAGGGAGGGATAGGGGAGGGGGAAGTCCCTTCTTTATATTATCGCCGCTCATCTATTACAATGGCCCCAATTTTGCGCTCAGCAACAGCAGGCGTCAGACAGCGCCATCTGCGGGGGGCCCGGGCCTGGGACCCACCAGCACCGCTCTCCAGGCCTCCAGCCTCCAGCTCCAGCAGCAGCCTCCAGGCGGCTCCGGCCCGGGCTGGTGACGTCAGTGAGAACAAACACACATCGGCTGGCCCGGCCGGCTCAAATAATCAGGACGCACGGACAGCCCCGCGTACCTCCCACCTCCGCTCCTACCGCCCATGTGAATTCCCCTAGGGCACTCACATGTTGCTCGTATACTCGTAGCTCCCCTCCCCCCGCCTCCGGTACGTATACCGCAATACCCGGCTCGGCGGCTCGCAGGCTCCTTTAAACGCTCTGCCAAATAAATTCCGCACGCATTTTCGCTTTCCTTTTTCGCTTCAGCGCGGGCCAGCAGTGTCAGGCGCAGGCCACGCACGCCAGTGACTCGGCTGGATTGACTGACACCAATACCGTCTCTCGTTCTTTCTTTCTCTCTCTCTCTCTCTCTCTCTCTCACCTTCTGCGCCACCTTTAGTGACGTGTCCTCCTTCCCCAGGGGAGCAACGCCCCCGCCGCGCCGTGACCTGCCCTCGCCGCCCAGCAAGGTAACTTTCTTAATAATTGTGATGAAGCCGAGGGGGAAACAACTATGAATTTTGGGGTACACATTTTGTGAAATTTAGTGCATTTTCGTGAATTTTTGTGAATTTTCGTGTATTTTTATAGAATTTTTGTTGAATTTTCACGTGAATTTTTCCTAATTTTTTGTGAATCTTCTTGAATTATTCCTATATTTTCCAGTTTTTTTTTTTGTGAATTTATCTTATTTTATATTTTTTTCTTCTGAATTATGAGGTTCACAAAAATCTCTGAGTTGTTTACCCAAAGCCATTTCCCATCGTCCTTCGCAGCCGATACGCGGCGTTAAAATTCAATAAAAATGTATACATGTAAGACATAAAAAATAAAAATTGGTGTGAATGATCGGAATTATTGGCACAGTCCGTGTCTGGCCGGGGCGGGCCGGGCGGAGCCTCACAGCTGCATATAAGGTAGGAGGCAGTACAATGCGCCATCAGGAGGTGGCGGCGCGTGGCGCGTGGCCGCGGGATGACAATGGGGAAGTCCCGCCAGGCGGCCCGCGCCCGGCCCGGCCCGGAGCCTGGACTCTCTCCACTCCGGCAGGCCAGGCGTCCTCTCCGCTCGATAAGAAAGGAACGCCGACGAAAAACGCAAGAAAATTCAAAAGAAGAAGAAGAACGGGAAATCCCCTCCCCCACAAAACGTACTTTAATGATGGAAGTTAGAGGAAACAGGGTTAATTCGAAACGCGCACGACTTGTTCACTTTTGAAGAAGACGTTCGTTGTATTCCAGTCACATTCACGTTCCGTGACTAAAGAGGCGCGACATCTCGTCGTTAATATTCCGAGGCGCTTCACCGAAAAGGAAATCATCTGATTTCCCTCGTTCACCCCCTCGGCCAGGCAGGCCGGCCTGCCACGCGCCGCGAACTGCGTCCCTCGTCCCGTCCCTCTAACGCCTCCACCAAACTCAAATCAAGCCCCCCTTTTTTGCAGTCGTTGTTCTCTCTCTCTCTTTCTTTTTTTATTTTTTACTGTTCCCGTTTGCAAGCGAATCCCCCAGGAGGCGCTCCTCAATCAACGCCTATTCCGCACTCAATCGGTGGACGCGTGGAAGTCCCTCGCGTCAAAGGCATCGCGTTATTAATGCCCTCCCCTCGCGCGGGGGGGGGGGGGGGGCGGCCTTGTGGAGCCCCCCGCGGGGCCCTTGGAGAGGGTGCCGCACCGCATCCGCCCCACTGCGCCCCCGCCCTCCGCGACAGTCCTTGGGATGGGATTGCTGTAAGGAACTTCTGGGGATGAGAAGGTCCTTGGTAGCTGCTAAACGCTTTCCGCCCCGATGTGTCTGAAGGCGACAAACGCGGAAGGGAATAGCGGAGGGAGAGAGGAAAGGGAGAAGGCCGAACGGGTGGGGGGGGGGAGGGACGTCCCTCAGGACCTAGAAGGCCTAGAGGAACGGGACCTATAATTTAGTCGAGATAAGGCCTGGGCACGCCGCCGGGAGCCCCCGCAGCCCAGCCATGGGGCAGCCATGGGGCCATGGGCTGCTTTATCTTTGAAAACAGTCGACCGGTTTCCGTCCAATTTGTTGTCTGCTCCATCCCCGCGCGCGCCACCATGGCCGCGCCGAGCGCGGTTAGTCTAGCAGCGGCGGCCTCCCCCATCTTTGGTGGGGCAAAAGGGCGCCGCGCCACCCCACCACGCCCCGCCACGCCCCGCCACGCCCTGCGTCACCCTCGGGGTCCCGGCCGCCGCACCGCCCCGGCACGCGGGTTGCCTACCACGCAGAGAGCCCGTCCATACCCTGCGGTATCAGCCCTGCCCGTCGTTTACCTGAGCGTGCCAGCCAAGTTGGACTCACGCACCCGGACTGTCGGCACAGGGCGGGGCGTGGCGAGGCGCGGGGTGGCAGGGGCGTGGCTGTCAACACCAGAGGTGCGGGCTGCGCCTCGTAAAAAGGGCGAATGACTTAAAGAGCTATTCGTGCAACGCCAGGGTACACAAACACACACACACAGCCCTTAGCATTCCGTGGAATTATGATTTTCATAACAAAAACAGAAATGAATGATACAGTGGGGCTGCAAGCTGGGGGGAAAGCCAGCCGGCAGCAGGCGCTGCACTGCTATACTTATCAGCAGCAGGGGGCCGAAGGGGAAGGGAGGGGGGGCTGAAAGCTTACGCCCCAGTGTTTTACACCCTAAAAAATAAATATAATTCTACGGGAACAAAATTAAAACAAATGAAACCTTTCGACACAGTAACCCAGTAGAATCACGGTCATCCCGCGCCGCCCAGCAGTTTCATGACTCTCCTTAATTCAGATTAATTGGAGACATTCATTCTGCGTGTGGCCAGCGACCCGCCTCACCCCGCCACTCCCCCCGGCACGCCCTGCCACGCCCGAATGGCCGCAGGACCCACCCCTGCATGCTAATAAGGCGTGTCTTTTCGTTCTCCGCCCCAGTTTCCTACTACGCGGCTATTTACAACCCCCGTGTCCAGACTGGGATTCAATTTTTCCTCTTCTAAATTTTCTGTTTTACAGCAGTTTGCTGTATTAACTTTCACTTCAGTCCCTCGAGCAGCGATGGCTCGGACGGGCTTGGCTGCGTTCCCTCTGGGTACTATCGGGGTTATCTAAGGATGCCCCCCCCCCACCCGCCGCGACCTCTCGGATCCGTCTAGGACCTTCCGGGTTTCGCTCCCGAGCCTAGCTTTTTAAGAGAGAGCAAACGCAGAATTTCAACTGCGGCCCTGACTCACCCACACTGGGTGGGTCCTACCCTCACACTGTACAGTGTCCAATCCGAAGAGAGTTTTGAACACCGTCCAAACCAAAACGGAATACCTTTCGATGAATTTTTCACTTTCCTACCGTTGAACGAGGAACTTTACGAAACTTCCGTACCGAGATTCTCCCTCTGGGCCCCCCGGGCCGCGGGAAGCGACGACAGGTCGCAGGAGGTGAGCGGGGAGGCAATTCTGGTGGTCTAAGGGGCCAAGGGGCACTCCGTGGTGATGGGCTTGGGCCCCGCGCGCCCCGCGCCCCGGGGCCGTCTATCAGCGCCACTGCATCGTGATCCAGGGGCATAAGCCGACCCCAATAAGCGCTCATTTACAGGCATATCGTGCGCTGCCCTTTCTTCCTTCCCTCCCCTCACTCGTCCCTCTACCTCCTCCTGCCCTTTTCCCTGCGAGAGCGCGCGCATTTTCCTTACTCCCTGCTCTTTCTTTTTTTCTCGCTCCCACCTCCTCTGCCTCTCTGTCTGTGTCTCTCTCTCTCTTTCTCGTTTCCCGCCGCGCCGACAAAAATGAATGGCTCCCTAAAATAAGATCCTTATCGTCTGATTGAGGTCAATCTCCAGCATAGTCTCGAGAAGGATTCCAGCAGCAGCCCGGCCTCCCGGCGGGGCGGGGACACGGCAGGAGTAACGCGCAGCCGACTCATTCAGAGGAGCTCACTGTCTCTCTCGCACCTGCACTGCGCACTGCGCACACCATGAGTGCGAGTGAGACAGGGCGAGCAGAGCGCTCTCCTGAATCAGTCTGCAGTGCGGCGCGCAGAGGCAGGAAGGCAGGCAGGCGAATGCACTTGACTGTTTGGCTCGAGTGGGTGTGATGATGGCCTGACGAGGACACCCCCCCCCTCCTCCTTTTCCCCGCGCCCGGGGGGCATCGGGCCGCTCCCTCACTCGCCAAATCAGGATCCCCCCTCTCGTCTCCTTCCCTATATGGCTAATATGCCGGGTGTTTGCGTTGGACCATCTACAAACAAATGCCACCCCCCCCCCCAATGCCCCGCACATTCGGGAGCACTTTGAACGTGATGACAGCCGTGTTCTCATAGCCAGTCCCAGCCAACAATTTAAGGGGGGGGGGGGGGGAGGGAATTAAAGTGCAGCACTCTACTGAAAAAAAAATCACGAAAAAAAACTTTAAAGCATTCACTTTTACATATCACGCGTGAGAAAAATCCCAAATATTCAGCACTGAGGAAAATATTTCCGTAGATGAACAATATATTTTGTAATTCCACTATGTACAACATTTCTTGTACATTTACGACTTTACGCTTTTCGACTTTATTGCTCACCAATCGATTCTGAGCTCATACGTATAGTTGTAAAAATTTACAATATGAATTATAATTGTACTAGACCTCTCATGAAAAATTTTCCCGTGCCCGGTACAACATGTTCTCTCAGTGAGCGCGGAATTTACTGCTTCTAGAGGAAGTACTCTGCAGGCAGAGGGAGGGAGGGAGAGGGAGAGAGGGAGAGGGAGAGAGAGGGAGAGAGGGAGGGAGGGAGGGAGAGAGAGAGAGAGAGAGAGAGAGAGAGAGAGAGAGAGAGAGAGAGAGAGAGAGAGAGAGAGAGAGAGGGAGAGAGGGGGGGGGAGAGACAGTGGGAGGGAGAGAGAGAGAGTGGGGACGAGGGGGTCTCTTAGCGAGCCCGGTGTGCTCATAGTTCTGTGCGCCAGACGGCACTGCATGTCGACCGTGTAATGCAGGCTGGCGCGGCCTGTGGCCTGTGGCGCTCCCTGCAGGCCGCAGGGTGTCGACAAGTAGCAGGCCTGCTGCCGCCCTGCTGCCGCCCTGCTGCCGCCCTGCTGCCGCCCTGCTGCCCTACACCGCCCCGCAGGTGCAGGTGGCGCCGCGCCCGGACCACGGCCGACGAACAGGCCAAAGTTCACACCGTTCACCGTTTTCAAAGTAGACAAACTATTCCGGAGACCCGCCGCGAGGAGGAGGGGCTTGGCTGACTGGGCTTGCTCACCGCGCATAAATTGCTATTTTTCGTCGGCTTCTGGACGAGAGTTGAATGGAGCAGTCCGGCTGGAGGAGCCGCCCTAGCCACAATGAAGGCCCCTCTCCTCTCCAAGCCCGCCCCGCCCCGCCCCGCCCCGCCGTCCCACCCCGCCCCGACCCGCCAGGCTCACAGGCGTCACTCGAGGCTTTGTCGAGTGACAAGAACAACGGCCTTAACGGCGATGAGCCCCACTCAACGCGCCGCGTCGTCCCGCGCCCCGCCCGGCCCAGACCAGCCACAGACAATGCCTGATCCTCTCTCTCTCTCTCTCTCTCTCAGACACCTGGCCCGGTCCTGCGGGGCGTGGCAGCGTGGCACACGCCACGCACGGACTTTACGGGCCGAATTAGAAACGTAATGGCAGCGCTGGTCTGCGCTGGTAACCTGGTCACGTTAGCCGCGCAACGCTGGCCGCACCGACAGGAGGACAGGAGCGTCCCTTTAATTTCTCACTTCTCCACCTTCCCTTTCTTTCCCCCTTTACCTCCTTGTTTTTATATATATAAAAGAGAAAGATTCAACTCCGAGGGGCCCACAACTCTGGAATTCAGGTGTACAAGGCCACCGAAATCTTTGGAAATCATCTTGAAATCTCATTGAAATCAGTGAAATCTTTGAAATCACACTGTAATCACGAGCGTCGTTTTTCGACGCTTGAAGGGTTCGATTTTGTTCACCATCTCCTTTAAAAACACAAGCAAACGAAGCGTAGTCGACGTTTTCGGTTTGAGGGGTGCCCATAGGGTATAGGTTCACCAAGGTCAAAATTCAGATCAATCGAATTCCTATTAAAAATGACGTTTAAAAATCAGCTTTTGAACAAAAACGAACCTACCAGGCGTCGAAATTCGACGCCTGTGTTTACAGTGCAGTTGAATTCTCTTAAATTCACGCGAATTCCGTTGAAATCACTTGAAATCTGTTGAAATCACATTGAATTCACATGAAATCACATTGAATTCACATGAAATCACATTGAATTCACATGAAATCACATTTAAAAAGCGTCTCGGGAAACTCACTCAAATCGGTGTGGGGAGAGGAGGGGGGCGATGTGCACAAACAGCTGTTCGGCGAATTCGAGATATTTTAAGATTTTTAGATACTTTCATAACAGATTGAGATTCCTATTTATTCTTAAAACTTAGTGCCATTTCAATAAAAGTACTCAATGTATAAACAATTTCTTTTTGTTTAAATTTTTGCCATTGGAGGTATAAATAATAGTCCTACGCAAATCCACATCCACAAATCTGGTTTATGAGGGAATATTAATTTATTAACTGGAGCAATAAAACATAGTAAAAGTGCTAGACGACTAAGATTCTTTAAAATACCTCCTTGTTACGGCACAGTTGAAGTGAAATTCTCAAAATCGTGCAAAAAATACGGGGATTCGCCCAGAAAATACACGCACAGCTGATCCAAATTATTCTCTCAATTACATGATTAAATAGGATTTTTACTAAATTATTGTGAATTATTTCGATTTATTCCAAATTATTGGAAATTAACTTGCAACTGCGCAAAATAATCACAATTATTTCAATTAATTTTTAAAAAAATTCAGAAGCAAATTTTGCTCTGCAATTGAAAGGGTGGCGTGAAAACATGGAAAATTTTTGCGGCAGTAAACCTCCCGAAGGAGGTTGCGGTTCCCGCCAGGCACAGGGCTTTTACCCCCTGTGGCAGCCAACTGCTTCGGTGTTCCATGGGAACCGGCGCTTTGCTGACTGCGATCCTATCGCGCAATTCGACAGATTTGATCCCCGTACCACCATTGGCCTACCCCTAGAGGTACGAGCGGTGTCAAGGGCGTTAGACTTCCTGATCCCAGTTTCAGAGGCCTTACCTCAGAGGGGTACGCGGGATTCGAACCCACAACCCCGAGTGCCGACACGTAGCCAGAACAGGAAGCGACCCAACGCCCGCAGAGCCACCGAGCCAACGGCGGTGAGACGAGTTTAACTTCTATTTGACCTGCCATCCAGCTGAGGCCAAAGGGAATGTCAAGCGCGAAAAACACTTTCCCGAGTGGGAGTCGAACTTCGGACCACTCAGTTCGGTATTGCGCGCTCTACCAACTGAGCCACGACGCCACGATGACCGTACAGTGCGCCGGGTTCGAGTTGTATTTGCCCTGTCCTCCTGGCTGGAGGCTGCAGGATACGCGGCAAATACGGCTCGAACTCGTCGCACTAGTCATCGTGGCGTCGTGGCTCAGTTGGTAGAGCGCGCAACACCGAACTGAGTGGTCCGAAGTTCGACTCCCACTCGGGAAAGTGTTTTTCGCGCTTGACATTCCCTTTGGCCTCAGCTGGATGGCAGGTCAAATAGAAGTTAAACACGTCTCACCGCCGTTGGCTCGGTGGCTCTGGGCGTTGGGTCGCTTCCTGTTCTGGCTACGTGTCGGCACTCGGGGTTGTGGGTTCGAATCCCGCGTACCCCTCTGAGGTAAGGCCTCTGAAACTGGGATCAGGAAGTCTAACGCCCTTGACACCGCTCGTACCTCTAGGGGTAGGCCAATGGTGGTACGGGGATCAAATCTGTCGAATTGCGCGATAGGATCGCAGTCAGCAAAGCGCCGGTTCCCATGGAACACCGAAGCAGTTGGCTGCCACAGGGGGTAAAAGCCCTGTGCCTGGCGGGAACCGCAACCTCCTTCGGGAGGTTTACTGCCGCAAAAATTTTCCATGTTTTCACGCCACCCTTTCAATTGCAGAGCAAAATTTGCTTCTGAATTTTTTTAAAAAATTAATTGAAATAATTGTGATTATTTTGCGCAGTTGCAAGTTAATTTCCAATAATTTGGAATAAATCGAAATAATTCACAATAATGTAGTAAAAATCCTATTTAATCATGTAATTGAGAGAATAATTTGGATCAGCTGTGCGTGTATTTTCTGAGGTCGTCCCAAAAATACTTGAATTCGTTAGGAATCTCACGAAATTAATGGAAATCATATGAATTCGGTAGACATATAACTGAAATCAATGGAAATCATGTGAAATCAATGGAAATCACTTGAAATCATGTGAAATCTCGCGAAATCAGTGAATTCACTTGAAATCTTTGAAATCCGTTGAAATCACCTGAAACCATGTGAAATTTTTGAAATCCGGAAATCAGGTGTACAAATTTTTTCGGAGTTGTGGGCCCCTCGTTTAACTCGCACTTTAACAAGGTTTCCCTCTGCCCTGCCCTGCCGCGCGCGCTCCACAATCATCTCCCGCGTACACTCGGGCGCAAAATTTACTGCGGGGGAAAAAAAACCGCAGCCCTGGTTATGCCTGCAACCCGTTCGGCTATCACCAGGACGAGGTTCATCACCGGACAACGCCTCCTGTCGGCACCTCGTCTCGGCCCGCGCCAGCTGAGCTTGTCTTGTCTTCTATACTTAGTCTGTTTACGCCCCTGATTGGGCGCGGCGGGGTGCAGCGGGGGGTGCGGCGCGCGCGGGTGGTAGCCGGGGTGGGGCCGGCCACCGCTTAGGGCACAATTATTTTCCTTCCGGACGACGCGCGCTTGAGAGGCGCGCGGGGCGACAGAGAAACACACACCGGCGAGGTCTGATAACAAACCTCGCGGGGGTGAAAGAGTGAAAGAGGGAGGGGGAGGGGGAGGGGGGAGAGAGAGAGAGAGAGAGAGAGAGAGAGAGAGAGAGAGAGAGAGAGAGAGAGAGAGAGAGAGAGAGAGAGAGAGAGAGAGAGAGAGAGAGAGAGAGAGAGAGACCTCCCATGCGGAAATTTGTTGAGGAGACGGTTTCACGTGAAGAAGTTTCACAAGTAAACTTGGCTTTGATTCTTCGTAAAACGCGATGAACGACTTTGCACTTATAAATTTAGCTAAAATGCAGCATGGCACCAAATACCTTATTTTAATACTTGAAGGTATTTTACAAAAGAACAAGAAAGTCACCCCCTTTTTTTCTATAAAAATAAAATAAAATTTGAGCGTCACAGTCACTAGAGTCCCGTGCGGCGTCCCAATCCCAATCACCACTGCCACCCTACACACGGAGGCAGCAGCAGCACAGCAGCACGCAGAGAATCCCGACGATCCTTGGAGCGCGACCGGTGGCGTTCGTTAGAAAACGCTTCACATGCTTCCACAACGGGAGCGCGGCGAGGGCGTGGGTGAAGGTGAAGCGCACGAGGGGGAAAAAAAAAAACTCCTCTTGCAGATCAAGCGACAGCAGCGTGACAATTTTCACCGCCAAGTATAGTCATGTTTGTGGCAAAGCGCACTAATGATGATAACTCTAAAATACTATTTTTTTCACAGCACAAAATACAGTTGGTCCCCGGGCCAGGTGCTGTAGTCGATGGGCCTTTCACTCGAAAAAAAAAAGAAAAGAAAAAGATCATAAAAAATAGAAGGAAAACAATAGAAAAATTTAGAAATAAAACAGAAAAAATCACTGTAAATCAAGAAAAATAATATTAAAAAATATAAACAGAAAAATAAGAAAAATCTATGTACGCTTGAATTTATGCACACTAAATCCTTATGCATTTTGCTGTGCATAAAAATGCAGGATTTTAAGCAACCATAAGAATATGCACAATTCCATGCATAACTATGTACAATTTGTGCATAGTTATGCACAATTTGTACATAATTATGCATAAAATATGTGCATACTTATGGTTGTTTAAAATCCTGCATGTTTATGCACAACAAAATGCATAAGGGTTTAGTGTGTGGTGAAGGACTTCTCGGCTGTAATACCCTTCTCACTTTTGTGGGCATGCTGTGTACCGCCTGCACGGGAGTGCGATGGTTGCCGAACCGCTCTGCAAGTTATAGGCGCCATGGTTCGCGATCAAAGGAAGACCCGCTCACGCACGTAGCCCTACGTATGAAAATTTTTCAGCAATTCATTTTTATCTACCGACTTTTTTTCCTGCTGTGAGATTGGCGGCGGAAAAGGTGACGGACGCGATATCAGATCGGGCGAGCAGGCGCCTTCTTGAACACCGCGGTGTCGAATGCCCGTCCGTCCGTCCGGGCTGCCGTTCCGTCCAGTCACCCATCCGTCTCTGACAGGCACGTGTAATCAATACGCCTGACAAAAATAATTAAGACATCGAGGCACCCTGCGGCTCACACACATACATATCCGCACACGGCAAAAGGTCACGACCCGAGCCGGGGGGATGATCCCCGCGCGGCGGGGTCATGTATCCGGGCCGGGCGGTGTGGATACTTGATCCCGCTCCCGCCGCCTCCCCGTCCCGGTCCCGGTCCCGGTCCGGCCCGTTTCCTTCCCGTTCGGATCAGAGGGTACGTACGGGTGCTTGGTTGCAGCAGCGCCCCATGTCCTTTTACGGCACCCAGACCCATCATAGGGGGTGGCGCGAGCCCGGCGCGGGGCGGGGCGGGGTGGGGTTAGGTGGGGTGCGGCGGGGTGGAGGGGGAATTATCTCGCGTCCCCGGACGGGTTAACGGCGGTCATTACCGGATGCGTCGTAGCGTCTGTCGACCGACGACGACCAGCAGTGTGTGCAGGCGGTCCGACCCCGCGCGCCCGCCGCCGGCTCGCCCCAGCCACTTACATTCGCCCTCATTACAAAAAGCTCGCAGTAAGGAACATTTTTCTGGTGCGATGCTGTGTGAGTATTATCGTTTAGTTGGCACCTTGCGACACTCACTGGGGCGCGAGATTATTTTCTCTGTTACTGAGTCGGCGTGGTTGTTGTGCTGCTAGGGCCCGCGAGCCGCCTATGAAAGAGCACTGCATGGTGTTTCTTTGCACAGCTCGCCGCGCCTGTACACAGAACGGGGTCCGCCCTCCCCCCGCTCCTAGAGGGAGGTAGCAGGGAGGGGGGAGTGGAGAGGAAATAAACAAAGCCCTTGCGCCGCACCTTCCGGACCTGACCTGCCACCGCCTGCCACCGCCCCGCGGACCGCGGGCCCAGTGCGGTGGCTTCCCACACGTTTGCGTTTTCTAATTTCCTACACGTCTCGAAGAGGCAAAAGATTTAAAAGAAAAAAAGAAAATAAGAAACTTTTGCCAAGTCTGTGCAAAAACAACAAAACAAATAAAACAAAAAAAATTTAAAATAATAAAACACGCAAGTTATATTTCAAGTGAAGTCATTTCCGCCACGACGGTTCCAACAGCTAGCTGTGCCAACGCCGCGCACCAAATGGTTTGCGGGTGGTCCCCGGCCCCGGCGAGGCTCGCGCCGCCCTCCCCTGCTCCTGCTGCTGCCCTGCCCGGCCCGGTCAGGCTGGGACGGGACGGGGCCTTTCGCTTTCAGTTAGAGCCGCCTGCCGGGCCGGGCGGCCCTGTGCGAGGCTAAGCACGGCCCGCACCTCTCAGGCCGCACTGTGGAAACGAGGTTTTCATGCGCTTCGTGTACTTTGGGAGGTGATCTCGCCGGGTTCATTAGGCAGGTCAGCGGGAGAGGGACCGTCCGCCACAGCGCGAGAGGATTTAAACGGGAATCGAGCGCGCCTGGAGGACACCGCAGCAAGGAATGCAGCAGGACCGCAACGAGAGGACTCGAGGCGGGCCGACGCAGGCTGAGCCGGCCCCGCACCAAGCCCTGCAGCAGGGCTGGACATGGACATGCATCGGGCCGATAGGCGAGTGGGCGAGAGGAATACAACTCTGAATTGGGGTGTACGCATTTTCTGAATTAGAGATTTTTTTCTTATTTTTGCTAGAATTTTTCTAGAATTCTGCTAAATTTAGTGAATTTTTGTGACCTTTCCCCCGAAGTTTTCCAAAATTTTCTAATTTTTTTCTAAATTTTTCAAAGTTACGAGGTGTACAAAGATTTCAGAGTTGTTTCCCCCTCACTAATGGGTCTCTCAGTTAAAGGGTCAAACTTAGTAAAACATGTCAAAAAATATTTCAAGGCGCAGCAGAACACACAATATGGCGGCTTGCTCCTGGACTTTGTGTATCCCGGAGCAGATTTCTCCAGCGTCTTGTACTACGTCCCACGTCAGTTTGTGAATGAACCAGTTTCGCGTGCCCTGCCTCGCCCTGCGCTTGCCCGACCCGGTCCAGAATGTATGTCTGTCTGCCCGCCCGACTGTCCGTCTGTCTGTCTGTCTGTCTGTCTGCCTGCCTGACCGTCTCCGCATGGCTTTGGCAGGCTAACGGGCGGCCCCGGCCCGGAGCCCGGAGCAGGGCGTCTAGAGTCGAGCGCCTCGGTGGGCTGCTGGCTGAGCTGAGCAGCTGAGCACTGCTGCTGAGCACTGCTGAGCGAAGCGAAGGCCTATGCCATGGCGGGCCATGGGCCTTGTCCCATTGGCAGCTGGAGAGCTTCAATTAATCGGCGGGCGCCAAGCAGGCAGAACACGAGGGGGCGGGCGTCTCCCTCCCCCCCCCTTCCCCCCCCCCTCTCTCTCTCTCTCTCTCTCTCTCTCTCTCTCTCTCTCTCTCTCTCTCTCCACCAATAACGCACTTCGGCCCCGCTCGTGCCCGAATTATTAATCAGACCGCTTGTCACCAAACGGCAGCGCTGCGCGGGGCAGGGCGGGACGGCCGTCAGGTCCGCTGCCAACATCGGACACATCAGCCGCGCCTCTCAGGAAATGAGAACTGAGATAATAAAGAAAAAAGGGGGAGACATAGGGGGTCAGCAGGAGAGAGAGAGAGAAAGGAAACAGAGAGGGGGACCGAGAGAAACAGACAGAGCGAGACACACACACACGCGCGCGTGCGCGCGTCAAAGAGACGCCTCCTGCTAAACTTGCGGTGAAATTGCATGTCGGTGTGACGTCGCTCAGCCAATTTGACGAAAATAAGGCAACAGCTGTTGTGTGCAGCGGTCCTGGCCGAGCCTCGGCGGCTGCAGCGGGACCCAGCTGGGAATCCTCTCTCCCCTCGATCACTTTCCCTCTCTCCCGAGAGCGGCTGTGATGCTGTGCTGTTGCCCCCGCCCCGCCCCGCGCCCCGCCCCGCCCCGCGCCCCGCCCCGCGCCCCGCCCGTGCGTCTGTCTGCGTGTAGGTGTCGCGACCCCGCCGGGCCCCCACTCCTCCCCTGCCCCGCACCCCGCCTCACTGCGGGGCCCAAGTTTGGCCGCCGCCCAGAGAGCCATGTGGCGGCGGCGGGGCGAGGTGAGGCGTGGCGGGGCGGAGCGGGGCGGGGCGGGGCGGGGCAGGGCGGGGCGGGGCGGGGCGGGGCTGGGGCCCTCGATCCCCCGGTGGGACGTGGAAGTGGCAACAGGAGCAAACATTGTCTGCGAACACAACGCGCGCGCGCGCGCAGCGGCTTAAACTTTAAAATCACCTTTTTCGCCGCGCGCACGAATTTCAAGAAAATACGTAAAAAGGGAGGTGGGGAAAAAATAAAGAAGCCAGCGTACAACTTTGCACGATCCCCGCGCGCCTTGGCGTTCCATTGCGCAACTCTCGGCGTTACGAGAGCGTTAGGAGATAAGATCGAGTGTTAGAATCACTCGTTTGGAGTAACGGTATGACGATAGCCGACTTATCATAAATTAAAGAGGAGCGCGCGCCGCCGCGCAGGCAGGTTCATTTGCCTCCGCCGATCAGATACTCACATACTTCATTGAAACAGAACACACACACACACACACACACAGAGTAAGTACCGACAGTGTTCCTGTAATCCTGTTTTACCCCCCCTCCCCTCGCACCTCCGTCACACGTCGCTGTAAGCGCGCGCGAGCGCGATACGCCCCCCACCCACCCACCCAACCCCCCGAGAGATCCTTCACTCATAAAAAAAAATCAGTGTGCACAATAAAACAAAATCAGTGAAAAATCCGGGGAAAAAACTGAAAAAAATCACTAAAAAAATTCAGATAGATTAAAAACAAAAATCATAAAAAAATTGTATGAATCACGGAAAAACTTGCAAAATTATTGGTGTACGCTAGAATTTATAGCAAAGGACCCCTTGACATCTCACTTCCAGCTTGTCATCGAGCCCCCCACATCGCGATGCACCTGCTGCGCGAGTTTCTAATACATTTTGCGGCCGGCCGCCGGCCGTTCTCTCCTTAAGGGCCCGGGAGCGCCACGCCGCACGCAGCGAGTCCAGATTGCGACACCACCCCGACCTCGCCGCACCGCGCCACCTGGGCTGGGATGCCACTTATTTCTCCTTGCGCCTTCTTCTTTTCATTTATTTTTTCCCCTCTCCGGTCGAGAAATGAAACATTGTCCAGCGGCAGCAGGAGGAGCAGTCTGCAGGCGAGGCTTGTTGTGTGTGCTGACCGCGGAGCGCTGAGCCGCGCCGCGCCGCGCGCCTCGACCCAATACCGGCCGGCCGAGCCGAGCTCCAAATTCGAAGAGGAGATGGCGAGATGCGACGCGACGTGAGGCGAGCGTCAATAAAGCAGAAGAGCCGCCTCCGGCTCCGTGCCTTTTGAAAAGGGAGGGAGGGGGGGGGGGGGTGCACGCGAACAAAAACGGAAGAAAAATGTGAGCGAGCATCATCTCTTCTCTCCCTTTTTTTTTGACACGTTTCTTGCTAGATTTTTTTTGAAAATTTGTCGAGTTTAAGTTAAATTTGAAAGGAATAGATTTGATTATGATTACTTTTTCAAATTCTGATTCGACGGCATTGTGGTCTCGCTATTGGTGGTCGGCACGCACCGCGGCTAGAGACTGACTGTAGACAAGACAGGACAGGACAGCCTCGCTCGTTTGCAACAGAAATATTGCTTTATTGCCCTCGTCTGAGCGCCCATGCCCGGCACCGTGTGAGCACCGTGTGAGCGCGCGGGAACAGAGCAGGGTACACCGGCGATGACTGATTTGACATGATGCTCAGGTACGGGCGCGGCTGGCGCGGCCAGCACTTGTCTTGCCTTTTCGCTATAAGGCGCGGTGCTCTACTCAATCGGCTCCGGCTCGCCATGGGATCGCTGCTGCCGCCACCAGCCGCCATGGGCTATACACAGTGTGGCGGTGAAAAAAAAATAATAAAGAGAGAAAAAAAAGAATGTGCATGGGAATTCTGGGGCCGACAGTGTAATGTATTCTGGATCCTGACCCGTCGCGTCGGGGTCAGGAGAGCCCCTGCCGCGGCGGCAGTTATGCAGTCCCGCCACGCACGGCTGTCGGCGGGTTGCCTACCCGACGAGTCCGCAAGGCGCCCGGCCCGTGCCGTGCCGCCGCGGACCAACACAGCAGAGGCCTATAAACTTCCCTCGTGCATGTTCTTTTTTCTCTACGCTTCCCGCCCCCTACCGAGACACCAGTTATATTTCGCGATATTTCAAGGCGAGCTCCGGGGCCTTGCAAAAGACAAGGCAGCTCCGCGGGGAGCGGGAGGGGAGGGAAGCGGGTGAAAGACAGAAAAAAATATATAAAGTGCTGTGCGAGTACAACTGGTGGCCGTGGCGCTAAGGCTAAGGCACTACTGCCCCACAAACATGTACACGAGTCCGCACACGGCCGAATAACCCACAAGCTCCGTGGCGCGGCGGGCACGCGCGCGCGGCGCAGGCCTAATCTCAGACTTCACGGACGATTTGCAGCATTTCGCAGCTTCCTCCCGCAATCTCTGCCAGAACCAGCGGGGGGCTGGTGGGGGGGGGGAGGGGGGAGTGACCCGGGCCGCGCACCACGACACGAGCTGGAGCAAAAGTTTAACTTAATCGTGACTATAATTACGCACGGCCAGCGGCACTGGAGCAAACAGAGGAGAGGAGTGGGGGAGGGGGCGTGCTCGCGAGAAGAAATCGCAAACGAAAAAGAAGGGGAAAGAAAATAGGAAGTTACAAGAAGGGGGGCGCCTCCTCGGATGAGAACACGGAATGAAAAATGACACAGTGCGGGACCGGACGAGAGGAGGAGGGGAAGGGTTGTTAGTCCGGGGTGGGTGGGGGGCCCGGAGGGGTGGGGGTGGGGGAGAAGCGATAGGGGTTGACTAGTCGCTCAACTCGGGCCGGGCCGGGCCGGGTGGGGTGGGGGACGACGGACTGGGCGCGATAAGAGTTGTCATCGTTGAATTACAGTAGTAGTTGGTTTACAGCAGTTGGCTCATGGGTTTACAGTTGTCGCGCGGTTCTACAGCCCCCCCGAGGGACGCCAACGCCTCACAGACAGGACAGAGGCAGCAGGGCAGGCCTCGCGCCGGAAAGATACATGATAAATCCTTTGCGTAATTAAACCTTCATGCGTCTTGCTGCGAGGAGAGAAAAAAAAACAACTTGACCGACTTGTGTTTTTATAATTACACGCGTACAGCGTGAACTCTTACCCCGTCTCGCCCTAACAGACACACACACACATTCACACACAGAGCACCGGCTCCAGCGCCAGCGCATAGACGAGTCCCAGCGCCATGTGCTGAGTGCCATTCGGAAAACCGGTCCGCAAAATTAATTGTCCAGCCTTCATGACTTTATGTACTCGCGAGAGTAGAGAGAGCGAGAGAGTTTCGCCACGAGCGTCGCCGCCGCCGATCGGCAAGAGAGAGAGAGAGAGAGAGAGAGAGAGAGAGAGAGAGAGAGAGAGAGAGAGAGAGAGAGAGAGAGAGAGAGAGAGAGAGAGAGAGAGAGAGAGAGAGAGAAATACAAGAAAAGCGCGGAGACAGGCAAATGAGTAGGTGGAGGAGAGGGGGATAAGGAGGGGGCGGAGACCACCGTGCAGCAAAAAGGGCGGCGTGGTGGCGTCCCGTCCCGTCGAACCCCGTCCGGGTTGGGCCGGGGTGAGGAGGGTACGGGTATCTCAGGGCGGTCGTTGACTCACCCCGTCCCGCCCCGCCCCGCCACCACTAACGCTCCCACGCCTTCCCATCCCCCGATCTCCGGGCTGCGCGACCCTCTCGCCGCAATACGAACCGCTTTAAAGTACCCAGTAAAACCGGCAAAGGGCGGCACAACGAAATAAGTAAGTGGTAGGCGAGGCGCACCCATACCCCGCCCCGCTCCGCCCAGCCCTGCGCCTCGCCCCGCGCCCCCGGGTCAAGCAGCGCGGCACAGAGCAACTGGTAAAACTAATGTTTAGTTCCAAATATTCAAAAGCTATACACCTGCTGGGGAATAGTTGCACCGACTAGACATCAATTGACGTTTAATAATACCAGCTGGCGTATAGTTTTTGAATATTTCGGAACTAAACACCAATGTTCGTTTTAGAACTAAACATTTGTTTTACCAGTGAGAGGCCCAGTTCAGCTCGGCTCCGCTCGGAGGTTCAACACCTTGCAGTACTTGAGATCAGGCACGGGAGCGGGAGCGGTGCGAGTCCGCCTGGATCAGCCCCAGTAACGTGACATAAACCTGCACCGCCCACGGGGCCCATCCGGGCGGCGTGGTGGAAAACAAGAATGAGAAAAAAAGTAACAAAAATACGGCATAATAAAATTGTAAGGAAAAAAAAAACATAAAAAGAAAGGGAGGTTTTAAAAAAGAAATTCTCAAGTCACGACCCAACGGTGCTTGGTTGCCGGCGATTCCTATCGAGAGTATAATGTAGGCCTACGGCGGGCTGAGCCGAGCTGGGCCGAGGAGGGGGGAGGAGGGGGCCAGCGCTGCAAGCTGTGACACTGACCTACGAGCGCGGCCCGAGCGCAGGAGTCCCTGCTCCGCCCCACCAGACCCAGCGCAGAGCCGGGCGGGAAAAATAAAAACATCGCAATAAGCTGCAGCACAGCATTAACGCGCCGACGCGCCCCAGCAGGCCAGCAGGTCGACGACAACGTCCGCTGCCCGGGGGCGGACTGGGGGCGGCTAGGGACAAACAACTCTGAATTTTTGTGTACAGATTTTGTAAATTTGAGAATTTTCGTCAATTTCTGAGAATTTTTATAGAATTTTTGTAAATTTTCACTTGAATTTTACCTGAATATTTGTAAATTTCCATGAATTTTTGTGATTTTTTTTGGTTTTCCTTATTTTTTTTTACTGAATTTTCCAGAATTACGAGGTGTCCAAAAATTTCAGAGTTGTTTCTCCCTCGAGGGGCGGGTAGGGGGCAGGGGATGGGCCACCACGTTGAAAAGCGTGCGAGTGACACGAGGACAGTGAGGCCGGTTCACTCGCTCAAATTCAAATCGTCGCAATTGCCTCGCCCCACCCAACCAGCGCAGGGCTTGAGGCCGGGTGGGTTCGTGCGGGATAGGTGATTTTGCCAGCCGCCCCACCCTGCCAGGCTGAGGGCCCAGCGCCTGCAGCAGGCTTACTTCTTTTCCATCCCATACGGCTGGCGGCGCGCCAAGAGGTTTTCGGTGACGGGAAATGCAAATTATGCGCGAGATCCTGCGATACATTGTCACGATCCGTTTCCGATCGCTGGGCTGCGGTGCTGAGCGGCTGCCGGGCAGCCCCTGGCGGGGCGAGGCGGGGCGAGGCGGGGTGGGCGGCCTCGGACCGGCCGTGTATCGGCACGTCCTGCAGAAGCAGAGCCGTGAAAACGATCGCATTGTCGATACGGCCGACATCGAGTAAAACGACGACGTACGTGTTAACTAGACTGACACCTCTGAGCAGCAGGGGAGGGACCATGAGCATGCGGGGGAGGGAGCGCGAGCGCCGCGCCGCGCCGGGCGCGGACGGGCGCGCCTGGAATATTCCTGAGGTACTCACAGCTTGCTGAGGCCGGCGGGCAGGTTCGACGGCACCAAGGTGAAGGCCGCCCCTTTGCACACGAGCTCCTTGCGGTCCGACGAACATTGGCAGAGTTCCGGTCGGGGCCTGGGTCCTGGAGGCGGCGGCGGCGGCCTGGGCGACGCTCCTTCCGGGGGCGGCGTTCCCTCAGAGGCCGCCGCCGCCAACGGCGACGACGAGAAAGCCTCTTCGAGAACGGGAGAAGCCGCCTCCGGCGTGGCGGACGGTGGCGGCGTGGCGGCGCCCAGCCAGTCGGCGGGCAGGCACGCCCCGGGCGGCGCCGCGGCCGTCGTGCTGCCCGAGGACGAGGACGAGGACGAGGAGGCGAGCGGGGCCGGCGGGGCCGGCGGGCCGGGCGCCCCCGTGGACGGCGGTGCGGTGGACGTGGAGGGCAGGGCCGCGACGCGCGTGACCGGACTGGCGACGACCCAGGCGCACGCCCAGGCCCAGGTGCACGCCCAGGCCCACCGCGCCGCGCCACGCCCCTGCTTCATGCCGCGGGCGCGCCGCTGGCGCTGCTGGCGCTGCTGCTGCTGCTACCTCGCCAGGCCTCTCCTGCGCCGCCGCGTCGGCATAGCAGCGCAGCCGGCGCGGCCACGCTGAGGGCCTCCAACGCCAGGCGTGGGCGCGGTGACGGGGCAGTCAGTGCCGCCCAGGCCCAGGGTGCTGATCAGAGCGGCCGGGACCCACGTGTTCCAAATACTCTCTTCCGCCGCACTGGCAGTAGACTGGTGTCTGCTTTACTTCGTTTCGGGACGAGAAGAAACTAAAATCGTCCGGCGAGAGTCTCGTCAAAAGTAGGGCAGGTCACCTGGAGGAACAGGGAGACCGTCCAATGAGACGTGTCGGTGTCACACACACACACACACACACACACACACACGCACACGCACACACACGCACGCGCGCGCACACGCAGACACGCACGCAGTCCGGACTCGCGTTGCGTTGGATTGCCCAGCACGGCCCGGCGCGATCGCTGTGTTGTTGCATAAGGCATTGCCAAGGGTGCCGTACCGTCGCCGCCCCGCCCCGCCCCGCCCGAGCCGAGAGGCCGGAACTCCAGAGACACTGCTAGCACACGTAGGTGAAATCGCACACACGTCGGTGTCCTACGGCCGACTGCCGAGGGTTTCGAGACATGTCGAACGTGGTTGCGTGACAGCTAGTCAGCCGTCCAAACTTTGAAGCCGAAGGAACACGCTGCGCTTTTTTTGTGTGTCGAATAAAAGATAAGACGCCATAAGACTTAAGCAATTAATGCGACTGCAGTGTACTTTTATGGAGTGCAACCTAGACTTCCAGTCCCGGAGATGGCGACCTTGCGCCGGGTGCTTCCGATTGGGCGGGCCTGGAGCTGTCTCTGTCGCTCACGACACAGGATGAAGACGGGTCCAGCTCGCCCGACACGTCCACCGCACTAGCCATCGGGTTCAGAAGATCGCTCTCACAGCCCTATTTCGAGACGCCAACTCACCCAATCGAAAAACACTTCTTGCGCCGACAACAACCGTGTCGTCGTGAGGGGCAAATACACACCCAACGAGGGAGAAGCAAATCTACTTCGTCGGCAAAGCAATCATGCCGCATTAACCGTTTCCGCCTTCTAAAACTTCAAAATAATAAAAGACGGTCAGCAGTCAGCTGTGCGCAATCTGACCCGACGACGACGTCTCGCGGGGTCGGCGGTCGGCGACGGCAAGCTGCACCCTCTGACGGACGTGTCTACATGTACACCGGCGGTGGCGGCGGGGCGCGCAGGGCAGGACATGCCAAAGGAGTTGAACGCGGAGCGGTTAGGCAGCGCAATGCATAACACTACGGCGGCGTGCGGTGCGGTGGGGCGCAGGTCGGGGGGGCCACGGCGAGCGCGGGGGGAATGAGGTTGACGTAGTCCGCACTGGAGCCTCTGGAGCCTCTGGAGCCTCTGGAGCCGGGCCGGGCCGTTACGCCGCGGGACTGGAGCAATGCAGGTCGCGCCGCAGCACGCCGGGCCGGGCCCTGGTCGGGCCTCAGGTGGTATCGCGAGCCAGTCGCACACGCACGCACACACACACACACTACTCGCTCGGACACGGACGAGGAGGAGGAGGAGGAGGAGGAGGAGGAGGAGGGAGGTGGTGGACAAGGGGGGCGGAGCAGGCGGTCACACCGCGCCGCACCATCTGGAGAAGGATGATGGAACGATGAGAAGGGAAGGGTCGCGGCGCGCGGCCCAGATGTCACTTCGATTCACGTCTCGCGTCGACCATCGCGCAGCACCGCACCGGCCACGTAACGTCACCTTGACATCATCTCCAGGCAGTCAGCACACGCGTCCAGCGGGAGCACGCGGCCGCCCGCTACGGGACGCCGCCGTCAGGCCCGGACCCGCGAGGCTGCAGGCTGCAGCCACTGGCACTGGAGCACCGCGACGACGGCCGCGCCGCACACGTCGAATAAGGGCCTCGGCTAGCCCGGAACCGGACGGGGCGAGTGTCGTGGTCATTCCCTGGGCCACCGGGGGAGAGGGGAGGGGGACGCACACGGGCAGACACAGTCGCACAACACACACGCACACGCACGCACACAGCCGGGCAGGACTCTCCAGTCTCGCCAACCTCGTCACTGTCACTGTCCCTGCCCTGCGGCGCCGGGGCCGAGAGGGTTGGTTGCACTCGCGGCGCGGGGAAGAACGACGCTCAGCTCGGCTCGGCGTCGCTGAGCTGAACCCGCGCCCACGTGCAACCGGACCGGGACCGCCGGCGAGCGGAGCCAACGAACTTGTGATGGCTCTGAGGGAGCGGGAGCCACGGCGGGAGCTGAGCGCGGCGGCGCGCGCCCCCAGCCCGGCAGCCCGGCCCACCGAGCCGAGCCGAGCAGAGCCCGACCCGACAGCCGAGCCGAACCCACCGCGCCGTGGCGCGGCGCGAGGTTCAAATCGGAGGCTAGCGGCTAGCACAGTAGATTGATTCCGCATGTGAC
This sequence comes from Frankliniella fusca, assembly GCA_029379305.1. NCBI lineage: Eukaryota > Metazoa > Arthropoda > Insecta > Thysanoptera > Thripidae > Frankliniella > Frankliniella fusca. Next base: position 641,869 of record JAHWGI010000383.1, on the reverse strand, counting down.
TTTCGTACCTCCGTTGCACTCAGGAGGCACTGCCATTGGGTGGGTGGGAGAGAGCATCGCGTCCACCTCCCCTTGACCGATGTGCGGAATCAGCCGACAGCACGTGGGAATGAATGAAACACAGGTGCAGGAGCGTGAAACAAAAAGGGGAAAAGTAGGAAGCAAAAAAAGTTTTGTTGGTTGGAAAGAACTCGGCAGGTTGTATTTCGAAGCATCATTTGCATCATGTACTCGGTTATTTTTACAACGGAAAATAAATGCCAAAATGAGATCAAAACCACAGCAAACATAACAAAAAATTCAATACATGTAGAGTCTCAGTTAGGGATAAATAATAATGGAATGGCAGTTATTGTATTCATTCTTACAATATTTTTTTCTATTATTATTAATGTACAGTATTTTTAAAAGGAGGCAACTAGCAATTCTGGCAATTATCCAATAGAACGGCTGTCTTCCCCCCTCTACTCCCACCCCCCCATGAAAAAAAAAACATGTAAAATTTAATTTCTATTATGGACAAAACATTAATAATAGAACACACATATACTTGGACGGTAAAAGTTCACAAAAGTCTTGAAAGCTTTTAATAGTTTATCTAAAACTAAAATACAATCATGAATTCACACCTGCAAATGCAATATCAAAAGTCCACTTCATAATCATGAGCTTTGCAGTACTTCAATGTCTTCAAAGGAATATTATCAATAATTTTGAAGCAATTGATCAAAAGCACTTGCTTTTCTAAACACCTATGTCAGTCTCAACCAGGTCTAAAAATATGGCCAAAGTAATAAACTAGAAATACAAAATACTTCTTCTTGAATACTTCCATCTTATCTTGTTCAATGGCTGATAAAAATACTGTAGTAATGCAGTAATATACATAAGTAATAATCCTACCAAGAGGCCAATGTCAAAATATAAACAATCCTCAGACTATGAAAAAAACTCATATTCTGGAAAAGATTTAAAAGCAATATGAGAAGAAAAAAGAAGGTTTAAAAATCTTCATCAGAAATTATGGAAACAAGACAGGCAAGACAATGGAATACAATTAAAAAATTAATGAGGATAAAAATACTCACAACAATAAAATATGACTTACATAGAGGCACATGCCAAGAATTACTATTATCATAGGCTCTAAAATAAGTACTGTGCGATTTTAAAAGTTTCTACACATGACGTTTTACATGACGTTTTAAGTCCAACACAAAAATAAGAGGTATAACCAGGCCATGCCACAGCCACTGAGGGTTAACCAGGGGTCTCAGCCTCAGACACGCGGCCCCCGGCTGGAGGGACTCAGAGTCTGAGTCTCTGTACCCCCAACCCACTTCTCCACCTTCACCTTCCCTCGACAGGCATCTATCTCTCTCACTCAGCCCTGTGCTGCTGCTGCCTGTGCAGATAGCTCACTCTGAGACCACTGCAGGGTGATTCCGAACAGCGTAGTGTTCTCTGTCTCGCTTCTTATGGGCATGTCCCATGAGTACAACAAGGGGAGAGATACTGCTGTACAGCATTACCCTTCAGGGGCAACTGAAACAAATCTAGATAAAATTATTTTTAAAAGTCAAACTTTTAAGAAAGTAAAAAACTGCTACCTCTGCTTGATTGTTTCTAGCTCAGAAAGGTATTGCTCATACTGAAACCCAGGAACAACATTCCAGTCTAGATGAGTCTGTAAAGAGACCAAAACAGATTGAGGGAAGTCCAAAAGCAAATAAAATTTTGAATATAGCCCAACTTCCTAACTTTTGTTACCTCATTGTTATTTATAAGTTCACAAAGACTAGTAGAAATTTCAGCAAAATCTGGCCTTTCATCTAAGTCCAGCTGCCAGCATTGCAACATAAGCTGGTATAGGTCATGTGACACATAACTCAGGTGCTGCGGACGCAGACCTCTCATAACTCGTGCAGCAACTTCAGCTGTAGGAACGTTGTTGTATAATGTACCACCTGAAAAAATAATCCAACAATACCCCAAATTTCAAAAAACTTCTTATTGCAACAAAACAAAACAACTAAAGATTTCAAAAAATACAACAAGCATTGGTCTTCTTACCAAGAGCTGCCATTTCCCATAAAAGGCACCCCATGGCCCAAACATCACTTTTCACCGTAAAATGCTGACTGCGGAAAATTTCACGAGCAGTCCACCGAGTGAAGTCAGGTACCTAGAGAATACCAAGGTAACAATAGAATGTGGAAAAGTTTGAATAAGATTTTACAATAATTTTACATACCACTTGAGATTTATTGCACTTCGCAATTCCAAAATTTGTTATTTTTGGTACCATTCCATCAGCCATTAAAATGCTACAAGCTGCAAGCTGTTTGTGAATAACTTTGTTGCTGGCTAAATGAGCCATTCCTTGTGCTATGCCAATGGCTATCTGCAGAAATGCTTGTTGGGGGAGCGAACAAACAGAAGACAGATCTCTGTCATAACCTGGACGTTCTAAGGTTCTGCTTTCCAATAAAATATCTTTTAGTGTAGCTGGATGGTATTCAAGGACGACATATAACATTTCTGGACTTTCACAGGTTCCCACCAAACGAATAACATTAGAATGATTTCCAGTTCCGCAATTGATTAAAAGTGCGAGTTCTTGTAGCATGCTACGTTTAGTAGCTGCAGAAAGCATTCCATCTAAAACAACAAAACGTGGAGAGATGAGAACATTTTAGCAGTTGGATCTCTTAGATTAGATTTAGAAAAGAATAATACAAACCTTCAATACACTGTATTGCACTAGGTGTTGGATAACCATTTTGTAGAACTGTTCCCTTCATGAAGGAGCCAAACTCCCCTCTTCCAATTGTATTGTTGGATTGAATATCCAAAAAATTTCGAGGAATATCCCACAAAATTTTTTTTAATCGGTCATAATGGTCTGTTCTATTTTCTTCCTCCTCCTCAGGCAAATATCCATAGTTTTCCTGTGAAGAAACAAATATAGTGAGATAAAACTAATTGCAAAGTTTGAAATTTCCAACAATTAGGAAACACATACTACTTCAATCATAGGTCCTTGCAGACACATTTCTTGAGGATCTTCCATCCTAGATGCACCTTGCCTTTGAGGTGCAAAGTGTCTTGCTGCAAAATATGCTATCACCACAAGAATTAACAAAACACTACAAACAACTATTGCAGCAATGAGACCACTTTCGAGCCCCTCTCCTTTAGATTCTGGCATAACAATTTTAACACTCTTCTCCGAGTGCAAGGAGGAGTATGAAACACAGGTGTGATTCTCATCAGCACTCACAACACCCAGTGCAATTTGAATGTCATTTTCGTTACACTTAGTATCATCAAAATGCAGTCGAACATTATCATAATCACCATAACGTCGTCCATCTCCCACAGTAAAGTTCTGTGTCCAGGCCTAGAAGATAAATAAGATTTAGGAAAAGAGATAAAAATAAACAATTACACATGTAAATCATTGTATGTACTTTTGGGCCTAAACTAGCAGCAATATAATATGGGAGTCCTTTCTTTTCAGCATTGTAATATGAGTCAAGGAGTTCTTGGTCAAATTCAGCAATCCCACAAATGACAACAATTCTGTAACCTGTAATAGGTCCATTTTCTGACACCCCTTCATTAAATCTAATTACTATTTGTCCATCAGACAAATATTTTTGAACAATTTCTGGTTCATTTGGGATATCTGGATCTGAAACAAATATTTTTTATCAGTTTAGCATTTATAGCAATAAACATATTAAATGAAGAGATTTTACACAGCTTACCTCCAACATGAGTTCCGACAAAGATTTGAGCAGGCACACCCACTCCATTATCAGATTCAGCAAGGACTTTAACTCGGTACTCAGACCCCGGGTGCAAGTCTAACACATCAGCACTATTGACTGTAGCTGAATAAGTCCAAGACATCACAGGTGACAGCTGAAGGTGGCTGTAGGTCTTCAATAGTTCTGCCGAGACTGTATATGAATGGATCACTCCATTTGAAGCAGCGGGTGGTAACCAAGACACACGAAATCCATGTTGTGATATGTTGTAAACCTCTAGGGAAGAAGGTGGACCAGGAACTGAGAAAAAATAAATGAAACAATGATTAATAAAGTAGGATTCTTTCTTCTCTGATTACAGTTCACTGATATGAATTGTATACCTTTCTGACCAGTGTCATACACACTACTTGCATATTGACCTCCACATATTTGACTTATGTTTCCCTTGCAGGGTTTATCACATTGACTCTCTTCTGCTGTCCCCAAAGCTTCATATTTACTGCTACAGCTGCAATTCTGGCCATTTTGAAGAACAGCGTACCTACAAGGAGGAGGTCAAAGTAAAACTGTCATAAACTTTACAGAAAATTGCTAGAGATAGTGCAATGTAGCGAATATAATTCTGAAAACATACCTGAAAAAATTTGTGGAGCATTCAAAAACGCAGTTATCTACAGTCTCACCAGCATTACTTTTCATTGGGAGGAAAGTGGTATTGGCATTTTGATCAATAGCTCCCGATTTGAAACAGCCAACAAGGTTGTCAGTGGTAGGCTGTAATGTATTTGCTATTTGTGCAAACACTGAAATTATCACAAACGACAAGAGCCGAACTGCCTCTTGAGTCATTTTCTCTGTTAACTTCAACAGCGAATACTCCAGATTCACTTGAATCACATCGCTGGCGAGTGAATCACCTGGGTGTGGTGTCCAAGCTTCTAACCTTCATTTCATCGCGGCTCTCGGCTGCGCGGTTTGTTGTTTGTCACCACAACAAACCCCCTGTAATGAGAAATTTCAAAACACCTCTCAGAGAGCGGCAAGTTCAAAATATATTTTTTCCCCCTAGAAACCATGGAGGTAAACTTTTTTAAAACTATTTGACTTCTTGTGAATGAAGCTAGTGCTATTTTGCTGAGGAGTAAATGGTTTATTGTGAATATCAGCAAGTCTCAAATGAAAAGGAAAGAAAGCACTGTTGTTGATTTCTTTCTGGAACACACCAATTATGTACAGAACAAACTTTGGCTGCGGATAGTCCTCGATACGTTAAACAAAGCTCTAACAAGCAGGGAGAGAACCCTATTGGTCAGAAAAGATCAAACCAAACCTCTTCGGGTAGTGGTGACTGTGGTGACTCGTAATCAGAGGCGAATGAATGAATGAATTAACGTTTGTGATTCATCGGCGATGTAACTGCTCGTCATTGTCGAAAAGGTCTTGATCGTATTTAATACTAGTGAATGAATGAGAAATGTATCCGTTGTCTATCTTCCTTTGTTTATTTCTTGCCATGAACTGTCAGATCCCAGAAAGTCAAAGATGCAGGCATCTTACAATCTTAAAGGAAAAATACGAAAACCACAACAAATGTTCTTACTCACAGACATGACATGATTTTAAATCTTTAAATTTTGAAGAATTCGGGCTTTTAATCGCATGGTGATATCTCTATCTTCCTAGCCATTTTGAAAGTTCTATGTTTTGTTGAAAAACAATAAGCAATCTACAAAATTTGTTATTTTCTCTGAACTCTGCACATTAAATGAAAAATGTTTCACCTAATTCCTTACAGATTACTCACTTCCTTGTCGTTGTTTCCTCGAGATATCTTTCTTTGAGGTTAATTTGTACGATTTTCCAACTTTTAATTTTAAATTTTCTTCTGTTAGTAGGCAAGCTGAACCCTATTAAAATGGGTGCTATCTATGGAAAGGAAGAAACTCCAAGAGAAAATATTCGTGAGGTAGAACCAGATCCTAACAATGGGTTAATATTTAATGAGTTTTATCTTCCACCCGAGGTTGTAGCTCATATTCTCACATATTTACACCCAATTCTGAACGGAAGACGTGTGTGCAAGGTATGGCAGGACATGATTGATTCAGTGGTTTGGCGAGAAAAGGTAAAACTGCAGAACCTATCTATAAAAGCAATAGATAGAATTTATACACTTTGATTATCTGATTGCACCATCTTGCAGGTTTTAAGGGAAGTTCCAGGAGCTACCATTTCTATATTTCAACACAAGGACCTAATGTGGACAGATTATTATTTTCTTTGGAAACACAAACCGCACCTTAGGAATCTGATTAGAAATGGTGCAGCAGAAGGTATGTGTGAACTACGTTTAACTTGTAAAACCTCTACGTGTATTATATCTTCAATAATTTTTTGCACAAAATATTGAGTGTATTTTTTAAATCATTATCTATACCTATTAATTCTGGAAGATCACTTGTAATGGATAAAACAGCTGTACTCACTGGCATGGTTCTATTGTGTAGATAGCTTTTGCTCACTTACAATTTTCAGTCAACCTTATTCAGAATAGTTTTTTTTTTTCAATTTCTTATGCAAAGATCTTGTTTTCCAGAGCGCTTTGACCACTGGGCTGTGAGATCAAACCATATATTTGGTGAAAATGTTCGCAATAGATGGAAAATAGAAAAGGAACCAGTTGGTTGTGATCCATTTCCCCCAGGAGTAAAGCGGTGCTTTGTCACAACCTATGAATGGTGTACTGCTGAACAAGTAATTAATTTGCATGAGTTTGGGCTAACTTCCAATTTCATGAAACATGTTTGTCCCAACATTCATGTTGAAGAATGGTAATTGCACTTTTCAAGTAGCCTTATCTTTTTGTTTTGAAAATATTGTTATTTTAAACCAAAACGAACATTTCATCTAAAACTTTTACCTCTGATTTCAGGTATGCTGGTAGATTTGACTGTGGTTTTGAATATTGCTTGAAGGTGACACTATTAAATAGTCAGTGGGAAGAAGTAGACAGTTTTGTGTTTGAAACTACTGGTCACACTACTGCATGGACAAAGGTATATATTAGTACACATTCCAAAATTTGTGAGGAACTGAACCCCCTTTCTGAAATCTTCTCAGACTTAAGCGGTCAACAAATACTATAATTACTCAAGTAAACTTGACATAGTAATGCAAAACCATTTCTTTTACAGGTAGAACATGTTTTTTCCAATTATAATAAAGAGGTATCGATTATTGTTTTTCACCACAAAGGAAAGGACACTCAATTTTGGGCAGGACATTATGGCTGCAAGATTACTGGGGCTAAAGTCTATGTGACCTTACCTGGTCTTGAAGACAAGACCACTGATAAGATGTAACAAGAAACTTCAAGAGATTTCATACGCAAGTGAGTTCTCAGGGAGGAATCATTCTTGGATTATTGATAACTGCAGACATACCAAGTTTCAGTGAAAACACAAACTGCTCAGTTTGATTCCCTTGTTGTCTTGTTTCTTTGCTTAATGCTAATAACATGTAATTGTTAAACTTTTGGAAAATTCTTTTATATATATTACTATATTTAGGCGATATGTGATGCTGTGATGTAGATCTAGGATTTGTGATAGATAATGTGAGAATATTTACTAAAGTATAGATTACAAGTTCATTTCCTAGACACTCTATGTGAGCATTTGAAGACAACGTCTAAACTTGTGATAAATGAAAATACAGAAGTTCTGATATACTTGTTTTAATAGATATTCCTTGTGAATCAAAATCAAATTTACATGTTAAAGATCTGGTTTGTAATAACTCATGTATTCAATAATGAGCATATATGATGATTAATTGCTGTTTTGTTTTATCATAATTATTTTTACAATGTCTTTTACAAAAAGCTTATATTCCCTAAATTTTTGTTTTTGTTTGTTATATTTTTTTATGTACATCCTTTGTTAAAACATTACATGATGGTAAATCCTAGTTCAGTATAGTTAAGATTTATAATGTCATCTGCTTAATATAGCAATTTCTGCTTTACCACAATCTGATTACTTTCCTTTACAATGAATTTATTATTGATTTTTGCCATACTTTTAAACCAATGTTTTGTTCCGTCATGGCTTTTGTGTTAAAACTTATTAAATATATTTACTCGAAATCTGTGATTGCCTTTTTCTCTATCGCCGCATCAAGCCAGTCCAGTGTATTGCATGGCGAAGTGAGGGGTGAGGGAGGAGCCGGGGAGAGTCGAGTAGAGAGCGGTGAATTCGCAGCGCCAGGCCCGCTCACCGCTCCGGACCGGCCCGGTTCCACGACAAAGAAGGGTTGCCTCAAGTTGCTCTAATTAATTAATTAATTAGAAGACGTTTTCATTAACGCCCCCACCCTCCTGCCTGGGCGTCCCTGGCTGCGTCGGTGGAGGAGCCGAGCCGACAGGGAGGCTAGCTAGAGCGAGCCTCTGCCTGGCCTCGTGGGGGTGGATGGGGATGGGGGACTTCCACAAAATAGGGATTTGCTAATCTCAGCGAAATTAAACCTGCCTGGCCTACTCTACCACGACGTGTGATTCCACCACGAGCTCCGAGCTGACGGGTAGCGGATCAGCCAGCGCCCCGGAGCGACAGTCCTTTTGAGAGGGCAGAACAGTTTTCGGTTTCGTAGCTGTTCTGTGCTTTAGCTTCGCGAGCTCGGCTCGCGGCTCGGCTTTGCTATCAGCCGGCATACCCTCGGCGATACAACAGGTGCGAAATGAAAATGCTCTAATTGCTTGATTTGTCCCGACCGGGGCCCAGCTCAGCGCGCAGCCCCATAACCGAACCGCGCCAGGCAATAGAGCAGGGAAACGAGCGAGCGCAGAGGGCTCGTCTGCGTCCGAAAACGAGGGGTGAGAGTGAGAGGAAGCGAAGTTGTAGTTCGAACGTCTCATTCTCACCTGTCGTTTTCGGACGCATACGAGCTTCTGCGCTCGCTCGTTTCCCTGCTCTACCAGGCAAAGGGGAAAAATTTCTAGTAAGTTTTGTACACCTCGTAATTCAGGAAAATTCACAACAAAAAATCAGGAAAACTCAGGAAACTTTTGGAAAACTTAAGAAAAAGTCACAAAAATATAGGTAAAGTTAAAGTAAAAATTCACAAAAATTCTATAAAATTTCACAAAAAATCTCAAAAACTCACAAAATATGTACACCTAAATTCAGAGCTGTTTTCCCCTCGGCGCCAGGGCTGTAAGCCGATGACTGGACTAGGAGAGGGCTTCTCTCCCCTCCCAAGGCATTGATGGCCACGCGGCTTTGAGGTCGACTCCCGCGGATTCCCCGTTCAACAAAAGGCAGTGCTGCCAGATAAGTAGGCAAAAAAATCCCTTGAATACAGCTGTGTGTGGCAGACGTGTATCTCCGCCTGCCTGCTAGGCAAGCTCTCTACACATGAGACTACTTGTTGCCTAGTATGCAAGCGGAGATACCTGTCTGCCACACACAGGTGTATTCGAGGGATTTTTTGCCTACTTATCTGGCAGCACTGACAAAAGGTGGCCGCTGCGTGGGTCTCGGATCGTGGTCTCGGCCCGGCCTCGGCCTCAGCCGGCCCAGCTGCGGCCAGGCCGCTCCCCTCCAGGACACTGGCCGCGGCCCGGCCGGGACCCAGGCCGAGGCGAAGGCAGGAAGGAAGAAGAAGGCTGCTCTCGCCGGAAGTGGCCGGGGCCGGGCCGGGGACCAGCACGAGCGCGGGGTGGACCTCACTGAGAGGTCCGGCTGGGCTCCAGGGCCCCGGGCACGCAGCCGTCTGATTCCGGAGATCGCTCTCGTCCCTCTGTCCTTGTCGCGCACCTATTGCGTTCCCCTATGTTGGGGATGGCGGGGACCCAAGAGTGCGAAAAGGACGAAGGAGAGCGATCTTCGGAATCAGACGGCAGGGCCACCTCGACAGGACACGCCCCTTCCCCTCCCCTGGAGACGCCCGGGGCCACCGACGCGACGCCCCGAGTGGGCGACTGATTCAGAAGATCGCTCTCATCTCTCCTTCCTTGCTGCACATAGAGCGGTGCCCTATGCTGGCCATGGTAGTGCTCCATGAGTGCGACGAGGACAGAGGTATGAAAGCGATCTTCTGAATCACTCGGCTGTTCATAGTGCCCTGCCGCTGGAGGGCCTTGGAGAGGACCTCGAGGGAAGGCGAACAGGACGGTGGATGTGCCGGTGCCGGAGCCTGAAGCAGCTGCAGGGTGATTGCACACGGTGGTTTCGTCTCTCTGTCTTCGCCGCACTCACCGGAGCAAGAGAGAGGAACCTACTGGCCCGTCCTGTCGCCCGGTAACCTCTCTCCTTCTCCGGTCTCTTGACGTCGTCCCACCTTTAGCCCCGCACGGCTGGGCTGCTCGCTGCTCGCCAGCACGCCCCCGGTTACCTTACGTGCATGTGACGTCAATGCATGCTGCGGTCACAGGTCCACTTCGACACGAAAATGACGCTCCTATCCTCGCTCGCGCGCCCCGTTGGCCGACACTGTGGCACTTAACACATCTCCGGGGGGAATTCCCCCGGACCATGTCTCCACCCCCAGGTCTTCTCCCCCGTCCCCCGTCCTTGCTGATGACCTTAGGCCGACCAGACCAGACCTGACCTGACCACGTGACTAGGCACATCGGCATCGGCGGCTCCAGCGGCGTCATTTGTGGCCTGGCTCTGTCAAGTCAAGTCATCCCTCCCAGTCCGTCCCCTCCCCTATCACTCACACCCAGACGGACCGGGAGCAGACCCCCGGGGGGAGCAGGGGGCGGCACAGCGTCATCGAATATCGCATCAACGTGAGTAAGCGCGCCCGGGGGGAGCGCACGCAGCAGAGAGGAGCGGGCGGCAGAAACAGGGGGCGCTTATTTTCCACCGAGATTGGCTTCCATATTGCCCATCGTTGTGCAATAACTAATTTTCACGCAGGAGGGTGAGTGGATCAGGGGCGGGAGGAGGGGAGTGGTGGATCGGGCTGTTGTTAGCCGCCTCGTTGAGAACCGCCGCGCAGAGAGCCACCCGCACCCGCGCCTTTAAAAAGAGCTCTACTGACCTGAACCTTGACAAACACCCCAGATCAGGGCGGCCAGAGGGCGGGGCGGGGCAGGGCGGGGCGGGGCGGGTCACGAGGTGCCGCCTGCCGCCCCCCACGTTCTACCGCTCCCACGTGGTTAGAGACGACTAAAACTGGTCCGGGCCGGGCGGGCCTGGGGCCCGAGGCCCACGGGCGCGGCGGCGGGCGGGGGGCGGGGGCGAGGGCGGGGGCCCCGGCAGACGCATCTCCCCGACTGTTTTGCTGACAGAGTAGGTCTGTCGTTTCTAAAAGTCGGTCCGCTATGGCTTTTCGCAATCGAGTGTAGTGCCGAGTGTGCATTGCGAGCCGTACCGGCCGGGCTGGGCCGCTGGGCCGCCCCGCCCTGAGCACCCGGGCCCGGGGCCGGGGCCGGGGCCAGGGCCGGGGCCGGGGCAGGGACGGGCGCCACTGCTGAATGTGCACTCACGGCGTGGATGTTGAGTGGGACACCGTGCCGTACCAGTGCCGCGGTTCAGTTCCATTCGGGGACACCTCGTGTACGCCGCGCGCCCGCTGCTGAGCTGCTGACGACGACGGCGCGGCCTCTCGCGGCGTACCTCGACGGGTACCTCGCGGACACCGTGCCGCACCAGTGGTGCGGTTAAGTTCCGTTCGGGGACACCTCGTGAACACCGCGCGCCCGCTGCTGAGCTGCTGCTGACAACGACGGCGCGGCCTCTCACCGCGTACCTCGACGGGTACCTCGCGGACACCGTGCCGCACCAGTGGTGCGGTTCAGTTCCGTTCGGGGACACCTCGTGAACACCACGCGCCCGCTGCTGAGCTGCTGCTGACTACGACGGTGCGGCCTCTCGCGGCGTACCTCGACGGGTACCTCGCGGACGCCCCCGTCCGTGCTCAAGCTCATCGCGCGGAACTTCAGCAGCCTCCTCGCGCGACCGCAGGGGGGCCGCGAAGCAGCACCCGCGACCGACCCCGCCATGCCAGCCCGTCACGAGGCGTGAGAGGGCCGGGGGCGCGCCTCGCCTCGCGTCCTGCCGATCAAACGTCACGGTCCGCAGAGTGACGTCTGCATGGTGACGGGTGACGCTCGAAAACAGCAGAGGAACCACTGAGAGCAAAGACAATGGGGACAGTCTGCTGAGATTCGACGGGGAAGAGGGAACGCGAGTGACGTGAAGAAAGTGAGAGTGTGGGGGTCGTCCGCGTGAGCAGTTATAGTGCCGGTGCCGGTGTCAGTGTCGGTGCCGCGATGCTGCTCGCGCTGCTGGCCGTGATGGCCGGCGCCGTGATCGCGCACGCCCAGGCGCCCCGCCGCCCGCACATCGTCGTCATCCTGGCCGACGACCTGGTGAGTGAGAGTGAGTGAGTGAGTGAGTGAGTGAGTGAGTGAGTGAGTGAGTGAGTGAGTGAGTGAGTGAGTGAGTGAGTGAGTGAGTGAGTGAGTGAGTGAGTGAGTGAGTGGGTGAGTGCGTGAGTGCGTGCGTGCGTCCGTGCGTGCGTGCGTCCGTGCGTGCGTGCGTTCGTTCGCCCTGGGAGTGACAGGGGGGCGATTGGAGAGCTCAGTGTGAGCTCACTTGCAGAACGCTCTTGGAACGTTTCCACCATCCCCCATTTAGCCTCGCTCTGTTTGAGTAAGAAGTTTTTAGCCTAACTTTATTTGAGCACGAATCTTCACTTCATTCGGGTGAGGCTACAAAATTGTTTCCCAAACAGAGCGAGGAAAGAACTTCTCACTCTCCAGACAGTAATAAAATCGCCCTCCAAGTTTCACCTGTATAAGAGCAAGAATTAAGACTCGTCGATTTTCATTGCGGTTTAACAAATCACTCGACGTTGAAAAGCACGAAGGGTGTCATTCGTCAGTTTTAGTGCAAAGGGCACAAAACCTTTACCGCCTATCAGGGTGCTGAGGCACACCTAGCGGAGGTGTGCTTTAGGGTGCACGCCTACGCTGCCTACGCTCCACCGCCGGAGCTAGTTCAGGTGGCACTCTGGTCCGCGCTCGCTTTGTGTACCAAGTCTGAACGATGGCCCGCCTCGCAGCGTTTTCCCGGATCCTCGCCTGTCCCTTTGCGTTCGCCTTATTCTCGTCAAGAATAAATTTGCTTTCGAATGAGGATAAAGACCCGAGTTAAGCCAAAGCAAAAGGAAACGAAAGAGGAAAGAAAAGAAAAACACACTTGCCAGCAGAGATTGGGGATTTCTCCCGATTTTTTTTTCCAGCGAAGGCTAGAGTCGAGGCATGCCATTTGATCATGGAGCTCGGACAAAAATGACTATCAAATATAGCACTTACATCTGATCATCTTTGTAAAAGTTTCTAGGTGCTATATTAGCAGCACAGTTAGCTGCGACAGCAAGTTGTTTGTTTCTCTTTCTTGATGAATCAGGTGAATCCTAATGAATAGTATAATGAGATACCCGGACGCGCCTCGGTGCCGGTATAGCTTTTGTAAACATTGAATCACGGTCCTCGTATCAGCTCTGAAACAAACCTCAAAGTAACTGCATTTTGTTTTTTGTTTTATAAAAGGGGAAAAAAGCAATCAGGAAACACATTACGTGTTAAGTCGTCATTCAAGTCGAGTCTATTTTAGGCGTATGCCTCCCTTTCTTTCTAATCCGAAAGAAAATGTCTTTCGATTGTCTATTGTATGCAGAGCGCTAGAGCGGGTGGGCTGCTGAGTGCCGCCGAACAATTATACTGACGCACTTCCACTCGCAAGCCCCTCAGAGAGAGAGAGAGAGAGAGAGAGAGAGAGAGAGAGAGAGAGAGAGAGAGAGAGAGAGAGAGAGAGAGAGAGAGAGAGAGAGAGAAAGGAGAGGGGGAGAGAAAGACAGAGAGAGGTGCGCGCGCGCGCTGACTGATGATTATAGCAAAGCAGTCGAACGCCCCGCGAATAAGCCCGACGAAATACAGCGTGATAGTGAAGTGTCTTTGGGTGGGCGCCCCGCCCCGCCCCGCTACGACCTGTCCCTGTCCCTGTCAGGTGTTTGGCGGCTTGCCCTGCCTGGCCCTGCCTGGCCCTGCCGGTGCGCCCCAGCCCCTGTCCTGTAGTCGTACAGTACTCTACCTCACGCTCGTGAAGGGATGGAAATGGAATGGGCGCACCCCTACCCCCTCCCGCCCGAGCAGCGTGCGCAGCGTGCGCCTTAGGGGCTAGGTGGGAGGAGGGGCTATCTCACACCGCCAGGCAGCAGCGGGCTGAAAAGCCCGGGGTCCCCGCAGGTCCCCGCGGGTCTCCGCGCGCCCCCAGCCAGTCGTCCCGCGACATCACTCTCACGGGAAGGCTCATGGCGGGGGCGAATAAGGCGGGGGTGAATAAGGCGGGGGCGAAGGGGGCGAATAAGGCGGGGGCGAATAAGGCGGGGGCGAATAAGGCGGGGGCGAAGGGGGCGAATAAGGCGGGGGCGAAGTGGGCGAATAAGGCGGGGGCGAATAAGGCGGGGGCGAATAAGGTGGGGGCGAATAAGGCGGGGGCGTATAAGGCGGGGGCGAATAAGGTGGGGGCGAATAAGGCGGGGCCGAATAAGGCAGGCGGGGGAGAATAAGGCGGTAGCGAATAAGGCGGGGGTGAATAAGGCGGTAGCGAATAAGGCGGGGGTGAATAAGGCGGTGGCGAATGAGGCGGGGGCGAATAAGCCGGGAGTGATGAGACCCGCAGGGACCCGCCCCACACCCACAGTCTACGACGGACGCACGTTTCCCTTTACTCCACAGCCATGCAGCCTCAGTCCATCCCCCCCCCCCCTCCCCGCCCGGAGGCTGTGCCGCTGTGCCCCGCGTGGTCATTCCCCCGCGCGGTCATTCCCACGCGCGCGCTGACGTCCGGAACGGTCTGCCGCTCGTACCTGCCTAGTCACCCCCGGGGGGCGGGGTGCCTGGGGGGCCGGACCTCTCACCGGGCCGACCACCTCTCTCATCGCCGGTTATGTATATCATGATGATGTGCACACAGGGGGGCCTCAGGGGGTACGCCTACCCGACCCTGGCAGTGGACGCGGCGCGGGCAGCAGCCGCGGCAGCAGCTCCGGAAATTATTTGGATCGAAAGGCCAGAGATGTTTTTTGCTAAAGACGGGCGGAATGTGATGACTATTGTCTTTTCAAGGTTGCCACAGAGGTGGAATTGTCGATAATCCTGACAAAGTCCTGACGAAAATGAGGGGTTTTCCTGACATTTTCAGACCACATACCCGGTAAAATAACGGTAAAAAGGGATTGTAGCGGATTGTAGGGTGTCCTTCAAAATAAAATTGCAGAAATAAATGTTTATTGGTGTCAAACAATTTTCAACAGATGATAAAATAGATGCACTGACCCGTTCGCAGCCAACGGGCAAAAACTTAGGCCTGAGCCCACTTTTCGTGATACTTTTGCCCCAATTTCCTGACATTTTCCTGATTTTCCTGACTTGTGGCAACCCTGCTATTCACAGGCGTTTTCTGTCCCCGAATCACCCATCAATCCGACAATCTTGGGTAAACAGTGAAACCAAGCCCTGCGATTCCCAGGGTAGTTGGAGAACACGAGATGCTCTGGCAATGATTTCCAGGAGATCCCCTGGGTTTCCTAGGTTAAACCCCAAGCTTCCCGCGGGTGAACCCTGTATTTCGCAGGGGATCCCATGGAAATCAGTTCTATCCAGAGTACACAACGAGGGGGCCTCAACTCCTGAAATCATGTGTACACAATCGCTGATATCTTCGAAATCATTGTCAAAAAATGTGGATCTGTTGTTGGAAAAAATTGATTTGAGTGAGTATTTTGGGCTCACAAAGCTCAAAATACGCTTGAATTTACTTTACGAACTATTTCTTTCAATTATAAGCGGTGTGATCATGTGAAATCATGTAAAATCTTGAAATCATGTGTACAGATTTAGGGTGAGTTGAGGCCCCCTCGGTACACAACGTTTCGACGCAGGCTTGCGCGCAACCACCACTGATTCCCTATCGCCAGGTGGATGACTCACTCGGTATGGCTCGTTTGTGTCAGTGGCGGTCATCGTATTTTGAGCCGGGGTGGCAAGCTAGTCTGCCTACCTACCTCCTCGTCCGAGGGGCCCACAACTCCGAAAAATTTTGTACACCTGATTTCCGGATTTCAAAGATTTCACATGATTTCAGGTGATTTCAACGAATTTCAAAGATTTCAAGTAAATTCACTGATTTCGCGAGATTTCACCGCGTATCCTGCAGCCTCCAGCCAGGAGGACAGGGCAAATACAACTCGAACCCGTCGCACTGTACAGTCATCGTGGCGTCGTGGCTCAGTTGGTAGAGCGCGCAACACCGAACTGAGTGGTCCGAAGTTCGACTCCCACTCGGGAAAGTGTTTTTTCGCGCTTGACATTCCCTTTGGCCGCAGCTGGATGGCAGGTCAAATAGAACTTAAACACGTCTCACCGCCGTTGGCTCGGTGGCTCTGGGCGTTGGGTCGCTTCCTGTTCTGGCTACGTGTCGGCACTCGGGGTTGTGGGTTCGAATCCCGCGTACCCCTCTGAGGTAAGGCCTCTGAAACTGGGATCAGGAAGTCTAACGCTCTTGACACCGCTCGTACCTCTAGGGGTAGGCCAATGGTGGTACGGGGATCAAATCTGTCGAATTGCGCGATAGGATCGCAGTCAGCAAAGCGCCGGTTCCCATGGAACACCGAAGCAGTTGGCTGCCACAGGGGGTAAAAGCCCTGTGCCTGGCGGGAACCGCAACCTCCTTCGGGAGGTTTACTGCCGCAAAAATTTTCCATGTTTTCACGCCACCCTTTCAATTGCAGAGCAAAATTTGCTTCGGATTAAAAAAAATAAAAAATAATTGAAATAATTGTGATTATTTTGCGCAGTTGCAAGTTTATTTCCAATAATTTGGAATAAATCGAAATAATTCACAATAATTTATTAAAAATCTTATTTCATCATGTAATTGAGAGAGTAATTTGGATCAGCTGTGCGTGTATTTTCTTGGGAATCCCCGTATTTTTTGCACGATTTTGAGAATTTCACTTCAACTGTGCCGTAACAAGGAGGTATTTTAAAGAATCTTAGTCATCTAGCACTTTCACTTTGTTTTATTGCTCCAGTTAATAAATTAATATTCCCTCCTAAACCAGATTTGTGGAAGTGGATTTGCGTAGGACTATTATTTATACCTCCAATGGCAAAAATTTAAACAAAAAGAAATTGTTTATACATTGAGTACTTTTATTGAAATGGCACTAAACTTTAAGAATAAAAAGGAATCTCAATCTGTTATGAAAGTATCTAAAAATCTTAAAATATCTCGAATTCGCCGAACAGCTGTTAGTGCACATCGCCCCCCTCCTCTCCCCACACCGATTTGAGTGAGTTTCCCGAGACGCTTTTTAAATGTGATTTCATGTGAATTCAATGTGATTTCATGTGAATTTGAATTTAATGTCATTTCACGTGAATTCAAAGTGATTTCAACAGATTTCAAGTGATTTCAACGGAATTCGTGTGAATTCAAGAGAATTCAACTGATTTCAAAGATTTCACTGATTTCAATGAGATTTCAATATGATTTCCAAAGATTTCGGTGGCCTTGTACACCTGAATTCCAGAGTTGTGGGCCCCTCGTCCTAGTCCAAAAACCTTCCTCCTTTTCTTAAACTTACCCCTTTCCCCTCTTTTCTTTTTCCTTTCTCCTCTCCTCTCTTTCTTCTCTCTCTCTCTCTCTCTCTCTCTCTCTCTCTCTCTCTCTCTCTCTCTCTCTCTCTCTCTCTCTCTCTCTCTCTTTCCCTCCCTCCCTCTCTTCCCTTTCTTCTCCCTCCTCCTTTCTCTCACCTACCTCCTCGGACCCCAAACCTACCTCCTTTTTCCAAAAGCCGCGGTGGCAGCTGCCACCCCGGCTTCATGCGATGACCGCCACTGGTTTGTGTACGTTGTATACGACGTGCGTCAAGTGCTTGGTGGATGCATTCATTATTGCGTCGTATCGGCTGGTTATTTCACTAAGAGGTTTATTTATATGTGAGCTGAATGAGGATGGTACGGAAATAACGCGCCCAGAGCCACAATAGCAGACTGCGCGCAACAGCCGCAACAGCCGCAACAGCCGCAACAGCCGCGCGACCCGCGGGACCCACGGCATACTTGTGCTCACGCGGCTCACGCCACCTGGCCCCGCTCGCATGAAGCATGAATAATGGGCTTTCATGTTGGCGTTCAGCAAAGATTTACTCAGATCTCCCCAGCAGTCACTCGTCTGCAGTGCGGGGCGGGGCGGGGCAGCGCGCAGCTGCAGACTCCACCGCCGTTTCCCACTCCCACACACACGGCGCTGCGCTGGCTGGATCACGCCAACCCGACCGGTTAGTTAAATTCACCCCCCACCCCGCTCCACCACCAGCCTTCCGACTAGACTGATTCGGCGAGGAACACTGTGAAAAATATATATTTGTAGATTTACGATATATTTTGAAAATTACGACTTACAGAAAATGTTGTAAATTATAAGGGGAAAAAACATTCTTACTCGTAATTATATCTAAAAAGGTAGTGCTTGTAATTTTACGATTTGCAATTGTAATTTGACGAATACACCTTGTGGAAAAATTTTCCGTAAAATTACGATTATTTTTCGCAGTGTACAATTCACAAAATGTGTTGTGATCTACAATAATTTACGAAATGTGATGCAAATTCACGACAGCACATTCTCGCTCGTAATTGAATTTCAAGTTTATACGTAGTGCTATGATGCGATTTTGTCATATTGTCAGTTTATTCCAAATCCTCTTCGTCGAAAATTTTACTGTGAACCCACTGCAAGTTTTCAGAGTGAAAGTGAAGTTGTTCTCTCTCTCTCTCTCTCTCTCTCTCTCTCTCTCTCTCTCTCTCTCTCTCTCTCTCTCTCTCTCTCTCTCTCTCTCTCTCTCTCTCTCTCTCTCTCAGTGATACTTTGGAATCAATTGCCTGCCAGTGTCCTATAATGTAAGTCTTCTAATACTTTCAAGATACGTCTGTCAAAGCACCTATCAAATAACCTTTTACATACCTGAATATTTGATAATTACATATCTGACACTTCGGTACCTAAATTTGAGTGTTACTTCATTAGCCTGACATTGTATTTAGATGATGTACAAGAAAAAGACTTTTAGTCTTATTTACAACTTTTCTTAAGAGTAAGAATCAATCAATCAATCAATCAATCAATCAATCAATCAATCAAGACAATCAATCGATCATAATCAATCAATCAATTTCTCAAGTTGTGGGGCTTCATAGCCCTTTTTGAGGATCCTCAATAAATTCGGAAATTCGGAAAAATTCTCTTCTTTCTCTCTCTCCCTCCTTTTTAGATTCTTGGGGCATTCCTCAACAGCGTTTTCGTCTCTCTCCTTTGTCGCACTCTTGGGGAATCAGAGAGAGAGAGAGAGAGAGAGAGAGAGAGAGAGAGAGAGAGAGAGAGAGAGAGAGAGAGAGAGAGAGAGAGAGAGAGACGAAAACGCTGTTGAGAAATCACACCCGAATTACCGGCGTATAGGAGAGGCCAGGGGTGGGCGGGCAGGCGCTCTCCCTACCCCCGCGGGGGGCGCTCTGACTGAAGCTCAAGAGCAGGGTAAGAGCGGGAGCGGGGCCCTCCTACGGCCGCCTGTCCCGCCTCGTCTCATCCCGTCCGGAAGACGCAGGCAGCGGATCACTCCAGAGGGAACATGCCTGCCCGCCCCGCCTCGGGCTCGGGTGGGGAATCAACGTCTGATTTGGCAGTAGAGTGGGAGCTAGCTGGAGCAAGTGAGCTGAAGTGCGGGGGCAATAGGGAGGGAGCGAGAGGGCACAAAATCGGGCGGGGCGGGGCGGGGCGGGGCTGGCGGCCGCCAAAGCAGCAGGGCATACACAGCACGGTGAGTTATGGGGGCGAAAGATATTCGTGTGCGATTGGACCATAGGGAAAAAAAAAAGAAAGAAAATAAAAAGCCCGCCCGCGTGTAGCGTGCAGTGCCGGAGAGCCCAGAGCCGTGCCTGCTGCTGTCTGTTGTGTTCCGCGCAGACCCGGAGTCCCCCTACACTCCCATCCCAACCCTCCAGGGCCCGGGCCGGAGCTTACAGTAGAGGCAAGACCCGCGGCCCCCGCCGGCCCCGCCGGGGTCCGGTCCGGCCACCAGGGCCCTGCCTGTTGTCGACACCTACAACTTACGTGAAAGTGCCACGCCGCGCCCGGGCTCGGGCTGGGCCAGCACCCCCTCCCCCCCCCCCCCCACCCCGAACACGGCCCGCACCCGTTGTGCGAGCGACCGAACGAGCGAGAGAGAGCGAGGCAGAGAGAGAGAGAGAGAGAGAGAGAGAGAGAGAGAGAGAGAGAGAGAGAGAGAGAGAGAGAGAGAGAGAGAACCCGCACCCGCGCACTGCAAAAGAGCTCCTCCTCCTCATGCCGCCTGAGCTGGACACCGCGCCGCGCCGCGCCGCGCTGTGCCGCCTGGCCGCAGCAGATTAGGCAAGCCCGCCACACAGGAGGCTGTTAGACAGCCACAGTCAAGGGGGTCCACGAGGCGTCCCCACGCGTCATGAGAAGGGAAATGAAAGAAATGGATGGCATTCTCAGGCCGAGGGGTCGACAACTTGTGTATTACTTCGTACGCGGTGGCTGTATTAATTAACTGAATATTGCGCCAGTATATTACTATATATTGCTTGCTAATTACCACAATTTTGCCTATTACCCCTATATTACTATATATTAGTTTAAATTATTTTATATTACATACATATTACCTATATTACTGATAATACACGTATACTTCCTCGCACACGGCTAAGGGGAGTTGAGTTGCCGACCCCTCGTCTTTGGTCGGTCAGTACGGTATCACAAGCGCAGGGAAGCGCCCTACCTCTACCTCTAGCACAAGTAAGTGGTCGGAAGCCGAGGGGGGGCTCACTTCGAAAAATCATTGTATGGCCCCCCAAAACATCATTTTAAAAAAAGGGAGAAAGGGGGATAAAGACAAAGATCACTGTTACATTTTGTAAATTAACAGAAAATATCTGTGAATTTTGTTAAACGACCTGACTGTGAATTTACTTTTTATTCGTGTTTATTTACAAAAAAACTCTGTAACTTTACAAAAATATTCCGTAACTTTGCAAAAGAATTCCATCGCGATTTTTCTTGTTAATCTTCAAAATGTTTCATCAAACTACAGGAAAATCTGTTTAATGATGTAACAGCGAAACATGTAAATTTGTTTTTCGTTCTTTTACAACAATTTTTTACAGTTATCAAAATTTAATCAAATAGTAAAATTTTCATTAAAAAAAATATATTGTCCACATTTAGTATGAGTGATCCCTCCCTCGTCGGTAGTACCCTAAGGACAAGTTGGACGAGGAGATTGTGGAGATGCGCCCCTCGGGCCTTATTCCACATGGGAAGCAAGGCTGAGCACAGAGAGGGGGGCGCCGCTTTGAGGCGGTTTAAGGGCCTGCCGGCCACCCCGCTGAAACCACATGCGGTCGCTCTGTAATTATTGCAAAGGTTTTCCCCCTAGCCGCTAGCCGCGAGGCTACAGTCAAAGCAGAAGCCGACGTCCTCGTGGCGTGAGGGGGGGGAGGAGAGAGAGAGAGAGAGAGAGAGAGAGAGAGAGAGAGAGAGAGAGAGAGAGAGAGAGAGAGAGGAGGCGCATACCGAGGGGTCCTTCACTCAAAAAAAAAAAAAAAAATTATTTTTTAAAAAAAAAGCGTATGCCCTATTACAAAATCAGTAGAAAATCAGTAAAAAAAAATCAGGCAGAAAACAAGAAAAAGTCAGGAAAAAAACTTTTCCCCTTCCGTAATATTATGCCACACTGCCACACTGGCTGCTCGCTCTGCCTGGTGCTCTCTGCTGGCTGCGCCGCTCTCTGCAGACAGTACAAAGCACGCTGATACATTCGTATCATCTGCTAAAAATCAGCGAAAATCAGGGAAAATTACGAAAAAACAGAAAAATCGGTGTACACTTGAATTCATAGTGAAGGAATCCTCGGCGCAGACCCTCCTGAGCACTTTGAACTGGCCATTGCGAAACATAGTGGTAGGTTGACAGGAAAATTTTCCACAGAGCGAAGTTGGCAAAAGTAGAATAGGAAATCGTAATATTAAAAGCACTACCCATCAACTTTCAATCTAAATAGGAGCAAGAAAGGGTTGGCGTAAATTTTCACAGTGGGTTGGGGGGCAACTCGCAGCGCGCGTGCTCACGTGGGGGCGCGCTGCGGCGCTGCGCGTCAGAAATAATGAGCCAATCATCAGAGTTTTAACGGCGAATATAGTCCCTCTGATGAGCGAGTGCGTGGGCAGAGCAGGGCACACTCGTGGATGCTGCGGCTGCTCGGTCCGGATGGTAGGGGCGGCGACAAGAGACAGAGCGGGATGGGCTTATGTGCAAAGCTGTCTGCCGGGCCGGGCCGGGCGGCTCAGGCCGGCCATTGGTAGCTCTGGTCGCATCGCCAGCGACGCCCGCGACGCCATGAATGGCTCTGGACGCTCTGGACCGGGACTGCGGCCCTGCCGCCCCGCCCCGCCCCGCCCCACCCCGCCCCTGTGCTCAGATAATCCCCACCCCCTCCCGCCCCATCCCGCACCCCGCACCCTTCTTCTCCGCGACCTCACCGCTCCGCCCGCACCGCGCACCATTGTAGGAAAATCTGTATGAATATTTCATTGATGTTTTTTTTCCCTTCTCTCTTGACGATGCGGTCGTAACTTATTGCCCTTTACGACCCGAAAAGGAGAGCCATGGAAGGTGATATCTATGAAGGGATCATATAACGACGTCAGAATCACCCCCGCCTCTCCCCGCTACGCCCTTTTCTCTTCCACCTCATGCTCGAATTTCTTTGTCTTCTCGCCCTTTTCCTCCTCCTCCTCCTTACTCCCCCAAACCCCTTCCCTCTCAAACCCCATGTGTGTCCCAGCAGGGAAATGTCACGTCTCTGGCAGCGATATTGGCAGAGGGGCTTGCCACGCCTACTAGACTATCTGCTCCCACCTCCCCTCCATCTCTCTCTCTCTCTCTCTCTCTCTCTCTCTCTCTCTCTCTCTCTCTCTGTCTCTGTCTCTCTCTCTCACACACACACACACACACACACACCGCCCATGACCTCGGGACCACACAGGAGGCGTGGGTGATAGGCCTCTCTTCCCGCCTCCCTCTCTCGCTCCAGGTCACACTTGTACCTCTCTCCCTTCTCCTTTCTCCCTTCCTCCTTACGGCTTCATCCCCTCCCCCTCCCCCTCCGCTTTTTCTCTCTCTCTCTCTCTCTCTCTCTCTCTCTCTCTCTCTCTCTCTCTCTCTCTCTCTCTCTCTCTCTCTCTCTCTCTCTCTCTCTCGTCTCGCAGATGGACAAAGGTCTGCTCTCGCAAGGATGGAGATGGAGACGTATCCATCCAACAGAACAGCCCATACCCGGCCGCCGCCGCAGTCTAGCTCCCAAAAGCACCACCACGTCTCCACTGTCAAAAATGTATTTGTAAATTTCTCGATATCTGTGCTTTGTGCTTTACAAACGTTGTTGACAGTTTACGAACGGTGTTATAAATCTACGAAGGCCTATATGGTGATATGGTGCTCGTTTAAGAATGACGAGTCGAAACCTAGAGCCATATCAATTTTACCCGGGAAACCTGTGTCGTATGTAGCGTGCATGTTGACCACACATTCACCGTACGTGGGGGCCGTATGTTTGCATTCGGTACGTATACAGTCCCCAATACAATACACACGTTTACGTACGGACAACATACGGCTTTCCGTACGCTCGCTGTATGCCTGCGGAGTAGACGCTGATACTCCATACGGTCTACATGTGGGAACGTATAGAAGTCTTGTTGGGCCTTTTTACCTGTATACGTTCTGTACGCGGTCATCCCACGTGATGTTCTCAATACCTTCAGCGTCCACAAGCGAGACGTGTACGGCACTTATGCCTTCCTGTTACCTCCATACGCTGTGCATACGATGGGTCTCACCCTTTTAGCTTTAGTGCCGTATCACACTTGACTTTGCAGAGTAGCTCGAGGGGGAAACAACTATTAATATTTTGTACTAACTTTTAAAAGAATCCGAAAAGTCAGGAAATATTGAGAGAAGCTAAGAAAAATACGGCTGTATTTACCCACATAAAAGCATAAATTGCAAACAAATAACCAAAAAATCAGAAAATATTGATGGAAAAAAATCTACAAATTTTCGTACAGAAATACAGATTTTCAGAGTGGGTTCACAAATTTACCCTCATTTTTTTAAAGTGCGGAGAGACATAATGCTTGTATACAAAACGTATGCTGCGGGTATGAATCGCGTTTTATCGCTAATAAGCGTGCACCTACACACACTTCATATGTATGTTCACGTGGTCCAGTGGGCAAGGCAACAGAATAGTACCCGACAGCCCACGGGTTCGAATCTCCAAATCATCAAATAGCGAGAGTTAATTGTGATATTACAATATGATAAGCAAAGAATTACTCTTTCTTTGGCCTATTTTAGAAGCATTTCAAATAGGACACCAAAAACATACGTACCCTGTACGAACAACATACGAATTAGCCGTATGGAATCCGTACTAACGAAACATAAAAAATGCATACTCCGCGTACATGTCCAAAAGCGTAGGGACCGTATGTGTTTGAAATGTATACGCACCACAAACGGGGCAAGGTTTTCCGGGTAAAATTTTGCAATATGATATCGAAACTAAACAACATTACTCATGGGAAATTTTCGTGTAACCCCTACAAACATTCACACAGTGCTCCCAGCGAGCTAGGAGAAAGCTTGCGACGTATCGTCATCAGAAAAAAAGAAAAAAAGCCGTGTTGGCCGAATTTCTATGGTAGGGTGGGTCGAGGAATCTCATTTCGGTGAGTGTCCGACCCCAGCACAGCACAGCCCGGCGGCAGGGCCCTTCTACTCCCTTTCTCGTCACATACAAGAAAAGCCCGCTTATAGTTGAGAGACGGAATTTTGGTTGAGCAAGTCATGCAATACATCTGTGCAAAACTGTGCGACGCGCCGCGCCGCGCATGGAATGCGAGTGAGAGTCGCTTACATCGCTGGAAAATATGGAGCACGCGAGGGTGCACATCGCACTTCATAAACAATATAATGTGTACAGCAAAAATGATAGAATCGGAAAGATTCGGGTGCGTGCCTTGGTGCGTGCCTGTGCCTCCGATCGAGCCATCTGCTCGCGCCGTTTCGAAATTTTCCCCTTTTTTTAATTTTTTTAGGCCCCCATTAGAGGTGATTGTAGAATCTTGTCGTTATTTAGCACTTTTTTGTATAACATAACTCCGTTACAGAAATTTTTGTCAAATTTGATACACACAAATTTGTAGTATTTTAAAGTGTATTTATATATGAATCCGATGTAGTTTCAGTCCTCGGCTCAGTCCCACAAGCAGTGACGAGGCCGGCGGCAGGGCGGGTCAGTGTCACCCCGCGGCCTTGCCGTTTGCAGAGTAGTGGTGTGTGTTGTCGACGGCCTGGTCCCGTCCCGTCCCGTCCCGTCCGGCCCGACGCCATTAGTTGAGTAAACTCTCCGCCATCACGCATGAATGCGCGTGCCAAGCGCGCCGAGGTCCGCCCAGCCCCGCCCCGTCGCTGGGAAAACATTTCACAACGCTTTCCTCGCGTCACTTAAGCGGTAGTGACGCGCGGGGCGGGGCGGGGCGGGGCGGGGCGGGGCGGGGCGGGGCGGCTGCAGTGCTGCTGCTGCTCCCCGAGCGATAGTCGCACTGCCGCGTGCCGCCGCCGCGCAGGTGCAGGGCAACCCGGCCCGGGCCCGGCCCGGTGTAACAGGAGGGGTATCACGGAGCTCCTCGGAAACGTTCTTCCACCACCCCCTCACCCTCTGCAGACTGGTTATAGAAGGCGCTTCGGGGAGCTCCCTGGGTGGTTCTACCCCCGGGACCAGGTGCCCCCCTGTTACACAAGTCCTACGGCTCCCGGGGGTGTATACATGTGCCCTAGAGCTTTTAAACTCGGTAGCCAAAACTTGCTGTTTTTCAATAAACTTACGACTTTTGTCGCACAAATTGCATAATTTTTGTTAAAATTAGGCAAAATCATAGGTCAAGTCAAATCTGTAATTTTTTTTCCCTGAGATTTTACGCATTTTACCTCAATTATCACTAATATCCCTGATCGTTTTCAAATTATTCCTTAAGTTTTCCAGGATATCAAGGTTTTCCAGAGTTGTGACAACCCTGTCTTATCCTCCAGCGATCATCTTATCCCCCTGCGATCATTTTTTATCCCCCTTGCTGCGACGGGGAGTAGAATTATCGCGCGATCATCTTATTCCCCTGCGATCATATCACCGCCACTGCGATCATATTATCCCACTGCAAACCTCTCATCCCTCTGCGAACATCTTATATCCCTTCGATCGTCACCAGAAAAATTCCGAAAATTTAGGAAAATTGACAAAAAATTAGGAATTTTTCCTACTAACGTTTTATTTTATTAACGATTCAGAGTTATTTACCAGTCGGAGTAAACTCATCATCTAGCGGAATGTGGTTTTATTTCATCCCCTGAGCGCTAGCGTCCGTTCCTGGAAAGGTCCGTGGCGGCGGCTCCAGCAGGTTAGGTCGGCTAGGGTGGGCGGATAGTTTTGATTTAAGGCCGGCCAATCGGAACCGGACCCATCGTACCGCGGTGATTAACGCCGGTGGTGACCGCGCGGCATGCGGAGCTGAACCGCAGAGGGGATCGGATGGACTCGCCCCGCCCCGCCCCGCCCCGCCCCGCTCAGCCACGACCAACCCCAGAAATCCGAGAGCGCGCCCGATCGGAAACGCGCTCGCGCGCGCCGCTGGAGCCACGAACAAACGTGGCGCCTAATTCGTCATTGTCAGCTTGGAAAGATGGAAGGCCGGGGGAATCGACAGATGATGATGAGTTCGCAGTACCCTTTCAATCAACCCATTCCATCCCTTTCCCCTCCCTCCTCGCCCGCCCCGCCCCACCCCGCCCCGCCGCGCCCCGCTCCTTACCCCGCTCAGCCACCCTTACTTTTTCTCGCCGTCCCCGCCGGCAGACCGCCGCGGCGCGGCCGCTCTGCTAACCGCACACGCGTGTCCCCCGCTCCGCGACCCGCTCCGCCCCGCAGCAAGAATGATGGACAACATTCAAGTATTATATGGCGAAAGAAAATTGTCTCTCCCGAGCGTGGAATTCCAGCAATCTTCTTCTCTTATTGTTATACCCAGGACGAAAGGTCAGCAGAGGGTAGGGCAGGGTCTCCGAGGGAAGTTGTTGCTGCTGAGGGCTTTTCTCTCTTGGTGAATGAGTGTCTGATCAGCGCCGCTCATTGCACCAGCAGGGCGGGGCGGGGTCCCTTTGTCCTGACCGCTGGGCCTGGCCTGGGCCCGCTGGGGGGCGCATAGGGCGCTGGCTTGGCTTGGCTCCCGCCACCCGGAGCTCGGCAGCTCGGCCCGACCTGGTCCATTGTCCCGCTCGCTCGGCCCGCCCCCGCCAGCCCTATCCCTGCCCTCTCACTCTCATTCCAAGATAAACAGCCCCGTTAAATTCACCCGCACACCCGCGCAAGCCTTTTTGCGCTCACGGGACCATTTCCTATCGCCTGAGTTTTCGTCTTTATTCTCAAACCTGTGCAGGAATTTAAAAACATTACACAGGCTGCCTCTTTGGAATAATTCTGGACACGAAAAAGAAAAAGAAATAAAACGGTGACAGCAACAGCAAAACTGCTCGAACTACGCGCCCCTTAATCCTCGACTACTCAGACTCTATTCCCTCTTCCTACCTACCTATCCGTCTTCTCACCTCCGCCCTCGCCGCCCTCTCATGCAAAAGAGCCCACCCCTCCCCCTCCCCCCTTCCCCCCTGAAATCCTAAGCCCACTTCTCGGGGCCGTGTTCAACGATGCGGATTTACCGCGCCGTGCCCTCGCCAGCCACTCTGCCCAACTCCTCTGCTCACCGCTGCGCCGCCGAACTGGTCTGTTTCGCAGTTCCACGACCGCGTCATGAGGGCGGGGAGGGGATTTCCTAAAGTCGAATCGACTGGGCGGCGCGAGGCGCGCGGCGCGCATCAGCAAGGCACTGGCGCCCGCCCCCTCCTAGGAGATGTACGAGTGCAGCTTCCCCGCCCGCGGCGCCCGCCCACTCCACTCCAGCTCTTTCTCCACTAAGTCGACGTCGTTTTTCGCGGCCATGACCGCTTTGACGTTGCGGGCGTCACGACCGCAATGCTCAGCTGCGTAAGGCGTCTCTCTTCCAGGAAGTTCTTCTCTTGTGTCCTCAAGAACGGGACGGGAAGTTTAGTTTAATAAGGCGAGCAGTCGCTAAGAAACACAGAGAGAGGGAGGGAGGGAGGGAGAGAGGGAGAGAGATAGAAGAGAGAGAAGAGAGAGAGAGAGAGAGAGAGAGAGAGAGAGAGGGGGGGGGGGCTTTCCGCCTACCCCGACCCCTCGAGTCTCGCGCGCTCTATCGCGCCCCATCTCCACCTGAGCCTCGACCTCAATCTTTGCCCCTAAAAGTAACTTACTTAATGCCGCCCCAACTTTGGCGCTCTAAGGCCACTGTAATTGCGACGTTTAGTTTTGCCGGCGCTCAGCCCAACTGCAACGCGAGCAGCTTCTTTGTGTTGGGGATGAGGGTGCGAGGCGGAGGCGGAACGACGGGGATACGGAGTGAGGGGGGTGCGAGAGAGACAGAGAAAGAGAGAGATAGATGCACACACACAAACATTTTCTCCGATGTGCCCCTGGTGACTAGGCAACCCATCGTGCACCTCCTCAGGCGCCTCCAGTAGTCAGTCTGCCGCGCGAGGTGCGTGGGGGCCGCCGGCAAAATAGAGAGACTTATATTTATCACAACAACGCGAAGCTGATCCGGGGAGGAGCTGGGGGGCCGAGCTCGGGTCGCGCTAGGAGGGGAGGGGGGGGGTCATTATTCCACCCACTCACTACACGCCGAATGCTTCAGATGTTCGAATAGCAGCCATAGCACGCCGCCTCTGGGCAGGACAGCAGCCTGGCCTGGCCTCCCCCACACCCAACTCCGACTCACTCTACTCGCAAGAATTCCGACACTGCGGGGAGAGGCGCCCTGCTCGGGCGGATGGGGACGGACGGAGGACGGAGGATGGAGGATGGACGTTCGGTCCTGTGACGTCTGCTCACCGCGGGGGAGAAACAACTCTGAATTTTGGTGCACAAATTTTGTGAATTTTCCTGATTTTTCTTGAAATTTTCCTGATTTTTTCTAAATTTGTTTTTCCAAAATTTTCCCAATTTCTCTGAATTTTTCTGGATTACGAGGTGAACTAAAATTTCAGAGTTGTTTTCCCCTCAGCTCAACGGCAGAGGCCGCAGGGGGTGGGTCAAGGCTCTAGCTCAAGAGATGCAGCAGCAGCAGCGGCGGACTGGAGATGCGGCCGCGAAGGATCAAGAGAGGAGAGGAATGGGGAGCAGAGGGGAGAAGGGGTAGGGCAAGGAGAGGAGAGGAGAGGAGAGGAGAGGAGAGGAGAGGAGAGGAGAGGAGAGGAGAGGAGAGGAGAGGAGAGGAGAGGAGAGGACAGGAGAGGAGAGGAGAGGAGAGGAGAGGAGAGGAGAGGAGAGGAGAGGAGAGGAGGACCTCTCCTGTGGGCATTTCAACCACACCACTGCGCGCCTACGCAAGCCACGTTTACTGCCTGTGCTGCACGATGGCAAAGTGGTTTCCGAGTGTCACAAAACAAGGCGGCTTCAAAAATATAAACATTTAAAAAAAATTGTTTATATACTGGTAAAACAAATGTTTAGTTTCTATACATCATTAGTTGACAATTCTATACATGACATGATGTCTAGCAGGAACTAAACATGACAATATGTTTAACACCTATACACTTCGTAAATGTATAGAGGTTAAACATTTTGTGATGCGTAGAAGTATACACATGGGCGAGGCTTCGCATGGGAAGACATAAGGATACCACGCTGCGCCAAGTGTATGGCCAACTGAACACTTGCAAAGTGTTGAGAAAATAAACATCTGTTGATGTATAGTTTGAACTAAACATGATATAGTATTTAAATATTTATTAAACATTAGCAGTTAAACATCAGGTGATGTTTAGAACTATACATTTTTTTTAACCAGTGCATTTGCATAAATAAACATGAAACCATTGCAAAGCTTTTTGGTAACGAAAACACAACAACTCGATCTTTGGCTATGAGCGGAGTACGTAAGTTTATAGGGGTGCGTGCCTCTGCACACCCAGAGAAGAGTTAACTTGTATATTATGCGCGCAACGTATCTCTTCGGGTTTAGATGTCAACGCGTGTTCTTATTGGTTCAATACTGTATTGGGATTGGATAGTTTGTACTTGCTATATTCAAGTGCACGCTTCTCTCGATGTGCTTCCACTCTCCAAACATCGTCAGCAGGGGGAAGAACCGGGCGGCAAAAGCGTGGGCGCGGTGGCGGCGCGGACCGGATCCTGATGGCGGGAAAATAGCGCGCGGCAAAATTCCTTCCTGGATGAGCGGTTGTACGAGCTGCCTCACTCGCACCACGCGCGAGGGGATGAGAGAGACAGAAGGGTTTTAGGAGGAAAGAGGGAGGGGAGGGGGTAGAAATGGAGCAGGGAGTCGGAGGTAGCACGAGTGCGGAATAGTAACCACCGTCCCTCCCACGCAAATTCCCCGCGCGCGGTCTAAAAACGTCCGTCTCTCTCGCATGTCCTGCAGGGCTGGAACGACGTGAGCTTCCACGGCTCCGACCAGATCCCGACGCCCAACATCGACGCGCTCGCCTACAACGGCATCGTGCTCAACAACTACTACACGCAGCCCATGTGCACGCCGTCGCGGGCCGCGCTGCTCACGGGGCTGCACCCGGTGCACACGGGCATGCAGCACGGCGTCATCCTGGAGCCCGAGCCGTGGGGGCTGCCCCTGGACGTGCCCGTGCTGCCGCAGTACCTGCGCGGGCTCGGCTACCGCGCGCACGCCGTCGGCAAGTGGCACCTCGGCTTCTTCCGCGCCAACTACACGCCCACGGCGCGCGGCTTCCACTCGCACTACGGCCTGTGGAACGGCTACCACGACTACTACACGCACCAGGCGCAGGCGTCCGTGAGTATACCTCTCTCCCTTCCTTGACGACGTCAAATTAGTTTCTTGTACGGCAGAAAGCGGCAATAAAAAGAAAAAAAAACTTTTTACTGGAGGTCGTGTGTCTCAGAGACCACGTTAGCATGAAATCCTGGAGCCACGGCTACGAGACGGCTCTAGAAATCTTACAATCTAACATAACGGTAAACGGTATGCTGGTTTAACTACCCAGTTCGGCCACAAGGACCCGTAGCCCCGTAGCTCATTGAAGGCAAACCCGCGGCACTGTCACGTGTTCTCCGAAAAACCCGGTGCAGTTATCGTATCGATCGTCTTTGTTTTTCTTCACAAAGAAATTAAAATATGTACATATATACATTTTCTCGATCTTTCTAACAATATTTTATAATTTTCATGCATTTTCCGATTTTTTTGAGCTTTTAAAACTAACTGGTGAAGTGAACAAAACAGTAAAGAGAGAGGATTTAGTTTACTGCTAGCTTCATACGAAGAACTACTCTTTGTCACGTACAGAGGATTTTGGACCATTGTAATAAGAACGAATTCACCACTTTGTAATACGAAGATTATGTGTTTGTTCATGAGTTGCTCCTCTTTGTAATGAAGAAAAAGGGTTTGTAATATGGTGGTTCCAAATCCTTTGTACCTTACGAACCCAATTCTCGGTAATACATGAAGAGTGCTCTTCGTAAGAAACTAAGAGTGTTGTGTTCAAAATATATGTAAGGATGTTAACCGCTCATTTTCTTGTCTATCTCGCTCTCTCATCTAAGAGCGAAGTAGACAGAGGACCGCCGCGTTAGGCTTCATGAGCCTCTTCCCCCCCTCCCCCAATTTCCCTTCCTCATCTCAAATTGTCGGAGCAAACTCGGCAAACTACTCCTTCCATGCAACACCTTTCATAGAACACCCCAGATCGGCCCAGTTCCCAACTTGAGCGGTGGCGGTGAAATGTATCCCCCTGGAGAGAATAGCGGTGGCAACAAAAGGCGCAGCAGGAGTTACCCGCGCCTTTCATATCCGTCGCGAGCGCGTGCGATCCGAGGCGACAGAGACACTTCAACCAGCTCTACTCCAGCTCCTTGTCCCATACCGCACTGGAGGTGGAGGAGTCAGCATTCTCGCTCTCAAGAGAGCGATGTCAGTAAACGTAATTTTATCGCAATTTGTTCATAATAGTGTATTTTATAAATGCATGAGAGAGCATGTGAAAAAAAAATGGAGAAAAAAAATCATACGACCGAATTAAAAAAAATCATAAGAACTTAGATTGTGTGACCCTCAGATTGACAGTGCGTCGCCCGCTAAATCTCACAGGGGGCTGTGTATTATCCACTCAGCCTCCCGGCCCCCAATACATGTTGTGAGCAATCACGACTCCCCTCTGACCTGAGGGGGAAACAACTCTGAAATTTTTGTACACCTCGTCACTCAGAAAAAAAATAGAAAAATTCAGAGAGATTAGGAAAATTTAGGAAACTTACTAAAATTTCTGTAAGATTCATGCAGAACTTCACAAAACTTCACGGTAACGCACAAAAATGCACAAAATTTGTACACCAAAATTCAGAGTTGTTCACCCCTCGTTCCTGATACATATTGTGAGCGATCACGATCCCCCTGCAGTTCATCGACATGGACGGCTACGACATGCGGCGCGGCCTGGACGTGGACTGGTCGGCGCGCGGCCGCTACTCCACGGACCTGTTCACCGAGGAGGCGGAGCGCGTGATCCGCGAGCACCCCGCGGGCGAGGGCGCGCCGCCGCTCTTCCTGTACCTGGCGCACCTCGCGCCGCACTCGGGAAACTACGAGGCGCCGCTGCAGGCGCCCGTCGAGACCATCAAGGCCTTCGGGCACATCAAGGACCCCGAGCGCCGGATTTACGCGGGTATGTCTCGAGTCAAACCCCCCGCCGGCCCAAATAGCAGAAACCTATCTATGAAAGAAACAGAAGGCGAAAAATAACGAGAGGTAACTTTCTTTTGCAGCAATGGTGTCCAGGCTCGACGACTCGGTGGGCCGCGTCGTCCAGGCACTCCAGGAGAAGGGAATGCTCCTCAACTCGGTCATCGTTTTCGCGTCGGACAACGGCGCAATCACCTCGGGCATCCACCCGAACAAGGGCTCCAACTGGCCTCTCAAGGGGGTGAGCAAACACCCGCGCACCCGGCCCAGGCGGAGGGAGGGAGTGCGACGGACACACCGCTGTAGCGGCCCTAGCTATCGAACACGACTGTCGTTCCTGGGAAATCGTTCAAGCCGATGTGACTTACCTTCAGGAGCACGAGCAAATACAGTCCATCCCGCCGAGAAAGAACTCTGAAATTTTTGAAAACCTCGTAATCCAGAAAAATTTAGAGAAATTCGGGAAAATTAAAAAAAAATCCAAAATAAATCGATACAACTTAAGTAAAAATTAAAGAAAAGAAAAATAAAAAAAAATCCCAAAAATTCACTAAATTTGCACATTAAAATTCAGAGTTGTTTCCCCCTTCGGTGCACCCGATTCAATGTGTTTGCTGTGCGTGCTGCAGGTGAAAGGCGGCCCCTGGGACGGCGCGGTGAGGGTACCGGCCTGCGTGTGGTCGCCGCTGCTCCGCCGCCCCCGGCGCACCTCCCAGCAGCTTATGCACGTCACCGACTGGCTGCCCACCCTGCTGGCTGCCGCAGGTACCGTAGCCCCTCCTAGTTTAATCTGCTCCCCCAAACTCAACAGCTCTGCACCAGTTTAGAGCCCCCCTGCAACGCGGACCATCCACAGGCCGCACCATCCCCAGAACGCCCGACACAGCGCGTCCTAACCAACAGGGGCTTAGCCGTCACTCTCAGTATCCTCTTCAAAAATTGTATGGAAGACAGTTTCCTTTCTGAAATCAGATTTTCCCACTGCTTTTAGAACTTTTGACGCAAACTGACTGCATGAATTATCTTTACGTCGGTCACGAATTCTCCTGTCGGTGCCTTTTCTTTTATCTTTGTCCCCGTGATAAATGGGCGAAAACTTGCCGTCTGCCTATGATGGCCTGTACCCCGCCCCAATCCCGCCCCACGGTGCAGCTATGACACTACGTCGGTGTGGTCTCGGCCCGCAGGTGCGGCCCCCGCCCCGGACCGGGTGCTGGACGGCGTCAACCTGTGGGAGTCGCTGTCCGAGGGTCTCCCGGACCGCTCGGGCTCGCCCCGCCAGGAGGTGCTCGTCAACATCGACTACCGCGGCTCGGGCGCGGGCGGCTACGGCGCGCTCCGCCTCGGCGACTACAAGTACGTCAACGGCACGGCGCTGCTGGGCTACCAGGACACGTGGCTCGGCGACTCGGGCCTGGACGAGCCCGCCCCGGGGGCCGCCGCGGTGCCCCGGGCGCTGTCCAGCCCCGCGGCGCGCGCCATGGCCGCGGCGGGGGTCCCGCTGGCCGACGCGGACCGCTGCGAGTCCGTGCGCCGCGCCGCCACGCTCCGCTGCGACGCCAACCGCGCCGACAAGGACGACTTCCGCTACCCGGCGTGCCGGCCGCTCGTGGCGCCCTGCGTGTTCGACCTGTCGACCGACCCGTGCGAGCGGCGCAACCTGTACGGCACGCCGCTGCTGCCCGCCTCCGTGCTGGGCGCGCTCGAGCAGCGCCTCGCCGACCTGCGGCAGACCGTGCTGCCCGCCAGGAACGTGGCCGCCGACCTGCGCGCCGACCCCGAGCTGTGGAACGGCACGTGGGCCAGCTGGGCCGACCTGCTGGACCAGGCGTCCCTGCGCGGCCTGGACGCCCTGCCGCGCCCCCGCCTGCGGGCCTCGCGCTGGGGCTGAGCGGGCTGAGCAGGCTGAGCAGGCTGCGCTGAGCGGCATGTTGGCCAGCTGGGCCGACCTGCTGGACCAGGCGTCCCTGCGCGGCCTGGACGCCCTGCCGCGCCCGCGCCTACGGGCCTCGCGCTGGGGCTGAGCGGGCTGAGCAGGCTGAGAGCCGGGCTGCGCAGGCTGTGCTGAGCGCAGAGCGGCATATTGGCCAGCTGGGCTGACCTGCTGGACCAGGCTTCCCTGCGCGTCCTGGACACTGGACACCCTGCCGCGCCCGCGCCTGCGGGCCTCGCGCTGGGGCTGAGCAGGCTCAGCAGGCTGAGCGGCACACAGTTCAACCGAGTGTACAGCTGTTTCATACACTTGCAAGTGTGCAGCTCCTAGTTCGTCGCGTGGAAGTGTTCAACTCGAGGGTTGTGCTCCGCTTGTAAGTTGTCAACACGGTTGTTTAGCGCTTGCAAGTGTGCTGTGCAACTCTCACTTCTTTATCACTTGGAAGTGCATAATTGTCGAGATGAAGACTTACAAGTGTACATGTTTGTGGTAAACTACGAATTGTACGCTTACACCTCTTTATAGTTGCACACTTGGTTTGACAGTGCAGGTGCGTGCGCACTCACAGAACGTCCTCTTCTCTGTGGACAAAATGTAACTGCAGCCGGGTTTCCTGGAAGCCACCTGCCGCGATCCAGCTGAAAGGTCTTTTTTCGACACCACTCTCTGAAATTGTTACATTCCACCGTGCAACGGTAGAGCGTTTTTTTCTTTTCTTTTTTTCCTTTTTTTGCGAGCGTTGTTGCAGCCGGGCCCAGGCTCGCGCTGCCCGGAGCGCCCACGCTGCACGTGAACACCAGTGACATTAATGTTAGTCGCTCGCGACATGCGAGCGTGCTGTGGACTGCCATTTTGTTATCCGTAACTTATACTCGTATCGTGCTAAGCGCGTTTTGTTGGTAATATGTAAATACTTTTAAGTTAAAAATGTTGGAAATGAAAATTAAAAACTCTGCAAAATGCTCCCATGTTTCTTTTCATAACGATATCGAGCCTGCTCCTAATTATGGTTGCCGGCGCCCAGGTGGGTTGGGGCGTCTGGGATGACCCGGACACACCAGCAGATCCCGGACGCCAATGAGAGCTCTTCTGTCTTTGCCGCCGCACCCCATAGGGGTCCCGGAGGGGGGCTGCTCTCCCAGGGCCTGGCGGGAGGCTGCTCTCCCAGGGCCCCCCATTGCGGCAACGCGCAGTGTCAGGTGTTACATTAAACACTCAACACTATGCGGGTTTGCCTTCCTTGTTCTCGCCGTAAATCCCCTCACAGCGCCGCCCCAGAGCGGGCGGACCAGCAGCAATCCCCTAAAGTGTATACTGAGGGGGTAGACACAGGGAAGGGGGAAAGAAATCTCGGGCACATGGGCGCCTCGAGTAAGGGGCGTGAAATCGCTTACAGGGCTGCCAACTCGCTTCCACTTCAACTGGCCTTCCAGCCAGCCCGGGCGGGGCGGACCCGGCCGGCGCTCCATCACGGCGCCACGCCGCGCCACGCCTACCAGCTACCAGTTGCCTGCTCCGCTCCACCGTGTGACTGCCTCTGAGCGCCCCGCCCCGCCCCGCCCCGGTCCCTTCCTCTGGCGCGCCCACGCGCTTTCATAGTCAAAATTGCTTCTGGCTGCCATTTTTCTTCCTCCCATCTGGGACGTGGCTGGGCGTGGCTGGGCGTGGCTGGGCGTGGCGCGCGGACTATCGCGGCAATACAGTCGCCTGGCCTGGCAGCCTGGAGGCGCCTGGAGGCGTCACGTGACACGCGGGGAGGCGAGGCCAGCAGCAGCTGCAGCAGGACCAGGATCGTGGAGGCGCAGCACAATTAGCCATCACGACCAGTAGGCAAATATATAGCAAGTTCAATTTCCTCGTGCGCCAATATCCTTTACTTTCCTCCCACAAAAAAAAAGAAAGAAAAAAGGGGAGCAAGTAAATTGAGTCGCCGGAATGAACCGGTGGAGTGTTCGAGCTGGTCAGGCATCGACATCCGATATTCCCTATGGACTAGACTAAAATAATAATAATAATAATAATAATAATAATAATAATAATAATAATAATAATAATAATAATAATAATAATAATAATAATAATAATAATAATAATCCTCGGCCTTCAAGAGAGGCGTGTGCGAGGATGGCAGAAGAGGGAGACACCAGGGGGACACGCCCTCGCCCCGCCCCTTCCATGCAAATTTCCCCACTTGCCCCTCTGAATATGGATTTCTGTCCGATTTCGATCTCGCGCGCGACTCTTTTCCATAGAGATTACGGCCACATCGGCATTTTCCGTGACCCGGTGCGCAGGACGCGGGACGTAGCGGGGGGAGCGGCGGCGGGGGCTCCCCATCGGGCCGGACTGGATTAGTGGAAGGCGGTGGGCGGGGCGGGGGCGGCGAGGGCATCCAGAACACTCGCGCCAACTGTTGCTCGCCGCATTTCACCCGCAATCGCGTTCTCGTTGCCCCCCACAGTCCCCGCAGGCCCCGCCGGCCCCACAAGCGCGCCGCCTGCGCCCCGGCGACGCCTCGGCACCCCACCCCGCCCCGCACCACCCCGCCCCTGCTCTGCATTGTGGCCTGCTCCACGCCCCTCGCATCTGTCTGGACGGAGCAGATGTGGAGATTAAAAAGCAGGGCATGGTATTCATCAGGGCGCGTCTGTGGACCACAGCGTGCGCTCTGTTCTAGAAACAAGTCACATTTTGAGAGCCACTAGTCTCTGAAATTGTCAGATATGTGATCCATTTACTGAAAATGAACAAAAACAAATCAACTCTGTTAAAAATAATAAAACAAGCAGGCTGATACCTTCGTATCATCTGCTAAAAATTAACACACATCACACGCAAATGTTTGAACAGTCCTCTAGGTGGTCAACCGAAAGTTCTTTAAAAACCCGCACGAGAGGAGGAGGGGGGAAATAAGGAAGGAACGGAGGGAAAAAGAAGAAAATAACATTGAAAATGACGGGGTTAAAACGTCACCAGTTGGAAATCAAGTTCCCTCAACAAAACGGGACTGGTTGGTTGTATCGTTTTTGTTCCCATCACTCTGGGCACCCGTTCCTATTGAAAGCAAAGGGTATTGAAGCCGATAAAATGGTGACTTCCCCGCATCGTAGCGGGCGCCAGTGTTTTTGCCGTTTCCGCTCCAGGCGCGGACGGGACGGCCTGCTGCTGCGGGTGGAACGCAGCGGAAGCTAGGCGGAGCGGGGTGAAGTGGAGGCTAAAGTCCGTAAGTCGACGCAAGTCGCATTAACACAAAGCGTCTGCAGCGGGCTCTGCCTTGGGCTCTGCCGCGGGCCGGGCCGGGACTGCCTGCCCGCCCAGGGGCCCGGGGCCCGGGCCCACCCTGCGACCGCAAAAACTTCGCCCCTGACAAATCACTGGCTATCCGCTTTCGCCTCGCTAATGACCGGCCGAACGGGGGTGAGGGAATGAGACAGGTAAAAGAGAAATGGCTTCGGAAAACCGCGCACACCTTCACGTAAATTCCTTCTCCGAGTAGAACAAGGTTTTTTTTTCCCCTTTCCCAATATTTCGCACCGAGTCAATGGTAACTGATCGGAATTTATGGGAAACGCGTTTCCCATAAATTCCGCGATCACCGCGATCACCGCGGTCGAAGCGGTGGTAACAGTTTAAACTTATTTTCCTGAGCGGGGCCGCATGAATCACCGACAGGATCCCCGCCCCCTGCCCAGAGGTGGCCCGGTGGTCATGTTCGTCATCACTCAGGTGGACCGCCGTGGGGGACGTAGGGGAGAGGGGGGGGGGCAGCCCAGGGACAGCATATCTTTGTTTCTGAGCGTGTGCCGGGCCGGGAGGGGCTCGCCCGGTGGAGGACAAGCTGGGCGTGTTTGTTCCGGAGGGCCGGCGTCCCGTCGAGTGTTTGGCAGGTTTGCCAACTGTCAGGCGCGTGGGAATGGCGGGCGCCGCGCCTGCCGAGTTGCAGGGTAGCCAACTTCAACCCCTGCTCCCAGCCAAATCCCTCTTCTCGGGCTCGATACACAACTTTCATCACAAACAAACCTCTGATGAACGGACAGCCAGAGCCTCACCCCAACCCCAACCCTCTGCCCCCGCCCTATAGTTCGCCCTTCTGCCCCACCCGTCCGTCACTTCGTAAAGCCCATGCACACGCCGAGTAGGCCGCGCTGGCCGAACAAGTTTTACGGGACCAGGGGGGTCGGATAGGAAAAATAAGTCTCATTGGGTCGATCGGTATCAAGCGAGGGGGAATATCACTTCGAAAAATGATTGTATGGCCCAAACAAAAATCATTTTTTAAAAAAAATCAAGATAAAATCAAGAAAAGAGATAGAAAGCAATCGAAAAATCGAGGGAAAAAATGACTAAACAACCGAAATAAAATTGGAAAAAAAACTTCAGACATGGGGGTGAAACATCAAAACTTAACAAAAAGTGACAAAAATTGTCCTTGAAAAATCAGAGAAAAATCAAAACATAAAAAAATCATTGTACACATTTTCAATGAGTGATTCTCTCTCTCTCTCTCTCTCCACCCCCCCCCTTCCTCCCCCCACCCCCACCCCCGGTATCGAGAAGCCATGTGTCGAAATTTGCAAACACACACTAAAGTCATTTACTTTTCCAAAAGGCACACACAAACACACTCACAAAAGTACGCTTCCTTACCCTTCCAACGTCTCGCAGACGCCGCATCTATGCAATAAGAGGACGCGCGCGCGTACAATCAAAGTCGTGTCTGTCAGACGAGTGTTTGCGGCGACAGCAGGCGACAGAAAGCATTTCTCCGAGGAGGCATGACGGCGCGGCGTGCGGTGCGGCGTGGCCCTCCTGGGCTCCCGCGCACATCACGTCCTCACTGCGCTCACGCTCGCGGCGGCGCCAGGTTCATCGCGCTGCTGTTTTGCCGCCCTTTCTTGTCAGCTCTCCCCGCCCGGCCCGGCCCGGCCCGGCCCCCGCCGTGCTTCCGCCTCGGCGCCGAGCACCTCTGACAGGCGCGGCGGCAGCTGTCGGCTTTTCTCCCGCCGCCAGCCAAACTCTCTGCAGCTCCGCCCGCTCCGCCCGCTCCGCCCCGCAGTGTGGGTGCGGCTGACGTCTCCCACCCCGCCCCGCCAACGCGCACAAGGGAGAGACATGTGCGGCAGACGACGAGGGGCTGAGGCTGTGCGGCTGACGAGCGCGTCCTCGCCTCGTCCTGGCGGCAGCTGCGCGGGAGCGCGCGGGACCTGACCCCGCCCCGCGGACACCTGGCCTGCAGACCACAGCGCTCATGGCGATGAAGGAAACATTTTCAAGGAAAGGTGGAGGAAAATAAGTTTCCCAATTATTGGAGCCGCAATTTTTCAGCGCTTCCCATGCAAAAATAAATAAATAAAATTATTGCGCAGCTGAAATTAGACGTGAAAAATGAACAACACGGATAAACACTTAAAACAGAGGAAAAATAAATAACAGGGTAGCTAGAAAATAAGCACAGTATAATAGCTTAAAAATTAGCTGCCCCTTTACAGCAACAAAAATTACTACAGCTGGTATTTTTTAAATTTTATGTTGTTGTTTTTTCCGCTCAGATGCGAATTATTTTTTGCGTGCCAAACCTGGAGAGCAGGTCAATGCAAAAAATCGAAAACTATAACACTTGGGTGGGTTCCCTGCTGCTGTAAGGTCCACATCTCCCTTGAAGCGTGCGAAATTCCAGCGAAAGATTGTTACAATACTTTTACTTCTCCATTTGCACAACAGCGGCACTTCACTCACCAACAAGTGTGAGATCCATAAGCTCTCACTTGGGTTTCAAAGGGAGATAGTGTAGGAGGGACTTCGAATCTCTGCACGCAAAAGTATCAGACGACGCGTAAACCTATTCTCTCTTC
The DNA here is from genome assembly GCA_029379305.1 of Frankliniella fusca. Lineage (NCBI taxonomy): Eukaryota > Metazoa > Arthropoda > Insecta > Thysanoptera > Thripidae > Frankliniella > Frankliniella fusca. The sequence goes on along the minus strand of JAHWGI010000383.1, from coordinate 601,270 downwards.
CTCTTTGAAGGTGCCTTGTGCCGAGAGCGAGGCGTGGGCAGAGCTGGACGATGTACTGCTGCGGCTAGCTGGGGTACAGTACGACTAGGAGGGGTCTCTCTGTGCCCGGGGCCCGGGGCCCGGGGGTCCGCCCGCAGGGCAGGGGGGCAGGGGTGTGCCGCAGACCGAGAACTGCTGCGCGCCTTTCCTTGAGACGCTTATGAGGGAATGTTTTCTTTTTTCCCCTCCCTTCCTCAGACTCTTATTGGGGGAAGTCAAGAGCTGCGGCGCTTCTTCTCCGTAATGGCCGTTATCGCCTCTTCCTTGTCTCGTGCCCGCGTGGTGCCCGACCCGGCCCCCGCGAGGCAACTCGTTGGCGATGCTCTCTCTCTCTCTCTCTCTCTCTCTCTCTCTCTCTCTCTCTCTCTCTCTCTCTCTCTCTCTCTCTCTCTCTCTCTCTGTACGTCTCTCTCACCGCTACAAGGACCTGGCCATTGCCGGGCTCCAGACCGGGGCAGCAGGATGAGGTGGGAATTAAACCCCAGCCATTTACTCGTCCCCCGGCAGGGCCTTGGCAAGCCCTGCCACCCTCCATTTGCTCCGCCCACTTGCTGAGGAAGGTCGGACGGCGGCGGCGCGCGCGCGTCTTTTTTTTTTCCTCCCCTTGTGCCGTGCTCTGTGTGGAATTAATTAAAAAGAAATGAGAACGCGCGTGGAAATGCAGAGTTCAACTGTAAGAAAACGGTTACGCCATGACGTTCCGCACGCATTTTCCGTCCGCAAACAAAACGCACTGGAGAAAGCAGAGACATGCGTCACGTCAGTAATTGGTGTGACCAGTTTTCAGTAACACCGCACGTAATGCGACCTTAATTTACGTCATTCCATGTGATGCGACGCCAGCTGGAAGGTATATGGCACAGCACATGGGAGGTCGCGTCACAAAGCGACCACAAAGCTACGATCACATGTAATACGCAACATTCCCGGGACATCATGGCACTTCCGCACTTGCACACTTAGATACACAACGCAGGGGACGCGTGTCGCATTCGTGTTTCCGAAGCACATCGGTTGTCCGACCTTTTTTTGTCCGACCTCGGGATTTTCGCGGCCGCCACCGTCACACGTTTCTTTTTGTCCGACCTCATTTTGTCCGACCTGGCAATCTGGGTGTCATAATTATTTTTCTGTCCGACCTCGTTTTCTCCGTCCCCAACGAACCGTTAGAGTCGCCTGCTATCCTCTGCGATGCAGCTCGATTGTCCGACCTGATAATTTTCCCCAAATCTGAAAAAGTGAATGGATTTTCTCCGACCTTGTTTACACGAGTAAAATGGAGAAGGAACATGAATATGTATCATGGTCGGAGCATGCACCGAAAAAATGGTACAACACCTCAAATTCAATTTTTTAACAAGATATTTTTTAAAAAAATTGAAAAATTGGTGGGCCCCTACCTAACTCGCAACCTGCGAGCCCCGCCTGCTTAACTTCGGAGTTCTGATGGGATCCGGTGTGTTCCAGGCGACCGCCACCCCGCGGGCACGAGAAGTCCTCTCCGCTTCGGGGAGAGTCCCCGCTTAAGGCTGGCGGCCTGTCAGGCCCGCCGTACTACCCTATTTAAACAGCGCCTTGAAGCCGTAGGTAGCATTTCGGACCAACGACTGGGCACCACCGGACCGCATGACCGGTCAGTGGGAGGTAGAGGCAAGGCAGGACGATAGAGGGGGAGAAGAGCAGAAAGAGAAGTTTTTGCGGAAGAGTAAGCGTACGGTTGGTTAGACCTGTACTGACCCGCTCCCGCACAGGTCATGGAAAAGCTGTTTACTAAGGAGCCAGATTCATAGGCCTTACTTCCCCACGAGGGACCACCCCCCGTGGCATGGGACGGAACTTCCTGACAACTCGCTTTCGCTGCCAGTGAAGAACCTACCTGGGAATTGAACCCAGGCCCCAAGTGCCGAGTCTCATGACACCCCGCGGCTTTCGTGGTACTAAGACCACTAGACCGTCGGCGATTCCACGAGGAAGCTCCGTTGATATGGGGGGTTTGAATTCCACTCCAGGCTGCTGTCCTCGGAAAAATTTATATTTAGCAAGATTCGAACCTGGGTTCCGCGGCTCGCGGCACAACACTGAGCCTGCACGGCTACGACGCCACGGTATATGACACCTGCCCACTAGGGGTGACGCTGCACAGAGCCGTAGTCGCCGACGAACCTGTACCGGTGGCGTCATCAGGAAACCTGCTCTCCATGCAGCAACAGCTCGGCCGCGTGGCGACATTGGTATGCACATCGGCACCGTTTATTGCACTGGGTAGGCAGAGGTTCGAATACTGAACTCACTTTCTTTCTTTTTTTCCCCTTTTTTTTTAAAAAGCTTTGTCTCTTTGCACTTGCCCGAAGGGACGCGAGTCCAGTGGATAAAAAAGAAGCAGGTTTTATAAATTAAGTCAAAACAGATCCACATACCATATTGAAAGAATGGTTCGAATACCATATTGAAAGAAATTGTGACCGGTTACAGAATATCTCAATAGATGGCGTTGCTCTACTCGCGCATGCGCTCTACACATATCGGTGGTGATGATATTGATACTCTGGATACTCTAATGTAGATAAACACAAATTAATGTAATGTTTACTTTTTAATTAGAAACTGCAGAATGTTGAAAATTGCTGATACGTTTCGTCATAACTTTATTTGGCAAATAGTGTACTTCGGTTGTATGTTCGTCCGTAACTAAGTCGTAATGCGTACGGTATAAAAGTGGTCCCGCGGCGAGCGGTCGAACGTCTCTGTTCGAAATTTAGATTCATAATTTCTTGAAATTTTGCTTGGTAACTCGAAAAAAACCTCTATTATTGACTCATTACTGGGTAAAAATCTACAATTTGCTTACAGAGACATAACTGTATGTATTACCATTTCTTCGCTGAAAATGGGGTCTAACTTACACCGCACTGAGCACAATACCCGTTCTTTCACCTCTATGTTAAGAGAGATGTGGAAAACGTAAAGAACGAGTAAAAAGAGATTCGACTCTTCGATTCCACGGCGTTGAGCGGTGGTGGTGGGGGGTTCGAAAGCCAGCCGCCGCCGCGGTACAGCTTTATCAAAGCAGCAGGGGGGGAATACAGTGGGGTGGGATACATAACATAGGCCGGGCCGGGTCGGGGCTCGTCGCTCGCCTGATTTGTTCGGAGCACAGCCCTCTGCCCGGCCGGCGGCCAGGGCCAAGCCAAACCCAGCTTACCCGACCCGGCGGCTCGGCTCGGCACGGCAGGGGTGCTTACTGCTCACCCAGGCTCACCAGCTGAGCCTCTGGGGCGGGCTGGGCTGGGCCGGACCGGGCCGGGCCGGGGGGAGCGGCCAAAAGGGACCGGACAGGGCACAAAAGGGGACATCATCAAAAAGAGAGGGGAAAAGTGGGGTGGGAGGAGAGAATTATTGAAAAAATTCAAAGGTTGGCGCGGCCGTATCGCGCGGTGAAGTTGGCTGAATCCATTCGGTTCACACTGATAAATCCCTGCGAAGAAAATTGTTCGTAAGCGTTCGTAAAGCGTTTGTAAGCTGCGAAGCGCTCGGCTGCTTCGTATTATGAAGCATTTTATTTGTAGTGTACAAACAAATTTCTTCGTAAAGGCAGCGGTTGTGAAGAAAATTCTTCGTATTGCGAAGCACTACGAAGCAGACAAATTCTTCGCAACGTTACGAGGAATTTAATTCGGAAGGATTTTACGGTGCAGTTGCTGTTGAAGTGCCGAACGGTCCCTTCAGCGACACAAACAATAGTTACACTGGAAAAACAAAGGTAGGACTCGAAGAGGTTTAATGCCTTTACAAAGGCATTAAAAATTAGCACCCCTGCAAAAGCATTATAACTGCCCCAAAGGTGTTAAATTTTAATGCCTTTGGACTATTTCGTGCCTTTGCACAGACATTAAAATTTCATGCCCCTAGAAAGGCATTAAGTCCTACGTTTGTTTTTACAGTGTATGTGTTCACAGCGACCGTGGCACATCACAGGATGCCTTTTAAAGACTGGTCTGAGCTATGAACTGAACGAATCGAAATTCGGTTTGAATACTTCTTCGGGCATGATTCTCTATAGCAGCCGGAACTATTTCGCACCACAAAAAAAACTGTGCTTTTTGTTGTAAATTTAATCAGCAAATCAAAACCGTATGCCCGCCACTCTCCAAGCGCCTTCAGCGGCAAGGCAAAGCGAGAGCTCCGCCGTTGAGCGGGTTGCCTATCCCCGTCATTGCAGGCGCTCTCGGTAGGCAAAGCGAGCGCGCCGCCGTTGTGCCCGCTGCCTACCCCGCTCACTGCAGGCGCTCCCTGGCAGTGAGGCTGACGCGCGGGCGGGCGGCGGGCGGGGCCCCGGGGAAAGCCCAACAGGGGATCCTGCCAGAAGCAGCCCTAACGAGACCAGCAGCATCGCAAACCCGGCCGGGAACGTCAGGAGGCAGATGGGCTCCGCGCCATCTTGACAATAAGACGTCGCGCGGGGCGAAGGCGTCAGCGATGGCATCAGGTGGCGCTCGTCGCGTCCGCGCCATCTGCCCACGCCCCACCCCCGCCCCGCCCCGCCCCGCCCCACGCGACCAAAGTCCTGACGGCCGGAGAATGGAACACCACAGCCTTGCCGGGCCGCAGTGCGACGTCACGTATACTCGGGGCGATGGTTATTAACGGCCCCGCAGCCGTCTTATTCCGAAGCTCGCTCTATCGCGCCTCCTTCCTTGTCGCACTCATGGGGGCCAGCTATCCTAAACATACGGCACCCCGCCATAGGTGTGACAAGGACAGAGGCAGGGGAAAGCGATCTTCTGAATCAGAAGGCAGGATCCAGCAGAGCGGCAACCCCCCCAGGGGGCCAACCCAACCCAACCCCAGCAGCTTCTACCAAGTAACTTTACGCACTTGCGCTCTGCAAACTATGTGTTGGCATAGTGGACTCTGGCGAGCTGGTCGGAGAGACCCGTCTCGTCCCCGTCCCGCCCCGCGTCGCCTGGAGGGAGAGGAGTGTGTGTGTGTGTGTGTGTGTGTGTGTGTGTGTGTGTGTGCGCGCGCGCGCACACACGCGCGCTCCAGAGTGTTTCTTTGTGCCCGGCGCGGGCCGGCGCGGGCCGGACTTCCCCTCCAGTTCCCCACATCACAGGACGATGCGTCGTGTCTCGCTGGACGGGTCGGGTCGGGCCGCGCGTGCATCGGTAAAGGCGAGATCTCTGCTCCCCGCCGTCCTCCTCCTCCTCTCCTCTTTTACTTCCCGCCACGTGACAATGACGGCCGGGACCGAGCCTTTCCCCCAAGCGCGAGCGTGGGCGGCCAGGCAGCAGGGGGCGAGGGGGCTGAACCACCCGCGCGCGCTGCCTGCCGTCACTACGATAGTGGTGCCCCTACCCCTACCCCCTACCTCCCACATCCCACGCTCGCATTTATACATTTATTCCAACTTTCACCGCAACCTGACCATGCGGGATACGGTGGCCCGACCCCCGGCCCGCACACGCACCCCGGCACATTTTATCGGATAGGCAGAGTGGCCACAACAAGCTTCTCATTTTATTATTAAGAATTTATTAATTTTGGTAGAAGAGAAAAAGGAAAAGTTGCTTTGTGACGCTAAAAGAGCTGTATATCAGTTGACCTACCCCGCATTTGACCTGACCATATTTTTATTCTGGAGATGTCAAAATATGTATGGTAAAAATATTCTCCTATTTCTGTAAATTTTAGTTGACCTACCTCACATTTGACCTACCCATATTTTTATTCCAAAAATATTGATACAAATACTGATTTAGAAAATCGTATTTTTTCAGCCTGCTTGTTTTAAGTGGAAGGAACACATGTCATATTTTCATTTTTTTCCCTACCACCAACAATACAAAATTTGAAATAAAAAGGAGGATTGTTGCTGCGGGTCTGCCTCTCCGAAAAAATGTGCCTGGTTGCGTGGGCTACCCAATAGATACAGAATGACGTCAAATAAAAAAATCATATATAAATTAAAAATCTTGAACTGAATGTTAATGACACAGATAGGGCACAAAAATGGCCAGGCGTCAAGTGAAATAGTTAGAATAATGCGGCACTTTAAGTGGGATTCGTTTTTAATCGTCCAACGTCAGAGATGATACTGTCTCCGCGTACCGTACACTTAGTTCGGAATCTCCTTGTTTGGGGGCAGCGCGCGCGCATAAGCACACACAGCTTTGATTGGCACACGGGGGCGGCACTTCATATTTGACGTCAGCCCGCCCTCGCTTCACGTCTCACATGTTTGACTTGGGCTGGTTTGTCTCTGGCGCGAATGCGCAGCGGGGGCGGGGGACGGGAGGCGGAGCGGGCCAGCAGCGAGGATGGTGCCAGTAGTCAGTCCGCCCCCACACGCCAGGGGCAGTTCTCTCCCGGCCCGGGCGGGACGCAGAATCGACTCCGGCCGATGTTGTTGCTATTGTTGTTGCGGGGCGCTGACGATGTTCGTAATTTTGGCTTTGGAGACTATTTGAGCTGCCTCCTCCTCCTCCTCGCGAACTGCTCCGACCGACCCACGCGCACACCACCACCCCTCTGCTGTCACAGCTCAAAGTTATCTTCACGGCTTTAAGTTATCGTCACATGACTCCCGCGGGCGGAACCTGGCTGCAGTATTCAGCGCGGCGCAAAACCGAGGAGGAAACTACTTTGACTTTTGGTATTATTTGTTTGTGAAATTATGTGACTTTGCGGGAATTTTTGTGAATTTTTCTTAATTTTTTCCAAATTTTTGCTTAAATACAACCGAATTTTTTGTGAATTAATCTGAATTTTCGTAAATTTCTCTGAACTTCTCAGTTTTTATGAAATTTGCTGAATTACGAGGTGTACAAAAATTTTAGAGTTGCTTCTCCCTCGCGCAAGACGCAGGCGCCTCCAATCTGTTGTCAATCTGTTGGACACTTTTTGGTGTTCGTGGACAACATCAACTAAACGACAACATCGATGTTGCATTGCAAATTTATGTTGTTGCACATCAATAGGCCTACGCGTATAAAAATTAACAGCGTATTTGCCGGTATTTGCCGTTAATTTACGACCTCTTCTTAACAGTGCATTCCACTCGCCAATTAATTTCATGTTGGTTTGCAAATTTATCACTTAAACTTATTTCATGCATCACTTCGGAAAATTTTCTCAACAGGAAACCTACATTTCTTGGTGCCACCCCTGTCCTCCCCCTCCCCTTCTCCCGGCCCCCCGGCGGCGTTACCCACAACACAGACAGCTTCAGCTCATCGCAACAACTTGAGACTCGAGGCTGAAACTAGCTCACCACTCTGGCGGCCGCGTGGGGTGGCCCAGCCCGGCGTGTCGCGAGGAGGTTAAGGGGAGGGAGAGGGGGAACGGTGGCGCGCCGTTTCTGAAATTGACGAGGGCAAGATGGAGAAAGTTATAGCGACCTCTCAGCGGCAGCTCCAGGAGACAGCGCGGGGCGCGCAGGCCCGGGTAATGGACCCGGCGTGCCAAATAATTGGATTCCGTTTCGTCTCATCAACGGCGTGATGGCGGCCGCCGCGGCCCGGGAGGCCTGAACTGCCTGCTGAACCCCGCGCAGCCACGCCGGAGTTCATCTTGGGGAAGGTGCGCGCCTGCGCGCCTCGAGCTCCACCTTATTGCCTCAGCCTTAATCTGAAATCCAGCGCGCGAGCGGTAATAACGCCTGTCTGCAGCGTGTGTAGGCCGTGACCTTATATACCACACAACTGACTCGCGTGGTGCAGGCTGCTGCTGCCACCCAGCTCCACCAGCATCACCTTCCCAGCAGCCCCCCCCCCTCCCCTACTATCTCAGAGCGTGTGCTGCTGCTGGCCGCTGGCCTGAGCCGGCCTGAGCCTCCGCAAACGCGCAAGGGGGCCGGGGCGGGGTGGCGCGGGGCGGGGCTGCGCAGGGCACTGCTGTGGTGCGGCAATCCGTCACACCGGCTCTACCCGCCTGTCTGTCCCGCCCCGCCCCGCCCCGCCCCGCCCCGCCCCGCCCCGCCCACTGCAGCGCCGCAGGAGCGTGCCCGAACTGATAATGCCGCATCGGCACGGAGGGTTGGCTGGAGTGAGTGAGTACTTCCAAAACCACTCAAACAAATCGAACTTTTCCAATTTCTTTCTCCGCTTTTTTTTTGTTTGTTTTTTGTATTACAGCAAACACGACGGCGCAGAGTGCGGGAAATGCATGTGGGATACCGCAGGGACCTGCGGACCTGTGTGCTGGGGCGGTCCAGCACTCTTAAATTCTTACAAAAATTCTTGTATTACGAGGAATTCTGTGTAACTGTAACAAAGCAAAATTTTCTTTTTAATACAAAGAACAAATTTTGGAATACAAGGAAATTTCCTTTTATATTACGGTTCCACAGAATTCTTTGTACTACACCAAAAAAAAATCTTTGTGTATAAGATTGATAGTATATACCTTTTTACTCGTTCTTTACCTTTTCCACATCTCCCTTAACATAGAGGTGAAAGAACGAGTATTGTGCTCAGTGCGGTGTAAGTTAGACCCCATTTTCAGCGAAGAAATGGTAATACTTACGGTTATGTCTGTGTAAGCAAATTGTAGCTTTTTACCCAGTAATGAGTCAATAATAGAGGTTTTTTTCGAGTTACTAAGCAAAATTTGAAGAAATTAAGAATCTAAATTTCGAACAGAGACGTCCGACTGCTCGCCGCGAGACCACTTTTATCCCGTACGCATTACGACTTAATTACGGACGGACATACAACCAAACTACACTATTTGCCAAATAAAGTTATCACGAAACGTATCAACAATTTTCAACATTCTGCAGTTTCTAATTAAAAAGTAAACATTACATTCATTTGTGTTTATCAACATTGAGAGTATTAATATCAACACAATCGATATGGGTTGTGCGCATGCGCGAGAAGAGCAACGCCTTCTATTGAGATATTCTGTAATCATTTAAAGTTTGTCTCAAAAAGAAAACAAATGCCGCGAAAGGTTTGAACGTGGAAAGTGGAAAGCCGTGACTGACAACAAAGTGTCGTGTGTTATGGACTCACTATCCTGCTGTTGACTTACCATTTCTAGTTGAAAGCTAACATTATTAAAGTTAACGGTAAAGAGGTAAAGAACGAGGTTTTTCTTTTTGTATCAAACGTGTTTGATGCGCTTACAATCTACTTGTTACATTTGCGGTGTAGTGACGCGGTGCGCGAAGGCCGAACAGGGATCAACAAGTCGACGTTATTGGAAGGGCATCTCTCTGCCTCGCCGCGGCGCCGCCCGGAATCCAAGGAAAGAGTGTGTGGCTGGGTGGCTGGGTCGGGTCGGCCAGGCTAGGCGGCCAGATCAAACTCCAGCCAGCCGGGCCGGAGCCGAAGGCGGAAGCCCGTGCGCTGCATTGAAAAAAACAATGTCTAGATTTTACACACAGTGATATTATACAGAGAAGAATCGTGAAGAACGCGGTACACGATTTGGATAGGCATGCCTACAGATAAATTAAGAAAAGAAAAAAAAAGCTTTATTCCCGTTGTTCGTGGTAAGTCGCACTGCAAGCCCCCGAAACAACAAAAATTCACCCCCCCCCCTTTTATCTTTTTAAATAAATTTCCCAAAGTATTGCGGAAATAAGACAGAGGAAAGGAAAACATTGTGACGTGTGCAGACAGGAGCCTCATTTCCCGCTGGGGGCGGGCCGACCCGGCGCCCGGCTCAAATCACATCGGAAACCGGAAGCGCCGCCGGGCGTGGTGAAGGCAAAACCCACTCGGCTCCCTGTGGAAAAAGCCTTAAAGAAATAACAAGCGCTATAAAAATACAAGACTTGCCGTTTTTATTTTCCTTGCTACAAGAGGAGCTGGAAGCTCATCATTGGGGAAGAAAAACAGAATAACAGGGGACTTTTTTTAATCTTTCCCCTTCCCCTCCCCCCCCCCTCACAGAACTGGTGTCACCTTCCTCTAGACCAGCCGGTAAATAGTCAGAAGGAAAGTAGTAATGAGCCTTGTTATTTCGGAGTGGAGGTGTTTTGTCTCTCGGGCGGTGGAGGAGGGCGGAGGACAGAACACTCCAGTTAGTCACGACACTTCGTCGCAATTTATTTATTTTTCTTCTTTTTAGCCCTGCCGTCGTTCCTTGCTGAAGTCTCATGCGTCAGCACAGAAAAGACGTGGAAAACGAGAGAGAGAGAGAGAGAGAGAGAGAGAGAGAGAGAGAGAGAGAGAGAGAGAGAGAGAGAGAGTACAAAAAACAGAGAAGCAAAATAAAGCGCCTGTTCGTTAGCAGGCAGCAGAGCGACGTGAGCGCTGGCACCATGCACTAGCATCAGGCTGCAGGTTCCAGGCGAGGGTGGACCCGCCCCCGCTCCGCCAAGCTCCGCCTTACCCTGCTCTTCCAGACACGACGTGGTGTCCGGTGGAAGATCTTCTCTCCTCGTATTTTACATTCAGGGCCCTGGTTCCCTGGCCGAGCCGGGGCCGCTAACAAGGTCACGTGGCCCGCTCCCACTTCGGCTGTATTCACATGTTCGTTTAAGAGGGACGTCAAAGGGAACACGGGCTGGCGGCAGTGAAGGGGTGAAAAAGCAGGATGAAAAGATTAATTTGGGAGTGTAAGGCAACCTTTTCGAAGAAATTTATTATGACATTTGGTTTAAGTGAGTAGAAAAAAAAAATACGATTTCACGAAATCCTGGTAGGCACGAAGTTCGTTTATGTTTTTGTTTCACAAAATACTTCGGTGGATGATGGTTCTTGAAGAAATTTAATTTAAATTTTTTAGCCTAGTGGGTCCTGTTTTTGAATTTGCTCTATCTCAGAGTCACTAGTACAGCGGGTCACATGCCAAATTCTAGCTTTCTAGCTGAAACGATTTAGAAGTTAGTCTCTCAGTAAAAATTGTCCGATCAGCTTGATTTTTGAACTGTAGGCTCGTTGTGCAATGGGCATTAGAGCACTGCTTTTACATTTTTATTTAAATGTGTCGTTCGAAATTTTACTTTTTGAACTACTGTGCATGAGTTGAATCAACAAGTCCCCGGCCCCGCCGGTCCTCCTCCCCTGCGCGCCGCGCCGAGGGGTCGAGCAGCCGCGACAATGGCGACTCGGCTCGGCTCCCCTTTCCACGCTGTTTTCCCGAGACAAGTCGAGTATTACCATAGAAACAGAGATTTTAGATCGAAATTTCTCAAAATTGGCCACCAACTTTGGGCTGGCATTTCAGCAGTGAACTAAGGAGATCGAGTTCTACTACTCTGCCAAGCCTTATCAAAATCCTATAGAAAAATCAGGATTTAGGTAAGGGGCCGTGCTAATAAAAAAAATCGGATCCTGAGACAAAACCATAAGGCTACTTCGTGCCTAAAAACATCAATCAGCGTAATTTCACGATAGGACTGCCGAATTAATAAGCCATTAGGTTCAGAAATTTCTTTTGCGCTGACAGGAATGCTGTACTGCGTTGCTATATGACTAACTTACAATACTTTCCTCTCCGTGACGCGAATCCCCAAATTCGGTTGACAATATTTCTATACGGATATTTCGAGGCTGCGTAGCGTAAAGCAGCAGGGCTTCTTTACACCTTTCCTTCTCTTGCCATCGCTACCGGCTGCTTGTATTCGGAGGGAAACAAAGGGCGCCATAAGAGAGAGTGTTGGGCGGCGGCCGTGGCGGTGGAGAGGTGCGGTGGGGCGGGGTGGGGTGGGGTGGTTCGGGGTGGAGTGGGGTATGGTAGGGTGGGGTGGGGCGGGGAGGGCTTCCGGCGGCCCAGCGTGGGCGGGCGCATTCAATAAGAGGAACAAGGGCGCGCCTCTCCCGGAATTTCATCAAGAGAGTTGCGATTGATGGAGACTGTCTCGGCGATTAAGATTTAGCTAAAAAGGAAGAGACACAGCAGCGGCAGGGGCTGGGCGGGGAGAGGAGTGGCAGGGACAGGGGTTGTTGATACTTTCCGTTTTAAGTGAATCCCTCTGAAACACTTTGCTCTCTGATTCATACACGAGAAATTCTTGCTTAGGCAGTCCGCCGCGCACAGCACCGCCGGTCCTATATATCGCACCGCCTGCTGCCACCCCTGTGGCGGCCGGGCCCACACTGTAAAACATTTTGTTGTAAATTAACAGGAAAATTATTTTTAAAGTTTGTGAGAAGAAATTCCTGCTGTTCTAAAACAGGAAAAACTGTAAATTTAAAATAATGAGAAAATATCAAATAAAACATTTTTATAGGAACGAAGTAGCCTTATTTTTCGTCGAACTGTAGTGACTTCGTTTTGTGCTACATCTCTTTTCTGTGGTATTACCAAATTTTTGCTTTTGAACAGTATGGGTCGCTAACAAAATTAACAACGTTCTTCCTCTAGCCCAGTGGCGGTTCTAAGTCCGTCTGAGCGAAGCACTTCAGGTTGCCTACATACAGGAGTTTTGTCGTGCAATTTGCCTACTTTCCAGGCGGCTATCTAGGGCCGATGGGGGGGGGGGGCATTACCCCCTGCCCCCCCCCCCCCTAAAACCACCACTGCTCTAGCCCGTACACTGTTATAAATACTCGTAAGGGTTACGGGAAAATTTTCCATGATAAAAGTCGTAAAATAACAATTTGACATTGTAAATTTACAAGCACTCCCTATCGACTTGAAATTGACCGACGAGCAAGAATGGATAGTCGTAAATTTACGACATACTTTGTAAATCAAAATTACAAATGTCGTAAATTTACGAGGATATTTTTCACTTTCACAGTGTAGATTGATACTCATTCACTGTTCTTTTATAGAGGTGAAATAACCCGTATTTAGCAAGTTTGTAACTGATAACAGAAACAGGATTCCCGTACAGCAGATCGTCGTCAGTCGCCAAGTATTTCTAACAGTGGCTCCCCACCCCACCCCACCCCACCCCACCCCGCCCCGCCACACCACGCCAGGCGCCTGGCGGTCGTGTTCCCTCTAATATACCTGCCAAGTCTGGATCTGTTGCGCCTTAGTATACAACCCTCCGTGCCGGGAGGGTGGGGGGTGAACAGCTAGGAGTCACCACTTATGAATGGAGCGGCAACCGTCGACTTCGATCCGGGCAGCAGGGTGCGGCCTGCCCCCCCCCTTCCCCCACCCGACACTCCCACGCCACGGTACGAATAGCACCCTTGCCTCCCCGCACCCCCTCCGCCCCTACCCCCGCTCGTACGCCCCTCCTCTGGCCCCATTCAGCACCCCTATTCTTATTGGAGGCCTTAGATCAGGTGCTCCCCAAACCCCTCCCCGCTCCCTCCCCCCCTCTCAGTAACCCCCCGTCTCCCTCCCTCCCTCCCTCTCACCAACACAATTCCGTTCTCAAACCCCTTTCCCGCTTTCCCCCATTTTTTTAATTTTTTTTTCTTCACATTTTTTTTACCATTTTTTTTTCCTCCCCGCTTCACCCCATCTCTCCCAGGCTCATGCTCATAAATTATGTATTCCGAATGCTTTGCTCGGGAATCGCGGCTCCCGCAAGGTACTTCCCCCTGCAGAATGATTCCGCAAAGCGTTTACCAGTGTCCTCTCTCTTGCTCCTTATGGCCGCGCCCCATGAGTGCGACAAGGACAGAGAGACAAGACCGCCTTGCGGAATCATCCCCCTATGCACCGCGACGAAAAGGAGCGTGGTGCGGCCGCGGCCACATAGAGGGTCTTCGGCCAGGCCTTTAAGGCGCCATTTCAGTAATGGTCCCCGGAGGAGTGCGCTCTATCGCACACGCACCCCCTTCCCCCCTCTACGGCATTACCACGTGTAATGTGGCGAGTAACATCTTTCCACTATCTCTCTCCCGCCCCTCCACACCACACACGCCGTATGCGGCCCGCCCCGCCATGTCCCGAAATACGCACATCATCATCATCATCATCATCAAACCCCTGCTGCCTATATACATACAAACGATACAAGCAAAACTCCGAGTGTCAGCGCGGCGGCCACACTGTCAAAAATACAGTACCGAAGTACAGGACTGTGTGCGGAAAACTGTGGTAGGCAAGGTACAGCATCACCGTACCTCATTCATTGTAGCCCCCATAAGACACCATGTTAAAAATACAGTACCGAAGTACAGGACTGTGTGCGGAAAACTGTGGTAGGCAAGGTACAGCATCACCGTACCTCATTCATTGTAGCCCCCATAAGACACCATGTTAAAAATGACTGTGAACCGTACTTCAAAGACCGTACTCGATCAGGTACAGCCTGATTAGACAATTTGTTGACAATCTTTTACCGCAACAAACACTGTATTTTTTCCTGACAGTGCAACTTCTTGCTTTGAATTCCGCATAAATATCACACTAAACCCTTATGCATTTTGTTGTGCATAAACATGCAGGATTTTAAACGACCATAACTATGCACATGTTTTATGCATAATTATGTACAATTTGTGCATAACTATGCACAAATTGTACATAGTTATGCATGAAATTGTGCATATTCATATGGTTAAATGTTTATGCACAACAAAATGCATAAGGATTAAGTGTGATCTCTCCGTTTTCTGCCCGGCCCTCGGCCACATTGTTCCGCTATGGGCGGGGTCGAGCTGGGCCTCCGTGACTTTGCCGCCGCGCCACCGTGGAAGCGGAATAATTTGCCGCAGTCGTATAATTGTATGCGAGGCCATTGTCTGGGTCTGGCGCGAGGCGGGGCAGCGGCTCTAAATGTGCCTCCCCCGAACCAATTTGTAGCCGGTTCTGGAGGGGCGGTTCGGACCGCCAAAGTGGGCCTGCCGGTCTTGGCCCGCCCGGGCTCGCCAAGGCCCCGCTCCAGGCGACCCCATCCTGCCCAACAAGAATCTTGTGCTCCTACAGCACTGCGGCCGCTCCCCGCGCGCGCTCGCGGTGCGATAGAAAAAAAAACCAACGGTCTCTCATACCAGGGGAAAGAACTTTGAAATGTTTCCACCCCTCGTCATGCAAGAAAATTGAGATAAATTCAGAAAATTTCACACACACGGAAAATTCTGGAAACGTTCATGAAAATTCATAAAATTTCATTGAGGAAAATTCAAGTGAAAATTCACAGGAATTCTATAAAAATTCACAAAAATCACAAAATGTGGACACTAATATTCAGAGTTGTCCCCCTCCACTCTCCCCCACTTATACTCGCAGGGATTTATGTATTTCTAGGGAGCGAAATAGTAACAATGGTGTGAGCATAGCGGCACTGCGCGTCATGGCAAATTTGGTGGTGTTTCAACCAACCGAAATAGAAGAGAGAAAGAGAGGGTGCCGCGGCCCCGCTCCGCGTCAGCGCGCCTCTTTTAATGAACATTCGCATCACGTATACCGAATGAAAGTCCTTCTTTTCTCTCAGCGCGGCAGCCAGACCAGCGGTGGCAGCAGCCGGGCTGGTAGCGGGGCGGGGCGCGGCGGCGTTTCGCTGTGTAGTGGAGCGTGCCGCGCCCACTCGCGCCGAAATGAAAACATTACGCTCGTCCGCACACATTAAGGGGCAGGGGCAGGGGCAGGGGCAGGGCAGGGGCAGGGCACGCTCTTATCCGGATAAAATTCGGCGGCTGCTATATGTGCTTTTCCTTTCCCGCCTACAATTAAGAAAATAACGCTCTCGATGCCGCCGTTGAAGGTATTATTCTTTGATTTTTATTTTATTTTTAGCAGATAATACGAATGTATCAGCCTGCTTGTACTGTCATACAGCGAGCAGTCTGCAGAGAGCAGTGCAGCTAGCAGAGAGCAGCCGGCAGAGCGAGCAGTCAGTGTCGCATAATATTATACGGGGGGAAAATGTCGCGCGGAGCGCGCGGCGTTCGCCCCGACTACTCCACGCCACCTCTCGGGCCACTGGGCGGCCGGGCAGCCGGGCCGGTGCCCCCTCCCACCCCGCCCCGCGCCTCCCCCCTCCCAGCCTAGCGCGACAGCTTCCCTGCAGCCGGCGACGGCGACGACGCGTAGGGTCATCTACCATACGTACTTTTTTAAGAAATGGACAAAACAAACGTTGGAATCTTATGGAGGAAAATTATCCCTCTAACCACGAATTAAAATTGGAATGCTGCACAGTAGAAGACCATGGCTAGCTAGCTGCAGCCAATGTAGTCTGATTCAGAAGCGCGCTCTCCACACTCTGTCGCACCTACCTATACTGCGCACTGCGCCTTCGAGTGCGAGACAGACAGGGCAAGGAGAGCGCTCTCTCCGGAGTCCGACTGCAGTGCAGACCTCGCTCTGGCCGGCGGGGAGGGGCTTCAGGACGGCCCCGCCACGGCCCTCTGCAAGGCCCGCCCCGAGGGACTGTTGCGCGGGACCCGCGGCCGTGGGGAGGGAGCGTTCCAGGGGGGAGTCACTTCGAAAAATCATTTTATGCCTTATCCCTCCAAAATAATTTTACAAACATTATAATAAGATTATGAAGAAAGATACAGAGAAATACGAAAAATCAAGGGAAAACGAGCAAAAAACCGAAATGAAATTTTAGAAATTTAAAAATTGGAGTATTATATGATAATTTATCAGAAACTGACAAAAATTTTCTTTCAAAAATTAAAAAAAAAATTTAAATAGTCAACAAAATCATTGTACACACATTTTGTATGAGTGACCCCTCGGGACCACCGGCCACCCCGGGCCGGCCAGAGGAGGACCCGGGAGGAACCCCATCCTCACCGCCCGCCCCTCCACCGAAGCTCACCTCCTCCTCCTGCTCCTCATGCTGCTGCTGCTCCCCCCCCCCAACCCCCGCTACTAGGGTGGAAGGGTGGCCGCGTAAGGGGGCTCCGTCAGCTGTGTGGTGACGTCACTTTTCCATTCACTGGCTGCCCTGGCCCCAGTCGGGTGGTGGTGGGGGCTGGCCCGGGGGCCCGGGGGCCGGCAGCCCGTAGGGGCAGGGCCCCTTCTCCCGGCCCGGCCCGGTGGCGCCCTAGCAGGGCCCCGGCGAGGCTCCGCGTCCGATTGGTAGCGGAATCATGAATGGTCCAGGGGAGAGGGGGCGGCAGCGGAGCCTCCACCCCCCTCATCTACCCCTCGGGGGGGGGGGGGGGCCTCCCCCCTTCCCCGATCGTTACTGCGTGGGCGTGTGGGGCCGAGTGCGCCGGCCCGGGGCGGCCCGGGGCTCGGGGGAGAGTGCTGTCGCGCCGGCCTTCCCTTTGGCCTCCTGCACCCCCCACCCCCACCCGGCCCGCACCCACCACCTCCGCGCCGCTACGCGCACCGCGCCCCCCCCCCTCCTTCCCACCCGAACTTTGGACCCGAAAGGGAGCCGAAGAATGCCGAGGGTTGGCCGAGGGGTGCGCCCCCTCCCCTCCAGCAGGCAGGGGTGGCCGGGGCCGGGCCCCGGGTCCCGGGCCGGCCCCACGGCGGCCGCAGAGCCGGGCCGACCGAGTCTCGGGGAGGATAGGACAGGCGCAAGGGGTCGCGGCCAGGCCCCCCCGCGAGGCACCGCGAGGCAGCGACTGCGCGGAGCTGCGTGTCGAGGCGAGGCGAGGTGGCCGCGGGCCAAGCCCAGCGCGGAGCTCAGCCCGGGCGGCCGAGAGGCGCGAGCAGCAGGCGCGAGCAGCGTGAGCACTCAGGCGGGCAGGCAGGCAGGCCAGCGGGCCCGGAGCAGGCCGGAGCCACAGGTGCGGGCGCGGCCCCAGGCGCGGCCCCCAGGCGTCGCCCTCGCCAGGATGACCCCGTGTTGATATCCCCGGTCGACAGTGTCGAGTGAAAGGTGAGATACAGCCGAACGCGTTTTTTTTTAGGTAACGGAGTTGCCTTCTAAAAGCGCTGGGAGACGTTATGTCTATTGTTTTATAAGCAGGCTCCTCACGGCAGGAGAAAAACTGCCTGTCCCGCGTGTTAATCAAGGCCATGCGAGTTCGAGCAGTTCGAGCTCAATCAATCGTAGGTCAATTCTTCGTTTTCTTGAAATTCCCCACAGAATGCATACAGTTCTTTGCCCGATAAAAGGAGAGACGGTCAAAACTTGTTCGTGTGAAAATATTTCTGTACTCCTCTGTTCAACAATTCTCTTCTTTGGGGGCTAAACTAAAATGGTTACATGTTGGTCCGATTGCCACCATGGCGTTTCCAATCCGTCAGGTTTAGGTCAGGTTTGGCCTTCTCGACAGTGTTCTGTATCTCTCCCTCTTTTTGCTCGGCAGATGGGAAGATGAGAGAGAGAGAGAATGACGGGTGTGTCCACCTAGCCTCGAGGCCTACGAATTGGGAACACTGCGTTGACTGTTAAAATCTTGCAAAGAAAAAGTTTTTATTCCAAACAATCAATTTTGTTAAAATCGCTTACTATGATGTTGTTTCTAGAACGAAGAAAGGCTTGCGATTACAAAGCTTAAAATTTCTTTGCAGCATTCGATTCAAAGGTTTAAACAATGTTGTTATCCTATTTTTAAAATAATGATTCTTTTCGCTGATTTATGGGTGGTGATGAAAGCGTTTTATAGCTTCTACTGTTGACAAAGCAGCATTACGTTGCGTTGTCTTTTTTTTGCATGTGTATTTAAGTTTTTCCTTGTAAATAAGCTACCCACAATATTTTTGTTTTTGTTTTTTTGAATGATTGCCCTCCTCAGATGACATCATCTTATTCATCAGTGTCATAAACACATTTTTTCAGTTCCCCAGATATAATTTACATTCCCGAAAGAAAAAGTTTCGGGGAAACTTCAACGCGCCTATGAATACTTGATCCGAGCGGAGGAATCTCATTTCCCCCTGCGCCCAGCAGATATAACTTTCATTCGGTATGCGCTGCCCTCGGCGCTGCCTCCCCTTGCCCCCGACGACCCTGAGGACACGACATGTGTTATTCTATGAGGACAGGGTCACGGAGCAGAGACACGCGTTATCTGCGTTATCTTTCTGCCGTCGTGTTCTGCTGCGGCGTAACCGGGTGTAACCCGCGTACCCCAGTAAAAACAATGTCTCATTTATATATATATATATATATATATATTTTTTAGGAAAAAGAGAAAACTTTGAGAATCTCCCTGATTTGGAGGAAAACTCCTCAGACTTTGAGGACGTCCTCAAATGGGAATCTCCCACATTTATTTAGGGAAGAATACTACAAATCTGAGGAGTTTTCCTCAAAATCAGTGAGATTTTCAAAGTTTTCCCTTTTATCTCAAAAAAGAGACATTGTTTTCACCGTGCCCTCATGGCAATGTGCTACACTTAGAAAAGGGAAGGGAAGCCTTAAGGGCTGCACTCCATGTCGTCACGTTTGGAACTCAAGCAGCATCCATTGACCTCAACGTGCGTAGCGTTGCATATACGAAGATAAATGCTAGAAAAATTAAGATACACTCAATTAAAACTCTCACATGTGGCCTTATCGCACAACAAACCTGAACTCATATAGGACGACGCATTCGTTTGGTGCACCGATCCTAAAAACGCGCCACTCGAAACAAAGACTAGACAAGAGTTCAAAGTGGTTTAATGTCGTGCGGGTGTTCTCGCACTTGAACAATCAAAGGTTGTTGTCTGGAATGTTTTCATTGGAAAACTAAGTGTGTGAATGTCACACTCTAGTGAGATATGCGACTTTCCATTCACACGATTTTCTTTGAAAAAGTTTAGAAACCTGAGGGAAAAATCACTCGCTTTTAGGTTGAGTGTGCAACATTATTCACACACTTCCCGTGAGAGAAACCAGAAACCACTTTCCATTAAGGACGGCAACCCCGTTCGCAGTGCACGGTCTTGAGAGCCACTCGAGCCCGGACCGCAGTACGTTAATGAGGCCCTGGTGGAGAACTTTCCGGAATGCCCGACCGTCAGGCTCCACCGCCTCAAAGTGTACACTGAAGTTAACTAAAGAGAGAGTGCTCTGCCCCTGCACAGCCCCGGCCCGGAGGTTACAACCCTCGCCGCCCCTCCCTCGGGCACCTTGGGCGGGGCGGGGGCCGAGGGCACGACCTAAAGTGTCACCTAATCGCCGTTGATTTTCCCGAGGGATGAGAACATCGCAATCCACTCAATCTCGCCAAGGGGGGAGTGGTGGTGGTGGTGATTACGGTGTGGGGTCGGGGCTGGATGCAAATTCATTGGACCCGAGGGGGGAAACGGCCGTCACACACTCGCGAGCGAGGCGGGGCGGCCGTGAACGCTGTGCGTACGGACCAAGCTAAATAGCAACATGTCTATGTCAGCCCGGTTCTTCGTTACTGAGAATGCCGTGTCACTTTAGTTATTCTTTCCTTCTCTTTCATGTTTCATTGTTGATGAAACATTATTGACCAACCAACCATATTGGTACTACACTCTCAAATCCTTACTACGAAAATTTTTGTGTTACAATGCATTATGAGCAACCGTTATACAAAGCATTTTTTTTTGTAATACAAAGAAAAATCTTGGTAATAAAGAGAAAAGTATTTTTTTCCTGTATATAACGGTTGCTCAGAATACTTTGAATTATACCAAAAATTCGTTAAACTCCTTAATATTATTAACAAAAAAAAATAGGGGTAAGAGCAGTCCCCACCAAAATTAGTCGGAGGCAATGGGTAAGACTAGCCTGGTGTCCTCCAAACCCTGCTGCCGCCCCGCCCGGTCGCACGTGGCCACACGCCCGCCCCGCCCCACCCCGCCTCGCCCCCGCCCGCCCACGCGCCCTGGCCTCGCCCCCTATATCACTCTTGCCGCCGCCGCCATGGCGCTTCACGTCACCAGCTGTGGCCTACGCCACTCCCCTCGGTGGAGCCCTTCTGTGGCCTGCGGCCCTGCGGCCTGGCGGGCGGGCGTGGTGTGCGGCCCGGCCCGCCCCAGCCTGCCCTGCGCCCTTGCGGCCCCACGCCACGACGCCCCGCTCGGAGCGGAGGCGCAGGAGGGTTGTGGCAACACAGGGCAGAGCAAGGAAAATGAAAAAAGTTAAGCCCTTGGGCGCCTGTGTTCGCACGGCCGATGCCATCGGCGGTGTGCGGCTTTAGAACGACGGCGGGGGCGGGGCACGGTACGGGGGCGGGGCGGGGTGAGGTGGATCGCGCAGAGGGCGCCCCGCCCCGCCTCGCCCCGCCCTGCGCCCCGCCTCTCACGGCAGACACAATGTACCACCGTCCTCCTCGCTCCGGCACCTGCGCCTTATACCATCGGCTTACCCTACCTTCATACTTTCGAGTATCTGGCCGCAGCTGTCCCCTGCGCTCCTTTTCCATCTTGCGACCCTCTCCTACAGTGTTGCCAGATAAGTGGGTATAATAAGATCCCTCGAGTACACCTGTGTGAGGCAGACGCGCGGCACCGCCGCCTGCCTAACAGGTAAACCCTCAACACTCGAGACTTTTTGCCTTGAAGGCAGAAGGGAAATACCCCCCGTCCCCCATACAGGTGTAGTTTTTGCCTGCCTCTCGGGCCCCGCAGCTCCCCTCTCCGAGAGGGCTCTGCCCGAGGCTCTGCCCGAGGCTCTGCCCGAGGCTCTGCCCCTCCCTGCCCTGGCCGTGTTGCGGACGGGTTAGCTCGCGCGGCAGCAGCGGCTGCGCTGGCCCTGCTGGCCTGGCGCACTGCGAAACACATATCTCACATCTCGGCGTATTATTGCGCAATTTGCAGGACTTGGAATGACTCCGAGCCGCGCGGCGTTTCCCCCATCCCTTGCCGGTCCCTCTCTGCTTGCTCTGCTGCAGTCCCCTTTCCCACCCTCTAGCTCTCCCTCAAAAACACTTCCAGCACCTTATCCTCCCGCTTTGCGGCTCCGCCCCCGCACCTTTCTCCTCCTCATCCTCGCCCACCCCAACGACCCCCCGGCGGCGCTTCGAGCGCCTAACATGCAAATGTTCCGAGTGGCTCAGCTCCCCGGGCCCCGGGCCGCGTCGGGCCGGAACCACGCAGGTAATGTATGTGCCGAGTTTTCACCGCCCTTGTGCCCCTGCATAGCTGGGGCGAGGCGCTGCGGCGCTCTGCGGGCGGGAGGGGGAGAGAGAGAGAAGCAGAGCCAGGTGGACGTGGACGAGTAGAGGGATGAGAGGGAGGGGAGGTGGGGGGGAAGGGCACAGGTGCAAACGGCAGCCTCTCCTCGTCCCACCAGGCCACCCTCTGAGCTCACGATATACGCGTCTCACAAAAAGAACGGGAAGGATTCGTAAATGAAAGCGGAAAAGTACTGATACTGTTAGCACACCTTCGTCATTGTCAAACTGATTCTGTGCGCGGGCAAGAGAGGCGACATCGAAAACCAATATTTGCTTTGTATTTGCGGAAGTTTCCGCGGACAATTTTATTCATTCACTCTCTCTCTCCTGACTCACCCGCAGCGCGCAGCGTCTGGTGCGCGGGGCGGGGCCGCGGGGGCGGGACCCGATGGGGATGGGGATGAGTGAGTGCCGAGTCCGAGGACAGGACTGGAGAAAAAGTTGGAGAGGTCGTGTGAAGTATCAGAGAAATCCCGCTGACAACTCCATTCGCTCCGAAAGTTCTCACCTGCAGCAGGCAGGCCGAGCGGGACTTGAAGAAAAGAATTCCAGAGAAACATCGCCACCGAACTGGACCCCCGGCGGTGCTTTGCCCTTTCTCCCGATTTCCATAGAATCAGGGTTGGGGCGGGCGAAAAAAGAAAAGAAAACAAGAGAATGAGAAATGTTTCCCTTGGAATTCTTAAGGAAAACTTTTGCAATAGTCCCAAAGAGAAACGTGACGTGGATTGAGGGGTCTCCCGCTCTCCAGGAGGGTGCACATACAGTACAGAGAGTGTCGTAAGTATTCGCGAGTATTGAGGAGTACTTTATCCCTGGCAAAGGAATTTTTACTCCCCGGGGCCGTGGGGGAGTACATCATCCCCAGCCAGGGAACTTTTACTCTCCCTGGCCGTGGGGGAGTACATCATCCCCAGCCAGGAAATAGGAAATTTTTACTCCCCCTGGCCGCACTGTTAAATCCTTGCGAAGAAATGCTTCGCATTACGAAGAAAATCGTTCGTAAGCTGCGAAGCATTTGGCTGCTTTGTAATGTGAAGCATTTTCTTCGTAGTGTGCGAAGAAATTTCTTCGCAAGGTGGGGCTTGCAAAGAAAATACTTCGTACTGCGAAGCCTTATGAAGCAGCCTATTTCTTCGCAACGCTACGAAGGATTTTCTTCGTAAGAATTTTACAGTGCGGGGGCAAATACATTATCACCATATTACGAACAAACGAACAAACATTTATTTCAAAAAGAAAAAAGAAAGAAAGAAAATTAAATACCGGTACTTAAACCACTGCCCAGCTAGTGCTGTAACTAGTGACGATACCAATGTACCCCACGTGGCCGGGGACTGTTAGTAGGGAGAGGAGGGAGAGCAGGCATGCTGATGACGCCACCGGCCACCGGTACAGGTTCGTCGACGACTACGGCTCCTCGCAGCATGACCACTAGTGGGCAGACGCCTTTAGTAGTGTTCACCCGGAGAGCCGCGTGACCAACATTCGAATCCTGTCATAGAAAAGTAATTTTTTCTGAGGACAACTTGGAGTGGAATTCAACCCCCCTATTTTAAACGGTGCTCTGTCGTGGAATCGCCGACGGTCTTGTGGTTTAAGTACCACGAAAGCCGCGGGGTGTCATGACACTCGGCACTTGGGGCCTGGATTCAATTCCCAGGTAGGTTCTTCACTGGCAGCGAAAGAGAGTTGTCAGGAAGTTCCGTCCCAAGCCACGGGGGGTGGTCCCTCGTGGGGAAGTAATAAGGCCTATGAATCTTGGCTCCTTAATAAACAGCTTTTTCTTTCACCTGTGCGGGAGCGGGTCAGTACAGGTCTGACCAGCGGTACGCTCACTCTCCTCCAAAAACTTCTCCTTCTGCTCTTCTCCCCCTCTATCGTCCTGCCTTGCCTCTACCTCCCACTGACCGGTCATGCGGTCCGGTGGTGACCAGTCACAAAGGCCGCCTGCCTTAAGCGAGGACGTTAAGTAGGCGAGGCTCGCAGGTTGAGAGTTAGGTAAGGGCCTCAAAATTTTCAAAGAAAATAAAAATCTTATGAATTTGAGGTGGCGTACAACTGGTCGTACTCCGGCCTGGTCCTCTATACCCTCCAATTTACCTGTCATCTAAACTAGGTCGGACAAAATCCCAGGTCGGACAGCGCTTTTTCGGATTTCGGGGAGATCACCAGGTTGGACAGTCTAGCTGCACCGAAGTTTTTAGTCAGTAATTATTTTGTGTACAATTCGTACACAAACTAGACCGGAAGTAGTCGGGGTGCGCAGCGCGCGACGCGCGACACTTCTCCCCCTGTATAATATTATGCCACCACTGGCTGCTCGCTCTGACGGTTGCGCTCTGTTCGCTGCACTGCTCTCTGCAGGCTGCTCCCCGTATGGCAAGTACAAGCAGGCTGATACATTCGTATCATCTGATAAAAAGAGCTTTTGTTACAGTATATAGTTCCTCTGCCTTATTGCGGCGGGGTTGCCTCGCGATTTCGTTACACGACAAGAGACGTTTGCTGAGGGAGAGGTGAGGTGAGGTGTGGAGAGGAGAGGAGAGGAGAGGAGAGGAGAGGAGAGGAGAGGAGAGGAGAGGAGAGGAGAGGAGAGGAGAGGAGAGGAGAGGAGAGGAGAGGAGAGGAGGCCAATCAATCTCAGCCACAGACTGAGTGCCTCTGCCTACGATAGGCCGGGCGCCAGCCGAGCCCAGGTCGGCTTCATACCCACGCCGCGCCCCGCACTGCCAGAAATTTCCACGGTAATTAGTACGGTTTTTCCCCGTTAATTTTTTACCAGGTCCGGACCGTTTTTATTGGGTACGGTCCGTCGGTACTCCCTATGACCGTAAATTTCACATGAGCCTATGTTTCAACTTTTTTACGAAGTTTCAAGAGTCTGAAACTACGGAATTGGTCACGGAAAACACCGAATTTTTCAGATACGGTCGTCCCGTCACCAAACAAAACAGGTTTTACCGTAGTATCTGCGGAGCGTGGTGTGTACGGAATTTTTAACAGTGCGCTCCGCCCCGCTCACATCGTCTGCTAGAAGGACTCTCCTCGGCGGGCGCGGTGGCGGCGGGGCGCGGGGCGCCGAGGCCGGGGGGAGCGGGGCGTGTAGAGGGGCGTGGCGGGGCGTAGCTGGGCGTAGTTAAGCCCCTCAGCCACAAAGGGCTCGCGCCCGCCGGCCCCGCCCCGCCCCGCCCCGCCCCGCCGCCGCGGCACGCCAGCGAGCGAGGCAAAGCAGCACAACCGACCATGAACCAGGCCAGACTTGTTGCTCCGAATGTATGAATCGGCTCGGCTCGGCGGTCCAACAGTTCTCTCTCTGGCCACACTTCCCCCTCCCCTTCCCCTCTACTCCCCATTCATTTCTCGACAGAGTGAGCGTGTGTGGCAGGGCAGGGCCCCGGCCCCGCCGCGCCCTGCCGGGCCCGAGAGTAGCTAGAGGGTCTCAATTAAGGCACCGCCCCCGCGCGCCCGCGAGCACCAGGGTCCCCTTGACTATACTTTGTTGTGGAATTCCGCCCACCTTGCTCGAGTATTTCCTACGGTATGACCCAGCAGCACGTGCGAGCGGCTGGAGCAAGGGGTAGAGGCGGCACAACCCTCGCCCCCCGAGCCCACTCGTCCTTCGTCTCGGCGAGCCTTACTGACGCAATCTTCTCGTTTCGAGTGTAATTTTCTGTGATTTCAACAGAAATCCCGGGCACGCAGGCGTTTAAAATCAGTCCGAAA
Source organism: Frankliniella fusca (assembly GCA_029379305.1). NCBI lineage: Eukaryota > Metazoa > Arthropoda > Insecta > Thysanoptera > Thripidae > Frankliniella > Frankliniella fusca. The sequence continues at coordinate 575,651 of JAHWGI010000383.1, read as the reverse complement.
GAGTGAGAGAGAGAGAGCAAGATACCGCAAATAGCAAACACATCAGATAAAGTTATTGTCGAAAAAAAAAGAACAGAAATATAGCAGACAGCAAAGAGACCCAAGTGACGAAGCCCTCCTGCTGCCTTGTTGCTGAAAGTGTTGTCATTCCTCGCAAGAGTCCCTTGTCGGGACGTTCCCCTGTTCATTACATGTAACACTCTCCCGGGAGTGGGCAGGGCTGGGCAGGGCTGGGCAGGGCTGGGCAGGGCTGGGCAGGGCAGGAGCGCGCACCGCCGGGACGGCATTGCAGTCACTGGAGATGGGAGTGCTTGGGCCGGGCCGGGTCGGGCCGGGCCGGGCGTCCCCTGCCCCGTCATGTCCCGCCTCCGCACGGACGGCAGCCGTCTGATTCCGAAGACCGCTCTCGTCCCTCCGTCCTTGTAGCTCCTATGGCGGTGCCCCATGTTATTGGTGAGGGCAGGGCCAGGGCGGCCCCATGAGAGCAACAAGGACGGAAGCAAAGGAGAGCGACAGGCGGACGGAAGGGAGCGGTGCGTGCCTGGACGGAGCAGCGGGCCGGGCACCATTACGAGAGACAAGCCCTCCTCCGGACTGTCGGACAAGACAGACAGACAGACAGACCATCAGGGGGAAGGCATGCACCGCCAGCATCACGCTGTCCTGTCCTGCCCTGTCGTACGGTGACTTCTCCAGACGAAGACTAAGGACGTGCTCGTCGCGGCCGTCCTATCCTAACCCACCCCATCCGTGCGGTGAACAGTGCGGGGGCGGGCAGCGCGATAATGTGGTCTCACATCCCCTTTCCCAGCCCCTCCCCCCCCCCTCTCTCTCTCTCTCTCTGTCTCTCCTGCTCCGTATCCCTCCCGCCAGAGTGCAATTAGGGAGCGAGTCCGTTATTTACAGGGCCCCATCCGGCTGGGCCCGGTCCCGGTCCCGGTGCCGGGCGGGCAGGCTGCGCTGAAAGCGATTAGGTACACTGCGTCACAATCGGTTAGGCGGAGCGGCTGCTGTCACGCCCACCCGCAGGACCCGCAGGACGGAGCAAGGCAGGCCCGCAGCACACGCCTGCGATCCGGGTTGCCTATCGTGCGGTGCACAGGCGCCATCGGCTAGATTGGAAAATTTAGAAAATTTTCCAAAAAGAAAAAAAAACATTTAATAATCGGGAAAAAATCAGAAAAATTCACAAATTCTGTATATTAAAATTTAGAGTTGCTTCCCACTCGGACTGCGGTGTCGCCGGGGCGGCGGGCGGGCGGTGGCCGGGGACGGGATCCCCTCATTTCGAGAGGCAGGAAGCACGGCTCGTTGAGCTTCAGTCAGAGTTAAATCGGTCAGAAGGCTGCTGCGCTGCTGCGCAGCGCTATAACGCCTCGCGGTTTCTCTCTGCAACCACTTCCATCCCATCTAACCTTTTATAGTGACCGGCCGGCCGCATCGCAGAGAGCTAGCTCGGCGAGTGATGCATGACTATAGCGCGCGCGGTGCATGTCTGCTGGGTGTTAATCGCGTTCTCGAACAAGACAAAGGGATATTAGTCCTGCGTGGAAACACCACCACAGCTGTCGGAGGGTTTCAATTTAATAAATAGCCGTGGTATAAAGTAAAGCTGCGTCTGCCGTTTAATTTTGTTTTACTTGAGGAATTTTTCATGGCGTTCGCGCAAGACTTGCACGCTCCGGTGCCGCCGGACTCTGCTCGCTCATGGCTTTGTCGTTCTCCGCCGAATACATCAGCCGAGCCCAGCCCAGCACAGCACAGCCCGGGGCTGCGATATTGCCCGCCTCTCTTGCATCGTCATTCCGTCGCGTTCGATTCCCGACTCCACCCGCCAATCCCTCTTCTTTCCCTCTCTTTTCGCCTCGCATATCTCCAGCCTGCTCTATTTTCTCCCCCTTGTTTCTTCACCCTCTCCCGAACCTCTTTTCCCCTTTTCCTGCCGGGTCCATGGGAGCTGGTTTACGTCCTGTTCGACCTAAATCGAGAAATATAGCCCCGGGCAGCAGATGGCGAAGCGAGCGAAGCAGAAGGCGATGCTCACCCATTTATGCCGGAGCTGCTTGTGAATCCCCCATGGTCCAGTCCAGTCTGGTGCGTTGTGTGGCCAACAGCACGTAAAACAAGTATTTTCGGCATGAAAATATAGGCGAAAATAACAGAGCAAACCGAAAAGAGCATGTTAAAACGTGCCTTTAAAAAAAGGTTGTTAGTGACAAGATGGTGAGAAATTCTTTTAAGGAGAAAAAAAAAGGAAAAAAAGGAAGAGTTTTATCGCCTAAAAATGCAGGGAACATTATACAAGCCGAGCATCGTTTAAAACTTCCCGCAGAAAAGATAAATTAGTCTCCACTCAGTTATTTATTCAGCGAACTTTAATAAGATCCTTACGCACGTTTTCCCCTCAATTGAAATCTGTTGAAAAGAGAAAGTTTGTGCAACAAAAACGGCAGAGGGATAGGTCGATGCCATTCATGAAAAAGTTCGTTTCTCCTGTCGACGTATCGCCACGCCACAGGCCTGGGCCCCCGCCGAGCCGAGCGGACTACACCACTGTGACGTGGCGAGGCGTGTCCAGGCGAGACGGGCCACGCCACTGTCGTCTGTTTCAGCTTTCAGCTCAGTGAATGGGCTCCGGGGCCTAAGCACTCTGTTTAGGGCCCGGGTCCGGCGCGTTAGCAGAGAGGATTGGCGCGGATTATACCGTTACACTGACCAGCGGCCCGAGAGACGAAAGAAAAGAGATGTTAGGCGGAGAAGCCAGACACACAGATGTACAGAAGGGCGGACAAAGAGAAGAGACAGTCTGCCGCAACGGCGAGGAGGGTGTATATATACGGCTGTGGCTAACAGGCCCCGCCCGGCCCGGCCCCGGTCCCGCCCCCGCCGCGCCGGACACCAGGCTTTTCACTATTTCGACGTTTCCGCGGCGTGGTCGGCAGGAAAGGGAGTGGAAAGGGGGGGTTGGGGGACGGGGGACGCGGGGAAGATTTGGAGCGCGGGGGCGCATGTATCGGTTGTGCGAGTAGCATCTGCGCTGCGCTGCCGACTGGTGAAACATGACCCATGAATACATTAAAGGGTTCAGAAAGAGCCGCGGAGTAACAGCCTCACAGTACACGGTCACAGGGAGCACAGCAAATGCTGTGGGCGTCGTTTTTCGACGGGGGACACAAAACATCCACACAGACGCGCATAAGTTAGATGCGCGCGCAAAAAAGAAAGTGCGAGAGCAATAGAAGTAAGAGTCGAGCAGAGTTCTAAACATGTACGGGTGTTTTTCCATTCGAGTGACTTTTTTTCCCTATATATACGATCGCGCTCTTCTTTTCCCGCACCCTCCCCGCCTCGATCGCGCACCGCCCCCCACGCTGAAAATAATCACTCAGCGGGTGCCCTGCCCCGCCCGCCCGGCCAACTTCAAAAAGCTTAGCACAAAGGATGCTCCCACCCCGCCCCGCCCCGCCCCGCCCCCGGACCTCGCCCTCATCTGACCCGGCCTCACCTCGCCACCCCGGCGCGGCCGGGTGCGTCGCTGGGAGAGGCGGCGCTCTAGCACGGCTGACCGAGCAGGACAATTGCCCGCAGTGGTACTCCTTTCTTTCTGTCAGGGGCAAGAAGCTTTCTCCCGGCACGGAGTAGGTATGGCCGGCTGTTTCTTGTGTTTCCTTTCTCTTTCTCTTTCTCTTTCTCTCTCTCTCTCTCTCTCTCTCTCTCTCTCTCTCTCTCTCTCTCTCTCTCTCTCTCTCTCTCTCTCTCCTGCTTCTACAGACCAATTTACGAGGGGCAGGGAGCGACATTAAAATAATCCAGTACACGCCCTCAAACATTCAACTGATTGTAAAGTAATAAAGAAGACAGGGAGAGAGAGAGAGAGAGAGAGAGAGAGAGAGAGAGAGAGAGAGAGAGAGAGAGAGAGAGAGAGAGAGAGAGAGAGAGAGAGAGAAAGAGAGAGAGAGAGAGAGAGAGAAAGACAGGCTCGCGCAAACATTAAGTTTATGCACCGCACGTTGGAAAGAGGCAAAATTAGTTAAGGCATGATTTGTCACGGCATTGCCCCTCTAAATTGACTTTCTGTCTTACTCGCTTTTCGCTCGCCAACTTTTCTTTTGTGTACTTGCCTCCCTCTCTGTCTGTCTGTCTGTCTCTCTCTCTCTCTCTCTCTCTCTCTCTCTCTCTCTCTCTCTCTCTCTCTCTCTCTCTCTCTCTCTCTCTCTCTTCCCTAGTATTTCTCCCGCTCCCTCAAAGTCTCGCCTGCCCGTCTGTCTCACGTCCAGCGCGGCACGGTCTGTTGTTGGCCCAGCCCTTTCCAGTGCCGCAGCCATGCGGTGCCCGGCCCTGCCGTGCCAGTTCTGAATGACCCGCAGTGTGGCTTTCGCCTGGCTCGCCGCACTGGACCCTTTACATGACTGGAGGACATGTCCCTCACCCCCTTGCCTCTCTCCGTGCCTCCCCGACGGTACCGCAGCACCGCGTCTCTCAGCCGACCTGCCCCTTGCAGGCCACCCCCTGCCACCACCCCACATCCACCCCCCCTCTTTACCCTTCCCGCAGGCATACCCTCACCCCCCACTGCGGGCCCAGAGTTCCCGAGCACTTTCCGACTTCGGGTCATTCTGCTTGTCTCTAGCAATTATAGATAGGAATACCAGCGCCGCCCCACCCCTGACCCCGCAACGCCCCGCCCACCGTAGGCGCACTTTCAATAACAGAGGGGCCCACCAGTTTTGATAGCAATTGGTGAGAGATGGCGAAGGCCCGGGGGGCGGGAAGGGGGGGGGCAGGGGCGTGACCGGGAGGGGAAAGGCCAGGGAGCGATAACTGCTGGGCGACATTCCCCGCGACTCCCGACGATTTATACCTCTCGGGCCTCGAAATGGAACAATAAAAGCTTTTGCTGCGCGCGGTAAAGTAAAATATTATATAGAGAGGGGGTGGGGGGATGCCCTGGGACGCCTCCGCCCGGCGCTGCTGGTCGCTCGTTGCGTTGGGATGATGTTTCTGTCTCGGTCCCGGCACCGTCCAGCCCGGCCCGGCCCGGCCCGGCAGCGCGGGGTAAGGGTAGAACTGATGCGCCCCAGGGATATAGCGTGCGGCCCGCAGCGAGCTCGACCGCCACAATAATACGGGTTCTATAAAAGTTTCACGACACTCGTTTGGCGAGATTTGACGTGCGCCCTCACGCAACTAGAGTATAATATTTTTTTTCTAGATTTACGTATTGGTTGTTTTATCTCCTTAGTTTTTGCTAAGGGTTTTTAAGCACTCCCCCCCCCAAAAAATAAATAAATAAATAAATAAATAAATAAATAAAAAGGGTCAAGAGGGATCGGATAAGGAGGCGGTCGTCTAGACCCGACTAGTTGCACGGTTAAACACGAGACAAATTTCTCTCTCTCTCCCTCCCTCTCTCTCTCCCTGAAACACTTCGGCATTTATAGAACTTTCTGCCTCTGGCCCTCACCTTTTCTTGTCGCACGCTTGTCGGTTTTTGCGCGGTTCGGGCTCTACCACAGTAGCCTAGACATTCGCCTCCCACTCCTCTCCTTTCTCTTCCCCCGCGGATGCCAGCATTCGCGGAAGGAAGGAATTTTGTTTTTCTAGCGGACGGAACCGGGACAGTGAAGCTAATATCGGTCGAAAACGACCACCTAAAAACAGCGGAAGGACACTTGAAAAAACCATATCTAATTCCACAGACACAACGGTAAGATCCGTTTTCCCTGCACTGTTTAAACCTTGCGAACAATCGTTGCAAAGAAATTGGATGCTTCGCATTGTGAAGAAAAAGTTCGTATTACAAACAAAAAAATTCGCAACGCTTCGCAAGCTTACAAACGTTTTACGCCTTACAAACTAAATAGTTTGTAAGTTGCGAAGAAATTCTTCACAATTGCGAAGCAACCAAATACTTCGCAATTGCGAAGCAACTAAATACTTCGCAGCTTACAAACTAGTATTTTGTTTGTAATGCGAACTTTTTCTTCGCAAGGTTTTGACAGTGTGATAACTGTACAGCCGTATCTGTTTTCCGTGACGGATTCCGTGCTTACCTTTCTTCAAAATTCGAAAAAAAATTAAATATAGGAAGTACGGACATAGGTAGTACGGTCGTTCCCTACCCGCTAAAGGCGGTTTAGACGAGTCTACATCGGTTGTCCGACCTTTTTTTGTCCGACCTCGGGTTTTTGGCGGCCGCCACCGTCACACGTTTCTTTTTGTCCGACTTGTCCCACACTCCATATTGAAAGAAATTGTGACCGGTATTCGAACTATTCTTCATGTGGATTTGTTTTGACTTAATTTGTAAAACCTACTTTTTCTTTTTATCCACTATACTCGCGTCCCTTCGGGCAACTGTAAAGAGACAAAGCTTCTTAAAGAAAAAGGGGAAAAAAAATTGTGATCGGTATTCGAACCTCCGCCTACCCAGTCCTTTTCAGGGAACCGATGTGCATACCAATGTCGCCACGCGGCCGGGCTATTGCTGCTTGGAGAGCAGGTGTACTGATGACGCCACCGGTACAGGTTCGTCGGCGACTACGGCTCTTCGCAGCGTCACCCCAAGTGGGCAGGCGTCGTGTACCGTGGCGTCGTAGCCGTGCCGGCTGAGTGATGTTCCGGGGGCCGCAGAACCCGGGTTCAAATCTTGCTATAAAATATAAATTTTTCCGAGGACAGCAGCTTGGCGTGGAATTCAAACCCCCCATTTCAACGGAGCTCCCTCGTGGAATCGCCGACGGTCTAGTGGTCTTAGTACCACGAAAGCCGCGGGGTGTCATGAGACTCGGCACTTGGGGCCTGGGTTCAATTCCCAGGTAGGTTCTTCACTGGCAGCGAAAGCGAGTTGTCAGGAAGTTCCGTCCCATGCCACGGGGGGTGGTCCCTCGTGGGGAAGTAAGGCCTATGAATCTGGCTCCTTAGTAAACAGCTTTTCCATGACCTGTGCGGGAGCGGGTCAGTACAGGTCTAACCAACCGTACGCTTACTCTTCCGCAAAAACTTCTCTTTCTGCTCTTCTCCCCCTCTATCGTCCTGCCTTGCCTCTACCTCCCACTGACCGGTCATGCGGTCCGGTGGTGCCCAGTCGTTGGTCTGAAATGCTACCTACGGCTTCAAGGCGCTGTTTAAATAGGGTAGTACGGCGGGCCTGACAGGCCGCCAGCCTTAAGCGGGGACTCTCCCCGAAGCGGAGAGGACTTCTCGTGCCCGCGGGGTGGCGGTCGCCTGGAACACACCGGATCCCATCAGAACTCCGAAGTTAAGCAGGCGGGGCTCGCAGGTTGCGAGTTAGGTAGGGGCCCACCAATTTTTCAATTTTTTTAAATAGCTCTTTAAAAATAAAAAATTAAAATGAATTTGAGGTGTTATACAATTTTGTTTTGGTGCATGCTCCGACCACGAATCCTATCCCTTCTCCACTTTACCCGAGTAAACAAGGTCGGAAAAAATCCAGGCACTTTTTCAGATTTGGGGGAAAGTATAAGGTCGGACAATCGAGCTGCATCGCAGAGGATAGCAGGCGACTCTAACGGTTCGTTGGGGACGGAGAAAACGAGGTCGGACAGAAAAATAACTATGACACCCCGACTGACAGGTCGGACAAAATTAGGTCGGACAAAAAGAAACGTGTGACGGTGGCGGCCGCGAAAATCCCGAGGTCGGACAAAAAAAGGTCGGACAACCGATGTGCTTCGGGTTTAGACCTGGGTAAAAAATTAACTGTGACAAACGTAGAAATAACCATGGACATTTCTGGCAGTGAAGTGCACGCTGTTATGCTGCTTCTTGTTGGGCGTAGCATAGTTGAATACATCATTGGGTTTCACGACGGATGTCAGTCTATTCCCATCCGAGGAGCGCGGAGAGGCTCTCCTCCTAATGGACATGACAGGCAGCAGCAGCGCGCGCGGAGCGTCGGGGTAGCACTCTAAACCCCTAAACCAAGACGGCCCAGAAGCGCATAGCGCGCCACGCCGGGCTGCGAGTCCCTAAGTATAACGAACCCTCTTTCACTTTGCAAACGCCTGGCCCGCCGGATTAAGTGAGCGGTCTCGTAACGCGACGGTTGCGCGGGAGAAAAGAGGCTACGCTGAGGTCGGCGCTCGACTCGGTGTACGAAGGAAAGGGAACGGGATGCCTTAATCGCGGGGGTAAATGATATTCGAGCGTTGTTAAGAGTTGAACGGCCACTTCGGGTGGGAAGCTGAGAGGGCTCTGCTGCGCTGGGGGGGGAGGGGGGGGGGGCCTCCAACAGGTGACGCAGCGCGCAGTGTGGCGCCGCGACACCCAAGACCCTCAAGGCCGACCCGCGCCGCGTACCCCACCTCAACCAAAAGCAGAAGGTAAAAGTAGCAACAACGTCTGATTTTTTTTAAAGGAAAGAGGCCTAAATTTGAGGCACTCCGTGATTTTGAGGAAAACTACTCAGATTGAGATGTGAGGAAATTTCCTTAATTTTAAAGGGGACTCAGTCGAAATCTGAAGAATTTTTCTCCAAGTTATGGGGTGTCTCAAATTTTTCCCTTTTCCTTAAAAAAAAAAAAAGACTTTGTTTGTGCCGTGAGCCGAGCGGTCTCCAGCGAGCGCCCGCTGGCCGCGCCATAGGCAACACACTCTACGCGAGCGCCCGGCGAGCTGCATACCCTGGCGTCAGCAGGCGCTCTGCGACGCACCAAAAAAGCGCGTCTTTCAAACACATATATGCAGATACACTCGCAGAGAGCCATTCAGTTCGGGGGACCAAATTCGAAATCAACTAAATTTGAATTTATAAGAGTTCTCAAAATTTTTAGTTTTACAACAAAAGTTAAATAGCAAGAGTAGTAAAAATTATTCGGTTAGAGGAACTAAATCTTGTTTCCCACGACCCCGACCTGGTCGTATCAACTAAGTAACTAACTGATTCGGTCGGTGTGACCGTGAGAGTGACTGGGACTCACCGGATTCGTCTTTCTCTTCTCCGCCGTGTTGCAGCATGGGCACGCTGCTGCTGATGGTGCTGGGCTGGCCCCTGCTGGCCCTGGCGGCCGCGCTGCCGCACTCCGTGCAGGAGTCGGTGCCCCTGGACCGCCTGGGCGAGCGGGAGCCCACCTGCGACCAGCTGCGCGCCATGTGGCTCTTCTCCAAGCGGCAGTCCCGCGCCGCGCAGATCACCAACGAGATCCCCACGTACCGGGACCCGTTCGCCTACACGGTGTGGGAGTCGATGCAGGGCGGCCGCGGCGGCCAGGGACAAGCAGGTGAGCGCAACAGCGAACAAAGGCCGCACGGCTGCAAGGGAGGGGAAACAGCTGTCAATTTTGATGAACGAAAAATTTGTAAAGTTTGAAAGTTTTTGTAAATTTACGTGATTTTTTGTGAATTTTTACTTTGTTTTTTTTTTGAGATTTTTTGCCAGAAGTTTTGTGAATTTACCTGATTTCTGAACAGAAATTTGTAAATTTTGAGCGTTTTTGTAAATTTTCGTGAATTTTTGTGTCTTTTCACTGTTTTTTTGAGAATTTTTGCTAGAAGTTTTCAGGAATTTGCATGATTTCTTTTTCAAATTTTGCAAGAATTTTTTAATTGATTTGGGTTTAGTTTTGTGAATTTCTCCAATTTTTTTCCGAAATTTCTCTTCAGTTTTCTAAATTACGAGGAGAACAAAAATTGAAGAGTTGTTTCCCCCTCGGAGTAGTTCGATGGTGAGCGGGGGTAAGTGTCTCCTCACACACAACCCTCTCTCTACGGCTGTCCGCAGGCACGCCGGACTACGGCAACATCCGGTTCCGCAACGGCGCGCGGCCCGTGTACGGCCGCATGCAGAGCAGCCCGCCGCGCTGGAGGAACAGCCCCGCCGGCCGCATCCGCACCTTCGAGGACTCGAGCCGCCTGTACAGCGGCCAGCCCCACCGGACCGCGAGGATCTCCGGCGGGGGGCTGCCGCCGCAGCAGACGGGGAGCTTCCAGCACCTCAAGGTGAGCGCTGCCGAACCGCCCTGCAGGCTGATGCCGAACGGTAGTGTCCTCTCTCTTGCTCCCCATGCACGTGCCCCATCAGTGCGACAAGGACAGAGAGACGAGACCACTGTGCGGAATCACCCTACGCTCACCCGCTGCCGATCTGCTTGCAGGAAATGATCCGCCAGGAGCGGCTCCGAGAGGTGCAGGAGCAGCGGCTGGCTGAGGAGGCGGCGGCCGCGCGCCAGCTCAAGGACAACTCCAAGCCGCACTTTGGCCGCGTGCTCAACGGACCGGCCTCCTCCCTCGACCTCGTCCTGGCCTCGGCCAACAACAAGCGCAGCGCCGCCGCCGCCTCCTCCGCCGAGGTCGAGGCAGACCCCGAGGACGTACTGTCGCCCGACCAGGTAGAGGCCTCCGACGGAGAGGACCTGCCCGCCCCCGCCGCGGCGCCGCCCGCGCTCCCCGAGGGCAGCCGTTTCGTCATGTAAATGAGTCTGTCCAACAGGTGGAGGACAAGCCCTGGTGACGGTAGCGGGGCTCGCAGGGGACTCGAGGACTTCCACCGACGCGGCCCTGGCCGTGGCTCAGGCCCTGGCGGAGGCCTTCCGTCGTGAGCGTGGGCGTCGCCCCAGGCAGGTCAGCTAGCCAAACCCCCGCCTCCTACGCACCATCACCCCCGCGCACCAAGCCGCACCAGCTCCACCAACGCACCACCACCTTCCAGCACGGACCCCTGCACCCCGCGCGGGGCGCGCACAGGGGCGCCCCCGTGGCCCCCGGGCCCAGGGCCCCCGGCCCCCCGCGCGTCCTAGCGGCACGTTCGGCCCGCAACGAGCACCACAGCACTTTTGCACGCCCCTTCCCAGCACTTCTGACCGCCGCACCCCGCGCCCCGACGGGACCCCCAGCCGCGCCGCGCGCATCGTCCCCTCGGGGGGCCGCCCCCCGCAACCGCAGCCCGCCAGCGCTCGCCCACCGCCACGCCCCGCCACGCCCCGTGCCGCCCAGGGTGGCCGCGGCCTCGTCGGCATGCTTCCGGTACTGCGAAGCCCTCGAGGTCTTGGAGGCCGCAGGGGAGCGAGCCCCCTCCCTGCCCCCTCTAAGTTCCGCGCGGGGCCCGGGCTCTCTCGCGCCCCTCCGAGCGCCCCGCCACCGTTTTGTGTGAACATATCCACTGATATCATGTAACGACATATCTGGCCCACTCGCGCGCGTTTTTGCACACCGGTCACTCTCGAGAGGTAGAGCCCGTGCATTGACTTGAGCAGGTGTTTTTAAGTCCTTGTAATTTTGGTTAATGATAGGTAAACGGAATCGTGTAGTATTTTACCGCAGCGCAGATGTTTCTCAATTCGCTGAAGTATGTTGAGAACAGTTATTTTTTACCGAGCAAATGAGTGAAAACAAACTTCTTTTTGTAGAGTCGGAATGATCGGCTGAAAAACGAGATTATTTTGTCAAGGAGAGCCAACAAGCTATTATGGGTCAGCAATTAACTTTTATGGAAACGATTGTCTCAGTGCGTTCATTTTGCTTGTGTCAAAATGAGAAAAGTAACTTTGCTCATTTTAATGTTTACAGCGAGGATTTTTAAGCTCGCCTTAAGGAGTGCCACTGCACTTCACTGTGTTAACTTAACGCGCGATAGAAAAAAAAATTCTTTGGGTGAATGCTGTTTAGGATCCCAAAAATAAAAATATCGACCTTAAAACGACCTCAAACAAACACCTGAGATCGAAATGGACTCTGTTTTAACACCATAGAGTCGACAAGGAAATCTAGTGAACGCTTCATTCACTTCTTCGTCGGTGGCCTGTCACTGGGATTGATCACATCTCGCATGTTTTCTTTGCACATCGCACACAAACTTTTTGATCTGCACTACTTGCACTTTTCCAGTTTTTTAAAGCACCGCATGTCCTGAAAACCCGTTTCATTAATTTGTGTACTAAAATATCAGAAAAAATTTACAGCGGTCCACCGGCTTTCTGAAGGTAAATAAATATTTGCAGCGTCTTATTTAAGTTCGTCATTTTTTGAGGCTTCGCTGTCACGCCTCTCTTTGAAAGCGTTAAAAGCTTCCGCGCGAAGGCGATTTTAACTCTTTGTCAATTACGAACCCTCTGGACTTTGAGAAGACACTGACAATAACTAAAGTTTTATTGGACTGGTTTCCTTGTGATAGTGGGGATTAGTAGGATAAAGTATATAATCTTTGGGCTGATTGAAGAGACAATAAAATTAACAATTGTTTCATTCAAATTATCTCGATAACATGGCAAAATTATTATTGAGAAATGTCTTCTGACGCTCTACCATATTTCCCGTTAACCTCATGGAAAATTCTAAAAAACAGCGTAAGCTGATAAAGGTACGGTGTACATTGTAAGCATTTCATTAGAGGTCGGTAAAGCGTTGGAGCTAGAGCGATAGGAAACTACGTATAAATTGTAATATTATTATATTCAACTTGTATTTACATCTGAGATGCGAAACTTTTGTAGGTTCTTTGAGGGCGAGTCTTGCCTCACACTGTTTACTCCTAGCGAGCATCTTGCGCCATAGACGTATTCTCACCCTAAATGCTGCTGAAGGACGAGAGAGTGGGCATCGTGGCTCACAAGCGCTGAGCTGATAGGCGGATAAAGATTGCCAATAGGAAGACAGGCAAGGGTAATGGAAAGAAAAGGCATTAACATTATGCGATTGTAGCGGGGTCCGGGCATGATTTATTTTTAGTCGACTTCTCTGCCTTCTGCGTTCTCTTGGCGGTCGCTCAATGTAAGAAATGGTAAACAATAAAGTAAAATAATGTAGGGCCTGCGCTATAAACGCTTTCGATGTTTACGAAGACTTAATTAAACCTCACCCTTAGTATTTAAGCTTCAAAATCTCTATTTTTAATCAATGTTTGACTTTAGATGGTACCCCTTTTCTGTATTCGTTTTTTCGTGTGACTAGGGGATGTGGAAAGGCTACGACTAATTTGCGCAAACGTGGCAGGCCACGCTGGGGCTGCTTTGTTAAATAAGAAATTCGTAAATCTTGCATTGCAAAACGTCTCCCACTCCCAAAGATATTCAGATTTAAAAATTAAAAACAAAAAAGATTTTTTTTTCACGCTTTTTTCCTCTCTGGGTCGAAGCACGGAGCTTAAAATTCATATCAATGCTGATGTTCGCATATCAACCTGTAAACAGTAAGAATGTTGCGGCACTTCGCACATATCTTAAAGTATCATCCAGTAATTTCCTCCATATCAAAGTTATCTCAACATGAAACACATCATTTTTGAAGAATGCCGCATATAAATTATTTCTCTTTTGAAAAAGTAAAGGTTTTGTATGATTGCAGTAGTTTTAAAGGAGTTCTCTCACTGTCAACGTTGCTACGTTTCATATCAGAGAGCGATTGGGCTCCGGACGACTTGGTAGTATTGTTAGAAAGGAGCGCTACTTTTACATTTAAAACAATATACTTTTTTTGAAGTATACTTATATGCTTGGTTGATCGATTAATGACATGCGTTGCACCTGTTCCAATCAATAATCTGCAAGGAGAGATAGGTGCTTCACGCTCACTGGTTAAGACTATGCAATTACGAACTAGAAAGATGGTATCTGATTTGTTTTTAATCATTCTCAGAAGTTCCTCAATTCCTCCACAGTTCAGAGAGGGAGCGCACTACGTGAGGGGTCAAACCTGTGAACGTTATCAAAACCTATCAGAACATTTAATTTGAGAAACATTTGATGCTTCGCCATTGGACGAAACGCGACTTTTGATTTCATGGTCTCTAGAAATATTTCGTGATCTACCCTGTTCTTGCCACCATATCCTCGAAGTATAAATATCTGTAATTAATCTCGACAATCTGAGGGTTCGGCTTAGGATTAATGACTACCCTATGTCGTCCTCATCAAAAGAGTGAACATATAAAACGAATTGATGCTTCTAGTTGTTTTAGAGCGTTTAATTAAAAACAATTTTAAAGGAATAGACTACGCCCCTTGTTGATTTCTATGTGACAATAAATAGATTACCTACAATAAAGACTTTTCTGTTTATTTACTACCTTTCCCCACCGCGACTACGAAGCACGCTGATACGAACACCATAGGTACAAGCAGGGGCTTAGACAGAAAAGATGCAACGCCATAGACTTTTTCAGCATTAGCGAAGTGAAGAAAAAGGCGAAGAACAACAGACCGGACACAGTTGCTTTTCATAACCCAAACGTTCGTGAAAACTTAAATAAAACGTAAACAATATCAAAATGATTCGACCTACATTTTATTTACGTGTTTTGGGCACATTTGGGTGATAAAAAGTAACTGTTTCCGATCTGTAGTTCTTCACCTTGTTCTTCACTTCGCCAATGCTGAATTAGGGTCTACTTGGATTACATAAGCCAAATAAAATGTTAGAAGTGCAGTCGTGACAGATTCGACACCATGTTTCACTTACTGAAGAGATGGGCTACAGCATGAGAAAACAACGCCAACCTTAGCAACTCGGTCCAGCCACGTGTAGATATACTCCGCGTCTGTAGCTAGTCGGCAATACTTCGCGAGAAAGAGACTTCGAGAACGGTAGTGTGGCGCTTGAGTTCGCTTCATTGAAAGGAGAAGCCAGCTTGAAGCGTTCGTCCTGTCCAAATGCTCACCGAAACGGAAGAAGCACGAAGAAAAGTAATACATTTCTAATACTTAACTTATAAACGTTCTAAACACCAGGTCGGCAATTCTTTCCCAGCAAAACACATCATTTCTTCTTTAACTAACAATTTTGTCATATTTAATAAGTAACAAAAAATCAAAGGGGAAAAGTAATAAAGATGTGATGTCCTTCTAAGCATGAGAAAAAAAAACTTACCTCGTAAATTTATATGTTTTATGAAACAATTTGTTGTTAAAATTTACAAACCAGAATCTATCTATACTATTGGGTATATTAGAGCAAAAATTGCTCAAATTTTAGCGAGAGAAAATATTTTCCGAAATGTCGAGTAAACAACGAAAAGTACAGGACATCTTCAATCTTCATTCCAATATGTGAAGGAAAAAGGAAATCACTCGCATAACATGCTAGACCACTCATTTTGTTTCCTTGCTCATAAACTACCATGAGATTCCGGCAATATTCATCTTTGCGAGAAAATTGGTTGGACCGGTCTACCTTGCTCCACTATTTGCAGCAGCTGGCCAGACTACGCGCCAGTCTGTCTAGCAGGTCCCTCTCCCCCCCCCCTCCTCCTCCTCCTCTCCCTCACGCTGGCCCGATCAGCTGGTAGAGTGCTGAAGAGAGAGGGGGCAGGCTGGTGGGGACGGGACGAGCCTTACAGTTCACGCGAGCGAGGTGAGTCAGTCGTGGACGAGACGCCGGCACGGTCAGAGAGAAAGGCTCAGAGATAGAAAGAGAGAGCAAGGAGTGAAAGAGTGAGAGACAGCCGACCAGAGTCGGGAAAAGTGAGAGAACAAACTGTGCGTGTGTACGCGGCTGGCCCTCGTGAGTGTGTGTGTGTGTATGCGTCTGAGTGCGACCGGTGGAGCAAGCGTTTATCCGTGAAAGTGAGAGAGTGCGGGCGAGCTCCGCTGCCCTGCCCTTCGTAGTGACCAGCAGACACTCGCGAGAGAAGAGAATGCCGGCCGGAGACGTAGCCGTAGCCCATGGCTTCCTCCAGGACGGGGGCGGTGGTGGCGGCGTCGTCGGCAAGGTGTGCAGCAGCCCCGAGGCCAAGAGCGGCGGACTGATCCTTGTGGGGCCCGGCAAGCTCACGCAACACGTCCAGGTAAGAAATTTAGCCCTTCACTTCCCTAACTTACTAGTCTTAAGATGGTAGTCACTTTGTAGGAACAAGAATTTTTTTAATCAATCACTTGCTGGTGAGCGAATGCATATTTGTACGATTGTTGTGAGCCATTTCCATATCTTCAAGTCGTGTTAAGGTACAGCCAAAAAGGAAGAAAAGGGAAAGGGGAGAGGGCGGGGGAGTGGGGAAGGGGGGGTTGTGGGGTGGTCCCGATAATTCCTCCAATCTGATAGCGCCGCAGGCCTAGGGAGCCGCACTTTAAGCTAAGCTCGACAATTGCGGCATTCGCATACCTATAAAACTGCACGGAAATTCGTATACACAAAACGGTGACATTCGCACACTTATTGGATTACCAGAGTCAGTAGCTAGAAAACAAACAGTCTGTAGCCCTGTTGACGAAACATCCCTCCCCCTGACTCCGTGTCACTATCGCATCTGTCACCGAGTGCCCCGGCGGGCCCGGCGGCAGCTCGCTTTTGGTTGGGAGGAGGAGGTACTCGGGACTCGGGATGGCTCGAGAGATGACACCACCCGTACCGCCCGGGCCGCTGGGATGCAGTGTACCGGAACATAGTGTCGCCGTGCGCAGCGCCGTGCCTCTGTACCGGATGGGGGACTGGCGTGCCGGATCCTAGCGGGGCCCGGCCCAGCAGACCGATTCCGAAGAGCGCTCTCCTCACTCTGTCCCACTAGCACCCACGGGCGGGCGCTGTACTGGTGCGAGAGAGACAGAGCGAGGAGAGCGCTCTTCGAAATCAGTCCGCAGGCTGACGGGCGCAACGGGTACGAGCGCCGGCCCGGCCCGGGCCCGGTCCCGCCTGCCCAGCGCAATAAGCCTGAGTGCCAACCGCCGAGCGGCCTCGGCTCCGGCGCGGCTGCTGCTCTCCGCGAGATTCCGCACGGGGAAGAAATTTCAAAAGTGAAAAGAAAAAGTCTTGAAAAGTTGGTGTGGTGGTACTACTGGCAGGGGCATGTTAAGGCCCTGTAGACAAGGGGAAAGGGGGGGGGTGTTTTGGGGGAATTAACGCTCAAATTGCCGACTTTCCGGAGGTTCACTAGAGCCCGACAGACAGGGCGATAGCCCCCTCACCCCTTTAATACGCGCCTGACTGCTCGTAGGCAGGCATGCGCGGGGATTGTGGGGCTTAGCTTAAAGTGCGGCTACCTAGGCCTGCGGCGCTATCAGATTGCGATTCGAGGAATCATCGGGAGGTTTCTTTACTTAAAAAAAAATAATAAAAAAAATGGGGGTGGCTGTGACAGCCAGAAGGGTTGGTTTCCCATATCATTCCGCCACTCCACCATGCGGTGAAATGTGG
This sequence comes from Frankliniella fusca, assembly GCA_029379305.1. Classification (NCBI taxonomy): domain Eukaryota; kingdom Metazoa; phylum Arthropoda; class Insecta; order Thysanoptera; family Thripidae; genus Frankliniella; species Frankliniella fusca. The sequence goes on along the minus strand of JAHWGI010000383.1, from coordinate 558,572 downwards.
GTTAAGCTATTTCGATTTTCATTTTGAAATAGATTTAGAATGAGCTCAGCAATAATTTGTAGGGACAAAGTGGACCGGCGCAGCCGTCGTGTCGTGGTGACTGGCAGCGGGAGGCCCGCCCGAGGGGGAAACAACTCAGAAATTTTTGTACACCTCGAAATTCAGAAAAATTCGGACAAAAAAATCGGGAAATCAAGGAAAATTCAATAAAATCACTATAACTCAACTAAAAATTTACAAAATTTGTACACCATAAAATTCAGAGTTGTTTCTCCCTCTGGCCTGCCCCACCCACACCAGTGTCGCCCGAGTCCTGCGCGCCCATCGCACCCGGGCCGTCGTCAACTCGCTTTCACCACCGTCTAGTCGCCCCGCCCCGCCCCGACCTAAGACATGACCCGCCTCAACGCGGCCAGCTGACCGGACCAATAGCAACAGAGGGGGCCGGGCCGCTTCATGTTTCGCGCCCGACTCTGGTATAAAATTATTACTATTACCTACGCCAAAGCTACGCAGAGCCCGCGCGAAGCACGAGCGTAAATTATGGAATTAAGAAGAATACATAACCGAAAAAGGTAGCCCATGCCGTTGCGCCACACGTCATAACGTGTTTATCACGCGTATTTTCGTAAGCAAATCTATCATACACATGACGTAAGTCACAAGCGTCCCTTATCATTTTAATTTCGTGGAAGCAGCAGTGACAGGATACAAGTCCTTGCGCGCTATCCTGCCCCCCTCTCTCTCTCTCTCTCTCTCTCTCTCTCTCTCTCTCTCTCTCTCTCTCTCTCTCTCTCTCTCTCTCTCTCTCTCTCTCTCTCTCTCTCTCTCTCTCTCTCTGAACGCCACACTACGCCTTGCCACGATGTGCAACCCCCGCGAACTGTCGTCCGAGTATTTCTGGGAAACGCGCAAATGCAGACCTGACGCGCATTCAGGTCAGCGTGAAATAGCGCCATCGTGGCGGCCGCGGGACCCCCTTCCCCGGGGGAGGGGGGGGGAGGGCAGGCGGCGAGAGAGAGAGAGAGAGAGAGAGAGAAAGAGAGAGAAAGAGAGAGAGGGAGAGAGAGAGAGAGAGGAGGGGGGGGGAGGGAGGGAGGACTTGCGAGAGCAGTGTAGCGACGGCAACCGCTTCGCGAGCTTTCAGAAAGAAGACAGAAAAACCATTCCTAAACTTGCGTCCGCATGTGTTCCAAGCAGTTTCATCTTTTCCTCGCTGACCACACGTCTGATACAAACATTTGCGAAATGAATGTAGAGAGTGGGTCGACAAGGCTGACAAGTGCTCAATGACTTATCTGAAAACGTCCACAGCCGTGTTCAGACGCGACTGGTCGAACTGGCGTCTGGAGGAGGTGCGGCGGGGTCCGGGGCTGGCCCGCCGGCCGGCCCCCCTCGTGCTGCACCGCCGACCGCCTGCCTAATTGGTGCTCGTCAAGGTCCTCCTCGCGGTGCTGGAGGAAGGGGCCGTGGAGGAGGAGGACGAGGAGGGCGGGGTCGGCCGGCAGGGCGCGCTTTCTCACACAAGGCAAATGAAGACAGGTCGTGGGGCGTCGTCGCGTCGGCGAGTCGATTGGCCTCAACCTCCAGAGGCAGCAGCGGTGGCTCCACCCCACCCCACCCCACCCCACCCCACCCCACCCCGCCCCAGCGGCCACGCCAAAGTGCGCCCCCCGCCCATCTCCAGCGCCGCGCCCCACGGCCTGCTGCTTGCGCAAGGCCCTAGGTGCGCTGGGCCCCGCCGCGCCGCCACTCCACCCCACTGCAGGAGCCGAGCAGTAGCACTAGTAGATACTGGCGGGAGCGTGATTTGTTTTCCGCAATGCGTTTTGCAACAAGCGACGCGCGCGCTCAGGGGCCCGGGGGAAAAAAAAAGATCAGAACTCGCGGCGTTGTCTGTGGTCAATAACACGGTGTGTGGCAGGAGGGAGGGAAAAAAAGAGTCTAAAAGAACAAACAGTAAAGGTGTCGCTGTCGCAGTGATTTATCGCGTGCAAAGGGGAGGCGGTGAAGACGGAAAATAAACGCGTGCACGCGCTTTCATTCGTGAGACTCATATTACTGTCAGGATGCTGAAGGGTGAGACTTGTTCATACCTAACGACACGACCAGGAGTCTCAGTCCTCATGCATTCAGAGGGGAGAGAGGTACGCACGCAGGTGCCCGCGCTGTCGCCTAGGAGGCCCCGGTCCGACCCAGCCCCTCCAAGGACGGGCTCATTAACCGTAACGCCCATTTACGGACGTCGGCCTGCGGGGCGCCCACGGCAAACATTTACAAGGGAATCAATTTACGCGCTAAATTTCCTCAAATCCTCCGTGAAGGCCACCCGTAAAAGACGGTGGGGAGTGGAAAGGGAGAGGGGGTCTTGCGTCGTGTGTTCCGTAGGACTCGCACACTTCGCGTCCGTCGTCGTCGTCGGTGGCCTATTACAGCTCCTGAGAGCGAGGCGAGGAGAAAACAACTCTGAAATTTTTGTACACCTCGTAACTCAGTAAAATTTAGAAAAACTTGATAAATGTTTCGAAAAATTAACAATATTAAAATGACAGGGCGAGGGGGAGAGAGGGGGGGGGAGAGAGAGAGAGAGAGAGAGAGAGAGAGAGAGAGAGAGAGAGAGAGAGAGAGAGAGGGAGAGAGAGAGAGAGCGGGTCTCCGAGCCACGCCTCGGGGCAGATCCGTTCTGGTGGCAGCGCGCCGAAATGGCAGCGCGGCGGGTGGCGTGCGGCGGCGGCTGGATGCTAACGCTAGGCCGGGCCAGGCCGGCTGGGTAACGGTCTCCCGCAGGTCCGGCGGAGCGGCGCGGCGCGCGGGTGGCGCCAGCGGTACAGCCCGAGAGGTCCTTCACTCAAAAAAAAATCAGTGTGCACCCCAAGACAAAGACGGTCAAAAATTCAATTAAAAAAATTCAGTAAAAAATCAGAAAAACATTTAAGAAAAATCGAGAAAAAAATCGCAGAAAAACCGGTGTACGCTTGAATTTTAGGTAAAGAAACCCTCGGTACAGCCCGCCACACCACGCCCACGCCGGCGCGCAGCGAGTTACTGCCCCGCCCCGCCCCGCCTGGCCTGCTGCAGTATCCAGCTTCTCCAGAAGCACTCCGGGCCGGGACCGTGTCGTGTATGCCCTTCGCTCCGCCACGAACCACCCCGCCCTGTCCAGTCCCGGCCCCGGCCAGAGTCCAGGGTCCAACAAGGCGCGCGAGCCACAAGACACGTGACGTGCACTCGATCTCTGCTGCGGTGCTGCTGCTGCCACTGCAGGCGCGATAGCACCACTATGGGCAGCACTATAGGAGGCCCGCGCACTTTCATAATGCAGCCGTTTGCCACCGCGCTGGACCTGACGAAACGCAGAGCGGCTGCGCAGGCTGCGGCGCGGCGGCGCGGCATTGTGCGAGCTTCACGTCGCTGCGGAGCAGGATCCCATCCGCTCCCAGGATGGCTGCAATGAGGAACGGAGCGCGGGGCCGGGTGGGGCGGGGCGGAGAAGGGAAGGATTTGGGGAAAGACGAGGAAGAGGAAGAGAGGGAATGCAGGCAGACTGAAGTAAGGTGAAGGAAATTGTGACAGAGACACGGAGGAGAACACGGGCTGAGGAAGAGCTTGAGTGTGGCACACGGGCGCTGCCTGAGCTCTGAGCTCATGTCCAGTCCAGCCCGCGCCCGCGGTGCAACGCGCTGCGGGGCGGGGCGGGGTGGGCTGCGGGATCCGCGCGGCTAAAAGCGACGCGTTATTTATGGTCGGCATGGCCACACCGGACCGGGCCGGGCCGGGGCCGGGGCCGGGTCGGGCCGTCGCTGGGGCCGCGGGGGGTTGGGCTCCCGCAGAGTTGTGTGTGTCCTCGCGCGGCCTCGCGGCCCGCAGCGTGGGTACTGACTGACCGCCAATAGGCGCCCTGCCGCGTTCAGTCACTAATTTCGAAATTGAATGATATCGAGCAGCGGGAAACAGAATTTTGGAGAACACATTTTGTGAATAATTTTAGTGAATTTTTATAGAAGTTTTGTGAATTTTCACTTTAATTTTACCTGCATTTTTGTGAAGTTTCCTGAATATTTCCGGACCTTCTCCCCGACTTTTTGCGATTTTTTTTTGAAAATTTTTGATTATTTTTTTTTTTTTATTATTATAAGGTGTGCCACGATGATATACTTTTCGCCCCGAGACACGACCCGCGCGCAAGAAAGAATACAAGCGTGCGTGCGTGCGCAACCATAGGCAGTGGGTGAGGCTGTGGACGGACTCTGCCACATCATTGCAGTCGTCGGCAGTGTGAGGAGGTAGTGAGGTGAGGAGGTGAGGTGTTTCCAAACCGAGCCAGCGCCAGCGTTGGGCCGGGCCGGGCCCGCCCCGGGCCATAGCCATAGCGGGGCGTTGCCTCTCCTCTCTGTGCGACTGCTGCTGTGGCAGAATCCAGGTCACCGAGTCGGAGCAGAGAGGTGATGCTCCCGGCGCGGCCGCTCCTGTCTCTGTCCGAAACTCTCTCTCTCTCTCTCTCTCTCTCTCTCTCTCTCTCTCTCTCTCTCTCTCTCTCTCTCTCTCTCTCTCTCTCTCTCTCACTCTCTCTCTCTCTCTCACTCTCTCTCTCACTCTCTGCCGCCCCGCCCGCTGCAGGTGCAGCACACCGCACTGCTCGTCTGTGTTGCACCGACGCGCCCGCAGCCCGCAGCCCAGCATCAAAGCGCAGCCCCGCCCCGCTGCTCCGCTGCTCGGAGGAAAGTCCGTTCATTTTACGTAAGCAAGGCTGCGGTGCGCCTTGTGCAGCCGCGCTCCGCGCTGCTGTTACCGAGAGCAGGGAAGTCTATGGAGCTCTCCCGCTAGCGCGCCGGGAGGGATGGGGTTAAACACAGCACGGTGATTCCTCACAGTGATTTCGGATATGTCCTTGTCGCACCCATGGGGCACGGCCGTGAGGAGCAAGAGAGACGACACGACCAAAGTGCGGTTCGGACGGAATCACCCTGCAGGCGGGAGGGCACGGCACGGGGGAGGGCTGCTCGCAGGTCTGCAGGCCTGCTGTGTCGCGCGGAGGGGCGGGGCGGGGCGGGGCGGGCGGGCGTGTTCCCACGTTTGTTTTGCAGCATGTTTGCCTTCTCTCTGCTAGGCCTCTGTGTCTGCTCGTAAGTCACTCTCTCTCTCTCTCTCTACCCACCAGCACCACCAACACCAACACCACCCAACACCCCTCTCCCCCCCCCACTCCCAAAATACCTTCTTGCCTCTCCTCCATTATCTCCCTTTCCCTCTCTCTTTCTCTCCATGTCCCCTTTTCGCAATAAGTTTCATTTTCCAAAACGAAAATATTTGGGTTAAAAGTCTCACGCAGCAGCGGCGGCGAACGAGGCACACGATCTGACAAAGTGAGAGAGACGCTGGGCCCGGCGGGCGCTATTTCTGCCCGCTGTCTATTAACTAGGACAACGACAAGCCCTCTCTCTCCGCCTACCTCTTCCCACCTCGCCTTCTCCCCCCCCCCTCTCTCTTTCACTCTCTCTCTCTCTCTCTCTCTCTCTCTCTCTCTCTCTCTCTCTCCCTCCCTCCCCCTCCCTCCCTCCCTCCCCCACACACATTCGCATCCCCGTCGCACAGCCGGCCTCATCAACCCCGTTCAGTGCGTTGTCGGTGCGTGCAGCACAGTACGTCGCTGTTTCGACGCGGGTATTTTTAAACGGCCCCCGCTACCCTCTCGGACATGTCAGCGGGCATGAGAGCGGCCGGGGATCCCCCCTGCATCACCACAAGCCAGCCTCTCCCTCCAAAAAGCCTGCTGCCCCCGGCAACTTTTTATTACTTCGTTTCGTCTGCTTGTCACGCGCATCCGAAAGGGGATGACGGCTGCTCCGAGATGGGGGAGCGAGCTGGGGAAGGGAGGGAGGGGAGGGTGGTGCACTAAGAGGTCGAAACGAGAGAAAATTATTAAAAATGAAAAGAGTGCTGTGTTGTGTCTTTACTTGTCCTCGGTGAGGCGGCACCCGCAGTCGAGTTTGACATTTAAATAACCACGTTTTGCGTGGTGGAAACCAAGTGGAAACATCGTCCGCGACCGTCAGCATCAGCCGAGGGGGAAACAGCTCTGAATTTTAGAGTAAAAATTTTGTGAACTGTCGTGAATTTTTGTGAAATTTTACTGAATTTTCGCTTCAACTTTTTCAAAATTTTCGTGATTTTTTTTTTTGTAAATTTTCCTAAAATCTTATGATTTTTTTCTATTTTTTGCTGATTTTTTTTTGAATTTTTCTGAATGTTTGTAAATTACGAGGTGTACAAAAATTTCTGAGTTGTTTCCCCCCTCGGCATCAGCTGCTGGTCTATCATCACCTCGGCCGGGAATAACGCAGGCTGGGTGGACCAGGACCAGGCCGGTGCAGCGCCTGGTCCAGGGCGCCGGGCTGTTAAGTGCAGCAGCAGCAACAGGACCCAACATAAATGTTTCACGACGCCCGGCCCGGCCCGGCCCGGCCAGCCCAGGCCCAGCCCAGCGCCATGCCTGGCCGAAGTTGCGCTTTTGCGGAAGACTTTACGAACGATAATGGCGGATGCATGCTCCGCGCTGGGAGCGAGCGAGCGAGCGAGCGAGCGAGAGAGAGAGAGAGCGAGAGAGAGAGAGAGAGCGAGAGAGAGAGAGAGAGAGAGAGAGAGAGAGAGAGAGAGAGAGAGAGAGAGAGAGAGAGAGATGGGAAAGATAGAGAGGGAGGGAGGGATGTATTTTGGCGTGTTCGCGAACCGACCTAGTTTACGGTTCAGCGTTTAGCTCGTCACGATGGAGGCTTTAAAACAGCGCACTCGCTCTGTCCTGCATGACGCCCGCCGCGCGCGCTCGCCCCCGCCCACACAGCGCTTCGCGGAACCTTCCGCAAAAGAGTAAGCCAGCGAGCGCGGAGTGAGATGGAGAGAGAGAGAGAGAGAGAGAAGAGGAGGGCGGCGGTGAAATGGAATAGGAAGGGGGGAGAAAGGGGAGGTTGGGTCGGGGTAGTATTTGTTTGCGTTGCGGTACGACGAACTGGGATGCTGAGTTGTGGAAGTCCCGCCCCGCGCGTATTGCGCCGCTCACACTGCGCCCGAGGCGCGGCGCGCAGCACACAAGGAAGGGTTTTGGCGCAGGGCCAGAGCTTCGGACAATAGCCGAGTTGTTACAGGGGATCCCCGGCCCAGGCCCGGGGCGCCCATTAGACATATAACAGATTCGGGAGCGGGATAGCGAAGAAGGCGGGGTCTTATCGCGCGCACCAGTTACAGCGCGAACCGTGGGTGCGTACCGAGGTACTAACTCTATGGTGCGTACGCGCTCACATGGAGCTGTGCCCTCTCTCTCTCTCCAATGCAACGTCCCTTTTTCTCCGTCTTTTATCTCTCTATCTCTCTCGCTCGCTCTCCCGCAGGACAAAACGTGACGTAGGACAGCGTGACGCGGGTTATGAGTGAGTCACAGTCCAGCCTTTCCCCTCCCTTCCCCATCCCATGGATTCTCTCCTTCTCTCTCTCTCTCTCTCTCTCTCTCTCTCTCTCTTTCTCTCTCTATCTCTCTAAATCCTCTTCATCGGGTGAAAGTGTGACGTTTTTCTTCTCTATTACCCGTTCGAGGCGACACGTAGCGTGAATGAAATCGGTCGTTGCCCGGGCGCAGAGTGACTCAACGCGACAGAGCTTTATTCCGAGCACACCCATGGGCCACGGGGGGCGATAGTCGATACGGTTTCCATGACGCAACTAGACGAAAAATTTCATTTCACGCGTCAACTTTCATCGAGATTTTCAGTAGGGGAAAAAAAACACACAAAACAATTTCTTCCGGCGAGAGTAACCTTGCCATGTGTTGTCGACTTTTTAAAAAGAAGCCGGAAACAAACAGGGATCCGATACAACGACGACAGACTCAAGGAAAATAGCCTGCCTGCTCGCAAACGAAACCTGTTAAAGTCGCCCCAGGACATGAGAGGGGGGGGGGGGGAGATTCCCTTTTCTTCTTTTTGTCTTCCACCTCGCCGCCCGCCCGTTTCTTCGCTCTTACACTTCTCACTCGTTACTAGGGATTTAAAGCCTGGTAATATTACCGGTAAGATATGGTAATTTACCGTATTTTACGGTTATATTACGCGAAGGACGGTAATATTGGTAATATATGGTAACATTCAAAATACTTATGTTTTGCTAAATCTGGGCTTTGAAACTATGTTTTATGATCAATGCGCCTGAATTTGGGTGCACGGCGTACGCGCTTGCAGCCCTTGCCCCTCCCTAAGCCACGAAAGGCCAGGGAAACACCCTTACGCCCACATCTTGTGAGGGTGTGTGTGTGTGTGTGTCAAGGGAAGCTCTGTCGTATCGTTTTGCACGCAAGTCGTTGTCGTTTGTGTCAGTTAATTGAGTATGGCGCCAAAACACCGAAAGGGAATGTATACAGTGTCATATCCCAGCTAAAAAACTCTTTGAAAATGTTTTGCAAATTTTGAAGTAGATGGGGCTTTGCAGGTTGTAAAACATTTCTTTGCAATTGCTCAGCAATACTCTGTTCTTTCAGAGGAATATCTTAAAACCTGAATTTACAACTTTGTAGACCTGATAGCAAAGTAGATTCTTAGCAGTTTAAGAAGCATTCAAGTTCGTTTTAGGAATATAACAGTGTGTTTTAAACTTAGTTATACGATTCTAAGCAGTAAACTGACTCGTATCAGAAAACACGGGATACGTCGGACCGGTCAGCCCGGAATTTTCGTACCATTATTTCCCCATTTACAAGCTTTAATTTCTATTTTACATGAGTAAAGACCTATCATTTGGTGCTAAACTACTGACTCATCTCTTAAAATTGTTAAAATAGTCATAGAACTTTCACAAAATACCTCACACATTGAAAACAAGATATATTTGCTGTTTTTTGAATATTACCAAATATTACCTAAAATTACCGTAATTTACGGTAAGTTACGGTAAATTACCGAACAATTTTATATTACCGGTAATTTTAAATCCCTACTCGTTACTTCCCAACTTATCGAACGTTATAGCGACGTGAGCTGCGTGGAGCGGAGCAGGCTCGGGCCGGGCAGGGCAGAGCTCGCCATGAGTCAGACAAGGACTTTCCCATCGCATTCCTCGCGCGCCGCGCAGGTCGCGCGGGCAACGCCGCCGACCACCGTTGGCGCGAGAGAGACAGACTGCCTCGTGTGGCTGTGTGTGAGAGTGAGAGAGAGGGCGGTCGGTGGCGCGTCGCGCTCAGGCGGGCTCGCTCGCACCTGCTGGGAATAAGCGCACCCACGTAGTGAGACGCGTCCCTGCGGCTGCCCCGCACGGCGCGCCGCACCGCGCTCACGGAACTGCCGTCTGATTCTGAAGATCGCTCTCGTGTCTCCTTTCCTTGTCGCACTCATGGAGCCCTGCCATCCCCAAAGGGTCGTCAACTCCGCTTGACCGTGTACGGAGGAATATGGAATATTACAGGTACTCATGGTAATATCAACGAAATATTACCTGTAATATGGGTAATATCAAAGTAATGTTTGAGGTAATATTATCTCGTGTACGGAGGAATATCGGAGTTGACGACCCTTTGGCCATCCCAAACAAAAGGATTATTCGCCACAAGTGTGACGAGGACGCAGGAGAACGAGAGCGATCTTCTGAATCAGACGGCTGCATGCATGGGAAACTTACGGGAAGAGAGGGCACCGAGTGCGTACACTAAATTCCTTAAAACTTTTTTTTTTTACACGCACCTACAGAGTTCTGTAAATAACATGCTCTATTTACGCATAATTTTGAGTGCAGATGTGAACGAATTTGTCCATAGTCAGCTTATTTTGTTCATTGTTGGGCACAAAATTATGCAGAAATAGAGCACATGTTTACAGAAACCTGTGGCTGCTTATTTTAAAAGTTCATAAGAATTTTATTGTGTGCTACGACGTGGTTGGAGAGGGTCGCGGAGCGGACGGCATAGCAGAGGGCATTATGCAAGTGGCGCGTCCTCAAAAAAGATAAAAACACTCGTCATTTCATCGGAATAACGAAAGTGAATCGCCAGACTGCCAGAACCGCTCGCAATCGAGATAACAATTCAGACAGGGGTGGTGAGATAAAACGGAGGAGCCTCCTAGGAGCGCCGTGCGGGTAGGCAACGCAAACACGCTGCTGCTGAGCACAGTGTAGCTGCTGCGTACAGGCAAGGCGGTGGTCCGCAGTGCTTCAGGGACGGCAATGGCGGTGGTTCATTCCCCCTTGGGTACAACTATTGGCACCTTGCCACCCGTAAAGTGTACCCGCATATCAATACTTGCAAAAAAAAGTATATAGAAAACAATTTACCGAACAGTCCGTTCCCCGCCTACGGGAAACACCACCACCACCACCACCATAGTTCCAAACGAGTTTCTCCAGGATCCTCCCGGAACTAAAGTCAAAGTAGAAAAGGGTGCTTCTCACTTTTGCGACACTTGACATTTAGGACGACTGTTTTACTGTCGCCGCAGAGAAATTACGACTGCCAGTCATTCGAGTCGGCAGTGAAATACAGTGCCCGGCGCGGTCGGCCGTGCGCGCCGTGCGCCTGTGTATCACTCCTGCGCCTCCCCTCTGTGTGAGCGAGCGGCCCGTAGAGCTGGTCGCCGCGCGGATGATACGGGGAAAACGGTCAGCTTTGCGCAAGGTGAATTTACTGGACGGACGGACGGACGGACAGGACAGATCGGCCGACTTACTCCGAGGAGCGCTTTCCTCATCGCCCTGTCTCTCTCGCACTCGTAGGCCTCGCCGTGTAGGTGCGAGAGAGAGACAGAGCGAGAAGAGCGCTCTTCGGACAAGCGCCGTGCGGTGGGGTCCGCACGCTCGACACGAACCACGTCGCCGTGTCCGAGACGTGACTGGAGGTGCAGGCGGCGTGGCGGGGCGTGGCGGGGCGTGGCGGGGTGGAGAAGTATACAACCTGCGGGCCTGCGCGGCGGGGCGGGAGAGTACAGACGGAGCTCGGACAGCACGGCCGCTAGCGGCCACGGGGGCGTTTAGTTATGAGGCAACCAAGGTAATGGCGGGGAGGAGGGCGAGCTTTGCACACGGGTAACAGCAGCACGACGCCTCTCTGGCAGTAGTGGTACTTGCGCTCGCGGCCGGAGGGGCACGGGGGGGTGGGACACGATGGGATCGCGTGCTTGCCTTCGGACATCGCGGAGGTCAGAGCCGCGGCATGCAACCGCGCGCGGCGCATACACCGTGCGAGAGCCGCCGCGCCGCGAGGCTCTGGACAGTGACGGTGGTCTGGCTGGTCTGTCGGGCCAGCGCGTGTGTAGCCACTGAGTGTTCTGTCCTGACCTCACTGGCTATACAAGAGTGTGAATGTCACACAAGCGTCAGACTGGTTTTTCCGCATACGTACAAATTATTAAAAATAAATTATTAAAAAAAAATCACTAGAAAACAATGTCTTATTTTGTTGAGTGAAAAAGGGAAAACCTATACGAGGTACAGGAAAGCTCCTAAGTTTTTATCGGGATGTGTCCCCGAAAACGGAGGTAAAATCTTATATATATTTTTACGGGACTTCTGCTAAGTCTGAGGAGTTTTCTTAAAATTGAGTTCCTACTGTTACCACCGTGCTTGCGCAGCTGATCGACATTTGTATATCTGGATTTCCAGAGTGATCATTAGCACCTCTTCAAATGCACTCAAAGGTGCTTAAGCCACTTGTTTGTTCGAGCCTGAGCATTTTCCCCCTGTCTGTCCGCAGGTCAAGGTGTACCGCACCTCGCTGGAGCACTTCGCCGTCGTGTACCCTCAGAAGAAGGTGTGCCGGCCGCTGGGCTTCGTCAACCTGCGGCACACGGTGGTGGCTCGGCTGCCGTCCGCGGGCGAGAAGGTGCCCGTCAAGGGGCTGCGCGCGCAGGCGCACGCGTCGGGCGCGGGCCAGGGCCTGCCGCGCCAGCTGCAGCACCTGCACGGCCTCGTGGTGCGCAGCCGCCAGTGCGACTCGCCGCACACGCTCACCTTCCTCTGCGAGTCCCCCAAGGAGCTCGAGTCGTGGCTCAGCGCCTTCGACCCGGCCGGGACGACCACGCTGCGGGACACTCTGCGCGCGCAGCCCATCCTGGAGGAGAGCGACGAGATGCCGTAGCAGGAGTGGGCACATACCGACCGCCACGAGCTCGCGGCGCCGAGGCCCACCCTGGAGCGGAGCGACGGGCCCCCGCGGACACCCTGCGCGCCCACCCCGTCCTGGAGGACAGCGAACGAGGGTGTGCTCCGAGACCCCGGGGGACAGCCTGCGCGGGTAGCGCATCCTGGAGGACAGCGAACAAGGGTGTGCTCTGCCCCGCGGACGACACCCTGCGCGCCCACCCCATCCTGGAATACAGCGAACTAAGGTGTGCTCCGAGACCCCGGGGGACACCCGGCGCGCAGAGCGCATCCTGGAGGAGAGCGACGCCCCGCGGTCCAGCCCGGAGCAGAGCGATGAGGGAGGGTGCGCTCCGAGACCCCGGGGGAACATGGCCCTTGCTCCCCCTGGAGGCCTGGAGGGCGACGACCCTCCCTCCAGTCGAGCGATCTGTCACGTCGCAACTCTCCCTCCCCTCCCCGCCTGGCCCCGCCATCAGCCTCCAGAGAATTTTAAAATCAGAAGTTGTGGCGAGGCGAGGCGGATCGTACGGAGAGTGCAGCCGAAGCTCGCCGCGGCTGCGATGGAAAAGAGCATTTCCCAGCGTGTGAATGCAGATATATACCAAAGCTAAACATGTCTGATTTATTCGCTACAAATACGGTTCATGTTACTCATATTTTTTTCTTTCATTAATATGACATACGGAGGTTTTTCTAAACGTCGGATCCGACGTCAGTCAACCCTGTGTGAAAAGAAAATAAGAAAGAACATATTATTATAGTAGAAAATGAGAGGACCTAAATGGCGAGAATAAACCTCTCCAATAGCGAAAACGTAAGTTACAGAGTTTAGTTTTAGTAGTTAAGTTTCATATTCTCTCGAACAGAAGTGGTCACGACCACTCTGTGAACACGTTGGACTCGACGTGTTAGAAACTTGACAATAACGGTGTTCGTAGAAGGCACCATCTAACATTCTAACACTGTTTTCTTTTCTTTTCTTCAGCGTGCGTCTTTAAATTATGTTTCTATCATTAGAAATATTCCCTTAGCTGAACCCATTGTAAAGAACTTCACACAACTTCTCATGAAACTCTATATTTAGCTAGACTGTGATATCTCTGCATGTTGTACATGCGAACCAAAGTGATACGATGTTTTGATTAGGTTTGAGCAGTGTGCGCTGCTGCGCGCTGATAGATTTAAAAGTCTAATTCTATGTATTGTTTCTTTGTGTATGTACATAAGTGTATGTTTGTGAGTGTGGATGTGTGTGAGTGTTTCTTGCGACTGTGCGTGATCACTTTTCTTTACGTTATAAGAAACGATCTTGTATTTCTATAAAAATAAAAACTAGATCACCACAATAAGGATCATGTGATTACCTGAACCGTTTTAAGAGAGCAAGGATGTAATCAGAGGGGGGTGGGGGTGGGGGGTATGGAAAAAAGAAACCAAAGCAAAAGAAAAATACCCTCTTACGAAAAAACAAAAACAAAGCAAATACGTTTCTCCTCGGAAGCAAAGGCGGGGCTAAAACAGGCTAGCCTTACTCACACATACACACACACACACGCACACACACATACGCGCGCTCTACGGAGAGCCACCGAGAGAGTCCCCCCGCTGCGGCCTTCGCATTGAGGAGAAAGGATCGGCTCGGCCCAGTCCCTCACGTATACGGAGCCGGAGGGAAGACCAGGACCGGGACCGGGCCCTCCCGCACCAGGTGGCAGAGGCCCTGGGGACGAGGATGAGAGCGAGGATGGCCACGAGGAAACAGGTGTCCTCGAGAGAGACAACCATCACGAGAAGCTCCTTCCCTGGAGCGTCAACTTTATTCAAGAACTAAATAAAGTGAATGCATAATTACATGGTGAAAATGCAAATCGCACTGCACCGCACACCTATCGGCGTGCGCTTGCGAGCTCAAAGTCGACATTGTGTCGGGTCGAGTCGACTCGGGTGGGCAAGGTCACTCCACGGTGAGGTGGTCGGTGACGGTCACCACGACCCCCCCGCCGATTCGTCCCGACCGCCAAAGGCGCCGCCGCCAACGCGAGCACGGCCCGAAACACCGGCAATTAGTTCTTTCTCTTTCTCTCCACCAGATCAGTTACGGCACGGCACGGTGAAAACGATCGAAAAAGACGCAAGAAAAAAGGGTAAGGATACAGCGGCAGGATTTCCGATTGGATTTCGCTGTTTTCATTCCTTGCTCGCGAGGGCGGGGTGACTTTGCTCTTAATGGACCCTACTTCCTTGGCGCGCACGTTTTATCGGCGGGCGAATAATGAGCAGAGGTCTTGGCCGGAGCCGAGCCGAGCGCCAGCCGACTGATACAGAAGATCGCTCTCATCCCTCCGTCCCTGTTGCACCTTCAGCGGTGCCCTGTGCTGTCCATGGTAGTGCTCCATGAGTGCGACGAAGACAAGTGTATGAAAGCGATCTTCGGAATCGCTCGCCAGCGACTCGTCGCGCTCAGCTCAGCAGCCCCGTTACGATCACGTGAGAACGGCGGCGCATATACAGACCGCCAGTGCGGTGCATGGAGTAAAAAAGAGACACACCGCGACCGTACAGAGAGCATTCCGCTTCCTACTCACTGAGCGCTCAGCGCGGTGCCAGCTCTCTCTCTATTCCTCTCGCTCTCTCTCTCTCCCTCGCTCTCATGCTATCTCGTCGCGCTATGATTGATGCCAGAGTCGTCCGCAGGAAATCAATCCAATTACATCCCCTGGTCGTCACTGCATACCGCCCGCCCGGCGATATAGACCTGCCGCATGCCGCCTCTGGGCGCAGGGCGAGGAGTTCCGCTGCGTCTGTTTACCACAAACAATCCACGTGATTTGTTTCCACCTCCGGACCGCGTCCGAGGTGCTCGCGAATCCCTCCTCCTCCCCCGCCGCGGCGCCGCCCCAACCTCGCACCCGCCCGGCGGGCGGGGGCGGGGCGGGGCGGGGCGGGGCGGGGCGGGGCGGGGCGGGGCGGGGCGGGGCGGGGCGGGGCGGGGGCGGGGCGGGGCCAGGCATCAGGTCGCGATGTGCACAGGCGCACGGCGGGTAGAGAGTAGCGGGGATCACGGCGTTAATCGAGAGTTTTCGCACAGAAAACACCTATGTGTAGCATATTGCGACGCGCTATTTTGAACTAACATAAGCCCAAAACTGGGTCACTTCCGCGACAGGACGCTAGCGCGAAATCATTTTTTTCCCCTCAATTTATTTTTTTTATTTTATCATTTATTTATTTTAAATTTATCAGAAATAGGAGTATACAGCCATAAAAGCGC
Organism: Frankliniella fusca; assembly: GCA_029379305.1. Classification (NCBI taxonomy): domain Eukaryota; kingdom Metazoa; phylum Arthropoda; class Insecta; order Thysanoptera; family Thripidae; genus Frankliniella; species Frankliniella fusca. The sequence continues at coordinate 543,193 of JAHWGI010000383.1, read as the reverse complement.
CACTGGCCGTGCCGCCCGCCCCACCCTGCCCGTGTCTCGGGGCCTGAGCAACAGCAGCGGCGGCACAGCGACCCACGTCGCGACACGAACGGCTTACAGTACAGGCGGAAAGAAAAGGCTCTTCGCTTCGGCAATTGTTTGCCCTTTTGTTTTCGTTGTAGCGGGTGTTGTTGTTGACGACGCCCCCTTGGGCTGCGCCTACTCGAGAGAGGCTAGGCCAGGCAGGCTAGGCTCGGCAGCTAGAAGCCCGCCTGCGCGGCTGCGTGGCGTGGCTGCCGCCCCCGCCCCAGCGGCGCGGCGATGGAAAGGTTTCCCAAAACTGCGCGAAACGCGGCGCGCGGCCGTGGAGAGTGTCGATAAAAATAACGAGGACGCCGCGGCACAAAAGTGATTAGTATGGCAGACGGACGCGGCGCGCCCGGCCCGGCCTGTCTGCTGCTGGCCTTCCCGAGGGAGTGCCAGAAAATATGGGTCACCGCTCCGCCCGCCGCGCGAGCGGGCCTGAGCCACCACGGGGGTTTGACGGGCAGCCAGCAAACGGCAGCAAAAATTGCACAACAGGAGCTATGCCTGTGAACCAGATCGTCCTGCCGCTTCCGAGGGCCATCACAATGTCGAGCATCCTTCTCAATCCTATAACGTTAGGAGATGCGCCGAAAGGGAGGCAACTCTGAAATTTTTGAGCACGTCGCGCAGTCAGAAAAATTATCTCCACCCCCCCCATTAAAAAAAATATAATAAATCAGAAAAAAAGTCGGAAAAATTCAGAAAAATTCGGACAAATTCAGAGAAACTCAGAGAAATTCAGAAAAATTAACAATATCTGAAAAACCAAAATTCAGAGCTAACTCAAACAATTGTCCGAGGTGCGCACAACAGGAGGACGTCGCAGTTTTTCGCAGAGCGGCTCCCCGCCCCGGTCCGGTCCAGTCCGGTTCGGTCCGAATCAACACTCTACTCGGCAACACCCGCAACACCCGCGCCGCACCGGATGTACGCCTGGACGGACGGCGCGGTGCGGCGCGGTGCGGCGCGGGGGTGAGCCGGTTAGGGTATCAGTCAGCGAACGCGTGGACGAGACGGGGCGGGGCACGGTGGGGCGGGGCACGGCGGGGCGGGGCGGGGCGGGCCTGAGGTGACACCCGACCAGGGCCTGACCGGGGAAGCGCAGCAGCAGCAGCGCCGTCGCCGACGATATGCGGCCGTCGCGACGACGCGAAGCTTTCCACGCGGCCGCGCCGGTCGGTATCTCCCTTTCGCCCCCCCCCCCCCTCCCGAATCTCCTCTACCCGTCCCGCCCCGTCTCACTCTGTCAGCAGGCGCGCACGCTCAAGTCCTGTCACGGCTGCGTGTCACATATTAAGAGGAAGCTCCAGTCCCCCGCTCGGAGCCTCGCCGGGCGCTCTCCCGGGCGCGCGGCGCGCGATGCACGACAAAACATATCACGTGATTTCTCGAAAATGCGTCGACCGATTATTTTTAAACTTGGCGTATGGACAGAGGAAGGTCCACCCTCGGTGTCGGTCTGGTCAAAACCGCTCTTACATTGTCCAATTTCATCCTACCGCGAATCCGAGTTGGTCTAATGTAGCCCACAACAGATTTTGAACCAGGGAACATATAAAGAAAAACCGACGCTCAATTGTAGTTCCATACTTCCCAGATAACGTATTAAAATTTGAATCCTATATCTTGAACGGTTTTGTCTAAACGGCTTAAACAGTGAACATCTACACAGGCTTCGGAGAGCAATTGGCCTGGCGAGTGCCGGCGTGCCCAGATAACTTACGCAGACCCCCTAAGGGACCCCCGTCCTCCCCTCTCCCCCGTACCAGTCCGCCTGACTCTGCATACCGCCTCGGCTGTGCTGTCGCTGGACGACGCACGGCTCGTCTGAGCCCCCGAGCCGAGGTGGGTGGGTCCGATCGAGGCTGAAATTTGGCCTACGAACTTCATCCACGTACCGTTGGTCTTAGAAAATTGTGTACATTCTTCTGGTGCCCAAATTTTATGTGTGTGACAAATGCGTTGCCGTTCATCATCGATGGATGTTGGGCGGCCTCTGTCTCGGGCAAAAGCGATAAGAGGCCCCCGGCCGGTGCTCCTGTGTCCGGACGAGAAGGGGGGGGAGGGGGGGGGGGAGGCTTGAGGAGGACATGAAAGCTGACTAAGCCAAAACAATATGTGGCAAGCCAGAGCCACTCTAGTGTCTTTTCTGGTAGAACGGCATGTCTATGAGAAAATACATTGCAACCACTACTATTTTCGCAATTTATGTCGCAGAAAGAAATGTGAATGGATGTTCTACGACATATTTGACTGTGACGAGTAAAATAAAAATCATAATGAAAGCAATACTAAGACTGCGACTGCGATGAGGTGGCAGGGCAGGGCCCGGGGTCACGCGGCGGCCGGCGGCCGGGGAGGGAAGTCCTTACCAGGTCAAATGTGTCGTAGAACATCCATTCACATTTCTTTCTGCGACGTAAATTGCGAAAATAGTGGTGGTTGCAATGTATTTTCTCATAGACATGCCGTTCTACCAGAAAAGACACTAGAGTGGCTCTGGCTTACCACATATTGTTTTGGCTTAGTCAGCTTTCATGTCCTCCTCAAGGCTCCCCCCCCGCCCTCCTTCTCGTCCGGACACACGAGCACCGGCCGGGGGCCTCTTATCGCATTTGCCCGAGACAGAGGCCGCCCAACATCCATCGATGATGAACGGCAACGCATTTGTCACACACATAAAATTTGGGCACCAGAAGAATGTTCACAATTTTCTAAGACCAACGGTACGTGGATGAAGTTCGTAGGCCAAATTTCAGCCTCGATCGGACCCACCCACCTCGGCTCGGGGGCTCAGATGAGCCGTGCGTCGTCCAGCGACAGCACAGCCGAGGCGGTATGCAGAGTCAGGCGGACTGGTACGGGGGAGAGGGGAGGACGGGGGTCCCTTAGGGGGTCTGCGTAAGTTATCTGGGCACGCCGGCACTCGCCAGGCCAATTGCTCTCCGAAGCCTGTGTAGATGTTCACTGTTTAAGCCGTTTAGACAAAACCGTTCAAGATATAGAATTCAAATTTTAATACGTTATCTGGGAAGTATGGAACTACAATTGAGCGTCGGTTTTCCTTTATATGTCCCCTGGTTCAAAATCTGTTGTGGGCTACATTAGACCAACTCGGATTCGCGGTAGGATGAAATTGGACAATGTAAGAGCGGTTTTGACCAGACCGACACCGAGGGTGGACCTTCCTCTGTCCATACGCCAAGTTTAAAAATAATCGGTCGACGCATTTTCGAGAAATCACGCGATATGTTTTGTCGTGCATCGCGCGCCGCGCGCCCGGGAGAGCGCCCGGCGAGGCTCCGAGCGGGGGACTGGAGCTCCCTCTTAAGTCTCGGCCGCGCCGATTACGACGAAGCCAGCCGCGTGCGGGGAGGGATCAAGTGTGACAAGAAGACGGGATTTTGTCTGCATAGAGCGCACGATAAAAATCAGTTCAGCACTGATATGATCAGCTGCAGCACCTTGTGAGCAACGATTCACGCAAAAGAGCCATTTTCTCAAGAATTTTGATGCGTGCATATTATTTTCAATTTTTTTTTTAATTTGAACTGTAGTGAATTTTTTGAGTTTTGTGAATTTTCACTAGAATTTTACACAAATTTTTATGAATTTTTGCAGAACTTTTTCTAGATTTTTAAAACAAATTTGGGATTTTTTCTATTTTTGCTGATTTTTTTTCTGAATTTTCTGAATTACCAGGTGTACAGAAATTTCAGAGTTGTTTCCCCCTTGCGTAACTGTTATTTGAGGGTGTACTCTGAGAGTACGCCAAAAATGCGTATGCTACAGGAAAGCGATCGCATTATGGCGTACTGTGACACCACGCCCGGGCGTATCATGGGAGTACACCTTAGGCACCTTGACCTGTAGACCTAACTACTAAGTCTTTCAACAGATAAGGTGTTTAGCGTCTGAGCACCTTCCTGACTTTTCCCTGATTTACAGGTTTCCCCTGACTTGTAACAACCCTGCAGATCCAGCGACAAGCTACCCGGTGAAGGTATGCGGGAGATGCGCCTGAGGTGTACTCCCACGATACACCCGAGTGTGCAATCAATACGCCATAAGGCGCTCGCTTGCCTGAAGCATACGCCTTTGGCGTACTTTCAGAGTACCCCCTACAATAACAGTGTAGGGGCTGTATGACGCGCCACTGCAGAGTGCAGCCCTGCTCGGCCCGCGAGCCAAGCACGCCTCTCGCGGTGCACGCAGGCGGGGCGGGGCGCGGGGCGGGGCGCGGGGCGGGGCGCGGGGCGGGGCGAGCCCCGCGACAATCAGGTGAGCTGATAGTGCCCCCTGCCCGCTCCGCCCCGCCTCGCCCCGCCTCGCCCCGCCTCGCCCCGCACGGCGACGTGGCTGGTGGCAGTTAGCTCTGGATGGAGACGGCATATCCATACCCACGACAACCCGGGTGGAAGGATCTCGATTTAGACTGTAGTTTAAACTGCACTACCCAAACTGTAGCTGTGAACTGCTATCTAAAACTCTGAACTAAACAATGTTTTTCTGCAAACACTAACTCATATCCTTTTCTGTAGTTGAAACTATACAATGACGGCAATTTTACTGGTTTTACATTTATAATGTTGGCTGCAGTTTGTGAAAGTAGTTGGAACTATAGTTGCATGTACAATCGTAGAAAGGATATTTTACTGTTTAGAAAATCATACTAGCTAGAGTCCTTGACTACGCATAAACACGACTAAAAAGTTAAAAAATACTACGTCTTGGAGTATACTTTTGGCTTCAACTCGTATAAGCAGCTGCTTCTACACTTATATCGCAAAAGCACTCTTGTTATTTATAAGGAAAGATAGTAATTTATTTTGCAGTTAGTGAGTGTGAATATGTTTGCACTTAACTTATCAATCGACTCCATGTGACAACGCACATGTTGTGTGTTCTCTAGAATTCTTGTTGTTCAATGTGAGGCGATGTTGTAGAGTTTACTTTTGTGGGGCAATCTTTCCTTCTAGCCTCAGTTGCAACTACAATGACTTTGTACCTGATCCTGATCTGTGAGGTTTCACGTCCCGCAGGCACCCTACGTACGGGGATTTTACCCATCTCGAACTTGCCAAACAGCCGGTGTTTTTTCCATATTTCCACGTCACTGGGGCTGCCCCGGCCCGGCTACCCCTGTCCTCTGGTGGGGTCCTGCAGCAGTCAGGCTACTATCCAGGTACTTGACCGACATCCCCGGTTAAGAAATCACGAACAACCGAAGTTTAGATTTTTGGTGTATGAAACAAGGAGGCGGGGCCGAGAGAGGAACATGTTTAGTCAGAAAACAAACAAAGCTAAGAAATCCAACAGGAGCCACAGTTACATGGCAAACAAACTGGAGTTAAACTGTAGTTAGACCAGTAGGCCGGCTGGCTGAGACCCTTGGCATTACACCATGTTACTGCGATACTAAGCTAAGGTGTCTCAGTGGCTGAGTGGTCAGCATAACGGGCTACCAGCTCCGAGGTCCGGAGTTCAACTCCAGACATCAGCCGCTCAAACGTCATCATCAAAAGGTAAGTAAACATGCAACAATGAAGTAAAATGTGAAATAAAATACTGAGGCGGAAGGCGCTTGAGAAGAAAGAAAGAAAAAGAAGAGGAAGAATTTTTCATTTTTTAGAAAATTTGAACTCTACTTTATGAGCATATGACAATGGGGCTTATGCATAGTCCGAAAAAGAAACAATGTGCAACTGAACTAAGTTCGAACTACAAACTCAATCTAAAGACACACTGTATATGTAAACTATAGTTTAACTGCAAACGGTCCGAAATTGTTGCATTTTGACTATAGTCAAGTTGTAGTTTAACTTCAAAAATCTGCAAATAGTTTACACTTTTCTGCAGTTCAACTACTTTTCAACCGCACGTGATATTCAATAGTTTGACTATCATTACTTTGTAAAATTTAAGTGCATCTATGAGTAAGTATTATCTGTAACTGCAGTACATGTAAATGAAGGTCGAACTGCAACAAGAATTTCAGTCGGTTTATTGTTAGCTTTTACATTTCAAAGTGGAGATCCTTCCACCCGGGAAGGCAGGGGTCGCGGCTCAGCTTGGCTAGGCTAGGCTTGAAGACGATAGGCAAATCGGGGAAGCACGAGTCGAGTACTGTATCGTGGAACACGAAGATACGCTACAGTCGTTCGGGATGATACGCAAAACTATATTGTTTTTAGGTTAATGGGCTTCTGTTTTTAAAATACCACCATATATGCGGGCGTGGATCGTTCTCGCTGCTCTAATGTGACTTTATGGCTGCTTTGGGAGGACGCTCAAGGCCTCATGCCTGCCATGCGCGGGGAGGAGCGAGAGGCCCAAGGCCCAGCCGCGGCGCCCGCGGTATGCCAGTCCTGGTCTCTCCTCGCTCCTCAGTGTTTGTCGTCCAACCCATCATCGCTCACTTCCTGAAGAAAGTGGCGAGGTATGCCGAAGCGGAGTGACGCTGGGTGCGGGATGGCGCGGGTCGGCGCGGTCTTTTTGAAGTTCCCCCAGAAAAGAGCGAGGTCTGCCATCATGACGGTGCCTGGCCCGGCCGTCTTGCGCGAGCCGCGATCAAGGTTAACTGGCGACAGCGCGGGCACGAGGAGGAAGTGGGAGAGTAGGTAAACGCAGTCCCCCGGGCCCCGGGCCCCGGACTGGGCCGCGCGGGCGGCGCGGTGATAGGGGCAACACGACGGGCACCACCAACCACCACCGCGTCCGCGCCGTGCCAAGAAAACGAATGAGAGCAGGGCAGCGGTCCAGCGGCACACTGATTGAGAAGAGCGGTCCCCTCGCTCTGTCTCTCTCGCACTGATGGGTCGCGCCGTAGAGGTGCGAGTGATGGAGAGCGAGGAGAGCGCTCCTGTAACTCAGTCTGAAGGCGGCCATAGGCCAGGCGGGCCAGCAGCAAGTCCAGCGGAGACCCAGCCGAGCACGGGGCAGCACGGGGCAGCACGGGGCAGCACGGGGCAGGCCACGCGGGCCGAGCTAATCTCTGTAAGAAACGCAGGCGCACCGCAGCAGGGACTGGCCGGCCTCGCCGCGCCCCGCCCCGCCCCGCCACGCCCCGCCCAGCACCGTCCCCGGCGCGGTGCGGCGTCGTCGTCCATCGACCCCGATAGCTACCGCGCCGCAAACAAGAAACGCAGCCGCCAACGAGCACCCACCCGGTCCCGCGTGGCAGGGCGGGGCAGGCCAGGGCACAGGTGACTCAATCGGGACCTGGCCGTCTGAGTTGTTTTGTTGATGTATTCAAATCCGCCGGCCACGCCCGTGCCCGGCCCGACAGCATGTACGAATGCATTGTCTCCGCAGACGCGCAAAAATCGTCCGTCTGCTGAGAGGGGTCCGGGCCGCCGGCGGCGCGCGGGGCGGGCGGGAGGGGCGGCGCGACGCTAACGACCCTCTGATGAGACGCTAAGTAAGGACCAGCGTGCAGGCCGCCCCGCCCCACCGCACCCCGCCACGCCCCGCCACACCCGCACCAGGGCCGGTCTGGTAGGAACTAGTAGGATGGAGTTTGGCGAGAACATTCCCCGGCGGGCGGGCGGAGTCCCATCCCATCAATAACCTCGCTCTCTGCTGCTCCGCGCTCCGAGCGAGGCTTTTGGGTGGCCATATAGGCCGCCCGCGGCGCACGCCAGCACGGGGCCGGGCCGACGAGGAAGGACATAATGAAACTGGAGCGCGCGTCCATAAAACATGTGATTAAAAATTAGCGGAATTCTCAGATCTAGATCAAAAGTGTACGCGGAAGTTTCTCGACATTGCGGCGGCGTGGCGCACTGTGGCAGTTCGGTTGCCGCACGCACTGGGAGTGAGGGGGAAACAACTCTGACATTTTTGTACACCTCGTAATTCAGAAAAATTCAGAGAAAAAAACGCCCCAAAAAATTCAGAAAATTTCGAAAATTTCAGGAAAATTTAGAGACGTCTAGGAAAATTTACAAATTTACAACAATTACAGTAAAATTTTAGAAAAAAATTCAGAAAAATTTAATGAACTGAATATTGACAAAAATTCACAAAACAAATCACAAAATTTGTCCACCAAAATTCAGAGATGTTTTACCCTCGACTGGGAGCTCCCATGGAGTCTCGTCCGGCTGGCCACACTACTTGTTTGTCCCGGCCGGGCCTGAAGCGTCGCCCTTGCCCTTGCACGCGCGCGATCCGTGCCCGTGGCTCCGCCGCGCCCCGCCTCCAACCGCCTAGAGACTCATTTGCAAGGCGGTGCGAGTGGGGAGCGGGGCAGGGTGCGACCGGGCGCGGCGGGGGCGGGGCGGGGCGGGGCGGGCGACGTAGTGCCCCTTCCAAATAAACATCCGTTAAGCCGTCGCCACGTCCTGCGCGCAGGGCGATCGTTTCACGGACGGACTGCTTCTGCTCTTTTTTACCGAGTCTATTTACTATTTCCTTTCCTCGTCTGTCGCGTGGAAAGACTCGAATCAGTATTACGTAGAAGTAGAAGCATCCAAAGCGGAGGAGTAAAAGGGCTGACCTTCCCCCTCTGTCAGCCCGTGGACGACTAGAGGAGGTAGGCAACCATCGCGTAAACAGGACTCGAGGACGAAAGCGCGAAAATCCGAGGGGGCCTACTCTTGAAATCATGTGTACACAATCGCTGATATCTTCGAAATCATTATGTCAAAAAAAGTGGATCTATTGCCGAAAAAATATTGATTTGAGTGCGTATATTGGGCTCATAAAGCTCAAAATACGCTTGTATTTACTTTACGAATTACTTCTTTCAATTATAACAGGTGTAGTCATGTGAAATCATGTGTACAAATTTTGGGTGAGTTGAGGCCCCCTCGCGAAAATCCTCAAGCGCCGTCCAAGACACGCTTCGCGCGAAGAACTGCGAGAGCGTAGGAGGCTGCACCGCATGGCACTTACGTGGGCGGGTTGCCTACACGCCCCTGTCGTCTGATTCAGCAGATCGCAGCTCTCGTACCTCCGTCCTTGTCGCACCTTATGATGGCGGTGGCCACGAGTGGCACTAGGAGGACGGAGGGTGCGAGAGCGAACAGACTGTTGCCGCCCGAGAGACAAGTAAGGTGCTGCAGGCGAGCGGAGCTCGGGCGCAAAGCGTTTACGTCGCAACTACAGCACGGGCGTTCACACCACTGCCTCGTAATTTCTAATGAGAGTCTATTTACATAGACCCGGGGCGGGGTGGGGCGGGGCCGGGGCCAAGGAGTCCAGAGCGACAATACCTTGTCGTATCGAATGAAAACAAAACGATACGCGGCGTAGCAGAGCCACACGCACCTGCTGCGTCCATTACAAACGGTCTACCAGCCTACCACGTCGCCGTCCTGGCGTGGCGGTGAGTCAAGGGGTGGCGTGGCGTGGCGGGGCACGGCGTCGTGCGTTGCGGGCGGGAGGGACACGAACGCACCGCCGCGGAGGGGGCAGCGGGGCGGACACCGCGCGGTCACCGCCGCAGGCCAGGCGAGGCGTCACTTACACGCACCACTCGAGTCTATTCTCGGCGACGAGGATCAAGGGTTTTTTTTGTCGCGCATGTGAAAAGCCGCGGCGCAACAAAATGCGACGCAATCAGATCGAGCGGTACGGGCACGGGTACGGTCAGCGCGCCGCGCCGTTGAATATCTGCTTGTGAGTGCCGCGGGCGCGGCGGGGGCGGGGAGGTGAAGGGAGTGATCGCGTTCCTCTCATGAGGAGCGCAAACAGGGCCCGAGCCCGAATGTCCCGAGAAAAAATTCCTCTGCACTCACAAACACAATCTGAGATGAAAATGGCACAACTTCACACCTCTCCATTTAAGGGGACATCACACCAAATTATTAAAGAACAAGTCACCACAAATTTCATTTTGTGTTTAATTTGGCTCTTGTTTCTTAAAGGGAAAACTTTGTTCTTCCTTCTTGGTGGGGGTTTTGATTCATGACCACTGAACGACTACGATTTGGAATGAAGGAAATAACCAGGAGCGTTGCGCAATACAGAGGGTCACGTAATAAAAATCAGAAAGCCACGCGACGTTTACTTTAGGTTACCACCACTTGGGCCTCCCCTGCGACGCGTCTTCCCTCCCCAGCCCCAGCGACTACGACAACTACTACTACTACTACTACTAGACAACAACAAATAAATCATCCCATTACTGTACTTTTCCGTGTTGACCGAGGTCCTGGTGGTGATGTGTTGACCCGATCCGCGGCCAAGCTTGCCCATGACTATACCCCTTGCCATAAAAAGCCGGTGACGACGAGCTCGCGCTCCGCCCGCGGCACTCAAGTGTCCATCGTGCCGATACTCCCACGCCGCGTGGCCTGACTGCCTGACCACTAGAGAGACTAGAGGCACAGGGTATGGCCATGGCCAGCACGCCAATGATCTTCTGACTGACGTTCTTTCTATCGACCGCGCCGTCTAACTTGTGTACGTTATTAGACAAACCTTCCTGACGCTGTTGTTGCTATTTTAGCCGCCGCCTATCCACTTCCCATCGATTAGAGTGACCGAATATTCGGGTGAAAGAAAACGCAGCTCCTTCGCCCGGAAAGTATAGTCGACGACGCCGACGGGGCGCCCGCGATTCACAGCACCAGAACACATCAGCGAAATGGCGAGGAAGTCCACGAAAAGAGTGAAGCCGACGTGGCTGCCGAGTGCTTGGACCCCGGACACGGCACTTAAAAACACAGCCCTGCCCTACTCTTCGACAGCCGTATGGACTATCGACAAAACGCCAAAAGGTAACCGGAGGGGGCCAGCAGATGGGAACGGTGCAGACTTTCCCTCCTCTACCTTCAAGCTATTTTTCCGAAACGATGGGGAATTTAATTTTTAATATAGATTTCACAATTCATACCAGCGGAGGCGGAGTGCGAGAATGAAAATTCAAGAATAATCAAATTGAGTTCTAACCCGATTAACAGATAGGGACACGGAGGAACAACCACCTATTCCGACATTTGATGAAGACAAAACTTACTACTGGCAGCGTCAATAGATGCGGCGATAAGACGTTCTCATTTTCGACCCACAATCTCGTTCAAATACTGCAAAGAAGGAATGGAAGCAAACTTAACTATACACAGCCGCAAGAGCAAAATGAGAAAACCGAACGTAAACCAGCTTTCGTGAGACTTCACAAAGGTCTCGGCGGATTGGGTCACCTACCTTTTCAAACGACTCGAAAAAGTCAACAAGAAAGACGGACACATCGGACATGCTGAGTGTACGGCCACCTTTAAAAGATGATTTGATTTGGTGCGGTGGGGAACGAATTGCACAAATTTCAATATGTTCAAGCACAAAGAACAAGCCAAGCGCAGCGATTTCCGAACCAGAGCTAAACTGTCAACCGCCGTTGAACCTAAAAAGACAGTTGAGTGTTGAGTGTCAGGGTCTGTCTGCAAGTGCTACCAACCGAACCGAAAGGGTTGGTCGGTTGGTCACGAGCTCTTTTCGAAGAATTTCTGACAATTAAATGTTGAAATAAGTGAAACAAAAACTGTTAAGATGTAAGGGAAATTTTAAAAATTTAAGTACCACTTACGAATATTAATAATAAGCTTACTGTAACACACGGCACATAAGCCTCTCGCATTCAACATTCACTTAGATCTAGCTTAGATCTTCAACTACCTCGTCCAAGACTCCGTCCCAATTCTCTTTTTCGTAGGTCGGTCTGGGTCGGTCGGTCGGTGCGAGAGAGATAGTAGCCATATGAATCGTATACATCTGTCTCTCTCGCACCGACCGACCGACCTGGACCGACCGACGAAAAAGGAGAATTGGGACGCACCCCAAGATACTACCGCCCTTCTGCTACGGCCCTTAACCCTTCTGCCAAGCACTGCCAAGATTAATTCCTATTATTCTTTTGTTTCATTAAATTTTGGTTTGATTAATTTGATTCTTTTTTACTTCCATTTTATTAAATTCCCATTCTCACAAATGAGTAATGTCTTCCAAATTGAAAAAATTCTTAAATCATTTTTTTTTCTGAGTTTAATGTTAAATGAAATTTTAGAATTAGAGACAGGATGAATTTAAAATTAAAACCTATAAAAGATCGAGTCGATATTGTACCTGTCATGACTTCTAGGTTGAGTTTTCGCAGTTTATTAAACCACGTTCAACGAGCCTAGTAAGCTTTCTGCTCTTTTGCCAAACCAAGCCGCCATGATCACTCAATCACGGCGAAATCCGTGATGAAAGGGATGCGAGACGAAATATGCGGTTAACTATAGGGTACACCGGGGCTCGGCCAGCCTGGAAGGAGAAGAGCAAAAATCTTCGAGCACGACACAACCCTCCCAGCCACGCTCCCCCCCCCCTCCCCCCGTGCCCGAAGATTTTTGTTCTTCTACTTCCGGGGTGGCCAAGCCCCGGAGTAACCTATTTAAAATGCTCTAAACTCCTGTGAACGCGTCACATTGCAGCAGATGGCGAGCCGGTGCTGGACTGGGGCGTGCAGGGCTTCCAGCCCGCCATGCTGCGGCAGAACGCCATCGCGCCCGTCATATGGACCCTAGCCGCCATCGGGGTCATGCCCATGGTGGTGCACCAGGGCGCGGGGGCGCGGCGCGGCTGGCGCCGCCTGCTGCCGCGCACCACGCTCCCGCTGTGCGTGCTCATCTTCGCCCTGTTCTCCGCCTCGGGGGTGCAGCTGGTCTTGGACCACGTGCCCTTGGTCATGGCCCAGGACGCCGACATGGACAGGCGGATGATGTCCACGGAGCTGATCGCGCACATGCTGCCGCTGCTGGGCGTGCCCTGCGGCTGGCTGCACTCGCGCAGCATCTGCCGCATGTCGATCGACTACCTCAAGACGAAGGTCGGTGGACGCGGACGCGCAGCAGGGTGCAGCAGTGACCGCGAGGGGAAAACAACTCTCAATTTTTTTTTTTTTTTTTTGAACACCTCGTAATTCATATTAAAAAATTGGAAAAAATAATTAAAATTGAGGAAAAATTCAGTAAAATTTAGAAAAAAATCAGTAAAATTAATGAAAAATTCCAGCAACAATTTTCAAAAATTTCTCCGAAATTCCAGGAAAATTCACAAATTTTTACAAAATTCTGGGCACCAAATTTCAGAGTTAATTTCCCCTTCGACGCAGCACCCGTGTGCGAAGGCGAGTGTCACACGTCACACACACTTCCAGCGTGACACTGAGGTAATGTTTCCGCCCTGTTCTGCTCCGTCCCGGCGTGCCGCAGCGGATGATCTACGCCGTGACGCAGTCGAGCGGGCGGCGGGACGCGCGGCTGCGGCGCCTGTACACGGCGACGACGGCGGCGCTGGTGGCGCTGAGCGTGGCCATGCCCGCCACCGCCTACGTCATGGTGGACCGGCTGAACCTCAAGCCCGCGCACCAGCCCTGCCTGCAGTACGGCCTGCTGGTGCAGACGCTCGTCGTGTGGAACGTGGTGATCCAGCTGCTGCAGCTGGGCCGGCTGGCGAGCTGCCTGCGCCGCCACTTCGCGCGGGTCGCGCCCGCGGCCTCCGCCGCCACGGTGCGCACCTCCCGCGAGCTGTGGATGCGGCTTCGCGAGCACTACGGCTACGACGACGACTCGTGCCACGTCGCCTACGTCCTCAACATGCTGTACCTGCTGTGCCAGTGCACCTTCGTGTCGTTCGAGGCCTTCTCCTTCTACGCGACCGGCGACTTCTGGGCCTGCCTCGGCCACGGCACCTTCTCCCTCATGTACTTAGTGGAGATCTACGCGGTGTGCGAGTGCGCGCACCGGGCGGTGTACATGGTGAGTGGAGTGATACCGGTTCACCGAAACTAATCCGTTTCTGATGTATTTATTTCCATGAATATATTTCTTTTCTTAGATGAAGGAACCGTTTGTCGCTATCTTGGACAGGATGTCCCTTGGTCGGCTCGACCAGGAAACATACCATGAGGTAAGGGTTTGCCGTCCGCGGGATAGTGTTTCCAATCGGTCGGATTCTGGCTGTACCCGACTGTCTCCAGTCTCTCTCTCACTCTCATGCGTGTCAAGTGAGAAGGAGAGAGACGGAAGACAGTCGGGTACAGCCAGAATCCGACCGATTGGAAACACTACCGCGGGAGCTGCGAGTCTCCTGCGTCGGGGTTGTCATGCGCCTGATTTTTATTAAACTCCTTTTTGATCTTACAATCAGGTCTGCTTCTTCTATAACACAATCATTACCCAGACACCGACCTACTCCATACGTGGCTACACCGCCCTCAACCGCTCGTTTCTCGCATCCGTGAGCATCAACTCTTCTACATTCAAAATAATTTATTTGCCTGTTTCTAGATACATATGGTTCAAGAATATGCGATGAATGTTACCTTTTGTTCCCCCGCAGATCTTCATGGCCATCCTTTCGTACCTCGTGTTCTTGGCCCAGTGCAAGGACCCAACGCTGCCTCGGCCGTAGCCCCAGCCCCCAGCCCGTCTGAGCGCGCCTAGCCTACGGCCCCACGAAGCGCGGGCACAGCTTCTCCGAGTTGGTCCTGGAGGCCACGTAGGTCGCCACGCCGGGCAGCGCGTCAACGCGTCGGCGGAGCTCCTGCAGCACCGGGTAGCCGTCCAGGACGTTCCTCCGGAGCATGGCGTCGAACCAGGTCATAGGAGCGCAGAAGTAAAAGTCTGCCCAGCTTAGCTACGGCACGGAATGACACACGGGATCGTGTAACTCGATGTAAACGATAACAATTATAACAATTTACCGATGAGGAGCGTACCTTGTTGTTGGCCAGGTAGCCGCTGTTCTCCTTGGCCGTGTCCTCAAACCTGGAGAGGTAGTACGGGATCGTCTTATCTACCAAGGGTCCGAGCTTGGCCGCCTTGGTCTGCGGGCTGCTTTCGTAGAACCAGTCCGACACAGCTGTACATGGACGAAAGCGCAAGCAGGGGGGCACGTCAAATAGATAGAGGTAAAGGTTGAGATGCTAGGTGGAAGTCGAGAGATAACGGAAAGAAAGAAGCGCGGGAGGCTGTGGTATGAGGAGCAGTAAAAGAGACTTCTGAGATAAAACCCAGCGGCAGTCGACTGTCGAGCCTTCATTGCTCCTCTCACCACGAACGATTTACACCGCGCTCCCTTTCCCTTTCGCATCTCACGGCTCAATCTTAAGGGGAAGAGAGCGAAAGAGATAAAGTTTTAGGGCGCAGCGCCAGCCCCGCCAGCTCGCCCAATCGCTCACCGGCCCGCAGATCGTTGAAGGCGTCCACGATCATGTCGATGCGGAGGCACTCCTCCGGCCCGGCGCCCGCCAGCCCCACGCGCCCGGCCAGGAAGCGGCAGATGGCCCTCGACTGGGTGTACATGACGCCGTCCACCTCCAGCACGGGCATGGTCCCGAACGGCATCTCTGCGGACGCGAGGAGAGGAGAGGGGAGAGATGAGTCGCCGCAGAGGAGAGGAGAGATGCAGATGCGGAGGGTCGCCGTCCTACTCTTTTTGTGCTCCGGCCAGTCCTCGGCGCCGATGCGAATGTCCTCGAAGAGGATGCCGCCATAGTGCAGCATGTAGCGGATGGGCTCGCCGAGCCCCGCCAGGTGGAAGTAGTGCAGCTTGTAGGAGGGGCTGCTGTGGCTCGTCCCCGCGCCGGCAAGAGGGCACGTGGCGGCCATTGAAAAACGACCTACGAAACAGTAGTCCGGTAGTCCAGTTGAGCATTTTGAAGACCGAAAAAAAAAGAAGGGGTATGGTTCCCGAGCCGCGGCTGCGTTCCGAGCGCAAGCGGCGCACTCTCTTTGCGATAGGTCATCAGCCGATACCAGACCGGAGCGGTTGCTGCCAGGGGGAAGGGGGGCGTCATTTCGAAAAACCATTTTACCGCCCCATAAAAATCATTTAAAAGATAATTTAAAAATCATAACAAAATCAAACACAAAGATACAAACAAAAAAAAATCCGTAAAATTTAAATTAGAAATCGACTTAGAAATAGGAATATTAAAATTTATCTTAAAGTGACAGAAAAATCACAACAAAAAATAAATCAAAGGTCAAAAAAATCATTGCGCACATTTTGTATGAGCTTGCCCATCTCGATCCGGACCGGGCAGGTATCGCAGTAGATCTGTACCTATATAGCTCCCGGTACAATATCCCAGAGCACTTTTACCCTCTTTGTGAGTAGGGTACAGATCTTCTGGGACAATTGTACCCCCAGCTCGACACCCAGGGTACAAATACCCCGAGAGATTTGTACCGGGGGGTGAAAATCTCCCCGGAGATTTGTACAAGATCAACCCGGGTATTTGTAATTTTCCGGTACAGGGAAGGGGGTTCAAGATCGACCCGGGTATTTGTACCCCCCGGTACAGGGAAGGGGGTACAAGATAGACCCGGGTATTTGCACCCCCTCCGGTACTGTTTCTTACTGTAAGGACAGCGTCGGAAAGTGGGGGTCACTGCACTTCCAGTGTCGGCAGGGCGCGTCAGGCACATAGAGCGACCCCGCTTTTCGACTCACCTCAGCACGCGTGCGTGGGCGTGGGTCGAGGGTGTGACGAGGTGACGACTGCAGCAGTCACCCCCTGACCGTTGGGTGCGCCAAGGTGACGGTGACAGTTCTTGTCACCTGACGGTTGGCGTGTGTCGCGCCTGTGTTTGCGACGCGACTCGACGCAACGCTGCCGTCACGTCACGTCCGAGTCAGCTCCGCTCCGCTCCACGCTCCCTCTGCTGTGCGCTCTGCTCTGCGCGCAAGCAGCGCAAGGGAAGAGGCAAACGGTGCGCAGGCAAGGCGGCCCGGGACGGAGATAAGATGTCAGAGATGCGCTGCGCGATCCGAATAATCAAATAAAGAAGAACAACAACCCCATCTCCTCCCCATTTCTACTCTTTGCTGCATTATGGCGAGCATTTTGCGAATGCATCCCATGATCATGATCACGGGCGTGAAATCAACGGTTGATAAGAACTTTTCTTTTTATACGACCTTGCATGCATGCGCGTGTGTCGTTTCCGGAAAGTTATTGATCCTGAAAATTCCATATATTCCTTGGCGCGAGGGCATACGGCCCCTGATCGCAAGATATCGGGTGGGGGTTGGAGGGAAAAGAGGGGTCCTACACTTGGAAAACAGTGTACACCCTCAAACAAAATCGAGAAAAAATCAGAAAAAAATCAGTAAGAATCAAGGATAATCACCAGTTTTAAAAAAATATATTTCAAAAAACAACAACATAAAAATCAGAAAAATCGGTGGACGCTTGAATTTTTAGTTAAGAATCCCTTGGAGGGAACGCCGGCCTAGGTAGACGAGGTAGACTCCACCACATCGTGCACGTGGCCGGGTTGCCTACCCGACGGGTGCCTTGAGGGACCCGTGTGGAACTGAGTACACTTTTTCAAGCGCACACCTGTCGGTATATAGATTCTGTGTAAATTTCCTGTCAGCAGGAGGCGACCGGCGTCGGGGCATAAATGAACTCCAACTGGTAACGTTCAAGGAAAGGGGGCGGGGCAGCGCGGCCGTATGGTCATCGCAAATGACCCCAGCTGGCACCCCAATAGTGTGGGCGAGGCCGTAGGGGGTTGCGGCCCGAGCGCCGAGGTCGAACCGCATTCAACCAGACGCGGCCAGCAACCCCGATCTGGACTGGCGTGGCGGAGCGCGTGGCGGGGCGCGGGACGGGGTGCGCGGGGCGGGGCGGGACAGGCCTGAGAGCGCGCAGGGTGTCCGCCACCTGGGGGCGGGGCGGGGCGGGGCGGGGCGGGGCGGGGCGGGGCGGGGCGGGGCGGGCCCGAGCCCAGCCCTCGGAGTGCTGCGGCCCCGGTGGGCATATGAATTCTCGCGAGGAAAAACTAGTGCCGGACTCCCCGATATCCTGAGTTTGACGAGCGGGCCGCGGGCCGGTACCGGTGCGGCACCTGTATCTGCAGTGAGGTCGTGGCAGTGGCCCTGCGCCGCCTGCCCCTGCCCTAGTGACCGTGCGAGGCCCAGGCGAGACAGTCGGTGGTAGCAGGGCGCGAACCGGTTCCCGCCGGGCCGGGCCGGGTGTGGTCGGTCGGGGGCGCGGCGCGCTTGTCCTGTCCGGAGCGGGGTCGCGGCAGCCAGCATGCGGGGTGCGCTGCGGGCCTCGTGGTCGTGTGGTAGGATGGCGGCGGCCGAGGCGCGCACCTTCCCGTCCTTCGCGTACAAGTAGCGGTCAGGGAGGTCGGCAGCGGCAGCAGGTGAGTCCTGAAGATCAGAGTATCGCTCACTCGCATGTGTCAGTAGAAATATTTTTTTCCGAGGGGGAATACAACTCTGAATTTTGGCGTACACGTTTTGTGAATTTCCGTGAATTTGTGTGAATTTGTATGCAATATTTGTCAATTTTCACTTGAATTTCACCTAAAATTTTGTGAATTTGCCAGCGTTTTCCTGATTTTTTCCTGATTTTTTGTGAATTTCTCTGATATTTCCTGAATTACGAGGTGTACAAAAACTTCAGAGTTGTTTCCCCCTCGATTTTTTCACAAAGTGGCCTGTGCTACACGCGCTGCCCGCGCAGGCGCAGGTATGGCGCCTACGCCCAACCTCCAGGATCCGGCGATGCTGGACGGCACGACGATACCGCGGCGCTCCACCTGGGGCCGGGCGAGGAGCGCCTTCCGCCAGGAGGCCAGGGAGTTCTGCCTCTTCACCGGCCTGCACGGCTACAAGTACATCGTGCAGCCGGGCAAGCACCGCGCCGAGCGGCTCTTCTGGGTCCTGGTGGTGACCATGTCCATGGTGGCCGCCGTCCTGCTCATGGTGATTGCGTACGACTTCAACCGCGCGCACCCGACCATCCTGGCCGTGGACACGACGCACTACCCGCTGTGGTCCGTGGACGCGCCCGGCGTCACCGTCTGCCCCAGCAACAAGGTGCTGCGCTCCAAGGCGCGGCAGCTCATCAAGACCATGTGCGTGACGGCCTCCTTGCCGCATCCCCGAGGGCTCGGGCAGAACTGTATCGCTGATGATGTATCTGTATGTCCTGAGCGCAGGGTGCTGCCCGCGGACGTGAGCGAGGAGGAGCTGCTGGAGGAGATGGGGCTGCTCGTCGAGCTGGTCGCGCCCCGCTCCGTCAACGCCTCCAGGTTCGCCCGTCTGCAGAACATCCTGGACAAAAACTCAATCAGCGTCGACCAGGCGCTGAGGTGCGTGCTTGATGACGGCCGCTGTGCGAATAGGAAATAAATATGAATTTCGGTGTTCAAATTTTATAATTTTTTGTATTTTTGCGAATTTTTGTATTTTTTTCCCAAATTTCTCTGAATTTTTCTGATTTTAATTTTTTCTGAATTAAGAGGTGTGCAAAAAATTTAGAGTTGTTTCCCCCTCGCCGCCATGTCACGTCGCTCGGTTCGCCACTGACCTGTAACGAACTCGTTCTTCAGACAGGTGACTCCGTCGTGCGACGAACTGCTCATCCGCTGCATGTGGAAGCGACGGCAGTGCTTGCACTGCTCCGACATCTTCCGCCAAGTGTCCACGGCCTACGGCTACTGCTGCAGCTTCAACTACCTCGACAGGACCATAGACGACTACAAGTAGGTGACATCCGGTGACATCCGTCAAAACATGCTACGTGACGAGGCGCCTGTGATTTCAATGCGAAATTGGCGAAATGCTGCACGGGTGCCCTCAGGCCGCGGATGGGCGGCTGCGTCGGCGTGTCCTTCAACGAGGTACAGAGGCTGTCAGCGTGCGGATACACCAACGGGCTCTCCGTGACGGTGCGCATCGCCCCCAAGGAGTACCTGTCCTCGTTCCTCGCCTCCCACGCCGTCATGGTGAGTGCCGGCGGCCAGCGCTCTCACGACGAAAGGCCCGGAGCTCGGTGCTGTTGCGATATATTTTTCGTCATGATTCCGGTCAGACAGGACAGGAGTGGGGAAAAAGATAAATACCTGGATCGATAGTAATCAGTTTATTGCTTACCTATCGAGCTAGCAGCTCTCTCTCTCTCTCTAGGGTGAGTGAGTACGGGTCTTGTGTACAACCGGATACACAAGTCCTGGGGAATGTTTTCCCCCAGGGTCCCTGCACGCCCGGGGAGGACAACCATACTGCGACACCTTTAATGCGGGGCTTGGGGGGCCCTCGGCCCTCATCGGTCAACCGCCCAAAGAGCAGTGTACTTAAAAAAAAAAAAATTTAAAAAAAATAAAAAATAAAATTAAAAAAACGGAGCCGTAGTAGTAATGGGTTCAATAGCAAGGGAATAATTAGGGGAATGGTGGTGCCCTCTTTAAAATTTGTATAAGTGCTATTGTCTCTACGCGCCGCCGCCGTGCGCCGTGCTGCTGTAGGTGCTGATCCACAACCCAACCCAGTACCCGGACGGCAACGCCGACCTCAAGGTGGTGGGCGCGGGCACCGTGTCGTTCATCTCCTACATGGCCGAGGTGACGCTGGCGAGCAAGAGGATACGCAACCTCTCGAGTACCATCCGCAAGTGCCACTTCGAGAGCGAGACCTACCTGCCCATGTTCCGGGCCTACACATTCGAGAACTGCATGGCGTCGTGCCAGGCGAACAAAACCGTCGAGAAGTGCGGCTGCGTCCCGATCACCTTCCCGCACATCCGTAAGTCGTGCCGCGCAGAGCGACTCCTGAGCTTTAAGGTGGTCTTACACTCAACGATTTTCGATGTATCCGCCTATGTCTGTTTGTCGATTTTCATTGATATTTTGTCAGAAAGAGTAGAAAACATGCACTGTTGTACATTTCAACACATCCTTCGGAACTTTAGTGACAACAAATTTGTCCAAAAATACAAAACGGACATAGGCGGACATGTCGAAGGTGTAAGGCCTCCTTTATCCCGCAGCGTCCAAATTTAATTGTTTTCTGTTCTGTAGTTCATCGGAAACACTGCACGCTCATGGAAGTCCCTTGCGTCACCTCCATCATTTGTGAGTAGATGGATATGAATGTCATTTGCGAGTGTCGAGGTGTGCAAGTTTCAGCACGCTTACTTTTCATGTTCTGCCCGTCAGCCTCGGTGAACCCAGACCGAGAGCAGTTCAACGCGACCACGTGTCCGCTCTGCAAGCCCCTGTGCGAGAACGTGGAGTACCAGGTGGAAACGTCTGTCGGCGTCCTCCGCATGGACTCCATCCCCGCGGGCGACCCCCTCACGTGCGTGCTAGTCCAGCAAAGGGGTCGATACGGTGTACCGGGTGTTTCTTCGAATGCGTAACAGTGTTGCGGGTCTGCCTACCCCACTCGCCCGTAAGGCGCCATAGCCCCTGTAGCACTGGCGAGTATACAATCCCGCAACACAGTTACGCATTCAAAGAAACAAACCCCCGGTGCAAGACGTCCTGCTCATCACAGATTCTGCCCACAGGAATGGCCTCACAGGGATCGAGGAGAATTACGCCCTGTTCCACGTCTTCGCCAACGACCTGGTGACCACAAAGTACAAGATGGACGTGTACATGACGCGGGGTGATCTGCTGGGTGAGTACACCGTCATCGTGAGTGCGGGGCGGCAGCGCGGCGCGGTGGAGTTTGACGACGGCGGCTCGGGCTGTGCTGTGCCACTGTGCCATGTCGCAGGCTCGCTGGGCGGTCTGTCGGGGCTTCTCGTGGGCTTCAGCCTGGTTTCGGGCTTCGAGTTCGTCTACTTCTTCACCGTCAGGCCGTTCTTCCGCATGCGCGCGCGCCTGGCGGCCAGCCGCGCGGCGTCCGCGGCGCAGGACGCCAAGGAGCTCCAGTCCGCGTCCTCCAGCGCCTCCGCCTCGGGCACCTCGTCCTCGGGGGGCGCGCCCGCAGAGCCCTCCCCGGCGCAGCCCTTCCCCCTCGCCGCGCCCCACGTGTTCCGCTTCAGGAGACGTAAGCATGCGACAACTTCCTATACTTTCCAGTGGGAGCGAACCATTACGCAGCGTCAGTAACTTACAGCAGCGCTTAGGGATTGTCTCATTGACGGACGCTTTGCGATGAGAATATTATCAAAAATTTAAAAAAAAATTACACCTCTTGGGCACGCAAGTGAGCGGCAGACGGGTATCTCCGCCTGCCTACTAAGTGGTAGTTATATGAGTTCAGTGCTTGCCTAGTAGGCAAGGCGGATATACCCGTCTGCCTCCCACAGTGGGAATGATTGCTTACTCTCATCGCAGCACTGTACCGTCATGCTGCGGGACTTTCTTGTGCGCTGTTTTCTGGAAACACCGCACGAGTGATACATATAAAAGTGTCTCAATGGATGTCACCAAGTCCCTCTGCCTCTTCCCTCTCAGGTGGTGCGGACGGCTCCGTTTCGGACAGTGATGACAGGCAGGAGCGTTCGCAGCGGCGGAAGGGCGCTGGCCGCAGCATGATCCCCGTTATTGAATAAGTGCACAACGCCAAATGTGATGCAATTTTCATTCGAATGCTCATGTTTCTTTAATTATTTTGAGTATGTAGAAGGGTAAAAAATAAATTTACAAATGTATCTAAAAGACTAGTTTAATTGTATAATCCAATCGAATTAGATATCACAAATCCATCAGTACGACTCTAGTTAGGGCTAGATAGACTACTTATGTAGAGGACATTCATAGGGTGCATGGCATCTTTGATAAAAATGCATGCCAGAGAAGAATAGAATATACTAGAAGTTTTGAATTAATCAGTGACATCACAGAACATCTGATTTTATGAAATGAGAAGGAAAAAAAAATAGAAAGGGGGAAAAAAATGTTTAACAGATAAACATAAGTAGGTATGCTTTTAAGTAAACTAGTAAAAATCTCGATTTTGGGGCTGAGCTCCGGCCCTACGGGCTATTCTTTACGACACGCTGAGTCATTAGAAGGCACACAGCTTTTCGTCGGTTCTGCCGTCACGTTATAGATAAAATAATTTTTTCTATCACCTGCGGATGTGGAACAGTAGAACATACTCGCTTTAAGATTGAGACAGACGGCGAGCCGGTGAACAGCCCACGGATCGATCTCCGCCTGCGGCGAGAGGCGCAACCCGTTGGCGTCATCCAGGAACCCCTGCATATGCATCACCTAACCTAACCCAACCTAACCTAACCTAACCTGGTTTGGCTCTCCACACAGTTTTATTTTTCTAACTTCTTTAAAGGCGTCCCCACAATGGCAATGGACCTTATTTCGGAGGTGATGGCGCCTGAGAAACACTGGGTAGGCCGACCCGCCAAACACGTGTGTGAAGGTGGTGGCCTACCCAGCGACCGCAAGAGCACGGGGTGCGGAAATAAAAGTCTTGGTAGGCACATTATCGTGGCGTCGTCGTCTCTCGAAGAGTTCATTGTGGGGGCACCCTAACACTTGCTAAAGTGGGTTGGTCCACGGTGGGCTGGCTACGGACTTGACTTGCCACGAGCGAAATTTGGCAAATAAACAAGGAATTTTTATCTAAAGACTTTGTTTATTCTGTAATGCTTAAAATGTCATTGGGTAGGCAACCCATCGTGCCAAGCGCCGCAGTTTGGGCCACTTTCCCTGCCCCTCCCTGTTGCGCCGCAGTTCGATCAAAGATAATTCAGCGACCGGCCCCCGCCGTCCAGGTATGCTCCGCCCAGGTAGCGCCGCAGTTCGAGTCGTACTGGGGCGACGGTGGGTGATGAGCAGCTGGGTGATTCCGCGTCCGCCCAGTGGTTTCGTCTCTCTGTCCTTGTCGCACTCATGAGACACTGTTATGAGGAGCGAGCGAGAGGACACTATACTGAACGTTACTCGGAATTACCCCGCAGTATAGCACAAAAGAGGATGGCGTACCCTGCTGCAGTTTCCTGCTCACATGAAAATAAATCCAGACCGCCCTTGCAGATGTTCACGAGCGCCGTTCCTCGGGCCGCACCAGGACACCAGGACCCACACAGGTGTGAGAAGCACAGCACATCAGCGTGTAGAGGAAGGATGGATCTACGTCCTGTCGGAAAGCTGTTTTCGGATTTCCACACTTCTAAAAAGTTCTTGTGGACTGAACTTCGTGTTGTATAGGGCCTAGACAAAAAAACGCAAAAAATATTTGGACAATCGGCACGTTGGTACAACTCTCCTGTGCTCACATGCCAAATTTGGAATCGATAACTTAAACCGTTTGGCCGTGTGGAAGAGTTCAAGTGGTAGCGGCGACGCGTATGTGCCCTGCGAAGAGGGCTCCGCGCGGCTCTCCGAGCAAACGTTTACCGCCCTCTTAAGAGTTGCTTAAGACTTGAGACACTTGTTAATGTAGTTAAAGGTACACCCTAAGTTAACACTGTTTTTTCAAAGGTAGTGATCATTGCCATTATTGGCATTGAGGTACTACCTTTCGTGGCAATGAAGCCCCTTTTGGCAATGACCGGCGCAAAGGCAATAAGACAAAAGTAAGACCTTTGCAGCGGCAATGAACCGATCATTGCCAACCCAATGGCAGTGTTCAATACCAGCCCATCGGCAATGTTCTGAAAGTAACTTAAAATTATTTCACTTTTTCATTCATTGCTGCATTTTGTCAATACATTATTGCCGACCTTTTGGCAGTGAACGATCATTGCCGGCTGGTTGGCAGTGAACCGTCACTGCCGACATGATGGCAATGAACCTTCAATGCCGATATTTAGGCAATGAACCTTAAATGCCGAATATTTGGCAATGAAACTTCAATGCCACAATGTGGCAATGACTGAAATGCCAATAACTTAGAGAAAATTCAAAAACTGGCTTCCGCTCATTGCCAAAATTGGCAATGAATACTGCCTTTGAAGCGGCAATGAGCGATTCATTGCCGCTGGAAAGGTCTTACTTTTGTCTTATTGCCTTTGCAGGGGCACTGCCACAAAAGGTAGTACTTTCATTGCCTTTGGAGGAACAGTGAAGTAAATGTGTTTTAAAAACACAACTGAAAGTATACTTAAAAGTAAGAAATAGTGACTAAAAGTTAAATTAAAGTTTACTGAAGTAACTTTCCAGTTCAGAAGATGTCGTAAAATCTGCGGACAAGTTAACTTTTTCTGAAACTTTTGGGCAAATCAACGGAACTTCAAGTTCACTTTTAATGAACTTAAAGTAAACACTACAGTTTGTTTCTAGTACTCTCTTCTGTGTAGTCTGTAGTTTTATCCTAAATGCTGTGCATGGAAGTGGAAGAAGAAATTGCTCAAGGTAAAGCATAAATAATCACAGAATGACTTAAAATAAACTGGAGTTTATTTGAAATGCTATTTACAAACATGCTGGGTGTTGACAGGATTTTATCCTCATCCTGGTCCATTGATAAGAGTTTCTATACTTTGATAATTCTTCTTGCTCAACTCCAGACGGTGATGATCAAATTGGCTGCTATAAAAATTTCTCACTTCTGAAGAGAATGTTTATGCTTTAGGAATTGCTTTGCCTTTAATTCCAGCACCCCACTGCAATAAGAATACAAACCAAATTAGTTGATTTCATTTTTAGAAATAATGTTTGTACCAAGAGATGATTTAAGTTTTTAAACAAACTTACCATAAACTGTAGTATGGTATCATCAGAAGTGAATTTCTCCTTATCCTGTTCTGTTGATATGAGTTACCATTCTTTGATCGATTCTTCTTGCTCAACTCCATACTGTGTTGATCAAACTGGCTGCGATAACCACTTCACACTTCTGAAGACAGCGTAAATGCTTGTGGAGTTGCTGTGCCTTTAATTCCAGCACCCCACTGCAATAAGAATACAAACCAAATTAGTTGATTTCATTTTTAAAAACAATGTCCGTACAAAGAGAAGATTTAAGTTTTTAAACAAACTTACCATAAAATGTACTATGGTATCATCAGAAGTGAATTTCTCCTTATCCTGTTCTGTTGATATGAGTTACGATTCTTTGATCGATTCTTCTTGCTCAACTCCATACTGTGATGATCAAACTGGCTGCAATAACCGTTTCACACTTCTGAAGACAGCGTAAATGCTTGTGGAGTTGATGGGCCTTTAATGCCGGCACCCCACTGCAATAAGAATACAAACCAAATCAGTTGATTTCATTTTTTAAAACAACGTCTGTACAAAGGGGAGATTTAAGTTTTTAAACAAACTTACCATAAACTGTGGTATGATATCATCAGAAGTTAATTTCTCCTTATCCTGTTCTGGTGATATGAGTTACGATTCTTTGGTTGATTCTTCTTGCTCAACTCCGGACTGTGATTATCAAACTTGCTGCAACTTTGTTCACCCCAGAATTACTCCCAGGTCCAAAATGAATCGAGACATCATTCCCATTGACATGATCCAAATCAACACAAAGCTTATCATTGGCCAGATTACCAATTGCCGGCATTTCAATTAAATTATTATTTGATTGTGGCCCCGATGAGCCTTCCATAACCTACACAAACACAAATCACACACAAATAAAATGACCAATTACAAAATGAAACAACTCACCAACAGATCAATAGAATCACATTCAATATTATTATTAATCAGTTGATTATTATTCGATTAAACAAACCATGCAGGCACAGAACCAGGTTTCAGTTCTCTCTTCATTATGTTAAGAGAGTTGGAATGGTGTGAACAAACAAGAGCATAAGACGATATAGCCGATTTAAGAATAAGAATATTAATACAGATCCATTCAATCCACTTCTCTCTCCTATCCGGCTGTTTCGGTAACCTACAAAAATATTACTTGACGTCAGATTATAAGTTCAATCCAACAAAAAAAATAACCAAACCAATTTACTACTGATTCATTCGATAACAGCACACTCACTTATACAAATGATTAACCTGCCCATCTTCTTTCCGACACACAAAACACCGACGTGTCATATTTCCTTCAAATCTTTATCAGCATTCTACACGTTCACAGCAGACGCCTCCTCCTACAGTTTGCCCGCGACTCTAATCTCAAATTACACAGGCAGCCAACATTATTACGACAAAACACAAGATCGAGAATCATCCGAATAAGTTTGAATTGACTATTTAAGCTAAATACGACTTGTTTTATTGTAAAGAATAATCAAAAAGATAATGAATGCACTTCACATACAGTCTAAATTCCACACGACAAAATTAAGTTTCATTTGGTTGAGGTTGGCAATACCGTCAGCGCAATCCAGAAAAGTTGTCGCTCCCATCAGTATGCGCCGGAAGTGTCAGTGTGGCTTCGCTAATTAGATTAGATTGGATTTAATTTTTTTAGATTAAATTAGATTGCTCAGCCAATTACATGAGCCATTATGTGCCATGGCAAATTAGAGTGCACTCTTTCTCTGAGATAACTCTTGGGAATGATACTTAAGTATGTCATATATTCAATCATAGCTTACTTTGGACCCTAAAGAAAGAAAAATAAAGACAGAAAAAGACACATTGTATTGGTACAAAGAAAACCTGCAAGGCACATGATGGGCATTGCACAAATAAAATTTTTTATTGCTTTGTTCAAAAATGAAAGTTGAGTATGTTTAATAAAAAGATAATTAAAGTCTGCATACTAAATTTCCTACATAAATCTCTCCATAAATCTTTTAACTATAAAATACATAAACAGACAACAGATTCCTATGGTAAAAGTAAAGCTGTCCAAAAAAAATTCTCTTTTCATGAGAAAGACGTTTTTATAACATAAGCTGCACTTACTCAGTGCATGCCAATAGAGCAAAAATTTATTTCAATCACAGCATTTGAGTCACAGTTAAGAAATAACATAATACGCACTCAGAGGATTGAATAACACAGAATATAGTGCTGAAGTCATAATACTCAAACTCTAACAAAAGAACAAAATAGCTCTTTTATCATATAAATAAAAGAAGAGGTAGAACCCTGATACTGTTATCTAGCAATCCTTTTCACTTGGATATTACTGTATAAGGTAATATTTTGGATTCATTGATAAAATTTGAGCTCACAAAATAATTATTCTGGTCAATTGTGGCTCAAGTACAGACACAAATGTAATTTTATAGTAAAATCTAGTCTCCTTTTTACATAATTGAATGTATCACAGATTGCCTTCTTTACAAGCCATTTGAGATCAGCTTGTTTTACTTGTATCATACATTAGTCAAAAAGCAACCAACCGGGAAAAACCTGACATGCTGCCGTCATGATAAATTACAGTTAAAACTTCACTTATTCTTTCTCTGTTCTCTGGGGATAAGGTGGAGGAGGATATTCTTTCTCAGCATCGGGCGACAAATCTGTGAAGTCAACAAGGATATCTTCAGCTAGTGTTTCTTCCTGAGACACTGGACTCAATGCAGGAGATGTTTCATTGTGAGTTGCTACTGAGCTGGTGACTGACTGACTGACTGATGCGCTCTCATGGCTGTTTGCAAAGCTGCTGTATTTTTGATAGGGAGAGAGTGCATTGAGTCTTCCTGGAGCACTCTGATAAACGTTTTCGGTTGCCTCTGGAGCATAATCTACTTCAACAGGCATTAAAAGACGAGTACCCTCACTTGGTGATTTGTACATTCCTCTTCCTCGGATATGACGGCTAAGAGTGCTCCCTGAAGAGGTAAACCAAAACACAAATCATTAGTTGTAAAGTAATACAAAACAGAACTAATAATATATTAAAGGTAGCTTATTTTTATTTTTTATAAATAAGCGTTTACTGAGCACTTTGTGCTAAAAAAAAAATTCATAGAGAAAGCAGAAAAGCATGCTTTGTAAGGCTACAGAACAAAACTATTGTGAAAAATAAGATGTTAGAAAGGAGTTTTACGAAATTGTAACAAGTAAGATGGGTGCAAGTGTTATTCAATTACGTGATATAAGATCTTGAATACAACAGAATTCAAGGTGAAACAAATGCTGAAAGGTTAATTCAAACTGTCCCACAACCATACCCTTCATCATCAGAGAGAGGGTTCAGGGGGGCCAGCAGGAGATATGACCGTTCATCAGCACTTGAAGATTCTTGCTTGTAGAAACCACGAATACCAATCTGCCGCCCCAAGGTTTGACCTGAATGTGAGGAGGGTGAGACAAGGTGCAGACAAAGTGCAGAGCAAGCATGAGCATGAGCAAAATTAGCTTTGCAGTGTATCCTCAAACATTTTTCTGAATTTGTATAAAAAATCATCAAAGTTACAAATTAAAGTTCATGCATAAGAACAGTAAAATACCTACACCAAGATGCAGTTTAGTCTACAATTTGTTGAAAATAGTTTGTAAAGCAAATATTAGCTAAGTTTTCAGAGCAGAAATGAACTAATGGAATCCACCAAAAAATCCAAGCAGGATTAAGAAACAAAGCCAGAACTTTAGCAATTCTTTATTACTTACCAACAACACCAATGTGCTCCTTTATGTCTGAATGGACATCAGACAAGTCCCACATAGCTAAGAAAGCATCACAGCAAGACCTATGCTCTGCGGCATCATTCACATATGGTTTGTATGAAAAACTGTAATGATGAGCAATTGCTGCCAGGAACATTTCAATACAAATTAAAAAGTCCTGTAAAGAAAAAAAGAAAGAATAACATTGACCTGATGCATGACATCTCTCTTAATTAGAGTTTTATTACATTAAAACAAGAAATATGCAAATCAAACCTGTAATCGAGATGAGATGTCTTTAACATCTGATTGGTCTTCTGTGCCAAATACTGAAGAAATGACGCCTGTGTAGACCAGCAATGATATAATGACTCCCTGGCTAAGAATCAACAGCAAGAATATTTTAGAAAAGGGATAATTCAAAAAATATGAAACAGTTAGCAAAGTAAACTCCTTTCAAAAATTTGTACTTACAAAAAAGAGAAGAAAACAACAGCTTTAATGCACAAAAACTTTCCAATGGGCTTCATTGGCAGTAGTTCTTCCTTATTGGCTTTGTAAAACAAAACCAAACAGTACATAGCTATGAATTGAGAGAAATTATTTACTGCAATCATGTAAGGAAATGCTGAATCTCCACGGAATTCGCCTTCTTTGTAAACATCAGCAAGCTCACAGATACTAAGAAGAGAGAACAAGACTTTAATTCCTCTAAAGTAATGAGTGCATAAATAAAAACAAACATAAAAATTCTAAAGTGAACTTACAAAGAAATAGCTGTTGTCAAAGGGCGTACAACAGTGTACTGCAGAATTCCATGTTTGCAATTGTGCACTAATTCCCTGAAAAGACAAAATATCATAACAATAAATTTTTAAGACATGCGAGAGGAAACCAAACCATCTGAGCATTTCTTAGAGAAAGTGTCTTGTGTCTTACCTGCCCATCTCCCAGGTAGGAAGGCAACACAAAGGGAAAAAGTGTTTTGTCTGTGGCTTCAATTCTAGATTTGCCACAAAATTAACTTCCTCTTCATTTAGATAATTTAAGAGAAACTTCATAAAATTGTAAATCACATAAGCCTCATAACATTCTCGCAAACTGTCGAAGTATATTGATTGCGCTGGAATGACCATGCCAAGCCACTGAAAATTACAAAAAAAAAAAAAATCATCATTATTCAAACACAGATTACAAGATTTGATCTGTTGACTCACAAAATAATAAGACACAAAATACTTACAGCATTCATAGCATACAAAGGTACCATCCAAAGTATTCTAGAAAAGAATAATGGGCAACAGGATAAAGAAAAAAAAAGTTTTCCAAAAATGCAATTTATCAGTAGAAGACTCCAAAGGAAAAAGGTGTTACATCACATTTGTTTGCTAGAACAGGTGTTACATAACAATTGAGGAATTCATTGGCATGTGGCAAAACAACTTACCTAATAATATGCTTTTGCAGCCTGGGTTTCGTATAGTGCACCATATGTTGGGTAATTTGCCAAAATGCTATGGGTAGGGCCATAAGTACAAAAACCCCACCGATAAGAATACCCTGGTCACTTTTCTGGAAGCCATTCTTCACCACTCTCATTATGAGGATGGGCAGCAACATGAGGATTATGATGGTGTACGCCACCACCACAAAGGGCCGGATCCAGTACCTCCATTTTCGGAAGAAGCTGACCACAGCTTCGAGGCACATAACTGTTTGATTTAGTAAAACTCGGGACAGTTCGTCCACTATCTGTGAGGTTATATCGCGACAGACTGACAAGGCCCGATAACGAAGGGCTACGAGCGAGAGTCTGGACTCCGTGACCGGGCAGAACCGGCAGAACGCATGTGTAAACAGGCGCTCATTTTCCAGAAAGTCACTGCTCAATACAAAATCACAAAACACGCAGGTAACACGTAAATTGACAGGGAAACAATTAGTCCAGCTGATCCAATAATGGTCCGTGCTTGCAGACGGCGGTTACAAAACCAAAACAAAACATTGATTGTGGTATGAAAAATCGAACAGAGACAAAAAAACTATCGCATGAGAAATTTAGATGGAGTGTTGGGCACTCTACGCTTCTACTCCGTGGCTTCTACGCCCCATGTTGAGCCTGTGCGGCTCATGAGAAAACGTGGGAAGGAACTTGCGATGATTGTATCTCATTTAATCCAATCGTACTTACCACCTCACAAAGAAAGATAATATCGCAAAGTCATCGCTGCACCAGAAACTCCACTCCACATTGGCGATAAGAGTGGCCCCGGTAGGCCGGCAACCCATCGTGCGCGTAAGACGAACCGGTTGCTTCTTGCGCTCTTCGGGCGATGACCAACAACGCCTCACTTTTCGACGAGCCGGCTGGTTGCAGGGGACGAAGTAATGGTTTATTGCTATATCTAAGACTGAGACAAAAATGTCCGAGATCACTGAAATGCATAATGCAACTTCAAGATCAAAGGTAAGTAATCTCATTTCCTGCTCATTTCGTAACCTCACAAGATGACACTACGTAAAGCTATTAATACAGATTGTCCACCAAAGTTTATTAATTCTTTTTTATTTTGCCAGAGTTCGGGTTGTTTGACCGTTCGCGACCCGAAATGAACAAAGTCAATCTCAATGATGCGGCGAATAATGAACACTAGGCTCGAAGGCTTATTGTGAGATTTTCGGGGTGAGTACCGGTATTTTACATTATTTCATTTTGAAAGGTTCTGAGTCACAGCAGGCACTATTCTACAGTACGAATTTTGTGTAATAGTGGCATCAGGAGGTTGCATAAGCCGCGTGCGCACTTACTTTACAGTGCTGCTGTGATCGACTTGGTTACACTCAAGGGGGAAAGGAGGAGGGCGTTCAATTTTAAAACCCACGCTTTTTGCCTCTCGGCGCCGCCGTTCCAATAAAACTTGCCGAACGCTTGCGGCGCACCGCGCACCGTTGCTACAAGCGCCACGCGACTGAAGTGGTGCCAAAACGGTCATTAATTGTGCTGCTGCTGCTGCGGGTACCGCGGGTGGGTACCCGGTCACGTGGGCGCATTTGTGCTTCCGGTCGAGATCGGAGGCCTGGGGCCCGGGGCGGGGACGGACGGTCCGGGGGCGCGCTCACAAGCACAGGGGTGGGTGGGTGTACGTCATTAGTCGCAGGTCGGAAGTGAGGCAACAAGGAGCGAGAATGTTCCAGTCTGTCAGGCTTGCCGCACAACGCCTTCGCGGTGCTGTGCGGGGCCACCGTGTCGTCGTGTGGGCGAGCCGGGCCGCCCGGGCCGGGCCGCGCAGCGCCGCGCAGCGCCTGGTCCACGTCATGGTTGGTCAGCTGCGTGTGAGGCATCGAGGAAGTGGCTTGGAAGCGCGCCCAAAATGGACATATTTTATTGCGGTACTCGGTTCGTCTCGCCGCGCGGCCTGGGCCTATGGGCCTGCCTGCCTGCCGTCTTATTCCGAGGATCGCTCTCGCGCCTACGTCCTTGTCGCACTCATGGATGGAGCCCCGCTAGCTCCAACATAGGGCGCCGCTATGGGTGCGACAAGGACGGAGAGACGAGAGCGATCTTCGGAATCAGGCGACTGGGACGCGCGCTGGCCGTTGGCCGTGTCCGATCCCATTCGAAGAATCCGTTGGTGGCGATGATGGTGGGTGCACCGCGAGCCAAAACTTTGGGGCGGGGGCGGGGTGGGGCGGGGCGGTCCATACTTTGCCGGTCGCGGCTCAAGTAAGTGAGGGCACAGCTTATAGCCATTCGCTCTTTCGTAAAGCCCCTTTGGTTTGGACAGGGGCGCGGGCGCGGGAGGGGGGCGGGAAGGGCAGCAGGTCGTCGACCAAAAATAACGCTCCACAGCACCCCGCGCCGCGGCTGCCGCAGCATCCTGTCCCTGGGCCTGGGCCTGGGGCGGGGCGCTGCCTCGCGCACGAGGACGCGAGGACGGACGCGCGACCCCGACCCGCCGTCCTGTTCCGAAGATCACTCTCGCGCCTCTGTCCTTGTCGCTCTCATGCGTCTCTGCCATCACAAACATAGGACACCAGCTTAGGTGCGACAAGAACGGAGACATGAGTGGGGTGGCCCGATCCCTCTACTGGAAACACATCTAATTTTGATAAGAGGTAAATTTACCTCTAGGGCAAAATACCTCTAATAATATTGCTGCGAAAATACCTCTACAAGATTTACCTCTACGGTTAGGAGTAAAACACAGAGTTGGGAATTTACCTCTAAAAAGTTTTAGGAGTAAAAACTCTCCTACTGTGTTTTTCATGTAAACCTGCAAATTAATCGAATACAGCAAGAGGTGAAAATGCTTCTAAGACCAACCAGAGTTTTGCTTCTAAGAAAAATCAGTGGATTCATCTAACGAATACACCTCTACAAAAATAACCGTAATTTGACCTCTAATGGATTTGTATCTAAAAAAAGGAGTGTTTTACCTCTAACATATTTGCATCTAATGAAATAACAGAATACTAGGCTCCTGAAAAACCCCGAGAATATTTTCTCCAGCCCTTTGCTGGCCCCTGCCCTTCGGAGAACACGGGTTGTCCGACCTTCTTTTTTTGCAGCCTCGGGAATTTTGCGCCCGCCACCGTCACACGTATCTTTTTGTCCGACCTGGCACTCGGGGTGTGATAGTTTTGTCCGACCTCGTTTTGTCCGACCCCAACGAACCGTAAGAGCCGCCTGCTATCCTCTGCGATTGCAGCTCGATTGTCTGACCTGATGATTTCCTCAAAATCCAAAAAAGTATGTTTTCCAACCTTGTTTACAGGGGTACAGTAGAAAAGGAATAGGTATCATGGTCGGAGCACACCTCAAATTCATTTTTAATTTTTTTTTTTTAAGAGCTATTGAAAAAAATTGAAAAATTGGTAGGCCCCTACCTAACTCGCAACCTGCGAGCCCCGCCTGCTTAACTTCGGAGTTCTGATGGGATCCGGTGTGTTCCAGGCGACCGCCACCCCGCGGGCACGAGAAGTCCTCTCCGCTTCGGGGAGAGTCCCCGCTTAAGGCTGGCGGCCTGTCAGGCCCGCCGTACTACCCTATTTAAACAGCGCCTTGAAGCCGTAGGTAGCATTTCGGACCAACGACTGGGCACCACCGGACCGCATGACCGGTCAGTGGGAGGTAGAGGCAAGGCAGGACGATAGAGGGGGAGAAAAGCAGAAAGAGAAGTTTTTGCGGAAGAGTAAGCGTACGGTTGGTTAGACCTGTACTGACCCGCTCCCGCACAGGTCATGGAAAAGCTGTTTACTAAGGAGCCAGATTCATAGGCCTTACTTCCCCACGAGGGACCACCCCCCGTGGCATGGGACGGAACTTCCTGACAACTCGCTTTCGCTGCCAGTGAAGAACCTACCTGGGAATTGAACCCAGGCCCCAAGTGCCGAGTCTCATGACACCCCGCGGCTTTCGTGGTACTAAGACCACTAGACCGTCGGCGATTCCACGAGGGAGCTCCGTTGAAATGGGGGGTTTGAATTCCACGCCAAGCTGCTGTCCTCGGTAAAATTTATATTTTATAGCCAGATTTGAACCCGGGTTCTGCGGCCCCCGGAACATCACTGAGCCGGCACGGCTACGACGCCACGGTACACGACGTCTGCCCACTAGGGGTGACGCTGCAAAGAGCCGTAGTCGCCGACGAACCTGTACCGGTGGCGTCATCAGTACACCTGCTCTCCAAGAAGCAATAGCCCGGCCGCGTGGCGACATTGGTATGCACATCGGCACCGTTCACTGGATAGGCAGAGGTTCGAATACCGATCACAATTTTCTTATTTTTTACCCTTTTTCTTTAAGAAGCTTTGTCTCTTTGCAGTTGCCCGAAGGGACGCGAGTACAGTGGATAAAAAGAAAAAGTAGGTTTTACAAATTAAGTCAAAACAAATCCACACCCCATATTGAAAGAAATTGTGACCGGTATTCAAACTATTCTTCATGTGGATTTGTTTTGACTTAATTTGTAAAACCTTCTTTTTCTTTTTATCCTGCGCACTGCGCAAGGCGAATAGCATGGGGACCATTGTGCGGGGTCGCCGGCCTCCCCACCTCACCCCGGCCGTGGTCTTCCCTGCTCGTCCCGCCCGAGGGGAAAACAACTCTGAAATTTTTGCACACCTCGTAATTCAGAAAAATTTAGAAGAATTCAAGAAAAACATCAGGAAAATTTAGGAAAATTTCCAGAAAAAATCAGGAAAAATCACGAAAATTCACAAAAAGTTAGGGAAAAACCGAGTGAAAATTCACTAAAATCCTTTTAAAAATCTCAAAAATTTACAAAATGTGTACACCAAATTCAGAGTTGATTCCTCCTCGGGCCCGTCCCCCCCCCCCCCCCCCCGCCCCGCTGCCCCCCGTCCGCACTTATCAGAACAATGTGCCTGTATTTGGACGTCCCGTCACTGATCAGCTGTGCGTGGGCCGCCTTGCCGGCGCGATCCTGAGGGGTCCATGCGTCACCGTGTCCGGCCCGGCCCGGCCCGCTCGCGCTCCTGACTCGCAGCGCAGAGATGAGACAAAAGCGAAACGCTTTTGCCCGACCCGGGCCGACCCGCTGCGACACCCACGGCGCCCACCTCATGCACCCGCCCTCTGTCATACCGCCCCCGCCGCGCCGTGCCAGGCCTGCTCCGCCCCACATTTGGACCCCTCTTCCCTCCCCCTGCCTCCCGTCCCGCGTGAGTATGGCATTGGCATCGCATTGAGGTGAGCTGTGCCCCGGCCCGGCCCGGCCCGGCCCGGGCGTGCCGCGTGCCGCGCCGTGCTCAGTGCGGGGGCACGGACTCGGACTAGACGCTGTCACCGCGTTGTGCAAACGCATGCCGCGCCGAGTGCATCGCGGACGGCGCGAGCCATTAGCGGCGGTGAGGCGAGACTCGCGTCGTCGCCTGAGAAGTAGGCAATGCAATGTCTCCCCGAAACTAGACAATATTATACCTACTCTCGGAAAAGTACATCGAAATGCTTGGAGCGACAAGCACACGAAGGCTTGTCCTGGTCCAAGCATTAAATGAGTGAGCTAAACGAACGATCCTTGTTGCAAGCGTGACACGAATAATGCTCAAATCTCACATCACGCAGCAGTTATTTTTACGAGGGGTAAAAGGAGGGGGGGAATTAGTGATACAAAATGTGTAGAATGATTTTTGAAAAATTATTCTTTTGATTTTTCACTGAAAATTTATGTTACTTTTGATAAATTTTGATCTTTTAACCCTATTCCTGATATTTACATTTCGGTTGTTTGTTTCTTTTTTTCTCGCTTTTTCGGATTTTTCTGTTTCTTTCTTCTTGATTTTTAATTTTCTTTTATTATTCATTTATTTTTTGGGGGGGACCTAGAATGTTTTTTCGAAGTGACCTCTCCCCTCGATTTCTTTAGGCTTGAGGGAGGGCATGACACGCACTGCTCAGCACTGCTGCTGTGCTAGCCAGTTCTTGCATCAGGCGCCTGCACGAGCCTGATAGGCAACCCGGTAACGCGAGCGCGTCGCTGTTGCCTATCTCACCCGGCGGTCGCAGAGGTACAGCAGAGCGCGGGCATGATGGGCTGGACAGCCAGGCTGCGGCTGTGATTGTATCAGTTAACGGCGGTGGCCTTTATTCGAATAGAGACGGTCTGAAGGGCCGCGCAGTTCCAGCCGCCCGCCCCACCGCGCTCTAGGACTTAAACGAGACGACCCCGGTAGACCTTTCCCTTTGGCGGCGGCCGGGCGGCGCGCGACGCCGGCGCCCCCGTCCGGCCCCAGCAGCCGTGACTCACGCGGGCGCCGCTCTGGACACTTCGCGATCTTCCGCGGCGGGATCCTGGACGCGGGCGTAGCGCGGAGTAGCGCCGCGACGCTCCGCCGGCAGCGCGCTCTGCGGGCGCGCCTCCGCAGCGCAGCTCGAGCCGCGGGCCCGGCCCGACGCACCCACCGTGCTCCCGTCTCTGTCCCACTGCCAGGCCGCGGCCTCGGCCCGTCTCTCTCGCTCCCCCCACCGGCGCGGCCCCGCGGGCGGTATGGCGCGGGCGGTGCTATTTAAATACATGACGCGGCGCCCCCTCCCTCCCCCGCGCCGCCCCGCCCCGCCCCGCCCCCGCACCCGGCCCGGGCAGCACACAGCACAGCCCCGCGCTCGAGCCCGAGCCGGCAGTCTCACAGCACAAGCCGACCCGAGAAGTCCGCTGCTCTCCGCTCCGGTCCCTCTATATCTCTCAGCCAGCCCCGCGGTTCTCGTGCTTCGCTCGCGCACGCAGTGTGTGTGTGTTGTCTGTGCTCTCCCTCAAGTCCACCTCCACCGAACACTCAACCCTCTCCAACATGGCTGACGGCGGCGTTAAGAGGAACATCCCCATCAAGCACATGGGCGACTTCAGCGTCCTGGACTCCGAGTTCAGCAACATCCGCGAGCGGTTCGACAACGAGATGAAGAAGATGGAGGACGAGATGACACGCTTCCGATCCGAGCTCATGAACCACGAGAGCAACTTCTTCAAGACCTCAACAAGGTAAGCACGCCGGCGGGGCTTGACCCGCGGACTCCAAAGCGCCGGCCGCACCCGGCTCGCGCCGTCCCTTAAGGCCTCTTGGCGCCGCGCCGACTGTTCTAGTCGAGAAGGCAATCACTTCAAGTAATGGGCAATACCGGGTGTGACCGGGTACTACGACGGAGGCACATCAAAAATTCGTCAGTTTTCAAGCATATCCTGTCGCACTACGGAGTAACATTACGACTACTACCTTTGTAACACCTGAAAAAGGTGTGCGCAGAACAGAATTCTCCCTCGGTTCTAGTCCACCTAGTCTCCGCCTACTCCCCATCCTCCACCTCCCAAACTCGGCGTGAAGATGTCGTCACGGTGTGAAGGACGAGGTCCTCTCTTCCCCTCTACTCTCCCCGCCCCCCGCCCCCGCCGCGGCCTGCCGGGCCTGCCCTGCCGCCGCCTGTCGCCCGGTACCCCTTTTGCCGGCTCTGCCCGGCACCCGGCAGCCTGGCACCCTGGCACCGGCCGGCCGGCACGCTCGGGCGGCGTGGTCATTCCCGCCCCGCCCAGTCACTGACCGGCCGGTCGCTGTCAGCCTCCAGTTGTAGATCCCACGGGGTTCGGGGTTGTGGCCGAGCCGGCCGGGCCGGGACGCGCCGCGCAGGTGTGTCTGGGTGCCATGCCGTGTTGTTAAGGCGAGACGGAGTGTTCCTCCTTTTCGTGGCGGGCAAAGTTTATCTCGCGACTGATACTCCCTCCCCGCCACACACCTCCCCTGCTCATCACTCTTGATACGACCACGGGCGGCGGCGGCGTCTCACAGAGTTTGTGACCATGCCGGTCGCCAGGCAGGCCGGCCCGGCCCCCCTCGGGCGGCGCCGCCGTATCGCCGGTCAAGAGCGAAGCCGGCAGAACATAGGCACCCTGCCGCGCCGAGCCCCGCCACGCCCCACCTCGTGTCTCCCTCGCAATAAGCGGCAGCAGAGTCAGAATCGGCAAACACGACAGAAGTACCCTTGGCGCCTCGACGTCGGCGTCGGTCTGAATCAATATGAGGTCGCCCGGCCTAGCCTCGGCGGGGCGGGGGCGGGGCGGGGTGGGGCGGGCAGTGGAGGCAGCAGTACTGGTAGATCGTGGATAGAATGCCCAGGGCCCCTCCGGCCTCCGGCCCCCCGCGGGGGCGCGGCGGGGGCACGCGTCTGTCTGGCACCGGTCCCCACGCGGCGGGGCGGGGCGGGGCGGGGCGGGGTCAATGAACACGGCGCCCGCCCAATCATTCGCGGCACCACGTCATCCCGATCGCCCTGCGAGTGTTCGGCCGTGGGACTGAGACCTTTTTGGCGGCCTCGGCAAAGTACCCGTGCGTGTCTCTGTCTCCCTCCTGCAGACTGCAGACTGTGTCATCTCTCTTGCTCCCTATGCTCTCACCCTATGAGTGTGACAAGGACAGAGAGACGAAACTGCCTTGCGGAATCAGCCTGCTGCACCTTGCGGCGACATGGCGACGTTCGCTGGTGCGCGACCGGGACGGGACGATCGAAAAGAATCCGATCTCTATCGATATCGATACATTCGACACCGGCGGTGGGGCCGGGGCCGGGTGGCGCCCGCGCTGCTCTACGTCGCGTCCGCGTTGTCATCCCGGTGTAACTAGACACTCCTCCTCCCCCTTTTACTCCGCCAGCGAGTGTGGGCATGGTGGCGTTGGGCGAACGGGTAAAGTTTTCATTCTTGGAGCGCGCGTTTTATAGTGCGTCGAACCCTATACGGTGTATCTCTGCGTCCTACAGATATATCCCTCCGTCTCTCTTGCAATCGGAGGACCCCGCGCGGCTAGCCCGCCCCTGCCTACGCCACTGCTGCGCGCCCATCTGGTCGCTCCCTCGTTCGCCGCGGTGTTATTCGCCGAAGAGACCCCTCTTCTCTGCGGTTGCATTTCGCAAAGAGCCGCCGCCGCTGCCGACTTCTTCCGAAGAGCGCTTTCCTCGCCGTGCCCCTGTCTCATTCGCACTCATAGGCATCGCCGTATGGGTGGGCGAGAGACAGCGAGGAGAGCGCTCTTATTCGGAACAAGTCGAGAGGGCCTCGCAGGGTCCTGGCGGGGCGTACAGCAGGGCGGGGGCGGTGGGGTACAATGGGAGGAGAAGCGGCGAGTGGGCGGCGGACGGGCGGGGAATCACGAATCACGCCGATGGAAAACTAGTGATGAGTCATGATGGAGCCGAAATGAAACAGCGCAGGGCATGTTTATGCCAGGCGCCCGTAGCGCAGTCGTCCGAATGACAGTCCTAGTCTCGCCGCGTCACCTGTGGGGTGGGTCAAGCTCTCTCTTGGCCCGTGATCCGCGGGGCAATCGCCAAGGAGCGGCGGGGTACGGCACGGCGGGGTGGTGGCGGATAGCGGCCGGATGGGGATCAGAAGAGAGGGCGGGTCGGGTCGGGGGTCGGGGGTGGGCGTGGAATGGTTGACTGAACCTGGCTGTCACCCTGGGGAGCTCGGTGCGAGCTGCGAGCCCGTGGGGCGCGCCAGGCCAGGCCAGGCCAGGGCGCTGCGGGGCGGGGGGCTCGCGCCACGCCTCGCCACGCCCTCGGGGCCCGCCCCGCCGCGCGCCGTGGCCGTTGTGTGCGGGAGAGTTATTTCGGAAAACGTTGGCAATACACTCGTCGCGGGACTTCTAGAATGTTTACCGACGATCCGAACCGACCGGCGGCGGCGCGGCAGTCGGCAGTGGTCGACGGTCGATTCTTGACGGAGAGTGGCGTGGTGGGGCGGTGGCGGAGAGAGAGAGAGACGAGAAGGCGCGCCAGGAGGACCGTAGAGACTGTGGGAGAAGAAACATGACGGACAAATACCAAACGAGGCGCGCCCCGGCCTTTGTGTGAGCAGGTTTATTTAAGAAAAGCAGGACCTTACAATGACCCTCTTGGATTTCGCTCATATTTTGGTGGTTGGTAGTCCACCTAGGTGGGAGCTTAAAGCCAAAATATTAGACCCCCAAAAAATTTACTCTGGGAGATATTGGAACTCTAAGTTTTTTTGGTCAAATTTGCAGTCAATTTGGGTATTTTGAATAAACTTGCGACTAAGTGACCGAATGGGTCGCCACTTCAGCCCTAGACTCAAAATTGAACGAGGAACACGGGGGACGACTCGGATTTGACCTACGACAACGTTTTGACGGAGAATTTTCACTTTTTCTAGAAAAATTACCAAAAAAGTCCCAAATCTTGGGATTTTTCAGTTTTCATCCTGTGATCTGCACGTCATGTTACTTTTCCGACGTAAAAAAGTCCGCTGAATCCAAAAATAACAATCCCAGATTTTTGCGACCAACCGTTTCGGAGATATGCCACCTCAAAGTTAGCCAATTTGTTTTTCGGTGTAAAAATACTGAGATTTTGCCCTCCTGCTCATTCCCAAGAACGATCCCAGCAACTCCGGTCTTGTGCACGGGTCGGTGGCCTCTAGCGCCTGCTAGGTAGGCCAAAGAGCCGTGCCGCACTACATACGTGTTGGGCTGTTGGCCTACCCTGCCCCTGCCACGCTGCCAACAGCTTCCCTCTCGCCATCTCCCCTATCCTCGTCTCGCCGGTGTCGCCGGTGTCGCCGTCGCCGTCGCCTCGCCTCGCCTCGCTCGCTCGCTCTCTCTCACCCTGATCCACCTTAGCCCACAGATCCTACAGCCAAAACAATTGTTGAGTACGGTGTTGACGGTGGGTATTTCGAAAGGTAAAAGGAGTGTGATAGAGTAGGTCTTGGTGTTCACCGGCAGCATGGAATCCACAGGTGTGTTTATGGCACTGTGTTTTCAGTGGTATATTTGCCGGTGGGGACCCTAACCTCTCTTGTTTTTAGATCCTGATGAGGAAATCTGCTGCAATCCATATAATTTCCACAAAAAAGATGTGGATGTGGATTCCATGCTGCTGGTGAACACCAAGACCTACTCTATCACACTCCTTTTACCTTTCGAAATACCCACCGTCAACACCGTACTCAACAATTGTTTTGGCTGTAGGATCTGTGGGCTAAGGTGGATCAGGGTGAGAGAGAGCGAGCGAGGCGAGGCGAGGCGACGGCGACACCGGCGACACCGGCGACACCGGCGACACCGGCGAGACGAGGAGGGGAGGGGGGGGGAGGGATGGCGAGAGGGAAGCTGTTGGCAGCGTGGCAGGGGCAGGGTAGGCCAACAGCCCAACACGTATGTAGTGCGGCACGGCTCTTTGGCCTACCTAGCAGGCGCTAGAGGCCACCGACCCGTGCACAAGACCGGAGTTGCTGGGATCGTTCTTGGGAATGAGCAGGAGGGCAAAATCTCAGTATTTTTACACCGAAAAACAAATTGGCTAACTTTGAGGTGGCATATCTCCGAAACGGTTGGTCGCAAAAATCTGGGATTGTTATTTTTGGATTCAGCGGACTTTTTTACGTCGGTAAAGTAACATGACGTGCAGATCACAGGATGAAAACTGAAAAATCCCAAGATTTGGGACTTTTTTGGTAATTTTTCTAGAAAAAGTGAAAATTCTCCGTCAAAACGTTGTCGTAGGTCAAATCCGAGTCGTCCCCCGTGTTCCTCGTTCAATTTTGAGTCTAGGACTGAAGTGGCGACCCATTCGGTCACTTAGTCGCAAGTTTATTCAAAATACCCAAATTGACTGCAAATTTGACCAAAAAAACTTAGAGTTCCAATATCTCCCAGAGTAAATTTTTTGGGGGTCTAATATTTTGGCTTTAAGCTCCCACCTAGGTGGACTACCAACCACCAAAATATGAGCGAAATCCAAGAGGGTCATTGTAAGGTCCTGCTTTTCTTAAATAAACCTGCTCTGTTGCAAAGGAGGAGGACCTGATCCACCTGATCGGCCGCCGGGCGGGGGGCGCCGGGCGCTGGGTCGTCCCGTCGTTCCTCCGCCGGCGACGACAAGGACACATCTCCTTTAAAACGCTCGGCGGCGCCCTCCCTGTCCCCGACCAGGACCTCGGCCAAATGACTGGACGGGGCGAGTCCTTCGAAAGGGACCGACTTCGCGTCCCGAGTACTCCTCACTCACCTCCCGCCCGCGCGCGTCCGGTGCTCATTGCGGGCTTAAGCCCGGGCCCTATCCTGGTCGCCATGGCAACAAGACACGAGATGATCGCAGGCCCGGGCCCAGGCCGGCCAGGCGACGCGCTGGGAGGATCGCATCTCATGTTGCAGCGGGTGGGTGCTGCGCGGGACGGCGGGTCGCACTGCCTCAGTTTCACTCCACTCCGCCCTGCCGTCTCTTTCTGTTCTTCATTAAGACGCCCGTGTCCCGTCCCTCTCCCAGTCCCTCTCCCCTCCCTCTCCGGGCCTATCACGGCTGCCGCACTGCAGCACAGAGACCCTCGTTGTCCGGAATCTCTGGGGCCTAGGGGCAGGGCAGGGCAGGGCAGCTCCAGTGCCAGAAGTCCCATGTGTGTCTTCGCGGTCCCTCTTGTGCCCTTTCGGACTGCCGTGTGAATAGTTTAGCTCCCCGCGCTCCCCGTGAGAGGTATGCTGGGTTGCTGGGCTCCCCCCCGCCCCTGGGATATTCGCAGACTGCAGTGCGTGTCGATAGGCCCTATCCGCAGCACATACCCCGGCCCGACCGCCCGGCCTCTCGGCAACTCGAGCTGACTTTTCGAGTGGCTCCCAACTTTGGGAATGGAGGTTCAGGGGGTTGGTGCGGGGGCGGCTAGAACTGCTAGGTGTGCATTTGTTTTCGCAGCAGCAGCACGTGTAGATAAGAGCTGGAGGCCCCCGCGCCAGCCCCGCGCCACTGCCCTCTGCGTGACCGGTGCCCGTTCTTCAAGGTCCCTCCTGGTTCCGCCCCTTTTTCCCCTCCAGCCTCGCCCCTTCCCTTTTCCTCCCTCCCGGCAG
Organism: Frankliniella fusca; assembly: GCA_029379305.1. NCBI lineage: Eukaryota > Metazoa > Arthropoda > Insecta > Thysanoptera > Thripidae > Frankliniella > Frankliniella fusca. Next base: position 499,571 of record JAHWGI010000383.1, on the reverse strand, counting down.
CGCCGGTATAGTCACCGTGCGATAGGGGCGGCTGGAAACAGGTGAAGGAGAAATACAAGCAACGACCCATTGCCTCAAGGGGGCGGTTTTGCTCTGTGTGTGGTCGGTGCTGCGCTCGGCGCCAAGGTACACGCTTTAAGTTTATTTCAGTTGTTTCGCATACCCCGTCAAAAACTCCGGGAAAAAAATTATGTAGTGAAATATTTTAAACTTTCGTAAGCACTGAAGCAGATTAAGTTAAAATGTTGCGTAAAAGCATTAATTCCCCCCCCCAAAAAAAAACTGTTCTTTAGGAAACTATAATGAGTGTTGTAAAATGCACTCCGCACTGAGGCTGGTTTTGCGATACTTTTAACACAAACCCATGCGATAACTTGTGTTTTGCGATTCCCACGCTACAGAGCATGATAACCCCCAAAAATGTGATAAAAGTATCACATTATTGTGATAAATTCATCACAGAAATTATTTTATTACAGTTTTTGAGATGATTTTATCACAATAATATGATACTTCTATCACATTTTTTGGGGGTTATCATGCGCATTAGCGTGGGAATCGCAAAACACCAGTTATCGCAAAAATTGAGTAAAAGTATCACAAAACGGATTTCAGTGCGGGTGCTCGGTGCACTCAGCGCTGCAGGCAGGGTCGCGCTGCTGGTCAACCCGGCCTTGGCCCAGTGTTTTGTTGTACACCGGCGTGTCCTAGCAACGACCCGCCCGCCCCGCCGCGCCCCAGTACTGTACTACAAGACGAACGCCTTGCGACACCTTTCTCGAACCGTACCGACCTTTCTGCTTGTTGTACACGCTATCACCACGCTATAAAAAAAATTATTAATTTTTTTAAACACTTTTAAACGATTGCTCTAGATTTCTGGCAACATGTTTTGGGTTTGTGCTCCCGAGTCTGGCCCTAACGTACACGTACAAGGCTATTGTTGCTTCTTTTATTCACCTGTTTTCGCGGTCCGCTTGGCTCTTATTCGAGCCGGCTGATTGTCGCGATTAGGCGCCAGGTCCATATGGCCAGGTATGAGATGAGGCCGCGGGGGCCGCGGGGGCCGCTGGGCGGGCGGCGCCTGCCTGCCGCCATTAAAAAGCCATTCGCTTGCGATTGGCCGAGTTGAGCGTGAGCGGACGGAACGAAACAGGGGCCGCGCGTGCGAGAGAGATGGGGAAGCTTTACGCGAAAGCTGAATAAGGGGGTAGGAAGAGAGAGATACACGGTGACGGAGGGAGATGAGGACCTCATCGCGGTTGCGCAAAGTTTCGAAAAGATTCGCGGCAGAGGGGCGGCGGCGCGGCGCATTCTTGTTTGATGAAACATCCTCCTCCATTATAAACTGGGAGAAGAAAGGAGGAAATGGAAGCCAACTGTAAAATGAATATGAATGTATCGGTTTTGGCTGAGCTGGCGCAGCCTCCCCTCTCCCCACCACCGCTGAGAACCGCTCCAGCAATCTGCCTCCATTTCCGCGACACTCTTTGCTTTACCCCCGGGGGACTTTGGCGCCGCCGCCGGCTGCAGACGGAAATAAACGTCTGGAGCCGGACCCGGACCCGCCCCTGTAGACTGATTCCGAAGAGCGCTCTCCTCGCTCTGTCTCTCTCGCACCTGTGTGGCGCACCCCACGAGTGCGAGAGAGATGGAGTGAGGAGAGCGGCGCTCTTCGGAATCAGACGGCCGTAGCCGCCCCCGCAGCCCGCAGCCGTCCCCGAAACCGCCCCGGAGAGCCTTTCCTTTCTCATTCTGCTCCCGAAAATCTCACGTACAGACGTCTACATATTTTTCTCCGCACAAAGAGGAATACTGTGCTCGAGATGTCGCCACCACCACGTCTTTACGGAACGCGAGTGCTCCCTCTACCTCCTCACGCACGCCTGTCTTCTTTTCACCCCCGTCGAGCCCCTCACATCCCGCCCTCCCGAACGCTGTCAGTCACGGCTCTGTATCAATTCGCCTGTCACCACCTCCTCCCATCCCCACCAACGCGCTTATTCCTTCTTCGCCGCCGCCGCAGCCAAATTTGGAAACCACCATGAATGTGAATTTTTCAAGCGCGGGTTCTCTCTATCGTTTTCTTTATAGATACCTCGGACGCTTCGCGGTGCATTTGCGTCACGGACACGGCGACCTGTCGTGTCGGTGTCTATCTTCCGCTCCTTATTCGGTGCCGCGGGCCGTAATCAGAGCTTTGCGCGATAATTCAGATCAGACCAGATGATCAAGTGATCAGCCCGCGTGTGCCAGTGTGCTCTGCATGCACTGCCAGTTGTACACGGTAGGGTAGGTTCGGCTCGGCTCGGCCAGCAGGGTGATTCCGCACAGTGGTTTTTACTCGCGGTCCTTGTCGCACTCATGGGACACATGGCCGCAAGGAGCGAGAGAGACGCGGCATTACACTGAAATCCGTTTTGTGATACTTTTACTCAATTTTTGCGATAACTGGTGTTTTGCGATTCCCACGCTAATGCGCATGATAACCCCCAAAAAATGTGATAGAAGTATCATATTATTGTGATAAAATCATCTCAAAAACTGTAATAAAATAATTTCTGTGATGAATTTATCACAATAATGTGATACTTTTATCACATTTTTGGGGGTTATCATGCTCTGTAGCGTGGGAATCGCAAAACACAAGTTATCGCATGGGTTTGTGTTAAAAGTATCGCAAAACCAGCCTCAGTGTAGTACACGCTGTTCGGAATCATGAGCGTCTATGAGCGGCCCGGCCAGGCGCAGCCGGGCTGGCCTGGCGGCGCCCGCGGCGTGGCACCTTGTACCTTGTAGTCGTGGAATTGAAAGTCTCCGCTGTTGTTATGATATTGAAGGCCGCGCCGCGCAGCACAGCGCCGGCGAGCCGTTCACGCGATATGGATGAATACATATCGACGCGGGGCGGGCGGGGTGGTCGGCAGGAAATCGACCTGGCCGCGGCGTGTTGGCGGCAACAGGTTTTGTTCTCCTCTCTCTCTCTCTCGCTCTCCCTATCTCTCCCTCTCGAGGAGAATTTTGCAGGGTTGGCTCTCTCAGCTTAACTTAGGGCCAATTCAATTATTCGAATCAGTAGATACACTTTGCGGCGCAGTTGATTGCGATTTGAGCGGCGCTTTACGCGGTATATAGTCACTCGGTAGCGCGGCGCCCATCCTTATCGCGTTCGTTGACCAGGCGGCGGCGGCGCGGTGCGCGGTGTGACGAGGCGCCCCAGATGTCCCCCGGGTACCTAGATATATCTATTACTGCATTATCGCGCGCGGTACGGGCCCAGTCCCCAGTCCAATAGTACTCCTGCGGCATATCGGTTAGCGTGTCATGCGAGTGTGTACTCGAACTCGCCATCCTTGTGCATCACCGAGGGGGAAACAAGTCTGATTTTTTTTTTTGAAATTTTTGTAATTTAGAAACATTTTGAAAAAATTCTGAAAAATTCATCGAAATTCTGAAAAAAAATTAGAAAAAGTCTAGAACCTTACAAAAATTCAGAAACAAAAATCAAGAAAACTCACAAAAATTCTGTGAAAATTTACAAACATATCACGAAAATTTAAAAAGAATTACAAAATGTGTACAACTAATTTCAGTCTTGTTTCCCCCTCGGCATCACCCCGCCGCACCACGTCATATCAAACGATTAATCGCAGCGGGAGCTCTAGCGCGCCAATCCAGGCAATACGTACACACACTGCTGCTCGCTCACTGCATGGCGACGCACTGAGACGGAGGATCAGCATATAACGATCTGTGCGGGGCGGGACGGGGACGGGGCGGGGGCAGAGGAGATCAATCTCATAGTTGTCTGTAATTTGCGTGGTGGCGTTGGCTGTTCTGACGGCGGCCGGTGGCCGGGCCCGGGGGCCGCGGCTCCCGCGCGGAGGTCCTCTCCTCGGCGACCTTGCGCCTCGCGCGCGGCTGAGTCATCATCTGGTCTGGCTGAGCAGCTCGGTCAGGCAGGCAGGCAGGCAGGCAGGCGCAGCAGGCGCTGCTTGTGAGTCACGGGGAGGCGTCGCGGCGCGGCCCGGGGGTGGGGGTGGGGTGGGGTGGAGGGTGGCGCTCAGGGGGTAGCGATCGCTATTGGGGTTAGACCGCGGCGGGGCGGGGCGGGGCGGGGCAGGACCTCCATATGGCCTGGAGTCAGACCCTCCGCCGCCACACTCATATCGTTTTTCTCCCTCACACACACGCACACGCGCTCTCTTTCTCACTCGTACCGGCCGGGCCGGATCGCACGGGAAAATTACGCGACCGAAATGCCGCTCGCGGCGGCAAGTGCGCGGGAATAAAAAACATTCTTTAGCGCGTGGCGAGCAGATCGGCGGCCTCCTCCCTCCTTCCCCTCCCGAAATACACTGTGTCCTGGACCCGCCCCTGTCCCTGCCGCCGCCCCATGGCGTATGGCTTTAGTATCACTGGCGACTGAGGCGGGGCGGGGCGGGGCGGGGCTTGCCTGACGTCGGCTTGGCCAGCGCCCAGTTGGATTCCCTGCTGCTGCTGCTGCTGCTGCTGCTGCTGTTGCTGTTGTGGCTCGGGGGACACCACGGCGGCGGCGGGGACCTGAGAGCAGTCCCGTGCCACAGACGCGTGCGCACGCCCCGCCACGCCCCGCCACGCCCCACCGCACCCCGCCGCACCCCGCCGCACCCCGCCGCACCCCGCCGCACCCCGCGACGCAGAACAAATTTGTGGGGGGATTGCCTAGACGATATGCAGTGTCACGGCCCGGCCGGCGCCGCTCATGAGCTCTCGCTCTCTCCCTGCTGCACGCAGTCAAGACCTTCCTTCTCTCTCTCTCTCTCTCATCCCCCCTCTCCCTCCCTCCTCCCTTCTTCCCTTCCTCCCTCCCTAGCTCCCTTCCTCCCTCCCCCATCTGAGGGCGGATCCCCTCTCTCTGTCTCTCAGCAATCAGCACGAAACGTGAAAAATGGCGAACCTAATGACCTAGAGGCCGGCGCCGTCCTCTCCCCCACCCCAACGTGCCACCATCGGTTTAATCGGACGATGCTGTGCGCGGTGTTAAGTACTTCACCACAGTTCTCTGTCTCTCTCTTTACTTAATTTTAATGAAAAATATTTTTTCTCCTCTTTTTTGTTCTTGCGGTTGTGTTGGCTTGAGCATTGCAACTGCAACCCGTCTAATTAAGCCCCTCCCCCTCGACACCTCTCCCTAGTGGCCGCACCCGCACCCTTTCTCATATTGCCGAGTGCCCCGCACGAGAGCGTCCATCCACACGACCAGCCGTCTGATTCCGGAAAGCGCTTAGCGGTGTCCTCTCTCTCTCTCTCGCTCCTTATGGATTCGTCCCATGAGTGCGACAAGGACAGATAGACGAAACGTGGACGAAATCGACTCTCGGAATCCGACGGCTGCGCGGGTCTCATCGCGGAGGCGCGGCACGTCGCGTCCTTGACCCAGAGAGCTGCGCCGACGCCGACCCTCCGCGCGGCAGCAGGTGCAACCCCGTGGGGCATCAAGTATGCACCCTTCCTCCTTCCTCCCCCGAGCCCCGAGCCCAGCCCGGAGCGGAGGGACGCACGCGAGCGGCTCGGCTCGAAATCCGCGCCCCGCTGCTGCCACACTACTTTGAGGCGACGGGGGACGTGTTGGGGCCTCGCATGCGCGCCGCGAGCCGCGCCCCCGGTCAGTCAGTGCCGTTATGGACTTTGCTCACGCCAACGTCCGCCGCCGGCCCGCTGACCGCTGACTTGTTTTAATATTATCCTCGTCATTATGACGATGATTATTATTATCATCATCCCTCCTCTCGCTTCCCCTTTTCATTTGCAACCTGTTTCTTTTATTTTTCTCTCTAATTTATCTCACTGTCTCTCCCTTAAAACTGTTGCGTTCGCTCGATCACATTTCGTTGAGTTATTAGTTTATTCGTCGTACCCATGCCCGCGCTCCGGCGTGCTCCCTGCTGCTATAAAACTACTACTTGTTTATGTCCAACACATTTTTCTGCGCACATTTTGCCTTCTCGTTGCTGCCCTCCGCGCCCGCGGCGCTTGTCATGTGTCACAATCCCCTTCAGCCTGCGCAGGACTGTCATTGGCTTTCCCCTCGTCAACGCGTTATTTTGGCCACGATCAGCCCGGCCCCGCCCCGCCCCGGCCCGGCCGGCAGCAGCCATACGCAGACCAGCCCAGCCAGCAGCAGCAGCACCCGTGCCCCTGTCGTCTGATTCAGAAGAGCGGCCTCTTCGCTCTATCTCTCTCGCACTCATGGTGTGCGCCGTTTAGGTGCGAGAGAGACAGGTCGAGTCGAGCGCTTTTCTAAATCAGTCTGCTGGTGCCGGCCCGGTTCCGGCTGCTCTGGCCCAGCAGCCTCCCTCTCGCAGTGGTCCAGAGGCTTCCTCCTCGTCCCCTACAGCATCTCCCGCCGGTCCAATCGATGCGGGAGGTGCCGTGCGGCGCCCAGCCCGCGAGCTGCAGCGCCGCAACCCCGTTGTAGTGGTACTTGCGCTCGGTAGCTTATAACTTGACCTAAAAATAGTTTGCTCTTCACTTGTCTGAAACTATGAGTGACTACGCGTCATGGTCGCGGGGAGAGAGACGCGCAGAAATAGAGAGAGAGAGAGAGAGAGGCGCAAGGGTTGAAGTGCAGAAAAATTTTACCCGATGGGACCTTTACTAATAAAAATCAGTGTACACCCAAACACCCAAACAAAATCAGTAAAAAATCAGTAAGAATCAGAAAACCTCCGGAAAAAAGATAAGTAAAATTAGAAAAAAAATCGGCGTATACTTGAATTTTTAGTGAAAGACCCCTCCATTTTACAAGGCGCGGGCTGGTGCCTGTCACTGTCACTGAGAATGTGTCCCCCCTCAAACTTTGGACGCGGGCGCAGCGCGCGCGCGTGTGTGTGTGTATGTGCATGTGTGAGTGAGTGTGGAGACGCGCTGGACCCCGCGGTAATATGCACGTGTTTGCTCCTCTCTGCGCACCGCACCGGCGGCGGCGGCGCCATCTCCTTGAGGCGTTCGCACTTACGTCAGAGAGCGCCTGCCGAGCGGAGCAGCCGGGTCGGGCCGCGCCCCGCTAGTCCGGGCGGAGCCGAGCCGAGCCGAATCGCCTTTTAACTCTTGACAGTCACGCACGAGTGAGTGGCACATTCCTCATCGCTCCGCCTCCGCCACGCGAAAGTCTGTACCGGAAATTATGCTTGGCCCCGGCAAAATATGCCGGGAGTAGAGGAGGCATATATGATGGCCGGGGTGATTTTCAGCATCGTGGCGCTCTTTTTATTTTCCCATTAAGAAAGGTCTTTCCCTCTGCCGCATAGCGACTCAGCCTGCGAGGTAGGCAACTTGTTGCGGGCAGCGCAGCCCTGTCCGGCGGGTCTGCCTACCTGCCAGGCTGCAGTATCGGCTCTGGCTCTCTGGCGGAGTGGAGGTGACTGATAGACCCACGGCGTCTGCCGGTATGGACGCGCGCCATGTGACTATGGTGTTCTGTTTTTGGTAGTGTAAAATGGGTGGTAGTAAAAACCTGGCGCCTCTGCGGGGCGATATAAAGTCCCGGAGGCCGGTAGCCGGCGGCCGCGCGGCCAAATCGGGATAGCGGACCTTATCGGGCTCGGATCTCCCCGCTCTGACTTCCGAGTGAAGGACAAGGACAGAGAGATCGCTGAGCCCATCCCGGCCCGGGGACAATTCTGCCGGCTAGCTCGGGATGGGCCGAATCGAATTCGGGTTTTGATGCGTCGAGTCGGACCGTCGGCCGGCCGGCTAGCCGTGGGAGGCGGTCGACGCGAGGACCCACCCGGGACCGGCGGGGACCCGACCCCGGGGCCGGGAGGAGAGGACCCCAAGGAGGCCTCCCATGAGCGGCGAGGGTTATAAAATTAAGAGTCTAGGGGCGGAGAGGGAGGGCGGGAGGGGAGAGATATATCTGCTGACCGATACATTCGGAACGCCGACCACGTCGAGCTGAGTGAGGAGATCACCGGGCCGATATCGACAGCATGGCGGGGCAGGACGCTGCGGCGCAGCTCGGCGCTCCTCTGAGCCTGTGGAGTTGACGTGAGGACCTAACGCCTCTGCGTTTCGTCATCATCTTTGTTTACTTTGACATTCTTTGCGTTTTTTAAGACGAAAACTACGTCGTCGCTCGCGCTGCGCGCTGCGTTATTCTCTATGGTGCTCTAGAAAAAATAAGGAGGCGCGTCTCTTTATCAGTTTATAACCACAACCACCTGTCGTGCGTGAGCGGTTACACAGATACAAAGTTTCAAAGTGCGATGCGCGCACCGCAACTATTTGCGTCGCTCTGAACGAGGTCGGCCGTTATAGTGCGAGGCCCAGGCCGAGGAGGCCCAGGAGGCCCTCTGGCTCAGGCCGCGGGGGAGTGCCCCGACCGGGCCGGGCCGGCAGGTGTGGGTGGCAGCATATTTCACCGCAAGTAACGCCTCTTGTCTTGTGTGTGTTTCAGGTACGTGTAGCAGCAGCGAAGTGCCAGCGCTGAGCTGCGCGAGCAGGGGCCGGCCGTGAGTCAAACAATGCTTATCAATAACCAACCAGTAATACCGTAACGTAAAATACACCCGTCGTGCCATTTTTATTTTTATTTATTTTGTTTTTCTCGAAAATGAAAATTGTCTCTGAAAATCTGTCAAACATTTCACTGTCAAAAATTCTTAGACAAAGCTCAAATCTGCATCACCTGCAATTGTCAATTACCCAATGCTTGAGTGCCGCAACATAAAAGAGTGGTTAAAATCATGGTTTGCACCTCGGCTTTTCTGACATATTTATCCGTAAAAAGTGCCCTTTCTTTTTCTCTCCTCTCGACTCTCTGATGGCTCTCTGGGCCGATGAGGTGGGGCGCAGGAGGAGCGTCTCGGGCCAAATAAATAATTGAGTTTGTGTTTCGGTGGGGCTCCGCTCGGCGCCAGCAGGGCGATTCCGCGCGCCGACTTCGTCTCTCTGTCCTTGTTGCAGCCACGGGGCTGGCCCATAAGGAGTGAGAGAGAAGACACGACTGAACGATACCCTCTGAATCCGCCTGCAGGCGCCCCAGAGGCTAGGCGAGGCGGCGAGGGCGAGGGCCGAGCCGAGAGGGCTCTTGTGTAATAATGGGTCAGGGATGCCAGCGGGCGCGCTCGTGTGAGAAAACTAGAGCAAATTGGGAAGCGAGCGCTGTGGTGGCTGAGACAATCCTTGCCGAGCTGAAGAGGGGCGTTATTTGAGCTGCCCCGAAGCCCAGGCTAGGCAGGCAGGCCCAGCAGGACACACGGACGCAGGGCACATGCGGAATGGTCCCGTCGTGAAACGACTCGGTGGCAACTTGTTGAGGACATGGATCGGCAGTCGCCGCGATCGGCGTGGAGGAAATATGTCGGTCGCAGTGGAACCCGAATTTACTGTGGATTACGCGTTAATTGCACAAGACAAAAACTATTACACAGTTATTCTTTATTTCCACGTCATAATATATGTCAAAATTTTCACGTGATTGTTGAAGATGAAGTGAAGCCGCACCCGATTATTTTTCAACAGAGTGGAAGGCGCCCTTAATTTGGTTTTTTGAGGGGGTTGGGTTGGAGAAGCCTTACAGTCAGACATAGGGGGTGCGGGCGCGTCTGGTGTCGAGCAGAAGCCGCTCAAATTAAAGGCCGTCGCATTGTATATTCAAGACGCAGGGCGCGCGGGTGGGGCCGGGGTTTGGGGTTTGGGGTTTGAGGCTGCGGCCGGGGTAGCAGCCCCGCTGTAGGTGCCCCGGCCTGCCCCGCCCCGAAGCGTTATGGAAACCAGCGAAACACAAGTGGTTCTCTTGGAGGAAGAAGAAGAAAAAGAAAAAGGAAAAGGGGAAAAGGAAAAATACAACAGACCTGTGCCGAGAGATTGCGCTCGGCCAGGAGGAGCAGCAAGTCTTATTGTGCTTTTTTTTCCTTTTTCTTTTTTTGCAAGTCAAATTACTGGAGTAAGAGATTTCTGTGTCTCGGGTGCGACGGAGAGTAAGGGGGTGGGGGGGTGGGGGATTTAGGCGCGCACCGGCAACACTGGACCACTCGTAGGAGGTGGAGTGTGCGGTGCTGTAGGGGGGTTTGGGGCGCCGTGACCTTCAAGCGAAAGGGAGAGGATTTATGGAGGGCGGCGTGGGGGAGGGAGAGGGAGAGGGGAGCCAGGACGTAAAAGTGGAGGGGAGCGACGCGCGCGGCAGATATCGCGAGGGAGGAGGAGGGTGTTATCACACGGGTAAAGGCGGGGTGGGGTGGGGCGGGGTGGGGCCGCCGCGAGCATCTTTTGAACCTGACCTGAACGCCCCGCACTTCCCTCCCGGCTCTGCTCCGCGTGGAGCTCAAGTGGCGCGCAAGTAGCCGGAGCCCGGAGGCCCGGAGGCCCGGAGGCCCGGAGGGGCTGGGGCTTGAGGCGGGGCGCAGTGACGCGCAACCGGAGGAGAAGAGGGAGCGGCAGAGGAGAGGGAATCCGTTTCAAGTGATGTTTTTGTGGCCGAGGCGGACCCGAGGGGGCGCAAGGGCGCGGGGAGCACCCCTGGCTCGGCCCGAGCGCTGAGCTGGGAGAGGAGGATCATCTCCAGGAGAGGAGGGTCCGCGGGTCGGAGCGGAGGAATAACACAACGCTTATTGCCACAGGAGCCGCTGCGCGCACCGCGCGCAGACGCTCGAGTACTTATTGTCAGTGCAGCCGAGCGCACGCCCTATTCGTTCAAAATATTATACATGAACTCTGCTGCAAACAGTGCATTTCCAATTCGAATTAGTTAAGAAACTGCGGTGGCAGGCCCGTGATGGACTTCAACTAGGAGCTCATAACGCTCGACTTGGCCGGCCACATGGTCAGAGTCGGAGATGGTCAGGCGCCTCGAGCAGGCGGTGCGGGTTGGGGCGGGGTGGGGCGGGGCGGCCCCGTGTGGCGATTGAGAAAGCGCAGCGCGCAGCAGCACCGCAGCAGCAGCTGGCGGCGTGCAAGCGCCCTATAGCACCCCCTGCAGACCCGCGAGTGCGAGAGAGACGGAGAGAGAGAGAGAGAGAGAGAGAGAGAGAGAGAGAGAGAGAGAGAGAGAGAGAGAGAGAGAGAGTCGGCAGCAGAGAGGACACGACTGGCCATTACTATAGGCAAAACGGCAAAACGCGGCGGTGGGCTTGCCGCAGCGGCCGCACTACAAAGAGCCTCGCCCCCGCCCCGCTCCCGACCCGCCTCTGCCGACTCATTCGGAAGAGCGCTTTCCTCGACCTGTCTCTCTCGCTCTCATGCGGTGCGCCGTACAGGTGCGAGAGAGATAGAGCGAGGAGAGCGCTCTTCCGAATGAGTCGGTTGGCCTATGTCGGCGCATCCTCATTCGCGAACCGTACTACGACGAGCGGAGCGGGCGGCGCTAGATCCACCACTGCACTCCACTGTACCAGCACCACCACTGTGCACACCAGTTTTAGTAGAGTGGAATAGAAAAACTAAAAGGCAAGCGGGTTGACTCAATTGAACGATCTCCGCAAATTCGTTTGGATGAAACTTTAATTTTTGCTTTAAAAAGGAGAGAAGAGTAATCGAAACCACCCAGAGCACACGTAAAAGAGATTGCGTGTACAAACGCACACAAATCGTCATCCGTCTTATCGTCATCATTTTTTTCCTCCTCTTTACCACTCCGTGTGTGTGTGGGGGGGGGGGGCTGGAGGGCGAGTCCATCCATCTCTATCGCAGGTTGGCACGGCCGCATTGGGCTGCATAGGGGTGTGGCCGCCCCCGGGCCGCCCCCGGGCCGCCCCCGGGCCGCCCCTCACACACTGCGGTGATGAGTCGGGAGAGGCGGGGAGGGGAGGGGCGGAGGGGTGGGAGCCGCACCGTCCCGTCACGCAATAGCGCGCCACACCACGCCACCCCGCGCCCATGACTTTTATGAAGCGGCCGAGGCGCGTCCGTATTCGCGCGCCTTACGGGGGAGCGGAGCGGCGGGGAGGGGTGGAATTAAAGACGGACGTGTATAAAACCGGAAGGGCAGCGCGACATACAAAACCCCCTCCCTCTCACCCCCTCTTGTCCTTCCTGTGCGTCGTATAAAATAAATAAAAAGAGGTCATAAACTTGCGTGGTCATTATCCTCAAGACAGCTTGTGAGCAGCTTGCGCAATGCAGGGAGGGGATCTTTATTTTTGTCCTTTTTTCTTTTTTCCTGTTTTGCCGTTCTAATCATATTATTGACACAATAGACCCCACAATACCATCCGTAATTCTACTCTGAATCACTGAGGTCGATTTTAGGGGAGGGCAAAGTAAAAGCAAATGTCAGTCCATTTCCTTTCCACGTGCGTATGGGGTGCTGCCTGTGATTGATGGCGCACGGGCGGGGCCGGGCCGGGCCGGGCGGCTGCGCTGCGGGGAAGGGAGCAAAGGGTAGGTCTACCCATCCGCCCCTCTCTGTTTGAACCGGACAAATACAAGAGGTTATTCTGGGTGGACGACCCGAGGCCACAGGGGAGGGGCCAGGCTGTGTCCTGTTACGTCCATTAGCCGTAGTAGTCGCGGGCGGGGTGGGGCGGGGCGGGGTGGGGCGGGCAGAGCGCGGCCCCTCGGGTCAGGTGTGCACAGCACGGCCTTGTCCGCTCGCGTCGCACCTCTAGCTTCACTAGTGCCACTTCCTCCCCGCCCGCACTCGCTCTGTCTCTCTCGCACCTATACGGAGCACCCCCATGAGCGCGAGAGAAAGACAGCGCGAGGTGGGCGCTCCTCGGAGTAAGTCTGCAGACGGACGCGAGACGGGACGCACACACTGCTGGCCCTTCCTGCTGCCGGGCAGGACCGCAGCGGACGTCTCTCCGTGTCTCGCCTGCTGCTGGCCCGACCCGACCCTTTTATTTCCCTCTCGCTCCCTATTCCCTTATCTGCCGCGTCTGCCTGAGCGAGTTATGTCGGTGCGGTGCGGCGCACACGACGTCCAGGTTGTCTCCGTCACGGGGAGGGGAGGGGGAGGGGAGACTGCAAGGAGGGCGCCAGTCCCGCTGCTGCTGTCCTGCGGCGTCCTGAGGCGTCCTGCCGGCGTCCTGCAGGGCGCGCCGCTCGCAGGGCTGATAGGGCCTCCCCGGGGGGTCCGCAGCGGTGGGGGAAGGCGAGGCACACGTGGTGCTCTATTTGCACTGCGCACGCCTAAGACCATGTCTGACATGAAAGGGCTGCTTTCGAAGAAAAATCCGGAAAAATCTCAATCAACATATCGGCATCGGCATTATGTAGAATCAGAAGCAGATGACACAGTAAGGTGTTTGTTTTTTATTTTTCTTCAATGTAGCATCCGAAAAGTGTTCAACTCGGAAAACATGTGGACACTGGATTTCCAAAAAGTTATGATTACCAGGGATTACCTGCGGTGATAGCCTGGTGATGACCAGGCGATTACCGGGTGATGACCACGTGGATCACCAACATTTTTGTACGCCTGATTACCACAGTTACCATTGGGGGCTCCCCGCCTCGATATCATCGGCTAAAAAAAGTACCGCAAATCAAACCGCTTGATTCTGCTCCTGCTCCCCCCAAGTCGCGGCCCCTACTGCTCAGGCACCGAGCGTGTGTGGGTCCTGTCCTGTGTCCTGTTCTCGCGTGAGGTGCGCGGCGCGGTGCGTTCAACCCGGCGGTGCGGCGGTGAGGTGCGGGGCAGCATTGGAGGCGAGACGCGAAGCGCCGCGCCGCGCCGCGCCGCCCACCGTTTGGCAACGTCCTGTCGCGGGGAGGTGGGGGGGACGTCCGCCCGGCCCCCAGCCCTGCTGTCTTAACGCCCCACATGGCAATAAATCGCACATAAATCGTGAGGAAGCAGGCCCCTACTTTGAGAGAGAGCGAGACGGTGTAGAGAAAGAGAGAGATGGAGAAGGAGAGAGAGAGAGAGAGAAAGATGAGAAAAGCACTCAAGCAATGGCTTAATTTGGACAAGCGTCTCATCGCGCTGTTAATCTTTTGATCAAGTTGTCGCTGTCATTATTCTCGCTATATTATTTTATAGGGCGCGATGATAAAAGCCGTGTATTTTCTTCATCAGTAATTATGAGGACGATAGTTTGGACATCAAACAAACATTCCGGGAAAATATCTCGATTAGAAATGAGATTTTCTTTTGTCGCCTCGAGTGCTGATCAGCCGTCACGCCCCGAGACGGAGCGTCAAATCTTGCGCCAGAGGCCGGGTCGAGATGCTATCGGTATGCGCATTCCGTGAGCGAGTCGTGTTCAGAGGAGTGGTCGTCACTCTACGCCCTCGGGCTGGACCCGTGCCTAGAACCCTGGCGTGTCGTGGGCTCAACAGCGAAGTGGAGAATCAAAGCATTTTCATATCTGATTATGTTTGCGCCGCTGTCTGTTTGCGCAGCTCAGTCAGAGGCACACATCAGGCTTATGTTCGTGTCTGGGACGAGCGACGCCCCCTGGGAAAAAAGAAAGAAAAAACTGATTATTGTCTATATAATGTATTTACTTTGTTTTGTTTAACAACTCTTCCACTAACTCGAAGGTAGCTGATGAACCACTAACGCGCCCAGGTGTGGCTGATTCCCCTAAAATTACTAACCCTTTTCCGTACGCTTCCCTTCTGCAGCCACAGATCGGAGACGTCAGAAACCAAGACATCGAGCAGCAGCACCTCCAGCGGTACAATACGAGACCCCGGCCCCGGTCTATTAGGCTCTACAAAGTTTCCAAACTTCCCTCCAATGGGCTCCTTCTCCGAAAAATTCTCCAGGTGCTTACTAAGTATTATACTAAGTATTTGGTTTTTCAATCTCTTTGCATAGAGGAATGAGGCCATGTAAATGCCTGTCTAGATTTTTTTCCCCGAGAATGATTTGCACTGAATGAGTATTCGTTTATGGTCGGACAAAAATTAGCTTTAAAATTTCAAAGAAATTACTGTCCCCACTCTTAAATTGTAAGTACTTGTGCGGTAAGTTGTAACAATTTTGTGGTGAGAGGTTGTGTTCAAACTAACAGTTTGATCAAGTATAACGTTGAAAGTAACCCTATCCACTTTCTTCACGAAATAACCAGTAGAGAATGTGGTTCTGTACATTAATCAATAATAGTTTGAGAATAACCTTAACTTTCATAGTAAATAAAATTTTCTGTAGAGCACGCGCCCCACTGATAACGAGTGTGGAATGCCGCAGAATGCAGCATTTATTTTATATTTGACCACAACAGGCAGATTGTTCGTTTCCCGATGTACGATCAATGTGGTCAGTCTTATTGAGAAAAGAAAAGACCGACACAGTCCAAAATTCTAAAGTAAATTCACCCCGATTTTTACTTTATTGGTGCCTCATTGAGTTTTATTTCATTGCTGCATTTTTTTTTAAAGAATGGCTCTTATTACTCCCCGGCGGTTGTCTGACTGTGGCTCTGTTTGCAGCACGACCAGCTCGTCCAACACAACGCAGCAGGGCGGCGGCCCCGTGGCGGGCGCCGGCGGTCCCAACACCTGGCTGGACGGCCTGCACAGCCCGCTCATCCAGGAGGACGGCGGCGACAAGAAGCTCAAGCTGCGCTTCGACGTGTCGCAGTACGCGCCCGAGGAGATCGTCGTCAAGACCGTCGACAACAAGCTCCTGGTGAGTACACACCCCGCGGCCTGGCCCCTGCTGGCCCCTCACTCCACTACTCGTGACTTTGAACTTCGCTCCGCTCCGCTGCACACTCTCTGTACCCGGGCCGGCTCGGTGCGCCGCCATGCTGGTGCCGGCGCGGCGCCGGTGCGCTCTCCACAAGGTCATGAGCGTCGAGCGCACAGACGAGACGAGCACTTCTCACCCCGCAGACTGATTCAGAGGAGCGCTCTCCTCGCCCTGTCTCTCTTGCGCACTCATGGGGTGCACCGTAGAGGTGCGAGAGAGATAGCGAGGAGACGAGTGCTCTCCTGGAATCAGTCTACTGCGGAGAGCTATGAGCATCGCGCACCCTACGTGCCCTTCACGCCGCCGCGAAAACTCTTCTCATAACCACAACCACCTCATAGAGTCTAGCCTCCCTCCTCACTCCCATCAACTCTCCTGCTCAGCTATCTCATCTCTCGCCTCGTAAACTCCAGCCCCCGTGACGTCTCTCCCGACCCATGGCGGGGCGGGGCAGAGCGGGGCGGGGAAGGGCGGGGCGACGCCCACGTGCTCCTCCCCCTTCTCTCGCGTCGCCGGGTCGAGGCGGGCCGCGCCTTGCAGACGACGCAATGTGCGAGACAATGTTCGCCCCGCCCAGGTCTCCGCCGACGTGCCGTCCCCGCCCCTCTGCCCCCCCCCCCCTCCCAGCGGGGAGAAAGTACTCCGACGCTGCACTGATCCTGCAAACTGCTTATAATTGGCGAATCATGTCTGCGAGTTAAGCCCTTTACACCTCGCGCCAGCCTGGCGGGGAGCGAACTTTTCGAACCTCTTAAGCTCTTCTCGTCCGCGTCTAAAGTTTGACAGGGGGAAGTGTTGGGGCAGGTGCGGCGCGGTGCGAATAAGCTACGGCTGCTGGTGCCTTACCGCAGCCGCAGGGCAGGGGGCAATGCACTGGAGGCGTTGGGAGGGACTGCGTCCACCGCAGTGTGGGGCAGAGGCGGAGGCGGGTGGTGGATAGAGGGGGGGAGGAGGCAGAGTTTTGGCTTGGCCTTGGCGACACGGTCGTAGCCGTGCCAGAGGACCATTCAGGCAGTAAAACAGCAGTCATTGCCGCCGTGCCCCTTCCCTTCCCTTCTCTTCCCCGTGCGATTGTGTAAAGGCCGAGCGAGCAGGCAGGAGTGCGGGTCTGGAGGCCACGTGTGTGTGAGCATGCGCGACACATTTTATGACGAAAAGCGACCGAGTACACATACACATACACGGAGTCTAGCAGCACAACACACTCCTGGAAAGACGCTTCGGAATTCCTGCTTAGGGGAATACGGCAGAGAGGTCGCGCATCGCACCCCCGGGCCTGTCCGCAGCCCGGGACGCGAGGCCTTGTCCCAGTTGCCCCGCTTCATTTTACCGCAGCGGCCCTAGTTGGTCAGACCAGCTCGCTCCAGCTCCAGCGTCAGTTCCAGCTCCAGTGACACAACGGCCGGCCGGCCCCGGCCCGCCAAACATGGAGTGCGATCGGGCGGGACGGTTCGCTGGGGCGTGGCCGGGCGTGGTGGCGGCAAGCGCGTCTCCAGGCGTGGCGGGGCGGGGCGGGGCGGGGCTACTGGAGGGTGCCCGGCATGCCCGGCCCGGGCCGGCACTGCACGCTCCAGAGGTTGTCCTGACGGCTAGATGACGTCCGAGTGTCGTGCCCCTCCGCCACGCACCGCCACGCTCCGCCACGCTCGAAATGGAACACGAGAATGGCTATCAATTTGTCTCTGTTTACATTTCAATAACGCCCTTCCCCCCTCGACCCCTGACTGCGATAGACGAACGGCGCGCAATTCGTCCTGCTGCTAGACCCGTCATCATTGTAATACCGCGATCTCTTTTTTTCTGCGACCGCATCGCTGTGCAGGGCACCCGTAAATCCTTACTCTTCTTACGATGTCGATTAATATCCGAATTACGTTTTCTCCTCTTGATTCATCTGCTGTACGCGATAAAACACGCCCACGCACCGCGAGGAGCAGGGAGTTCACCGGAACGGACGACCGGAACCCGCACCGGAAGTAACGCCCCAGAGAGGACAGCTCGGCGGTATGCGGTGCTCGGACCTCGCCCCTGTGCCTCTGCTGCCGTCAAGGCGAGGCAGGGCGGGGCGGGGCGGGGCGGGGCGGGGGCATTACAGCGACTCCAAGGAGGCGTTCCCTTTCCCCTCACTGCCCCCCGCCTCTCCACTCAGACTGTCCCCTTCGTCTATTATCTCAAAATTTACGTATGCGCAGAGACTAATCTCCTCTCCTCTAGGGTTCAGCCAGTAATTGCACAATAAAACACTCTTCAATTTCATTGGTGTGGGAGGTAGGGGAGACGGTCGCCAAGGAAAGCAGAGGTGGAGAAGCACTGTTGGGGCTCAGTCTCACCAACACAGCATAGATCGCATAACACTTTAAGGCAAGGCCCCCTCCCCTCCCCCTCCCCCGCTGCACAGCCCCACTGTCGCCGTCGCCTGCTCTCAGTGCCGTTTCCACTCCCTCTCCTCCTCCTCCTCCTCCTCTCTCTTTCTTCTCCTTCCCCTTCTCCTTTGTCGGTCTCACTCTTACTTTCACCCTCGTGTAGGCCGCGGAGCAGTACAAGTGCGCGGGAGGTGGGCGGCGGAAGAATGGAATCCGTCAGCCACACGTGGTTTCCGGCGGCGGTAGCAGCAGGAGGGTCGGGGGTAGAAGGCGAGAGGGCGTACGAGTTATACTTTCAATAAATTATCATATTTTTGGGGGGGCAGACGAGCGAAATATTCCAGCGGGGCCACTCGGCTCGGCACACTACCCACCTCTTCATTCCCGGGGACTTGGTGTGAGCTGGGCTTCGGCTTGAGCAGCTCCAGCGACACCTGTGCAGCACGAGCAGGGCCGCGGACCGGGCCGCGTGTGGGAGACGGACAGATAAAGAGAGACAGAGAGAGAGAGAGAGAGAGGAGGTGGAGGGGGAAGGAGAGAGAAAGAGGGAGAGAGAGGTGGACGCGGGGCGTTCTCGAGTCATGACCATACAAGGCGGCACACACTTGGTCTGGAGGCCCCCTCCTTCCTCGACCTCCTCGTCCCTCTCCAGACTGACTGGTGCTCCCACCGTGTGTCTGCCCCGCCCCGCCCCGCCCCGCCCCTGCCAGCCCCAGCTACACGGTGCGACCAGCCAAGCCCCCACGGACAACTGTTCTGGAACACCCACTCCCATCCCCGACCCGACCTGATCCGCCCGGCGCGGCTCGCCGAGAGAGAAAGACAGACGCCACGGCGCGTGGAAGTAAGAGAAAGAGAAGAGGATTGGGTCGGTAGTAGCGTAACAGCCGCCCACCGCCTTTGGTCAAGTCTTTAACGGCCCTGCTCCCGCTGCAGTGCAGTCCCGTCACGTTGGCTCAGGATGAGCTACCGGGCCGGGCCGGGGGGCACACCCCTAAATTTTTAATTGACTCCGGAACGGAGGAGGTTGGGGAAAAATTACCAGCAGTACTACGGGCTCCTTTGGTGCCTTATCTTCGTGTCCTGGGAACCTCACGGCCCGCGGCCGCGGCAGCGTTTCGCAATATTGACCCGCAGTGTCCAGTTCCCTCCGGCCCGCCGCCGCGACGCCGCCGTGTCCTTCGCCCCGGGACCGCGTCCTCCGCGACTCACTCCGCCTCTTCTTCCACGACGCAGTCCTGGCCCGGCCCGGCCCGGCCCGGACCGCCGAGCCGTCCCGCCTTTTCCGAGTCGCCATTATTTATCATCGGCTGACATCTCCCTGCTCCTCTCTTTCGCTTCGTTTTGTTTTTCGCGGGATTCGACTGTCGGGCACGGCGGTACGGCGGTATACCCCCGGCCCGGCCCGGTACCCTGAGGCACCCGGTACCCGCCGGTACCCGGCCTGCTGGACACTCCCAGTGGTGATTAATATCTTTCGGCCCGCGAGGGCAGGGCGTCTCCCCCCCGCTCTCCTGCGGCGCGCGGCACTCCCTGCTGCTGCGAGAGGCATTTCGGTCAGCAGGAAGGAATCCTGCTTCCTGCTGAAAGCTGGCGACGATGAGGTCATTACGGTCGCTGTTTATTTGGCGCGTTGGCAAAGTTGTTAAAATAATAAAAATAATAATAATGATGATGATAATGATGTGATGGAATTTCAAGGGACGGCGAAGGGAGAAAAATGTCTGCTGCAGGAGGCAGAAATAGAAGTGACGGCGAGCCTGTACGCACTCTGAATGATGCGAATAACGCTCCTTTCAGACCGCCTCGACGACGCGCGTCGCTTTGCGACAGGCAGGCTGGAAATATGTTTCATTCCTGCCAGTAACATTGCTGCTGCACGGGCCGCTGCAGCCCGGCCCGGCCCAGCCCAGCCCTTCTGCTGCTGATCTATTGGATAGCGAGGACAATGCAGAGAAGGGCTGACAGACGGGAGAGAGGCGGAGGGGAGGGGGGAGGGGAGGTACTGATTGGATCCATTCAGCGCGCGCGCCGCCCTTCAAATCTCAGCACAACCCTTCACGTCCCTCACGCACCCCCCTCCTCCCCCATCACCTCCCCCCTCCGCAACCTCTCTGCGCCCGCTAAAGCTACACCCTCTCACCCTCACAAATTTCTATCTCTCGTCTAGGCGGATGTTAAATACACTTTATGGCGTGTCTGGTGAGGCAGCGCCCCCGCCCGATTTTGGCGTAATAAAAGTGCCCCGGGCGGCGTTAGCGTCAGCGCAAGACAGCGGGGCACGGCGGCGCACTTCCAGTAATGGACATTCATCTCTTGCCCCCCCCCATACCCCAAGTCCTCTTAATTCTTCCCCCTCCCCCCCCCGCGGGGGCGGCGTCGCGTCGGTTAAGATTACGAGAACAGACGACCAGCTTTTGGGAAATGAAGGAAGAACAAGGGAGGGAGAGAAGGGGGTGGTGTAGGGAGACAGTAAGCCACGGCGGGGTCTACGGGTTAGGGTACCTGAGGTTATGAACGCCCGACAACGATCCTGCCGGGTGCAGCCCCCGGGACTGCTTTTGCGATCGTGTAAGGGAAGGTCTGGAGCGGCGGCGGTTGGGTAGAACCCAGCAACTGCGGAAGCAAACTATGTATCTCTCTAACTCACACACGTTCGCTGGACATTTTTCACGTCACTGTCGCGGGGGCGGACCTGCAGCAGAGGGTCACTCCAAACAGCGTTTAGTAGTGTTCTCTCTCTCTCTCTAGCTCCTTATGGCCTCGCCCCAGGAGTGTGACAAGGACAGAAAGACGAAACGCTGTGCGGAATCACCCTATACTGGCTGGGCCTGGACGCACGGAGGGACAGCCATACATAAGGGCCTGTTTCCTCCGGAGTGGCGCGGCGTGGCGCGGCGTGGCGCGGTGCACCGCCCTCTACTCCCGGTGAGCGGCGATTAGACAGGCAATTGGGCCGTGGAGCCGCAGAGCGCCGCGTGGGGGGCGGAGCTGTAGGGGGTGGCCGCCGGGCCGGGCCGGGCCGGGCCATGCGGCTGTTAAGGTGCTGATGGCATCGCTGCGAAAACCAGAGAGGAAATAAGGGGGGGGGGCGAATGGTGGTAACGGAGCGGAACGTCGTTGTTAGTCTGGCGGGGCCCATGGGGTTGGGGAGTTGAAGGGATAGGTTTCGGGGGGATGGCTGACGCTCCCTCCCCCTCGCCACAATCATGAGCTCCGCACCCCTCTCTACCCCCTAACCGCCACCCTCACTTTCCCTTTCCCAATCTAGGCCCCACCGCTGCTGCCGTTCCCCTGCCCTGCCAGGCCAGTCTCATTGAGGATGCCTTCTAACTGCGACCGCGTTCTTCCCACGGGGGTGAAGGACCTGCGCGTTCTCATTTTTATCCCTTTTTTTTTAAGGTTTTCTCGTGTTCGATGCGGCTAGCGCTTATATTCTGCCTGAGTCGCTGATGACGCATTTGGACTGAATATGACCATTTTCATGTCTCGTGGCCGGGCCCTGAGTATGGTTGAATCGATCTAGCTTCCACCGTCTGTGTGCGTGCGTGTGTGGTTGTGTGTGACCTTGCGCGCTCGGCGCCCCCCTGGTGGACAGACAGACAGACAGGCGGACGGGCGGTATTGTCCTGCTGGTCTGGGCGCCGAGGAGCAGGCAGGGGCCGAGCTAAGGGGCGTCCGCGCCGAAACGAGGCGGCTCGGAATGCCTGATAATAACTACTCACAAATGGCCCGCTTCAGGGCGGGAGGGACAGTTTTATGGGGGTTAAACGAAGGGCGGTGGGAGGGGAGGGGCTTTGGTATTGCATTAGCATTTTCCTTTTACGTGTCTTTTTTTTTCCCCCGCCGTTTAGCGCGTCCCTTTCCCCTGGCTCTTTCGTGTAACTTGTTCTTTTCGTCTCGTGCTTTTCGGCAACGCTACAAATTGAGCAGCCGGCGCGGGACAACCTCAGACCTCAAAGACTGCAGACTGCAGCCCCCCGGTCCGGTCCCAAGCGCACTCTTGCGCCCCTCGCAGACGACACTAACGAGCCCTGCTGGAGGGAGGGGCGGGGCTGGGCTGGAGTGGCTGCGAGGTCCTGGAGCGACCTGGAGCGCTCCGGCCCAACCTCTTGGCGCACCTCAAATGGACTCCTTCGTCCGAGCGGGAGACGGGTCTAAAAATTTTCTGTACATTAGATGTCGTGAATTTTTCTGAATTGCGAGGCGGAGCACAAAGTTTTCAGACTTCTTTCCCCCGAGCCCCCTCCTCTCGCACAGGCCTCCCGGCCTAGCACATATGGAACTAAGCTGATACCCTTTTCCTCTCTGTTCTGCCGCAGGTCCACGCCAAGCACGAGGAGAAGACGGACAGCAAATCGGTGTACCGTGAATACAACCGAGAGTTCCTCCTGCCCAAGGGCACCAACCCCGAGTCCATCAAGTCGTCGCTCAGCAAGGACGGCGTGCTCACCGTGGAGGCGCCCCTGCCCCAGAACGCGCTCGGGCCCGCGGAGAAGATGATCCCCATCGCCCACTGAGGGCCGCGCCGAGCCCGCTCTCCACCCTCCCCGCCCCGCCCCGCCACGCTACGCCACGCAACACCGCGCCACCCGGCCCCTGCGCCCCCGCCCCGCCCCGCCCCGCCCCGCCCCGCCGCCTCTCACCGCGCACCTCTCTCTCTCTGGCGGGGTGCACTGCGCGGGCGGCGGTTGTGGGCCGCGGGACCGGGGAGGCGGGCAAGTGAACGTGCCATTCGAGCACGCAGGGCGCTCTTTACAGAAAAAAAGGAAAACAAGAAATAAAAAGGTCAAACATGAGAAGCTAACCCACATGTGGCCGCTATGGTGCAAACAAAAAATTTTATTTATTTATTATTTTTACTTTAAAAGTATTAATAACCGTACTCGTATGTTGGCATTATTAATAATAATTTAAGCCCCTAACGGACATGGATATAGGAACGTACAGTCTGTTGTTTTGTTGAATAATGCATTTTGGTTTGAATGGAATGATGTGTAAGTTTTTATAAAGCTGATCGAGCTTTACTGATAAAATTCGTACGAGCTGATTTTGCTTAAAATTTTAGTCACGACTTTCGAACGTCAATTCGTGTTAGTGATAATTCTGATTCTGGACGACCTCGTAGAAAAAAATAAGAAAAGTATGTACTGCCTATAAACAGTAGAAAACCTAGTCGGCCGCGTTAAAAATGTGCGATGTTTCGCATAGAAATTAAGTCTGCTTTTAGCATTTTCACCAGTGATTTCTTTTGAGCTAGAGATGCAAACTTTTATTTGTTGTCTGTTATCTGTAGACTCTATTACAAACCCCTTGCCCCATCTATTCCAGGCCTTGTTTATTTTAGCAGAAATATGACCTTTTCGTCCAATTCTTAACGACCATCCAAGAAAATGGTTTCTAATGGATATTTTTTTTGACTGTTTTGTATTTTTCAATGTATAGCATTCTTATGTGACATATTTTTGTTCTTTTAAATAAATTTAGTCGTTGTTAACAAACTCATGTTGATTAACCTCTGTCCTCATCAACACCCAGCCACCACAATCTATAGCCGTTAGTCGTGCATAGGAAGGGGCTCAAACCTTTTCGAGGCGTCTTCTTCTCGCGAGTCTCACGTTTCGCGTCCAAATTCTTTCTCGGTTCTGTCTTGCGGGCGCAACAAGCTGCCAGCCTCGCCGATCCCTGCCCCTCGCCCCAGCGGACTTGCAGACAGAAAGCCCGCACCTCTATTTCTAGACGGGCCGCGGACGCTCAGCTGGTAGCCGCCCTACTGTACCC
Organism: Frankliniella fusca; assembly: GCA_029379305.1. NCBI lineage: Eukaryota > Metazoa > Arthropoda > Insecta > Thysanoptera > Thripidae > Frankliniella > Frankliniella fusca. The sequence goes on along the minus strand of JAHWGI010000383.1, from coordinate 475,802 downwards.
CCCCCCCCCCCCCTTCCCCCGGCCCCCGGCAGCCCCGCACCGGACCAGGGCTTGGGCTGGGCCCCGCGGGCAGACCCTGTCCTGACAGTATCACCTGGCGGCTAGGAAAATGGGATTCCGCGAGGAGCATTTACGAAAAAGAACAAACTAGATATTACAAGACTAAAGTTATATTAATAAATAGTTATACTAATAACAATCATAGTGATAATAATAAAAATAACAGCTTATTCTGGAATCATAATTTGTACAAATGCGATAAAGCAATGAAAGCATTCCTAGAAACTGGTAGCTTAATGAAAGTATTGGATGAGGTCGACACGGTCCTCAGGTTATCCTTATGAGCAGAGTACATAATTTTGTGAATCGACGGCGTCTGCACAGTGAATATTCATGTGCTATTTTAACATGGCTACGTGTGTCCATGCGCATGCACAACATGCGTGCAACATTTTTACGCACTTGCGCAAAATATTTTCATAATTAATCATGTAAGAAATTCTACGCAGACTATGCATGTGCAAATGGACCTACGTAAGCTTTGGACGAAATAGAACGTGAAATTTTTATGTGTGCGTCCGGTTTGTCATATGGACACCACCCGCATTTCAAGGGACTACTGCCGCTCCTTCATGGTGATCTTTAGCGGGGTGGAGTACTGCACGAAGAGCTTCTGCTCCACTGCTGGCGGCGGGTGGTGCCACTCCAGGTTGTAAGAGCGGAAGAGCTGCAACAGAGAGAGTGAGGCGCTCTTCACAATGGTCTGGCGGGACTGGGCGGGTCCGTCTCTCCTGAGGGGGAAACAACTCTGAAATTTTTATACACCTCGTAATTCAGAGAAATTCACACAAAGGCAGAAAAATGCCATAACAATCACAAAAAATTCAGAAGAAATCAGAAAAATTGAGATTTGTTTAAAAAAAAATCAAGCAAGATCTGCAAAAAAAATCAACAAAAATTCAGAAAAATTTGTCAAAAATTCACAAATTTTCAGAACAATTCAGAAAAAAAAAATCACAAAATCTGTCCTCTAAAATTCCGAGTTGTTCTCCTATCGGTCTCGCCGCGGCACGCTCACGCCGCGTGAGTAGGCAACCCAACGCACTCCGGTGCTCGGCGGGTCGGGCCGGCGCGCCCACACTCACATTGGCGCACAGCACTTCCATCTCCAGGTCGGCGAACCTCTTGCCGGCGCACATGCGCGGTCCGAAGCCGAAGGGGATGTTGACGAAGGCGTGCGTGGGCTTGAGGTGCTCGTGGCCCGGCAGCCAGCGCTCCGGGAGGTACTCGGACGCCCGCGGCACCAGACTCTCATCCCTGCACATCACCTTGGTGCACACGATAGTGTGGGTCTGGTGAAAAATAAAATAAATATTTTTTTTTAAAAAAACAAGACGCTGAGTTCGCGCGTTTTTCTCTCATGTTAAGGCAGTTGGTGGCGGTGACGCCCCGCCGACCCGGCACTGACCCCTTTGGGGATGAGGTAGCCGTTGAGGACAATGTCCTGGTTGACGGTGCGCAGGATGCCGGTGACGACGGCCTGCAGGCGCATGGCCTCCTTGATGCAGGCGCGCAGGTACTTGAGCCGCTCCAGCACGGGCGCGGTCAGAGGCTGCCCCTCCTGGTACTCGCGGTCCAGCTCCTCCTGCAGCGCGCGCTGCTTGTCCGGGTTGCTGGCCAGGAAGTACAGCAGCGAGGACGTCTGGTTGGCCGTCTGCGGACCGGGAGGAGAGCTTTAGAAGACTTTAAGGTCCGGGAGGCGAGCGCGTCAGTCGCACCCGATGGGGTCAGTCACTTCGAAAAATCATTGTATGGCATGAATAAAATCATTGAAAAAATAAATTAAATTAAAATTAAATCAAGAAGAAAGATACAGAAAAATCCCAAAAGTCGAGAACAAATTAACAAAAAAAAAACTTTAAAAATAATCTACAAAGGGTCAGAAATAGGTGGAAACAGATCAAAATTTTTCAAAAAGTGACGGACATATCCCTTGAAACATCAAAAGAAAAATCAAAACAAAACAAAAATTTTAAAACAAATCAAAAGTCAACAAAACTACTGTACATATTTTGTATGAGTGATCTCGATCTCTCCTTCGGTCACACCTCTCGTTCCCTCGTCCTCACCGTGTCGATGCCGGCCAGCATCATGTCCAGCGCGAAGGCCACCGCCTTGTCCGGGTCGTGGCTGCTGTTGACCAGCAGCCTCTCCAGGACGCTCAGCTGGCGCGAGGCGATCTCCTCCTCGGAGAGCTTGGCCAGCCGGTCCACCACCTCGTTGACGCGCCGCGTCGCCAACCTGGAGGGCAGCACAGGAGCCGCCCGGGACGGGGTTGCTTATCGAGGCTCAGAAGAAGTACTCTTGCTATCTCGTCAGAAATACTTCTTCAAAATTCGCGGGCTCGGCGCTACACTGTGGCTCGAGCGTGGGGTATGGACGAAGAGACCCGGTGATGTGGGTGGGGTAGCGCCGCGGAGCCGAGATCGCGTTCATGTTTGTCATGAGATAAAGACGAAAGTGGCAAGTGAAAAACTCCGCCATAACTGTTGCGCGCATTGCATAATTTCCTTATATCTTCGCGGGAAAGGAAACATGGCATACACTGTACCCCGGCCTGAGTATTTTGTTTACATGAGTTCTCAATAGAGGAAGGGGCTTTTGACAAGCCAATTGATAGTTCAGACTGATAAACCTTCGCGGACAAGTGCACTCACTCAGTAAATGTGTCCATGGCGTTCTTCAGCTTTCTCCAGGTGGGTGTGGAGATGTATCTCCAGGGCGAGAGGCCAAACTCGAGCTCCGCCATGGCGTCGAAGACGTCCTTTACGAGCTCCACAATACGGCCGGCATCCGAATCGGGGTCGATGTCGTTCTCTAGCATACCCAGTCGTGCATCCAGGGCGACGTACGTGATTGCTATAGGCAGAATAGATTACTCGCAATTCAAGAGATGAAGTGTGAAAATGTCATGTAACGAATGATTGCCTTACATTCACTGGCCCATTTTTTAATCTCATTCGTGAAGTCGTCGGGCATTTGTTGATTAGCGTCTCTTATCGATTTCATTCTGAATGCAAACAAAAAATACAGTGGCGGATTGTCGTTAGTGCAAGGCAACTGACACCTCTTGACTAGACTAGAAAACGCTTATTCCGCCTAGTAACATAATACTCCCCCTCCCTTACCTCTGAATGAACTCGACAGCGACCGCGTTGATCGGTTCAACATAAACTTTCACATTTCTAGGCTGCATTGCAACTTGATTTACGGTAGAGCGAAACTTTTGCCACAATTCACCGTTTCTAATGAAAATAGTAAATAAAATAATTTGAATGAAAATAATAATATTAATAATGTGTCACTGGGTGACACTTTACAAACAATATTGAGATACTTACGCCGTTCCTAAACTAAACTCCAGATTCTTTCTGTAATTTCTGTAGTAGTAGTCTATACTGGAGATGCCTTCCCGAATGGGCCACTGGCCCTCTGTTCGGAATATCTGCCGGACCAACTCTCTGTAAGAACGTTGCGATGCACTCGCCTGCCTCAGGCATGAATATAGTACGCACCTGCTGCGCGGCGTTCGGGTCGGCCACGAACAGCTTGGTTGCGGTCATCATCCCCTCTAGCTTGACGATGGGTCCGTACGTCCGGACCAGGGTGTCGGGCACCTCGTAGGGCGGCACGTTGGCCAGGTCGCCTGCGAACGCCAATAAACGACCGCTATGAATGCAGTGGTCTCGTATTATCAAAAGTACTGCGCGAAATGGCTTATCTATCAAACTTTGTTTTAGGATCTATTCTGAATGACTACTGAGTTATAGAGGCATTTGATTCGATCGTGCCAAATTGATTTCCGTATTGTAGAAATTCGCGCTCAATCTCTAAATGGTTTCCGACATCATGAATAGGGTTAGAGTAATAGCACGAAAAGCGTAGGTATGTTACCCGAAAAATATGCCGCATTTTCGCCAAAATTTGACAGCAAAATAATCTACCTCTCAAACATTTTTAGAGGAATGTGTTTTTGTAGTTACGTTCTTTGCAGACTTATTCTAGGATTCTGAGCGCTCTGCGTCCGTCCACCGGTCAGCAACAACTCACCGCCGGGGAAGAACCTCCAGAGGTTGCCGAGCACCGGCAGGGGCTTGGGTCCGGGGACCTCGGAGAAGGGCCTGGCCTGCGCCGCCGCGGCGTCCTCGGGGACCTCCCCCGCCAGCGACAGGGAAGACCGGCAGCGCGCCGCCTGGAGGTGGACGCCCCGCGGCGGCCCGGACCCGGACCCGGACCCGGACGGCCGCACACGCACGCTCAGCCGCGCAGCCGACCTCATGCTGCTGCCGTTTCTGCTCCTCTGCGGGACCGGTGGTGCGGAGTGGACGCGCGGGCAGGCACGGGCAGGGAGGTCGCCGTCGGAGTGCGGTGGCGACAGCGACACTATCGGGAAGACTGCGCCGCCGACGCCACGGGCGGGAGCCGCAGAGGCTAGAAGAGCGAGAGAGCAGTATCACATCGGGGGAGAGGGAGGGAGGGGCGAGCGGAGCGGGCGGCACGTGGCACGTGGCCGCGCTGTGCGGGGCGGACAGACTGAGTGTGTGCGTCTCACGTTGTGGATCTGGCGAGGCTGCCGGCATCCCGCGGGGAGGCGGATCGGCCGAGAGGGGTGGAGGAGGAAAGGGGCCAGCGGAGGCCTTGACGGCCTCTCGTTCCTTAAGATGGAATGGAGTGTCATCGTGTGGCGGGGCGGGTCGCTTGCCGAGGAACAATAACAATATTATCAGTTTCTCTCTCTCTGCGCGCCGACTGCGCAGCCCGCCTGGCGAGTAGGCAGCCCATCAGGCCCATCTCACTAGCGCCGTGGGGGTCGGCAACCCAACTGACTCGCCCAGGACGCATCCGCATCTCCCCCCCCCCCCCCCTCAGCCCGCAGCCAGCGCTGTGGTAATAAAGAGAAGCTTATCCAGGTGGTTGTCATTTTACTTTGAGGCGTGGCGCGTGGCTTGAAAACTGAAGTGATAGTATTTCAGATCCGAATGCCAAATGCAAGGGGCTGTAAGGAGGACGAATTTCTGTGTGGAAAGACACTTCTGTGCTCATACACGCAGAGTAGCTGTCAAAATACTCAAGATTGATTTCAGATCGATCGAGGAATATTTCAAACCTAACTAATCACGCGAAATCCTTGGTGAGCGAGGTCATTTTCCTAGATCCGTCGCGATTGGATCTCTGAAGCCCTTCTGTCCTTTCGGCTTATCTAATCAGATCTCACCTGGCGACAAGGCTGAGACCTCTCTTCCCGCAAATTGGCACATACTACACAGAGGTGCGGCAAAGGCGAGACCCGCGGGGCGGGGCCAGGCTCGCAGGCATTCTCACGGGAAGTGATATCACTCGTCGGAAGTGGGAAGGCGCCCATGTCTGGCTTATCGACGCACACCGACTCACTTCCTCCGGACTTTGATCCGAATCATCACCGTGCGATCAACTCGTCTATGCAAAACTGGGGTTTTTGGGATTTAAACAAATAAAAGGGAAAAAGAGAGGAGAGGGGGGTGGGCGGGGGGGGGGTGGCGGTAGGCAGCGTGGCTTGCAAGCGTGTGTTTCAGTTGCCTACCTGCACGGAGCGCGCGTTCCAGTCACTGTCGTCGCGTCCAGGGCAGTAGCAACATCGCCCGGCGCGGGCGGTAGTGTCCATCCTTCCATGACACTGTCCTGTCCCTGTCCGCTCTCGCTATCACTATCAGTGCGTTTAGCCGGGAGTCGGTCACAGCGGTGAGCGCGCGGCTCTGCTCTGCTCCGCCAGGCCCGGCCCGGCCCTGCCCTGCCCCTGCCGCCAGTCACTCTGAGAGCCCCCACAGCCTGCTCCGCGCTGCTCCGCGCTGCTCAGCTCGCTAGCGCCGCCCCCGCCCCGCTCGCAGTACCGGCCCGAGCGACCCCCAGGCAGGACCCTCGCGTGCCCGCCCCGCCCCTGCACCACCACGGCATGGCGCCCCGGCCGGCCTCCCTCCTGCTCGCCGCGCTCCTCGTCGCGGCCGCGCACCACGCGGAAGCCATCAAAGTCTGTAAGTCACACGTCAAGTGCGAAAATCCACCTTGACCTTGAAAAAGAAAATGGAGGAAGAAGAAAAAATATGGTTCGAAAATATCAAGAGTCCCGCGCCGCGTGCTCAGGGCATAGCACAGCAGGGCGACTTTCATAATTGGATTATCCATCATTTTCGTCATTGGCAGAAGTGGTCGGTGGATGTGGGTAATTCAATCCCCACACGTCAAAGAGTGCGGCCGTTCCGTCCGCGGCGGCGCCGGCCGGCAGGGCGTGGCCGGTGGTCACTCGCTGACTAGCCTTCTCGCCTCGCCTGGGGTGTGCCGAACAACCCTTCTCCATAAAACTCATTTTCTGTGTGAAAAATCAATTTCTTTTTAATTCGCGCATTATACTTCTCAATGATATCCGTCACCTGCGTGTTCTTGTGCCGGGGAAAAATTCCAGCGCTTGAATTAGCGGCATCTTTAAACAAAGTAGACACCCAACTCAAATCTCTTTTGTCTGTTTAAAAATAACCTACTGCGAACAGTACGGACAGAGCAGATCAGGTAAAAAGGTGAATTTTCGTCGGGTGGGGCTGAGCCTGTGTCATGCCGCCAGTCCGGTAATCTTATCAGTGTCGATGCGCTGGCCGGGCGGGGCGGGGCGGGGCGGGGCGGGGCGGGGCGGGGCGGGGCGGGGCGGGCGGGGCGCTCGACGGCGCCCTTCGCAGCTCAAGTCAAGCAAATAGTGCGGCATGTGGTTCAATAATAAGTTACCTTTCGATCAAAAAAATAAAATAAAATCCTGCAATGGCTCCGCTTTCTGCCGGCAGACAAAGCGTGCGCATCTGAACGAGTGCCGTCCTACACGTGCGCCGGCCTCACCAAGGGCAACACGGAGGTGAACTGCGCCCGCGTCGTCGACTCGGCCGACTGCGTGCGGCAGCTCGTCTCGAAGCACGTGGACTTCGGCGTCCTCTCCGCCGAGGAGATCCTGCTCGCCTCCAAGTACCCGAGGCTCAACGACGAGACCCGCGTGGTCTCCGAGATCCGGCACGTGGAGCGCGCCAATGGTGCGTGAGGAGAAATCACATTCAACACGTCATTTTATTATTTATTTATTTTTGCTGCTAAACTGTGGCTGAATCGTGTCATTTTAACTGAAAAATCAGAGCCGTTCGCGTTCGAGACCGTCGTGGTCGTCAAGGCGGACTACACCGGCCTGCTGTCGGGCCTCAAGGACAAGAAGTTCTGCCATCCTGGCTTCTCCGACAGCCAGATCTGGACTGACCGAGTCCTGAAGGTAGGCACCACGCCGACCCTCGCATTACAAACATTGGGTGGCACTCCTTCCTCAACCTCGCGCTCTCTTCGGTTGCAGCACTTCCACCGGTCAGTCGTCCCCCAGACCTGCAACAAACTGGTGCCCAGGGTCGAGGAGGAGTACGACAACCTCGGCAGCTTCTTCAAGGCGGCCTGCATCCCGGGCGACTGGTCTCGCAGCTCGTACCGCGATGAACAGATCAGTGAGTCCACTATATCAACCCTTTCAGGAGGGAGGGAAGACCGAGGGCAGGCGCGCCAGGCGCCAGCGTGCTGACGGAGCATCGCATTTCGGACGCTAATGACCGATCTCTCCCTGTCTGTTTGCAGAGAGGAAGCACCCCGAGCTGTGCGCGCTGTGCGACAGCCCCGAGCGCTGCTCGTACAACAGCCACCGCTACGGCTCGCACGAGGCCGCCCTGTCCTGCCTCACCAACAACGGCGGCGAGGTGGCCTACGTCGCCCTGCAGTACGTGCAGAACTACTTCGGGGTAAGTCGTACGCTGTCCTATGGCGGCTTATAACAAAGCAGACACATTGTTCAACCCGATCTCGTTGCAGCTCAAAGACAGGAAGGCGCAGGCTGACCCCAAGGAGTACCGCTTCCTGTGCCCCGATGGCTCCATGCAGATGATCACCGCCTCCAGGCCGTGCACCTGGATCCAGCAGCCCTGGAACGCCATCGTCGCCAGAAAGTAAGTCACTCGCGAGTTTCACCGCGGTATTAATAATACCTTTATCTGGGGCCACACCTCGAACCTGCACCACCACCAACACGCACTCGCGCTGCGCAGGGAGATCGCCACCGAGGTGCAGAGCAAGTTCAAGACCTGGCTGCCGGGCATGACCCTGCGTGCCAAGGACACCTGGCAGGACTCGCTGGCCGATCTCATCTTCTCAGAGCGCTCCAAGCTGCAAGACCCGCCGGCGTCGGCCACCGTCCTGTCGGACTACATGGCGAGGGGTGAGATGTGCGGCACAGCAGCGCTCGCGGTTTACTCTTTACTATATGAGAGATGGTCGTCGAGAGGTAGTGCGGACGAGGGCGAAACAACTCTGAAGTACACCTCGTACTTACTTCAAAAACAATCAGAAACGTTGCAAAAAAAATCAGAAAAATTCTTCAAAATTTTTTTGAATAATACAAGCAAAAATCGCAAAAAAAAAGAACAAAATCAGGAAAAATCAGGAAAATTCACAAAATCTGTACACCAAAATTCAGAGTTGTTTTCTCCTCGGGTGTGAAGGCACGGGGAGCAGTCGAGGAGGGCGGCGGTGGGTGGTTCGCTCTCGCGGCCGCGACTCTCGCGAAGGTCCGAGCGCCGCTTCGAAAGAGAATGACAGGCAGGCAGCCCGTTTTAGCCTGGGCCGTGACCACGCCCTAGCCCATAGCTTCGCCCCGCCCCGCACCCCGCCCGCCGTGTTCTTATAAACCATCGCCGTGCTGCTCCGCAGGCCGCAACGACACCCTGGGCCCCGCGCCCAAGGAGGGCGACCAGTGCCGGCCCTCGGTGCGCTGGTGCGTGAGCGGCCCGCTCGAGGCGGAGAAGTGCGACGTGCTGCGCCAGGGCGCCTTCACCTACGGCCTCGAGCCCTCCATCAAGTGCGTCCCCGCGTCCAACATGTGGGAGTGCATGGCCGCCGTGCGCAACATGACGGCCGACATCCTCGCCATCGACGCCGAGTACTCGCACCTGGCACGGAAGTAAGCGCGCGCCACTCATTGTGTGGGGACTGTCCGGCACACGAAGGGCGGAATCGACAATGAACTTCAGTTTGACGGCATAACTTTTTAAAGATTTCATTTTCCTTTTTAAAGAAATGGAGTGTTTGTGGCATTTGTGATTAATATGGCTCTCTGTCGCAGGACGTTCGGGCTGAACGGGCTCATCTACCAGGACTCGAACAACGAACGCGCGTACCGCGTCGTGGCCGTCGTCCGGGCCGAATCCGGCATCAAGCGACTCGCCGACCTGCAGAAGAAGTCAGCCTGCTTCCCCGAGTACGGCGGCCTCGGTGAGTGCGAGCGAGCCGAAATATATATCATATACAATTTTAATCGAAAAGCACGACCAACGTAACGGCTCTCTTGTCGTGCTCCAGCGTGGACGGCGTTCGTGGACGCCACGCGCAGCCGCAAGCTCCTGCCCAGGAAGTGTCCCTCGTCCGCCGCCATGTCGGACTACCTGTACCGGGCGTGCGCCCCGGGCGCCGACGACAGCCTGCACAATCCCAACAGCGACACCAAGACCAGGACGGCCATGTGCGCGCTGTGCCCGGGTGAGTCCGAGTGCGGTGGGTGGCCTATGTACACGGCGGCACGTAGCCCCGCCAGCGCCAGCGGCCCCGCCCCGCCCCCCCTCCCCCTCCCAGCCGTAACGCTGTGGACTCTTTGCCGGCAGACGTCAGCAGGGACAACGCGGACCCCAACGTCACCAAGTGCGGCACCTACAACAACAGCTACTTCGCGGACAAGGGCGCCATGCGGTGTCTCAACGACAAGCGCGGTGACGTGGCCGTCGTGGACCTGCGCGCCCTCACGGAGGGTGAGTGCCGCACCACGGGGGAGCAACTCTCAATTTTGGTGTACAAATATGGTGTCCACTAGGGAATTTTTATTAATTTAATTTATTTATTTAATAATTTTCGCTTAAATTTTCTCGTGAAGTTTAGTTAATTTTTTTGTGTGAATTTTCTGTTTTTCTGTGAATCACGCGATGTTCAAAAATTTCAGAGTTGCTTGTCCCTTGTATGTATCACATCGAAACACAAGTGCGTGAACGCCACACGATTTTACCTTTGTGGATTACCCGAGGGGTACTTCACCTTCTACAATCAGTGTACACTCTGCGTTTCCAATCATTTTCCAATCACTATCGAGTCGCATAATTTTTCGACAAAAATATTTTTTAAGCACCTTGAAATTGAAAAATATCAAATTGGTGCCAAAAATTTATATCTTTCTTCAGGTTTGGTCAAATTTTCCTTCCAATCACGATACAACCCTCTAATTAGTGTACACCCATTTAAAGAGTGACGTACCCCTCGGGATTCGTAGTCACACGCACTCGAGTTTCCGGTGCAACAGCCTCCCCTCCCTTGAGGTGCGCGGCGCGAGTTCTGTGACTGACCTGGTGCATTGCCTGACCTGCCCCGCAGTCGACCCGACCGGCCTGGTCAAGGTCCTGTCCGACTACCGCGACGACGAGTACCGCGTGCTCTGCCGCAACGGCTCCGTCAGCACGCAGCTCGGGCTCCTGGTGGACTCCAAGTGCGCGCTGTCCACGGGCATCATCGGCGAGGTGCGTATGTATGCCGCCCCGCGGCACAGCGCGGCCCCGTGAGTGAACCTCGCTAAAGGCGCCGGCGCGACGAGTTTGAGTCTAACGCTATCGCCACCACCGCCACTGCCCTCTCCCCTCAGATCGTAACGCGCGACCCGGAGGAGACGATCGCCAAGGACGCGGCGCTGCTCCTGCTCGAGCTGGAGTACTGGTTCGGCTACGGCGCCAAGCACTACGAGAGCGCGCTCAACATCTTCGGCTCGTACCTCGGCGTGGACGACGTCATCTTCAAGGTGTGATCGCGTCACTATTACCCCGTCTCCACGCGAAAGACTTCTCATCCCAATTCTCACGACATCTCTCTTTGCCCGTTCTACGCAGAAATCGGCCGTGGGCTTCGTGTCCATCTACGACAAGGAGAACCTGCTGGCCCAGGAGTTCGCCGGGCTGATGGACAGGAACGCCGGCTGCAACCTGGAGGGCGCCGGCAGCGCCGTGTCACCCGCGCCCGCCCTGGTGCTGGGGCTGCTCCTGGCCGCCGCCGCCTTCACCATGTTCTCCAGGCGCTAGAGAGGGAGAGAGAGAGAAGCGAAGCGACAGCCTCAAGTTTTTAATTTTTAGTTAATTTTTTTATTACCGGTGTCATAACGATGTTTTTTGTACAAAATAAATGTAAGTCACAAAGAAGCAGCACGGCGTCGTACACTTATGCTGCTACACAAACAGTCGGTGCAAGGACTACTTTCATCTTCTACATGATTACGCTGTTTTCCTAAAACGTGTTCGCCAGGCTTCAAAACGCCGATAAAAGTGTATCTTTCGTGAACATTTATTGGAGTTGAAACCTGGAAAAATTTCATGCGACAAGTAGTCTATTTTATGTAAGTCCAAACCGCTGGGTGAACCTCGACTAGTCCTCAAAAAAGTTTTCGCCAGATTTCTATATGTTTTTCACCAAGCTTCAAATGGTCCTGAAAAGTATATCTTGCATACAAATTTTTCCGAGTCGACACTTAGGCAAAATTCTCTGCGCAAGATATTTTGGATTCTTCGGAATATTTGTAACAGCTGGAATACCGTTTACATAGAACCACTCCACTGCCATTCTACGCTTTTTTTTTCTTTTTTTAAAATATTTCTGATATTCCAGAATAAATTCCAAATATTCTAATGAAAACCATTGGAATTTATTCCATGTGCACCTGAAAGTCGAAGTGGTCCACCCCTCGGAGTTTCCCCCCGCCTGTGGATACAGCAGCGACAGCGGCGAGCCCCTTGCGCCCGCGTGGCCGCGCCGCGCCGGCATAAGACAGAAATATTTGCAAACATAAATTCTGCACTTTTGTCGGTTCATGAGCGGCAGCATGCCGGCACGTATGCCACCAACCGATGTTACCAGCCGCGCGGTTACTCATACAAATCTTATTGTCCATTGTCCAACCACCCGGCACCCGGCCCGTCTACGTCAACGTACAGGTGCCTCTGCTCAGGAGGTCACGTACACACACGCGCCACGCGCCCTAAAAGGGATTTTTCTGAGAGATCTAAAATTGAACCGATTGCCTACCACTTGATAATTTTTCTTAGACATGTTGAAATTGCTAGCGGCTGGGGCGAGCACATGAGTTGCCGGGTCTCACCGCCGGGCCTGGAGCAGCTCTACGTCAGAGGTAGGTCGGTGCGTCTGCACGGCGGCCGCGAGTCCGCCTGTCCGCCGAAGAAGCCGGTCATTGATGATGGTGGCTGGCGCGTCAGAATGGTCAGAGAGAGATAGGAACAGAGAGAGAGTGAGTGAGTGTGAAATAGAGAGCGAGAGAGAACGAGAGAGGAGGGATGCATGGGGAGAGAGAGAGAGAAGGAGAGAAGACGCGCGCGGTGTTTCCCCGGGGTACTCCAGGCCGCCGGCGTGCCGGCCGCTGGCCGCGGGGCCCTCCTCCTCCTCCCGCGCCCTGGCCCCCGGCCCGGCCCGGCCCGGCCCCAGCCCCGGCACGACCATCGTCTCCGCCGAGCCTCCGAGCCAAGCGAGCCAAGTTCAGTGCTCAGCTGACGGCCGGCCGGAGCAGACAAGACGGCCGCCTCCTCGCCCGGCGCGGAACGGAACCGCGAGATATGAGAAAAAAATAGCTCCCGCGCGCGCGCGCCCAAGCCGTGTGACGTCACGTGACCTATCTGTGCTTCCCGCTGCTGTGATAACTTACGAGCCGCGCGATAAGTCTGTAATCGGCAATATACTACAGCGACAAGAGAAATATTTAGTGGAAACAACAACAACAACAACAACAACATCGGCAAGGATTTCCCTGCAGTACAGTGCGCCAAACAGGATTTAATTAATTCGAGGAGCGGCGAGACCGTCGTCGTGCGAGCGAGCTTCTGCGTTTTTCGTCTGGAGTTGCGTCACATGGGGAGGAACAACAACCATGTGCGATTTATGTGAACAGTCGGGAAAGTGCTGACCAGTGATTTAGTGCCGGTGATTGGGATACGGAGAGGCGGACGCCATGGCGCGCCCGCCGCACGTCCACGTCGTCGCCTTCCTCCTGGCCTCCCTCGCGCTGCTGAGCTGCTGGCCGACAGGTGGGTCTGGTCTGGCGGTGCGAACACACGGACATGTGCGTACTCTGCCGCGTTTAGTCAGCGGGTTCAACAGGTAATGCGAGGGTAATGATTGGGCGGGTATGCGGGGGCACGGCGGGCGGGGACGGGGGGCGCTGCGGTCTGGTCTTCCCTCCCGCGCCCCGTCCCGCCCCCCGACCCGACCCGGCGTGGCAAACATATCTCTCATCCTTGGTCCAGGTCTGCTCCCCCTCCCCTCCCCACCCATCCCCTCTCGAGCCAATCTCTTCGGCATCAGTGGAAATACCATACCCGTCCCCCTCCTACACCGTGCCGAGGTACAGCTTCCACACATGAGGTGTCGAGCGCCGCCGGTCCCACGCATCACGACTAAACTGCCTCATTTCGTCTTTGTTCTCCGCGCCGGGTATACGATGGGTATCTTTTTTTCGCGAGTAGGACAGGCGTGTGTACAGTCTGAGGGAAATACAGCTCTGAATTTTGGTATACAGATTTTGTAAATTTTTATAAATTTTCGTGAATTTTCATAGAATTTTTACTTGAATCTTCACAAAATTTTGGGTAATTTTCCTGAATTTTCCTTATTTTTTCCTGAATTTTCCAAAACTTTTGTGCCTTTGTGTAAATTTTTCTGAATTTTTCTAAAGTTCTCTGAATTACGAGGTGTACAAAAATTGCTGAGTTGTTTCCCCCTCGGTTCAGTTTCACTACTCTTTCGTTTTTGTTTTAAATCCCTAGTTTAATCTCACTCTGTGAGAAACCGCAAGAACGACGAAAATAAAAACTCGGTCGCCTCATCTCTTACCCCGTCTGGAGAGGTGACCGGTTTAAAAAAATAAATAAATCGGAATTGGCCGGCTGCCTGCTAGCTTTCTCCAAACAAGTTCTGTGCGCCTCATTGGTGCTCCTCTCAGACGGTTCGCGAATATTTTCGGTCCATGCAAAATGCCCTCCCTTTCACCTCGCGGCAACTCTGACAGTGACCCGACCTTTGAAGGCGAGGAGGAGGTGGAGAAGGGGAGGGGGACGCTCGCACTGCAGGTTGTGATGGGGGCGTTGCACCTGACCGGATAACTGGCCTGCGACCGGTCCCCGGGCCTCAGTCTACCGTGTGTTCTGGATGCTGCTGTGGGGAACGCGAGAATGGCTGGATGAGTGCGTCTTGCGCGTCTGGAACGCAACGCGGGCGGCGACGATAAGGCATACCACTGGAAAAGTATTTATCGGTGCTAAAATTGATACGGCGAGCACCGTTTGTAGAAAAAGAGGTTATCAACTGCACTTAGCTCACGCTGTAATCCCGAGTGCCTACCCTTAACAAAGAGCGCTGCTTCTTCCTTTCTTTGTGCTAAACAAAGTCGTTTTGTACTGACGAATGATGTGGTGGTCCCTCTCCAGATGCGAGGGAGTGGCAGAGCGCGGCGCTCAACAGGACGGTGCGACAGGTGTGGAGCGACTGCAGGTGAGTGCGGGAGGCTCGCGGACCGGATGATCACGAGGGGCAGCCGCGTAGCTGTCACCAGGGGGAGGAGAATCACTCATTCAAAATGTTGCAATTTTTTTTTCTTTTTTTAAAATTAGGATTTTAAAAAGTTAGATTTTTTTTACACCAGAATACTTTCATTTTTTGATAAATTTCAATCTTTTCCCCCTGTCTGACGTTTTCAATGTTTTATTTCAGTTTTTTGTTCCTTTTGCTGTCGATTTTTCGGATTTTTTGGTACCTTTCTTCTTGATTTTCTTTTTTTTTCTTCTTCTTTTTTTAAAAAAAATTTTGGAATGATTGTTTTTTGGGGGCCGTACACTGATTTTTCGAAGTGAAGCCCCCCTCGGCTGCCTCAGGACGGATCGACGATAGACTAATTCATACACTCCTTCGTTCCGCTCCTGCCGCAGCTTCCGGTGCCAGTCGGGCAGCTGCATCGAAACGGACCGGGTGTGCGACGGCAAGAGGGACTGCGACGACGGCTCGGACGAGACGGCCAACACTTGCTCCTCCAACACAGTGTGAGTGACGGGGAGGTGGAGAGTGGAGTGGCGTGCTGCTGCTGTTTGGACAACGCGTTGTGCTTGCTGCCCTTGTCGACCTTGACCGCGACCTTGAACCGCACCGCAGGTGCCCGGGGCTGTCGTTCCACTGCGACTACGGCGCGTGCGTGGACGCGGACGCGCGCTGCAATGGCGTCACGGACTGCGCGGACGGCTCCGACGAGCACCCCCGCGTCTGCAACCCGGGCCACAACAAGGGCCCGGGCCAGGGTGGGCAGGGGCAGGGCGGCGCGAGCAACCGGCCCGGCAACGGCAACGGCAACCGCCCGACCGGCAGCGGCGGGGGCGGCAACCGCCCCCCGGCCGTCGGGCTGAACAATAACGGAGCCGGCCAGTCGTCGCTCAACGGCGGCTGCAGGTGAGGAGGAGCAGGGAACAACTTTGACGTTTGTGCAGATTTTGTGGATTTATCGGAAGTTTTGTGAAATGTTTTTCTTAAAATTTTCCATTTTTTTGGGGGTGAATTTTTGTGAATGCCCCTTAATTTTTCCCAATCGTTTTGAATTTTTCTCAATGTTACTGTTTTTTCTCTCTGAATTTTTCTGAATTAAGAGGTGTAAAAAAAAAAGTAAAAGTTGTTTTGCCGGGTGGAAAGCGGACAGCAGTGGATTCCTATCCCCAGGGATGGTTGTGCTCCTAACTCTCGAGATGAGGGAGTACATTATCCCTGGTGCGGATGGTGGGGATGGTGTACTCCCTGCCATGGGGGAGTTAATGTTCCAAGGGGTTGTGTACTCCACGCGGAGGTCGTCTCGCCCAATCGCGTTGACACCGGCCACCCGCCGGCGCATAGGCAGTCCCGCTGCGCTCGGCTGCGCACGAGGCCGCTAGGATGCCTACCCCGCAGGGGCCCGGCCCGGCAGGTCCTGGCCTCCCTGACCTGCAGAGTATTCATTCGGGTGAAT
Source organism: Frankliniella fusca (assembly GCA_029379305.1). NCBI lineage: Eukaryota > Metazoa > Arthropoda > Insecta > Thysanoptera > Thripidae > Frankliniella > Frankliniella fusca. Next base: position 459,631 of record JAHWGI010000383.1, on the reverse strand, counting down.
AGTGAGACCCGGACGCGTCCGGAAATGACAGGTTTGAGCAGGATAGAGCTATGGCCCGGCTCGGGCATCTCACTCCCACTTGTCGTTTCCGGACGTGTCCGGGTCTAATTTTTACCCGCCCGAATGAAAACTCTGCTGGGCTGCCGCGTCTGATTCGCTTGTGCCCCGCAGGCTGGACGAGTACCGCTGCTCCAACGGTCAGTGCGTCGACAAGACGGTGGTGTGCGACGGCCGCAAGGACTGCAAGGACGCCTCGGACGAGACCTACACGCAGTGCTACAGCGTCAAGTGAGTACTCACACTCACCTCCACCCGGAGCCAGTGTTGCCCGAAAAGTTAGGCAGAGAACAGCGCAACACACCTATGTGCTGGTGGTGGTATCTCCGCCCTCCTACTAGGCGACTCACCTGCATCCTCGTGCACAGATGGATGTTTCCTCGTCGGCGGACGTGGATACAGTCCCGTTCCGCACATGTGTATTTGGCGTTTTTTTTTTTTGCCTAACTTTCTCGCAACACTGCCTGGAATGGTGCGGCGAGTTGCGCGGTCATGTTCTGACGGGGTGCGATGGTGCGGTGTGCCAGGTGTCCGTCCTACTCCTTCCGCTGCGCGTACGGCGGCTGCATCGACCGCGACCTCCGCTGCGACGGCACCGAGAACTGCGCCGACGGCTCCGACGAGCAGCAGTGCGAGGGTGGTGGAGGCGGGCAGCGGCCGCCCTCGGGCACGGGCACGGGCACGGGGGTCGGGACGGCGGCGCCGAGGCCCACCCCGCGGCCCACCCAGCGGCCGCCGCAGACGCAGCGGCCGAGCCAGCAGACGCAGCGGCCGCGGCCCACGCAGGCCCCCGCCACGGGGAGCGGGGCGGCCGACGGGCCCCAGTGCCGCCTGCCCGCGCGCCTGCAGGGCGGCTCCTACCAGGTCGAGGGCTGCGCCGACGGCGACCGCAGCGGCCCGTGCCGCGGCGCGCCCAACACGCCCGTGCCGCACTCCACCGTGCTGCGGTACACCTGCGACCCCGGGTACCAGCTCAGCGCCGACAACAACTTCACCTTCTGCCTGTCCGGCAAGTGGGAGCCCACGCCGCCCACGTGCGCAAGTAAGACGGCAGCAAGGGAGCCGCTTCACTACTTTTCTTGCGCACTTATCGAACGCCTCTAACGCCCGCGTCCTTGTTCTTTGCAGAGATCTGCCCCGCGCTCATCTCGACGTCGGTGGACCTGGAGTGCACGGACCGCGAGGGCAAGCCCGTGCGCTGCGACAAGGGTCAGCTGCCGGGGACGCGCGCCAAGCTGCAGTGCAAGCCGTCGTACCGTTTCCCCGTGGGCGCCATCCCGGACTACGACGCCGTCAACTGCCAGCCGGACGGCACCTGGGACTGGCCCCTGTTCAAGTGCATCCCAGGTCAGGCCCCAGCGCACGCCACAATCGTCAATGTCAATGTGCATGTGAACGTGAATGTGTCGGCGCTGGCGTCCGCGCTCGCCGCCGGCGGCAACGGCAGCGCGGCCGCGGCCAGCCTGACGAGCGCGCAGATAGCGGCCATCAGCAGCCTGCAGGTTGCGGGCGGCGATGTGCATGCCGTGGGCGAGAGCAGCGTGCTGGCGCAGGCAGAGGCCTCGGGGAGCGGGGGCGGGGGTGGGGCCGGGGGCGGCACTGCTCAAGCCGCGGCCGGCGCCGAGACCTTGACCGCGGTCGGGGGCGGCGGCGGCGGCGCCACCTCGGCCAGCAACTCGCAGGCCTCGGCCTCCAGCGCGGCCGGCGCGCCGCCCCCGACCACGTTCAAGCCGCCGCACCCCATCCGCAATCTGACCAACGCCCTCGTGTTCTCGGACTAGCGCGCCGTCAAGTCGCTTCGCGTCGGGCATGTGTGTTTGCGTGTGTGTTTGGGTGAGAGGTCTGGGGTGGTCGGTAGAAATCCTTTCCCTCGTTCGCAGTTACTAGTAATTAATTTAATTCTATTTTTATTTCATCTATTTATGATTGATCCACTTTGGCACGTATCCATTCGAGGAGTTTCGTTTCTCCCCGTAAAATGAATGCATATTTTTCTTTTGTCTTTTAAAAGTTTTAGTTCCTTTGTGTTTAGAAGTAGTTTACAGGTTTACCTCAGCAAGTACCTACATACGTAAAATATTTTACCATATCCGTTCAGACACGGGTGTAAAATGCGCTTATTTAGACCTGAGCGCCACCATTCGTTATTCCTTATCGTATCTCTGCCTCCTTTTTATTAAAAGAAAAAACTTCCGCGCAGTCTAAAGCCCTTGCGTTCTGCTCTCCCAGATTTGCGTGGCATTCTCTTGTTGTTCACGGAGGACTCCGTCAATGGCGTCGTCCCGGTGGGCGCCGTGCCCGTAGACGTGACGCAACTCATCGGGGAGCTGCCCAAAAGCTGGCTCTGGAGGAAGGGCCCGTTTATCTGACCGACCCGACCAAGTGATATTCAATTTGCTCAATTAAATGAAACGCTTCTTGAAATATATTTTTTTTCTTTTGTAAAAAGATTTAAAAGAAGGCGGTGGAACTTTTCCTTTGTCTGTCTTTGCGTTTCCTACTATTTTCGGCCCGGTGACTGACGTTTTTCGACGACAAAGGCTGTTAGGAGTCGCCTGCTGCGGGAGCTGGAAGACGATGCATGACCTTGCGGCTTTATCTGCCTTACTGCCACAAACTGATCGCGATTCCGCCTTTTCTCTCTATTTGTATTTTCTCGGGCTTTAATTATGCGATAGTGAGCGCTGTCGCGACGATATCTTCATGGAAAGACTGTTATTTAATGAGTCAGCTAATATGCATATTTTTAACGACATATTTTAATTTTTTTAGGGACAGTGCCTTGAGTTGTGTGTGTGTGTATTTGATGCTCAACTATGTGTGTTCCAAAGTTTTGTACTCAATTAATCAAAATAAATTGCCATGTTTTTCTATTAAAATATGCGTACGTAATTTTTTTTTGATACATTCTTTGTGAGCGGTTCGCTCTCTGTGGTGAGGGAGTCTGCAGTACTGATAGCACGGACTGGGATGGCTTTGGCATGACGGCCGGCCCAGTGGGGTGATTCCGCACAGCGGTTTCGTCGCTCTTTTCTTGTCGCACTCGTGGGGCACTGCCATCAGGAACAAGAGAGAGAGAGAACACTGGTGTTCGGAATCACCTTGCGGAGGCGCCCCGGACGTCCATCGAAACGAGACGCGAGTGCAAGGGAGACGTGGACTTAACTGTTGTTGTTTCAGAGTGCGGCGTGGCCATCGGCAAGGGCCAGACGCTCATTGTGCACGGCAGCGACGCCAACATTGGGGACTTCCCCTGGCACGCGGGCATCTACGACAAGGAGCAGAAGGAGGGCATCACGCAGGTGTGCGGCGGCACGCTCGTGCTGCCCAACCTGGTCGTCTCGGGTACGTGCACGAGCGCACCCGTGGGAACCCGAGTGTGTGCTGGATGTCGCACACGCGCAAGTGTGTGAGTTTCCTCGCAAACCGAGGGGGCAACAACTTTTAATTTTCGTGTACAAATGTTGTGAATTTTCGTGAATTTTGGTAAACTTTCATTGAATTTTTGTTGAATTTTTGTGAATGTTTGCTTGAATTTTACTTAAATTTTTGTGAATTTTTATGAATTTTTATGAATTTCTCTTAACTTTCCTTTCTCTTAATTTTCCTGAATTACGCAGAATTTGTATGAATTTCTTTGAATGTTTTTTTTTTTTTTTTTTAAATCACGAGGTGCACAAAAATTTTAGGGGTTCTCGTCTCGAACACCCTTGTCCATGAAATTCTTTCGAACTTTTTCAAGACAGTTCAAGAGTACGACCGGGAATTCACCCAATTCTATAAGTGAGCGACATTCAGTCACTTGGGGTTTCCACCAATGCGATGTCCTCGAAACAATATCGCTGCGTCGTCGATGTCTTTGCCTTTGCTCCTGACTGAAAAAGAAAACCCTACTTGTCACCGCAGCGGCGCACTGCTTCTACGACGACGGCATAGAGAAGGAGATGCCACCGTCCAGGTACAAGGTGGCCGTCGGCAAGTACTTCCGGGACTGGGACGCCCGCGAGCGCGGCGCTGTGCAGAAGACCGATGTGAGTACTTGGGATTGAGCTGGGCCCCTGGTGGTCGCGGGGCCGCGGCCGGGTGCGGTCCGGCCCGCGAGCAGGGTTCCGGTCGGCTGGCCGTGGCTAGCGCTGGTCAGCGCGGTGTACGAGACGAGCGAGGGGCCACTCTGCTTGAACCGAATCGATTTGCCGGCGACCAGCTGGCTGCTGAAACTCCATCGTTAAAAAGAAGAAAGACCACCGCCTACTAGTTTCAAAGTTTACTTCGTCCACCTCGTCGAGTCAGTACAGTATTAATTGTTTTGTTGTCGTGCTTCAGGTGCAGAGGATCCACCTGCCGACCCGTTATCGAGGCAAGTCGCGTAACTACGCGGACGACATCGCGCTGGTGCAGCTGACGGCGCACGTGACCATCAGCGCCGTCGTCATGCCCATCTGCATGGACTGGCTGGGCTCGACGCTGGCGGGGCTGCGCAAGGGCGACGTCGGCACGGTGGTGGGCTGGGGCCGCACCGGGGACCGCAACCCCAGCGCCACGCTGCTCTCCGCGCGCCTGCCCTTCGTGCCCTTCGACGACTGCATCAACGGCATCCCCGAGACCTTCAGGCCCTTCATCACGAGCGACAAGTTTTGCGCGGGCAACATCAACGGTTAGTGGGGTGGGCGGCGGAGTGGTTTCGGCGACCTTCGCAACCTCTGCCGTCTGATTCAGAAGACCGCTCTCGTGCCTCCGTCCTTGTCTTACCATGGTCTTGTCTTACTTATGGCAGCGGTGCCCTATGCTGGGGCTGGCAGGGCCCCATGAGTGCGAAAAGGACGGAGGCGCAAGCGCGATTTTCGGAATCAGGTGGCTGCTGCACGTGGTGCTCTCCCCGATGCTGACCGCGCTCTGCTTGCTCTGCTCCAGGATCGTCGGTGGCCAAGGGTGACAGCGGCGGCGGCCTCGCCTTCAAGGACTCCACGACGCAGGCATGGTTCCTCCGTGGTATCGTGTCGGCCGGCGTGCCCAACTCGCTCACGTATTCGGCCTTCACCAACGTCGACAACCACAAGGAGTGGATGTCCCAGGTGCGGGGGGAGGTCGAAGGCGCGAGGCCGCAGCGGGGCTGATGACAGAGTGGGACCCACCGGTTGATGGACTCTGAATATAGGAAATTTTTCTAGGTTATTTATTTGGACTGTTTAGTGATTGAAGAAAGTGAAGTGCTGCTCAGCTTACAATATGATCATGCTTCGTAGATCCAAGAATGGAAGGGCATGGAGAAGAGGGAACAAATTGAGACAAATGTTTTTCTCTTTAAATAGGAACACTAGCCTGTTATATATCTGTTGATACTTTTTAAACCAAGAATCCTCATAGTACTAACATATTTATTTTTTTAATTTCTAAAATGTACTTATTATTGTCTGGTATGCCTGCTCAAGGAAAGTCTTGAAAAGCATTGCCGTAAACAATCTCTCTCTGTTAAAAATAATTTTCAGGTGAAAAAAATTAGCAATTGATTGCTCAATAAATTATTTGTGCCAAAAGACTTCGAATATTTGTTGCATCAGAAATGAAATTAATGATGCACAGTTGAATGAGTGCCTCGAGATTATAGAAACTGTCCTGTTCCAGGGGTTAAGAATAATATTTTAAATCCAAACCTCCATATTGTGGAAAGCCTCGCATTGAAACAAAAAGTTTATAACATTTAAAATATTTATTGCAGTTTTGTCAAAACAGTAAAATATATTGAGATTTCAATCTGAAAGCTAATACTATTTACAAAACTGTTCCCAAGTTCATAAAAATAAAATTTATCACAGCCAAGGAAGACAATCACTTTTCTTGTTAAAGTTTTGAGAAGAGCGGTTGGGCCAAAAGCATTACAAGTAACGGTATTGAGAGGACAACAACCAGGCGGTAGAGGGCATCCATCCTGCAACACGAGATAAATTTCAGGTCGTGCATCCTCTCTCCACTCATACACATCATCCTCGAATCAAACACCTACCTGCGTAGCCGCGACTGCAGCTCCGGGTTCTCGCTGCCCTGCTCCTTGAGTATGTAGTCTTTGGTGCCGCTGAGAATGGCCTCCAGGTACTCCTTCCAGTCCAGGGTCGACACGTCGAAGGGGAAGGCCTGCCGGTCCCGCGCGCTCATTGCGGCCCACAGGCTGCGCACGTTGTCGTTCTTGAAGGACCACTGGTGCGTGGTGAAGAAGTCGAGCGGCTGCATCATGCGCATCTGCTTGCTGACCTGCGCAGCCATCCTGCAGCACGGAGGGGGAGAGGAGGGGAGGGTCAGTGGGGTGCGGAGGAGCAGGGGCGCGGGGCGCAGCACAGGGAAGACCGAGCCCAAGGAGGAAACAACTCTGAATTTTGGTGTACAATGTTATAAATTTCTGAATTTCTGTTGATATTTTTTGAAATTTATTATTGAAATTTGCTAGAAGTTTTTAAAATTTAAATTTTCCAAAATTTTTGATTTTTCCAAAATTTGATTTTTTCTAAATTTATGATATGTTTTGAATTCTTAAATTTCTAATTGTTTTTATTTTAAATTTTTCTGAATTCTTGAATTTTTCTGCATTTTACTGGACTACGAGGTGTACATAAATTTCAGAGTTGTTCCTTCCCAGCCCCAGGGTATACCTGGGGTTCTTGCGGCCGGCGGCGAGCGCGGCCAGGTCGAACAGCTGCGCCGGCAGGCTCTTGCCCAGGGCAGTGCACAGCCGGTGGTAGAGGCGCGAGGTGGTGAAGGAGGCAGAGGGCAGCCACAGGGTGCTGGCGTAAGGTCGGCGCCGTACGGCCTCCACCCACAGGGCCGTGGCGCGGCCCCAGGTCACCGGCGAGGAGGCACCGGACACACAGTTGTACACGGTGGGGGCGGCGGTGGGGGCGGCGCAGCTCCAAGCCGAGGCCACCATCAAGTTGATGCACACGTCCACGGGCACCAGGTCCGCGACCACGTCGGCGTCCCCGAACACGCAGCTCAACGTCCCCTTGCCGATAGCGATCCACGGTCCCACCGGCCCGTTCACGCTGTCCCCCCACCCTGGGAAGGGTTCGCGCACCGCCGGGCACACTGAAGATTGGCAGAGGTTTGAACTTCCAGCTCAAAATATAGCATTTCGATTGAACGCACGAAAAATTAGCACTTTCTCACCAATAGACGGCCTTATTATGACCACGGGAAGGCCGACGCCTTCTTCCTTCACGACTTCCTCGGCGATGGCTTTCGTCAGGGTGTAGGTGTTGGGGTACTCCCCGATAAGGCTGAAAACGATACAGCAAGTCGTGCGCATTCGATAGCGAGCCTCATTGCCCCCCTCCCCCCTCCCTGTTTGAACACCCACCTGGCGGTGTCGTCCTTGACCTGCTTCTCATCCCTCCGGTCAAGCTCGGCCTGAAGGCCGGCAGCCGTGGTGGGCGCCGGGTAAACCACCTCCCCGATCACCTCCTTCCGGGCGCAGTTGCAGAAGGCCGTCGATATGTGCACCAGTGCCTAAAAGGCAGAGAGAGACAAACACTCCAGAGTGACTGTGAGACACTGACGAAGGCGAAACAACTCTGAAATTTTTATACACCTCATGATTCATAAAACTTCATTTTAAAAAATCAGAAAAAAAAATCACAGAAATGAACAAAATCAGGAAAAATCTCAGGAAAATTCAGAAAAAATTAGGTACAATTAGATGAAGTTTAAGCGAAAATTCACAAAAATTCTATAAAACGAAAATTTGCAAAATGTGTACACCAAAATTCAGAGTAGTTTCCCCCTCGGACATCGGGCTGTACATGTCCTACTTCGACCATTAGGCGGACAAACTCACCGCCAGCCCGGGCATATCCCTGCACAGGTCGAGCACGGCGCGCGTGCCCAGGACGTTGATCTGGAAGGCCAGCTTGAGGTGCTCGCTGAAGCGCACGCTGGCGGCCACGTGGAACACGACGCTCACGTCCGCGCACAGCCGCGCGCGCTCCCGCGCCGAGAGGCCGAGGCCGGGCAGGCACACGTCCCCGACGACGGCCTGCACCTTGGACAGCGCCTCCGGCCGGCCGCTGCGCAGGGCGTTGAACACCTGCGGCACGGGGGGAAGGAGGAGGAGGAGGACGGTGGCGACCTGCTCGTCGGGGAGGTCGGCCCGTAGGGACACTGCGGGTACTCACCGGGGCGGCCAGCAGCCGCTGCAGCCGCTCGTCCACCGCGAGCTGCACCCCGCGCACCGTCTTGGGCCGCAGCAGCACGAGCACCTCGCGCACCTCCGGGCACGACCGCAGCAGCTTCTCCACCAGCACCTTGCCCATGAAGCCGGAGGCGCCCGTCACCAGCACGCTGCGCCCGCGGTAGAAGGCCGCAACCCCGCCGCTCTCGCGCTCGTCCGGGAAGGGGGCAACCGTGCTGGCGTCCATCGTGTACGTCAGCACCGACAAAAAACCCTGCTTTTCCTCCGCTACCGCAAAGCCGAACCCCCTTTGTTGGCTGGCTTTCCCGGACACGTTTTCAGCGAATGGTCAACACACGACCAACGCGAAACCTAAGGGCAAGAAGACATGACACGTAGAGAGCGCGCACCTCTGAACTGTCCCGCGAAAGCGTGGCCCGTCTGATCCAAGAATGAGGAGGTGGGAGAATCGCGTGAGTGCGAGAGAGAACAACTGTCCCATTCTATCTTTGGAACAACCGTAGTGGCGGCTACTGTCGCCGTCACCCCCTCCGGCGGCACAAGAAGATAATGCACCGGCTTACGCCCCCAGCCAACATTGAAAGCATTACTAGCCAAGGGCACCCACCCTCTCCAATATTTACCAAAGCCCGTACTTGAAAAAGAAATCCCTTTCCACAAACATTTTCCGAATATGAACACGACAATAGGGATCTTCTCTCCTCAGACTTTGAACGGCGTACCTGGTCACAAATTTTGAAGCAGCTGCCGTACTTTTGGAAAGGAGGAAGGCGCACGCCGATGCGTTGTTGGTGTGTGCGGCGGTGCGGTGCTCGGTGCGGGCGTCAGGCGGGTCAGGGTCGGGCCGGGCGCGGCGGGATGGGCGAGGTGCTACAGCAGCGAGTCCGGTGTCCGGTTCTTCGGAGATGTGCGCTGCGATTGCTGGCTGTAGCGGTGCTCTTCGCCGGTTTTCGCCTCGGTTCCATACCTGTCGCATCGTAAACGCGCTCGGCTCCTCATTCCGAAGGGCTGCGTGGAGTAGGGGCGGAAGGGGGGAGGGGGGGGAGTGAAGCTGCGTTGCACTCCTCCCCCTTTCACTTCGAAGATTATATCGGTTGGGGTTGGGAGGGCACATAAGGAGAGGGGCGAGCGGGAAACAACTTTAAAATTTTTGTACACCTCGTAATCCAAAAGAATCAAAAGAATTCTAAAAAATTCTGAAAATTTCTAAACAACAAATTCAGGCAAATTAAGAAAAAAAAATCAAAAACTCTATGTTAAATTCAAGCAAGAAAATAAGAAAATTTCAATAAAAGTTCACAACAAAATCACGAAAATTCCCGACAATTAACAAAATTTGTACACCGCCAATTTTCAGAGTTGTTCCCCCCCTCGGACAGGGGTGACTGCTTTCGTCTGTCTGTATGTCTCCCGTCAAGTGCGAGGGAAATCTTCACATAATGCGATCAGTTGCGTGTGAGAAAATCTTTGAAGTCAAAAACCGCACTGATGTTTGGATTATTCAATTTTATTACATTAACTAAACATATCTGGTAACATTTTTCGTCCAAATAATACTTTTGGCAGACGAGTCTTTTTAAAGCGCAGTCGATGGCTGTCACTGGTTGACCCAATCACAGGCACAGGGGAAGAGCGTTGCTGGTCATGGTCTCCGATTACCACTTGTAGGAGACGCCGGCACGCCTGTTGCCGCGGGTGTCGGCCGAGCCGTGCACGTCGACGCGGCGGTCGCGGTCGCCCCGCCAGACGGTGGACTCGCCGTTGACGGTGCCGGTGGTCTTCCCGCCCTTGGGGTGGTCCACCTCGACGTCCACGTGGTCGCGGCGGGCGCGGTACAGCACGGGCAGCGGCTCGGCGGGGACCTGGGCGGAAGAGGCAGCGGCGGCGTGCGCCAGGGCGACGAGGGCCACGGCCAGCGACAGGAGCACGACCACGGAGACGCGCACTGCAACGAGGAGCAGGTTAACGGTCGAGGGGGGAATCACTTCGAAAAGTCATTGAACGGCTTTTAAAAAAAAATCATTACAAAACTCAAAAGAAAAACAAAAGCAAAAAAAAATCAGAATGAAATTAAGAAGATAGCTGTTGAAAATCCGGAAAATCAAAAAAAAAAAAAAAAAAATATTTTTTTAAAAAATGGAAAAAGTCAGAAATAAGGAGAAGATCAAAATTCATCAAAAAGTGACGGACATAGGCGTAAAAATCAAAAGAAATATTGACACAAAATATTTTAAAAAAATCAAAAAGTAACAAATAAATAATTGTACATATTTTGTACAAGTGATTCCCCCCTCGTTGAAAGTGTCAACGCGCTCTGCGAGGAGGGGAAGCCCACCGCTGGCTCCACAGTCACAGGTAGGATACGTATCAAACATTTTGCATAGCAGAGCGCTTACTTTTGGTGAATGGGTTGATCTGCTGACTGGAGAGGGACGGCGAGAGATGCTCTGTGAGAGCTGTGGAGAGGGTGCTGATGCTCGGGGCGCACTGGATGCCTTCCCCGGGACCCGCCGCCGTATATATGGGGACCCGAGAGGGGTTCTGGACCCCCATGCGTCCCCCAACCCCCTCCCCCCGCTGCTCATGCCGTCGGGCAACGCGGGGGCGCCTGCCTTTCGCACTGCTGAATTCAAACTGCTCGGCGCGATGGTGACGCGACAGCCGACCAATCAGAGGCCGGTCTCGCGGTTTCTCAGCCAATAGGAGAGGTTCGCTGCTTCGGCGGCGCGCGGCGGCGGCGGCGGGGCGAAGATCCCGCCTCGGAGACGGGGAACCACCGCCGCGGCGCGGCGGCGCAGTGCGGCTGCGTCACCAGGAGCCGGCCGGGCCGGGGTCGGGCCGTTCGGAGAAGTCGCTCGGCAGGCGAGCCGCGTTCGCGGAGGCACCGCACCGCTATCGCATCTCTTTAAACAAATTCTGTATTGCAAAGAAGGAATTGTGGTTTATCGCGCTGTTCTCGATATGCCCACGCCTGCGAGTTTGTAGCACGGGAAGAAAAGGGGGTTCCCCGGGGTTCTCTGCTCAAGTTTTGGTCGCAGCACCCTCGACAGAGCTGTATTCAATTAGGAACTTACGTTGGCTACATGAGCGGATATAGCGAAAGGGTGTTTCTGCGTTATGTTGCGCTACACGCTGAGCGTGTCGTGATAGTCAGCCGTGGGGTCCTTCACTGTAAACTCAAGCGTACACAGAGTTTTTTTTCGTCATTTTCCATTATTTTCCCTGATTTTTTCTTATTTTTTTCTGATTTTTTCTGGAGTTTTTTTTTTTAAATATATATATTTTTTTTACTGATTTTGTTTGGGGGTGTTCACTGATTATTTTTTTTTTTTGAGTGAAGGACCCCTGGGTGTGAGACCCTTATATACGCTAATTTACTTATCACCGGGAGTGTTGTGAAGGTTGTGAACGAGGGGTCGACCACTTGGATATTCCATGTACACATTGAAAAATATTCTAAAAATATTCCAAACATTCCAAAAATATTCCACATATTCCAATATTATATTATATATATATTATAACATTTTAAACACTTTCCGAACGCCTTCTTTGATGAAAGAAACATTACAGGGGCAACAAATATCCGGGTCGATGGGGGATAGGGCAAATACAACTAGAACCCGTCGCACAGCACAGTCATCGAGATGTCGTGGCTCAGTTGGTAGAGCGCGCAACACCCAACCGAGAGGTCCCAAGTTCGACTCCCACTCGGAAAAGTGTTTTTCGCGCTTGACATTCCCTTTGGCAGCTGCTCCAGGGCAAGTCAAGTAGAAATTAAACACGTCTCACCGCCGTTGGCTCGGTGGCTCTGGGCGTTGGGTCGCTTCCTGTTCTGGCTACGTGTCGGCACTCGGGGTTGTGGGTTCGAATCCCGCGTACCCCTCTGAGGTAAGGCCTCTGAAACTGGGATCAGGAAGTCTAACGCCCTTGACACCGCTCGTACCTCTAGGGGTAGGCCAATGGTGGTACGGGGATCAAATCTGTCGAATTGCGCGATAGGATCGCAGTCAGCAAAGCGCCGGTTCCCATGGAACACCGAAGCAGTTGGCTGCCACAGGGGGTAAAAGCCCTGTGCCTGGCGGGAACCGCAACCTCCTTCGGGAGGTTTACTGCCGCAAAAATTTTCTATGTTTTCACGCCACCCTTTCCATTGCACAGAAAAATAAAATAATCGATTAAATCTTCCCATAAATATTCCAACATATTCGTGATATTCCCAAAATAATATTCCACATATTCCAAAAATATTCCAGATATTCCAACTGGAATATATTCTATGTACACAAAAATTTCAAGTGGTCGACCCCTCGGTTGTGAATTACCCGCGGTTGAATACTACTGCTATACGGGGAAGAATAAACAACATTGGGGATGAACACCAGGCGATATGTTCACCGCGGTGCGCAGCGTGATGCTGGTGCGCCGTCACGCAAAGCGCGTGATCACGTCTCAACATCAGGGTGGCACGCATCCGCGTGATAGCATTTCCGCAACGCCCTAACACGGAATACATTCCCTTACGTACAATTTGTTTTTTCAGATGAAAATTGACTTGAGATGAACGTAGACAGAAATGTTTAAGTTGAAAAGTCTTATCTCCGATAAAACGAGCTGCTCGCTCTGCCGGTTGCTCTCTGCTCGCTGCGCTGCTCTTTGCATGCTGCTCGCTGTATGACAGTGCAAGCAGGCTGATATGTTCGTATCATCTGCTAAAAAGTAACTGTGTGATGAACCGGAACATATTATGCAAATTTGCTTCAAATGAAATGTGCTCAACGATACGCATATTGGCCATCCCGAAATGGACGTCATATCTAATATTGTCATACCTGCACTTTTCAGTGTTTGTAAACTTTGGCGACATGCGACGGAAAGGGTCCCACATGGCGAGTTCAGCAAGGGACTTCCCCGTTCCCCGGGCGGTGCGGCGGGACGCGCGCCGCGCGCAGACGGCGCCCCAGCCTCCCGCCCCCAGCATGCGGTACCGCGAAGACGACCGGCACCGGCCCGGCAGAGCCGAGGGAGCCTTCCTCCCATAAAAAGGAGCCGCGGCCCGGACCGAGGCATCAGTCGCACCGCTGCAGCCGAACAGCCCTCAGCGTCCTCGTCTATAGTCTCTCGCTGACCCCGCAACGACGACACCCACCGTGAGTATTCTTCGAGGGCTTCGAGGGAGAAACAACTCAGAATTTCAGTCAATATCTTGCAAGTTTTACATTAATGTTTCTTTCTTTATCTGATTTTTGTTCTGAGTTTTTCTAATTTTTTCCAAGTTTTTCTATGCTCAAGTTTTTTTTTCTAAATTTCTCTGCATGTCTCTGAACATTCCTAAATTACAAGTTGTACAAAAACTTCCGAATTGTGAGCCCCTTGCCCAGCCAGAAATGAACTCTCGAAATTCTTAATCACCTTCGATCAGTGAAAACGATGTCGAAACTACGTCTTTTCGACGTTTGACGTCTATTCGCCGTTAATTTTAAGGACAAAATTTTGAGCTTGAAATTCATTTTGAGGGTTCATTTTTGTCTAGGCGGTATCTCCAGACGGAAAGCGGCGGGCTCGGAGCAGAGCGTGTTCCCGAATAACCACACAAACTCTAACTCGCTGCGTGCTCCTCCTCCTCCTCCTCCTCCTCCAGGACGCCATGGCCCGCGCCGCGCTGCTCCTCCTCGCCGTCGTCCTGGCCTGCGCCGCCAGCGCGCTCGCCTCCCCCGCGCCCTTCAGGGGCTCCGTGGGCCCCAGCCAGCCCGGCGGCGGCCGCGGCAACCCCGGCGCCGACCGCCACGGCCAGGTCAGCGGCGGCATCCGCCACGACAAGGGCTACGGCAACACGGCGCACGTGTCGGGCGGCGGCGACGCGTGGCGCTCCCGCGACGGCAACTCCAGGGTCCACGTGGACGGCCACTACAGCAAGGGCATCAGCGGCCACGCCAAGGGCCAGCGCGACTACGGCGCCAACGTCAACTTCGAGCACAAGTTCTAGGCGGACAGGTCGGCGCCGGCACCTCAGGTCGGCCCTGCATCCAGCATCATACGCAGACTTTACTGACTAGGGTAGATTTTTCATAATATTTTACAAAAGACTGCAGTGATTGTGCAGTGATACGTATTCGCTCAACCTCAACTGAATACCTTGTTTTTATTTGTTTAAATGCTACGAGATGTCACTGTGCGACCTTGTCGTCACGTGAAAGTGGCACAGTATTTTTTAGTTGTACGAGTTTTAAACCACCAGTAATAATAAATTATTCTAACTCTTACTTGCATTGCGTTCCTCTCGAAACCCATGTCCGGTGCCGTGTAAGGGCCGCGGCCATCGGCCGAAGTGATTTCAACGCAAGGCGAGGGGGGAGGGGGCAGCTTGTGCCAGTGCTTCGCACGTCCAGCAGGTCCCATTTTCCGACACAGCGTAGCATGGGGATCAGTTCTACGACTGCCGCCCGCTGGGTAGGCAACCCATCCAACAGTCCTCCTCGGCCCGCCGCCGCGCCGTCTCCGGTAGGCAGCCACTCGGCCTTTGGTCGGCGCGCCCGAGCCCAGCACAAGGGGATATCTCTGGCCGGGCCGCTCTAGCTGACACTACCGAGGTGAGGCGGGGGCGTTTGAAACATTATCTGGTGAGTACTCAGTAGTACACCCAGACGAGACGGGTTGTGGCGGTGAAAGCGCAGGCACGCGGCACACCACGCGCACGGCACGCATGCTGCACATCGCAGGATCCAGCAGTATCGACTCGATTAGACGACCGGATAAGAAGCGCTGATTACCTGTAAGGCTCGACACCCCGATGTATACTTTAACGGGAAAAGAGGGAGATAGTAAGGGAAGTAGTCAGGGAGGAAGGGAGTGACTGTACTGAACTGATTTTACTTGGGTCAATGTAAAAGGACTTATGAGTCCCACTGTAACATGGACCCGCTCTCGTTACAATTATTTTTAGAAGCAGGTGACTAGAAAAAAAAAGAAGAAGAATAGGGAAGAATTGAAATTTAAATTGAGATTATTTTCTTTGAGACTACGAACAAAAGGGCTAAAAAGCCCCACTGGTGAGCGAGCGAGCGAGCGAGCGAGCGAGAGAGAGAGAGAGAGAGAGAGAGAGGGAGAGAGAGAGAGAGAGAGAGAGAGAGAGAGAGAGAGAGAGAGAGAGAGAGAGGCCCTGACCTGGAGGGCCTGGCACAGCATTACGGTGGACAGGGGCACGGGCGCACACAGGGAAGTCCGCTGCGCTGCGCTGGGCTGGGGTCTGAGGTCTCGTGCCGCCCAGTGCCGCCCCAGCAAATCTTCCACTGTGTATACATAGCGCCCACGGCGGCGGCTATTTTGCCGCTGAGCGATGCGCCGTCGCGTCACCCCGTCTCCCTCCCTCTCATGGGCCGCACCCATCTGCGGGCATATCCCTATCTTTCTCCTATTGCCCCGCTCGCGTGGCGTGGCTACCTCAGTCTCCGGAGATAGAGCAAATAAGAGCAGGAGGGCCGTCCGTGCACATAGAGACACGGGCCGGCCAGGGTAGGGTAGGGCAGGAGGGCAGGGCAGGGCAGGGCAGGGCCGGCGCTTTCCGCGCTGCACCCGCCCGCCCGGCCCCATTAGCTCGGCTTTGGGCGTGAGTCAATCCAGCACACAGGGTGAGGAGGAGGGTAGCCGATGCTGCGCTGGGGCAAAGAGATTTTTCCATAATTTGCGAGAGTTGATCAGGAAAACGATTGCGGGCAGGCTTGCGGCGAGTTCCATCGTCGGTGCTATGGGTCGTGAAACAGAACGAGGAACCCACCCTTTCCTTTCGGGAGCGGCCGAGGCGAGCAAACGCACGCGTAGATTACACAAACAGTAACATAGCAGGACACAGATGATCCTGTTACAAAAACCAAAAATACAGATACTGAGAAACGACTTTTGAAGGGGATGAACTGAAGAGTAGACGACGCTGACTATTTTCCTCGTCTGCTGTCTCCTCTATTTTTGTTACACACACATACTGCGCCCCGTAATTATCGCCGTATTTCAGATGGAACGCGCGCGGCACGATAGGGTGTTTACCCCCCTCTCGCCAGGGGGGGGGGGTATGGGGATGAGGGCACCGAGGGGGTACTGCCGTCAACAAACACGAGCAGGCGACGCGACAGCAGACTATATTGTCCTCTTATAGTCGCAGGGCGGTCGCGGTCCACCCCCGCCCCCTCCCCCGCCCCGCGGCGTGGGTCACAGATACGGCCGCGACCGCGGGGAGGGCAGCGAGGCGCGGGTGCGCGCGGCGGGCCGGGGAGGAGCGTCTGCATAAAAACGCACCCTTGTACCCGCGCCTCTGCGGGGGAGGTCTAGAGTCCGCTGCTGCTGATGCGCCCTGCCCCGGCCACGGCCCCGGCGGATCAACTGTTCACGGTCGAGAGTATGGTGTACCCTATCACGTAATGACGCACGTGAGGAGGACGAGACTGCCTCGCCTCCTGTTGTGTTCTGACGGTGCAGTGTCGCGGGGAGCGCGGGTCAGCACGGTACAGGGGCGGTCATTTGCCCCCCCCCCCGTCGCGTCCTAAAGGCAGCCTGAAATGTAGGCAATATGAGGTGCAAAACCCCTGTATGTAGGCAACCCACAGCACACCGCCCCTCCCGTCATCTGGACTGAAAACCGCCCCTGGCACGGTAAAACCCAGGGGGGGGGGAGGGGGGAGAGGCAGTTCGATCAATTAAAATCAAGAAGAAAGATATAGAAAAATCTGAAAAATCAAGAACAAATAAAACCAAAGAACTGAAAAAAATTGAACAAATTGGGCGGCAAAGATCAAAATTTATCATAAAGTGAAAGAAATTTTCCTTGAAAAAAGTGATTGAGAAAGAAAGTGAGTGATCGCGCCTAGGTAGAACCAGTGTTTGATTATTTATTTATTTATTTTTTTATTTTTTTTTAATTTTTTTTTTAGAAAACAGGGAGAACCTTTGAGGAGCTCGCTGATTTGTGGAAGACTCCTCAAATTTATTAGGTTTCCTTTAAAAATGTGGGATTTTCTCAAAATCTGACGATCTTTTCTCAAAATCAGGGAGTTCCTCTCACAAGTACTCTTTCCATTATCAAAACAACAGACTTTTTTTTTTGGCTGAGCTAAATTGAAATTGAAATTTAACTTTAACTTTAAATGCTCAGCCCTGTCAGAAAGCGCAAGGTGAGACCGCCTGGAAGATGGGGTGGCGTGAAGTGAAGCGGCAGGCGTGAGGCGTGGGATGTGAGGTGGACAGGCATGCCAACCAAAATCGCGAAAATATTTTAATTTTAGCGCGCCGCAGGCCAAGGTAGACGCACATTTAGCTCAGCTTCACACGGTTTTAACGTGCGTCTACCTTGTTAATGGTTGTGGCCCTCAAACATATCCCTCCCCGTAGCAAAAGCGTTAAGCGCCGCCGCGAGCGCGTGTGAGGAGTTATGACGTGAAAATCTAACAGCTAATCGGGCCGCAGCACGACGACATCGCATCATGCCGCAGGGGCGCGGCGGGGCGGAGAGGCGGCGTGGAGGGCGAAGTGCGATAGGCTGTCGCGGAAGTGCCGCTACACTACACATTCAGGAACATCTAGCCAGATCTGGACCCGCAGATACCGAGGCAGCCGTGCTGACGTCGGATCTGATCTGATCCGGCCTGACGTTTGGCGCTTCGGCCGCGGGGGTGTGTCCGGTCCGGGCCAGATCTGTGGTTGTGGCGTTGGCGTCGTGACCTCCACACCACTCGCTAAGCGGCCGCGCTGCGCATGTGGTTCCTGCTCTGGCCGCGGGCGGGCCATAGGGGTTTGTCTCTCAATCATTCTCGCACTCATGGGGCACAAGGCCATAAACAGCGAGAGAGATGACACTTCTAAACGCTGTTCGAAATCAGCCTGCAGGGGGTCGGGAGCGCTGGCAGTGCACCCTCATTCAGAATGGGGTTGCAGAACGCCTGCGGAGTGCAGGCTGGCCTCCTGTGGGTTTTCAGGCTCGGATGGTTGACGATGGCCTCTTCGGGGAAGACCAGACCACCATGTCCACGTGGGCTAGGACGGCACCGCGGCGGCGCGAAGAGGCCCGCCAGTCCACGGCCTCGGAGGGGCGGCGGGGCCGTGGCCGGGGCCGGGCGCGGACTGCGCTGCGCTGTGATAGCGGAGGGGTCGGAGTTCAGCCAGTGGTTCTCGCGCATCGGGGGTGTGGTGTGGTGTGGGTGGTGGTGGTGGTCGTGGTGTGGGGGGCTGTGGGCGGGGCGGGGTGGGGTGGGGTGGGGCGGGGCGGGGCGGGGCGGGGCGGGGCGGGGGAGGCGGGGGGGGGCGGGGCGGGGCGGGGCGGGGCGGGGCGGGGCGGCGTGGCCGCTCGACCGGACCGGACCGGCTGGCTGGCGGCGCGGCAAGCGATGAGGCATGTGCTGTGCTTGAGGTGGTCCAGAGCGCAGCGAGAGCCTCGCCAGTTCAGTTCAGTTCAGTTCACTTCAGTCAGCCGCAGACGCGCCACAGGAGACAGGCACAGCCGCCCGCACTGCAGCTGCAGACCTGCAGACGCCGCCACACACCGCACGTCGGGCGCGCACCCTCGCCTCGCAGCCGTAGCCGTCCGCACCCCGAGGTGACAAGGACCACGAATGGTGTGCGACGGGGAAATACCGGCCACTCCGTCCGGACCTGCCATCCCCACGGTACAGGTGAGCGGCAAGCGGCCAGCGATCAGACCTGTTAGCTGGAGTTCGTAACTGAACGGCCCCTTTGACATAGCAAATATTAACAAATAACAATGTTTTTATTTGAAGGTTTGTAATTATCTTCACAAATAGATATTGAAAGAAATGTTCAAGTTGACTAAATTAATCAGGCCGTCTAACAGGCACTTGAAATTTGAGGGCCTCCAACAATTACCATAAAAATTTCACATGATTTTTAAAATTTTTTCTTTTAAATAAGAGGCTGACTGTTAAAAGTTTAACTTACAACGTAAACTTTTAAATTAACTGTTATCCTCTAATATTTGATAAGTTACAATACCAGGAACAGATTAAAGTCCAACTGATTAACATTAATATTTCATTTTTATTGGGGGGGGGGAGGCACGCACTTCAGGTTGCCTACGTCCAGGGGTATTGCCACACATCGAAACGACAGGAGGGGAGGGGGGGATAGTCCCCCCCCTCCCTCCCTCTTTAATGCGCACCTGTTAGTGAGTGAAACGACCGTCCAGACCTGTTCGGTGTCCTGCCACGCGGTGAAATTCGGACAGTGACAATTTTGCCACGCGCGCGATACTGTCAAGTCACGGCTAGGAGGAGCCTGTCCGGAAGAAAAGAGCGTCTCATCCCTGTTGTCCAGCACGCTGATCAGATCAGGCCAAAGGAGTGAGGTGATAAGGGCGGGTAGGGAAGTCGATAACGCGTCAACTCGCCTGGGCGGGCTTCTTATCGTGCAGAGACACTTACATTTTCGCTTGTTTCCACAGACAGCGCAGCGTGATCGAGCAGAAATAACTTGTTTCGAATTCGGTTGCATTTGTAGAACAGTGTACGTTAAAACACATTTTTAAAAAATCTTCGATTTTTTTCCCGTTTAGAAATTTGCCCGGACCACACTACCTGAGAGCGAGGCCAATCAATCTCCGGTTAAAAAGAAAACGATGAAGGATAAGGCGGCAAGTTCGTCGGACCTGCTCTCCAACGCGACCCTCCAAAACACCAACGGAACATCGACCACCAACGGAACGTCAAGTAACGGACTTAAGAACGGGAACGCCAACGGAGTGCGGAACGGTAAGTGTGGAACAGCGTTCCCCTGGGAGAAACTTCCGAGACGAGGGAATTCCCACCACGCCAACTGACGCAGAGGATCTTGCCCTCTGATGTCGCACCGCACACCCCCTCCTCAACGACCCGGTGCGAGTGAAGCGTTCTCTCTCCGACGTGCTGCAGGAGCCACGGTCGCGTACCGCGGCGAGATCACCATGGACGGCAAGGACCCCATGTGCGACGCGGACAACCCCGTGCGCCTGCAGTTCGAGGACGTGACCTCGGCAGCCTTCAAGATCAAGGGGGGCGTCCTCAACACGCCCTGCATGGTGAGTGCGAGTGCATCTGGGACGCGCCGTCTGCTGCCGTCGCATCGGTTTGGGTTGGGCCAGACTGCCAGTGACCCAATTTGTGTGGGGCGGGGCGGGGCGGGGCTGGTGCAGCTGCCGCCTTCATGCTAATGACGCGACCCCCGGTCATCCGCGCCAGCCGCAGATAAGCCCCTTTGCTCGGACTGGATGTGATAAGTTCACACGACTCGTCGTCCTTTCCGCCAAATTAGGCGGAGGCGGTCGTTGGTTTTCGGAGCGGCTATGCAAGCAGCAAGCATTGATCACGCGGGGAGCGCCGGCAGACCGATAATGTGAAAGCCACGCCGCTTTTATCGATGTCATGTAACGAACGCTCGCGGACTTGGCAGTGGCAGAGAGGCGTTTTGTAATCGTCTGTGAGATCGGCGGATTTCGGATTCATGTGGTGCGTAGTCGACTCGAGGATGTGACCATTTTTATTCCCCCTTTTTCTTTTCCACCCCGCCCACCGCAGCTGTCGCACCTGTCGTCGCTCACCGGCATGGAGGTGTACCTCAAGCAGGACTTCCTCCAGTTCACCGGCAGCTTCAAGGAGCGGGGCGCGCGCTACGCCCTCATGGAGCTGCCCGCGTCGCAGAAGTCGCGCGGCGTCATCTCGGCCTCCCTGGGCAACCACGCGCTCGCGCTGTCCTACCACGGCAAGCTGCTCGGCATCCCCGTGACGGTCGTCATGCCGCTCGTGGCGCCCATGGTGAAGATCCAGTGCTGCCGGCAGCACGGCGCCACGGTGGTGGTGCAGGGCCAGGACATGGCGGAGGCCAAGGCCATTGCCATGCGCATGGCGCGCACGGAGCAGCTGGCCTACATCAACGGCTACGACCACCCGCACATCATGGCGGGCCAGGGCACGCTGGGCCTCGAGATCCTCGAGCAGGTGCCCGACGTGGAAGCCATCGTGGTGCCCGTGGGCGGGGCCGGCCTCATCGCCGGCATCGCCACGGCCGTCAAGTCCATGCGGCCCAACGTCAAGATTATCGTGAGTGTCGCGTCTCGTCGCGTCGTGTCGGCGTCCAGCCGAGCGATTCCGGTGCACGCTCGCACTCCTCGCTTCGTCTCTCTCGCTCTCAAGGAGTCTGCCGAGGGTGCGAGAGCGCTCTGGCGCTCTCGCACACAAAGTGCGCCTACGAGTGCGTGCACCGGAATCGCTAAGCTGAAATAACTCTGAAATTTTTGTACACCTCGTAAAAATCGGGAAAAATCGAAAAAAATCAGAAAAATTCAGGAGAAATTCCAAAACTTTCAAAAAACTCGGGAAAAAATCAGCAAGAAATCAGCAAAATTCACAAAAAATATAGCAACATTTGTACACCAAAATTCAGAGTTGTTCCCCCACCCCCACCCCCCTCGACTGAGGGCCGGTGAGGACCTGTGCTGACGTCACGCTCCCCTCCCCGTGCTGCAGGGTGTCGAGTCGGAGCGCTGCGCCAGCTTCTCGGCGGCGCTCGAGGCGGGGAAGCCCGTGGCCGTGACCAGCGGGCCCACCATCGCGGACGGCCTGGCCGTGCCCACCGTGGGCGTCAACGCCTTCGTGACGGCCGCGCCGCTCGTCGACAGGATGGTGAGTGGCCGCTGGGCTGGGCGGATCCTGGGAGAGGCCGGACCTGGACACGCTCTTTGGGTCACTCACGCGCGGAACGTAGCGCGGTTTGCCTACTGATCGAGGGATTTGTCCGAGGCTTCCGCGACGAGGAGGGATGAGCTGACGTGACTGATATATATGTCCTGACCCGGCCCTGCCCGCAGGTGGTGGTGAAGGAGGAGACCGTGGCCGTCTCCATTCTCCGGCTAGTGGAGCTGGAGAAGTGCGTGGTGGAGGGCGCGGGCGCCTGCGGCCTGGCGGCCATCCTGGACGGCCAGCTCGACGAGTTCAAGGGCAAGAAGTGAGTGTGATAGCAGGGTCGAGGCAGCTGCCCGCGCCCCTGGCGGGCCGTCCTGGTCTCACCCGGGCCCCGGGCTGGCCTTCTGTCCGCAGGCTCGTGCTGCTCTTGTGCGGAGGCAACATCGACACGACGGTGCTCGGCCGGTGCCTGGAGCGCGGCCTCGCCGTCGACGGCCGGCTCATGAAATTCTCGGTGACGGTGAGCGACCGGCCCGGTGGCATCGCGGAGCTCTGCGCCCAGCTCGCGCGGCTGGGGGTCTCCATCAAGGACATTGAGCACGAGAGAGCGTGGATCGCGTCCGACGTCTTCAGCGTCTCGGTAAAGGACACTGTGCGGGGCGTTTACGACGGTCTGAGCATGGGTGCGGTATGTACTGAATTCGACTATTAACACTGAGCTCTGGATTTCCAGGTCACGGTGACGTGCGAGACGAGAGACATGGAACATGCCAATGAACTGAGAGATACCCTGAACAAAAACTACACTCACATTGTGTTCCCTGTGATGCGCTAGTTTAGTTTTTAAAAAAATGTAGACTAGTTGTGATCTAGGCTTCATTGAGCTGGCGCAAAGAAGGCACTTGTACATAATTAGTGTTTACCTTGAAAAATACTCACAACTTCTCATCTGCTGATCACAATTTTAAATATGACTTGCATTCTCATTAATTGTATCATTCATATCTAGCGCACAATACCATAACATTAACTGTATGCATAAATCACACCATTATAAATTAAAAATTCATACTATGATTGAATTCTTGACTGGATTGTGAAGTTAACTAATTACTGTGATATGGAGTGACAGTGGGTAGAAGCAGCGTGCTGACATGCCATGATTGAAATAAAGCATTGATTGTTTGGTTTTCTAAATTGTAATATTTAATCGAGCTAGACAGTTTTTTCTTTTTTTACAGTGAATTCTTATTCCTAAAAACTCTTTAAATAACAACTGTCTCTAAAACCATGCACTGAATTTAACATAACACATTGCATCAGGTAAATCAGAAAATTGAAGGTAAAAACATTGAATTGTAATGAAACATTGAAAAGTGATTCTTTCAAAGTCTTTGTCAGAAATTACAACAATGACCGATACGTATAAATGCATAGAAAGAATCATAGAATTTTAACAGCATAAAACACTGATGCAAAATTTAAACTTTAAAACATTGCATGGTACTTATAACTACAACTCAAGTTTCTCTTCCCAACAGCTTGTCAGGCATTAAGTAAATAAAAAATAAAAAAGAATGAACAGTACAAACACGTATGAACGAATAAACATAAATAATAAACAGTTATGAAATAACATTCCATAACTCATAAAGGGTAAAAAATATCAGAAAATGATGAAGCTACAATTAAATGAATGAGTCATTTAGGCCAAGCCCACAATATCTGGAGAACACACATACCCTACAGGAGACAAAGGAGGGGTCAAATAAGCCGTGTTAGGAGATCCTGATAAGAAAATGAGAAGGACAACAAATTAAGACATGCAAGTATATTATTCCAATGCATTAAGTAAAACAAAGAACTCACCATTTCTCTGCAGCCACAGTAACACACTCTCAGCAGCTGAATTCATAGCATCTTGTGGTGTGCACGCATAATTACCCATAAACATATTGTATGGTGGCCTAACAATTGGGATAGTAATCTGCAAAATGAATAAGTATGCAATCAGTTCTCAGAATGATAACAATTTTGGAGTTAAGCAGATTGTAGATTAGGGAAGGCATAATTTAAAAGTTGAATTGTAATTGAATAAAATTTGATAGGTAGGATGGTTGATGAATATCTTCGCAGTTGCAGCTGTCTTCAATTTGCTGTCTTCATGCTGTCTTCATTTGGTGAGAAAAATAGTTTCACAAACTTTAAGTAAAAAGTAAAATAGAACTAAAAATCTTCATCAGACAAAAGTTAAGCTCATTGAATATAAAAAGAAACAAAATTTGGATGTTGGGGAATGAAGAAGAGAATGAAAACTATATGCCATCCAACAAAATTAATCCCTTCAAGTGTCTGGTAAGGAGATATAGTACTTCCTTTCACATTTATTTAACCAATATAAGGCAGGAACAATTTTAAGAAAAGAAATAATGTAAAGGAAAAATAAAGTCACCAAAATTCTAAATTACGGAGATCATTAAACAACAGGCAATTATCGTACTTAGGAGCTGCTTGTATAGCCAACTCACCAAATGTCAGCAACTCTTGGCAACGATGAAATTTGGAGAGTGCTTGATGTTTCTTGATGTTTTATTTTTCAGATTTACTTTACGGTTAGAAACGAATGCAAATTACTAAGTTCAGTTGAACCATTAAACTGAAAATACTAAATGAATGGTATCTTTAAATTACGGTATGAGGTAATAAATTGATAAATAAGGTTACTCAAATTGACAATCTGGTCATAAATAACAATTCAAGCTTGATCAAAAAAATTAATAAGAAAATGAAAATGATACGTCTTTTGTCAAAATTTACTTTACAAAATAACTTTGTTGCTGAAGTCCACTTGTCACATGCTGCAAGAGTCCTCTTCAGGGTGATGGTGATGAAAGTTGAAGTTAATCTCTTTCAAAGAAGTTTTTATAAAAAAGAAGAAGGAAAATAGCTAAAAATGCATGGTATTGATTCAACAATGAAAAATTACAAATTAAAGTGACTATAAAAACTTAATAGGACTTGATCATAATTTGAAGTCATGATTGTTACTAACAGATATATGGATAAAACAAATTACAAAAATAGAAAGGAAGGGAAACTCAAGCCTTAGCACAACTTAAAGCCAGCCCTACCCTAGCTAAGAAACTTAGACCACCGGGTGCAGCCGAGTTTGGCCAGCTTGTCACATCAGCTAGGGGCTCTGATCCACACAATGCTACTAGAGTCTGTAAAAATAAAGAGAAAAATCAGGTGCTCAAATCACTCTCAACCATAAGTACAAAACCACAAAGCACAAAGGAAAATACTTACATTCCAGCTGGAGTACGGCTGAGGGGCAAGTGATATTCCGTTTACTGGTCCTGAGGATGTAGGCCTACGATGACCATAGCCAGAAGAAATCTGTCTTTTCGGGATGTCTTCTTCTGACCCTGAAGAATTCTTCCTGACAATTACTCTATCCCTAGGTGGCTTGGCCCAAACCACAGATATACAAGAGCCATCTAAATTATACTCTATATAAACAAGTGAAAAAACAAAAATTAAAAATCATCAGACACAATAAAAAGCATGCCAAACGTCATTAAACTTACTGTCAAGCATAATCAGGCATTGTTCAGCATAATGACGGTCAGTGAAATGGCAGAATGCAAAATCTTTAAGCTTCTTGACTTTCTCGATAGCAATTCTTGGGACTTTTGCTACTCTCACAATCACATCAACAATGGTGCTCTCTGGTGTGCTTAGCATCAAATTGCGGATGTAAACAACTTTAACCTTGAAAGCAAACAAATTACAGACATCACAACTGCACTGAACTGTAAAGCTGCACTACATATGTCGTAAATTCAAAATTGTGCTTGCAATATCTAACCTTTGCCATTACATCCTCAGAGACTTCTGGCTCAGGCTCCGCCCAGTCTACTGCCAATTCGTGACCCCATAGGACTACTCCACCAGGAATCATTTTGCGACGAGCAATAGCAGCATCTTTGTGGGTGCGGAATTCCACAAATGCAAATCCTCTATTTTTGGTCTTGTCCACCACAGAGGGATAGAGGATCACATCAACTAGGTCAATTCCAGGAAGCTTAAAACAAAAAAACAAAATTAAAAGAAAAACTCAATACCCCAGCACGAGGGCCCTCCATCCAACTCCCAGCGTCCGACAGGCCTGTTACACACAAATGTGCGAATGGTGGCCTATGCCGCACTTCGCAGGCGTTCTCCCTCGAGGGGCGGGAATGGGAAAGCAAGGTTCCTGCAAAAAATACTGCTCCAACTTACAATTTTTGACAACTCTGTCAGGATTTCCTCTCTTGTCTTCTCTTTCGGGAGACCTCCGATGAAGAGCCTCCGGTTATCCATGGACTTCATGACCCCGAGCCACTTCCCCGGGCGAATGGCGTGACCGTCGAGGGCAGCCACAGCACGCCGCGCCTCCTCAGGGTTGGAGTACTGGGCGAACCCAAAGCCCCGGTTCGTCCCGGAAAAGTCCATCATGAGTCGGAGTTCATACAGACGACCTGCAGTTGGGGACGCATACTTGTTACACGGTGTTGGTGACCAAAGTGCACGTGCAGCAAGAGAGAGAAGAAAAGGGGGGGGGGGGGGAGAAGAAGAAGAAAAAAGGCCAAGGGGTGACTCACCGAATTGTACGAGCAGAGGGAAGAGTTCATCCTCGTAGCAGTCCCGTGGTATCTTGCCGATGAATATCTCCGAGCCCGGTGCGGGAGGAGGGCCGACCCAGTCGCTCGGCGGCCCGGTGCGCCGCTGACCGTTGAACTGCTCAATGTTGTAGCCGGACTTGTTGATCAAGTCCAGGAGTCGGAGCTGCGTCTCGTACTGCTGGTCTCCGGCGCCGGTGCTGGGCGGGAGAGACGCGTGCGCGCCCTGTGGGGGGGACCCTACGGGGGGCAGCGTCCTCAGCAGGGAGCTCATGTCCATCTGCAACAGTTCGCACCACGAACAACATGGTGAACACGATTTCAAATACCGAAATCGGCAGCGAAGCTGTTGTTGCAAGAGCTCTAGCGGCGACTCCTCGGACGCCGATTGAAACAGGGAGCACAAGCTCAACTGCAGACATATTCAGCCGAACGTTACCTAAGAGCACAAGGTTATCAAGAAATCTTGGAAAGCTAAGACACTACACAGTATTTTCTCAAGTTTTCCCGAGGAGCCACCATATTCTACATAAAAAAAAAGGTACTCCTAAAATGCACATAAAACTAATGGTAATTTGGCAAGCAAGTCGACACTACTGGATGGTAGAAGAAGGGGGTACGGGGGGAGGGGGAGGGGGGGAGGGGGCGGGGGGGGGAGAGACTGCCATGAAACTCCACCCCCTTTAAAAAAAAGCCAGGTACTCATCCGCAGCCTTATCTCTCCAAGCCAGAGCGGGAGAATAATTAACCAGGCCTAGCATTGTGCACGTCCAGTTCCCAGAACAAGGGCGGCCAGTCTCACCACTGAAGGCTGAGGCCGGGCCGGCCAGGCTCCTCGCCACTCCTCAAACGCCGCCGCCGCGCCGCCTGCTTCAGATCGGCTTGCAGCGTTGACACAGCTGCGGGAAGCGGCCGAGCGCACCCGTACAATCGCATGTGTGAATGAAAGTAACAGTTATAATTACGGGCAGAGGCGCGAAGCGAGGGCTTAAGCGATAGGGAAGATAAAGGTGAGGGTCTGCCTCAAGGGTATCGAAAATCAAGGCTTTTTTTTTGCGATCGAGAACAGCACATGCGCGGGGAGTGTTTCCTTGTCTGATCACGCACACGCAAGGGTGGGCGACAACTGCACTGCTCCACCGGAAGCGTCAAGGTGTCGCACAGCAGAGTGCACGGCCTCCACCTGACGAAAAGGTCTCCGCACTTACGCAATACGTGAGCGGTGGCGTCGTGAGGCACCCGGCCACGCACCAGCTCCACGACCTCTGCCGCTCCCGCCCCCACCCTGGGGCGAGAGGGCGAGGGGCCTCCGCCTCCAGGACGTGCGGCAGGCTCGGACGCCAGCCGAAGCCCCCACCCGCCTTGCGGTAGCGGTACAGCCAGCCTCGGCCTGGACACCACAGGGGAGGATGCCCACGGCGCGCACCGTCACCGCACACGGCCTCGGCTGACTTGCAGTCATCCGGGACTTCGGCCACGGCTTCGGCTGACAAGCCGGCGTCCGGGACTTCCGCCATGGCCTCGGCTAACTCGTAAGCGCCCGGGACTGCGCACATAGCCTCGGATGACTCGCGGAGCTCCGGGACAACGGTCACGGCCTCGGCCGGGTCGCCCGGGAGCTCGGCCACCTCGTGGACGGCCCCTTCCTCGTCGTGCCCCTGCAGCCCTGAGGTCCGGCGGTCGTCTTCCGCCTGCCCCGCGCCGAGGTCGGGACCGGTGTGCGAGGTCGTAGGGGTGGTAACCATGCTAGGGTTGAGGGGTGGAACAGAGCGCGAGATCCTGGAGGAAGAGAACGCGGGCGAGAGGAATGAGCGACGGACAGGGCAACGCGACTGAGGTTCCGGCCCAAGAGACCACTACTGTGAGGTGTGAGACCCTATCAAAGCCCCGCGCGCCGCTTTATATCTCAATTCCCGCGCAGGACAGATACAGGTCAGGAGAAAAGGGGGGGCGGAAGGAGGGGGAGAGCGTCGCTTCGTCATCGCCCCGATCCGCGAGCCCATTACAATGCGCAGACATCGAACGCCGTTGTTCACCCCTTGCTGCAGCTGCAAATATTCACCCCTGGAAGAGGATCTACCCTTAAGACAAAGGCGCCAATGACGCCATCAGACCTGGACAAGGAGCGCCCTCCCCATCCTTATCTATCGCCCGTTTCTCGAAGGTTCACGAAGGCCGCGGAAAACAGAATAACCTTGATTGGCAGAGGTAAGGAGGGAGAAAAGGAGCTGATGACATGGTACAGTACCGTGCCCGGCAGCACGCCGTGAATCACCGCGGGGGAGCGCGCGCGCGCGCCGCAGCGGCTCCGTCCGCCTCCGAGGGGGAGGGGAGGAGGGGGTGGTCGCAGGGCGCAAGCAGCACGAGCGGCAGCCAGCAGCGCAGCCACACGGCGGGGAGCAGGGCGCGCGGCCGACACCGCCCCGCCCCGCCCCGCCTGCGCCTCGCCGACCCTCGACAGCAAGAAACAGGCAATCGCGACTTCGGCGTATTGCTTTACAGCCCCCTGCTCGCCCTACAGGCGGATTCAGGGTTTCGTTCTGTAATGTCCTCTCTCTCGCTCCTTATGGGCCTGCCTCGTGATTGCGACAAGGACAGA
Source organism: Frankliniella fusca (assembly GCA_029379305.1). Lineage (NCBI taxonomy): Eukaryota > Metazoa > Arthropoda > Insecta > Thysanoptera > Thripidae > Frankliniella > Frankliniella fusca. Next base: position 430,483 of record JAHWGI010000383.1, on the reverse strand, counting down.
GAGACGAAGTGGCCGTGCGGAATCGCCCTGCTGCCTCGCCCTCCCTCCACCCTGCAAGCACCGCAGCCCGCAGTGCCGGAGGGGAGGAGGGGAGTTGGGGGGAGGGGGAGGAGGAGTCTCTGAACTGACAAGTGTCAGCCTGTTGCAGCGCAGCCGCAGCAGTCAAAGAACATCGCGCGCAGCCGTCTGATTTAGAAGACAACTCTCGCGCCTCCGTCCTTGTCCCACTCATAAGGCCCTGCCATCCCCAACATAAGGCACCGCCATGGGTGCGACAAGGACGGAGGTACGAGAGCGATCTTCGGAATGAGACGGCAGCCCGATGTTGGAGTAAGGGATGATGTCACGGCCCTGGTGCTCGCGAGGCCGAGGAGGCGTGTGAAGTGGACGGAGTGAGAAACAAAGAATCCTCTCGGAACTGAAAAGCATGAATCTCGGCTCGGCCGCGCGCGCTGCCGCAGCGCCCCCTGCCTCTGCGGGCGCGCTAGAGATTACCGCCAGTTTCACCCTTCCGCGGAACAGGTCTTGAAGCGCGTGCCCGTCGACAGGGCACTAGCCACCCTGCCGTCCGATTCAGAGGAGTGATTTCGTATCTCCGTCCTTGTCACACGCATGGGTCTAGGCCACATTGAGTGAGAAGGCACTGCCACTTCAAAACGATTTTTTGAATCTGGGGGCTGAAGCTGAAGGCCACGCACAAGCAGGCACGCGAGACGGCGTTGCGAGTTGCGAGTGGCTCGGGGCCGCGCGAAAACTTAAGGTGACACTCCAAGTTCTCACCCGACAGGCTGCCCGCAAGATGGACTCCCGAGCGAGGACGTTTAGAGCGAACAAGGTAAGGAAAACCCAGTTTATCGACAAGGGCGCGCAAACCGATATTTCACGGAGAAACTAACGCTGAAGCATAATGAGAATGCTTCAAGTTCTGCCAGATCAAGGAGTCACCTTTCCCGCGGAAACATGCCCCCTCCCCCCCCCCTTCAAATCCCCAACCACGACATCGAGCATAAGCGCCCCTAAACCCCTTCCTCCCGTCCACATCAAGGGGACCAGGACAAGCTAAGCACCGGATCCTGACCTGACCACAAGGCGACGACTTCACTCACCGTGTTGTTGTTCACGTCCTGCTTCTGTGGCGTCATGGTGGTGATCACTCCCGGATCAGTTCTTTGCGGCGGGAGCTCGTCGTTGAGGTGACGCGCCGTGAGCCTGCTCTGCCCACATCTACGTCCACGACTGAACTGAACAAGTCCAGGCGGGGCGGGGCCGGGGCGGCCGCGGTGGAGCCGGCCGGGCGCGGTGGTGGCGGCTGGCCGGGGGGGCAGGGCAGGGTGGGGCGGCGCGGTGGTGGCGGCCAGACAACCCCCTCCCTTCCCTTGCCGTTGCACTGAGGTAGCGAATCTTTCCAGGAATCGGGGGTTGAACGGGCGTCAACTTTGAACATGGCGGCTCGTTCGTGTAACAAACTCTCTATCTGCACTTAGGGTAGTTCAGCTCACACTATCTGCGTCGTCTCTCTCGCAGCAGAGGGCATCTTGTGGAGGGGAGGGGAAAAGAGAGACGGAGATGAAAACCCAGAAAGTTGGAATGGCTGCCGTCTGATTCCGCAAGTCGGTCTCGTCTGTCTCCACCTTGCTGTCTCTCCTTGTCACACCGTGGTCGCACTCAATGAGCGAAGCCATAAGGAGCAAGAGAGAGGATACAACGAACCGATTTGAGGGAGCGTTCAAGAGGGGCTGTCCTATGCCGACCGTATAGCTCCGTCCTTGTTGCACTGATGGGGCAGGTATAGGAGAAGGAGAGCCCCTCTTGAACGATCTGAATCAGACGGCAGACAGCAGGACACTGATCCCGACGAGCAGTCGACTGATTCAGAGGATCGCCCTCCCATAGCAGTGTCCCTGTCTGTCCCGCGCATAGCCGACATACGGCGCCGCCACAGGTGCGAGAAAGAGGATGGAGGATGGAGGTTCGAGAGCGATCTTCGGAATCAGTCGGCGGGGGGCGGACGCGGGCCACACGCCACACGCGCGACAGGGAAAGGGGAATGAACCACAACTACAGCAGCCGTGCCACGTCATACTGTACAGCGATAATTTTTCAGAACTGCTCCATTATTTCAGGAATGGAATTTCATAAAATTTCCCTGATTAGCCGGCCGAGTTTTTTCCGTATTCCCTGACATTTTGGGATGCAATCCATAAGCGACGGACCCGGTGGGGCAGCCGCAAGTTACTAATGGGCGAGGGGATTTTATCTTCAACCCCGAACTCAGATGACATTCCCTGACGTTACCCTGATTTTAGACAAAATTCCGTGACCTTCTCCTGATTTCCAAGCAGGCTGAACGTTGTGATCTCCTCCGAAACTTTGTAGTGTGTTGGAAAATGCAGTTATGTGTTTAAGTGAGTCAAACTGTAACACCTCATGTCTCACAGAGGGAGAGAGATGATGCACTTCAAAAGATGCACCCTTGTGGTGCTTTCTGACGGAATTCTTATCGTTTTATTTTAATATCACAAATTTCATTTTTTTTTATTTAAATTATGGTAGTAGGTTTGTAAATGGTCTCATCTACAAGAAAATGTATCAAAAATTTCTAATGGATGAATAGAAGCTACCTTTCCTATCCAGAGGGCAGGTGAGAATTTGGATGTAATTCATCAAAGAGTAAAACATGAGAAACAATTGGAAAGTAATATAAGAACAGTACATTTATTAAAACATATCAGATAAATTTCAAAGCACCCTTGTCAAAGTGATATCAAACACAGCAATGTAAGCAATTAAAATTACATTTGACATTTTTATCAGTTACCATGTTCATATTTCATTGCTTGACACATAAGAATAAGTTAAATATCATAAATCCTAAGCTATCATTATTTTTCTGGAATGTTAGCTTGTTAGCAGAATTGAGAATTCACAATTGATGAGAGCAACAATCGAGTACGTCATGAAAACGACTCTAAGACTAACCAGATAATATCTTTGGCAACTATAAAATTTAAGACCAAATCACAACGTAAATTGTAACAGTTAATAACTGGAATTATTGTCAACAGACTTAAAAATAAAAGATCAGCTCAACATAACACCAAAGTAAAAGTGGCAATATAAAAGCACATTTTGTCATGGAAAACGTTAGTCAAATTAATAATAATAACAAAATCCAAAACGAAGAACTACTTTGGAATGACAAAGACATGCGAAATTTTATGTTTTACCATAGAACTTCCGATTTAGCAGAAATAGTAAAAGGTTAACATTAACCTTTGCCTTACCAAACATGTCCATGATAGAGCATCCCTCAAATTGCAACTCCAACAGATGCTGTAAAAAAATAAAGGGGGGGTGCTAGCATTCAACCTCAAAATTCTAAAAGCTGATGAAAAATATAGTTTAAGAAGTAGATTATACCTGAATATCAACATCCACTTTTTCCATCTCTACTCCCATAAACTTTCCTCTAACAGTAAAAACACCTGACATTTCTGATGGTGAAATTTCAAACGTAACATTTCTTAGCTGGGTGGGTGGTAGGCCCTCAACTTCAAGGAGCACACCCTTTTCTTGCAATTTGGCTGCAGTATACTTCAATGTAAGTTTCGATTTCAATTTTCCTGGAACCTTCCCATCTACTTTAAGGGAATGTACACTCCTTAAAAATAAAATAAAAAGAAGTATACAAAATATGTTACGGCAAGAGTATTAATGGTTTTCAAATTAAAACTTCTCAGTTTACCTTTTTCCTGCATTTAAATTATCCAGGCATCGCTTAATGTATTCATTGTAGAAGTCAACTTGTTCTTGCAGGGCCCTTGTCTTGGAATCTAGAGAAGCAATGGTATTACGTAATGAGACAAGTTCTCTTGCTCTTTGTTGGCGGTAAAGCCCCTTATGACAAAGATCCTGAGCTATAGCTGTGACAACTGACTGATAAGCATCACTTGATGATGCCAATCCAGCAAGTTCAAGGCGACTGAGATAACGCCTTAATAACTGTTTACAGTCTCTTAGAGACCAGCTGAAATGGGAGAAACAAAAATAATAGATGCATAAGAGAATGGAAAGGAGGATTGGACAATGTCTGATAATTTTGCTGATGATTACCAAGAATCAGTATTGAATGTACGGTTCAAAGCAACAAGTTGCTTCTGATCTCGATCTCTCCTTCGTAGTCTTTCCTCATACAGTAACTGTTGAGCAGGTGTATCTGGTACAGACAATGCTTTAAGCAAATCATCACCTTGCAGCAAAGGCAGCAGTAAGACCAAGAGCTCTTTTGTCTTGACAAAAAGTTTATTCAAATCAGTTGTATCCTCTTCTGGTACCTGCAAAATCATAAAACAGCAAAATTATGATGCCTTCATATCTGTGACTTACATACAAATAAAATTTGGTACTCCACTTGAAACTTGTCTGCAAGGGAAAGACAGATTTCAGCTTGAAGCAGCTGTGGTGCTGCATGAGCAGAATCACTACATAATAACTGGGTTGTTGTAGGAACCCCTCCTAAGTCCTCCAATAACTCATGCAATGGATCCATGGGATCAGAAGAAATCTGGTCCTCATATTGCAAAAGGAGGCTGTGAGTGTCAACTATCTCCTAAACATGGGGTGGGAAAAAAATTGCAGTAGAGAATAGTGTTTTCTACAAATTTGCTCAATGGTTTTGGTCCTAATCAATCAATCAACATTCAGAATGAGAACAAATTTTGTACCTGAAGAGTGATGTAGATGCATGGGTCTTGGATCAAAGTTGCTTCAGAGTACCTGTTGATACTGAAATGGTCTTCGAGTTCTTCCACTTCACAACAGCGACGGAAGAAATCTTTAAACTTTTCATGACACTCAACAATAAATGGGTTCAAGCACACCAGATGAGGAGATTCCTCTCCAAAGCCTTTCTTAGAAGCAGCAAATTGCAAGATCTTGGCAATGCTAGCAAGGTTGCGGCGCTGCTCATTTGATAAATTGCGGTCAGCAGGAAGGGTCACAATATCGAACGCATCAGGTGCAACAATTGCTGAATTTATCAACTGGTAGTAGACAAGGTGACCAACGATCTAAAAGGTAAAGAAAACATTACTTTCAGGAGTAACATTCTTAGGCCTATGGTAAAATCCACTCATAACACTTCTGTTTTTGCTATGATTTTTTTAACAATTTAAACAGAAAACAGTCCATGCAGACTTTTGTCCATGAAATATGCTTTTCATGTGCTCATGGGACCCAAACTTATTATAGGAGAGACGGTTAAAGGAGATTTGACTGTGACTGTAGAGAGGGTATCATATCACTCTAACCTTTAGAATATCCTTTTCAAGAGTACCAGGAAATCTTTCAAGAAGCGCTTGGCGTAGAGTTTTGGCCATGTAAAGAAGTCCATATGGAATTAAATTTTTGCTGTCACAAATTCTTTGCAGAAACACAAGGGTAGCAGCTTGAAGCATTTGGAGTCCATTGTGAAGTCTCCTTCGAACTTCATTGTGAGAAAGTGCTTCTTCCTGAGTGACATTATGAGGTAGATCTCTGATAGTACAATATAAAGAAAGGACAAGCATTATTTTAATTTACTTCAACAAAATAACACATAGTGAATGCTGAAAGTACGAACGAGGATTTTCCAGTTTCCATCTCAATTTGATTTCTCCATGACTTGTAAATATCCACTGGGTTTGTTTCAATAGATAAATTCTTGTCATTTAAAACCTGATCAAAATATAAGGCAGTTAATATTCATCCCATGTACAGGATTGTATCTTCAATAGTAGTGCTAAGTGGAGAAACATACTCGTTCAATTAGAGGTCCCACCATAGTTCGAAGGGCATTCTGTCCTGAATGTTGTCTTGCATAATTTACGACCATTTTGAGCACCATTGGATTACTTGTTACTGCATCAGAGAGCTTTTCACACTTACATCTGAAAAAAGAAAGAATTGTGGAGACAAAATTTGATTAATAATGTAAGATAATTAAAAGGAGAATGGAACATACTTGATCTCTTCAATCAAAGCTGTCCTAAACAGTTTCAGCATAAGATACTCTTCTCTTTGACTGGCTCCAAAATTAAATAGAGACAAAATAACATTTTGAAGAAATTTAACACTTCGACTCTGCGGAAGCCGGAAAAGCAGCTTGGCTAAATAAGATGGGTTTGTCTGCAGTGTGTAAAACAGATGTTTGTATCCATCTAGGAGACGACGTCCTTCCCTTGTTAACGTCTTAAGAGTACAATGAGCTTTAGCTGCAATTTTAAGATAAAGTTCAATTTGAAGGGGGAAATGGCATATAGTTCAAACTGCGACTAGGAGTGCTTACATGACATACGGGGACTGTTCTTTTCTCTATCCTTCCCTTTAGCAACACTGTTCAATGTTTTGCCATGGGCCACAACATCTTGAAGGGTGACTCTGTTTTGCACAAGTAAACCTATTTTGATATCCATTGCATCAATTTGTCGACTGAGTTCCTGATTATGACGAATTCTCTGAACAACTGCACCTTGTAGTGACTGCAATACCAATAGGGTTCAATATTTTCCATCTAAATAAATTGTTGGAAGTGCACCAATAAATTTCCTCACAAATAGAATACCTGAAGCTCAAGTTCTCTTTCATAATCATCTGTGCTGAAGTCCAACAAAGGCACAAACATGCGGACTACTTTGAAGGGTGGATTAGTCCTATGAACAAGTAATGAGAAAGCTTTCCGAGCTTGCCTGCCTCGCCATAGAGCTTGAATGCGTACAACTGCATCAACATGCTTGCGATAGTACTCCAGAATTCCTTGTCCTCTTCTGCAATGTGGACAAAAGAGAAAAAATACCAAAAAATTGTTGAGGGTGGACAATGTTTGTACATAACACCTTAATGATACAGAATTCGATACCTTCTAGCTTGCTTTTCTCTCTCTTCCTTTAGCTTTAAAAGTTGGGCTTGGTAGTGCTTCTGTTGGACAATACCTCTCCACCATGATTGAATTTGAATGATTTCTCCTGTATGCTTTCTCCAAAACTCCTTTCTATCGGCAAGCCCTTTCCTGACCAAGAAGCCACGGCAGCGAGCTTGCAAAGCCACTAATCTTTCACCAGCACCCAAAGCATTACGCACATCCTTATGAGAGAGGTAATGCGAATGTGGGTGAAAGTCACTTGGTCTATCCCACGAATAGGAGTATGATTCCATATTCAGATAAACAGTATGACCATGAGATGTAAGATGATCAATCCAAGCTGAATGATGTTTATGGCGGTGCTAAAACAGAAAAACCAAACTCATCTCATTTGAATAGACTTATTTGCCATTCAGAAGTCCAAAATTGACTTTAAAAGTACCTTTGATTTCTGCAGCTCCTGAAGTGCATCATGCCATGCCTTTGCATTTTGTGTGTCATATTCAATTAGTCCAGCACTTACAAGGCAATCCATACACTCCCTCAAATCTGCTACACCAGCATTTAGGCAAACATTAAGCCTAGCTAAAGCAAAGCAAGCTGTTTGTGCTTCATGAACCTCTGCCACAACCTCATGAACTGCGTTTTCTACATCACACAACCATAACTCACCCCCACCCTGTTTCTCTTTTTCATATAAAGATGTTCTCAATAAGAGTAACAGAAGGGGGGCGTCATTTTCACCAATACTTTCTGACAATTTGAAACTTGTTTGTTGCAGTGCTTTTAACACTTCTTGAGGTCTGTTTGATTGCACAGCATCGTTAATTGCTTGAAGACTAGAAATTACTTTGAGGCGTTGCTCCGATTCCGCCCTCACTGAGTCAACTACTGCTTGTATATCGGAATAGCCAAGAACAGGTGCATCCACTAATGCCGCCCGAAGGGCATTCATATACTGAATTTTGAGGCCCGGTTCAAGACCACTCAAGTGCAATGAAGGATTGCTTAAAGCCTTCCATGTCAGTTCTACACTACCACTATGAACACTCCTGGTGACTTGAGCTACAGTGTTCAAAACTTTAAGGCTTCCAATCAATTCGGGGTAAGAGAGAGAATTTCCAGACTCTGCCTTATCAATACTAAGCTCTGAGAAATACAGAGGCATGGCATGTGGGTCTAAGAGTGATGAATCAATTTGGAGAGCCGGATCATGCATAGCATTGCAAAAGGATTTCAAGCACCCAGATTCCAAAGACCTATTCATCTTTTCCAAAGCCCTTGTTGTATTTTTGACAGTATTAGCAGCTTTGTTTGCCTGATCAATTGCTTGCTGAAGTCTCTGTCTGATCACAATACAATCTCTTCCATCGGCCGCCTCTCTCAAGCCACAAAGTACTTTTAATTCCTTCACATATTCTGTACCGTTCTGGATGTTCACATTTTTCAATTGTAAAGAAGGAGCTTGAAGGAGGCAACCAATTTTATCAGATGCATTTCTGTCAGCAGCTCTGAGTACTTGTCGAAGAGCAGAACGAAGATTCACAGTGTTTATGTGTCCTTGTAGCTCTGCCTGATCCAATAATTCATCAAAATCTTCTGCTTCACAGCTATCATTCAGAGACCGATTGAGTGCTCCCTGTCTTTTGGTGGAACGAGCATTTATCATAGTTTCCAAATAATCATTTGCCAAATCACTGCTGACAAATTCAAGGGCCAAAGATGGATTTGATAGTTTTTCCATAAGCATTGACACATCCTAAAATAAAGTTATTAGCTTAGAATACATCATCTCTTTCTAATTCACATCACAGTGTTATGGAAATACAACGCTCTGCATAGTTTACCTGTAGAGCTATAGCCTTATCAACTGCCTCAATTGCTTTCCGGAGTGGTTGACCTCCCACATCCCTGCTTCCAGAGAGTAGACCTCCAATCCTCTGAAAGGCAGGCATTGGTGCCCCTGCATCTTCCAAATCCTTTTGAACTGTTTCAAGATCCTGATCTGCAAGCACAGCAAGAATGAAGAATAAACTTTTCCTTAGTTTAGCTGACAGACATGGAGCTCTTCATTAGTTCATTACATACCAGAAAACTGAACTTTGCCATAAAGATCCTGTATAGCTGGTGTGAGTCCAAGTTTAAATAAATGTGTGCTCAAAGCATGAATACAGTATATTACCCTAGGCATATTTTTCTTGTCATAGACATCTGTTGTTTCAGGGTGAAATGTCTGAAATGTTTAAAAAAGAATGTGATATAGATGAATTAACAATAGTAAATTTTAAAAATATTGCAGGATTTTCTCCCTGTAAACATCATTAGAGTTTACCCGAGGTAAATTTGTAGATTTAAGTGATCTAATCCAGTAGTTTATATTGTCAGTATGACGGAATTGCAGTCCAGCCATTCTATACCTCTTTTGTTCACGATCATAGATCCGATTAAGAGGTACGTCTTCAGGAGTTACAATGTGTGCTAACCGTGCAAGATACACCCCATTACGCAGGCTCTCTTCTAGCTGTGCAGCTGAAGGTAGTTTTTCTCCCAAAACAGCTTCCATCCATCTGTCATTTAAAGTTACAATCACAACTTTTAATGATGCCTCATGATCACATGGTTCAAAAAGATAAAAATGACAACACACGATACTTGAACTTACACTTTGGCTTCCTCCAGATGACACAGGTATTCATATGCCAAATTCCGTTTCCTGGTCTCATCCATTTCTTGCGCAGAGTGACGAACTTCCTCAGCTGTTAAAATAGATGATGGACTCATTTCCATAAATCGACCAAAAAAAAAGGAACTAAGATTTACTATTCAAAGCTGAAGACTAAAATGGTAAGCTCAGGAGAGGCATTTGTGAAGTGATGAGAAGTACACGTCCACTAGAATATTCTACCATAATAGTCGTCAGCAAACAGTGAAATTGAGAAGGTTCAAACTTCAGCCACAATTGTTTTGAAGAAATTCATGACGGCAAATGCGATAGGTGCGACCATTTTCCGCTCAACCGTTACAAAGACCAGTTTAAACATGCTTTCGTTCCGTTACTTACTGGTGCCTCCGAAAAACGATCCGAGCTTCTTGCACTCAATCATTGTTATGTTTGTTATTTGTGAAACTTTAAAGAGAACTGACTAGAAATGACGCACTATTATCACTATAAGACAAAAGTGACAGTCAAAGGACTCATTGTCTGTGGCGTTGTGATACTTGGCGGGTACACCTTGAAGTCGATTTGAAATTCGTTTGTGGTGGTCTGACGTCACACAACCGGTAGATGACGGTAAATCAGTGTATGAGAAATCTACGTGCACTTTTTTGCATCACACTTACAATACCTATTTTAATGCTCTAACTAATCAAAATATATCAGAACACATTTTTCGAAAACATGAAAACATGTTTATTTTTTTCTAGTTTTAATAATATTGAGGGCCAGAAAGCAAAACAGACTAGATTACATCGTATGTGATCGTGATCGTACTGGCAGTGTCAATCGTCTGCTTCCTGCCTCCCGTTGCAGTGACCGTCGTCTGCTTTTCGGTTGCTTGACAGACAGGGAAACGTCAAACCCACAAACCATCAGTGTTTATCGTAAATCTCTTTGCCTGATAAATTTATAAAATTAAAATGTTTTCATTCAATACTTTCACTTTACACGAAATAAGCCAATTTTCCTATCTGAAATTGTTTAATTTCGCCACGTACTAATTGTTTACAAAATGTTAGTGTAAATCAATACAATCTTTCTTTAGCAGTGAATCATTTACTTCATGCTTTTAGAAATATAGTTTTAAAATCATGGCAGCACCAAATATGGTTGACCCAGAACTAGAGAGTAGAGTCAAGAAAGGTATGAAATTATATTAGTTGCCTGACTTAGCTAAGAACGTTAGGGTTTCCACAAACTGTTTCTAATTATTACACTTGACTTTCCTTCCTAGCATCAGAGAGGATTTCAGAAAACATGCATATTGTTGCCAATGAGCCATCTTTAGCATTTTATCGTTTACAAGAGCATGTTCGCAAATCTTTGCCACCAATGGTTGAAAATCGAGTTGAAGTAATAAAATTACACAGAGAATTACAGGGGCACTGCTATGATGTAGAATATGCTGTCAGGTACTCATTCAAAACAATTCATGTTTCATCTTATCATTGGATCAATTTGACACTAGTTTACCCTTTGGATGACAGTGCTGTGAAGTCTATGGAAGAAGCAGGACCTCATTTTGAAAACATGAAGGATTTAATTAAGAGGGCAACAATTTATAGGCAACAATTAAAGATAGATGAAAGTCGGAAGTATGACATTAATCCACAATGTGATTCTACTAATGGTAATGTCATTTACTTTACAAGAATGGTTTGGTTACAGAGGGAAGAAAGAATCATCAGTTTACAAACGATTATCTGCTCACATCCCTTTGGATCTTCCTGATTTGCCTGAGTTGGGAAATGCTCTGCGAGAAACTGCAAATAAAGTAGAATCTATGATGGCAGAAGCTCGTCACTCAAATGCTGAGCAGCATAAGACTGTTTCTGAGAAAATGTAATTCAATGCACTTTCAACATGTGTACACCCTCTAGCTTAGTTAAAAACGATAAGTGATTATAAAAAAATTATACAAAGTGTTTATATTTAAGTAAGTTTCTCCTACTTTTACACACCACATTCTCATTTAGGTAGAAAACAAAATACTGTTCTCAAAATTTTACTTCCTTATCCATTAGAATTGAAAACCTTTTCAGTTAACAAAATTCATTTAGAGGATCACATTTTATTTTTTAACATATTACTTTGATAGTAATCACCATCCACTTTGACACATTCTTTAAATATTATGTTCCAACTTCTTTGCTCAGAACATAAAATGTCAGAAAATTTGTGTTCATAATTTACCACAAACACTTTGTACATACATGTACATACACTACAACACAGACTAATAAACTTTAAATTTTTAACAAAAATCAAGTACTCACAAAGTCTGATATTCCAAAGCATTACTTTAGAGACAGTATCAGCTAAATGTTCAGATGAGGAAACAGAATTTGTAATTTATTGCTTGGCATACTTGTTTTTAACGACTTCTCTTGTACCCTCTATTTCAATTTGATCGTACATCCATTTGCGGTATGACCTACAAAAATAAGATTAGTCATTCTAAGGGGTTTGTGAATTATTCCCCACCACACTTGAGGAATTGACAGAGTAAAGAGTGGAAACTTACCTGCATTCATGTCCACATTTACAAGAGTGGCATTTAGGACACGGAAAATGGCAACCAGGGCATGATTCATCGAGACAATCACAAAGATCTTTACCAGACTCAAGGTGAATGCCACGGTCATTGTAAAGTACATTACGTCTCCTGTTAACGTATTAAATTTCATTTGTGGAATGAATTAACATCAAGGAACACCTAAATAATCAATTGACTAGAATATCACATACCCATCATAGTTTATTTTCCTATTTAACTTCCGTCTTTCTCTATTGCTTTGTTCAGGATTAAAATTTTCCATAAATTTGTTATTTTTAAGATCAAAACGGTCAAATTTTCTGCGTATCATCCTTTCATGAGGCTGTCAAGAGATGAGGTGAGGAAAGAAACAGCTAATTTACTACATTTTTGAGATAGGAACAGAGAAAACGTGAAAATTTTCAAGGTTTACATTTTAAAAAGAAAGTCAAAAGACTTGGAGGGAAAACTAACCTCATAACTCGACCTCCCATAAGTAGCATCATTACTGCTGTCAGAAACATCCATGGCGATAAACCTATTTTGTCCGAAAATACCATAAAAATTGACCCAAAGTTAACACCGTTATATGGAGGGGCAGTAACGGCAGACGAAAGCAAAAAGAAAGGGCAATGGGCTGGTATTTGTTGTTGTGATTGTTGCCGACCATTAACTTCCATTTCCATTATTGGCAGTGCAGCCGCAGCTGGTGATAGTGCCAATAAAGTGCCATGTCTTGTTGCCAATGATACCAACAAATTTTGGTCAATAGGCTGAGAGAACTGTCAACCCGTTTGCTTGTTTCCAAGAAAAAAACACAAAAGTTCAGTTCTACTTTGTTCGGTCGATGCATATTTTCGTTTATGCCATATTTACTGATTTTCTTGTCAGTTGGGAAGTATTCACCTCGTTGTTTCCGAGCAAGTGTCACAATTTGAAACATGGTGAGTGTTGGGGTTAACTCATTTTTTCAAATCATAGATGTCCTCTTCATTTTGATGGAGAAGTAAGAATCTTGATTTATCGCGGTTTAATGTAGCTTTGAATTGATCTAGAAAACATCGGATCTTTTGTTGCTCAATCTGGGGCAGTTCAACGCCCATAACTTAAGTACAATGCAAACTTTATATGCTTTTGTATATTATTTTATCTTAATTGTCTTATTCCATTGGACTGACAATATTATTGAATGAATAAGATTTTCTATGGATCTGACGTTTGCTTTGTCATCAACCCTACACATGTGTTACAAGCGTTTTGGATTGCGTGTGAAACAGTCACTGTAAAATTCTCTGTTCTACATGATTCCTGTATCATGTTTTGTTCTTTCTCTTTTACCAATTATCCATTTTATTTGAAGGCAAGTGAAGTTGAAGAAACTCTCAAGAGGATCCAGGCGCACAAAGGCGTTGTTGGCACAATAGTCGTCAACGCTGAAGGTATTTTTTTTTTAAATTGTTATTTTTAATTTCTTTTTTACTCACAATAGTGCGTTAAAGTTTTATGAATATTTACAAACTGAAATATTTCAACTCTAGTTAAAACCTAACTGATCCTGTCATTTCATCATTAGGCATTCCTATCAAGACAACCTTGGATAACACAACAACAGTTCAATATGCAGGCCTTATTGGTCAACTGTCAGACAAAGCCCGCAGTGTTGTGAGAGATCTTGATCCCACAAATGATTTAACCTTCCTCCGCATCCGAACCAAAAAGCATGAAATCATGGTTGCCCCTGGTAAGTGAAATGCCTTCTGTGGGTTGTTTTTCCATAACAAAAATTGTCTTTCTATCAGCATTTTTTTTTGTTCTTGTTTTAAACTTTTTTGCCTTCTTTTCAGACCGTGAGTTTATTCTTATAGTAATTCAAAATCCAATGGACTAAGTTTACCTCAGGTCTGACCTTTGCTGTGTGTGATTTAGATTCTAATTATTTGGTAATCTAAATTCTTGTTCTACATACAATTTTATACTGTTAAGAAATATGCCTTTTTAATTTTCAATTTACATTTTGTTATAATCATTGCTAATAAAAAATAAATCTGGAATTCAAAGTTACTGAATTGAATTTTATTTTTCCTTTGTTGTCGCAGTAGCAAAAGTAGTGTGATTAAAAATTGCAGCTGATAAAGCTGGTTGAGTCTGATTATTTGACACCCCTGGTACCACTGCTTCCCACTAATCAATAATATCAGGTGGGTGGAATAGGAGCAGGAACCAGGGAACTGGATATGTAGCAACATAGTGTCGTCATGGAAACCAAGAAGCTTAGTGCACTGTGTTTTAAGCGAGCTACCTTAAATTGGAAAACTTTGAAGCTCTGTTGCTAAACATTGGAACTGGAACTGTTGAACAATCAGCAGAAATAGAATGAAGGTGGGGAATCTAAATTTTACAGATAATTTTCCTTTGTGTATGGGGATTGTATTTTCCTTGTTCCTAACCAATCACCTTTATTTTGTTTCTGTGACCTTTTACAGGGATTGCTTATGACAGAATATTGCCTCAGCATATTCCTCTATGCTGCTTTGTGGCCTTCAACTGCTTTGTCACCATCCCCAACCTGTACTGAAAAGGGAAAATTCATTAATTTGTGAGTTAACTACATTTTGTTGTTTCTTGATATCACTTGAGAAATTTTGAGCTCTAGTAATAAGAGTTTGTTTTGGTAGGTGTGGGTACTGTGTTGAAAAATCAACAAGCGTGGAAAATTCAGAAGGTTTTGATAATTGTGGTGTTTGTTTTGGTCACAATAAGTGTTTAAATTGTGAAGCCACCACAAATCTGTCATTAGAAGGTAAAGTTTCTCTAAGAGCTATGACTCAGCCTAAAATCAGACAGGAATGTATCTCAGAAGTGCAGACCATTTTTATCCCCTTTTTGCCCCATACAGCAGGATGTAAAGCAAATATCTTTCCTGAGACTTATGACTTGGCATTAAAAGAAAAAGATGTGAAGTTGTATCTTCACAACACCAATTTCCAAGAAAGAACTGATAATATAGTGTGTTCTTTGTGGATTTCAAACGATATTGCACCAGCCTCTCACTCCACAGATGAGAGCAAAATAATAATTCAATCAGGGCAGGACTACATTCTTATGACCATTGATTCATCTATTTTAGTTGTTGGAATTTACACTGTTTCATGCAGTGAGCAAATATCCAGCAATCAAATATTCAATGCAACTTTCAAAGTTGTAGACAGCAGGGTGTTAAAAATTACTTCTGTTAATCCCTCCGCAGTTCGGACCAGTATCCCATTTAAGGTATGAGTCTGAGCGCCCATCTCCCTTCTTTCTGTTTTCCTTATGCTAAATAATTAGTTGTTACTCCTTGCTCTTTTGCGCAGCCAAGATTGAATGTTACAATTTCACATGAAATGAACCGCACTGTGATGTGTTTTTTGGAATCTAATAATGTTGTAGAGCAGGTTGTAAGCTCTAAAAGTCTTTCTTTGGGATTTGTTGAATGTAGTCCTCTGACTGTCCACAAGCCTACCTCTTTTATTGGAGTTGCTGCAACCTTGGAGGCAGCGCTCTTAGGGTAAGAGTAGGAGGAACTAGCAACGACCTCGTACCTCATATTTCTGGCTGCTCTTCAATATCTTAATTTTGATAAATTTTATTTGTATTAGTTCTGCAATTTTAAATGTGAGGGAGCTGGTTATTCTCCCAACCAAGCCCACTCTTAAAAGCTCAAAATTTTCTTCTGATTTGCGGCTTATATTCTTGCAATTTGATAAAAACATCAATACAACTGGTGACTGTCGGAAAGCATTTTCACCTGAAACCATCAGCCTATTTGGGAAAGGTAAATTACTAGGTTGTTGTCGTGTTGTGACTACACAGCAGTGTAACCAAATATATAGCTCAGAGCTTGAAAGTTATCTGTGCTTGTTCATGACATTTCAATTACAGGATGGCTGTGTTGGATCCGAGCAGATCAGCTGATTATTCAACTTGGATCAGACCCTGAGGTCCATCCAGGTTCTCGAATTGTACTCTCTAAGCAAAATGATATTTTGCAGACTTCTTCAAATATCCAACATAGTGATGATACTTTGCAAGTTTACACCACTATAGTAGATGATGTCACAAATCAGGTGCATGTCTTTCAATAGTCAAGGCTCTCCAGTAAATAATATTCCCTTTTGCTAATAAGTCCCTCTTAAATTGTGTTCTGCTCAGGTTGTTGAGCCAGTTTATAATGTCCTGGCACCTCGTATTGCATGTCATGGGGTACGCCATACAGGATTACAGTCATCAATATATGCCAGGAAGCAAAGGGATGACATGAAAGAAAATATGTTTGATAGAAGTAGTGTAACTGTGCTAGAGGTACTTCCAATCCTACATCTCAGAAGATTTTTTTTTCTGATACCTTTTTTTTTCTTATGTTTTGCATGAAATGCCTCTTGAATGTTGACAAATATAGGTCCAGCAGTTGGGCGGTCAGAATCTCTTATACAATTGGGCCGTGAGCATCGGCCCTGTTGATAAGAGAAATTTATCTCAGCGAGATATATTAATGACTTGGCTAAGTGTCCGAATGCTTGATAAATCTGTTAAACAAGTTACTTCAAACAAAGTCACCTTAAACAATAGTTTGGTGAGATGTTCCCCCAGTTTTCATTTTTTATTCAAATATTCTTGTTTGAAACTCAATAAAACCTTTCATATGTGTAGATGCTGAGCGATATTGAATATACAGTCTCAGTAAAAGGAACAAATGCCCTTGGAATGACTGGGGAGGAAAAACATATTCCTATAAGGCTACAAGACAAGAGACCACTTTCAGCCGAGCACCGTGGCCTTGACTCTTCAAAGATTTATGTCTGTACATCTGGTAGTCCATTAGACATAATGATCTCCAGTTCTCCTGCAACTTTCTCTGATGTGAATTTTCACATTGAAATTTACCCGTCTTGTTGTGATGGTAAAATGAATTCGGAAATTTTAGGACAAATAAGAGTAAGTTTGTTCATGGTTTTGAAGAAATTTTTTTAAAATTATGACAGTAGTTATTGTTTTCTAAATTTTTCTTTTTAAATGACAAATTATTGGTTTGTTTAGTATTTTTGGTCTGTGAAATCACAAAATGGTTCAACTGTGAATCAACGATTTACACAAGTTAAAATTTTGATTATCCCCCCTGGTACATTTTCTGGAGGAGAGCAGTACACAATTTCATGTGAACTCTATCATAAAACTACAAATAATTCTCTAGGATTTGTAAGTTGGACAATATTCTGAGTTTTGATTCTCAACTTGATCAACAATACATCTGTACCACACATATTTGAAAGTTTGGTTTGGATATTCTACAGGCCAGCACATCTGTTCTTATTTTAGAACGTGGAATTAAAGCAAGTATCAATGTAACTGGTGTTGGATTAAGCACAGAACAGTCTCTTATACTTGATGCATCAGGAAGTATTGATCTTGATAATAAAGAAGGAAGTTTGAAGGTACAACAAAATATGAATTACCCCCATGCGAACATGTGTCATGACGTTTTTTTATCAGCATGTGGTAATTTCAGTTTGAATGGAGTTGTCGAATGTTGAACAGTGAACTTGGCTATGGTGACAGTCACTGCTACGTACCAAACCAAGAGAGGGCCCTGCTTCATGATATTTATTCTGCAGAGCTCAAAATGCCAGTTCTCCATCTACCTCCTGGATCTCTTCAGATTGGACAGTAAGAAAGAAATGTTATAAAAGTGTCTTTTAATTTTGTGTGCATACTTTAGATTTTAAAATTTACCTAACAGGTATCAATTTAGTGTGACTGTGTCTAGAACTTCGAAGGCACAAAAACCAATTAGCAATGTTGAAGCAGTCACTGTTTCAATTTTGGGTGGGACACCACCTTTAGTATTTATTCCTGCACGAGGTGCTACCAGTGGTGAAAACCCTTCAGCACGTGTAATCAATCCTGATGACGGTTTTACATTAAGTGGAATGGTTTCGGGAATAGGAGCTGGCTGTCACATCTTCTGGTCTGGAGTTGATATGCCTGGATATATTACACTAAATCAAAGTTTAGTGAGTAGATGCATTTTGATTAATTTCCAATCCTTTTATGTAAAATTTCTTGAAGTCTTTTGCATTTTTTTTTTTTTTTTTTTGATTCACTACCAGTTTCACCACGAACCTTATACAGCAGTTGTGAGGCATGATAAGCCAAAAGAATTTACAGCGGAGGTCTCTCCTGGGCTTCTCGGTGACGCCAAATATTGTTTCCGTCTCTCAGCCTTGTGCTCAAGTGGTTCTGGGATATATTGAGTTGTCTTATGCAGATGTAGACATCATGACAGATTCTCCACCAGTTGTCAAATCACTTACAGTGAGTTGTTAAAAATAAGTATGCAAATCAAAGTACTAAGTCATTTGTCCAGAGGAAGTTTCTTTGATAAATTCTATGATTTTAGGTAGAGCCCCTTCAAGGAGAGGCATTAGTGACGGAGTTTAGATTCAGCACAAAAGCAGCATATGATGATTTACTTGATTATCCTTTGCAATATTCCTTTGGATTTCAAATCATTGAGGAAAATAATGTTTTGGGACCAGCAAAATTTTTTCACTCAAGCAATCAAAAACTCTCAGCAAGCACATATTTACCAGCTAGTAAGATTTATACTGCATGTAGTTTTCCTCATTTTTTATGACTGTTTATCATAATTTTGTCACTGTTGTAATTTCTTATTGTGTTGATTAGTATCTCATTCACCTACAAAAATTCAGAGTCTGCTCAGAGTCTGCGATGTACGTCAAATATGTCAAACAGCAGAGGGACCAGTAGTCTTGTCAAACATTCCTAAACAGTTGACTCCTGGACATGTTGAGTATGTAGCAAACTAGTTATTCTGCCCTCCATCTTATCCTCTGCATTTGGTTTCCTAACTTTCATCTTTTCTTTTAAGATTATTAAGTGACGACTTCTCCTCATTTCTTTTGGCTGAAGAATATGAAGATGCCATTACACTTGTTGAGAGCAGTATGATAACTCTTGAGATTCTGGATAAAAAGTCCCTTTATCAGTTGGCGTCTAGTAAAATAGAAAAATCTGTGAACAGTCAGTTAGACTCCTTTGAAAGAAGGTACTTTCATGTGTATGCTCAATATATAAGTACTGTAAAGTATTTTTGCGTGTTCTAACTAATTATTCTAATCGTACACATAGATTGGATTCATCTCCTGAGGAGGTCAATGCAGCATTTAGATTTTTGAAAGCAGCCAATGCTGCTCTGAAACATGGTTCTTTCTCCCAGGAAACATTACAAAGGCTTGTGTCATTCAAAGATAAGATTCTTGGAATCCTTAGTAATAATAGTAAAATACCCAACAAAGGTAAACATCTGTGCTTTGAAAGGCTAGATTAGAGTCTGCAAACTTGCCTTTTAATGAAACTTACACTTCATCCACATTCACAGAGAGTAGTTGGAGGAGGAAACGAGAAACACAAACAGATGGAGAACAGCCCCAAAATACTCTTCAACCAGAGATGGTTAGAGACATTTTTATTTTTTATTTTTCTCCTGTACATTTCTTTTTTGTGTTTGGCTCAAAATTTATTTTCAACAGGTGCGGACTATTTTAAGTGTTTCGGAAGTAGCCATTTTTAATCTTAGTGATACAAATAAGGCACTGAATGAAAAAAAGAAGCTGCTTCAAAACATATCATTTTTTATGGAATCTTTGTGTAGAGGTCTTCGCAATTCCGTTCCTCTCTTCATTGGTGAGCTAAAAGATTTATATTATTATAAATTTATTCAAGCTAATTTTTTTTAAATGGTTTAATTTCTGTTTACAGGTTCTAGAGTTGTGAGTTTTAGTGTCCAACGGCTAAACATGCAGATTAAATACAAAGATGATCTAGCCATTCCAGATTGGAGATCTTCAAAATCTGGTGGTGTACCAGTAAATGCTACTGCTCAGGTAAATAAAATGAAGTATTTTGCTCATTATTTACAAATAATGCTCTCAAACTGGATGAAATTTTGTGGAACAGGTTCGACTTGGTGAGGATGTACAGTCAGTCCTGAGTGGCAGTATGGTGTGCATGGGTGCTGCTTATTATCCCATGGACTTTTTATCAGAAGTGGCACAAATCTCTAGTCAAAGTGCATACAGGTGAGTGTAATAAATTAAGTATGACTAAATCTGTTACAAACAAGTTAATAAGTAATTTCTCACCCCTCTGTAAGGCACAGCGCAGTATACCATGTGAAAATAATACAAAATGTATCACAAAAAGTTACTGTATCTGAATATTATGAAGGGTTGGTTGTAAAAAAGCAGACTATCAGGATAAAAATTCCAATTTGGAATGAGCAATTAAACAGTAGACTGCATTTTGAGGTGAGTGATGGAATCAACATTTCATTTGCTAAATTGCTTTGTTGTGATGATCTGGCAACCACAAAATTTTTTATTTCTCTTAGTGTCGCGTTTGGATGCATGGTTTATGGGATAGCAGTTCATGTAAATATGTGAAGCTTGCTACACTCATCAATAAACCAGCAGTGGAGTGCCTTTGCAGTGTTGTTGGCTACTATGCGTGAGTTTTACTTTAATTTGATCACAAAAGCTGATTTGGTCAAAACATTAAAAAGTTGTTGTTTGGTATCTTATTGCAATGACAGTGTATTTGCTGTGGAGTCATCTTCAACAACAGTAACATCAACCACAACAACATCAACTAAACCTCCAACTACCAAGATCCTCAAACCAGTGCCAGGCACAAGTCTGACTACAAATAAACCACCTATTACATCCACTGTGAAAATTATCCCCCCAACTGTTTCATCAACTCATTCACCTACAACTCAATTTAAGAGTACTGAAAGCGCTACAACTACTAATGATGACACAGGATTGACCACTACTTTGCCGCCCGGGGTGCCTATTCCCAACACGTCAAAAAATTTTACATTTAAGTAGGTAAAGGTTTGACTTTGAACCATTGCCAGATATTGAACCATTCTAATATCATGTCATCAAATTATTTAACAGAATTCAAGAAGAGTATTCAACTACTGTGGGATCTCAAGAGGGAGCCTTTATATCCCAACTGAAACATGATATTTTAAAACAAGTAGAAATGCCTGCTAATATGATTTATAGTATAGATTTATCACCAGGTAAACTAAATTAGCCAATCATTGTTCCAGAGCAATCAACATTCAGTAACATCTCTATTGTTTGCACAGGCAGCATTCTTGTAACTCTGCATCTGGTGGATACTGATATACGAACTGTGGATGATGTACTTCCAAGTCTGGCGGCAGTGCTACAAGATGGTCGATTGTCAGTCAGTGGTATCGATGGAAGGCATCTTTCAGTGCCACCGCAGAGCCTCAAACTTCTCCAACGCCGTCCTGAAAACAGTTTTGTTCCATGGATTGTAGTAGGTTGCTCAGGCTTTGGTCTCTTTAGCATTGGGGCTCTTGTCATAGCAGTAATCATTGTAAAGCGGCAGATGAGGGATGTGGATTTCACTGATCATTCTGTAAGACTTTGATTATTTCATGCGTAAATTTCCCTTTAACTAAAGTGAGTAATATGTAATGTCTTTTTCATTTTCAGAGAAGCTCTGACATTACCATCAAGACTCCATCCTATGCCCGTTTTCACTTGGAGCAGACATTGGATGGATCAGAGGCAACTCTATCTCGCTACAGAAGTACTGTAAATAATCCCCTTGTTGTGAGCACTATTGGTGGACTTGCTTCAGTCATGGGAACAAATGCGTTAATTCCCTCTGATCATTCATCTTCATCTGTCCAGTATGTTGGCCTTGTAAAATAATGCCGAATATTGGTGGAGTACTTTTGAAAAGACATTGGTGGAAAACATCTCTAATTTCAGTTTCAAGCTCAACCCACCACAAGGAAAGAGCACACCAACTCCCTCATCCCGAAACGCCACAAACTCAGATATCAATGGGAACACTAGTGGAAGCAGCAGTGATGGGATTAACTCTCAAACCCACAAACAACTGTCATCACCTGAAGAAAACACTCTTAATATTGAATTTGAACCAGAGGAGGAAGATTCTGGTATAGTTGTTAATGGGAAAGTAACAAACTGCTTCCACACCAACAGCCGAAGTCAATCACCTGAATCAAATGTAAGTTGGAAATTGGCTTTCCTCATTTACTTGACTATAATATTACTACAGCTTCTTCCTTTATACATATCCAGCCACCTGATACATGCATTCTTCCTGGTACACCTACTGGAAAAGGAGATGAAGGTCCGTCTTGATTAAAAAGGATTGGCCCTCCGACTAGAGTTGTTGGGTGGGTATGACAACTCATATATCATAAAGTGAATTGTTTCTTTATTTAAGTTTTGAATAACAAAATAAAAATAATAACAAGCTTCACTGGACCTATTATGAAAGAGAAGTGTAGGCAGGAGAAATCAGTGGTCACTCAGACTTTTCAGCGATTGCAAATCAGGATATTCAGCAGACTTTAGTTGAATATTCAATTGTAAGTAATTTGGTTTAGTAACTTCATAAAATTTCTGAGACTGCCACAGATGCTATAAGATAATAGAATATCACTTGATTCAGTATTTGGCACTACTGCTGGGAGCAAACAAAAGAAAATAGTGGTATATATTGAATACTCTGGGAAAAGATCGGAATACTTTGCAGTAAGGTACATATTACATGAGAAACATAAATGGTAAAATGCAGTTGCTGAATCCCGATTTATGACAATCCAAAAGGAAATACACAATCGCCAAATACATACACAACCAAACCAAAGTTGCTGACATTGAATAGAGTACTGTATAAAAGCAGACTAAAATCTCAATTGTTACATACACCTATGTCTTGTCCAGAGCGTTAAACTTGATCAACTACCATACATTTTCCATCAACAATAAGTGCATCAAAGGGAATAACAGCAATAGAGTCATTAATGAAAACTGCTTTCTAGCAGCTACTACATATTTACAGTCCAATAAAGAGTTACGCCTCTTTGTCTCAGTGAACTAATCAAGCTGACAATCCAACATGTACACACAATACAAACAGCACGACAGCACCCTTCCCCCACTCAATAACATCTGTCTAAGATTTAAGATGTACCTTTTTTCTCTTTTCTAAAATACCAGGTAATCTAATGCTACAATAAGATTATAAATTATAAGGTGACTGTAAATGGGTCAAAGAAGATGAGAGAAAAATTCAAGTGGTTCAGAAAGAAAACAAAAGATAGGTTCATTTAAAAAAGAAATGAAAAGGGGGGAAAAGAAGAAGAGGAAAAAGACAATCATTGGAGCAAAATCATTCTTAACACCATTTTTATCACAAGTTATGCACAAGCAAATTAATAAGAAATTACTTGGATATTGCACTTTGAGAAAACTCTCATCTAATCTTACCCGACTAAGAACCATACTTAAATTTTACAGCATGATTTTCTTTCTGTTATAATAGTAGAAGCAATGTATAAGACATATAATTGAAGGAAAATGAATTTCGCCTGTAATTTAACAAAATTAATGCTTCCAGCTAAGGGTAAGATTTCCTTTTTATCTGTTCTACTTACAACAGGTTTATGACATCAAATTAAATCACAGTGAATAACAGTTATCTAGTTTCAGATTAGTTGTACTAAGGTGGATAAAACTGCATTCCTTTACTTGCGTTAAAAAGACATACTAATTGATTCAAATTTTGTACCAGAATGGTAATACTACTTATTAGGAGCAAAAGAGTGAGCTCTGAAGATCAGTCATCTGTGTGTTTTACCCTCTCTTGATTGATAGTCCATGGAAGATAGCATGGATGTAACAATTTTTAATGAAGATTAGGTATTAATATCAGGCCACAGATAAAGCCCAGATTAAATTAAGACCTGCACAGATAAAAAAAGAAGACCTACTGATAAAATGCTGATAACATACATTAAACCTAAAAGAGGACAAAATCTCAAGGTAAAAACTGGTCAGAAATATTTAAATTAATAAACTAACTCAGTATCTACCTTTCACTTTCCACTCCAATCACTATACCATACACTACACTTGGATGCAATGGACATATTGCATAAGGCACGTCTGACACCAAGATACCAATCTGATTTTGTGATAAGTGGTAGTTTTAGCAAGTAAGGGGGAAAAGAGAAAACCCCGAAACCCTATTGATGAAACTGGAATTTAAAGCAAGAGCTTTGGTTTCATTCAGTGAAAAACCTTGGAGTTATTCACATCAAAAGATTCTGCTTGGCCCCCTACCTACAGATTTGGCTAGAAATCGTTTTAGTTGATTGTAGAACTGGAGATAATCCTTCATTTTACTTCCGCCTGTTTCCTGTGCTTTCTTCAGGAAATTTCTTTAAATGAAATGATCCATTCATGTGGAAAATTGTGATGGGCTATTAAGGTGTGTGATTATAAACACTATCTCACTGACTGAACTATAATATCCATCACAATATACTAACAAGTCAAAGCCAGGTATGATGAGTTGAAATTCAATCTTCACCAGCTTGAAGTTTCTCCCATTCGTCATCTGTACAACATCAAAGACAGAAAAAAAAATGACGACAGCTCAAAAATATGTTTTATAAGAGTAAAGGTGTTTTCATACCAGGTAATGTGGCAGATGATGATGACGATGATGATATTGGAGTGCAGTCTTCAGTTCCAGTGTCATTTTCATCTAGCAAATAAAACAAAAACACATTATTAGAGCAGTGGATGGACCAAAGTGCAACTGCACAAATATTAGCTGTAAATAGCAAAGAATTTCAGCACAGACTACCTACCCCTATCTTTACTCTTTCCAAGCACAACCATATCTCCCTTTTCCTTTACAGTTATTTCCAGGTTGGAACTCATATCAACCTCTTCATTCTCAATCACTTCACCGTTCTTGGGACACTTCTCATAACTACTAACTGAAGATTCTTCTGTTTCGTTGTCATTTTCAAGTAGATCCAAGGAATCGATGGCTGTCTTCACAAATGAAAAGAGCTTATTTTTAGCATCCAAAATCAAAGATGTTTCAGATTCTTCATCTGATAGGGCCTGTACATTCCCAGATTCAGGAGATTTCCCATCAGAGTAGTGATTTTCTTTAAGAGGCAGTTTTAAGGGTGATGTGGACTTTTGACCATCCACTTTCGCTTCTTCATCTGATGACTTGGTCTTAAACTCATTTTCATACTCCTGAAGTAATCGAATTTGCTCTTCATCTGAGATATCAAGTTTATTAGAAGATAAGTCATCTTCTAAAATAAAATTTGGGAGAAAAGTAAAATTTATCAGAAATACAAGAAACAACATTGACGATTAGTAATAATTTGTTGCATTGGTTTTAACTTACCCTGATTGCGCAAGTAATGTTCAGCCTCTTGGGCCTCTCGATGAAGCCGTCTTTCCTGAGCTTCTCGGTGAGCTTCTTCATCTTCGAGTAGAGCCCTTCGAAATAGGAACCTTTGCCAGAAGTCTGCATGACTCACCTTTGAAGGAACAAGTTTAACATACTGAGCATGAAGCTCAGCATGGTTCACCATGAGCTTCTTTAGGTTATCACTGTTTAACAAGTCTTCTTGAATTTCCAGCCATGCAGAAAACTGAGCTGCTTCTAAATTTGAAGGTTCAGCTGTGAAAGTCTCCTCTGATGTCATTAATGTGTGGAGCTGAGCCTGCCATGACAATATTTTGTTTAAATTCATTTTGTTTTACACCACAATATAATGAGATAAGATAAGATGGGACAATAATTTTGTTTCAAAGTGAAGTAGCTACCTGAAACCTTGATAAAACAACTGGTACATTCCCTCTCATGACCATAGCTTCTTGGTCGCTGTCATCAGGGGCAGGATTCAGAACATTATTAACAGTTCCTAAGAAGGAAGACATGCTACGCTTCATGGTATTTACTGTGGATTCGGGCTGATCAAACTGAAACAAATAATAAGATTTCATCAAATGTATAGGAAGAAAAATGGAAATTTTACTGATTTACTTCAAAGAAAAAGAAAGAAAAAACATACACTAAGTTGTTCCTTGAGAACGGATGTGGTAGAGTTGACAACTTGTGATGCCTCATTTTTAACAGTGGAAGACAGCTCATCCAGATCTCTTTTCACAAACTCCAAAACTTCTGCCGACTATCAAAAGGAAAGAAAAATTATTAGGTTACTTACAAGTTTGACATGATAATACACACCAATTGTGCTTCGATTGCAAAATATTACAAAAATTGATAAGTAGTTACTTTGTTCTTTGCCGCATTTACAACTCCACTCAAAGAACCCCACCATCCACTGAAACATAAGAATAAATACATTAGAAAAAAATCATGATACACTGACTCACTAAGAGAAAACATAAAAAAAAGATGAGTAACCAATATACTATAGGTGGTGATCAATTTCTTGAGGTAGTGCAGGGCATCCAAAGAGAGGGACAAAGTTGATAAGATTGTAACTTTAATGATAATGTATCCTTAGAAATTCCAAGGACAAAAGAAACTTCAGTAATCAGGTAGCACGACTCAAAGAACCTATAGTTCAAAATACACAGCCATACAATTCATTTTTATTTCTATTTATTTTTTTATTTTGTTAAAGATAGGAAGTTGTAGGCCCAAAACAACAATTGCGTTTCCAGCAAAATAACCCTAGGGAAGCATCTGTGGCCTAAGCGGCCGTCGTGGACTGTCAGCGAGCAAAACGGTCTTTGCCAGTCACACACCACCCGACGTGACATGTTATATATTAGAAAGATTTCAGTCTCGATTTTGAAGACACAAAAATAAATTAACGTTAAATGTCACACGCAAAGTTAATGGAAACCACTGAGGCATTTAAATGCACAGGCACTTACCCTCCATCAGCCATTGCTCCTGATAATTATAGAAGTGATTTTTATTTTTTTTTGTTAATAAACGTTGCTTATACAAGGCATGCGATTCGACAATTCTTCTTCCAGAAACAAGTTTATTTGAGCAAGAGTATGTCAATTTAGATCCTCGTTCACTTGTAAATATTATTGTTCTATACAGCCATCTTGCAGAAACACAGCAGAAACAAACAAACAGTGTGCGGAAGTTCCTGTCGCGGTACAACTACCAACATAACCAGATCCATTAGAAAAACTAGTTATGGTCTCGTTTTGCATGAAATGACAGTTTGAGACAGTAAGAATTTGAAGTATGAAATTTAGAAACCAGAATGTTATTTTTTTTTAAAGTGTATTCTCGTACTCCCCTCGGGCTGTCTTCGTCTTCGTAAGACAGCGGAAGCGGAACACCTGCTTTTGAGACCAGGCATGAGAAATTTGCTTCGTTGTCTGAGCAAATACTCGAACACCTTGCCAAAAACATTTTTAAAAAGTCTTCGTTCAAAAATTGATTGCTTTGAGGAAGTCAGAAAGTGGAATTGAAAAAGGTGTGGCATACTCAGGCGAGGCCGCGTGATTTGAGGCAATGGTGAATTTCTCATTCTCGGGCATTTAATCAGGGAAGCCCCCAGCATTTATGTGTTTTAGCCCATTTCTGTCCATGCGTTTGTGATGCTTAAGCAAGTTGTTATATTTAACAAGCCAAGTGTTATTTTTTCGAGACGTGCAGGCCATGGACACTTGTGGACAATTAAGTTTCTTAATTTCAATACCAAATTTTCTTCTGAGCCAAAGAGGTCATTTCTCCAGGGTGGTAAACATTAGCTTAAAGATTCCTCCACTACTATTTTCAATGTATTCATGATCTGTGATAATTTACTCTTTTTCCATTTTTTACTGAGGAGAGTTGATGGAAATATTTTCTAATTTTTCTGAATGTGTCTGAAACTATATGCCTGCTTTTAACAGTTGCCAACTCGTGTTGTGAGGAATTTTTCGAGCGACTCAACCTGCAGCTGTATTTCTGCCACTCAACTCTTGAGTTACCCAGAAGAGAAACATTCATCAACAAGTCTTTCAGTGTTTAAGTCGTCTGTAAACGTTGCTCTTGTTCGGAGGTTGTGCAACGTCAGTCCCATATTTTCTTCTATAGAAAATACTCGGTAATTTTTCGTTATTCTTCAGCGAGGTGCATCTTTACCTCTGCATTAGTGCACTAAGTGGTCTTGATTGAAAACATAACCTTGCGTCATTCGCTGTTATTGACAACCTTTTTTTGTCACATCATCTTGCGTCAGACTGAACTTTCTGGAAGCTTAGTGATTCCCTTTAACCGTCATCGTCTGCGAAGTTTTGGCTTCAGTCGGATATTGACTGCGGTGGCATTCAGTTGTTCCGCTTCTCCCGTTTCTGTCACAAGTGTTTCTAAATAAGAGAGATGGAGTTCCCTGGACTAGGCCAGCATTGCTCAGAACCTACTTGCAAGCAGCTGGGTATGAATCTACTCTGCTCACAGTGCATTTTACTCTGTTAACTTGTTACTTATCTGTTCCGAAATTAATTTTTTTCAGATTTTCTCCCTGTTAAATGCGATGCTTGTCAGAAAATATTTTGGTAAGTGTGTGCTCCTTTGCAGTGTTTGCTGTTAACTGATGTAATCATTTACCATAGTTTGTAATTGTTATTCCAGTCATAGTCATATGTCCTACTTGCAACATGCCTGTTCGTCAGCACACAAAAGAGATGTTCAAGTTCCTGTCTGCCCTCTTTGTAACAAACCAGTTCCTGCCAAAAGAGGTGAACAACCTGATATAGCAGTCGGTGCTCACATAGACAACAATTGTGAATCAGATACTGCACAAAATCGAAGAAAGGTTAGTAAAGTACTAATTTTTTTCCTTTTTTACTTGTTTTTTACCACACCATCTCGCTTACTCAGTGGTGGAAAGGAAGACTTATGTTTTCAGTGTAGTGTGATCCACTTTTCGTTTTCCCACTTTCATCTCAGAATACACAATGCATGCATTTTCAGAAGCTGTGCTATATTATTGTGAGAGAACTGCTGTCAATTTCCACAATGAACTTTTTAACTTAATAGCATCATTTTGAGTACCCCTAAAAATTTTGTATGTTTATCACACAGTATTGGTGCATGATGATGGGAAATGAATGATTACGTATTGCACTGTTGCCATTTTAAATTTTTGATACCTAAGCTTATAGTACCCTCTTTTAATTATTTTTATTATTATTATTATTATTATTTTTTAACGTTTCTAACAATTTTAGAGTTTACTACACAAACGTAAAACCTTTGAAAAAATTTTCATAGTCCTGCTAGCATTTAATATATTTTTGATCTAAGATAATTGCCTGTCGAGAGGCATGGAGCCCAGGTTTGAGCTTGAGCCCTGACGCGGGCGTTGCGGGCGGAAAAAGAGATAGAATGTTGTCCCACCTCTCTGTCCCCACCTGAACACTTACTTGTGTATGTACCTGTACCTGAGCACAACACCTTACAACATTCTCTCTTAAATGATTCTGAGATGAAAGACTACTGGGAGTCGTCCAAAAAGTCACTTTCTGGGTTTCATACTTATTGCACCAAATTCATGTAATGATTTATTTTCTCCTTATTTCTTCTTACAACTGACAACATGTGTTAATCTTCCAATTTAGGTGTTTTCGAATAGATGTTCTGCCAAGAGCTGTAAAAACAAAGAAATGATTCCAGTCCACTGTTCAGAATGTCTTTTAAATTTCTGCTTGAAGCATAGACATCCTGTTGATCACCAATGTGGAGGAAAAAGTGCTGGCTTAAGAAGAAAAGCTGCGTGAGTTTCAATATGCAATGGAGTTATACTTATGACATAGTGTATACCATAAACTTTCTTGCTTTAACAAGAAAATTCTTTTTAGGGATGCTGCGTTAGCTAGACAAAGTTTGACACCTAGTGCTATGAAGGGGAAATCTAAAACTCAACCACCAACAAATCAAAGGCTTGACAGAAAAACTCTGGCAGATGTTCAAGGGAATTTGGTAAGATCTCATGACCAATCATAGGACTTGTAAAACTGTCTTTTTCACTAACAAATTTTAATTTATAAAATTGTAAAAATCTTGTTTTAGAGCGAGGATGAAGCTCTTGCTAGGGCATTAGCAGCGTCTATGCAGGAATCTTCACAGCCCAGTAACTCTGCTGCTGGTAGTCCAAGTGCCCAAGAAATAGCAGATTTGGCTTATGCAAGAGCTATTGCAGAATCTGAACAGATGCATCAAAACTCTCAACAAGCCCAAACTGCTGGAGGATCAAGAGAAAAATGTATATTATCTTAGTTTTTAATGTGCTAATTTATCTATGTATTTTTCAGCAAAATTTTGACAAAGATTTCTTCTTGTAGTGTTATATATTTATGCTAACAAAATTGTCCTGCACAAAGTTAAGATATTTTTCTTCAATGATATTTTATTAACTAAGTTGGATTACATTCCTTGGATTCCTA
The DNA here is from genome assembly GCA_029379305.1 of Frankliniella fusca. Lineage (NCBI taxonomy): Eukaryota > Metazoa > Arthropoda > Insecta > Thysanoptera > Thripidae > Frankliniella > Frankliniella fusca. Next base: position 399,947 of record JAHWGI010000383.1, on the reverse strand, counting down.
ATATTTTTAGCTCAAAATTGGAAATTAGTGGAGTTGATCACATTTACCAAAATGTAAGTGTTTTAGTTTGAAAGTTACTTTTAATACCTTTGTTTTCCCCCCATTCCATAAATATCTATGTGTATCAACTTACTAACTGTATGTGACTTTTTAAAACTTATCAAGAATTCAAAGTATTTCACAACATTTTTATTTGTTTAGATATTTTTGATGGTTGAAAAACAATGTCCAACCCTGCTCTGCACTTTTGAAGTGAGCACTGACTTTAAGTCAACAAAGCAATTATTTTTTGTGATTTTGCTACCTTAACTTAGCCACTGCCATGGTGAACCTCACTTCAGAGTGTCTATTTTTACTGTTACTAATTTCATTAAATCTTGCTATTCACAGCTGTGATGCCTAATTTAGCATTTGTAGATATTTCTTACGCAGTCTACTGTCTAAATCTCAATACAAAAGAGATAGCATCATAATGTGATTTAGAATTTTTTTGGTGTGTTTGAATGTGAATTGTGATAGCCAAAGCCACAAATACATATTCCTTATTATTATTTTTTTCTTTTCAATATTTGATAAAACCTTTGTTTTTCATAATTAATTTTCCATCGTCACTGTGCTTGGATGACAGTGAATCACAAATGGGGATGGGGAAGAGGAGATGGGCGCTATGGGCTTTGGTTGACTTTGTCGATAACACAGGGTAGACAACCCGCACACCTGTACACGTGAGCCCGGCGCCCGGCGCTACGCCACGCGCTACCCGACCTGGCCCTACGCGCCTCAAGGGTCATTAGGGTTGTATCCAGCGGCATACAACCTACAACCTAATGAAGGTCCCTCATTGGCCAATTCGCCCCGCGAGTCATTTGTTTGGGGCGAATTGACCAACCAGGGACCTCGGTTAGGTTGTAGGTTGTATGTCGCTGGATACACCCCGCGAGCTCTCCGCGATAGTCTCAAACGGGTAACTTCCGGGTCGACTCTCAATGGTTCGAGTTCAAGACTCCGGAAGTTGCCCGTTCGAGACTATCGTGGGGAACTCCCTAATGACCCTCCAGGCGCGTCGACTATATCTATATGTGTGATTTTGGACTCGACGAGAGTCGACCTCTATATTTTTGGAAACCGGAGATTACAAGGATCACTATTCTGAAATAATATTGACACTACGAGGCCGCACTTTGCAGTTAAAATAAAGCTCGCTAGCGCCGCCGCCTAGCCGCCGCCGCCGGCCCGACGCTTAGCTGTACACGCCCACCTACGCGCATGAGCGAACACACGGGACACGGGCGCTGGCCGTATGGTGCGATCACGAGATGATGGCGCACGGATGCCCCCATCTCTTTTCCGACCTTTTCCTGGAGCTGTCAGGGCGGAAACAAAAACAATCCTTTCGCGTCCGTACACACAAGGTACACACACACACCATAGCGATCCCGGGCCGCCGGGACCGACGCCGGGACCGACCCCGCCCCCCCGCCAGCCGATATAGTGCGTTTAGATTAGAAAAGGGAGAAGAATAGCGGATAGAACAAAAAGCGTCCTGATTGGCTGAGCCCCCCACCACTACCCCCCACCACCACTATCGCGCTCACGTGGCGCGAAGCGCTCAGCCAATCAGGACGCTTTTGTTCTATCCAATATTCTTCTCCCTTTTCTAATCTAAACGCACTATATCGGCTGGCGGGGGAGGGGCTGGGGTCGGTCAACAAACACACTACAAGGTATTCCGCTAAACTGAAACCGGAACCTTGTGAAGAAAATCACGCCCGCTCTGTTTCCTCCTGTGCGCTCATTGGCTGACGGCCAAAGTGACATCAGCGTTGACCAATCAGATTTCGGGAGGAAACAGAACCGGCGGTCATGCTCTTCTTCTCTAGGCTCTTGTTCCCCTCGAGCGGAATACCCTATTGCGCAACCACCGCCGCGGTCAGATGCGTGCACGTAAAACCAGCAGAACAAAGAGGCGAAATGACAGGCCGCGCGCTGACCGTCCGGAGCGCTGCGGCGGGCGCTCAGGGCGGGCGCCCCCGAGCTCGACCACGCCCCCCGCGCCGTCAAATTGTACTGTACTGTATATTGCCTGGTCACAATTGACATACGGCATTTCGCGTTAACTCACGGGGGGCACGCGCCAATAAGTGGCTGGTTTAGTGCCGGGACGTCCCCGTCGTCCCCGTCCCGGGCCGCGCCGCGCGCTGCGGTGGGGGTGGGATGGGATGCGCGTCAGCAGCGTCAGCAGCAGGCCCAATAAAAGAGGACCCCCGGAGCCGTCCGGCCAGCAGTGGTCACTGTCAGGGCGACTCGACCCGTCTCTCTGTCAGCATGAAGGTCCTCGTCCTGTCGGCAGCGGTGCTCCTGGTGGCGCAGCAGGTGAGTGGGCCCGGTTCGGCTCGCTGGCGGGTCGGGGGCTGTTACTCTCTGGGGGATAGTCGGGTCGGGGAGCTCCCCACGATAGTCTCGGACGGGCAACTTCCGGGTCAACTTTTTGCGGTTCGAGTTAAGGTGCCCCCACCCCACAATGAACTCATCGGGAGGCGACGGTACGAAATTTTGGGTACCCGAAATTTAATTCCTGTTTCCCCCTGCGCTTGTGCTCTCCGGGTAGGCCGCCACCTTCACACGAGTGCGTGGCGGGCTGGCCTATCCAGTTTGTCGCAGGCGTTCCGCCTCGGTAACGGCCATTGTGGGGGCGCCATTAGAGACTCAATAGAAACTATAACGGATCTGGAACTCGAACTGCTGAGAGTCAGCCCGGAAGCTGCTCGTTCGAGATCATCACGGGGAGCTCCCCAATGATCCTCCTCCAGTCGGCCAGGTCCGACTGGATGGGAGGGCGGCGTACTCTAGGTTGCATACGTACAGGGGCTTTGTCGCATTATTTGCCTATTTTCGAGGCGGCTCCCTCGTGACATGTCGCGACAGGGGGCGATCAACCCCCCCCCCCTCTTAAATCACGCCTGCCAGGCGACAGGCGGCTTCTTTACATTTGGCTTTTTGTCTTCCAGGTGAGCTGCGCGCCGCCACCCGGCTTCATTATGAGGTGCATGCACGAGAATGGAGTCACAGGAGGTGAGATTTTGGGCCCGCTGTCGGACTGAGGCGAAGGACTGCAACACATCGATGTGCGATGGGTTGCCTCACGTCCAGGCGCTCAGTCCTCTCACGTATACACTGGAAAAACAAAGGCACTAAACAACACCTTTCCTGAGGCACTTAAGTCAAGGGCGCGGTTTAGTGCCTTTCCTGGGGCACTAAAGTTTAGTGCCTTTCCAAAGGCACTAAACTTTATTAGTGCCTTTCCAAAGGCACTAAACTTTATTAGTGCCTTTTAAAGGTAGGGATTCGCACCTTTGTTTTTCCTGTGTAGCTAAACTATAACGTTTCTGTTTGTGTGGCTACATTTTTGTGGCCTCTACAGCCGCATTTACAACCAGCTTATTGCGCACAGACTTTGGTCATTATTCTTCCCGACAAAAATTAAAAGCACTGCAATAGAGAGGCCATATTAATTAGCATTATACGAACCAATTGTTTATCTTTACAGCGGATGCTATTAAGTTCGCCGAGACTGGGGAGGCCAGCGACGGCATGAAGGTATGGTAGCAGAACAGTAGTTCACACAATTATTGCAAACATCGCATTGATCCACTTTCACTGGGGCTGATTGCATTCGCTCTTCATTTACAGTGCAACTTTAAATGCATCATGATGGAAGCTGGAGTCGTAAGTTTCTCTTCTAATTTAATTTTTGTCTCTTTTCGGGAGAAATTATGGACATTGTCTTTCTTTCTACAGATGACCCCGGAGGGCAAGCTCCTCCTTAGTCCGATGCTGGAGCATGTTCCCGAGAAGATTCACCAGGCCTTCAAGGATTGCGTCGAAATCGGTAAAGATACTGTCTATGATTTTGCAGTTCTGGCATAGATGTTTAAAACAATATATTTACCTGCGACCTTGTTTCTCCACCTTTTTTCAGAGCCCAGTTCCGACCTGTGCGACTTGGCTTTCCGACACAATGTGTGCCTCAGAGAAAAGGCCACCGATGTAAGTTAAACAAACACCCTTCTCCCTCTTTGTTGTCTGTCTTAAAACTTTGCATACGTTAACTCCACTTTATTTCATTTATTTTAGTTCTACAAGGCGATGGTGAAGAAGAGGAACGAGTCCGAATAAAACAACAGACGATATCGAGAAAAAAGGGGAAAAAAACTCCTACTCCCTTAGCTCACCCAAAAATATTTCTTTATCCCTCTTTTTTACTCTCTCCCCCTCTTTTTTCCCCTCTCTCTATCTGAAATGCTCTCGTTTTGGCTCCAAAGCGGACAATGCGCAAATAAAGGAAAACTGCTATCCGCATCAGTCTCCATTTTTTTCCCCAGCCTCAAACAAGTGGTTCCGGATTCCGGAGACAAAATTCGGAGAGCCCTCGAAGCCCGCGGCTCGGCCCGGCCCCGGCCCGCACTGGCCTACTGTCACGCTTATCGACGGCACGATAAGACTCACGCGATAGGATGGATGGTCTTGTCGCCCGGCGGATCGGGGCGGGACAGGATACCTAGTCAGACGCGAGTCGACGAGGATAAGACAGGACAGCATGCACATGCAGCGGCCGCACGACCCCGGGCCCGGGCTGCGGCAGTGTCTGTGGAGGGCGGTGGCCGCCCTGGCGGTGGGGTACATGTGCGTGGGCTTGGTGAGTGCGCGCCGGGCGCCAGGGTCAGGGTCTGGGGCAGGAGCTGCAATGCCGAGTATAGTGCTGATCCCGCCCGAGGATCGCTGTTTAATATCGTTCCTCCGTCCTTGTCACACTCGTGATGCACCGCCGCGGGTGAGACAAGGAAGGAGGGTGGTACGAGAGCTGTCCGTGGGATCACCGGGAGCCTCTTTATTTCGCGCAGGTGCTGAGCGTGTATGGCACGAGCGAGGAGCTGGTCCAGGACGCGCGCCCGCCCAGGAGGAGCGTCCGGGTCCGGGTCGACGAGGAGGCGGAGCTGGAGCTAGGGTCACTCGGGTGCCCGGCCGGGTACAGTCCAGGTGCGAGTGATGTGCTGTGATGGTCGTGCCGGGTGCCGCCCCGGGCTTCGTGGGCGACTGACACCGACCTCACCGCACCCCCGTGCTCCTTCAAGTCCACAGGGTACGACCTGCCCGCGCCGCCCACGGAGCCGGTGGACTTGTGGGAGTGGGTGTCTTTTGCCAACTCCCGGCCCACCATCCTCAACGAAGACCGGTTCGGCCGGCTGGATGAGGCGCCGGTGGGGCGGGTCATCGCGGTGCAGGTAATGCATGTCGTGGGTGATGCTGACGCCCCACCCTCGACGTCCACCCCACCCTCACCATCGTCCTCCCCCTCGTCCACAGGTGCACCGCGGGCCGCACGACGCGCTGCGCGCGCAGCTCCACACCCTGGCCCGCGTCCACGGCGTGGACTCCACCCTGCTCGTTCTCAGTCACGACCACGTTGACGAGGACGCCCTGGCCGTGGCGCGCGACCTGTGCTTCAGCAGGGTTGTCCGCGTCTTCTTCCCCTGGTCCATGCAGATCTGGCCCGACCAGTTCCCAGGGGACGAGTGCGCCGACAGGTGGGCATACACTCTGTGGTACCGGGTTTTTTGCCTACCCACTCCAGCCGTATTAAGGCGCCGTGGCCCGCGCAACGCGCCCTGTACGTTACACCTCGTGCGCAACAATCTACTCTAACGGGCTCGTCTCGGCCTCTCCTCTCCTCCGCCACCCGCAGCGCGGCGCCCTGTCGGCGGAACGCGTCCGCGACCGCGGCCAAGCACCACTGGTGGTGGCTGCTAAACTTCCTGTCCACCGACGTCTTCCCCCTCGCCAACTACACGGGGCAGGCCGTGTTGGTGGAGGAGGGCGCGGCGCTGCCCCGCGACGTGCTGCGCGCCCTGGACGGCCTGCAGGCGCGCCACCCCGGCGCGGACGTTCTGCTGCTGGGGCCGCGCCGCCCCCGCGCGCGCCGCCCCGCCGCCGTCCTGGCCACGGCCGGCCCCTCGCCCTGGGCCAGGTAGGTGATTCCGCACACACTGGTTTCGTCTCTCTGTCCTTGTCGCGCTCATGGGGCATGGTCATAAGGAGCTAGAGAGAGAGATGGTGTGGGAGAGAGAGAGCACGCTATTAAATGGTATTCGGAATCTCACCGTGCAGGCTGGCGCGCGCCTCCCAGTCCTTCTGCGCGCACAACGACACGGACTGGCTGCGCGGGCTGCAGGCGAGCCTCGGAGCCTCCGGCGGCCAGTGCGTCGCGCAGGAGTACGGCACCGGGACCGACACCGGGGCCGCCGGGGAAGACCGCGTGGGCTGCAGCTCGCGGTGAGTATCTCCGCCACGGGGAGGTTCGTGTCCGGCCCCGGCCCTCCAGGTAATAGACCCGCGCAAGCTCGTCTGGAAACGTTTCGGCGGTACAGTGAACAAAAAATAAAAAAAAAAATAAAGTAAAAGCAGCATTTGAACACAGAAAGAAAACCCAAGGGGTCCTTCACTCACAAAAATCAGTGTACACCCTCAAACAAAATCAGTAATAAGTCAGAGAAAATCAAGAAAAAATGAAAAGAAAAAATCAGGACAAAATCAGAAAAAAAATCAAGACTAAATCAGAAGAAAAAATCAGTAAAAATCAAGGAAAATCAGAAAAACAAAAACAAAAACAAAAAATAGAATTTAAAAAATCTGAAAAATTGGTGTACGCTTGAATTTATAGTGAAGGATCCCTCGTGAAAACCACGTGGTGCTTGACGCAACACCTGCCGTTTGGCATAATCCAGCAACAAGGTCTCACACTGTCACTCAACTTTTTTTTCTGTCTGTTTTTGAGTGCACATTTCGCCTATCTTTACTATTCTTGGTGGCATATTCCACTCGCCACGGCTACATCTACTTTGTATCACTCACCAAACGACGCGTCCGCGTCCATTACTAAATTGCCTTTAATTGTCCTTGCTGTATGATGCGTCACATGCGCATGCGAATCATCTGCTCGGCAGGAGAGAGGGACGGAAGTGAAGTGCGTCTGCTTGTCAGCTTCTGGTCAGCTGAACGGCGCTTAGACTCCCGTCTTCACGGAGGAAATAAATTAGTTCCCCGGACTAAAAGTTTACTTGATTTTACGACAGCAAATATTTTTTTGGTTCCAAATGTTGACGCTTTAGTGGCTAGAACCAATGTTTTGAAACCAAAACTATAATTTCGAGGCTGAAAATAACGTGTTGGTTACAAGGATGAAAACAGATCAAAAATGTTTTTGTGGATGGGTTCACTCTTGTAACTAACACGTTTTCAGCGCCCAAATTATAGTTCTGGTGACAAAAATTGTTTCTGATAACGAAAGCGTCGGCGTTTGGAACCAAAAAATATATGTTGTCTTAAAATTAGCTAAAATTTTGGTCCGAGGAACTAATTTTTTTTTCTCTCCGTGTTGATTGGACTGTCTGCAGGATCTGGCCGTGGGCGCGCGCGCACGCACGGGGCGGCTGGGAGGATCCCCGGGACCGGCAGCTCTGTCTGGACAACGCCAACGCCAGCCTGGCCCTCCTGTACGGACAACACGTGGTGCATCCGAGATGACTGCAAAAAATATATAAAGTACGCTGTAGTAAAAGCTGATGTTTACTCACATTATACACAAACACGTTGGTCCTCTGAGTCATAAGTTCCCCGCCTTTGTCGTGTCGTATCTCCGTCCGTAGCCGGCTTCTATCTGTTGATTGCGTCCTGATAGTGAGGCGGCGGAGCCGAGTGTGAAACGGGAAGTAGATGGGGAAGGGGGGGGGGGGGTATGAAAACTCGCCGTCTCACGGGGCAACAATTCGTATACGCCAGTGTCCTGCACACTATTAAGGTGGCCCCACACTCAGCGCACCAACCGTAGCTGGCCGGGCTGGCCTGGCCGGCCTGGCTGGCCTGGCTGGCTGGTAAGACAGGGCCGGGTGTAAGCAGTAAAGAAATTGACAAAATAAACGTCCAGGCACTGCAGAGAGTCAAAAGTCTGACATATTTCAAAAGGGGACTGCTGAGTGTGGGGCCACCTTTAGCGAGTGACCGCGTGCGATTACAATGATTCAGAGTTTTCTTTCGCCTGAAACCTCTTCTACGCAGACGGTGCTCATACCTATCAGGCGGGTGTGATACTCGAATCAATCATCCGTCTGCCGAACGATTGGCTGCATCCGCTTTATAACGCCAGATAATGATCATTAACTCCAAAAGCAGCGTCGCGGCGGACCTGTGCGCAGCGCGCGCATGGCCCTCTCCCTCCCCGCCGACTAAAGTCCGATCCCTGCTCCCACCGAAAATAACTCTCGCACTGTCGTAGGAGGGGAAAACTGTGACATCACTCGTCTCCGTGCATTACCGAAAAACTGCCTGGAATAAAAACGAGTCGAAAGTTTTGAGCCATGAATATTCATGCGTTCTCTGACATTCACACAGCCCAGCACGACGTCAATGAACTATTCTCGGAATACGCGTGGGTGCACTCGCGGTTGGAGGGTAAAAGTCGGAAGAACGCTTTGTGGTTGCGGTCCGAATTCTCCCGCGCCGCGTGTTGTTGGGTTTGGCGCGGTGGAGATTTAAACGCGGGGAGTCTACGAGAGGGGAAGCTCAGCAAAACAGAACGGGTTGGGTGGGAGGAGGGGGACGGCAATTTGAGTTGGGAGGCCCCTAGTCGGATCGTTTTTAAGTTCTCCTGCGAGCAGGAGCAAGGTAGGAAGGATGGGGTCACCACGCCGGTCAGACAACCCCTCTCACGAAAAACGCATGTTTCTCATTGCTCACACAAAGTAAAAATCAGGTTGAAAAGCGCCCTGCTCTCGAGCCACCCCGCCCTACCCCACGCGACCCCACCCCACTCTACCCCGACCCGCCCCGCCCCGCCTGGCCCGGCGCGCGCACCGCACAGTACCTCACCACGACGGCGCGGTACGTCACGTCTCGTCACGTCACCGTCACCGCCATCCTCGTCGCACCCGCGGGCCGCCGCCACGCGCGCCCCGGAGCGAGAAAGACGGCGACACAACACAATACTCATCAGGCGGCACCCGTCCCTCCCCACCACCAGCCCCGCCCTGCCCAGCCCCGCGCCGGGCCTCGGAGGATCTTAAAGTATCCGAGTGCCCCAGTGGAGCTTCAGCTTCCTCGTCCAGCGCTAAATCCCCGCCGGAGGCGCTCCTCCGCCGCCGCCGCCGCCGCTTCAGTTACATTTGCGAAGCGTGACCGAGCAGAGGTCCGCGTCATGGCCTCCACCTTGTCGCTGCTGCTGGCCGTGCTGCTCGCGGGGCCCGCCGCCCTGGCGACGGCGCACCTCAGGGGCCCGCGGCACTCCAGGCTGCCGGCCGAGTCGTGGCTCTCGACGGTGAGTGCGCAGCGCAGGAGCAGCAGCGCCCTGCGGTCTTGTTGTCGCCGCCAGTGTGTCGCGGAACAAGTAACAAATGAGAGTTGTCTCGTCCCCGCGGACCTCAGCCGCAGCTCATCGAGCACTGGGGCTACCCGGCGGAGACGCACACGGTGCAGACGGACGACGGCTTCATCATCGACGTGCACCGCATCGCCGGCCCCAGGCGCGGAGACAAGCCCGGCGGCAGGGTGCGGAGGACGCCCGTGCTCCTGACGCACGGCTACGCCGCGTCCAGCGAGTGCCTGGTGCTGAGGCCCAACGACAACCTGGGTGAGTGCGCCTGCCCCTCCCTCTCAACTCCTACTCCAGCGGGGTCTCAGGGGAGAGAGAGATGAGGCTGTGTGAAATGCGTGCGATGGAGCGAGAGGTTTGACTTTGTGCGTCCCGTGCGTCGCCTGCTGACGACCGATTCCGCTGCCGGCACTCGTCGCTCTGTTCTGTCTCTCTCGCTCTCAAGGAGGCTACCGAGGGGTGAGAGAGGAGAACACCGACGAGTGCCGGCAGCGGAATCGCTCGGCTGTTATCTGAGACTCCCCCCCCCCCCCCCGGGGGGTAAATAACTCCGAATTTTGATGTACACCACTAATTCAAAATTCACACTAATTCAAACTAATTCACGCGAATTAAAAAACTAATTCACGCGAATTCAAAACGAATTCAAAACAAATTCAAGCGAATTTAAGGAATGACCTCAGAAAATACACGCACATCTGATCCAAATTATTCTCTCAATTACATGATGAAATAGGATTTTTAGTAAATTATTGTGAATGATTTCTATTTATTCCAAATTATTGGTAATTAACTTGCAACTGCGCAAAATAATCACAATTATTTCAATTATTTTTTTAAACTTTTCAGAAACAAATTTTGCTCTGCAATTGAAAGGGTGGCGTGAAAACATGGAAAATTTTTGCGGCAGTAAACCTCCCGAAGGAGGTTGCGGTTCCCGCCAGGCACAGGGCTTTTACCCCCTGTGGCAGCCAACTGCTTCGGTGTTCCATGGGAACCGGCGCTTTGCTGACTGCGATCCTATCGCGCAATTCGACAGATTTGATCCCCGTACCACCATTGGCCTACCCCTAGAGGTACGAGCGGTGTCAAGGGCGTTAGACTTCCTGATCCCAGTTTCAGAGGCCTTACCTCAGAGGGGTACGCGGGATTCGAACCCACAACCCCGAGTGCCGACACGTAGCCAGAACAGGAAGCGACCCAACGCCCAGAGCCACCGAGCCAACGGCGGTGAGACGTGTTTAACTTCTATTTGACCTGCCATCCAGCTGCGGCCAAAGGGAATGTCAAGCGCGAAAAACACTTTCCCAAGTGGGAGTCGAACTTCGGACCACTCGGTTCGGTGTTGCGCGCTCTACCAACTGAGCCACGACGCCACGATGACTGTACAGTGCGACGGGTTCGAGTTGTATTAGCCCTGTCCTCCTGGCTGGAGGCTGCAGGATACGGCAAATACGACTCGAACCCGTCGCACTGTACAGTCATCGTGGCGTCGTGGCTCAGTTGGTAGAGCGCGCAACACCGAACCGAGTGGTCCGAAGTTCGACTCCCACTTGGGAAAGTGTTTTTCGCGCTTGACATTCCCTTTGGCCGCAGCTGGATGGCAGGTCAAATAGAAGTTAAACACGTCTCACCGCCGTTGGCTCGGTGGCTCTGGGCGTTGGGTCGCTTCCTGTTCTGGCTACGTGTCGGCACTCGGGGTTGTGGGTTCGAATCCCGCGTACCCCTCTGAGGTAAGGCCTCTGAAACTGGGATCAGGAAGTCTAACGCCCTTGACACCGCTCGTACCTCTAGGGGTAGGCCAATGGTGGTACGGGGATCAAATCTGTCGAATTGCGCGATAGGATCGCAGTCAGCAAAGCGCCGGTTCCCATGGAACACCGAAGCAGTTGGCTGCCACAGGGGGTAAAAGCCCTGTGCCTGGCGGGAACCGCAACCTCCTTCGGGAGGTTTACTGCCGCAAAAATTTTCCATGTTTTCACGCCACCCTTTCAATTGCAGAGCAAAATTTGTTTCTGAAAAGTTTAAAAAAATAATTGAAATAATTGTGATTATTTTGCGCAGTTGCAAGTTAATTACCAATAATTTGGAATAAATAGAAATCATTCACAATAATTTACTAAAAATCCTATTTCATCATGTAATTGAGAGAATAATTTGGATCAGATGTGCGTGTATTTTCTGGGGCATCCCCGACTTTAAAACGAATTCAAGTAAATTCACAAAAAGATCACAATAATTTCAAAAAAAAACTTTGCAATAAATTCAAAAAATTCAAAGCTAATTCAAAACGAATTCAATTCAATTTAGACAAATTCAATTCAAATTCACGCAATTTGTACACCGAATTCAGAGTTGTTTACCCCTCGCCCCCCCCCCTTTTTTATTTTATTTTTTTAAACGTGAACCTATTCTTGATTCAAATTGTCCTTGCGACCCAAAGTAGTGTGATGCTAAATTCTCCCAAATCATCCCGCGTTCCTCTCTCGCGGCTCGGGCCGATGCAACAGCCTTCATGCTGGCCGATGCGGGCTTCGACGTCTGGCTGGGCAACACGCGGGGCAACTTCTACGGCAAGCGCCACCTCACGCTCACGCCGCGCGACAAGCAGTTCTGGGACTTCAGGTGAGCGCCCTCCTCCTCTCAGCCTCGGGCCATACTGACAGCTGTCGGCCCTGTCTGCACGGCGGCTCAGCTCACCCTCCTTGGCGATGAGATAACACTGACCGCGGGTCCTGGGGGCCTGGCGCTGCTGCAGCTGGCACGAGAACGGCCTGCACGACCTGCGCTCCACCATCGACCTGGTGCTGCGCGAGACGGGCGAGAGCTCGCTCGGCTTCGCGTGCCACTCGATGGGCTGCACCTCGCTGTTCGCGCTGCTGTCCGAGCGGCCCGAGTACAACGCCAAGGTGCGCGTCGGCTTCCTACTCGCGCCCGCCGTCTACTTCTACAACCTGCGCGGCGTCTTCCTGCAGGTCAAGACCAGGTTGCCCTGGGCAGTGGAGAGTTGGGTGAGTGCTGCTGTCGCTATTCCTCCTCCTTCTCTCTCTCTCTCTCTCTCTCTCTCTCTCTCTCTCTCTCTCTCTCTCTCTCTCTCTCTCTCTCTCTCTCTCTGTGAGTCACTTTATTCCAAAAATCATCGTACAACCCCCCTCCAAAAATAGTTAAAAACTAGTTTTAAAAATAAAAAAACAATCAAAATTGAATCAAGAAGACAGGTCCACAAAAATCCGAAAAATCAAGAATTGAAAGGGGAAAAAAGGCCAGAAATAGGGGGGAAAGATCAAAATTTATCAGAAAATGACAGAAATTTTACTTGAAAATTCGAAAGAAAACTCAAAACAAAGAATTTAAAAAAAAGACATAGACAGGATAGATCTGCCATCGACCATCTATAGACGTCTATTTTCTATTGGAGACTGTGCACATTTTGTATGGGAAACCCCCCTCCCCCCTTCGGCTTTCCCCCTTCTGACCCGTTCCCCTTTCATTGCTTCCCGCACACAGCGCACCCTGCAACAGCTGACCAGCGAGTTCCCCATCACGACGAACCCGCACCCGACGTGGTGTATGGCGCCCGAGGGCATGGTCGTCAACCCCAACTGCATGAAAATCTTCGCCGAGGTGCAGGGCCCGTACCACAGTATGCTCAACAACGTGAGTACCGCGGGCGCGAGGCGGCGCTGACTTCCCGGGGCTGACCAGGGCTGACAGTTCAGCTGTCTGCATGAGCCTCTGTCGTGTTCGCAGACGTACATGGCCACCCTGCTCCGCCACTGGCCGGCCGGTTCGTCCGTCGCCCAGGTCGCGCACTTCACGCAGCTCATCGTGCAAGGCAAGAACGGCAGGACGCCATACCGCAAGTTTTACATGGTCGGGCAACGTGATTTGCAGTGAGTTTTATCTTACACTCTGTTCACCTGAGCAGGTGACGGTTTCCGGAAATTTGACTACGGACCCAAAAGGAATCGGCTTCTGTACGGGACCGCCAGGCCTCCCGAGTACAACATCACCAACGTGAGGAGCCCTATGTTCTTCTACTACTCCGACAATGACTACCAGGCCAACGCCAAGGTACGTTGGAAATCTGCTGCGGCTGGTCACTGAATGCGAGCGCGCAGCGGCCCCCTGGAACCTTCTGTCAATGCCATTCTCATTTTGCAGGACGTGAAAAGGCTGGCGTCCGATGTCCCGGGCACGGCGGGTCTCTTTAGAACGCCTTCCAAAACATTTAACCACCTGGACATCATGTACGAAGAGGCGGCTGGGATGATGGTGTACAAAAGACTAGTCGAACAAATGACAAAATATAGATTTACTTAATTTAATCGCGCCCTTTGTATCATTTTCCTCGTCCTCTTCCGATCCTGACGCGAGCTCCGTCGTGCGCCGTGCCGCGCCGCTTCCTGGCGACCCTGAGGAAGCTGTCCGCTCCGCCCGTCAGCCTGCACAGCTTTCCCACTTTTTGCTAACAATCATCATTCATCCTTTGCGCTGCAGGCGATCATGATTAGGCACACGGCACTGCTATGGGAGCGCGCTCGAGGTAAAAACCATCTCGGCGACAGCAGTATTCGAACCCGCCGCCGCCGCGATACGCGACCATCAGCAGTGCGCCGCAGCCCGCGCGGCTGTCATCAACTTTTGTAATGAACAGTCAGAATAGTCTGCGGCCGCGGAAACGATTCAGGTACTTCCCTCCCAGTCCCTCTCCCCTCCGCGCCCATCCCGACAGGCGGTTCGACCAGTTCCACCCACGCGGCCGCCGCGCCCGCCGCCGTGCCCGCCCCGCTGCCAATGCCTCCTCCTCCCCGGCCCGGGCCGATGCGCGCGGGCTGCCGGGCCGGGCCGGGCCGGGCTGGGGGCCGCGTCAGTAGCGGACCAGTCGCGAGCCCGTCGACATGAGAACGCCGATCGCCTACGTCACCGCCGTCCTGCTGGCGCTGGGGGCGCTGCTGCTGCACGTCGCCGACGCCAAAGTCTACGGCCGCTGCGAGCTGGCGAGCGCGCTCAAGTCCAAGGGGATCCCCAGCAAGGTACTGTAGTACAGTACGACGGCCGTTGCGAGGCGCGGGTCACGGCGCGGACCCTGTGCTGTGAGTGCCCGTGGCCCGCGCGGCCAGGCCTGCGAGCGGCTTGGTGTTTTTTTTTCTTCCTTCATCATTTACTTCTGTGCGCTCTGCTCTGCGCGGCGGCAATGGCTGAGGCTGGCACGCGGATGCGGAGTGGCGGGCAAGGGGTCCTTGGCAATGAAACAGCGCGAGCCGCGAGCAGCGCCTTTATGATGCTATCTCACTGGAGCTGCTGGCTGGAGCCGGCCCGGAGCAGCGGAGCAGCGTCCCCCGAGGAAGCAGCGGAGGCCTAAGCTCCAGCGCGGCCACTGGGACCGGACGGGCCTGGACGGGCGTCAGAGTTTTCAGTCGGGCGGGTAAAAAGACCCGGACGCGTCCAGAAACGAAAAGTGGGAGTGAGATGCCCGAGCCGGGCCATAGCTCTATCCTGCTCACACCCCTGTCATTTTCGAAGGCGTCCGGGTCCCACCACCCGGCCGAATGAAAACTCTGTCCTGGGGGATTCCACAAAGAGAATTATGGGTTCAGACTTATTATTCCTAATAAATAAAAAAAAAATAAAAAAAAAAAAAAAAAATGTTTGCAAGAGTCAGATGGATTTTTCGAGCTCAAATGAGAGTTGTTAAACTATTTTCTAAATAGGAAAGGAAAGATCTATTTAAAAAACAAACGCTAAGGAAGCATCTTTTTTTTCCTTTAAAAGGGACTCTGTCATTTTACTAGCTCGCAGTAACATTTTATTTAAGTAAAAATTTGGACTTTCCGATGACGTGTGAAGGAATTCCCCGCGCAAAGCGAATGATACATTTTGTTTCATAAACAAAATGAATCTGTTATCTTTTTTCTATTGAGATAGGGGTCGCGGCCTGGGGAGGAGCAGCTGTCTGTGACCGGAGCCTCACATGCGTTGTTTTTGCAGCTGCCGTTTGTGATAACAAGTACCAGGAAAAGAGTTTACGATAACTAACTTGTCCGTCGGAAAAGCGCGATTTAATGGGGGCGAAGGGTCGGCTGGCGGTTGGTGGCCAAGTAGAGTACTTAAATTTTTGTACAGTTTCCCATTTAAACAATTCATTAATCTGCATTCGCCACAATACAATGAGCACTTTCGCCACCTTAAAAGAAAACGAGAGAAAAGGCGAATTTTCAACGCATGAAAATTAGCGGGGCAGAATTTAGAATACCGCCCATGAATTCGATATCGCGGTAATTTGACAGTCCTAAGTCCGTGTCCCGTGGCCATCAGTTTGTCCCCCTCCCCAAAAACGTTCACGTCACGTGAAAGGCATATATATCAGCGGGAGAGCGCCCGCAAGGTAGGCAACGCGACTCTCGCGGCGCACCCGTGCTCCGCGGGGCTGCCTACCCCTCGCTGGTCAGGCGCTCACCAGCTCCGTCGCGCTGTCGCAGGACATCGCCACGTGGGTGTGCATCGGCGAGAAGCTGTCCAGCATCGACACGGACACGGCCACGGACCCGGACGACGACGTGGACGGCACGGTGTACCACGGCGTGTTCCTCATCAGCGACAAGTGGTGGTGCGACAGGGGTAAGGCCGGCTGCGGCGTCTCCTGCGCCAAGATGAAGGAGACCCTCGAGTCCAACATCGACTGCGCCAAAAAGGTGAGGCTCCCCTCCTTCTGGAAACACAAGTGTGTGAAAACAAATCCCTGAGAAAATTCAGAACTTTACTTGCATATGGCAAATTCACACTCACTCAAAAAAAAAAATCAGTATATATACTTTAAAGAAATCACTAAAAATATCAGAAAATGTACGGGGAAAAAATCAAGAAAAAATCAGCAAAAAAAAATATCAAGGAAAATCGCGAAAACGGAAAAATCAGTGCACTCTTGAATTGTAAGTGAGACACACCTCGCATCCTTGAGCCTCGGGGTCCAGTGCAACGTCAGTTGATTTTGGCAGACTCCTAAAATCTAACTGGATGTATTTTTCACCACCTGCAGGTCTTTACCGAGACGAAGCGGCTGAAGAAGAACGGCTTCAAAGCGTGGGGAGCGTACGAGGACTGCATGGAGCCCGCCGAGTACGTGCGGGGTTGCGCCGGCCTGGAGGAGGAGGACCTGGACCTGACGGTGTTCACCCGCTCCGGCTTCGAGTCGGCCACCGGCCCGGCGGACGTGGACTAGACGAGCTGCCGAAATTTGCTCATGAGGTGGCACCCACGCAAAACGTTTTTCTCACGATGATATCATTTTGATCATTTTATATCACTTGCGAGGTCGCGATTTTTTGCGCATGTTACGTCACTAGAGATGAAAAAAAAAAAAAAAACCTTTGCGACCCCTGTGACGATTTCGCGAGTAAACCGTTTTTCGAGGGCGGTGGTGGTGGAGGCCCGCTGCCTGCAACTAACAGACTGACTCCGACATGTGATTTCATAAGCCACGCCATACTTCCGAGCGGAACAATTATGTATTTTATCTGCTATAATTACTGACACACGGGTGTCTGCGCCCGATTTAGTTTTAATAAAAATTATTTATCGCGCATTGTCTGCGTTCCAGTTCTTACCTTTGAAAAGCAGACGGCCCGCGCAAGAGCGCGAGGGCGTGGGGCGGCGGCGGCGCCTCGGCGGTAGGCAGCCACACTGACACCGGGCGGCGTAGAATGGGTGGCCTAGGCCCCCGGGCGCCTCTGCTCCGGCGATAGCCTGCCTGCCTGGCGCCTGTAATCTCCAGCCCGCCGCGCCGCCGCAAACACGCGATAAGACCCAAACCACAACAAAAGTGCGATACCTCTTCTTCTGATGGCGCTCTTGGCAGGACTGTCAACTTCGTGGCGATGACATGGCCAGACTGGAATATTTGAAAACACACTATGAACATCCCTTTGAAGACAGAAGGTCTTTGCGTTAAATTTATCAAACGTGTTGGCAGCATAGCATACCATTGAAGTTTTCATATCACAGTTTTATGCCTTTTTGCAAACTGTATTATATCGCTGTGCTGAGCACATCACACACGCGGATAACTCGAGGTATAACTACGGCTCCCGCGTGTCTGTACGAAGAACGCTGCCACACGCACACAATAAAATACCGCCCTCCCCTCCCCCAAACCACCCGCCACGCCGCGCCACGCCCCGCCACGCCCCGCCACGCCCCGCTGCCCCTCGGGGGGCTCCACGGCGGCTGCGCGCTTCCAGAGACCCGATGCGGCCCGGCCCGGCCCGGCCCGGCTCGGCTAGCCGGCCGGCGAGGCGCGCGACGGGTCAGACCGGGCAGGCAGGCAACAACCGGGCCGGGCCGGGCGGCCGGCGCGGCGGCCGCGGGCCCCAAGTCAGTCAGTGAGTCAAGTCAAGAGCCAGTCGGGGTCCGAGGGCCGAGGCGGAAGGATCTCAACGAGCGCGGCCGACGCGAACGACAGAGGTGAGTACGCAGTGGACTGCAGGGCAGGTCGTGTCAGCAGCGACGGGGCAGTGGCAGGTGGCAGGCTCACACTGACACGAGACGGGGCGAGGCGGGCCCGGGGGATCTTTCACTCAAAAACACCAGTGCACACCCTAAAACAAAATCATTTAAACATCAGAAAAAAATCTAGTAAAATTCAGTAAGTATCAGATAAAAATCAAGGGAAATCGGTGTACGCTTGAATTTATCGTGAAGGACACGATGGGCAGGCCGCACGCACGAGCATGGCACGCGCCGTATGGTGGGTGTCAGCTGGCTGGACAAAATCCGCCGCCTTAAAAACAAATGCCCTAGGCGAGGAATAGGTTTTTAACAGCCTTCCAGAAGGCGCAGGTTTTGCCCGAGGGATACTAGGACTACCGTCGTGGATTTAAAACTAGGACCAGGCACTACTGGAAGGCTTTGCGCACCTTTCGCGGGGAGCCCAGTACTGGCCCTGCCACGCCACGCCGCCACGCCCCTGGAGCCCATCCTCCGGTGCAGGGGCCGGTGCCGGGGCCGGTGCCGGGTGCCGGGGCCTCGCCGGGAGGCCTCGGAGGAACAGTTCATTGACCTACTAGGACCGAGGAGCGGCCCGACCGGGTCGGAATGTCGGAGCCATGGCTCGAGCAGGGGTTCAGCCTCGAACCATAGCACAGCACCGCTGGACAAACGTCCTAAGACTTACGACACGGCACTCTACTTGCGTGCGAGAGAGACAGAGCGCCCTCGCACCGCACCCTACGGAGCACTCCTTGAGCGCGAGAGAGACAGTGCGACGAGTGCTGGCTGGCGAGGTCTGGTTTGCGCTAAAGCCCTCGGGTAAGGGCTTTAGTCTGCACAAATATTTGGACCGCGACGCGGAAGAACGGTTTTAATTATTTGCTCTGGCGCTCGAGTTACCTCGGGATGGTGGAGAAGGAGGTGAAGCTGTTGCCGCTGGTGCCGGTCCCGCTGGTCCCGCTCATCGACGCGGCGGGGCGTAGTGCTGTTACGCGCGGTGAGCCGGCGAATGCTCTCCTCGCGATGCATTCCTCATTTTTAATTTTTTAAAGCAACTCGGTGAAGGAGGATAAGAGGTATTTTTATTCTGATTCTTTACACGTCCACGCCACGGTTGGGGGAAGGCCTACACCCTTCGGGCGTCCCGTATAGAGGTGTCTCAGGCCGGGCGGCGAAAGGAGTTTTCAGGGGCGTAAAACTTTGGCGCCTTTTATATGCCCGAGCGGAGGTCCTTCACTTTATATTCAAGCGTACACGGATCTTTCCAATTTTTCTGGATTTTCGTGATTTTGCCTTGATTTTAACTGATTTTTTTTCTGAGTTTGTCTTGTTTTTTCTTTCTTATTTTTTCTTGATTTTTTTTTTCTGATGTTTTCTTTTTTTTTACTGATTTTGTTTTGGGGTGTGCACTGATTTTCTTTTGAGTGAAGGACCCCTCGGCCCACACCGTGTGTGAACATATCTCCGATTTCTTAGCACCCTGGACAGATCTCAGTCCTTGCCGTCCCCCCTCCCTCCCTCCTTGGTCCGAGAGCAGACGTTTTGGCGCTTCCCCGTTGCTCTATTCAGTCTAGGGTAAGGCGTTTTGCATTGCGTGTGAGTGTGTTTGTTCGCGCGAGAGTAAGATGGAATACGTGTGAAAAAATTTGACAGAGATTATGCAACTACAGATGTGCCGCCCAGAACATGACTGTGCGTTATTCGGGCAGGGAGAGGGGAGACCCTGACCTTGGAGCACGCTTGCCTCCCCGGCCCCGGGCCCGCCCCGCACCGGGCCCAGGGCACAAGTCTGCCGCGTCATGGTCCAAGAGTCCGACTTGACCTGGACGGATCGCTGGATCCCTCGAGATCGCTCGATGGTCTCGCGTCTCGTCCCTCCGATGCCGGCCGAACTGTCCCGCGCCGATGATGGTCGGTGAATCAAAATTTAAACTCAAATCTGACGCTGGAGAGGCGAAAAATCTTACACGGGGCATAAATGACGTTGGGGACTGAGTGAACTGCCTTGCACTTGAGCTCTCGAATGCTGTGCCCTCACCCGTTCTCTCCCCCCGCGGGACCGTGTCGTGTCGTACCCGCTGTTGCTACCTGTCACGTGTTGCTTATGCTGAACACCTCCCCGCCTCTTTTTCAGCCTTCAGTTATACTTTGGCCACGGTGATTGGCCCGTGTGCACGCATGCGCACTCGAGAGTTCAAGTGACTGATTACGAGGGTGAACAAAGAAGCAAACTATGTAGCAAGCCAGCCAAGATAGGCGCCCCAGAGAGCCAGTAGCCTTACTGTGGCCGCGCGAGCTCCTTTCATTACTCCGGAATTCCCTTGTCTGAACAAAAATAATGCGGCAAGGTAATGACTGCGCAATTAGCAAGGTGGAAACAACTCTGAATTTTGGTGTCCAAATTTTTTTGAATTTTCCTTTTTTTTTTTTACTGAAAATTAGTTGATTTTTTTTTATTTTTATTCTTTTGCAATTGTTGCTTGAATATTTCCTTATTCTTTTTGAGATTTTTCCTTAATTTTTCTGAAGTTTTCTACACTTTTCTGAACTTTTAGTTTGTTTTTAAGTCTTTGAATTTTTATGAATTTCGAGGGGTACCAAAATTTCAGAGTTGTTTCCTACTTGGCTCTGAGAGAAGAGGGTCCTTATAGTCCTTCTTTGCGCTCTGCCTGTCCGGGGCGGGTCGGGTCGGGTCGGGTCGGGTCGGGTCGGGTCGGGTCGGGTCGGGTCGGGTCGGGTCGGGTCGGGTCGGGTCGGGTCGGGTCGGCAACACGAACACGGCTTGTGCCTCTACCTTTACGTTACTGTACGTACAGAGTATCAGTTTTGTCCGACCAGACAAGGAGGCCGTCGCGTCGCCGACGGCTGGTCGTAACGCGGTCCTGCGTAACCTTGGACGTGAACCGACCTCTTCTCCACATTTGTACAGTGCATGATTTGTTGTGGAGACGTGCGCGCCGCGCGGCGGCGGCCGCAGAGCCACCGCAGAGCGGCTCGGCAAGGGAGAGAGAGAGAGGGGAGAGGGAGAGAGAGAGAGAGAGAGAGAGGGGGGGGGAGGGAGGGGGGGGCGTCAGTAATGTTTCGGCCGAGGATGACTCTCAAATACCTCGCGTGCAATCGATATGGTAACAAACGCCCGTCACCGAGCGCGGGGTGGGGACACTCACCCTCACTTCACCATACCCCTCGGTGCAGGTCGAGGTGCAGGTAGATGACCTGATCCAGTGGATTTGTGCGGGCGTGACTTGCATTAAGCGCGTGGGTGAATGTGCAATAGCTGGAGCCTGTTTGTCGTCCGAGATGACAAAGCAGAATACCATATAGCCAGATTCAACTTTACGAGGGCGGTACACTTTTGTGGTGAGCCTTTTCTTTCCTGATTTCTTTTCCCAAATCGTCAGGGACTTTAGTGATATGGTGGCTGGAATAAGGATCGCCATAGAGGTGACAGTGATAAGATAAGGAAAAGTGGGGTAGGGCTGCGCTGGCTGGCAGAGCAACCGGTGTCGCAGGGGCGGTTTATACGGTGTACCCCCTCCCTAGTACAAATCCCCTGGGACATCTCTACCCCACTAGAACTCGGTATAAATATCCCAGGGGATTTGTACCCCCCGGTACAAATCGCCCAGGGTTTTAATACCCCCCGTGCCGATTGGGGTACACAATTTGTTCCAGGGGGTATAAACCCCCTCCCCTGGGGGATCTTTCACCCACATCGGGGTGTGGGGTGTTCATTCATCCCCTCCTACACCGGTTCCCGGCCCCACCGCGCCACCAGCGCTCACTGCACTGCGGTGTGACAATGTATAATTTATTCCCCGTGCGTGCCCTTTCTTCCTCTCCCCGCCACGGCACGGCTTGCCCTGCAGAGCACGACAATGACAATTAGGCGAAATAGACAAGCCCGAGTCGCCCCCGGCCCCGGCCCCCCGCCCCCTCAGTGAGAACCGCGACCGCGCTCTGCTGGGAGCTAGCGTCTCCCGGCCGCGGCACGGGGCGGGGCGGGGCGGGGCGGGGTGCTGCTTGATTGTTTCGGTCTGGGCGCGAGGTGCCAAGTGCCTGTGCGTGCAGGCAGCAGGACTGGACCGGAAGCCGCGGCAGGCCGGCCGTGCGGGGGCGGGGGCGCGGGGCGCGGAGCCGGGCTGGCTAGTCAGGCAGGCAGGCACTCCAGGACTCCGGCAGCGCGGCGCGCGGCAATGCCACGTCGTCGAGCCTTCTCTCGCACTTCTTTGGGCACCTGCAGGTGCCTCCTGGGTGCGTAGGTACGCGAGGCGCGGGGCGCGGGCCGGGCCAGACTGGAGCGAGGCAGGGCAGGGAGGAGCGTTGGCCGCCGCCCCGCCCCGTCCCGCGCCCCACTCCTGCCCCTACCTCACCCCACCCCGCCGCGCCCCACACCGCGCGCTGCGCACCCGCGGTACACTCACGCACACGCAGGTGGGCCTCGCGCACGCTCGAAGAGTACCTCGCCTCGCACGATGCGCTGTTGAGTGGTTCCGAACACTCGCTCCGAGGGGGAAACAACTCTGAATTTTTGTTTATACTTTTAGTGACTTGCTGTAGAATTTTTGTGAATTTTCACTCAAATTTGACCGAAATTTCTGTGATTTTTTTCTTCTTTTTTTTCTGAACTCACCTGAACTTTTCCGAATCACGATGTGTACAAAAATTTCCGTGTAGTTTCCCCCTTGCCTTGCCTCGCCTCGCCTGCCTCGCCCCACGGGTACGACCAGGACAGAGAGACGCAACCGCCTCGCGCGATCATCCTATCCCACTTAGCGGCCGGAGCGGAGCCGGAGGCCGGAGGGGGGCGACTTGATGCACACAACTCCACAGCACTGTCCATGATTGCGGTGCTGCCGATCTCTGCGGCGGACAGCAGGGGAACAGAGGCGGTGGAGGTGGCTCGGTTATGCCATTTCCGCTTGTAGAACACCTGATTCAAGGCGTCGGAGTCGGACGGACGACCCGCGACGCCCGCGCCCGCGACACGCCACGCCACGCCACGCCAGGACACGACGCTGTCCGCGCCGCGCTCGTCATACGAGTCGCGTCGCCGTCCGTCCGTCCCGCCCCCGCCCGTATGGTCGCGGTCACGGTCAAGGTCAAAGCATTGCCGCTTGTAATCTGCGACGCCCTAAGGGTCTCCTCTCCTCTCCCCGTACCGCCGCTGCTGGCAATGGGTACAGTCTCCGCTCGCGACAAAACCCGTAAAAATTCGCACACGCCCATCAGCTGTTTTTCTTTTGCTTAACGTTTGCTGGCAGCCCTGCTGACTCCCGCCCCATCTCCTTCCTTCCTGTTCGCAGATGTGGATGGTGGTGAAGCTCCTGGCGGTGCTGGTGGTGCTCCTGGCCGTGGGGCTGGGCGTGCTCTGGCAGAAGGTGTTCGCCCCCGGCCCGCTGCCCGTGCTCCGCGACGAGTGGTGGGGCCCCGGCCAGCCCAGGAACGTGGGCGAGGCTATCACGCCCTTCAAGATCAACATCCCCGACTCGGTGATCGCCGACCTCAACGCGCGTCTGGACCGATGGCAGAACCCCACCAAGCCGCTGGAGAACGCCCAGTTCACCTACGGCATGAACACGGACTACCTCACCAAGGTGGGTCCATTGAAGTCAGACCGACGACGTCGTGTTCCTCCACAACAAGCAAATCTTTACCTCTTAGCTGACGTTATTTCCCACCGATTTGAACAGGTGGTCAAATTCTGGCGTAAGGACTACAACTGGAAGAAACGCGAGGCGTTCCTCAACTCGCTGCCCCAGTTTAAGACCAACATCGCCGGCCTCAATATCCACTTCATCCACGTGAAGCCCAAGAATGTCCCCGCCGGCACGAAGGTGCTGCCCCTCCTGTTCATGCACGGCTGGCCCGGCTCGGTGCGCGAGCTGTACGCTGCCATCCCGCTGCTCACCACCCCCAGGAAGGGCTACGACTTCGTGTTCGAGGTACGCGGTGCGGGACGGGGCGGGGCGGGGCGGGGCGTGAACGGGGCTGGAATATCAGTTGGGCTGCATGGTGGTCTTCCCTCTCCGCTCCGCAGGTGATCGCGCCGTCTCTGCCGGGATACGGTTTCTCGGACGCCGCCGTCAGGCCCGGCCTCGGCGCCGTCCAGGTCGGCGTCGTCATGCGCCAGCTGATGCAGAGGCTCGGCTTCAACCAGTTCTACGTGCAGGGCGGCGACTGGGGCTCGCTCATTGCCACCCATATGGCCACTCTGTACCCCAACATGTGAGTTCCCGGTGAAAGGGTACGGGAATACGGGACGAGATATTTTACTTAATGCGTTCTTTTCTTTGTGTAGTGTTCTTGGCGTTCATATGAACATGTGCGTTTCGATGCACCCCCTTACGCAAATTCTTTATACAATTGGGTCGATCTACCCGCTGCTAGTTGTCGACGAACCGTACCAGGACCGTTTGTACCCTCTTTCTAAGACATACGCCCACTTGCTGGAGGAAATGGGGTACTTCCACTTACAAGCCTCAAAGCCTGACACTGTTGGTAAGTTATAACTATTTGCTTATATTAATCAAGGAAATATAATAGAAAGATGAAAAAAGAAACTAAAAATAATAAAAAAACTAACTTTTAAAAAAATGATAATAACTTTTTAGGTGTTGCACTCCGGGATTCTCCCGTTGGATTGGCTGCTTACATCCTGGAAAAGTTTGCTGTTTGGACCAAGAAAGATAACAAATTTCTTGCTGATGGTGGTATTGAAAAGAAATTTTCTCTAACTGATCTCCTGGACAATGTGATGATATATTGGGTGACAGATTCAATTACTACATCTATGAGACTGTACGCGGAATCGCTTGCCATTAATCAATGGAGTCTTGGAATGGAAAAGTATGTCTCGAGTGGTTCAGGAATACAAATTTTATCAGTTAGCAACAGCACTGAACAATGAAAAATTTTAATTTACAGAATCCCAGCCAATGTTCCAGTTGCATGTACAGCAGCTCCTGAGGAAATTGCTTACACCCCAAGAGCAGCTCTGCTTTTGAAGTTCCCTCAGCTTGTTCACTATACTCATCCTCCACGGGGCGGTCATTTCTTGGCATTTGAAGAGCCTGAAATGTTTGCTGATGATGTTTTTGAAGGAATGTCAAAAGTACTTGCTGGACAAACTAGTTCTTAAGTAAGCTCTTGATGTACTTTGTTGTTTATATTGTAAATAATATTCTTACATAAAATGCTCAAGATCTATTTTATTTAGAAATCTGTGACCGTAACAGTTGTTACATATTCATTATTTTTCATAAAATTAAAAACTACTCCAATTTAGCACGTATGAGTAAATAGGACAAACCCTGTCAGGATAAAGTAAAATTTTCAGTCTTTCAAGGGGACCACTGCACAGTCATTGCATGGCAGTTTGATGGACATTTTTAAAGAAAGTTCTCATCATTAATAGGAGTGGTTCTGTTCTCTCAGTCAATTACAGTTGATATAAACAATAAATATATTTGGGGGAAAAAAAACAACAAAAAAACAAACAAAAAAAAACAAAAACAAGAGGCTGATGTAGGAAAACAAATATCACATAGCAAATTAAATTATGAAGAATGAATTAAGTTGTGTTTCCAACAGTACGAGCAGAACGAGTATGGTCTAATGAAATGTGGGCTGACAGTCGCCGATACACTGATGATGAAGTCAGCTCCTTTTTGTTCCTGCATTACAAAACAAATAAATAAATAAAACCACTTAAAAAATATGTCTTTAATAAAATATTGGAGTGATTAATTTTTTTTTAAACAAAATGTGGGACGTGTAAATCACTGATGTTAGGTACTGAAACAAACCTTTTCATCTCTTCTTGCTTTAACTGCTGCTTGAATGCCAAAGCACTTTTCATAAGATCTTTCATATTTGAGAAACTAGTTTGTGCCTTCTCAATTGACTTCACTGCACTGATTACAAATATGCAAAATGATTTCAAGTACTTGTAAATATTATAACAATGACATAATAACAATGACATAATTTTTGCTAAAAATATTTCTTTGATTTGTTGAAAGTACACAAACCTGACTCCGTACTCTACATCATAGAGGCAGCCTTGCAAGTCCTGATTAAGATGTAACACTTCCACACGCTTCTCAACCATTGGTGGCAAAGACTTCCGCACATGCTCTTGAAGGCGATAGAAGGCAAGAGAAGGCTCATTGGCTACTATATGCATGTTTTCTGAAATCTTCTCAGTACCTACAAGTTTTCATCAAGGTGAAAAAACATCGTTGTTATCATGTTTCATTTTAGTTTTAGAGATAACATATAACAAAGTCATGAATAGAACATAATGTTTCACCTCACCTTTCTTAATACGAGTCTCCAGCTCAGAATCTAATGGTAAGGATGCCATTTCTACTCTGGATCCTCGACATTTATTCTGAAATTTTAAGACATTACACTGAGATTTTACTGAGAAAAAAGGGAGGGTTTCAGTAAGTTTTGATCGATGTCTACATATAAAAGCTGTCACCTGGCCTGAAGTGTTTGTGAGTGTTTGTTTTGGGTGTAAAGTTTCCAATCCTAATGCGTATGTGAATGAGATAACTAGCCGGTCACTTTTATGGTTGCCAATGTTCCAGGGCCAACTTGTTTTAAATAAAAGTATTTTATGGTAAAAATATGCAAGTAATATGAAAGATATATTGAAAACCATTGAAGATGTGAATTTTCTTATGCTAAGATAGCAGATCATAGCGGAATAAATCCGTTTACTTGGTCACATAATGTTACGAAAGACGAGCGTCCGACTGTTGGCAATTTCAGTAGATTCTATCAATCAAAACACTCAATACTTTCTCTTAAGTTTTATATGTAAGTATTTTTGATTCAAGAATGTAGAAGTATTTATGGTCGCCTTTTTGTGGTAAGACTAAGACTCAGGAATATAAACTTCTCATTTGTTCTTGCTATTATTACGCTGATTTGGTTAAGACGTGCTTGTCATAACCACTGTCACTTGCAATTGCCTCAATCTGCAATGCAGTATTTTGTTCATATCAGCATTTTGTCTTAGTCCTTCAAAAGTGCAATTCGATGCAGTATATTTACGTTTAAATTACCGATCCATTTTAAATTTTCACTCTCAGTTAAATAAAAACTGCTTGGAATATAGTATATTTATGTATTTGCAGGTTTGGTGATATAGCCATGAGGAAGTATCAGCAGCTTCTGCTGGTTGTTGTGTCAGCTGTAAGTGTTGTGGCACTTCTTTTTTATCATCATGAATATCATCGCTTGCGATACGTTCTTGAAGTGCTGAACTTCTTTGGCAAACCTGCTGAAAATCTCCAATGCCCAACTATAAATGAAACATCGTTATCGAATAGAGTTAATGGGTTTTCGTCCCCTCTTCCGGTGTGGGTTTCTGTTGGTGATAATCACTATGTTTATTCAGCTTTCTGGGAACGTAACAATGTAATAATTGTTGGTACTGGGCCAGCGAATGGAGGTTTTTCGGGACGTAACAGTTATCAGTGTGAAGTTTGGCTGGAAGGAAAGGATGAACCTATACCTGGAAGAATTCATGCATATATCATAGAAGGACAAAAAAAGAAAAAGGTGGGTTTTTCGGGCTACACTTTGTCCTGTGAAATTGAAAAACTTATTTCCGTTGTACCTGAGGAGGTTACCATGTGGAGAACCGAAGATAAGGTGCCAGCCAAAGTCTCATTACCTATTCATCATATGAACGTCAGACGTTTGGAAGATGATGATCCAGCTTTGTCTTTGACAGTTTGTGTGCTTCCTGATGACTCTCAAAGAATCTCTTCAAATGCTCTTATATCTTTTGTAAGTTATTACTCAATACTAGGAGTGAGTGATTTTATTTTATATGGTGGTAGCCGATATCATCATGTTGCATTTGAGCTTCAGAAACATGGAGCTAGTGTTAGTGTAATTCCATGGAATTTTCCTGTGAGTGGCGATGGCCGTTCAGAACTGGAAAGAGATTGTCGTAGCAGGGGATGGCCTGCTACAGGTAACATAGTTGTGCTTTCTCTAAATGAATACATTGTACCAGTTATTCATAATGATCTTCTGCGCATGTTAGATGATTTGGATGCAGGTAGGAAAACAACATCACGGTTTCAATTCTCTACTCAGCTGTTCTGCACCAATATTCCTGATGACCCAGGCGCCGAACCCAGTTGGCCAATTTTTATGCACAAAACATATTATGACCCTGCAGCCAAAACTGGATCTGTGAACATCTACAGACCAGGAGCTGTCACAACAAATAAACCAATAGAATTGAGCACTTACACTGTGTCACCCAGTATAGCCGCTGTTCACAAGCTGTCTAGCTGTGATATTCCTCCTGGAGCATCCACAGATTCTTTCCAATACAAACCTAATATCAGGCGCTTTGTAAGTGAGTTGATGAAATCAGGATTACTCAATGTGCAAGTTGAACCAAGAAAGTAATGGATTAACCAGTATGATACTCAAAAAAATATTTCAAGGCTGCTTGATATCAATCAAACATATATTGATATTTAGTGCTTCTAGTCTTAGACTGCCACTGACTTTAAATTATTCTCCATTAGCTTTTAGATGAACGTCGGATGGTGGGTGATACTTCAAGACTGAGAAATGAATGGCTGTTGCAACTCTGTTTGTGGTATCAGGTAGCATTTCATTTCTCTATTAAAGCAAATGCTTTTTTCATTGCATATATTCTGTTAAATTTCTTGTTCTCTTAGGAAGTATGTCTTTTTGATTTGATTTGTAATGGTTTCCTGAGTCTATATCAGACTTTTTCTTCTCATTATTAGATAAAAATGTGAGTTGTATGTTCCTCTTTTTTATTCATAAATATTATTTATGTTATAAGTTTAAATTTATTACCCTAGTTTGTTAAATTTCTGGATAATTAATTAGACATTCTAAAATGTGTTATATGTTTCTAAATATTTATTGCATTTGTTAGTTTGTGCCTCATCTAACAGAAACAGTGCTTATTTTTTTCTATGAAATATACTAGTTCTATAATTTGCTCACTAGTGATTATGTAGGAAATGCAAGGCAATCCATAAGTGACCTGCTCTCCTGCTACCATGAGTGCCTAATACCCAGAAATAGATGTGTACTACTGTTGCCACAGAACATCTTGAAGGATGAGAATTGACGTCTTCACTAATATTATTCAATGTGGAAACCTGTTCAGAATAAAATTAAAGTGTATTTTAAAGACCAAAGCACTATAGCTAAGGAGAATTGACTTTTAAATTGGGAGTCTTTTCACTGCTCTCAATTGAATGTGCTTCCATTCTGAACTTCCTAGACGGTATGTGTTTATGAAGTGTCTCTTGTAATAGTAAAAAGAAAATAATAATAATAAAACACATAAAAAGATAACTGTATTTAAAATATAAGAACGCGATTGGTGTGGCATTTGTGCCAGGTTTAATACAATAATGTATAAGTGGAAAGCCAACCACTATATTCTCATTGCCCCCAGGATTTTTATTTAAGAAGGGTTGTAGTGGGTGGTTGCATTTTTAATATGGAAGTGGCCTTATATTTAGCATGACCAAACTTTGTAATGTGTATGAGCAGCTAATACTAATGTTGCATAGCAGTTTTAATTCATCTGCAGTAGTTTTTGCGTCAAAGGTAGTGATTTGACTTTTTATATTGATGATTAATTCAAATACATAGGTTTTTACCAATTGTGATATTCTACAAGTTTGCTCAGCACAATGCCATTAGACATACTTAGAATCATATGTACAGCATGCGGTTTGCAATTTTTTCATGCTGATAGTTTTGGTTGATTTAAGGTGAGAGACACTTGCACACACCCATTTATTATGTTAGGCCTACTTGTCAATATCCTCCTATTTCGACAAACTGAAAACTGCTTCCAGCAATTTCAACTGCTAAAGCACAAATTTTTGAATGTTTTTATCTGGCTCATCTGTCATTTTATAAGTAGAAAATTGTTTGAAAGTTGTTTCTGGCACTTTAAAAATGTTTTATACATTTGAATGTAGTTTTGTACAAATGAGAAAGCCTGTTAAACCAAGTTTTCAAATACCTGCCCGTTGAAGAGTTTTTATGTATTTTTGGACAGTATTGTTCAGAATTTTAGTATTTCTGACAATCTTCCAAGAGGGTATATTCTTATTTATTGCTAAATGATAATAATGCAAACTTGCTTTCAGTATCTCACTAAATGTACTGGAATAGGACGGTGTTAGTCTGTTGATATTGAACAGGGCTGTAATTGTGGTATTCCATCAACCATGACACCATTAAAATTATGACAACAATGTTACTTTTGTAGTTTTATTTATAAGAAGATTATTCCCATCACGAATTGGTGCTGAATATTTAATTAAGTTGAATTTTGCTTAATTTTTCTGATGTATATTGTAAAGTTATGATGAAGCTTGAATTTTCTTGGCAGTCAGAGGTTCT
Source organism: Frankliniella fusca (assembly GCA_029379305.1). Lineage (NCBI taxonomy): Eukaryota > Metazoa > Arthropoda > Insecta > Thysanoptera > Thripidae > Frankliniella > Frankliniella fusca. Next base: position 369,598 of record JAHWGI010000383.1, on the reverse strand, counting down.
AAATCACGAATCCCATTCTTGTCAATCACTTGTACTTTGAAATTAGGCAAATTGACAATGAGACGTTTGTGGATTTCAGTAACACACTTTCTCAGGACATCATATGCCTCTTCAACAGTCAAATCTGAAAAGGAACAATATTGATGAAAGGAATCACATAACAGATGTCTGTGTACTTTAATTGTACTGATATTGCAGTCTACCTTCACGGTGGAAACGGTCCATGATGCCCATACAGAAGAAACCACCATAACCATGGGTTGCAAAGGGAACTTTTTGGAAGGAGCCCAAGTAATCAATGAAATACAAAGATGATTCTTCAGAATTGGTGTCATACCCACCAAGCAGCATGTTGACCATGTAAGGTGTCTAATAATGGAGAAAATTTATTATTTTAATTATCATACTGGCAGTGGGATTGTGAACAGATAACAGGATAATTAAGAGGAAAAAAAGGATTGTGTTGTACAAAAATTGACCTACACTGCTTCGAAGGTGCTGAGCAAGAGTCTTCCTAGTGAAATTAGCTGCGGCTGCAGGTGACAGTTCATATCCATGACGCATCTTGTACAGCTGAATGTTCTTTGCAATGAACTCAGCGAATTGGGTGGTATCTCCAGACTCACCAGTAATACCCATGGCCATGTGATTGGAGATTTTAAATAGTTTGTTCTCCTCTGAAAATATGAATGAACATGAATAAACAGGAGGAAGATTTAACAGGTATGAGCGACACATAAAATGATTGGAGAAATTTGCTCTATGGGGAGTAACTAAAATGGTAAGTTTCACAAAAATTACTTTAAAAACACTAATGAATGTAGAGGGAAACGTTGAATTATCACAAATACATGTTGATCAACAAATAGCACAATCATTGTTAGGGTTAGATGTCCATCCTTACCATTATTCATGACAATAATACTGTGAGCATTTGTCTGATCAGCAGCAACGATTGCAAAATCTTTGCAAGCTAATCCAAGAAGGCACTCCATGTTGAAGCGAGTAATAAATCAGCAAACAAATAACCGAAAATGCAGAGATGATCGGCGTTTTGATCACAGCACCCGTCACCGCAACTACCGCAACCACCGCTGGCCGTCAGCCGTCGAGAGTCTCGAATCACGGTCGCCCCATGAGAAATTTAGCAAAACGCTCCCAAACGTCAAACGGTGCAAATCCGGAAGGATTTGTTTCTGTGTCGTTTGAAGAGCCTTTTTACAAGATTTAAATTTTATCATCACATGTGGTTTTGATCATGGGAAGTGAAGTTTGATACAGTTTTCAGTAAGCAATGTCAAACGATATTTTTACGTCATTCCACATCGTGAACGATCACCGGCACCGGCAACCCGACCACATCGAAATATCAGGTTAAAAAATCAGTCAGCAACGTCGATTAAATTTACATCTGTAGGTTGTCAGCTGTTTGGAAATGTCCTCCATTCATCAACCGTGAAGCTTGTCAAACGTGAGAGTCGCGGCCTAGTCCTATAAGGTAAGTGTCATGACTACTGTAGCATAGAAGCTTAACTTTTACTATACACATTATCGTAATCTAATTTTTGCAAGGGGTCATTTTATTTTTTGAAAAGCATTAGCCTACTTATTAGGAGAATTAAGAAACCCATGAGCATCCCCCTCGTTCTTAGTCGGGTACCAAGAAGTGTTCGCCTTTCTTTCAATAGAGGTGGTGATATATTAATGAGCCCTCTTATAGGTATCCTCTCGTTCTCACACACACACTTATGCGTGTTATGTCACCGTCACCAGCCTCAGTATGTCGCTGCGTTTTTAGCCAAATGGGGGCTGAACAGTAGGGGAGTAAATACCCCACGCTTGGAGAGGGGTAGGGGAAGAGGGGCCGCGGGGTATCGACAGCTGGTGCGCCCAGAAAGGGCATACCAGGACCAGGGCAGGGCCGTAAAGAGGGGCGGGGAATGTATTTGCAAGACCAGAAATGATTAAGGATCCAGTTGGTCGGTCAAGCGTCCAATTTCGGTTTCACGCGAACCGTGAGGCTCTGCTCCGGCTCTCCTTCCCTTCTCTTCCCTTCCCCTGCCGTCGCAGCTGTCGTGTGGGGCGGTATCGGCACCACACGGGGCTCGTTGGTCTCGTATTAATGCGCTTGCAAGGATTTGGAGGGACGGACTTTGGGAGAGACACGAGCGGAACGTATTAGCTGATCAACGGTTTATTCTGAACTGACTCAACATGGGCAGTCACGGCCTAGCCGATGAACTACCAGAACGCCCTCTCGTGGCGTGGATCGTCAACACGACACCCACCCGGGCTTTATGAAATTACATGACAAGAAATCACAGTACAAGAACAATGAGTACAAAAATAATAGTGTTGAGTACACAAACAATGGAAATAGATACAAAAATAAAAGAATACAAGTTTACATGGGAGCTCTTGAGAGCTGATTGAAATGTACTTCTTTCTGAACACCTTCAACAGAAACAAGGTAACGATTACCATTTATTCTAACAATAGTAGCGTCAACAGTGGGACTCCTCTCATTCAGCTTAAATTTAACTCTATCACCCTCTCGATAATGATTGGGGTAGGTTGAAACAGTATTACTAGTAGGAACTAGTTGAGACAGCAAAGTTCTCGGCTTATAAGACAACAATAACTCATTGGGAGTTTTTGTGGTAGTTGTAGTTGGAGTGTTCCTGTAATGGTACAAAAACAGACTAAGTCTCTTATTAAGAGAAAGAACATCAATTGAATCACTGGAAGTAGCATGAGACACTTCAGAACCTTGAGACAAAATTATTTTCTCCATCCCCTTCTTTGCAATTGAAACACACCTTTCAGCTAGACCATTAGCTTCAGGACAATAGGGAGGGGAATGTAATACTTTAACATTGAAATTAGTACAGAATTCTGCAAACTTATTGGAATCAAAGGGGGGTCCGTTGTCACTCACCAACATTTTGGGAGAGCCAAACAGAGCAAAAATTGACATCAAGACATCAATTACATGAGAAGCATTGGTTTTTGGCATGTGAGACACATGTAACCATTTGGTAAAGGCATCACAAAGTATGAAATAGGAAAGAGACTCTTTAACATAGAAATCAATGTGCACACGCTCAAAGGGGTGCTTAGCCTGGGGCCAAGGTATGAAAACCGTCTGAGGTTTGAAATTAACTTGAGCACAAATTTGACAATTAGACACCATATTAGAAATGTCATCGTCCATCTTGGACCACCAACAGAAACTTTTAGCAAGCATTATTGAACGTACAATTCCAGGATGACCAGCATGAATTAACTTTAGAACATCATTTCTGAGAGAAGCAGGAATAACAACTCTGGATGAAAACATTAAACATTTACCAAGGATGGTGAGATGATCCCTGAGCTTAAAATAGGGCTCAATAGCAGGATTGCTCTTAAGAGCGTCCTTGGGTGGCCAGCCCAAATGGACATACTTAAAAACTACTGCTAGGACAGGATCACAGGCAGTTTCACTAGCAACCTTTTCACAGGTAACAGGAAGTTCAGTTGCAACTTTGGTAGTAATGGTATTTACAGTTAAATCCTGGACTAAGGTAGGAGCTGGTAGTCTAGAGAGCGCGTCCGGTACAACTAGGAACGCAGCTTTCTTATGGACAAGTTTATAAGAATAAGTCTGAAGGAGGGCAGCCCAGTGCTGAAGGCGATGCCCTGTTCTAACAGGTAAGGATTTATCATGACTAAAAATCCTTTGAATTACATCACAGTCTGTAACCAGGGTGAACTTCCTACCCCATAAATACCTGTGGAACTTAGACACAGCATGGATAATAGCTAAACCTTCCCTATCCATCTGGGCATAATTCTGCTGCGCAGGAGATAAGGTACATGACACAAAACAGACTGGACGGTCAACGGGACGATTATTAACAGTAACAGTATGACAAAGAGCAGAGCCAATGCCATATGGACTAGCATCAGTATATACAACAATGGGTAGCTTTGGATCAAAATGCATAAGTACCTTGTCTGAAGTAATAAGGTCTTTACATTGTTCAAACACTTTTTGATGCTCACTGGTCCACAGAAATGGTTGGTTAGGCTTTAGGAGATCAAATAATGGTTTAGCTATAGTAGCAAACTGAGGAATAAAAACTGCATAGAAATTAACTAAGCCTAAGAAAGATCTAACTTGGAGAACATTACTGGGACTTACAGCATTGGAAATGGCTGAAGTTAAATGAGGACTAGGTTGACGTCCAAACTTAGAAATTACAAATCCAAGAAAATCAATCTTATCAACAAACCATTCACACTTTGATAAATTTAAACGTACATTATGCTTATCAAGACGAGACAACACAAGATGAGTGGTCTCAATGACCTTGTGGACGGAAGGACCATGTATCAAAATATTGTCTAAATAGACTTTAACATCAGGAAGGTTTATCACAATTTCTTCCATCACAGACTGGAAAATGGCTGCAGCACTAGCTACACCAAAGGGTAATCGCAACAACTTATAAAAACCACGATGGGTATTCATAGTACATAACTCTTGAGATTGAGGACATAACTCAAGTTGCATATATGCATCCTTAAGATCTAAACTGACAAACATGGCACTATTGCTTAGACTAGAAAATATCTCTTCAGGAGAAGGGATAGGGTAATGATCTACCCGAAGTTGAGGATTCAAGGTCTTTTTAAAATCGACAACAAGTCGGTAGTCACCACTTCGCTTGGGAACTGGGAAGCATGGCGATGCCCAAGTGGCATGGCGCACTCGGACTGCTTTGCCTTGATCCTCCATTCTATCTAAGATTTTATTGACATCCTCAACAATTGCAAAAGGGGTTTTATACGCCCTATGCTTAACAGGAATGGCATTTTCCTTAAGGACTAAGGTAGCTTTGTAACCAAGAATAGGCCTATCATTATTAGGATCAAAACAAATTGGATATAAGACCTTTAGCCTGTCAACAGACGGAATATCACTAGAAATATGACTAATCACAGTGGCAGGACTGAGAAGTAGCTCCCTCCATTGAGGAGAAAGAACGTCAAGCCACGGACGACCAAGTAAAGGTAAACTAGACTCAATAGATTTACAGATAATCAATGGTAATTGGAATGACAAATTGTTATACAAAACACAAACATTAAGTTCACCAAGAACTTCAATAGGAGAAGTAGCAGACTTCAAGGTTACTGATGAGGAATTGTAATTGAGACCAGGAAAACGAGTATTAAACTCAGCAATTGAAATGACTGAAGCTCCTGATCCACAATCGACCTCCATGTCTAAGTGGACCCCATTGATTTGTATTCTCCGTATAAGAGGAGGACTAGACAGCGCGCTATTTGTAATAGTGTTGACAGGGGCACTTGACAGGGAGTTAAGAAATTGAATATTCAAGCTACAAACAGAGTCTGAAAACCAAGAACGCAGAAGAGTTAAATAAGAGAAGTCCACACTGAATTAGCCTGAGCTAATCGAATAAACCCAAAGGAGAGGAGAGTGTCCACCAACTCATCCTCTGTGGGATTGTTACCTTGGGCGGGAGGCGGGTTGTCTACCATAACCTGCTTCACGCCTTGAGGAGGTTTTTGACCAGTATTGTTAGGCTTTGACCTACACACTTTAGCAACATGCCCTTTTTTGCCACATTTCCTGCAGTCCCAATTCACGGCAGGACAAGTCTTGCAATTGTGCTGTCTGCCACAGCGGTAACAGTCACCAAACTTTTTGGCATTCCCTTGTCCCCCGGACTGGTTCTTCTGAGAATTGGGGTTAGGACCCTGGGGTCTCTGGGTGACGGCTGGAGTTTGCTGAGCTTGAACCAAGTTGACGGCACGCCCCTGCGCCTGAAGATGAGCCTGGGTGATGGTCCTCATCTGGATGCGGTGGCTGTCGTCATTGAGAGCGATGGTCTTGGCGTCGGCCCAGCTCAGGCCAGGTGCCATGATCTTCGATCTGGTATCAGGATGCCGTAAACCAAAAATCAATTGGTTAACCAGGGACATTTCGTAGGCAGCGCCGAAATCACACTGTTGAGCAAGGGCTTGCAGTGCTGAAATGTATTCACGAGCAGACTCGTTCGACTGCTGGAGTCTTGACTGGAAGGTGAGTCGGTTGGCCGCTACCAGGCCTTCCGGCTCGAAGTGCTGCCGCAGAAGAGTGATGAGATCCGGGATAGCATAAGTCATCGGATCATCGGGAAGACAGGCAGAATGGAGAATTCCAAAGGCTCGTTCGCCGATGGAATGTAGAAACAGCAAACGGCGCCGGTTAGGCTGAGCCAAATGGAAGCCATCCGCGTTGAGCGGCTCATTCATGACCGCATTGATATCACAATAAATACTAAATCTCTGATACCATTGAGATAGCGTAATTGGACCATTCGGGTCGAAACTCTGCATAGTGCCCAAGGTCTGGGCAGGCAATTGAAGTAGCTGGACTTGCGGCGGCGGATTCTGGTTCGCGGCCGCCATCTTGGGGTATGCACATGCACATGCCGGTCGCCGCCGGCTCTTCTTGATTGACAGAAATTACTTCACCACGGAGTTCGTAATCAGGTATCCTCGTCGCCAATGTCGTGTGGGGCGGTATCGGCACCACACGGGGCTCGTTGGTCTCGTAATAATGCGCTTGCAAGGGATTTGGAGGGACGGACTTTGGGAGAGACACGAGCGGAACGTATTAGCTGATCAACGGTTTATTCTGAACTGACTCAACATGGGCAGTCACGGCCTAGCCGATGAACTACCAGAACGCCCTCTCGTGGCGTGGATCGTCAACACGACAGCAGCCCGCGGGGCGCGAGGGGCGCCACCGTCGCGCCGGCGCGATGCGGAGGCACGTGGCGGAGGGCTGGAGAGCAGAGAGGGTCCGCCCGGGTGACCCGAACGTCCCCACCAGACCACGTGAAACAACGAGATGGCGGGGCGGGGTCCGGGCCTGGCCAACCCGCGACCAACCCACCCCCGTGGAGCCGAAGATGGGCGGAAACATCCGAACCAGACTTTGCCTGCGTTCGGGCCCAGGCGTTACTCCGTTCGCTGGGGGTGGTAGAGGGGCGGTAACCCGCCCCGCCCCACACGGCGGCCGGGCTACGCCCCACATCCAGGGCCGCCTCCGGAGCTCGGCCGCGGACTCAGCGCCCGGTGGACTGCTGTTTCTCACGCAGCCCTGCATCAGGCCCTCCCTGAACCTCCCCCCTCATCGACCGAGCCGAGCCGAGCCGAGCCGAGCCGAAGCCCGCCTGGCCGAGCCCCACCGCCGATGCGGGCCGAACGCAGGCAAAGTGAAGGGAGGCGGGTGTCGGGACGGGGGCTGTGCGTCGCAGGGGGTTGTGTGCCGCTCTGTTTTTTGAGCGGGAAGCAGTCGCCCACCCCCATGCCTCCCGCTACCGCCCCAGTCCCCGCCCCACTGTGGAACGCCTCACCCTCCTACCCCGTCGCGCGTTCCTCCCGCCGCCCCACCCCACCCCACCCCGCCCCGCCCCGCCGCAGAGCCTCGGTGTTCCGGGCCAGCCCGCGGGTCGCCTAACCAGTCCGGCGTGAGCCTTTGCCTTGCGTGGCTAGGCCCTGTGGTATAGGGGCGCTCCCTGCGCCGTCGCTCGTGCCGCCCCGCCCCGCCCCGCCCCTCCGCGCTTACCCCACCCCGCCCCGCCGCGCCCCGTCCCTCGTTTCACCGGCTCCGCGGCACCCCGCGCCGCCGTCGTGTCCCCCACGTCGCCGCCGACCGCCGCCGTCCTCGGCACCGCTGCCGTTCGCCAGCGCCGGCAGCACCGTCGCCGCCGCCGCCGCCGGCCGGATAGCGTTCGCGCCGTTTTCGCCGCCGTGTTCGTGTCGTTCGTGGTCGTGGTCGCGGTCGCGTTGTGGCTGGAGAACCGCAATCGGCATCCTCGTGTGATTCGCGGGTGAGTAATGGTTCTGGTTCAACTGTGCACCTAACCCTTGTATGTCGGACCTGCCTGGCCCGGCCGCCCGGCCCCCTGCCGCAGCCGGGTGGGCGCAACGCTCGCCGGGACCGTGTCAGACGTCAGATTCCGCTGAGCGATTATTCCTCTCTTATTCCTTATGTCTTCACCCCATGAGTGCGAGAAGGACAGAGAGACGAAATAGCCTTGTGGAATCAGACGCGGCTGCGGCGCCGATCCGGCCCACGCCTCGGCGCCGACCTGACTCGTCACGTCACGCCCAGGATGACGTCATGCCGGCTCGACAAGGGGCCGGCACGGGGGAGGATCGCGGATCGGTGCTGTTTCGAATGCCGGTGCCCTCAAAGGGTTTGGCGCTCTGAAAGTGGTCATGAAGGCCGGCCCGGTGCCCGGTCTCGTCCCGGTCCGCCATCTCCCCTCCGCCCTTAAACCCCTTCCCCCTCGCCACCCCCGAGCCGTTATGGGGTCTGCGGGCCTCCCCGCCCCGCAGTCTGCGCTCAGCCCATGCCCGCCCCGCCCCCACCACGGCTGACTTCGGCTTGTGGCCACTCCGGCGCAGCCGGTACAAGCCGTGCCCGCAGCCGTGTTCGACTGTAGTCACTTGACAGCTGCCGCAGATGCGGCGCAGGGCGCAGGGGCTGAGCTGGCCTAGCCGTGCTCGACTATGTAGTCAAGTGACGGCTGCAGCTGCGGCGCCGGGGCTTATTAGCTGGTCTAGTCGTGCTTGACCAAGTCCTAGTCTCTTGGTTCGACTGTGTAGTCAAGTGACGGCTGCAGCTGCGGCGCCGGGGCTGAGCCGGCCTAGCCGTGCTCGACTGTGTAGTCAAGTGACGGCTGCAGCTGCGGTGCCGGGGCTGAGCCGGCCTAGCCGTGCTCGACTGTGTAGTCAAGTGACGGCTGCAGCTGCGGCGCCGGGGCTGAGCCGGCCTAGCCGTGCTCGACTGTGTAGTCAAGTGACGGCTGCAGCTGCGGCGCCGGGGCTGAGCCGGCCTAGCCGTGCTCGACTGTGTAGTCAAGTGACGGCTGCAGCTGCGGCGCCGGGGCTGAGCCGGCCTAGCCGTGCTCGACTGTGTAGTCAAGTGACGGCTGCAGCTGCGGCGCCGGGGCTGAGCCGGCCTAGCCGTGCTCGACTGTGTAGTCAAGTGACGGCTGCAGCTGCGGCGCCGGGGCTGAGCCGGTCTTGTCGTGCTCGACTGTGTAGTCAAGTGACGGCTACAGCTGCGGCGCCGGGGCTGAGCCGGCCTAGCTGTGCTGTGTGTGCTGTGTGTGAGGAAAAGGACGGCTGGAGCTGCGTGAAGGACTTGACCAGTAAATGATCGGACGTTTTACGTTTAGTGTGCTTCATTTCGATTTTTCTGACGGTTAAGTCAAGCGAATGTCTCGTTTTTCAATAAACTGAACCGTTTGTCTCCGTCCCCTTTACTGCCAGCAGGGAATCTGGGCATGCATGTCTATTGATAATGATTTTTCGATGAGTTTCTCGTGACGTCTCACCGGCGCTGACCGAACCCTGACCTACTTAAGCTTCCGCACCGTGCTGGCGCTTGTGGACACGCGACACAATTAGGCTCATCAAGTATTCAGGTTGATAAATGTTTCGCTTCGACCGCATCATACATGCGCTTGCGCTGCTCTTCGACAGAAACGTGTCACCGCACCGGTGCAGTTATCACCACTGTTCTTTAAGTCACACAACCTACCGCTACCCGGTTAAAAAAAAAGAACTATATGTAAATAAAACAAAATTCTTTACCCATTAAAATAGTTTTAAGTCAAATGATTCCGAATCGTCTGAATTCGTTTATGACAAATATCCCATATTTCCCCACCCATGATCCATGCCAACTTTCTTCCCCGCTCCCTTCCTCCCTCCCTCGAGCCCTCCCTCACTCTCTCGTCTTTCTCCTTCTCTCTCTATCCTTTTACCCTTTGCGGAAACCCACCGCCCCACCTTAAACTCCAGCCCATCTCCACAGAAACTTGCTCGCTCACACCACTCCTGTACCTCAACCCCACCCACCCCAGCACTTCCCCACCGCCTCTCTCTCTCTCTCTCTCTCTCTCTCTCTCTCTCTCTCTCTCTCTCTCTCTCTCTCTCTCTCTCTCTCTCTCTCTCTCTCTCTCTGCCAACTCCCCGTCACTCCTCCCCACCCCACCCCTGGCCCCAGGCTTCTCCCGGTCCCGGTATTCGAAATTTGACGTCAATATATCAGATATAGACATACCAATACCGAGAACTATCTGACTGTGAAATGGCGGCTCCTGCCGGTGCCCGTACAGCTGTCTATCTGCCCATCTGTCTATGTCTTTTCGCGTTCAGCCAGTTTTCCCGCCATCTACTCGTTCATCTACCAATCCATTTCAGCCACAAATACATCACCGCATTAATTTTTTTTTAAATTAAATTAGACACTTTTTTTGCGGTGGCGTAACCTTATCCGCGATGGGCTTCAGCCACAGCGCTGTGCTCACGATCGCGCTTCTCGCAAGTGATATAAAAGTTTTTCACCTCCCGATATATAGAAGGCGTGCGACACCAGGGGGGAAACAACTCTGAAATTTTCTTTTACACCTCGTAATTAAGGAAAATTCACAAAAAATCATAAAATTTAGAAAAGTACATCCAAACTTTCTAAAATCCAGAAAAAAAAGTAAAACCTCAGTAAAAATCCAGGAAAATTCACAAAAAATTAGGTTTAGATCACGTGAAAACTCACATAAATTCATAAAATGTTTACACCAAAATTCAGAGCTGTTTCCTCCCACCACCTCCCACACGTGTGATGTGGCCGTGAGCCGCGCCCCTGGAGATTATGCAGCTCGCTGCGGCCGGCGCACACGCGCGCTCGGCGGGTCTGCCTATCTACAAGGCGACCTCCACGCCGCTCTGCTGGTGCCCGGCCGGGGCGGGCCGGGCCGAGCCGCGGATCACCATACTGGCGGGGCTGCGGGTGGTTTGGCGCCCTCTCCCACCCCCGCACACTCTTTCTCACTCTCTAGTCCTGTGCCGCGCGTACCAACGCATTTTAGCGGGGTTGCTCCCCCCACCCCCCCGGCGCGGAGGCTGCATCGCGCGGCATGGCCCGTCCCGTCCCGCGGCCCGGCCCGCCGCCCCTTCCCACAATTTATCTTATTTATGGGCGACCTCTTTGACGTCCTCTCGCCCCCTTCCCCCTCCCCTCCGGAGTATATCGTGACGGCGATAGCCCCCCCCCCTCCCCCTTTTCCCTCTCCCGTCTACCACACGACCCCCCTCCCCTTTCCCCCCAATGGCCCATGATGGGGACGCGGCGCAGCGCGGGAGAGGGGACAACGTTGAGCCATGGTTTACACAACATTAAACTTTGATGCGATAATTTTTGCGCGAATTTTCGCGCAATTTATGCAATTTCTTTCTCGGCGTGCTTAATGACCCGCGCACGGAGGCCTTTGCCGGTGGCGCGCGGTGTGCGGCGCGCTGCATGCTGCCTGCTATACCCGTTCCGTCCCACCCCGACCCGTGCCCAACCTCCTCCCCACGCCCAGCCCCGCTTACATGTGTGAGCCGAGTGGAAAATGGGCACGCGAAAGGGGAAAAGTAGAGCATGTTGGGTCGTGCGTTACAACCTCGGTTACAACTCCGAACGGGTAAATGCTTTGCTCGAAAATTCGTAGATCCGAGAGCAACTATCCTCTGTCACAGAAAACTTCACGTGAAAATGCAACAGTACGTCCTGTCACATTTCGATTACTGTCCGATCCATAGAAAATATACTGTTACTTTAGAAATATGGTTTCATAGTTCAAATTAACACCATCACCGATCCCGCATAGTAACGCACGGTCCAAATCTGCAAGATTTCGACCACACGGAAACATTATGTCAGGCGGACCGTAAATAGCTGAAGCGTTCCTTATACGGTGTCGTGATATTTAACACGATCGTTCGGATTCTCCAGAAAACGCTAAACTTCAGATAAGTGACTAAAATTTTAGGCCTGTTTTTTCCTCTGCCATCGTTTACCGCAAATTCTTTTGTCCAAAGGAGGAAACAACACTAAAATTTTCGTACACCTCATAAAATTCAGAAAAATTCAGGGAAGTCTCAGAAAATTTCGAAAAAATCAGGAAAAATCAGGAAAATTCTCAGAATTGTAGAAAAAATTTAATCAGAAGTTCACAAAAATTTTCTAAACATTCAAACATTCACTAAAAATGCACAAAAATCCGCAAAATTCAAAACATGTGTACACCAAAATTCAGAGTTCCCCCCCTCGCTTTTGTCAGATATATGCGCATCGTGATACCGCCTCTCTTCTTTTTGCCCTACCTCATGTCATCGACTCAGAGAGTTTTTTTTTCTCTGTGCCCACAGGTCGTAGTGATGCGGTGGTGGCCGGGCCACGGGCTGTGATGGGCTCTGCGCCGGGCTCCCAGATGGGAAGCTCCGGGCCCGGAGGAGCCGGTCCGGGCGCCCACGCCGGGGCCGGGCTGGGACCCGGCAGGCCGGCGCCCAGGAGGAACCGGGGCGCGTGGATGCTGTTCCTACTGCTGCTGTCCAGCGCGCTGCCCGAGTCGCTCGAGCAGGACGAGGACATCCCACACAATGAGTGAGTATCTAAGCCGCTGATATTACAGTTGGTTTTTTTTTCCCACTTCCTGCCCAAAATTTCCATTTTGACATTTTAACCTCTAAAATTAAAGAATGAAGTGGGGTATGCGCGGCGCATCCTGGGTTATGCTGTTTTACCAGTGGAACATGTTTTTTTCAAGCCAATATTTTGAGAGAGTGTGGCGACAACGCCAAAGTGCAACACCATGCACGCACGCGCACATACCCAACAAAAATTAAAAATACATTAAGGAGATGTTAAAATTTGTGATTGGATGAGCGAAGCCCATTTTGAACTTCGAAATGAGAATTTTGCTGTTCAGCTGGGAACAGTGCATTCTTGTCAAGTATCAAATTTACTTGCATCTTAGGGAAAATCGTTTTGATTTATGCTGTCCCAAAATGTGATGCGCACAAGTGCAGGATTCTTGGAATTTTTCAATTTTGAGGACACAGATTTCTGGGTGCATGCTGACGATTTTTATTTTCTTTACCTGTATCGGTTCGTTTATCGATTGCCCTTGTCGGTCGGGTCGGGAACTTGTCGTGGCGTGGGCGTGGGTAGCGCGGCACAGCACGCTGCCCTGGCCGCCAGGCCCGAGCCAGGCCTGGCCCTGCGTGCCGTCGTATACTGCGGCTGGACTGGACTGGACTTCCGTGCGCGCCCCGCCCCGCCCCGCACCCCGCCCCACCTCACCCCACCCCGTCCCGCCCCGCCCCGCCCCGCCCCACCCCACCCCACCCCGAGCCACGATCAGACCCGACCAGACACGGCGACCAAACGCCAAACGGACCCGGCCCTCTAAAAGCGGAATCGCGGTCTCTATGCAAATCGCTGTGCTTGCTAGGGGAAACTAACCCACATTATCATTTACGACTGTGCGGGAAAAAAAGAGAATCGTTCCGTGGCTATCGCGCACACGTACACACATGCCGTGGAGGGTGAAATAAAGAAAACGTTGGACCGCGGCGCGCGTTGTTCGTTCGCAAGCATGCAGCTATATCACGAGTGAGATGAGATGAGGTCACTTTGGCGGAGACCACCCCTCTTTCTTTGTGTGCTCGCTTTACCGACACCGGACGCTCGGCCGCCGCTGCCTCCGGAGGCCTCCGGGTACCTCATATCCCTTCGCTCTAATGATATATCCGGGGAGCTGCCTGCAGGCTGGCCGCCCTGTACAGCCCCACAGCGCCGGCGGACGGCGGCTTCCCTCCCGCCTCACCAGAAGAGAGAGGCTTTTGGTCGGGTTGCGGTAAAATTAGATCAGCCTTTCCCGAACTGACCGAGCGCGGGGCGGGGTGGAGCCCGCCGCCGCGCGGCGCCAAAACAAATCGGCGTGCAGGGCGTTGCAGTGTGTGTGCGGGGCGTGGGGAGGGTTGCCATCCTGATAGCCTCACGCCCCCACGCACTTTATCGCACCCTTTTTCACTCTGCCCACGCAATTTTTCATAGTCTGTTCCACTTTTGGTGGACGCGGCTGAGCGCGCCCGCGCCGCTCGCTGGACGCAAGCCCCCCTACCCCCCTCTCGCCCCCCCCCCTTTCTCCTCTCTCTTCCCCTCTCCCCCTCCCACTCGGCCCCACCCCGCCCTGCCGTCCCGCTCTCTCTGATGATTTGGTAGACGGTTTGATTGATGATTGAACAGATCGGATTTTAGCCGCGTGAGGGAAGAAAGGAAAAAAAAATACAAACAGCCTAGGAAACCCCACCGCCTCTTTTGTAGATTTTGTGAAATCTTCATTTAGCTTGACGGGGAGGCGAGAGACTGAGACAGAACCCCCCGTCCCGTGTCCCGTCTCGTCCCGGACCTCCCCCCCCCTCTAAATGTGTCTCGGGCAGTTGTTTCAATTTGACAGAACTTTCTGTTCTCGGCTGCGCGCTGCGCGCGCTGCCTTTGCGGAATGGCATCGCCAGCCCCCTCCCCTCTGCCACCCCCCTTCGCTCCGGCACCCCTCTCAGCCTGCTCTAGCCCAATGGTTCCTCGGCGGAAGACTGCGCCAGCAAGTGCGTGCAAATTGCCCGAGGAGGAAACTGATATGAGACGCGGCGCGGCCACGCCTGACAGCTCCGCTTCGCTCGGCTCTGCACCCTCCCCATCTCCAACTGGAGAGCACCCCCCTCCCCCCATCTCTCTCTCTCTCTCTCTCTCTCTCTCTCTCTCTCTCTCTCTCTCTCTCTCTCTCTCTCTCTCTCTCTCTCTCTCTCTCTCTCTCTCTCTCTCCTCTCTCTCTCTACCCGACTTTCTATCATCCCTGTACGCTCCTCTCTTCCTCTCCCTCCCCTGCCCCCTCCCATCTGCGACGTATATCACTGAGAGACGCGCTGCAAGGCAAGGGCATTGTTTACTTTGAATGACAATTTCAAGCGTGTACTTAACAAGAAGTGACCCAAAACTTTGCTAGGGAGAGGGGTCGGGGGCTGCTGGGAGGAGGACGGAGGAGGGGGTGGGGGAATGCAAACGGGCATACTGTTGCCTGCCTGCAACCCTCGTGGCGACCCTGCCGGCCGAACTGAACCGGGCCTAGGTTTGGCCGGGCGCGGCTACCCTCTTGGCCTATTCAAATATCGAAAGCGACATAAATTTCTATTCGTCATATTTTCAATTTTGTGTAACTGAGAAACGGAAAGGCATATTGTGATTAATCCATCCATATCGAGGCTATGTCTGGGTGCGATACCGCCAGTAAGGTAATGCTATGAATTTCGAATGAAAAGGATGATAGATCGCAAGGTCCAGCGCCGAGGGGGAAACAACTCTGAAAGTTTTGTGCACCTCGTAACAACGAAAAGTTCAGGAAAATTCATAAAAAATTAGTAAAAGTGTTCAAAACCACGTAAAATTTTTACACCAAAATTCGGAGTTGTTTCCCCCTCGACCTGCATGCATTTCCCGTTATCAGGATACTGTTTTATTGTCTTCTGCTACTACTCAAAGTTTCGTCCAAACCAAACTTTGCGATCGATCCGAAGGCGACGTAAATGCGGGCTGGTGGCGCCGGGCCGGGCTGGTCCGGGCCGGGGGACCCACGGGGGGACCCGCCCGCGCCCCGCGGGGCCAGCCCGTGCCCCGCCCCGCCCCGCCCCGCCCCGCCCCGCTGCGCACCTCTCCTCTCCCTGCCGGCTCCGCTCCGGGTCCTATCTCACCCCGGATCTTGTTCGGCTTCTTCCGGTTGCCTCCCCCGGTCTCATCCGGTCGCCTTTCAGTTCTCGGCGCTGCCCCGTTTTGTCTCTCCGCGTACACCTGCGCCGCGCACCTGCGCCCCTGCTGCCTGCGGTAGGCAACCCACTTGGCCCGGCTGCACTTCAACTTCCGCCAGGGTAGGCAACCCCAAATGGGTTGCCTGGCGATCGCGTCCGTAGGAAAAGTTCTTGGGTCGTAAGAGCAGAGTCCCGAGGACTGTGTGTTGTCGGTCGGATCTACAAGCTCATTTCTATTTATTTTCCATCCGGTAGAAATAGGCATACCTTCCACATTTCCCGGAGTAAGTAACAACAGAAAAAGTACATGCCTTCGAGTGGATCGTCCTGTCATGGGTCCCCGGGGCATGTCAGAGGGGCTAGCTTAGCCTTGTTGCTGGCTACCCTCAACGTCCATGCTCGTCTTGCCTCCCCCCCCTCCCTCCCGGAGCCTAACAAAGTGCACACTTAACGGGATGCCCTCTCAGCCCAAGCCGAGCGGACGGGCGGGAGGAGCCAACCCTCGGCGGTGCAGCACCGTCGGTCCCGCCCCGCCCCACCCGCCCGGAGGGAGCTAGTGTGAATACACGAGTGTGTTCGTCAAAGAGAAAGCAAGAGACAAATAGAAGGAGGGGGCGGCGGGGGCGCGGGGTTGGCGTGGAGCGAAAGAGAGAGGGTTACAGACCTTTGCTATTCGGGGGATAGGGAGAATTTTCGGGAAGGCGCCGAGGAGGAAGAAAAAGAAACGCAACACACACACAAACACACGAAAAAAAAAGAAAGAAAAAAGAAACAGAAGAGTAAAAGCCAAAAGGCATGGAGCCGGGCAGGGGTGAGGGAGAGCCTCGCGGCCCTGTGGCCCCTGTGGCCCCCCGGCTCATGCCCTCGCCCGCGCTCGCGCACACGCACAGGCACCTCGCTCTCTCTCTCTCTCTCTCTCTCTATCTCTCTCTCTCTCTCTCTCTCTCTCTCTCTCTCTCTCTCTCTCTCTCTCTCTCTCTCTCTCACGCTCTCGCTCACTCACACTGCGCACACATTGCAATGACATACACGCCGGCGCTCTGTTCTGTGGCCCATAACAGTTCCCCTTCCTCTCATCTGCCTCTCCCTCTCCTGCCCTCTCCCATGCGGTCCATCTCTATCTCCATTGCTTCTGTCTATCTGCTTCGTCCCTCCCCCCCCCCTCTCTCTCTCTCTCTCTCTCTCTCTCTCTCTCTCTCTCTCTCTCTCTCTCTCTCTCATCGGTCTCTCATCTCTCTTCCTCTCCTCTTCCACTGCCGTCCTCTCTCCTCCATCGTTGGTGGTTTTGGAAATGAAGCGCGGGCGGGGCAGGCGGGGCAGGCGGGGCAGGCGGGGCGGGGTGGGGTGGGGCAGGTGAAGGCGGTGGAGGCGCGGCGCGCAGGCGGCGCAGGCTGTGCCAGGCCGGGCGGCCAGCCGTCTGATTCCGAGGATCGCTCTCGTACGTCCGTCCTTGTCGCACTAATTGGGCTCTGCCATCCCCAACATGGGGCACCGCCATAGGTGCGACAAGGATGGAGGTAGTCGCGGCAGGGGGGAGAGACAGACGCGCCGCGCAAGGGAAAGAGAGATGGGATACAAGGGGCCAGGGGCCCGGCCCGGTGCCGCTTTCCTTTTGGTCTGCATCTATTCGGCCCACGGCGTCTTTTGTTTTCAATCTTTCACTCCATTAGCTCGACCCACCCCTGCCAGGCCCGGGGCCCGGGCGGGCGGGAAGCAGAGCGGTGCGGGGCGGTGCGGGGTCTGGATGGGTGGGGCAGGGCGGGCGGGGGGCGGGGGCCCCAGGGGGCTCCGGGCCAACACCTTCGACTGGCTGGGGAGATGTAGAGGAGGGAGGAGGGGGCGCTAAGGACGAGGGGAGCGTCTCCAGGACCTCCCAGGAGCCCTCGCCAGCCCCGCAAGCCCCGCAAGCCCGACAGACAATCATGAAACAAGACCGAGGAGGAGATTTCTCGTAATTAATTTCTTGGATCTTGCTTGCTCTCGCTTCTCCGCGCCAGTAGCGGCGTGCTCGTGCAGGTACATGTGCAGCGTGGCGGGAGGACGGGTGGAGAGGGGGGGGGGAGAGAGAGAGAGAGAGAGAGAGAGAGAGAGAGAGAGAGAGAGAGAGAGAGAGAGAGAGAGAGAGAGAGAGAGAGAGCAGGAGAGATAGACACGGAAGCGCTTTTAACCTCTTTCCCGTCCGCAAATTTATGAGTGCCCCCGGCACACCTCGCTCCGTCCCGCCACGCCCCGCCACGCGTTATCTCTCTCGCTCTCGTGCAGTTTGTCTGTCGGCGCACCATTAGCGCCGGTCCGGGACCTGTAACCTGTACAGTGCGAGTGGTGAGAGTGAGTCCGCTCAGGGAGAGGGATGTTGGGGAGGTGTTCCAGTTCGGTGACGCCAGTTTACACAAGAGTGTGTGTTCCGCAACGGGGCGGAAAAAACGTTTGAAGCAAATCCGCTACAACGCCTTGTCCTGCTAGCACTCAGAGTTTTTCCTAGTGTGCCTCTCGTGCCCCATGTTCTTGAAACCCGCAAGGGCGAGAACGCTGCTTACTTTTAGGCGTATGAATTCTCATTCGCGCACTTTCACTTGACTATTGTCAAAATACGATACAAAATAATATATCATACGCGAAATTGGTTTCGAATTGAAACCGTGCTCCAAATTGTCTTTTCGGCCAAGAGTCGACCGCGCCAAAACCCGACTTAGGCTTTACCAGTAAGAACACACTTGAAAACAGCCATACCCCATACACCCGCAGAGAGCCTTATGCGTCTTTTTCTAAAAATTTGGAAAAAAATTGAAAAAATTGCAAATTCCTTGAAATCTGCGTTTGTGAAGACATATACGATACGAAACGGTCTAATTATAATCCTTCAGCCTCTGGTAGTATGCGGTTAATAAAAGAAGTTGTAAAACGGGTAGGGATCGTGGAAATTTCAAGATTCGATACATAATGTTAATGGACATCGAAATTTGACAAAGAAATTCTGAAGATTTCTCGTAAATTTTGATGATCTACACATTTTTCACCCCCACAGAAAGCGTTCGCCATCGTTCTGGACCATGAACACGTACCAAAAAGTGTTTTTAACACAAATTAAGCTTTTTTTAATTTTCAAATTTTTCCAATTTTTTCGATCCCTAGGAATTTTTTCCCGAAAAAGAGCGGATTTTTTTTTCATTTTTTCCGGAAAAGTTTCCTGGTGCCAAACACTACTCGGCGCGCTGCTCCATGCCCGAGTAGAGCAGGAAAACGAGCGAGCGCAGAGGCTCGTATGCGTCCGAAAACGACAGGTGCGAGTGAGACATTCGAACTAGAACATAGCTCACTCTCTCCTCTCGTTTTCGGAAGCGTGCAAGCCTCTGCGCTCGCTCGTTTCCCTGCTCTGTGCCCGCGGGGGAAACAACTCTGAAATTTTTGTACACCTCGTAATTCTGAAAAATTCACAAAAATTCAGAGAAATTCCGAAAATTTCAGAGAAATTTAGGAACTTTAATAAAAATTTAGTTAAAATTCAACCAAAAATTCAACAAAAAAATCACTACAATTTACCAAAATTCTCAACATTTGTACACCTAAATTCAGAGTTACTTCCCCTCGTCCATGCCCCGCCATAGCGGCTGGAGCGCTTCGAGTTAGTTCCTATAGCAGTAGCAGCTTAGATTGTATACAGTCTTGGACTCCGGGATGCGGGCGTGTTGCACCCCTTAGAAAGGCTTGTCAAATAGTCCCTGGTACTGCCGTTTTGAAGTCTCGATGACATATTACGTTATAAATTACTTTGCAATCCATCCCTTTATTTGGTTGAAAATGTTAAATTTATTCCAGAACTGGAATTTGCAGAAGATATTTCGGTTAGTTCATGTCCTGAATTTTTATTGGGATGGATTAAAATATATCCCATGCACACCGAAAACGCAAGTCTCTCCCCCCCCCCTTTTCCCTTCAAGTTTCCACTCTCGGTTTTCAGTGATTTCCACACCCCCTCAGGGGGCGGCGCTCGTCGCGTCCCTCCGTGGGACCTGGTGCCTAGCCTGGTGTGGCGCTCCCTACGGCCACCCTACGTTCTAATCGTACGCACTGCAGGTGCGGCGGGGTGGGGTGGGGCAGGGCGGGCCGTGCGCGAGGCGTGCCCCCCGCCCCGCCCCGCCCCGCCCCGGCCGAGGCCAGTGTGGCCACTTGTCATGCAGAGAGTGTTGTGCAGCCGTCTCGAGCAGCGAGGCCCTCACATTAACTGCCTGCAAAAAAATGATATACAGGCAACTACACTTAAGCCCTCCGCCGTCGGCGCAAAGTGAAGGGGGTTGGAGGGGGGTGGGGGGTCGATTTAACGCGTTGATTATTATTTGGCGGCCTTGTCGCGGTACTCCCGGGCGTACCACTACCACGCTTTACACCTGTACACTGTACACTCTACCCCAAAGCCAGATTCAATCCCGATGTATCTTCAATCCTGGCGTAATTCTTTAGTTCATAATCTTACTTCGTCTGATAATATTTTTTATTTAGCGAGAATAGCTTGTGAAAATATCCACAGTGCTCAAAAACAAGAGGAGATAGAGGTTCGCGTCTAATTT
Source organism: Frankliniella fusca (assembly GCA_029379305.1). Classification (NCBI taxonomy): domain Eukaryota; kingdom Metazoa; phylum Arthropoda; class Insecta; order Thysanoptera; family Thripidae; genus Frankliniella; species Frankliniella fusca. The sequence continues at coordinate 349,328 of JAHWGI010000383.1, read as the reverse complement.
ACATTCTCATTGCTCGCCCAACTGACATCGAGAATCAGAGAGCGCGTTATTCCTAGACTGCAGCATTGCATACAGGTGCGGGCGCTCTGTCCTTTGCAGTGTGGTACTCGTTTGGGGCGGCATATTAAATCGCGTGGAGCTGCGGTCGTCAGGAAAGGCCCTCATAAATTACGTCAATTTAAGGGCTGGGATGAGAAGGGAGCACTGGGTGCAGGAGGGGTGGGGGAAAGTAACAGGAGACGGTTAGGGAAGGTTATGGGTCAGGCTGCAGCCTGCCTGGAGTGAGGCGTTCAGTCGAGGGCCGAGCTGGTTAAATCTGGATGCAGTACTCGCATGGCACCCGTCCGACCGAACGGCGCGGTCCAGCGTTCTGTTTTGGACGTAGCATATATACACCCGGGATTGAACCGATGTGCTGGCAACGCCCTCGTCCGGCCCTTTACCCCATACCCCACAGCGCCCCGCCCGGCCCCGCCCGGCCCCGCCCGGCCCCGCCCGGCCCCGCCCCACCACCACCACGACGCCACGCCATGCCACAACGCCGTGGGGTACTACTAGCCTGGGCTGGGGCCCGGCCCGGCCCGGCCCGGCCCGGCCCGGATGCATACACCCTACCCTGCCTCCCAGTCCAGTCCCCGGCCCGGCCCCCGGCCCCCTCGGCCCCCGCGCCCCGCGGCCCCCGCCCCGTCTGTTCGGGCCAAACCCCCTGGCCTGGGCAGCGGTGCGGCGGGGATGGGAGGGATGCTGGAGGGAGGAGGGAGCTCACTCCTATTGTAGAGCGGAGCGATCGATGCCCGCCCCGCCGCCTCTCCCTCCCTCCCGCCCGCCGCCCCGCCCGCAGCTCGCCTGCCCCACGCCCCCCGCCCACCCCCACCCCTTCCCCCGTTCTCTCCCTCTGACTCAGTTTCAGGACTTTGGGAGTCTGCAGCCGCGCGTAGGGGTGGGAAGCGGGGAGGGGGGGGGGAGGGGGGGAGCTGCGCCGCCCCCTCCAGCCCCATGCCATACCCCCATCCCACCACCAGTTTCCACTCACCAGCCGAAAAACGAGACTTTACGAGTGGAGGGGGAGGGGGCTTTGGGCTGCTGAAGGGGAAGGGGTGGAGGGGGAGGCGGGGGTAGGGAGAGGGAGAGAAGGGAAGGTCGCCGAGCAGCGCGTTCGCTCGGCGAAGTTCGGTTCGAGTTCGGCCTCCCCGGCTTCCCCCTTGGACCCTCCTGCCTACCCCCTTCCCTTCGTCCCCGGGGGGTTTGTCGTGCTCCGTCCCTGCCCGGCTGCGCCGTGCCCTGCCTTGCCCTGCCATGCCTGGACGGCCGGGGTATTGACACGTCAGCCAGAGCTGCCCTGCCCGTCCTGCTCTGCCCGTCTGCCCTGACGGCTGCCCGCGCCGTCGGCGGCTCGAGCAGTACTCTGGAAAAGATCGCAGTGAAGGAAAGGATAACCGACAAGTTGAGCAAAGGAAAGCATTTAGCGTCGTTCTGTATTTTTGATTTTATTCCGTTGGACAATTACTACATTTTATCTGTGCCGACGAAAATGGTCTGAAAAGTTCTTTTTGTTATTGTTTTCTTTTCTTTTTTGTTTGTGACGTTCGTGTTTACTCAAATCAGTTGAAGTAAAAATCGAGGGCTGGGCAGGGCAGGCGCGCTGGAGGCTAGCGGGCCAGGGTCAGGGGGCAGCGCGGGGCCCGGCGGGCCGCGGTGGAACGCACCCATAAAGTACCACACCACGCCGAGCCACGACGCCCCGGGGTGTGGCCGGGGGAGGGGGGGGGGATAGAGAGAGAGAGAGAGAGAGAGAGAGAGAGAGAGAGAGAGAGAGAGAGAGAGAGAGAGAGAGAGAGAGAGAGAGAGAAGGAGTGTTGGGACAGAGTGGGTTTGTCTTGCGAAAGGGACGAGTAGGGCAGCGCCAGCCGCGTGGTGGATGGAGGGGAAAAGGGAGGGGGGGGGGGGGAGAGCTTAGGAATGGAAGCGTACACCCGCGCCACGCAGGGCCACGCCCCTTCTCTCTCTCTCTCTCTCTCTCTCTCTCTCTGTCTGTCTGTCTCAGTCTCTCTTTCCCTCGCTCGTTCTCCTACACTCGTAAGGACCTGCCGTCCTCCAAGACATAGTTCCCACAGATCAGAAACTGAAGGGATATCACAAGAGGCGAGGGTAATTGAATTCGTTCGATCGAGGAAGGGGGAGGAGGAGAAGCGGCCTCGGGGAGAAATGGGATGGCAGAGGCAACGCGGTCAGAGCGCGCGCGAGAGAGAGAGAGAGAGAGACCGAGAGATAGAGATGGAGAGAGAAAGAAAGGAGAGCGAGAGAGAGAGGAGAGGGAGACGGAGGGAGAAAGAGAGGAAGAGAGAGAGGGAGAGAGAGACAGGCACGTCTGCCTCGCGGTACAGTCGGCTTCGGCTCGGGTGAGTTGTTATTTGATTGGTGCTGATCATCCTGCTCCCGCAGTTCTCAGGGCGCCGCGCCGCACAGAGTCCCCCTCATTTCACCTCACCTCATCTGCAGCTGCAGGTGCAGCTTTGCGCCTCGGTCTGCTGACCAGCTGCAGAGAGCCGGGCTGCGTCGGCCTCACTCGCCTCCCCACCTGCAGCTGCAGCTTTGCGCCGTGGTGCTGCTTGGCAGCTGCAGAGAGCCGGGCTGCGTCGGCCTCACTCACCTCCCCACCTGCAGCTGCAGCTTTGCGCCGTGGTGCTGCTTGGCAGCTGCAGAGAGCCGGGTTGCGTCGCCCTGGACTTGGCGCCGCCACCGCCTCGCCTTCCCGTCCCGTCGGCCTGACCCACATTCGCGTGGCAGCAGCAGCAAGTCTTGCGCCGCCCCGCGCCGCCCCGCGCCGCCCCGCGCCGCCCCGCGCCGCCCCGCCGCCCCGCCCCGCGCGTCTCGACTCGATGCAATCCGTGTTGCCACCAGGGGGTTGGGGTGCCTCCTTCCCCGCTGTACTCCTCAGATTGTGTCTCTTCCATCTCTCTTCCTATCCCCTCTTCTCTCTCTCTTTCTCCCTCTCTCTCTTTCTCTCTCTCTCGCTGTGTACGATGCGGACAGGAGAGAGCGACTCTCTCGCCGTCTCCGCTCCGCTCTCCGCAAATGGCGATGAAGCTAATTACAGCAGCCTGTCACCTTTCACCCCCTCCTTCCCCTTTCCCCCCTCTCATCTGTATCCGCTCGCCTCTCTCTCTCTCCCCACAAACATTGCTCCACCCCTCCCCCCACTGCCCCCCCCCTCCCCCGCTCTTATACGCCCCTCTCGCCCGCCTCAGAACGTCTCCCACGACGCTAATGATGAAGGCACTCTGAAATCCGCGTGCGCACATGTGCACGCATGTGTGAGTGTGTGTGTGTGTGTGTGTGTGAGCGAGCCTGAGAGTGTGCGCATGTGTGTGTAGATGTGTCACTGTGTGAGCATGACTTCGTGTGTGTGTATGTGTGAGAGAGAGCGCGCGCCTTGGCTTGCTGCAGCGCGCAGGGTTCGGCTCGGCGCGGTGCGGTAGGGGGCGGTGCACCTGACCGGCCGGCCGCCACTCGTCTTTGTTTATTTATGGCCCAGTGATTACGGCGCCGTAATTCAAGGCGAAGGCTGTGTGGGCAGAGGGTGGGGGTGGGGTGGAGGAGGAGGGAGCAGCGGTCGCGCAAGGGTCGTCGCGTCGGGGGTAAAACGGTCCCCGCACCGTCCCCCGCCACGAGGGTGGGGAAATGCGGCCGACATTCCGCACGGAAGAGAGGGGCGCCGAGGCTATGGTGATGACCGCCACTTACAGTTGTGGGGGAGGGGACGGGCGTGCGTGTGCGTGTGTGTGTGTGTGTGCGTCTATGTCTATGTGTTAGTGTTTCGTCGTGTATGATGATATGGAACAGGTCTCTCACGTCGCACATGTATAATTCTATTCGTGTGCTTGCAGGGTCCGGAACTGGGCGCTCAAGCTGGGCGTTACGCTCTGGGCGTACGGCAAGGAGACCACGAAGATGAACGAGATCCAGCGGGTGAGTAGTAACGTGTGCACGCAGTACAGCTAGTTGTGCTAGTTATGGTAAGGGAGCGAGGGTCTACCACTTTGAAAAATCGCGTACCAGGATTGTAATCAGTCACGATTATGCGGATTATCAATGATTATTTGAGTTTATCTGTATCATATTTACTGATTATTGGCCAGTGGCCAGTAATCAAGCAACTTTTGGTCAAATTTGATAATATTTCTCCATATTTGTCAAAATTTGAAAATATTTGGAAATTTTACATGATTATGATCATGTGACTTTCAATAATCATCTAGAGGGATGTACAACGGTTATGGAAGTGTGCGGCGAGTGATTGACCGCGTGGTCACATAAGCACGCGCGCTGCGCTGCTCCCTTGTTTTAAGAGTCGACGTGAAATCGTTTCTCGATTTGTCGTGCAGCCTCGCGTCTTTTCCTCTGCGCCGCTGTTTGAAAGTGGATCGTTTTTTTTTCTTTCTCGTTTTTGTTTTTTTGCCTTTTTTTCCTGGCGGGCGTGCGAACGCCTGCACGGTAGGCACGTAGTAGACACAGCTGCGCGCCGGGCTTGCCTACCCCCGATCGGGCAAGGGGCACTACGGGGAGGAAATGAGTTGTGATGCGGGAAAATGTGAGCGGGGAAGGTGGAAAGGAGGGGGGGGGGAATTAGAGGCGTGCGCATGCGTAGGTTTGTGTGTGTGTGGGGGGGGGGGCAGGGGGGGATTTGGTGTGTGTGTGAGTGGGGGGGTCTAATCTCCGGTGTCTCTTCTAAAGGGATCGTGGCGCCTTACTGTCTGTTTGAGTGGAGCCTCCCGCCCCGCCCCACCCCGCCCCGCCCCGCGCCTCGCCTCGCCTCGCCTCGCTGCGCACTTCGCTGCCGGCCTTTGTTTTGTCCATCGCCCTGATAACCATCAGCCACCAGAGCCATCCTCAAGTTTCTTTGCACCGACGAAGAAAAAGCCAGAGCCTCTTCTTTTCATCATCATAATTCCCCTACTTCTATCCGGGACGATTTTATTTTTTTAGGAGGCAGGAAAAAAAATGCTCTGAATAGGCTCGTAATTATATAAAAGCGTGTTTACCTCCCAATAGCTCCCCATTAAAAGAGGGAGAGAGTCTAAATTAAAAAAAGAGATGGAATTTCCTGTTTTTCTCCCCTTTTTCCGTTTTTGCGTTGAGCTGCTGTGACGCACCAGGGCGCAATCCCTGGTGCCCCCGGCCCGACTCGGTCGGCGCAACGGATCGCGCCGAGAAAGCAAAAACTCATAAAGCTGAGCCGGTGTAGGGGCGCGGCGGGTGGGGTGGGCCGGGGTCGGGCGGGGCGGGGCGGGGCGGCGCGGGGTAGGCGTGGGCGCTGCTTGACACTCCACGTGGCCTCTTGCCCCGGGATCAGCTCTGGAATGTCGGGCACCCGGTCTCGATCTCGATCGAGCCCCAAAAGTGCTCCACGACCTAAATCTCCCTCGTTATTATTGCGGCTCTGAGCGGAGCAGACATTCTGAAGTGGGGTTTAATAACATTCGCCTCTGAAATCCTCATTAAGTCTGGCGGATGCGTAAGGGGACGTATATATACTTTAGAATTTTTTTTAAATTTAATGTGTATCCTAGAGCATGATGTAACGCGTTTCGCCTTGCGTTGTCCGTCCTCCCTCGTATGGGGGAAAAGCGAGGGGGAAACACCTCTGAATATTGTTTTGCATTTTGTTTAAATTTTTGTGAATTTCTATTAATGTTTTTGTGAATTTTCGCTTGAATTTTACGTAATGTTTTTTTTTAATTCCTCTAAATTTTCCTGGATTTCTCAGAATTTTCTTGTGTTTTTTCTAAAGTACGCGGTTTACAAAAGAAAATTCCATTTTTCCCCCTTGGGGAAAGGCATGGTGTGCGAGTCGGCGGGCCTGATACATACCAGTGCGTGTGGTCCGAATGAATGGTATGATGGGCGGGGGCGGGGTGCGTAGCTCTGGAGTGGGGCAGCCTTGTTGGGGGAGGTCTGGGGGAGGGCCCCGCCCCGCCCGGCTCGGGGTCCCTCCCGAGTCTTTTCGTCGATAGTGAAGGCGCAACGCACCAACCGCCCCGTCCCGCCCATCCGTCCATTTTCGCGCCTGTCAGAAGAGTAATGGGTTGCCGGCCCCTGCTACTCACTGGCCACAGGAATATTATATATACCGGATATTTCCCGAGTATATTTCTTCTCATCCCATATATCCTTACGTATGCAGCTTGCGCGTCGACAACCAAACAGCTTCGTGGGGCGCGAGAGAGAGAGGGAGAGAGTCAGATAGACAAAGAGGGAGTGAAGGAGAGACGGCAGGGCAGTGTGAGAGACAGAGACAGAGAGAGAGAGAGAGAGAGAGAGAGAGAGAGAGAGAGAGAGAGAGAGAGAGCAGAGTGGAGCAGAGAGACAGTGTGTGTGTGTGTGTGTGTGTGTGTGTGTGTGTGTGTGTGTGTGTGTGTGTGTGTGAGAGAGAGAGAGAGAGAGAGAGAGAGAGAGAGAGAGAGAGAGAGAGAGAGAGAGAGAGAGAGAGAGAGAGAGAGAGAGAGAGAGCATAGAGAAGATTGGGTAGGCACGGCAGCTGCTCGCCGAGCTGGGCGATAATGCAGTGCATGTGTTTCGCTATATGTGTGCGAGGCCGGGCGGGGGCGGGACGCATGGCAAGTGGGTGTGCAGGGCGCGAGCCTCGCCTAGCCCCGCTGGAGGGACCAGATGGTGACACCGCTGCTCAAAGTCCTCCAGAAAGCATACCGGCAGCAATACATTTATGCACTGGAAACCCTACCGTAGCACATACGCGTGAATGTTTGATGTGTGTGAAAATATCCATGCGAAACTACGTCAACAAGTAGAAGTGGTATGAATTAGAAGGTGGATCGTGGACCTAGTCTCAGGAGGATGAGGCAAACAATTGAATGACGAGGTACTCTCGAAGACGTTTTAGAGCCTCTAAAACGCCTTTAGAACTACCTTGTCATTCATTAGTTTGCCTCCTCCTCATGAGACTAAGTCCATCTTTACTCAGAAATCACATACACATTTGACTTATGGGATTTGATAACTGTTTTTCCCCTCACGTAGAACACTTGACGTAACCGCGTACGCCGCGAGGGGTCGACAAACTCGCGTTGTACTGTGAACAATCTTGAACGAACTCTTATATATACTCTGCCTACTCCAGGTGTATTCCGTGTACTCTGACTGCAGACTGAAATTTTATGCATCATTTTGTACATAGCTTATGTCGTCTATGCACACGCGTATATTATGTTTGATTTTCTACACAAGATGTAAAAAAAACGTGCAAAAATGAGTAAGAAATCTTAAATAAGATACGCATGTGCGTAGACCTAAGCCGAAACTAAGCTATGTACAAAAAAAAATGCATAAAATTCCAGTGTGTGCGTAAACTGTAAAAAAAACATGTCGTAAATTAACAGGTAATATCTGTGAATTTTGCTAAACGACCTGACTGTGAATTTACTTTTTATTCGTGTTCATTTACAAAAAAACTCTGTAACTTTACAAAAATATTCCGTAACTTTACAAAAGAATTCCGTAAGTTTACAAATTTTATCTGTTGTTTCGCGATTTTTCTTGTTAATTCACAAAATGATTCATCAAACTACAGGAAAAATCTGTTCACCGATTTAACAGCGAAACCTGTCATTTTTTTTTGTTTTTTTACAACAAATTTTTACAGTGTACCGAGCGTTTTCCGGGTGAAAGTTTGCTGTACTCCGGCTATGTACTCCGGTTGTTCACCGACGTACTCCGATTTACTCCTGTTGTACTCCGATGTATTCCAGCTGTATTCCGTGTACTACTCCAGCGGTTCTCTATGTACTCCGAGTGTACTCCCGTGTACACTTAAATGCAGAGTTGTCGACCCCTTCGGTGCGACGCGACGGTATATCCATGAGAAGAAAACTGGCTGGGAATCCTGCATAAAATAACATGGCGGAACCCTGTTGGGAACACGCTGAAGATTCCTACCGGGGGAACCCTCGCTGCCGGGGAGTTCTGCAGGGGAGCCCTGTTGTGGCTCCACTGGAGCAGCTTATTCCGGCGGATTGGCGAGAGATTCTGCGGAGACGTGTTCTGTATGCCAATAAAATACTGAAGGGAAAGGAGAGGGTGCGGGGCAGTGGGGGAGGGGAGTGGGGAGGGAAGGGGCGTGTCGGATACGGGGCGGGGAGGGGGGAGGGGCGGGCAGCAGATAGCACGCCGCGTTCGTTAGCCGGGCCGGGCAGGGCTGCGAGCCGATTTGACGTAGTGATGTGTTCCCATTGAGTTTGCTATAAAAGTATCGCCGGCGGGGTGGGTGAGTGGGCTAGGGTGGGAGAGGCGCCGCGGGCCCGGCGATGGGGGATGGAGGTGGAGGAGAGATATTTTGTCGGATAGCCCGGCCCCGGACGGGGCGGGCCAGTTCCCGCCTTTTTTCCTCTTGTGAACAAAAGGGCTGCTCTGCCCGCCAACGAGCAGGTGATTGTCCAGCGGCGCGGGGCTCGCGGTGGTTGCGGCAATTGTTTCCAGCGTGACCCTATGGATGGATGGAATTATTCCACAGCTATGAAAATATATTTCATTCATTTAATTTGCCTACATTAGTTTTATTGGAATCGCATAGCTGCCGGTCGAGCGCGCTGACTTTGGTCGAGGTCGCGTCGCGCGGGGGTATCCTCAAGTCTGATCCGACAGTCAAGGTTAAAGGCCGGGAGCTCCGAACGGCCATGAAAAAATATCTGCTCTGAAATCTTTCCCGTAGCGCAATAATTAAAGACAAACCGAAACGACTTGTGTCATGCTGAATATGACTATTTTGTTCACACTGCGTGTGCTCTTTTGCAGAGGCATAGGCATAATACAACGATCTTTCCACTAGAGTCCCTGTTTTAACTGAAATAATGATTCGACGATAGGGGTCGGCCAGTAAGAAGATTTGGTTAAATACAGCTACTCCAAGTTGTTTTGCATCCGTGTCAGCGCGGTCCTAAACAGTCCCGTTGATCGCCTGTGCGTAGGCAGTCCCGCCTGACACGGGTGCCTGGCGGGCGTGTCTACCCGACCAGGCGGTCAGACACCTAGAGCCGCACAGCCAGCCAAATAATTTCCCCCCCCCCCCTCTCTCTCTCTCTCTCTCTCTCTCTCTCTCTCTCTCTCTCTCTCTCTCTCTCTCTCTCTCTCTCTCTCTCTCTCTTTCTCTCTCTTTCCTGTACGGCGCACCCCATATGAGCACGCAAGAGAGAGGTAGAGCGAGGAGTGCGCCAGTGATGCTAGAAAAGTAGGCAAATTATCGTACGCATGCACCTGTGTGTGGCAGACGGGTATCCCCGCCTGCCTACTAGGCAAACTCTCCACACATGATAATACATTTTGCCTAGTAGGCAGGCGGAGATACCCGTCTGCCACACACAGGTGCATGCGTACGATAATTTGACTACTTTTCTAACATCACTGGAGTGCGCTCTTCGGAATCAGTCTACAGAGCCACAATGGTGTGTGCAAAAGGCCCGCCCTGCCACCCCCGCCTCCGTCGAGCACACGGACGACCAACTATATCGAACAGGTTCGCGAATACACTGATAATAAACTGGCGTGCACATTGACACTGTGGAAAATAATATTTCCGTAGATGTACAATATATTTTGTAATTCACTATGAACAACAAATTTCGTACATGCACGACTTTACGCTTCTTGATTTTGTTTGCTCACCAATCAATTCTGAGTTGATACGTATTGTTGTAAAACATTTACATTATGAATCGTAATTGTAGACCTCTCATGGAAAATTTTCCCGTACCCGGTACAAGAATTTCTCACAGTGGAACTGTTTAACACTAAGTTGCGCACTTTCATGTGATGACTGGAAATTTGCATACTTAAAACAGTAAATTTTAACACTTTATGGTGTCCATACCTGCACCTTTAACCTTTAAGTTAAACACTTTTAAGTGTTCAAATTTACTGTCCAACACTTTTTAGTATGCAAATTTCCTGTCGAAAACCTAAGAGTGTGCAACGCAGTGCTCAACACTTTAATGTTTACGCCAGTTGAACAGTTTTGTTATCAGTGTAAAACGCATTCCATTGCAGCCTGTGGCCTGTGGTCTGATGAGACTTTCGTTCGAACTGGGCCTAAAAAGGAATAGAGGGCTAAACACAGAAAAAGTGCAGACTCTGAGTTTTTTTTTTTTGTTTTTTTGTTTTTTTGAGGAGTATCAGGCAGAGAGTCACGCAGATAGAGATAGTGTGTGGGGGGAGAGGGGTTGGGAGAGGAGAGGGGGTACGGGCTGCTAAATGGCTTGCTTAACGGTACCCGGTGCGCGCCGCTGTAAAGGTCGCGCCGCTGGAGCGGGCGGGGCGGGGCGGGGCGGGACGGGGCGGGGCGGGGGTTATGGGCTCGTGCTCTGGCGGTTATTGTGCGGCGCGGCGTGGGCGGGATCAGGGACATCCCAACACCCCTCTCTCGCGCTCTCTTTCACTCTCCCCTTCTTTCCTTCTCCCTCTCTCTCTCTCTCTCTCTCTCCGTCTGCTCCTCTCCCCAGAGCAGCCCTACAAGGCCGGGTGCAAGTGTGTAGGCGCGGGGAGTCCCCCAGCCCCCCTCCCCTTTTCTGCTCGGGGAGGCGGGGGCCCGCAGGGGGCGGCGGTGCAGCGACACACTACTCGCGAGGCGATGGCTGGCAGGGGAGGGGCGGGGTGGGGTGAGGTGGGGTGGGGTGGGGTGGGGTGGGGTGGGGTGCGGCGGGGCGGGGTGGGGGACTGACAGCCTGAGTAATGATGATGACACCTCCGACACGCGCTGCTTTTACAAGCGTACCGCACGAACGGAGATAATGTGGGGGCCGTGCGGGGGCGACGTGAAGATCCACCGTGACTGAGCGCGGCCCCGCCCCGCCCCGCCCCGCCCCGCCCAAGCGCACCGGACGCTCTGGCCAAGGGGGACGCGGGGGCTGGGCTGTGTTTGTGTCGCCGCTCGTTGCACACGTGCTGCGCACGTGTACCCAGCGGCGCGGGGTGTCGTAGTGGGGTTAGGCAGTGCAGCACAGGGGCACCCGGTTCATAAACGCCAGCCCCCCTAGGCAAGGCATAGAGCCTGCTGCGAGAGTTAAACAAAACCCACCCCCAAAAAAAATCCCTGCACACTTTCAGACACAACGAGAAAATTTCAAACAAATATATTGCAATAATTTTGAATCATTTGCAATCATTTTTTCATCTTTTTCAATCGAATAAATTAAAAAAAAACCATCGCTAAAAGCTGAAGGCAAGGGTTGGCAATCATTCCAGCGCTCAATTTCGGGGGGCGGGACTTTGCCTACCCTCCAGGCGCGATTGTTTTCTCTGCACGCTAGAAAAGCCCTCGCGCGGAAAAAAAAAAGTTTCCAAGATAGATAGTGCTCACCTCTTGCAGCTGTCTAGAAAGAAACGCCCTCACAGCTTGGCGGTTTTTCTCCCCTTCAGTCAGTTGCCGTGAAGTAGGGGTGCTTCCTTATCTTTTTTTTAGCTGAAAACTAGCTCTGAAAATGTTATTTTATTCCGTGCGATTAATAGTATTTTTAATGACACAACAATAATTTAACACCACTTGCAGTCATTTTGAATAATTTTTAACCATTTTGACTCCAATTTCATGCATATAATCTTGCAATCGTTTGAGATTTTTATAAGTGATTCACGTTCCTTTTTTCAATTCACAATTCGTTTCGATCTTCGGCAATGATCAGTTTTGTTCTCAATCACAATGTGCACTATTTCTTGGAGTGGCGGTGGACCTCTCGGCCTGGCGGTGGCGTGGTACCCGCAATGCCACCCCGCTCCGCCCCCCGCCGCCCCCTGCCCTACGCCACGCCGCGCAGCCCGCGCGCGCTGTTGCCACGTCGTTTTGTAGCCAAGGAAAGGAAATTTTCACGGTAAATGTGGGTCACTGGGCAGGCAGGGGCGGCGCGCGGCGCGGTATACGGTCCCGCACACCACCACGCCTGGGCTCACACCGGCCCCCGGCCGGCCCCGGCCCGCCCCGGCCCGCCCCGGCCAGGCAGCCAGGGGAGTTTGGGGTTTATCGAGGGAGCCCTACCCCACCCCACTCCGCCCCGCCCCGCCCCGCTCCACCGCCACCGCAGACCCGCACACTACGGGGCGGGGCGGGGCGAGGCGGGCGGCGGGCTTGCAATAACAACGGCGCCCCGGCCCGGCCCGGCCCGCCAGACACCGCCACACAATCTGTTTGCAGTTTCACAGCGCTTTGCGCTGGATACGATTTGTCTCGTTCCTCTACTTTTTTTTTAAAAGAAAAAGTTGCTTCTATTTATGCCGTAAAGATGTTTTCACTGAGCTGCAGTTTTATTGTAGACTTGATTTGAGCAGGTCGGCTTAACGCGAACGCGTGCACCTCGCTCAGCTTGGACGGAGGAGTCCTTAGACCAAGCCCCTTATAATTGTCACGCGGACAGCAGAATTTTTTTTCCCTTTTTTCCTTTTCACCGTGCGTATAGATTTGCAGGACCGTCCCGTCACCTCCTCTCGCGGCCAGCAGGAGCAGGGCCCGGAGCGGGGTCAGACTCCATGAAGTATTGAGTTGTACTTGTACCCAGTACGTCTTGGAGTCGGGCCCCGAGCCGCGTCCCGTCACCAGGACCAGGGCCACCAGGACCTCCTCGGCACCGCAGCGCACCGCAGCGCACCGCCGGAGCAGCGCGCAGCAGAGCAAGAAGATGGTGTGCCAGTCAAGGCCGTCAGCAGGCAGGGGCCCAGCCCGGGGCCCACCACCCTGTAGTCTGCGCACGCCTGCCTGGCCTAGCTAACAAGTTGATTGCAGCGTGTTCCAGTGTGTGTGCAGTGTGTGAGATGAATAATAAAAAGGAAGTGCCGAAAGGAGTGGACTTGCATTTCAGGTTGTGTACCGGGCGGTTGTTTCAGACAACACGTAACAGTAAACGTGCTTGCGTATATATGTACCCACTCTACCCATAAGGCAGCGCCGCCGTGGCCCCTATGAGTATAGCCAAACCCGCAATACTGGAATACCCAGTGGTTGGAAATGTATTCCCGTGCAATATTCCAATGGAATTTTGGGAATCACTGTGAGAAATTCTTGTACCGGGTACGGGAAAATTTTCCATGAGAGGTCTTGTACATTTACGATTCATATTGTAAATTTTTTATAACAAAACGTATCAACTCAGATTCGATTGGTGAGCAAACAAAGTCGAGAAGTGTAAAGTCGTACATGTACGAGATATGTTGTAAATAGTGCATTACAAAATATATTGTACATCTACGGAAATATTTTCCACAGTGAATATATAGAATACTTTTACCAGATTTTCCTAGGGACGGGTCTGATCCACAATTTTTATCCTTTTTCCAGACGGGTTTAATATTTGAAAAACATATGATATTCATGTATTATTTTGTTCTTGTTAAACGGGGTGCTTTTGAAAAAAGAAAAAAAAAACTTTGTTTTTAAATCTTTAATGTGCGATGTACATGGAAGAGTGAAAGCGTTCCACCCCCTGCATGGGAGTCGCTGACTGCGGTCGCTGTTTACCCGGCGCGACGGCGCCTCTAACCGTCTTGCGGCAGGTGCCTGTCTGCCTCCATATGGGCCAACTGCGATCTGGTGCGCGATATAAAAAGAATAAAATTATACAAAAAAATATGTGAGAGTGTGCGAGAGGGAGGCGGGTGGAGAGAGCGAGAGACAGAGAGGAGAGAGAGAGAGCAAGATAGAAAACTGACCTGACATGCCAACGTTCATGTGTGTTCGATTCGCTTTTCGATAAGGGGCATGTAGGGGTTATACCGCCGGGAGGCGGGAGTGGCGGCTGGGACCGGGCTGTGCTGAGGGGAGGGGGTAGGGGAGGGAGGAGAACGGGATTGAAGAAAGGAAAAAAAAGGACAAGCTGGCAAAAACACGCGACAGGTCGTATGCGACGGCTACGCCCGCGCCCCGCAGCGCTGCGAGGTGCGGCCGGGGCGGGGCGGGGCGTGGTGGGCCGTGCTCGCCAGATGCGTTTTGGTGTGGGGGAAAACATTTTGGTGGGGCGCAGCGGCAGCACACACACACACACACATTCACAAATGGAAAACAAAAACGAGGAAATGAAACATAAACGTGGAAAAATATTTCTTTTTATGAAAAATTGCGGCTTTTCAGCGAAGTTTTGCGTACCGTGGAGGGAGTGGGTGCCGCGCCCTCCACTGCTTCACGCTGTCCCAGCCTCGCGCCCCCCCCCCGCCCCACCCCGCCCCGCCTCGCGCTCAAATGGAGCTGGTTCCCTTTGGATTTGTGTTCCCCTCCCTTTGCCTCTTCCCCTCTCCCCGCTCCGGAACCTTTTGTATCTGCGTTACCGATGTGCCACACAACGGCGCACGCACACCGGCTGGAATTTCATTTACTCGCATTCTCATCCATCTATATACCTACACTGTCAAAATTATCTTTGTAGATCTACAAAATATTTTGTAAATTACGATTTACGAAAAATGTTGTAAATTACGATACGAAAAGTGTTATAAATTTTCGACATACCATTCTTGCTTGTAACTGAATTTCAAGTCGGCACGTAGTGCTTTTAATTTTACGAATCGTAATTGTAATTTTACAACTCAAATTCGTGGAAAATTTTCCCGTAAACCTAAAACTATTTTTCACAGTCTATCTATCTATCTATCTATCTATCTATCTATCTATCTATCTATCTATCTATCTATCTATCTATCTATCTATCTATCTATCTATCTATCTATCTATCGAGGAAAAATCTTTACTTTTGCCGACACGTAGACCTGACTTGCGTAACTCATGCGGGTTTGGTTTTGAAGGCTCTGAAAGCGATGAGAAATGGGGAGGTGGGGGGGGGGAGGAGGTTGTGGGGGCCAGGGCACCCTCTCCACTCAGCGCGTGCGAGAGAGTCAGGAGCGGGAAGCGTCCGGAAGGGTGAGGGGCAGGGGCCGGGGAGAAGAGGATGGTGTCCGGAGGAGAGAGAGAGGAAGAGCGAAGAGGGGCAAGTTTCGGGAGTGGCCGCCAAACGAGATAAGTTTTAAAGCGTACAGACGCTCCGCTCCTCGAACACGCAGCTCTGCGGTCCAGCGCGTAGCCACAGCTTTACTTCATACTTCTTGGTCTTTATTTTTTTATTTTTTTTTAGTATCAAATTTAGTAAGGTTTCATGTTCCGCATCAAACGCCATTGATTTTTTTAAAAAACACCTTATGATGTAGATGTAAACACGGGTGGTATGACTCTGTAGTTGGTCGGTTTTGTAATGTGTTTTTTTTTCTCTGCGTCTGAGTACTGTTTTAAATGGCATTTTTTTTTTAAATAGTATATAAATTACTTGTATTGCATTTTGAATTCAGTATATCTTGCCCTCATCTCAGCGCATTGTGGCGCTAAGAGAGTAGAGGCGCCGCTCCCCGCAGCGCAGCGCAGCCAGCACTACGCTTCCTTTAATGTTGATGAGATCTTAGCATTACGTGGCAATTTAGTACGCCTCCGCTACTCGCAACACCCCACCCCACCCCGTCCCTCCCCCCTCTGCGTCCCCGTCAGCAAAAGCGTCCCCGCCCTACTCTGCACCGCATCCCGTCGCACTCCCCCCACCCCCTCGCTGTCTCCTGTGCCGTCAGCGCCCACAAGTAGCACGACCAACTCTACTCGGCGCGCGGGGCGGGGGCTGCGGGAGGAAGGGCGGATCGAGGGAGGCATGGCTCACGAGAGAGAGAGAGAGAGAGGGAGAGAGAGAGAGAGAGATGATTTGGCCTCGTTTGAGTTATGTGCACCATATATATAAACAGGGTTGGGTTGTGCGGACTGCGCGCATCGCTCGCGCGCTGGGAGGGGGGAGAGGGGGGGGCGTGCAGTCCACTTGGTATTTATTTATTATATTTGAGGGGCGTGCTACTGGCCGCCCGGCCCCTCCCTCTATACCGCCGGGGGGGCCCGCCGACCTACCTAGAGATAACCCGTGTGTCCCTCTCTGCGTGGCCACACTAATTGATTTAGGGGCTAGGGGGAAAGGGTGTGGGCGGGAGGGAAGAGAGAGGGAGAAAGAGATAGAGAGGTGGATAGGCAGGCAGGGGAGCGGTGCGGGAGTGGTTGGAAAGCACCAAGGGGAGAGGAAAGGGAAGTGCGCATGGCCGATGAGTGAGCGCCACGCCACGCCACGCCGCGCCACTCCGCGCCCGTGCGTGTGGGAGCCTAGGCCCGCACAACCCCCGGCGGTGAATGAATAGTGACCCACACTGTCATGTCCTGCTGCCCAATTTCAATTCTCGCTGTCTCTCTGTCTGTCTGTCTGTCTGTCTGTCTGTCTGTCTGTCTGTCTGTCTGTCTGTCTGTCTGTCTGTCTGTCTGTCTGTCTGTCTGTCTGTCTGTCTGTCTGTCTGTCTGTCTGTCTGTCTGTCTGTCTGTCGCTATGCTCATGGTGATGCCTGTCCCTCGTTTCGGTCTACCTTCTGTCCCCCCTCACCATATACGCACGCATGACCCTCCGCCTCTGCGCGACCCAAACACGTGGACATTTGCTCTCCTGCATTCGTCCCCGCAGCTCGCCGGCCCGCCTCGGCCCGCCTCTTTCCATTTTTACAGCGGTGCGCCGCAGCCAGCCGCATCCCATCCGCCCCTAAAGGGGTCGGTCGGGGGGAGGGGGAGGGTTGCTATACGGCCCATATCCCATCTCGCACTCGGCCGGGGCGGGCCGGGGTGGTGCAGGGCCAGGTGTACTCGTCCCTCCGCTCCCCTCCCGGCCCGGCCCGCCCCGCCCCGCTGGGTTTTGCCTCTGTCGTCGCCGTGCCCCTTACCCCGCGGCGTCTTCTCCCTACCTCTACCAACCCGAAACCACCTCATTCGCCTTGCGAATAAAACACCTCCGCCTGTGCGTGTTCTGCGACTACGCTTTTCTTTCGAACTCTGTTTTTCTCCTGTGCTCTCTCTCTCTCTCTCTCTCTCTCTCTCTCTCTCTCTCTCTCTCTCTCTCTCTCTCTCTCTCTCTCTCTCTCTCTCTCTCTCTCTCTCTCACCCACAATTTCTCTTTCTGCTCCACTAACGCCCTGCGTTCTCTTTCGTCTTTTTGCAGAAATACCGCGAGAAGGAGGTGAAGGTGACCCGCAAGGACGGTCTTATCCTCGTGCGCGACATGACCGTCGAGCTCAAGAACATGATGGACGCCAAGATGCACGCCGTCCTGGTAAGTTCGACCTAGTGGCACACAATTTCAGGGGGAGGAAAATATATTGGATACAAAAAGAAATACCCGAAAGAATAGCAAAGCCACGCATAAAGCCCCCCCCCCCCCCAAAAAAAAGGGGGGGGCGTTTTTGGATTTACGCGTATCTCTGTTCTTCGTGCGCGTACCTGTTTTTTCCTCTCCGATATAAGTTTTTTTTTTTCACCGGCGGCTCCGCTCCGCTGAGGGTCGGGTTCGGGTTCGGTCCAGGTCGGCCGCCTGGCGCTATAGCCCGGCCCGCCGCGCATGCGAGCTGGGCGGGCTTGCCTACCCTGGTCCCGACAGGGGCTCTGCTCCTGCTGCTCTGCTCTGCTCTGCTGCCCGACCCGGACGGACGCTGTGCTGTGCAGTGCGCGGCAGAGCGGTACCACCTCCCCCATCTTGCCCTCGCCTTCCTTTTCATTGCTACCCCATCTCCGCCCCCCGCCGCGCCGGACCCCGCCCGGGCCCTGGGCCCGTCCTCCGGGGCGCCAGCACGGCCCTCTCGCCTCTCCTCTCCGCCTCTCCCTCTGCTCTCCTCTCGCTGCGGCCGGAGACAAGTGCCAACTGATGACCTGTCAGCGCCCTAATTGGCTCGCTCCTTGTCTCAATTTTTACTCCTCGCCCCCTCCCGCTCTCCCCTCCCCCTCCCCCCTCCCTATCCCCCGCCCCGCCCCGCACCCCTGCCCGCGGCTGTATTCTCACTCCCTCTCCCTTTCTTTTCTCTCGGATCCATTTCCCCTCCCTTCCATTACCTCCCGAACCCCACTCCTCTCCCTCCCATACTGATTGTACCAGAGAGAGATAAATTTTTTCCCCACCCATGGTCGCTGTTACAATCACGTTTTACTTTCGGAATCACGTGTGTAAAGCACATCCGTCTAGGAGAGACTGCCTCGTGCACCAGGGTGGAGCATCATGCCTCCTCACCACCGCTCTCTCTCTCTCTCCTTCTCTTTCTCTCTCTCTCTCTCTCTCTCTCTCTCTCTCTTCTCTCCCTCTCCGTGTCTCTCTAACGTCTCTCTATTCTTATTTAAAAATCAAATGTAATTCATCGCGCGCCCGGCCCGGAATTACCCTTGTTTTCTTTCCATTCTGAGAGGCTTAAGGGGCGTCGCGTCGCGTCGCGAAATGTGATAACAGGCCCGCGCGCAATTTCAAAATTTACGACAGTGTACGATAGCATGTTGGGTGGGGGGCCGGGCCCGGTCGGGCCGGGCTGGGCAGCGGACAGGGTCGTTATAAAGTTTCCGAGACGTTTCGTTTCGGGCCGAGCGAGCCCTGGGCTGGGCTGGGCTGGGCTGGGCTGGGCTGGGCCAAGACTGGACCTGCGACTGGGAGGTGTCAGAAACGCGAAGGGCTTGAATAATTTAAGAGCTCGCCCGCCCCTTCCCCTTCTCCTAGATCCACGCGAATCCCCTCGCAACCGCTTTCCCCCCCCCCCTCTCTCTCTCTCTCTCTCTCTCTCTCTCTCTCTCTCTCTCTCTCTCTCTCTCTCTCTCTCTCTCTCTCTCTTTCTCTTTCGCTCTCTCTCCCCCGGCCTGCTTCTTTTCCAAGGAAGGAGAGCCAGATCGCGCGCGGGGGGAATAAGGACCCACCCCCACCAAAAAACACAACAAAAAACTGCAGAGTGAGAGGGAAAGTGTTGGGGGAGGGGTTAATTTTTAAAGTCTCTCCTTTTTGCCGGCGTTTGTTACTACTGCCTGGGACTGCCCTCCCCGGACCCCTGTGGGGACTTTTAATAAATAAGTCCCTCCTGTGCGGGGCGCGGCGAGGTTGGGTGGAACAGGGCGTGGGGTGGGCATAAACCCCTCCACCCCTTCTCCCTTTTCAGACGCATGCGGGCCAGGCCTGCCGCGCTATCTACACACGCCGCGTTGTCTGTCCGCCCGCCCCGCTCTGCTCGCGCCACAGAGTTTTCACGTGAATGTGGGTCAATTAAAAGTTGCTGGTGCCACTACTGTCCCCATAGCCCGGCCCGGCCCGGCCCGGCCCGCGCCGCCACTCGCGACATCGAACCGAGAACAGCACAGCGGCGCGGCTCGCCTCTGTTGCGTTAGGTTGGGCCTGGCTGGGTTTGGCTGGGCTGTGCCTCCCCCACTCCTGCCCCCCAACCCCCCCAGCCTCCCTTCCAGTGACCCCCCACCCCCTCCTCCCCCCGAGCAGCGCGGGGGGCCGGCTCCATTCGTCCCCGGTCCGGCAGGGGGCCTCATTTGTTCGCAGTTAGTTTAGTGTCTGGCCGAGCCGACGACAGTGGCTCTGGTGAATGAAAAATGGAGGACAGCTATACGTGCAGCAGAAGCAGTGCAACCCGCTCTCCTTTTTTCCGATAGACTTTAGTTTATTTTAATATCATTTTGTGTGTGGAAAGTCGGATGTGGAACCGATTAGCTTTGAAAACGATCAACTTTTTAAAATATTTTGTCACAGATGCTGTTTTAAAGAAGGCTCATTGTTGACCACAGCTAGTCTAGAAGTCAGGGTTGTTACAGGTCATGGAAAACCTGGAAGTCATGGAAAAGTCATGGAAAAAAATTCGAGTCATGGAAGTCATGAAAAAGTCAGGGAAATCAAGCGCCGAGTCATGGAAGTTTGTTAAATTGCAGTATCTCCCGTGTTCTCTGCCTGCCGCGCCGTAACAAAGGTTTTGCTCGAGGGGGTGCTGTCTTCTAAAATCATTGAACAAGGCCAAAAAAAAATCACGAAACAAATAAAAAAAATCAAAATCACAATCAAAAAAGATAAAAAATAAAAAAATCACAGGTTTTCTCAGAAATCCTCCTGGCTGGAGGCTGGGGGATAGGGCAAATACGACGCGAACCCGTCGCACTAGGCAGTCATCGAAACGTCGTGGCTCAGTTGGTAGAGCGCGCAACACTGAACCGAGAGGTCCCAAGTTCGACTCCCACTCGGGAAAGTGTTTTTCGCGCTTGGCATTTCATTTGGCAGCTGCTCCAGGGCAGGTCAAGTAGAAATTAAACACGTCTCACCTCCGTTGGCTCGGTGGCTCTGGGCGTTGGGTCGCTTCCTGTTCTGGCTACGTGTCGGCACTCGGGGTTGTGGGTTCGAATCCCGCGTACCCCTCTGAGGTAAGGCCTCTGAAACTGGGATCAGGAAGTCTAACGCCCTTGACACCGCTCGTACCTCTAGGGGTAGGCCAATGGTGGTACGGGGATCAAATCTGTCGAATTGCGCGATAGGATCGCAGTCAGCAAAGCGCCGGTTCCCATGGAACACCGAAGCAGTTGGCTGCCACAGGGGGTAAAAGCCCTGTGCCTGGCGGGAACCGCAACCTCCTTCGGGAGGTTTACTGCCGCAAAAATTTTCTATGTTTTCACGCCACCCTTTCAATTGCAGAGCAAAATTTGTTTCTGAAAAGTTTTAAAAATTATTTGAAATAATTGTGATTATTTTGCATTATTGCAAGTTAATTTCCAATAATTTGGAATAAATCGAAATAATTCACCGTAATTTACTAAAAATCCTATTTAATCATGTAATTGAGAGAATAATTTGGATCAGATGTGCGTGTATTTTCTGAGGTCATCCCGAACAATCAAGAAAAATATCGAAAGATCGAAAGATCAGAAAAAAGATCAAAAATCAACAGAAAAATTAAAAAGTCATTTTGAAATCAAAAAAATCAATCCAAAATAAAAAAAAACCGTTTGATTTTTTTTTAATGTAAATCATTGAACAACTGCTACTTGAGACAGCACCCCCTCGGTTTTGCTCTTTTATTTTATGTCGAATGAGTGCCTCAGAGGGCTTTAAAATGGATAAATAAATTGTGCAAGTGCAAGTATTGCTTTACATCGTTTTCTTTTTAAAAACCTAGTCCTATATATGTCTGGGGGAAGGTCATGGAAAACCTCGAATTCAGTCATGGAAAAGTCAGGGAAAAGTCAGGGAAATAAAAATTCCCGACTCTGTAACAACCCTGAGAAGAGTCTTTCTTTCCATTGTTTAATTGTTAAAGTGTTTCACCGGCTGGAAAGCACCATCTCTGATTATTTATTTTTTCTCTCGCACGTACCCTTTTTTCAAAGTTACTACCACCTTATATTTCATGCAAAAACACAATGTTGTTGTTGTGTTGTTTTTTTTTCAAATGCCGTTTTATCAATCGCGAGCTTGCGCGCTGTTCGTGCCTTTCACACATTGGTACAGGCGGGGCGCGGGGAGGGGCCACCCCTAGCTATTGGTTTGTCGCGGCCTTCGGGCGGGTGCGGCAGGGGAGGGAGGGAGTGTGAGATGGGTAGCAGGGGGTAGCTGGCGGGACCATTAAAACTTGCTGTGCACTTGTGGACCCCCTGCGGCACCCCTTGTGGTGTGGTACCATGCCACTGCCACGCTCCCGATCCCCTAGGACGAAAATAACTACGAAATTTTTGTGAAAAATTTCAGAAAAATTCACGGTGTATGTTTGCTCACCAAAATTCAGAGTCGTGTGGTGTTCACTCCTTTTGGCAGTCGGACCTGTCAGTGCATTTTCCCCTCTGCCCTTTCCCTGCCTGCGTAACACCGCGGCTTAATTTTCTACAATTTCTCTGTCTGCAGTTTCTTGAACCCCGCTTCGACCCCACCCCCCACCCCCGTTGCCGTTTCAAACTTTTACAAATGCAACCCGCGTGCTGCAGCGCCATACCCGGGCACACTGCTACTACTGCTTCTATACTACTGTGAGCACTGCGAAGTATTGCAAGTCCACTGTGTGCATTACTTCACGCGGAATGAGCACCTGTCAGTGCCCCACCCCGCCCTGCTCTGCCCTGCCGCGCCCCGCCCTGCCCCGCCCTGCCCCGCCCTTCCACTCCCCGCCCCGCTCCCTCCTCCCCTATCCCCTTTTTGCTCGTGCTCCACCCGGTCCAGCGCGCCCCATACACAGACCGCTGCAATATTGCTCCCTGTTTTCTGCAGTCGCCACGCGGCGCCACGCCCCACTCTGCGCCGGCGGGTCTGCCTGCACCCCCCCGAGAGAGAGAGAGAGAGAGAGAGAGAGAGAGAGAGAGAGAGAGAGAGAGAGAGAGAGAGAGAGAGAGAGAGAGAGAGAGAGAGAGAGGGATGGTGAGACAAAGACCAGGCGAACTGTGACGGCAAGGGACACCGAGAAAAATTTACTGCCGTCGACTCCCCTGCATTTCCGCGTGCCAGCATCCCGTCCGGGTTGCATAGCTTCTTTTCTCTCAATCTGTCTCTCTCTCTTTTTTTCTCTCTCTATGTCGTTTTCAGCGGCAAGCTCCCTGCGAACCACGTTGCATTATTTGCGCCCCGCCTAAAGAGTAATGCTGCCCTGCCTGCTCGTCTCACGCTTGCCGAAGCTCCAACGAGACGGGTCGCGCGGGACGGAACGGTGCGCGTATATTTTCCTTGTTTTTGGCATGAAAAAGAGAAATGCTCGGGTTCCAATCCGTCCCGTGTTGTGGTGGCTTGGCGTGGCGGAACAGGGCGGGCAGGGTAGCATAGAGCCGGCTCCGGCGAGATGTCCCTTTCCTCCGCATTCTGCATACGAAAACAATTTCGGGGAGGAAAGGAACTTAGGCAATCGGCCGTTAGGCCGCGTCCCTCGACGGCTTGTCCGGCCGGTCCCAGCGCCCGGCCCGGCCCGGCCCCGCCCGGCCCCAGCAGGGCTCAAGGGCTTGCCGGCGGGCCTAGCCCGGGCGCTGCCCCTCAGGCAGCCGACAGCCAACCTCTTCCGAATTGCGCTCTCCTCGCTCTGTCTCTCTCATACCTATACTGCGAAGCCCATGAGTGCGAGAGAGAGGGCGAGGAAAGCGCTCTTCGGAATAAGCCGGCTGGCCTCGGATCGCCCTCGGCCGCTGGCCTGCAGACATGGCGTGTTCTGGGCTGGGCATGCTGTTTCGGTCCGCACTTCACCCGGGGGGGTCGGACTTGACCGACCGGCCGGGGCTGGCCTCGGGACTTTTGATTGCGATCAATGGGGTCGAGTAGAATCGCTGAGCTGTCATTACGTCATTAGCCCCGCTCCCCGTGACCTAAGTCAACCCACAAAAGCAAAAGGGGCGCTCGCATTTACTTTTTTCCGCTGCACAGACGAATGGAGAGCGTGACCCTGAATGACTGACGCCGTGACACCCCGCCTGCTTCTGCAGGGGGAAAAAATGGATGGCAGCGGCTTACCACAAAACCTGTTCTCAATCCCTTTCTAACCTATATGTTTTTTTCTCTCTCCCTTGCAGAGGATTATGGATTCTGCGGAGCAGGCTGCCCTGTCTCACAAGATGGAGCTCAAGGACGGGTTCGCGACCGTGTGGTCGCCGGAGAGTTTCAACAGCCAGAGCCGGCGGGACGGCATGAGGACGTCCCGGCACTTCGACCACCTGCCCGTCAACACCAACCGGAGCAGCACCATGCTGGCGCAGGACGTGACGGAGAGAGGTACACCATCCCGGGGGTACAATGGAAGCGCTACACCGCGGGGCCCACCCGTGACTGGAGGTAAAATTCTGTCTTTCATTCCTTCAGATCCGTCGGTTGCCAACGGCATGGTGTGGTCGGAGCTGCTAGACGCGCTGTTCATCAACAACTACGAGACGGACCCCACGCTGTCCTGGCAGTACTTCGGCAGCGCCACGGGCTTCCTGCGCCGCTACCCGGGTAAGTCTTAAACAGACACGCAGGCATCTGCTTTTTTGTCGAGGAGAAAACAACTCTGAATTGGTGTTACAAATTTTTCTTCGGGAATATTTGTGAAGTTTATAGAATTTTTGTGAATTTTCTCTTGAATTTTGCGTAATTTTTTTTGTAAATTTTCCTTAAATTTTCTGAATTTTTGAGAATTTTTCCGAACTGACCTGAAATACGAAGTGTACAAAAATTTTAGAGTTTTTTCCACCTCGTTCTTTGTCCTCTCTGGTGGAACCCAAGGGTGTGACCGCGCGGCCTTTTCCCCCGCAGCGTCCCGGGTGCCCGCCGACGAGTACTGGGGCGACTCGCGCTCGGAGATCCACGACTTTAGGATGTCCCAGTGGTACGTGTCGGCCGCCACCAGCCCCAAGGACATTGTCATCCTGCTCGACTCGTCGTCGTCGGTGAGCTCGACCAAGCGGGCTCTCGCCCTGCTCACCGCTCGCACCATCCTGGAGACGCTGGGCGACAACGACTTCGTCAACGTGTTCCGCTTCTCGGATACGGTCTCGGAGATCGTGCCCTGCTTCAAGGACATGCTGGTCCAGGTACGGTCACTACAGAGAGCCGCCCGGCTGCTGAGGTCTTGGTGGAGAGGTAAAGCCCGGCACGCGCTGGACACCCAAGTGTGTGAGTGTAACACACCTGCAGATGTGGAAAGAGAAGCGCTCTGGGATTCTGGCGCGACGGCCGACTAGAATCTGCAATGAGTTTCTTGTGACGTGTGCCCACAGGCGACCACAGCGAATGTCCGGGAGCTGAAGGCCGCCCTGGGTGGGGTCCGCCCCGAGGGCTCGGCCAACACGACGGCGGCGCTCGTCTCTGGCTTTGAGATCCTGCACAGGGTGAGTACCCCCTCTCCTTCCCCGCTTCCTCCCTCCCTCCATTTTATCCTCAATACCAAGGGGGGGAATCAATCATACTAAATGTCTACAAGAATTTTTGACCTTGATAAAAGTTTCTGCATTTTTTAAATTTGTATTTCAGTTTTTTGTTCATAAGTTCTCGATTTTTCTGATTTTTCTGTATCTTTTAGACTTTATTTTGATTATTTTGAATTGTTTTTATTTTCTAAAATGATTTCTTTGGGGCCGTCCAATGATCTTTCGAAGTGAACCCCCCCTCGCTCACTACATTTTGTGCCGTGTGTAACGCCCTCTCTCTGTCTCTCTAGTACAACCGCACGGGGCAGGGCAGCCAGTGCAACCAGGCCATCATGCTGATCACGGCGGGGCCCGTGCTGCCCGCCTACAAGGACGTGCTCAAGCACTACAACTGGCCGCACATGCCCGTGCGCATGTTCACCTATCTGGTGGGCAAGGACTCGACGGCAGCCTCCGAGCTGCACAAGATCGCGTGCGGCAACAAAGGTGAGCTCAACACACGCACATGCACGCACGCACACCCACCCTTGCGGATGTCCACATCCATATTGATTTTAAGTCGAATTTTTATGACGTATATTAATACCATCGCAATTTTTTTGTTCGTTCGTGAATGTGTGCAGGGTACTTCAACCGGTTAAACAACAGGAAAGATGTGCGCGCCCAGGTGCTGAAGTACGTCCAGGTCATGTCGAGGCCCCTCGTGATGTACCAGAACGAGCACCCCGTGCAGTGGACGCCCGTCTACAGGGGCGGGAAGGTAAGCGGAGACGGAGAGTGTGGGGGACCGGGAAGGGCACTGTAGGGCAGGGCAGGACAGCTGCCTGCATCCGCCATAGGGAAAAAAAGAAACGTGGCCAGAGTTTTCGGCTCGGTATTAATAAGACAGTGTTGAAGAAGAGTTTGTTTCTTGTTTGGTGGTCGGCAGAACGGGTTTGTTTCCCCGTAGTTGGCGGCCATGTGTTGACGGCCGGAGAAGTCGTCTCTCCTTCCCCCTCCCCTCTACCGGCCTGCCTTTGGGAAAAGAGAGAGAGGGGGAGATATAGAAAAAGTGTGAGGGAGGGTGCGGGGGAAAAAGTCTGCCGTCAGACCAGTCAAGGGAACGGCGCAGCCGTGGGTCACACACAACCGGGGGATCTGAATCTGTCTAAAGAACTTTTTTTCTCCTTTCGCAGGGTAACAGCCTCCTGCGTGACGAAGTCAAGTACGGGCAGCTGATGACGTCCGTGAGCGCGCCGGTGTTCGACAGGAGGAACTCGACGGTATAAAGCGGAAGCGGCGACGTCACCCGGTCGAAAGTCTCGCGTTAGCCATCCGAATCGGCTCGGCTCAACGCTTTTGTCTTATCTTGATTGCAGGAGCGAGTGGCCAACCTGCTCGGCGTAGTCGGCACAGACATCCCCATCGAGCAGATCATGAAGCTGGTCCAGCCGTACAGGGTGAGTACCGGCCGCACCCGCGCCGCCTTGAGCCGAGCTGAGTACCCCGTCTCGGCCCAGGCCCCCTGATACTACTCTCCTTCCTTTATCTGTTGGGCGGGGAGGGGGGGGGGGTGGCGTTCTATTCCGTCCCGTCCCTGTTCGTCGTCATGCCCTCGGCTATAAGTATCCGCTGCATCGGTTCTTCCCAGGAACCATTGGTCGAAAGTTTCTTCATCCCGCATTTGGCACACATTCGGTTTTTGTTCTAAACTTTTCCCCGAGCACTCCCTGCTCCTCCCGCGCCCCTCGCCTCCACTCCTCACTGTAATTGGGCCGGGATGCCGTACTCTTCGGCGCTTCTATCTACTCGCTCTTTTCGTTTTATTTTGTGTGCGTTGCCGCGCTGTTTCCCGTCTGCTACCTCGCCCCCCCATTTTATATTGGCGGTCGACATTAACATATTCTGATCGTTTCTCTTTCTCTTCTCGTCAGCTCGGAGTGAATGGCTACGCCTTCCTCGTGGACAACAACGGCCACGTCCTGTACCACCCCGACCTGAGGCCTATGGTAAGCGAGGCAGGGTGGGCAGTGTTACCTCAGGTGACACTGGTGAGGCGGGTGTGGTCCTCTCTCACATTTAGGCACTTTGAAAATTAAATAAACGGACATCTCGTCGCGAATGATAACGCCCTGTAGATGCACTAGTCGGGCACCCTTATTCCCAAAATCGGCCTGGGAGAAAGCACTTTTAGCCCCCCGGAGCGGAGCACGTCTGTCCGAACTGCTTTAGATGTGCAGGGTAGTGTGCATGAACGAACGACCCTTACGCCTAGATTTTCACTATCATTCAAACCTTCCGCTAAATGAGTTATTTTTATATTAAATCTAGGCCACTACTCTTGTGCAACACAAATGTTTCCACACACGAAATGTGTAGAGACAAAACAAAGTTTTTCACGAAACGCCTCACCGGCGGTCTGATCCTTACCATTTCCTGTAGGATTCGCCTGATAGAGATTCTGCTTGTCAAATCTTTCACTAATGCACTCTAAATTATCTTTTACAGCAAAACTCACGCCAGGTAAATACGATTTCTGGAATTTTGTGCTCATTTTGAGTAACATACAATCTTTGCTTCGCACATTTCTGCTTTTTGTGATAGATCATGGCAAACATAGTTGTTCTTCTTTTCTTTTAAATGAGTGACATTCTTCTTAGTTTTGCTTAGTATTTTGATATTAATGTATTATTAAAAATACGTTGAAGAAAGCCTAAGTGGATTAAATTCATTATTGCATTCTTTCTTTTACTTTTCAAGAGAAAACGAAAATAAATTACTTATGATGTATGTAAATATAAACAATGCAAATTCAGGAGTGATGATTCTGAATACAACCCGAGCAATAATTTTGGACATGTTTCAAAATTGTAATAAAAGGTTTTTAAATTTGAAAATTCTTATGAAAGATTTTCAAATTGTTGCCCGTCGGAATAGAATTGTCACAGCCAAATTTACTGCAATTTGTAGACTTTACAAAACTATCTGTTAAATTTTCGCTCTCAGCTTAATATATTGTAGACTTACCGTATGCCTATACGTTGACTCTTGTCCTTTTTACCTATATTGTCAGTTGGCTCTCCTGCGGCTAACTTGAGACTTTCTTGTACAGTTCCAGGACACTCTCAAGCCGGAATACAACAGTGTAGATCTTACCGAGGTCGAGCTCGTGGACAGCGACGGAGGCCCTCGGGAGAACAACTCCATGCTCCTTGATGTACGATAGTTTTTTCCGATCACACGAACTGTATTTTTAGCTTTCATTTGCACAAAGTTCGCATACGTATTTTTTTGCACAAATTTGTGCGAAGAAGTGCATGTTTTTATGAGAAAATGTTTACAATTTCGTTCAGTTTTACACTCGTATTTGTGCGATTAAATACGTATGCGCAACTTTGTGTCAACGTTTGCACTAAAACCTACAAATACATTTTGTGTGTTCGTATCCGTTATCTCAGTACCACTCGAAAACTCTCGAACAAATTTTAATTCATCTATTCCCTCCAGCTCCGGCATGACATGATCGATCAGAAGGAGGGCGAGACGGACCTCACCATCAAGACGGACTTCAACGGGATGGTAAGCGTTAAAAACTTGTCCGAGTTTCATATTATTTTAATCGTCGGGAACGGAATTCGTTGTCTGATGCGCGAGGGGCTGACGTGACGGTCTGATTGCCTGCTTCAGCGCGTGGCCACGCGGCGGAACAAGTACTTCTACAACCCCATCGACGGCACGCCCTTCTCGCTGGCGCTGGCGCTGCCCGAGGGCTACGGCATGTACGAGGCGGTCGGGGAGGAGGAGATCAAGCGCAGCACCGTGAACCGTGAGTACCTCATGGGCACTGGCACTGGCACATTGAAGTGCTACTCTCGCAGAATCCCACAAACTCACCATCTCTCACCCCAAACCCGCAGTGTCCGACCTCTTCAAGGGAGACAACTGGAGACTGCACCCGGACTGGGTGTACTGCGAGTACAACTACGCCTCCGATCACCACTTCAAGTCCCCGGAGGACCAGTTCCTGCACTTCCTCAACAAGGTCAGGCGGCCCGGCTGGAAGTGGATGTCACAGCGTCATTGGACGCCGCAAGCAGGTAACCGTACCGTCAAAACCGCGCCAACGCCCACCAGCGGCTCAGAGTTAGGGGCGTCCCGATTTTCACTTATCTTTCCCCTCTTCTTTTATTTTCAGTGAAAGATATGAAGAAGCTGGATCGGGACTCGTATTACTGTGAGTATCCTTCTCATGTTCTGTCGCCACGGGGGAAACAACTCCGAATTTTGGTTGCAAATTTTGTGAAATTTTAGTGAACTTTTGAGAATTTTTGCTTGAAATTTTTCCATAATTCTGTGAATTTTAGTAAATTTTGTTGATTTTTTTCTGATTTTTTCCGAATGTTTCCGAAATTTTCTGAGTTTTGGTTGAAATTTTCTGAAATTTTCTGTTTACTGAATTTTTCTGAATTACGAGTTGTACCAAAAATTTCAGAGTTGTCTCCCCCTCGTCTATCGCTCTGCCACCTGCCGCGCCCCACCCGTCTGCTGGCCCTGAGCTCACCCTTGCCGTTTTGCCCCGCAGGCGACAAGACGCTGGTGCAGTCGCTGGTGTACGACGCCGTCGTCACGCAGGGCCTGGACCAGCCGGCGCGCCTCGACCGCCCGTCCAACGTTAACGAGGAGAGGCAGTAAGTGTCCGGGGCGGGAGTGGACGGACACCAGAGTCACGACCCGGAGGGCGAGGGGAGGGGAGGGAGTCCGTTTCCGGGGGAGTAACGCCACCGCGTGTCCGTGGGGTTGTCGTGTCGTCATCGCCGTCATGGTTGTCTTGGGGTAGCCGAACCTCTCGCGTAGGTTTTGCCGACATCCGCGAAATCGTCAACCGCCGGCGTATTCGCATTCACCGCACGCTCAGCATGCATTTTGGCGCACCCACCATCACTGTCACCGAGCAAAAGAGGGTCTGTGGGAAATTTGACATTTCCGGCGCCCTTTGGCACGTTGCGGTGGTCTCGGAAGTGGAATGTATCAGCGGAAGATTCTTCTTAATGCACTTCGAAAGACAGAGTCCTAGTATTGTGTACATTATGTGTCATGCACTAACTGCACTAACACTGCTTTCCCTTGATGTTTTATTATTTTTGTGAATGCTCGTCGCACTGCAGCTAACAAGGAGACTGTCTCACTAACATTTTTCTTTCTCGTTTTCACACATTTTACGTCTTTCTCACTAATTTCTGTTCATCCTCCCTCTTGCAAATAGCCCTATAGCCGTTCTCATGGCTCTGTGGCGAAGGTAACGTATGGGTTGCATCTTTGAGTGCTTTCCTCTAGGATAGCGTGCTAGCCCTGAATAACTATAGCTGACCCCTTGGTCAAACCATGAAACTGTCAAAGAGCGAAAGAGAGAGATCAAGAATCAAGATTCAACAGAAGCACTTTTCTTCCCAATAAGTAGTTTACCAAAGTCCTGCTTCTAGAAATTTGATGAATTTTCCCATAATATGAAGAGAACTAATCTCCCATCCTTTAAATTTGAATAGAATTTATGGAATCAAATTTCACGAAGTAGAGACTAGACTTACATTCTTTCAAAGCCACATGTTTGTTTTGTTTTCTTGTTTGAAAGTGACACCACTTCCACTCTATGATATTTGTCCATTTTGTTGCAACGGTCAAACTACTCAAGAATATCTTCGAACTAAATTTGTAAATGAAAAGACGGAAAAAAGGACAGAAGAAATATCAAAGGCATGTGTGGTGTCACTTTCATCTTCATGGTCTGTTGTTTGCGTACGGATGGTAGTGGTGAGTACCTACTAACACATTTTCACTGATTAATGTACAAGCTGCCAAAGGAAGTGTTTAAAACTGTCGCCATAAGAAAAGTTACAGAGTTTCCCGTACTATTCTCAAGCTGTTGACTTTCTCAGCCTCAGGCAGCTTTGAGATAACGCGGAATCTGTACCTTCGAGTCAAGGCCACATCTATGAAAACATTAAAACTGTATCCATCGGGAGTTTTCCTGTTTTTCCTTTTTTCTCGCTCTTTTTCAAATATAAAAGTATCTGTGGCCTTTGCTCACCTGGCACTAATCTTTTCCGTTTTCTCTCCCTTCAAAATCGGCGCAGTCGGTCATACGACGTTATTTGTTACAGTACCCTTTCGACCTCATGCCTTCTCGTAAGCCCTCTCGTCAAGAGCTTGTCTGCTTAAAACCGATTTCGAAAGCGTAACGAGCTACATAAATCTTCCGGCTCAGAGGAACGCCTGGTAGATATGCAATGCTCTCCACGCATTGCAAACCTACTGAGCGGGTGGCCTACCCTGCGGTTCGCAGGGGTTCGGCGCGCTTCAGCGTGCCTGTCCAGTTGGCCCTTTTCCTCTCAAGAAGCGAGGGGGAGAGAGGGACGTGAATAGCGGAGAAGCTGGGACGATGTGGCCGAAAAGGGGAGGCGGCGGGCGGGCCGCGGACCATCGTCTGACAAAAGTAAAATTCGTGTTGCAGCGAGGGCTACCAGTTCTTCGGAGCGACCATGTCGTTCGTGGCGACTCGCAGCGGCCTGCTGCGCTGGCAGAAACTCGGGGACGTCCACCACGCAGAGCAGAACCCGTGAGTGCCGCTCCGGCTCCGGCTCCGGCCCCGGCTGTCGGCCAAAGGCATGCCGTTTTTCGTCGCTCCTGACCGTTGTACGATCTGTCTCCCCTCCCCGCGCAGGCCGTTCGCGGAGGCCAGCCGGCGCTCCATCGACGAGGTGTGGTACAGGCGGGCCGTGGACCAGCACCGCGTCGAGCCCGAGTCCTTCGTGTACTCGGTGCCCTTCGACGGCGGGCAGCGCGGCCGGCCGCTGGTGACGGCCACGCACGCCGTCTTCGTGGAGCACAAGGGCCACCGCGCGCCCTCAGCCGTGGTCGGCGTCCAGTACCTGCAGTCCATCCTGGCGGCGCACTTCCTCAACATCACCTCCACGGTGGGCTTATTGGCGCAAATTTCGACTTCGGTGTATTTTTGTTTCTAATTACGATGACCCTCCATTAAATAATTTCGTTAAACTTCGACGAACTTCAGCGAACTTGGATGAATTTCATGAACTTTAGACTGTGGTGTATGACTTTTTTTAGAGGTGCATTTTCCCTTGTGGGATTCACTAAAGGCGATTTTTTTTCTCGGCCCGCAGTGCACCAGCAAGTGCAGCAAGACGTGCAAGTCGGACGAGCTGGACTGCTACGTGCTTGACAACAATGGCTTCATCATCCTGTCGGAGGTGCCGGAGCAGGCGGGCGCCTTTTTCGGCCAGGTGGACGGCACCATCATGGACTCGCTGGTCCAGGACCGCATCTTCAAGAAGGTGGCCGTGTACGACTACCAGGGCGCGTGCTCCGACCAGGACTCGCCGTACAGCGCGGCCCCGGGCAGCCCCCGCGCGCCGGTGAGTACGGAGCGGCACCCCCGCGGGACTAGGTAACCTGCTGGTGAGATGGACGCGACCCTCTTGACTCCGCCATCTCCTCTGTCCGGCAGACGATGAGCGCGCTGCTGCGGTCCGTCACGGAGGGCGTATTCTCCTACATCGCGGCCCTGTCGCTGGACCTCCAGCTGGGCGCGCTGCTCAGCGACACCTGGGCGGTGGCGGGCCGCGTGCTGCGGGACTGTAAGTAGCCGTCCACCATGAGGGCGCGGGAGTAGAGTACACCCGGTAACCACCTCTCGGCCTCGCGCCACTAACCCAAAGACGTCATGCTCTGTCTCGACCCCAACAGTCCAGAGCTTCGCCGACGAGGACGACTCGTACACGGAGCTCGAGGACGAGGACGAGAACCCGGACGACGACGAGGAAGAGGAGGAGGACGACTCGGAGGACGGCGTCGGGTCCGCCGGCGGGTCCGGCCCCGGCTCCCAGGGCGAGGAGGAGGTCTCCAACACCCTGGACGAGGTGCCCAGGCCCCCCGGGCCCAGACCCGACCACGGCAACCACATCGGCCAGAGCCACGGCACCGGCGGCTGGGAGCAGCAGTCTGTCGATCTGGAGCAGGTGGGTCATCGAGCAGGGGAGGGAAGACAGTGCTCGACCCGAGGGGTCTTCTGGGCTGGTCTAATCCGAGGCGCGCCGGCGGCGGGCCCCTGTTGCAGAGCGAGTCCGGCTGGCAGGTGTACCGCAAGACGGACCACCCGGGCGGGGGCGACGCCGCCCCCGGGTCCGGGCCGCTGCCCGTGCCCCCGCCCATGGTGTCGACGAGCGACGACGACGTGCTCCGCTCGGAGGAGGCGCCGCCCCCGGTGGACGAGCCGCCCCCGCCGCCGCAGCCCAACCCCACACTCAACGCGTCGCGGCTCAGGCCGTGCGACAAGCGGGTGGACCTGTACGTGCTGCAGCCGGAGCGGCTCAACGCCAGTGGTGCCGCCAACCCGCTCAAGGGCAAGCTCACCAACTGTCACGCCACCGGCTGCGAGAGGTGAGTCCCCCGCCTGAGGTTGAGACAACACGGAATTTCGAAGTGCAAAGGACGTCAGCTTTTTTGAAATGTTCCTAAACTTTTTCCGCGTTTTAAAAAAATCCATCCCGGTACAGCCAGACACTCTGACCAACCCTCATCTCGGCTCTCGCTCTGCCTCTGCCCTTTCAGACCTTTCAGCGTGCAGAAGATCCCGCACAGCAACCTCATCCTATTGGTGGTGGACACGCTGTGCCCGTGCGGCAACAAGAAGCTGGCCATCCAGCCCCAGGAGGTGGTGTACGAGGGAGCCTCCTCCTCCTGCAAGGGCCGCAACCCGCGCGACAACCTGGTGCGCCGCCGCCCGCCCAAGTGCATCTCCTACCACCCCGAGGAGGTGGAGATTCACGCCTGCGGCTCGGCTACGAAGCAGTCACTGACGGCGTCCTGGGCGTTCCTCGTGCTCGCCACCCTCCGCCACGTCGGCCTCGCCTGGCTGGCCTCATGATGGGACGGGCTTTAGGCTGAGAGACCCCACGAAACGCCACGCCTCGCCGTGTCATGTGACGCGAGCCTGACCCCTGACCCCGCCTTCCCGGTGCCGAGGGAAGACCAGCGCGGGTGCGCCGCACCCTGCCCTGACTCCCACTGCTCTGCCCGGCCCGGCCAGAGCAGCGTCTGAGGGAGCCTCTGTGATTGAATCCACTGATACTCGTCATGAAATGTGATCTCGCCACTTAGAGCCGCCTCGTTGCACTCGGACCAACCGGCCAACCTCGAGGCGGAGATGTGTTCCTAGGATTCTCAGGACGTTACAGAAAAAAGAAAATAAAAAGACCGTGTGGAATAAACAAACATATTTTTCCTTCTTTTTTGAAAAAAAAAAAAAGTGTTTTTTAATTGTTGTTGAATTGATATCATTGGGTTTAATGTTGAAGTCAGCAAATCCCCTCCTCCCCCCCCCACTCCTGTTAGCTAGGAATGGTCAAATTGGGTGTTGGGAGCTGGCAAAGTTAATAATTTGCCAGCTGGAAGGTCACACCAAATAATTAAACTAAGTTAAATTAATTGATTGCAGATTGGTTTGGAATATTTCTTGCCAAAGAAATCTGACTATGTAGAACTTCATTGAGGCATTTTGCCTGAGCGTTAGATGTGAATGTTTCTCTTGTATAGGCATTCATACTTTGTGGTGATCTCTCGACAATATTTATAATTGAATCATTTCAGTGCATTACGAGCACTATTGTGAAGCTATGGGTTAGGAGAAACACTATTCATAATCACATTTAGACTGTAAAAAGATTATGAATGAGGCATATCAAATATAAAGTCAAAATAACTTCATTAACTATCAGATGACTTGTATCAGATCCGGCCAAGAACGTTTCCATATTGAGGTCAAAATATCATGCTTGTATACCCACCGACACATATCCCAACACATGTCAAGATTCCATTGAACCTTTAAAAACATTTGAAAACCTCTGGCTTCAATCTTGTTTTGTCTATCTGTGACTGAATAGTATTCTATGACTGTTATCAATATTCCAATTATACCATTAGCA
Source organism: Frankliniella fusca (assembly GCA_029379305.1). Lineage (NCBI taxonomy): Eukaryota > Metazoa > Arthropoda > Insecta > Thysanoptera > Thripidae > Frankliniella > Frankliniella fusca. The sequence continues at coordinate 314,645 of JAHWGI010000383.1, read as the reverse complement.
TAAAATTCATACATCCAAGATGTTATTTGTTAAAGTTTAGATGTTATGTTCGTTATATTGTTAGTCATCATATATAATTGTTAAGATTTAATGTAAAAATTACTTCTACATGTCATATCTTTCACCTTGCTTTGTAGTGTAAAAAAATCTCATACGACCAAATCTCTCTATAGCAATTGCATAACATGCATCTTCTTCAGACAATAAACCCTCAAATTGTCCTGTATGGGTTCTGAACACATGTTTTAATTCAATAGAAAATTCTATGCTGTTAGGGATTTTGTTTTCCCGTCCTTGTAGTTTTGTGTATAGTTTAAAGCATTTTAATCTTGTTGTTGTTTTGAAATTATAACCATGAAACTTTGTTTGCTTCTTGATATTGGTATTGCATTTGTCTACACTTTTTTCAAAACAGTCAATTTCTTGATAAATTGGCCTGGCATGTTTCAAGAGACGTGAACTACTACACATATCAGTTTGGACATAAGACAGAAGGTAACTAGTCAGGGCAATTTTGCCTTGCAATAAGCTTGAAAGGATGCTCTCCCCTTTCACCAATTTCATAAAAAATCTTTAACAGATTGTATTAGGGTTAAGAGAAATTTGTATTTTTGTGATCCAGATACGTATCCCAGTTTTCTACTGGCTGATTAAGTCCTGTGACATCTGGCAAAAACAAAATCCTAGAGAAGTTTTGCCCTGGCTAGCATGTTTCCAACACTGAATATGACTAAAAATATTACTGAAGATAACTAAAAGATATAATAAGTTGAAGTTTTATTTGATTATAAATAGTTTGAAAGAAGCACAGGAATGCTCGTCCTATGTTATGCATTTAATTGCAAAGGCTCTGTGGTGCAAATGATAATGTGAAGCACATATATTTACCTGGTGCTAAATGATGCCACACTGCCTTGTAACTGCTTTGCCGTATTTTGTTTCCCTGTGGTAGTTTGCATTTTTCTGGGACCTGTTGCCCACATCCACTTTTAAAGTAATTTCAAGAAGAAGAGATTGAAACTCAAGCCTTATTGACACTATTGGTGACACTAAGTCCAGTAAGAAGAGAGCAATGCCAATATTCTTAAAAAAACAAAAGGCACAATAATACTCTGCAAGCATTAACTATGCACAAAAAAAGGTATATCAATTGACCAGTGTTAAGTTTTCATTAACTGTATCATAATTTTTATCACATTAAGTAATCTCCAAATATCGTACCTATAAATACATTTAAGACAGATTATAACTATGACATAATTGTGCAAATAAAAGTGTTTTGTGTGAATGGAATACTTTGTAAATGATTTGTGAATGTTTTGTGATGTAGTACTAAATGTACAGAACACAGAGCCCTAATGATAAGGTCATGAATGTTGTCTAAGTAAGTTTTGTTACAATTTCATATCTTATAAGTGAATGGAACAATAAGCGGCAGTGGCATGATAGTATATTCCGCATATCGTACATTTTTTTCAAAATTTGATGAAGATTTCTCTTCTGCTACTTTCCATTGGTCTTTGAACTCAAATTAATATCTATGTGACTTTTAGAAATTGTTCCACACTGTATTTCAAATAAGTCTGGTAGCTATGTCAAATATTTTCTTTGCTTCAAAGAAATTTTTGAAAAAAAAAAATACTGTTTTGTTTGCAATTATGACCATCCCTCTGTTTCTTATCAATCTCCCTTATTATGACTTAACTCCATGGAAAGTATTTTTGCAGTCTGCTATAAATTTTCCTCTCTACAGTAAACATATTGCAGATTTCATAAAATAAGTCTCAGAAAACTTGGAAATGTTGAAAGTATATATGTTGTTAAAGATTTTCATGTCTCCCGCGTTTTCAGACAATAACATTTTGTTTTTAATGTTTGTTGGTAGATAAAATTAAAAGTAATATAAGTCTCCTGTTTTACACTGTTAGTTGACTAAAGCAGTACCTTATGATGGTGCTGCAAGTGACAAAGCAGTAATCTCTGTACAGCCATCAAGCTTTAAGACAGACAAGAAAAGGATTTCTTAACTTGCAAACTGCTGTAAATTACGCTGACTCCATTTTGGATTTTTCCCTCTTATTTGATAAAGTTCTGATCTATAGCATCATGTTCCTCCTTATTATCATGTTTTTCTTTAAGAAATTCGTGTTCAGATGTCTTCCATCTCCCACTTTCTTGTTAAGTTTTAATCCAAAATGGTGTCTGATTAATATAAAGGAGCATGGAGTGCTTATAAAGTATATGGAGTACGATTGGCAGACTTTCGAGTTCAGGTTTGTTTGAGAGTTTAACGCATTTGGGGTAATCTTCACTTGTGGTGTGAAAGTCAGTCATATCGGGCAGAGAGAAAATAATTGATGGATCCATGTGAGGTCAAAAAAGAGTCTTCCATTTGTATAGAAGAAATTATGAAGCTAAGAACTCCTGATGGTTATTATAGCATTATTATTGAGTTAGATCTGCATTAGAAAATGAAAGCGCAATTTAATCTCAGATAAATGATTTATTTTTTTGTAATATAAACTAATGGAATGCTTTGTCGATGGCAAAACTTGGATTTTGCTTCAAATTGTTCAGTGCTGTTACAGACTTGAGTTAGTTAGGTAATCAGTTCTTCATCCAGAAAATAAGTTTCAGAAATTTAAATTCTTGGAATTGATTCAATTTTCAGAATTTTTGTATCTTCTTCTTTCATTGATTGCATCTTTTGCACCCAGTACTAGTGGTTGATAGCTTATATGTCTACTGTTTTAGCTATAGTCTCACTCTTTGCGTTTGGGTGAAGTGGAGCTTACAAGGTAATTCACCATACAGAATGATAAAAGAAATGTTGTATAAACTACAACCTAAAAATAAATAAATAATAATAAGAAAGCTTATTCCACAATTAAACATTTGTTCATTTTGCACTTCCCCCCTCACTGTATCCAACTTCGAATTGCAACAGCAATACTAATCCACTTTCATTTCAAATTTCTCATACAAGTCTATCGTCGACGATTTTCATTTGTACACGACTTTGCAAGGTGGCAAGGCGAGAGGGAGAGGAAAAAGAAAACGCGAGAAACCAAGTAATGTCGTCTGCTGCAATGGATCTTTACGTTTTGACAAATAAATCTGTCGTTCTTCTTGAGCTTTGAAAATGGTGTTGCTGTTTTGGCACGTGTTGTTGTTTTATGGTCGATCACCTTCCGTGTAGATACTTCGTTCAAAAGCCTGCGGACGTCTTTGAAAGGTGAGTAAGAGGTTATAGTCTTAGTCGGTGTGTAATGTTATCGCTTTTGTCAAGTATTTTAAGTTTTACCTTTGTTCTACCGATTCGTTTGACTGCGATTTATGGTAGGAGGTTTTGTATCGTCGGACTTCGTTATGGCAACGAATGCAACCTTGTTAGTCTTTTAAGAGTAAACCTAACCTTGATCCTATCCTTAATATTTTCTGTATTTTGTTGAAGTTTTCAATTTACCCTTAGTGTTTTCGCCTTTGCTTCTTTTTGATTGAAAGGATCTTTAATCTTCTTTAGCTCATTTTTAAAGTTTATTGTGACATCATACAGCATTGCTTGATATTCATGCTAAATCAGTTACATTTTATCAATCAGATTGAAATATTTTTTCAATCCCTCACAGCAGTTTGTTTTTTACAGTTTCTCTCTCTTTCTTTTTGTAAATTTTTAACACCTGCAGTTTCATTTGAAATTCTCCATTTTTTAAAATACAGCTCTTATTATTTGAATTGCACTAATTAAAAATCCTCCTCTATTATTCTGATGTAACATGCATCCAAGATTGTATTAAAAGTTAGAAATTTGACATTTTGCATGAAATACTGAGTGTATCGAAACTTTAAGGATGGGCTTGAGACAGAAACAATTGAATTTTGGGTGGGAACTTTTCTTTTTAAACCGGATAACATATGTATTGAACTTGCCGTGACATTTTTTGTTCTGCTTTTGGCTTTGCCCCAAAAGAAGTTCAATCTTTGGAACTGCTGGTAAAGTTGTATATCCGTCTGGGGTCTGCTCCTTGCCAGAGCTAAAAGAGATTCATCTACATCTACTTGATGTCACAATTCTGATACAGTTCGGACATTCTGCCTTTTCTTACATAACTTTAAGTCTCATCCTGCTCTTGGGCGTGCTGAAACCTTTGTCAGTCAGTCATCTGTAACCCCCTTCTTGTGCATTGGTTGCCAGTGACACATTCCCATGATTATTTCTTCTCTATGAAGATTCTTGTGGACAGGCCGCTCCGTGCCGTGACCCCTCGCTGATGTCACTCGCAGTCACAAGCAGCCGGTCCCCGGCCCGGCCCGGGCTTGGCGGTGGCGCCACGCCTTACGTCGGGGTGGACGAGTGCCAAGGGCCGCACGTGAATGAGTGGACGACTCGCGCAGTAGAGTGATTCCGCACACATGAGTTTCGCCTCTCTATCCTTATCGCACTCATGGAGCGCGGCCATAAGGGGCGAGAGAGAGAGAGAGGGGGCACTACTAAACGCTGTTCGGAATCAGTCTGCAGATTGGGAGGGAAGGAAAGGGCACGGCCCCGGGAGCCGTCCTTTATGTAACGGGAACGGAACGGGGAAAACCTGCGCCCGTGTCGACCGGTGCCAGCCAGAGTGTATTGTAATTTTACATCCGACTCTGATCTATGGTCCCACTGTCCGGGTTCCGCCGCCGTGCCCTGGCCCACTATACTGCTCCACCCACCCCGCGCCGCGCCGCCCAGCCGTCTGATTCCGAAGATCGCTCTCGCGCCTCCGTCCTTGTCGCGCACTCATGGGGCCCTGTGGCATCGCCGTAGGTTCGACAAAGACAGAGGAGGCGTGAGAGCGATCTTCGGAATCAGACGGCAGGGGCGGGCGTCCGAGATCTTGTTCCCCTGTGAGGAGAGGGGGTAAGGGCTAGGCTAGGGCTAGGCTAGGCCCAGCCGTCCCTGACATACGACGCTGCTGCTGGCTGCTTTCCCTTTCCCCCTGGCACAGGCCGAGCCCTTCTGCCTCGTCCTTGTCCCAAGCTTTTTAAATATTTTGTTGAGGAGGGGGAGGGGACGGTCTGCCCCCTGCCTCTCCATCGCCGGGGCGCCGCGCGGGCGCCCGTCCCTACCCCTATGGCGGCCCCATTGTCTGTGTTCCCCGGCTGCTCACCACCTCATAACCTGCCTCTATATGTCCCCGGCCGGGCCGGGAGGGGCAGCCGACTTATTCTGAAGAGCGCTTTCCTCGCCCCGTCTCTCTCGCACTCATGGGCTTTGTCGTGTTGGTGCGAGAGAGACAGAGCTAGGAGAGCGCTCGGCAGACCGCGGCCACAGGAGAGGCACGCGGTGGGTGTGACGTGCCGCGTGACGAGCCGTACTCCCCGTTATATTGGCCGTTCTCGGTATATTGTGCAAGAGCTTCTCGAATTGGATCCTCAAACCGTCCCCACGATGAGGGAGGTGAGGTGAGGCGTCGGCAGCGCCGCGGCGCCTCGTCTGATGCAGCGTATGGCGCTCTTGGCCTATTCTCTTGAGGTTTTCCCCCTCGACTGTCGTTGCTGTCGACTGCCGCCGCCTCGGGCGGGCCTCGGGCCCTTCCCACCTACGGCCCCCTGCCGGGCCGGGCCGTGCCCACTCCTCGTCCGTCTCCGAGTGATAGAGCGCAGAGTAGGCAGAACCGAAACCTGCCGAGCATCAGCAGAAAAATGCCCTGCCCTCGGCCCTGAGGGGTTATCTCCTGCCGTGCCATGCCGGGTCGGAAGCTGATGCGCTGATATTCACATTTAGAGAGGTGGACTTCGGCTAACGGCTCGCGTTGTCTCGCGCTAAAACGTTCCTATCTGATCGCCGTGAGAGACGGCCACCGCCGCCGCCGCCGCAGGGCGCGCACGACCTACTCAATAGTGCGATGTCAAGAAACAACAGCTAGTCTAGCTATGGGTTTGGGGTCAGCGGGTCGGGTTGGCGTCGGGTCGGGTTGGCGTCGGGTCGGGACGGGAGCACGTGTCCGCCACTGTCACGGTCAGGACCGTGCCGCCGCGGTCCCACGCCCCGACCCACCGCGACCCGACCCGACCCCTCCCGTCGTGTCCCACCCTCTGGCAATCACGCTGCCAATGTGTCATGACATAATGCGCTGTGCGAATCGAGTCCGATAGCGCCAACGATCCGCGCCGATATCTCTCCTCCCCCTCCCTTCCCGCCCGCTACTGCTACTGTGACTGTGATACAAAAGCGCAGTCGCGCCCGCGGGTCGCGTGTCCGCCGGGCCTTAGGGGCCTACGGGGCCCGACCCTGCCGTCGGATTCCGAACATCGCTCTCGCGCCTCCGTCCTTGTCGCACTCACGAGGGTGTCTTATCTATAGGGGATGAGCATGCCCCATGAGTGCGACAAGGACAGCGGCATGAGAGCGATGTTCGGAATCAGTCGGCTGCCCGGCCCGGGGCCCCCACCTCTTGGCGTAGCGTGACGATTACCGAAGCGATTACCTGTCGTCCTGCCCCCTCCCCCTTCCTCTTTTTCCTCTCCCCCGCCCTGACGTAACGTGTGCCATTCTCCATCTTTGTCTCTCACTGGACAGCAATGTGAAAGTGGCGGCCACTCTCATCTCCTCTCGGGCGCGGCGGCGGCGTACGCACGGAAACGCGCCGGCAGCAGCAGCAGCTCGTTCCCGCTCCATCTCCTTCAGCTCAATGGCAAGAGTGGGGCGTGGGGCGTGGCCGGTGCGGCTGGACTGGACCCGCTGCCCGGCCGGCCCGGCCCGGCCCGGGTTTTAGGCGGGAAGGACCTCTGCGCGCCGCGCTGCGCCGCGCCGGGGCGCAGCTGAACTCTGAGCTCGCGCTGCTGAGACTCTTGCGCACTGCTGAACTCAACTAATCTGAGCTGACTGAGCCGCAGCTGAACTCTGAGCTCGCGCTGCTGAGACCCTGCCGCACTGCTGACGTGAGCTGAACTGAGCTGAACTCGAGGGGTAAATAACTCCGAATTTTGATGTACACCACTAATTCAAAATTCACACTAATTCAAACTAATTCACGCGAATTCAAAACTAAGTCACGCGAATTCAAAACTAATTCACGCGAATTCAAAACTAATTCACGCGAATTCAAAACTAATTCACGCGAATTCAAAACTAATTCACGCGAATTCAAAACTAATTCACGCGAATTCAAAACTAATTCACGCGAATTCAAAACTAATTCACGCGAATTCAAAACTAATTCAAGCGAATTCAAAACGAATTCAAGTAAATTCACAACAAATTCACAATAATTTCAAAAAACTTCGCAATAAATTCAAAAAATTCAAAGCTAATTCAAAACGAATTCAATTTAATTCAGATAAATTCAATTCAAATTCACGAAATTTGTACACCGAATTCAGAGTTGTTTACCCCTCGGCTGAACTGATGACTGAGCCGCAGCCGGTCTCTGAGCTCAGCTCGCGCTGCTGCAGAGTGCAGCCCCTGCGTCCTGCGCACTAGTGCTGCCAGCGTTTAAGGACACGGCGAGTGATCAAGAAAATAATTGCTGAGCTAAATCTAGATCCATAATCAAAATAAAAATCTAAATAGCTCAGCCTGCGTTTCACTGCAGGGTGGACCTCCATAGGCTGAGCCAGGCGTGATGGGATGGAAACCGGCCCGGCTAGCTTGTTAACATTTAAGAAGAAAAAAATATACCTATCTTGCAAAATTCCAGTTTTGTAAATTCAAATCTGGAAGTGCTGCAGGCTTCAGGAGGCGTAGCTCAGCCAGACACGTTCCCCACGTGCGCCTACCTATAGTGCTTGAATGAATAAGCGTCCGCGCCATAGGATTGATCGTGGTACAGCAGAAGATGGAATTGGCGAGGCGTCGCGGCGTCGCATGGTGGTGGTGGTAACTTGGCGCGTTCAACCCGCCCCACCCCGCCTCGCCCGCGACGCGACCCGGTGTGCCTGTTAAGCGGAAGGCCAACAAAGTTCACCCGGTGGGGGCTCCCACGTTTTTATTATCCCTTCTCTCTATCTCTCTCTCTCTCGCGCGCGCGCGCTCCCACTCCGTCTCCCTCTCTTCGCACTCGTGTGTTAACATCGATGTTTCGGAAAAAGTTCGCAAACGCCTGGTTATTATTTATTTTTATTCAGTCTTATTTCTTTTCGCCTTCATTATGCGTTTTCTTGTGAACGCTGCGGCGGTGCGTCCTGCGTAGTATTTCTCTACAATATTTCCTTTTCTGACGACAATGTCGTGTAAGTGTGTGCGCGCGCGCGCGGCATGCCGCGGCCTGTGCCTCTGCATTATCATAATTCCCTCCGCATTGTCAATGTATTATTGTCGCGTCTGCTCTGGTGTGTCGAGAGCACTGTGGGCTCCGCGCCCCGCCGCGCCCCGCCGCGCCCCGCCGCGCCCCGCCGCGCCCCGCCGCGCCCCGCCGCGCCCCGCCGCGCCCAGCGCGTTACAATAGGGGCCGCTGCCGCTGCTGCGTCTGCTCGCCATTGTGTTGTGTGGTGGTGGGCCTGGCAGGGCAGGGCAGGGGATGCGAATGCGCAGTGGTAGTGGCGGCAGTGGCCGTGCAGGGCGCCGAGCGGCCCTGAACCTCTGGAGGTCGTCCCCGTCCCCACCAACAACCCCAACCTCCTCTACCACCACCACCAGCAGCAGCGCCACGGCCGCGGGCCGCAGCCGGGCCCAGCAGCACCCCGCGCGGCTCCCCATAGCCCTGCTATAGGGTGCGCTCCGCGGGTGCGGCGTGGCCGTGGCGTTGCACTGGCCCCCGCCTGCACGGCCAATGCATAAAAAAAAGTAAAACAGGTCTAAAAAGTAAAATCAATTTTTATTTTGAAATTCAGAGAAAATATATCAAATTATTAATACAATTCTGCAACCTCACAGTCATTTTGCAACAAACAAAATGTGTTTTTTTTAATCACCCTTAAATTGCGGGCTGGCTTCCTGCTCCCGCCGCGGTCACGTGCTTGCGGCCGTGTGATCCTGGGCCAGGCCGTCACCGCCACCGTGGCCCTGCGCGGCCAGGACAATCCTCTTCGCGCCCGGCGGCCTCAAGCGACCCGCATGCAAGGCTGAAGCAATTGAAAGGCGTCATCGGCCGGGCCAGGCTGACCGCGTCGTGCACACACACACGCTGTAAGAAGAGAGAGAGAGAGAGAGAGAGAGAGAGAGAGAGAGAGAGAGAGAGAGAGAGAGAGAGAGAGAGAGAGAGAGAGAGAGAGAGAGAGAGAGAGAGATGCGGGGAGCTGTTCGTCCTTGTCGCGGCGAGCGAGGCCGTTCCGTTAGCGAGGTCGCTTCCCGCGGTCAGCTCCTGCGCACTCTCACCGTTATTTGTATGTTATTTTGCGCAGTTTCAACTTTCAAATCATTATTTCACGCGAAGATGTGCGCAAAACATGCATCACTTCGGTATGCACGAAAACGTGTGCAAATTAACGTACAACAGGCGAAACATTTAGTGAGCGCAGCGTTGTCAAGGGTAATACAATTCTACATTATTTTTTTCTACATTTCTGTGAATTTTTGTGAATGTTCCTATTTTTCCCCTGAATTTTTCTGAAATTTTATTGAATTCTTCTGAACTTATATGAGTTTTTCTGAATGACGAGGCGTTCAAAAATTCCAGAGTTGTTTCGTTTCCCCCTTGTACAGATGAAAGGTGCACAGTAGTTAGTGTGTGCGCGGTGCGGCGCGGTGCGTTGTGACCCAGAGGCCTGATGGCCGCGGCCTTCTCGTTCAGGTGCGGACGCGCGGACGCGACGCGTCAGGTCCGTACGTAGCGTACTGACGGACCGCCCAGCACCTACACTGGGCCAAGGGCGGCTGCCGGCCCCGCGCACTCCAAATTTGTTTTATTTTGTTGTGTGAAAAGTTGAACATTTAAATCGTTTCACACCCGAATTCGTGCCCGAAATGCTTGAGGTCGTTAACATGTACGCTCAAAAATCTGAAAATTAACGCACAAGTTTATGTGAAATTTTTGACGTTGCTCAGATAAAAGATGCAAATGCAGTTTGCCTGTGCCCCCCCCCCTCCCCTCTACGGAAAAGTACGGCACATCGGATACCCCATTATACCGATAAGAAAGATGGAAATGTGTGCCAAAAGCTGCGGGGTCCTCCTCCAGCTCTGCTCTTTGCGAGCGCCTTTTTCGGTTGTAAAGGGTCAAATCTAGTCTTATCTCCAGCTAACATCGGAATTCTCCATGAACGTCTTTGTTGGAAACCCCAATTTGCTCTTCTCATGGTTTTGTACATCTTCGGGCCAGACTTTGCGCTCCCTGTAACCTGGGCGTCGGTCCGAACCCACCCGTGACGTGCCGTGCCGTGTCGTGCTGTGCCGTGCCGTCGAGGGGGAAACAACTCTGAATTTTGGTGTGAATTATTGTAAATTGTTATTGAATTTTCCTGAATTTTCGCTGGACTTTTACCTTAAATTTAGTGAATTTTTCTGAATTCCTATGAATTTTCCTGAATAATTCTGAATTTTCCTTTTTTAAAATGAATTACGAGGTGTACAAACATTTCCGAGTTGTTTCCGCCTCGCGTGCCGTGCCGTGCCCCGCGAGGGTCGCGCTGCTCTTGGTGTCAGTGGTGGGTCACCGCGGCTGCGGCTGCCTCCTCGCCCCGCGCTAACTATTTCGCATCGTCCTGCCCATTGGGTGACCATGGCCGCAGGGCCCGCGTGGCGCGGCGCGGCGTGGCGCTGCCATCCCATTGCGTCACGGCTGTCATGTCATCGCCCTTGGAAGTAGGCAGGCAAAAGGCAGGCAAAGAGGTCCCCCTGCTGGCGTCGAGTAGTTATTGACCACTACTGCCCAGGAGAGCTTGCTACTGCACATATGTCACTCGGTACCCACGTGCACCACGCGTGCGATAACACGTCACGTGTGGGTGGCGCGGTTTCTTTGTTTTTGTTTTCTTTTGTTCTTTCTTTATTTTTCTGGCCCGCCGCCAGGCGCCGCCGCCGCTGTTGCTAACTTCATTTCAAATCTTCGCGATTTGAAGGGACCAGGAAGGGCCTAGCCTAACGCATACTCTGCATTGCTAATCTTATCAGCGCCCCGGCGCGACGCACGCACTTGTCGTATATGACGCGCCGATATTTGTTTTTGGCCTCCTGATTTGTTTGTTTGTAATTTCTGAATCTGCGCCGAGCACTTACCACTTACTTTACACCTTTACGACACTTTTTTTTTAACTCTCTGTATCTCTTGTTGTGCGCTATCGTGACGCAGTGCGGACGCGTGTAGCGCGTGCGTACCCCCTAGAGGCATCGAGGCGTCTGCCGCCCCGTGGCCGCCGGGCAGCGCCGGCCAGGCCAAGCCCGCTGCCCACGAGTAGAGGCCGTCAACCCTCCCCGTACAAACGGTTTACCCTTGGCGCATCGTTAAGACCCGCTGCCCCAGGAAGGGGAAGCTCCCGGCCGGCCGATGAGCCCTGGCCTGGAGAGGCAACGCCCGCCACCAAAGACCCTATAATGCTGCGGGGAAATTAAAGTCTTTGAAGGGTATTGCGGTGGAGGGGTATTCACTATCTTTAAGAGGTCCTGAAGAGATAGGCAGCCGAAGCTCGTGGCGGGCGAGTCGTCGCCCACGCGACTGGGCGCTCCGGAGCACCAGACATTGTAGGCAGCCCCGCCACGCACCCGTGCGCGGCGGGATGGCCTACGCGATTAGGCGCCCTAGAGCTCCGGGCATTGTAGGCAGCCCCGCCACACACCCGTGCGCGGCGGGACGGCCTACGCGACAGGGCGCTCCGAAGCTCCTAGACACGCAGATAGGCAGCCCGGTCGGAGGTGGGTGGGTTGCGGGTTACCTGCCTCACTGGCGCCTGGGCGCCGCGCTCCGCCGGGCAGCTCAGCTGGAGCAGGAAGTGGCACCTGCTGTCGTGGCAGCTGGGTGAAAGTACCCAACCCGATGGACGGCCCTTGCGTCGGGTCGGGTCGAGGGCGCAACTCCTCCGCCGCTGACCGGCCTTGCCTGCTGTTGTGTCGCTCGGTGTAGTGGTAAACACTTTCTTTACATCTTCTCCTCTCACTCCATCAAGAAGGAGAGAAAAAAAATTAAATTGCTCCGGGGCTGTTGTTCACTGGCGGCATGTGTCGTTACGCAAAACTGAGCGCTTCGCGTGTAAAGTTATTGGTCCATTGAGCGGGATGTATCTCCGAGGTGATGAGCAGTAAAGGCGGCGTGCGGGCACGGCTTACGTGCGCGCGTTAGGGTTGATGGCGCCAGGGTGACCTGGTTGTGAATGAGAATTTTAAGCAAGATACATTCGACGCTGCATTCATAGAGAAGACTACCGATCAGTGGAAGCAAGGCAGGCTCTGACGTCACCGGGACAGGAAAAAGTAAGTTTAAAGAGCGATGCTTTGGAAGGCGACGACGGGTGGTATAGTTTTGGTCTTATCTCCGGGCGAATCGCGGAAACGAAGCGCCTCAGGTGTCACCTTCCCTGACGGTTATTTTTTTTTGCGGCTGTGCTAAAACGGTCCCTTTATTCCCTCTGCGTGTAGGGTATTCCCCCGAAACGGATCGGTGCAGGAGCAGACGCAGGCGGGGCGCGCGCCCGGGTCGCGGAAGGGGAAGGGCGTGCGCGCACCGCGCATTCTGCAGACTCTCATCGCCCTGTCTCTCTCGCGCCCGCACGGTGAATACCACGAGTGCGAGAGAGACAGAGCGCTCTACGGAATAAGTCGGCTGAAGCGGCCGCGCCTGGCTGACGCATCTCTCGGGGCGCTTCTGGGCAATTCCGTTTCCTGTCATATTCGTCATGCTATTCTATCCCTGTGCATCTCGTTTGACAGAGCAGAAACAGGGCGCTTTTAAACTCATGACGTGCTCTGTACTGAGCGGGGGAACAGGCGAGGCTGGGCGTGGCGGGGCGGGGCACTGTGGGTCACTGGACGATGCTCCGCGACACCCATGCACGGCCAAGGTCGCGCGGGTCCAAGGGCTCAAAGTGAGTTGCAGGGCTGCGGGCTGAGGGCGGGGTGGGGTCCGACTCTGCGCCGCCTTGCCGCTTAAGGTGACGCAAGGGAGTGTTTATATACCCGCGGCCCCGCCCCGCCCCGCCCTGCCCCGCCCTTGGATCTCATTGGCGCCCATTCTGCTCGTGGCCAGGCGACAAGTTTCCGCTGTTATGCTCTCTCCCTCCTGGGCGGCCAATTGGCCAACCGAATGTCATAATATATTAACGATGCAGTTCTTCTGCGCGAAATGTGTCTTCTCGAACTTTACGGCGTGGCCGCTCAAATCCTTGCGGCTCCAGCCGAGGCTCCAGGCGAGGCTCCAGGCGAGGCTCCAGCCCTCCCTCCGCCCCGCGAGCGAGTGCGACGTGTGACGTGACATGTACCGTGGCGCCTCGCGTGTCTTGAGACATTCTGGGGATACCGGGTTCCATTTCTTACTTCACCTCTTTTATCTTCTTTTTTCCCCGCTGACTGCCTCGGTAACAAAATTGCCTCTCCCCCCCCCCCACCCGTACCTTCGTCGACCTTTGCCGCTTCCAGTGAATGTGTATCTCGCACACACGGGCCTGTAGCTACCCCTTCGCTAACCGCCGGCATGCCCTGCCACCTCTCCTTGAGCACAATTTTCCCGTCATCCATCATATTGAAACTGACGTGCGAACAGCACGATACCTGTCCCGGTTCCGAAAAGAGCCAGCACTCTAACCCGCCCGCCCACACACACGGCGATAATGGATCGACAGCGCCCCCGTGGGCATCCCCCGTGTGAGGTGTTCGCTGACCGCTTACTCGGCCGGCCCGGCCCGCGGGCCATGGCCAGCCCGGCGAGCCGAGCCCTCCCCGGGCCCGGGCGGCCCGGGCGGGGCGGGGCAGCGCGGGCGCGTTCCCTCTCTTCCCGCTGGTGAGGCGGGGTGGGGCGGGGCGGGGCGGCCCCCATGGGCGGGCCGGAGCCCTGCTCTGTGTCCTGCTGGCTCGGCGGCACGGTGCCTCAGACAGCCTCAGCAGTGCGTCGACTCGACAGTCTGTCTCTAGCCGCGCCGCGCTCGACCGCACCACCACCACCGTGCCCCGCCCCCGCCCCGCCCCCGCCCCGCCCCGCCCGGGCCCCCACCACCACCCCTGTCTCTGTCTCGCTCCGTCTGAGAGAGCTTGTACGTCTCTGTCGTCCAGCTGCGCGGGAGATGTGCCGCGGCAGTAGTGAGTGAGAGTGCATCGTGCCCAACGCGTCGCGCCCGTACCCGCTCCGCCCCGCGCCCCGCCCCGACCGCCGAGCGACTCCAGTGACTGACAGTGCGAGCCAGGCCAGACCAGGTCAGGCCGGCAGGCTTTGTGTGTCCGGGACCTTGCGCCTCCTCCCCTGCGCGCCGCCAGAGACTCCAGGAGGGTCGACGTCAGCGTGCAGCGCGCTCCGGGACAGCTCGCCGCCGGCGCGCCCCGCCCGGCCCGGCCCGGCCCGGCCCGGCTGCCATGCCGCTCTAGGAAGTGAACCGTGAACTCTTAGTTGTGCGGCCCGCGGCTCTGAACCCCTCCGAGACTTGTCGATCGCCAAACTGATAGGCCGCCCCTAACAGGTTAGTGTGCCCACTGGGCAGAGTAAAGACGAGGGTGTGTGTGTGTAAGTGTAACTGTAATTGATGTTTGCCTGTTGTTGTCTTGTTTGCCATCTAAACGGTAATGCTAGTCATCCAAACCCATTCGGCTGAGTGTTATTGTGCGTCGACCCCGCGGCCATCCCCCCCGGCCCGGCCCGTCCGCGCTCGCACCCCCGCTCCCCGCGCCCCGTCACGCGCAAATACACCCGTCTTTAGCGCCTCCTTGTCAATGTATTCGCGGTCCACCTCCGCGTGTCATCTCATTCGAGTCTTTAGACCCGGAATATAACAATTTTAAGGGTTTTTCGCTCCGCTCGGAATCGCAGAGAGCAGTGTGCCTCTAGCTTTGTGCATGTAGTTAGTTTGTTTCTCTTTCGAGGTGCGACGGTCGGTCAGCCAGTCCTTCGGCTGGCCTGCACCGCACCTGCACCCCGCGCCGCCCCGCCGCCCCGCCGCGCCCCGCCGCGCCCCGCCACGCCGCCGTTGCATCACCGTCATAACATTTCCCCTCTCCTCCCTTCCCCTTTCGTCTCCTCTCCTCGCCTCGCGCCTTCCTTCCTCCCCATCAGTGGCCCGGCAACCGGTTTGCGCGCCCCGCCATGCCGCGCCCCGCCCCGCCCCGCCCTGCCCGGTCCTGGCCGCCGTGGTCCAGTCCGGTTCGGACCCCGTCTTCTCCTCCCCGCTGCCCCACAAGGACGCGCGTCGGGCCGCGCCGCCCCATGCCGCATGCAACGCGTTTTATTACTGGGATGACAATATGACTCACATATCGTTCTCAATTTTTTTTCTCTCTCTCTCTGAAGTAATGAAATCGTTAATTCCTGTTCTGAGAAAGGGGGGAAAAAAGCGGGTCAGATCAAGCAGGTCGCGCCGGTGGCTGCTCGTCAGTTCGTGACCCGCGGTGGTGGGGTGCGGCGTTCTGCGGCGGGTCCAGTTCAGCCCCGCCCCGCTCCGCCCCGCCCCGCCCCGCTACTTGTGTCGCTGGAGTGAGTTATCGATGGACGACTTCCGGCCGGGTTGGGCTGTTCCCAACAGGGCAGACCCGTGAGGCGCGGGCCGGGCCCGCCGCCCCGCCCCGCCCCGCGACGACCCCCCGTTCCGCGTTGTAGTGTGTCCGTCTGAGGGGAATGCGATGGAGATAACGGTGCGGCGCTCACGTGCGCTCGTGCGCCGGGCCCACGTGTCTGGGGCGGGGCGGGGCGCTCAGCCGAGCACATCCGGTGCGCCCCAAACACTGCCGTGTCCCCGGCGGCCCCCGACGCTGCCACAGGCAGAGGTCCCTGTAGCGGCGCTTCGCGGGGCGCTAGCGTATAGCATCCCCTGCTGCTTGCCGCTCGCGCGAATATATCGCGGCCGCCGCTGACAAACCTCGTGTGTGCCCTGTGGCTCGCGACCTTGGTGCGCCTCGGCGTGTTTGCCCTTGCCCTCGGCGCGGAGCTGCAGCAGAGCAGCCCTCCCCGGTACTGGAGCAGCCGGCCACTGCAGCGCGCTGTATAGTTCGCCACACTGGCCGCCGTGGAAACTTATTGGTGTTTGCAGAGCCTGTGTATGCTGATTAGGTCGAGAAGCACGCGGCCAGGCGCCAGTCACGGACCCGAGTGGGAAACATCTCTGAATTTTTGTGAAATTTCGTGAATTTTTGTGAAATTTCGTGAATTTTTGTGAAATTTCGTGAATTTTTGTGAAATTTTGTGAATTTTTGCGAAATTTCGTGAATTTGTCTTGAATTTTTTTTGTATAGTTTTTTCGGAATTTTTCAGAATTTTCCTGAATCACGAGGTGTTTAAAAATTATTCCAGAGTTGTTTCCCCCTCGCGCGGACCGCGTGAGGAGAATCGTGGGTACTTTTGGCGCCGCGCGCCTCCTGCGTGCGTTGCGTGGGCGGAGTCGTGATCGATGGGGCTCTAGCCGCTGGAGGAGCGTTTACTCGCTGTATACTTTCCCGAAACAGCTGCTGGGCTGGGCCGGGGCGGGCGCGGGCGGCGAGACGCAGCCGCGCAGCCGCCGCCATCACGCGATTGGGTTTCTTGCGCTAGACGGAAAGGGAAGATGCTCTCGCGTGGAGGCGTTTTGCCGCTGTTACTGCTTTCTCTGGCGCGGTGCACGCCTCCTCGACCCGCTCCTGCAGCTCAGGCGTGTTTTGGTGCACTCGGAAAATTCTGAGCAAAATTTGTAGGAGATTGACAATTTATTTTTATTTATTTTAAGTCAATCGCTTACAACTTGCCTGAGAAATTCAAAATTTGTGGCAGTTGGCCGTGACGTCATCTGAAGTCCAGGAGCTGCAGTGACACTTACGCTGTCGCCCCCCACCACAGAGGGTGCTAGTGACCTCCTCTTGGCCGCCCCAACCCGTCCGTTACAGGTCGGCAGGCTCCCGCCCCGCGGCCCGGCCCGTCGCGGCCGTCGCGCTAAAACGTGCGGAAGTTGAAGGAAGTGTTACCCAACTGCAGGGCAGCGCATGCGCGCCTGGCCCGGGCGGGGCGGGGCGGGGCGAGGGGTGAGCTCATACTTTCACCGACTTGTCCGGCCAGGTGCCTGTGGGAAGGGGGGAAGGGAGTGGGGCGCGCGTGCAAGATACCGCGCGCGGCTCGGGCCGGCCGTGTCACTGATGGAGCAAATTGTTGTTGGGGGTATATAGGCGGCAGGCAGGAAGCCGCGGCCGCCGCGTCGGCGTCGTAAGCACTCCAGTAGCCTGGCCTGGCGGTCACGATGTGGTACAGCCGGGTGCTACTGTACTCCCAGTGCCCAGGCTGTGTACTACGCGCGTAGCGCAGGCAGTGAAAGCGAAGTGGCAAAGCTGTGTCAGTGGGGGCACATGCCGTCAAATGTGACATCTATTCGCCGGGTCGGGTCGGGAGGGCCGGGCGGCCGGCGGCGGCCGGCGCACTGCCCTACTGCCGTTTGTGTTGTCGTGGCTGCGCGCGACGCGCTGTGGAGCCCGACCCAGGGGTGTGGTGCGGGACGCGGTGGGGCGGGGCGGGGCGGGGCGGGGCGGGGCGGGGCGGGGCGGGGCGGGGCGGGGCGGGGTGGGGCGGGGCGCGGCCGCTGTCATCAGCGATTGACAGGCCCAGCACGCCCCTGCGCTGTGGCCCGGCCCCCCGGCGCGGCACCACGGCACCGCGGCACGCCTCAGGCGCGAACACTTCCGCATCCCAATGGCTGTTAGGGGTCTGGCGAGGAGCGGGCCCGGGCCCGGGCCCAGGGTCCAGGCCGCGGCGCGCGGCGCGCAGCGCGACACGAGTGCCTAAGTGCGGCCCGGCCCGGGCCCCGGGCACCCCGGGCCCTGCCGCGTGCGATTCAGAAGATCGCTCTCACGCCCCCGTCTTTGTCGCACTCATGGGGCCCTGCCATTCCAACATGGGACACCGCGCTTGGTGCGACGAGGGCGGAGGCGCGACAGCCACATCTTCGGAATGAGACGGCTGCGGCGTCCCGGTGTCGAGGGTGGCGAGCAGGGTGGTTGTACCCCCTGGACCAGGTGCCCGGTGCCCCCCGGTACAAAAGTCCTAGGGCCAGTGTACCCGCTGGAATACACCAGCCCTAGGGCACATGTACCCCCGGGGTTACACCTACTCTAGGGCATGTGCACTGTGAAAAACTGTCGTAGGTTTACGGGAAAATTTTCCACGAAGTGGAATTCTAAAATTACGATCACTTATCGTAAAATTACAAGCAGTACCTACCGACTTGAAATTCAATTACAAGCAAAAATGGGCTGTCGTAAATTTACAACATTTTTCGTAAGTCGTAATTTACAAAATAAATTTTAAATCTACGGACATATTTTTCACAGTGAGTAACGCCCCCCCCCCTTTTAGGCAACGGAGATCTGTATGTTTTGTTTCACTTGGCCCCTTACCACAGAAAATGAACTGACGAACGGCTGGTGTGCCCCCAGGGGTACACATGCCCTTAGTGCGACACCTGGCCCGGGAGGAGGGCAGGGGGAAACGGAGGCGACTCTAACTACCGCGCCCGCCGCGGGCCGGTGTGTCAGGGTTCTGGAGTACAGTATATTATATCCGCTTGTAGGCCGTCCAGTCCCCCCTCCCCTACTCTCCCCTTCACTGCTGTCTGCCGCCGTCCAGCCCGGCCCCGGACCGAGTCACAAGGCTGGAAAGATTACCTCAAAAAGTTCCCTCCCACGGTCAGTTTTGAACAGCCGCAGATCCGCGACCTTCCATATATAATTTTTTCTTCTTCTTCTTCCTCGAATTACTTTGAAGCAGGTCAGTAGAGTGCGTGTGGCCGGCCGAATTGTGTGCCGCCGGTGCCGGAGCCTTGATCCGGGCGGCTTGACTCATGGCGATTCGGAAACTGGTCGTAGCGCTTCCCGCCCCGCGCCCCGGGGCTCGCGTGCTCGGGGGAATAGGAGGTGGAAGCGTACGCGTAGCGATGTAACCCTCTCGGTGCTGGACTCCAGCATCTGCGCTGTGCTCTGCCCTCAGCAACCCCTGGCCGCGCGGTTCCTTCGGCCCGCCGGGCCCCGCCCCGGCCCCGATCCCCGCCCCGGCCCATACGCGCACACTCATCCCTTCTCCATCATATCTGTTCTCCGATCCATCCATCCAGACCCGTTTCCCACCCAGCCTAGACGGGCCCGGCTCAGCCCGGCTCAGCTCAGCTCCGGTCCAGACAGACAACGCCCCTGCGCACCCCGCGTCGCACCCCACCACCCCGCCCCGCCTTGCCCGGCTGGGCCTGTGCCTGGAGAGGCCAGAGATTAGTCGTCTCACGGGCGTGGTGGGGCGGGAGCAGCGTCTCCCAGGCAGTGCGTCGTCGCTCCGTGTCGATCAGTGGAACGAAGGATGTAGGTAGGACTAGCCCTTCCGAGGAGGGAAACATTTCGAAAAACCATTGTACGGCCCCCCAAAAAATCATTGAAAATAATAAAAGTTTTAGAAAATCAAAATAATTTAAAGAGAAAATATACAGAATAATCGGAAAAATCGAGAAAAAATGAATAAAACCCCGAAATAAAATTGGGAAAAAATCAGAAATGGGGGTAAGAGACCAAACATTATCAAAAAGTGACAAAAATTTTCCTTGAAATATCAGAAGAATTTTTTTAATTTGTTCTTTTAAATCCATAGTCATAAAAAATCATTGTGTTCATATTTTGTGTAAGTGATTCCCCCCTCGAGCCCTCACACGGCCGGTGGGTCGAGGTGGCAGGACAAGCAAGCCCACTGCAGGAACGAGGAACGATGCCCCATGACCTGCAAGTATGAAAAAGAAGTGACATCCAAGCTGGTCTCGAACCTCGAACCCTCTTCCTACACCGCCGTCATATGCAAGTGCGTGTGGTGTAGGGGGGCGGAGGCGGTGGGATGTGATCCGGTTACCTACCCGTATGGTTTTCGATGGAGTATTTTTGTGGTATTTTTGACGTTTGGAAACGTAAAAAATATGAGAAACATAGAACATACTTACGCCAAAAGTACGTCAAAGAAACGGCAAAAGAACGTGAATCGGTTTGCCATAGTTTTGGCGTCAGTTTGTGGTATTTTTGCCATGAAAACCGACACTTTTTATGGCAAAAATACGTCAAAAATACCACAAAACTATATCTTGTCCGTAAAAAATGAGACGCACGCGAGGCGGTGTCGACCCAGCGACCTCGAGGTCCAGAAACCAGCACCTGAAGCCGCTCGGCCAAAGCGGATTCATATTAGGTAAAGTTTGGGTGCCTTCTGTTATGCAGCTAGACTGTGCCGCTGACATCCAAGTGTTAAAACATCGATTAAGTAAGGGATACAATGGCTGGCAGATGATGCTACAAGGTACGGCATCTGTATGTAACCCATACAATACTTTTTACTATTATCTACCATTCTGGGCGTACCATTCCTCTAAAGAAGACTCTGCAGTAATGACAATCTCGCTGTCATCATAAGTGCGGCACAAGACGAAGCACCTGCACGTTCGCTGATATGAAACCGCTTTGGCCGAGCGGCTTCAGGTGCTGGTTTCTGGACCTCGAGGTCGCTGGGTCGACACCGCCTCGCGTGCGTCTCATTTTTTACGGACAAGATATAGTTTTGTGGTATTTTTGACGTATTTTTGCCATAAAAAGTGTCGGTTTTCATGGCAAAAATACCACAAACTGACGCCTAAACTATGGCAAACCGATTCACGTTCTTTTGCCGTTTCTTTGACGTACTTTTGGCGTAAGTATGTTCTATGTTTCTCGTATTTTTTACGTTTCCAAACGTCAAAAATACCACAAAAATACTCCATCGAAAACCATACGGGTAATCCCACGCCACACCTTGCGCCGGGCGGGGCGGGGCGGGGCGGACGAGCAAGACGGGACGAGACGACAGACGCGTTGGCCTTCATACACTTTCTCCGTCGCATCCGAGCCCCGCCAAACAAACGGCGCGACCGTACCTCACCGCCACGCACCGCGCCGCACAATAACATTGCGTACGATGCGACACCGCGGCGGGGCGGGGCGGGGCGGGGAGGACACCTTACCCCGTCTGGCGCCACCGTGGCGTGGGCACGCCTAGCACTGCGCGCCGCCACGCGGGACGCGGGCGCAGGGCTCACCGCCTCGTCGTCGGGCTCGTGTCAGGTTCCAGCCGACGCCTGCCCCAGGATTGCCTCCCCTGGGAGCCCTGCCCTGCACGGGCACAGGTCCCCGTCCCGCGCGTGGGCATCCCCTCTGGGCCGCGGCCGCTCTGGAGGCCGTGCGGCTCGACGGCCATGTGCTGCTGCACCTCCGCGCCGCGCCGCTCCGCTCCGGGCCGACGCGACGCGCCGTGCTGCACGTTCACTCGTTCGAGGTTCCGTGTCGTTTTGCGTTCATTCCGGCTCGTTCTTGCTCCTCCGGCTGCGCGGCCCGGCCGGCTGCTGCGGCTCTGGTCCTGCTTGTGGCGTGGCGCGGGGCGGCGCGGCGCGGCCGGGCCAGGCGCGGCTGACCCTGACACATTATCCTGGAATGTTGCGTCTCGGCCGAGCCTGCCGCTGCCGCCGTCGACCCGCCCCCCGGCCCGGCCCGGCCCGGCCTGGACAAAGCACCTGTCTCGTGTTGAGGCGAGGCGGGCCGGGCCTAAGTGCCACCGCCACCACCCGCCACCCAGCGGCAGAGGAGCGGCTAGGTGCGGAGTGGGAATGTGTCGGGCGCGGGGTGCGGGCCGGGCGCGGGGCCTTTTGCTGGCGCTACGCAGGGTCCCTGACAGCACGGAGATGGTGACAGCGGCCGTATTCTGATGGGTGCCGCCGTGCCGCCCGAGCGGTGTGAGCGAGAACGAGCGGCCGTGACCCCGTCCCCATCCCCCTCCACCCAGGTATTTCTGCCCTACTCTTGGAATCGCCCGCGCCGCGCCACCCTCATTCTCTCGCAGCCCTTCTTTTTTTTTTTTCTTTTTCGTACCCCTTGCTTTTGCTCCCTCCAAGGCGACACCGGCGCGGCGTGATGACGCAATTTGGTTGCCTTTTTGGAGATGGTTGCCGAACCGGTTCCGTTCATCGGCGCGGCCCGGTTCTCGGGGAAGTCGATGCACCCAAAGAATTGGGAGACGAGACGTATCTCCGAGTAAAATGTGTTAATGTCCTCAAAACATTTTAGAAAGTATTAGAACAACGTCAACTTTTTAAGTAACTGTACTTTTTTAAACTGCTTTGTCAACTGAATTCCGTTTTAAAAAATAAGTAGGAAAGGGAAATTAAAAATTTTATTACTTTGGAAATCCAACTGTGGTGTTGTGCCACAATTTCCATGCTGTCTGGCAGGAAACGTTCAGTATGCTCTGGAAAATCACGTGTGTACTAGAATTCATTATTTACTGCATACATAGAAGTATTCAGCAAATAATGTGTACATGCCCATGTATGCAGTAAATAGTGTGTACATGCCTTTGTACACATTATTTACTGAATACCTTGGCAGGTACACACGAAAAATCACAAGGGGATTACGTGTGTACCTGTCACGGTATTCTGTACATAGGCATGTACACACTATTTACTGCATACATGGGCATGTGCACATTGTTTGTTGATTACTTCTATGTATGCAGTAAATAATGAATTCTTGTACACACTTGGTTTTCCAGAGTGGTTTTTCAGCTCTTTGGTCTTTGTGTGTTTCAGGATGGTGTCTCGACTGTTCTTGGCTCATGGCGAGCTGTGTGCCTCACACCCATGGGAAGTAATTGTAGCCACACTCACCCTTACCTTATGCATGCTGACAGTTGATAGGCAGACACAAGCAAGTCAGCTTCACATTCAGGACAACTGCAATGCTTATTGGAGAAAAAGCTGTCATGATGGAGAGGTAAAAATAATTAAATTGAAGGAGCATCATTGTTCTTTTTGTCTTTCTTCAATTATAATTTCTTAACTTCTCCTACAGGAATACAATGCCATTGATGTAATTGTCATGACTTTGATACGCTGTGTGGCTGTACTGTACAGTTACTACCAGTTTCGTAATCTGAAGAAACTTGGTTCTAAATACATTCTTGGTAAGCTCATCTTTTTAAAGTGGAAATTGCTGCTAATTTTGCTACGTATGTAAATTTAATAAGTCTGCACCAACGTTTCTGCAGGAATTGCTGGCCTTTTCACAGTTTTCTCCAGTTTCGTATTCAGCTCTAGTGTTATCAACTTCATGTGGAGTGATATATCCGATTTTAAGTAAGTTGGTTGAATTATTTGTCAGCCGTGTTAACAGAACTTGTATTCTTACTGGATCTTTTGTTTTCCAATTCCATAGGGATGCTCTCTTCTTCTTTTTGTTGTTAATTGATCTTTCAAAAACATCATTATTAGCTCAATATGCTCTAAGTTCATCAACTCAAGAAGAAGTAAGGCATAATATTGCACGGGGCCTAGCTCTCCTGGGTCCTACTATTACTCTTGACACTGTTGTTGAAACACTTGTCATTGGTGTTGGAACTTTATCAGGTGTGAGAAACTCATGTCTACTTTTACTTATTTCAACTGAAAATTTGATCTAATTTACTGTTCTCATTAAAAATAACAGGTGTACGTCGACTTGAGGTCCTGTGCTGTTTTGGGTGTATGTCTGTGATTGTAAATTATGTAGTCTTCATGACGTTTTATCCAGCCTGCTTAAGCTTAATTTTAGAGGTAAATTCTTTTTGCTGCTAGGTTTTTGAACTTAAAATATTAGTACTACTTGTGTCTCATATGCCTTCTTATTCTAGCTTTCAAGAACTGCTGGAATGGAAAGACCTGCGTGGGACATGAAAGGTGCCCTTTCACATGAAGAAGATCAAAAGCCAAACCCTGTCGTGCAAAGAGTTAAAGTTATAATGGCTGCAGGATTAATGATGGTTCATGCTCACAGGTAATGTAAAAGATTATGTTGAATGAAAGAATAACTGGAAAAGTTTGTGAGGAGCTCAAAAAAAGAAAACTAAGACTGCAAAACATGACAATATTTTTGGAAGTACCAGTCTGAACCTGCTTTTGAGCGAGATTTTGTTATGGTAATAGCAGCTGTGACACAGCAGAGGGACATAGCTAAGTTCGGAATGGAAGATGATCTAAGGGATAATCTGTGACTGTGTGCTGCTAACTCAGCGCCTCAGAGCTCTCAGTGTAGTCAGTATAGTCTCGTGTGTCTCATGGTTGCAGTTCAAGGGAGAGTGACTAGTGTTTGGTTTGAATTCTAGCTGTTTACTTTTCAGTGGACCATAAAATGATAAAGTAGCTCTTGTGTATGAGTTAGGCATAAAATTTGGATCTCATTATGTTTGGTATGCAGAACACCAACTCACCCTTGGACCTCATTGCTATGTGGCTGGCCAGGAGGCCTAACTATTCCTTTACTTGTTTCAGCCGGTGGACTCTGAGTGACACTCCTGTTCACGCTGTGGATCCTCTTGTGTCTGCAGAACGTATTCTCAACCACAACAGCACAGATGATGGCACCTTGCACACATATATTATGAAGTAAGTGTTCTGGTATCAGTTCTACTTCAAGGATCCCCTAAAGTGAGCACCATTCTTTATTGTTAATACTTTTGCAGATGGTTGACTGTGAGTGCTGATCAGATTGTTGTTCTGATACTCTTACTAGCATTAGCAGTTAAATTTGTCCTTTTTGAAAACCGTGAAGATCAGCTTGAAGTCTCTTCAGACAAGATGGCTTCTGTCGCTGATCGCAAAGAAACTAATAGTGGTAATTGCCAACAAAGATGTGACCTACTGATAAATTACATTTTCTGCCTTATACTTTTCTATTGGTATGCTTTGTCTTGAATGCTTAGATGGTCAAACCCGAGGGCGGGTGGTTTGGTGTGACATCCGTCAAGATTCTGAAGAAAACTCTACTGAAGACAAAGAAGTTCAAACAGAACTCCTTGAGGCAAGTGTGCCCCCAAACGTTCCTGTAATTGTCACGCCATCAAGTGAATATTCAGCAAAAGTCCCTAAGGAAGAAAGCCCCCCGAGAGAAGAGGATGCTCCCCCTCGACCTCTCGAAGAGTGTTTGGAAATTTCAAAGAGGGTAAGGCCAGAATTTTATTATTACTAATATTTTTCCTGTGCAAAGCTTACTTATTTTCTTACAATAACTAGGGAGATGCGGCTAAGCTCACAGATTGTGAAGTTGCCAACCTTGTCTATGCAAACCATATACCAGCATATTTAATTGAGAAGGAGGTTGATAATCCAGAGCGTGGGGTTGGAATTCGACGCATGGTTCTTGCTAAAAGAGCAAGTTTTCACAAACAATTAAAGAATTTACCTTACAAGGGTTATGACTACAGTTTTGTAAGTTGAATGAATATTTGCACCCCTTGTTGTTAAAGTTATATGTTTGTGTGAAAAATAACTTTTGAAATTTTTTGTTATAGGTCATGGGAGCTTGTTGTGAAAATGTAATTGGTTATATGCCAGTTCCTGTTGGCTATGCTGGCCCCTTGAATTTAGATGAAGAACATATCTATGTCCCTCTTGCGACAACCGAGGGGTGTTTGATCGCAAGCACTAATAGAGGATGTCGTGCACTTTTAGAGTGTGGTGTTAAGTCTCAAGTTGTGGAGGATGGTATGACACGAGGACCTGTCGTGCGTTTGCCCACTATGAATCGTGCTTATGAGGTCAAAAAGTGGATTGATGAGAATTTAGATGTGCTTAAACAAAAGTTTGATAACAGTAGCCGATTTGCACGATTGCAGAAGATATCAGTTCGCATTGTAGGACGCTCACTTTATATGCGTTTTACTGCTAGTACTGGAGATGCAATGGGGATGAACATGTTGAGCAAGGTAAGCCATAGTTGTTATATTATGTTATTTTATACCTCTCTCAAGTTTGGAAAAATTAAAATAATAGTTCTATCTTATTTCTCTCTCTTTCTCTCCCTCATTTTTAAGGGAACTGAATTGGCGTTAAATGCTGTACAAGAAATCTTCAAAGATATGGAAATTTTAAGTCTCAGTGGAAACTATTGCACTGATAAAAAGCCAGCAGCGGTAAACTGGATAGAAGGCCGGGGCAAATCGGTTGTTTGTGAGGCAATCGTCCCGGCTAAAATTGTTAGGGATGTTCTTAAAACCTCAGTTGCTGCTTTGGTAGATGTCAACACTAGCAAAAATTTAGTGGGTTCTGCTATAGCTGGTAGTATTGGGGGATATAATGCACACGCTGCCAATCTTGTGACAGCCCTCTACATTGCCACTGGTCAGGTAAGTAGAGGGTGTACTAAACTCTCAGACACTTTCTATCATTTTTCACATGTCTTCACCTTTCTTTCTTTCTTTCAGGACCCTGCCCAAAATATTGGTAGTAGTAACTGTATTACATTAATGGAGCCATATGGCCCAGATGGAGAGGATCTTTATTTATCTTGCACAATGCCGAGTCTTGAACTCGGCACAGTTGGTGGAGGAACTGTACTTCCTCCCCAGGCTTCTTGTTTGGAGATGCTCGGAGTTAAAGGTAAGACTTAGTGCTTGTTCACCAAACATGTTAGTGAGTGGAAAATAATGTATTTTGCTTTAGATTTGATCTAAAATTAATTTTGAATTAATGTTGCTTTTTTAGGACCCAACGAAAAGCCTGGTGAAAATGCTCGAAAGCTTGCCCGTATCGTGTGTGCTACGGTGTTAGCAGGAGAGTTGTCTTTGATGTCTGCACTTGCTGCAGGACATCTTGTCAAAAGTCATCTCCGTCATAACAGGCAAGTTTACTTAATGTTAAGACATTTACCTAGCTTGAGACAATTATATTCTAATACGGTCTTCCTTTTATTCTTCATTATTACAGGTCCACAACTTGCTCTGGTCCTATGGCTACATCACCAATGATGCCACAATTTTTGACGCAAAGTGCACCATCCACTCCTGCTTTCAAATTACGGCAGTGTAGTGGTTCATGAAGGCTCAGCTCGTAATGTCAATTGTCTTCCTGGTGGACCAAATGTTTTTCAATTAAGGAGTGCCTATTTTTGTACCCTTATGTACCATTGTAAACAGTTCAGTCGGCATTTCATGGTGAAGTTGCTTCTTGTCCTTTTGGTGAAGCTAAGAGCTTGTCTTATGTCTAACAGCCTGGGCTCCTGAGGTATGGGATGGGGTTGTGTTCTTTTGTCAAAGCACAACAATTTCTGTTTAGTGGACTAAATTGTGGCAACAGTGCTACGCACTAGATCCACTCTAAATGTTTAGGAAGCCTAGACTCCTTGTCGCTTAAACTACAGTTGTACAAATTTTTGAGGAATGTTAGGGTACTTACTATAATTTATTTTATCTTAAATTACTATTTTACAGATGAAGAAAGTCAAGTGTGGAACTTAGTTGGAAATTTTTGTTTCAAGTACTGTACAATGTAATTTTCTAGTTTGTCTTGCCTTTATAGGTTCACTGATGTCCCTATGATTCAAAATGTCACTTTTAATTATTTTAATTACCTGAATTAACTTTCTTTGTCAAATTTTTACTCAAATTTAGTCTATATGAGAGTACTCTGAATGCTGGGACAATCTATTTTGTTTTTCATATATACATGGTATAGACTGCTAGCATTTTTTTTTTTTTTTTTTTTTTTTTTTTTTAAATTTTTTAAAATATGTGATTTAATAATCAGTTTTCTCTTTTAATTCTAGCTTTGTTTAGGGTTTGATTCATGTCAATATTTAAGTTTTTAGACCAAAGTTACCAGCAGTTGTGAAGAATTTGTTGTTGCTGAGTAATTGTAATTAGGCGTTTAGATGTGGGAAAAGGGTTGTTTCTGTAGTTTTATGCAATGACAATATTTGTCCTTTGAGCATTATTTGCAAAACTGAACACAATGCACCATGCAGATGTGTAATCCTTATTTTGTAAGCAAGGACTTGCCTTGTGATGTTTTTTATGTAAATTTTGGCGTCTTGGTCCTTAAGCAGTCAATGTGGAGATAACAACCTTTCATTTTACCACAGCTATACATTTTTACTGTTCTGTGCTAACAAGGGAACCCCGCCACGTGTAAATTCCCGATTTTGATGAAACTTTGGGAAGTTGAAGGCCTTCATGTGTCTACCTCAGCCACATCAAAACTTGCTGCTCAATTTCATATCTAGGGGGTTTTCATGCTATAAAAGCAATAAAATCGACTTCCTTCTTACCGGTACATGCATATGAGGAGTCGTCACTGGGGGTAACTCGGCGAGTTGCGATCCTTCGGCCGAAAATTTCGTCCGTTTTGACGTATCTTGTACCGCTTGGGCGCTAGAGTGGATTTTTGACTTAAATGGACAAATTCTTTATTTTACCCCGGCCAAAATTAAATGTGAAATTGAGCTGCAAATTTTGATGCAGCCGAATCAGACACAATGAGGTGTACGATTTTCCAAAGTCTTATCGAAATCTGGAATTTACACGTGGCGGAATTCCCTTGTAAGAGACTGTGCACATACAGTTTATATTGAGTCAATTTTATGGAAGTTTTAGAATAATAGTTGTAAGTTGTCAAGTGTTGACTTTAGTCTGGATTGTTGTTAGAAATAAGCTAGTGCAAGTCTTGTGCAAAGGATTGATGCAGTGACAAATATAGTTACCATTAGTGGTTCATTATGTATCTTTTTTTTTCCCATTGGAAAAAATAATACTTTTTAGAAGGCCTTAAATCCATGTCTCAACATCAATTTCATGGTAAACATTTTGTTTTCTAAAAATTTACTAGAGACTTTCTCTTTGTATCTTAGATGTATTTGTAGGTTGACAAGGATGGAAAATGAGATTCAAGACTTTAAGTTGAGGATAAAAGTATTGGACTAATCTCTGAAACCTTTTTGCATCATTTGATAATGTGCCATGTGTGGTTAAGGCGTTCTTCCAAATATTTTTTTTTCTTTTTTTTCATTTTCACCATTTTTGCTGATGGATACTGGATTGCATCCATTATATTTTATCTATTTATTTTACATGTAAGCAGATGGCATTGCTTTTCTCCTACTTATGTGTAATGTGATATGCTCTTATGATGCTGGCATTAATTTTTCATATTGCCCGATGCACAATTTATCATCTGTTGTGTTTGTTGGATACAATCAATATCAAATCTAATTACAGAGGGTCTTTTGAAATTCAGCCTATTATCCCTCCAAAATTAATACTTTTTAAGTATCTGTTATGCTAGGTTCACCCTACATTCCATCTGGAAGTGTAATTTTGGGGATTGACTTTATTCAGCCAAGTTCTCAAAGCACAGAAAAAATAAAAGAAATTTTAGTGTAACAATAGTAATTATTGTTTGATTAGGAGATTATTTGTTTAATCCATAAATTAAAAACAGCCTTGATTACTAAATTTTTATAGTTACTTAGATAGGAAATAACCTGGCCATGTCTAGATTCAAAAATAGTTTCAACTTTAGTTTCGAATGCTAATTATTAATGTACTTAAGTTTGATCATGTGTATTATCTATTTTTTCCTCAAATTTTATACTTTACCCAAATAGAGGGGTATTGAACACATTGTTGCTTGAGCAACTTTCTAAATTGTAGCTCATATTTGGACTACATCAGAAGTGCCAGTAGTACTTTTAGGATAGAATAATGTAGATGATTGTTTTGTATAATAGGTTGATGATGAATGATAATGTTGAGCTTTTAAGTATTCTCCAAGACTGCATCTGCCCTGCTACAGAAAATTACAATACAAAATATATTGATTGAATCTATCAACCTCGATTCCTTTTTACTATTTCTCTGTTTTCCCACATCACAACAACACCTTTTTCTGAAATTTGTACCCACAGCATGCATGGATGTGGAGTGATCAATGGGACTTCCCTCTGCACTATGCAGCAATGTAAACATGAGGGAAGTCCCATAGGCCTCTCCACAACTCCTTGTAGTTCAAAAACCTCAAAAAGCAAGTGATTTTGTTTTAATCTAGACCTCTACGACGGACAACAACAAATACGAGGAAAAACAATGTTACAGTGCTTTCTTTAAAACCAGGCATTGTTGATTGAGAATTGGTGCAAGCCGAGATACTTGCACAAAGATCACTGCTGCGTCCAGATAGGTGGGTGTCTTCTGGTGCCTGCGTCTGCTGGTATGAGAGAAATCGGAATTTGAACCAATCACAGCCCACAGCCATCCATGCCGCACTATTTTCTCATACTAACAGTCGCAAACACCCAAGTATCTGCACGGTATCTGGGCGCGCAGCTCATCAAAGGCCTCAGCCCACTCCAGCCCTCCCCCTCTCCCACTCTCGGCGGACATGCACACCCACACCGACTCCAACGCGGACTCAAAGATCTGCATCACATCCATGACCCTTCTCAGATCTGAGGGTAGAATTGAGTCTCTATCCTGCCCTCAGCCTGGCCTCCTCACAAAATGTTTCAAAAACATAACCTCACATATTAATATTTTTTAAGTGTTGAAAACAGCGCCATCTGGAGGCATTTTCCAACCTATGGTCAGGGACCGGGAACGAACCCAGCAGCAGTCCGCTTCTGTTTCCGGAAAACCTATTGCATTGCTCAGCTGAATATTTTTTCGTGGTTTTGAATTGATTTCCGTTCATAGTAGCCTTTCCTCTTGCTTTAATATTTTGTCGAGGAATAGTGTTAGAGGTATTGATTATGAAAGAATAAGTTAGACCAAGTCAGGTTAGGATCCCCTCTGCGACGGTGCTGCCAGACAGTGGGTCGGTGGAAGGAAAAGTAAGTTGCCCAACATTGAATCCATTGAATTTTGGAGATTTTATGTTGAGTGAAGAAGTAGACCCAGTAGACCTTTGTGGTGAATGGAAGGAATTCGTCAGTGGCCATTTGGCTTCAAAGTTTGTTTTTCCCCCCTCTCAAGCTGGAGATAGGTTGTGAGGTGTGTAATGGGATGTTTCTGACTCCCTGTGTTTGTTTTTAAGCTCCAAACCTTACAGCATACACAGTGTAAACTGTCAAAATGCAGACGTAGAAGTTCTCATCCTTGCTATCGTTCTCGTATTTTTATCTTATTTTGTGCAGATTTCCTCTTTATTTCCACCCATTTTTACATCTGGCTATTGCGTTCAAATTCGTAATTTAATGACTCTTCTCTATCTTATTTTCGTCTATTTTTATTGGAATCTTGTATCCACCAATTGTGTCCCGTTATTCAGTAGAGGTTATGGTAACGGGGGAAGTCTGTGTATTTATCTTCACTTGAAAATGTATGTGTATCGACTTATTTCGGGAGTTGTCTGTATCCCATCATTTGTTTATGATTACGCCTGACTGATAATCTAATTACTGCCCCTATAAGCGAAGTTTATTCCTACAAATATCTTAGTGGTACTTCTTTAACAGGTTAGAACCATTTGTGTTCTTTGTTGTTATGTTCCATTTCTTTGCAAATTTGTGCTTACCTAGCAGTATTTTAATTTTCTATCTTAGTATTGATTAGTGGAAATGGTATGAATTTAAAGTTGCCCGAGGTACATGTATTTATCTACTGCTGATATGCAGCTAGATGAATGGAATAATTCTCATCAAATTAACCGTTAATTGTTACTTATGGTTACTTTCATCATAGCTTTCTTTTCTTTTACATTCAATGAGGCTTATTCTTCAACCTATTTTCTCGAAAGAGACTGCCCTCTGTTTTTGCTCCTTAACTTTTGTGTTAGTGTTAAATAACTCAATCATTTTTCTTTCTTGCTGTTTCAGAATGGTCATATACCTTCCTTTACTATTTGCCGATGGGAATCCAACTAGTTTGGAGAGAGCCACTGCTGTAAGTCAAAGAGGCTACTGTCAATTTTTAATTTATACGTATTTTTCTTTTGTTTACTTATTTATTTACTAATTTTTTTATTCAATAAATTCAGCAACTGTGTTGTCTCTCAAATTTTTTCAGGCTCAGCTAGAAAAGTTTATTCCATTCATGCTTGATTGCTGTCCTGATAGACCCTCTGTGAACACCTCTATCAGACCACCTTCTTGGTGGCCATTTTCTATTCCCTATCAGTTTCCATTGAGTCCAAATTGTAATCCTCAGGTAAGGCTTATTCTTTTTTATTTTTTTTTCATTGCCCTTTTTGATTTATTTTCATGTGCCAGTTTTTTTTTTTTTTTGTCTTCATTCCAGCAATGGCTTGCACATCTTAAGGAAGTCATTTGTCGGTGTTATGAATATTATGGATGTGAGCATGTTCTTCGATTTTGCTCTCGTCTAGCTGATCTACCTCCTGGATTTTTGAGATATAAAGAAAACTCCCAAGGCTTTATAAGTATTTACAATAAAGCAAGCAACAAACTTATTGTCACCTTTAAGAAGAAAAATCAGGTTTGGAACGGGGTGCTTATTGCTAGTTATCCAGTTTGTGTTCCTACAATTAATTATCAAAATATTTTTTTAGATTTATGACAGACAAGCAGGTAGCCCTACTAAACCGAGCCTTCTACCCAGAAAGCCAAAAGGTCCACCGAAAGATCAACAAATTGAAGATATATACCTTTGTAATTATTGTGATGAGGAGTTCACCTGCGCCAAGAATGCTGTTGTTAGTTCTTCATTTTATTTAGCTCTATTTGCATTCGTGTATTTCGGTCTAGAAATGTTACCTGCCTTCTCATTAAGTAGTTTTCTAAACAAAATCTTACTTTTGCTTGTTTTTAGCATCATGAGGGAGTTTGTAAAGGAAAAATTGACCAGGAGGTACAAAATGAGGAAGTCGACCAGGTAAACTATTTTTCCTAAGACAAATAATGTTAAGATTGCTTTTCACATAAGAAATTAATTACTCTCTTCTCCTATTTGTTTTCTATGTAGGCTTCAGCAATGAGATACTTTGGTCTTGGTCTTTCTGACTCATGTAGGAAAGAGGGAGGCGAGAAGCGAAAAACATCTCTTCGTCTTACTGCTAGAAGTTATATGTCAATACCGGTCTCATCTCCCCTCGGCAGGAAAATGAGTTCAAATGTATCTCCATTAAAAGAAGCTGACAAAATGGTAAAGTAGTATTATCATTTATTCCTGGTTCAGATATGTTATGATATTCATATTAACACTATATTTTGCTTTCTGTTTCTCAGGAGTACATTCAAAAATTAGAAAGTTGCTGTGGTTCCCAGAAGTTAATAAATGTTTCTTCTCTGCCAAAGAGAACAAGAAAATTTGGTGTTGTTCATCACAGAACTTCACGTAAAAAATTTGAACACAGATGGACACATACATATTGCTTTAATAGAGCTCAGCGGGAGGAAAGAAAAATAACCCTGAGGACAGGTACATCCTTATCCTTTTTCTCTAGTTGCAGCTGGGGTAAATCTATAAAGAAATTAGGCTTTGAAGACAAAATTTGAAGCATTGTTTTGAAATAAAGAAACCTACTTGAGCAACAGGAAAGTTCTAGTGACTTTGGGGATTAAAGTCAAAGTTTTGTTTAGCTCTTCAAAAATACCTTGCTGTGAAAAATTTTCATTGTTAACCTGAACATATAACATATAGTGGCTTTACAGAATTGGCAGGAGTATTCAATGCTCCACTGAAACATCCTTTTTTTTTCCTTTCCTTTTCTGAGTGGTTATGTTAATTTTTTGCCATAATTTCTATTTGAATCTTAAATATAAATGTTTTAGTTTAGTTTTGCATAAATTTACCTGTTTTCCTAATACTGTTTTAATGAGAACCTGCGACATAATTTTATTGTTACAACATTTAATTGAAAAAAATTTGTATTTCAGGTCTGAACAAACGAGCTCGTCTTCTTCTGAAAAAGTGCAAGAAAGCTATTGTTCTTTTGGAGAGACTTCCTCTTCTAGATCCCTTAGCTTTGCATGCTGCTGCTGCTTTAGATTACCAAAACCGTTTAAAAAGCATCCCATGTGATGAGCCATTATTTCAATCAATAGACCTAGTAAGTGATGATGAATGTTGTGATAATGTTATCGGTAGAGAAAGTTTTAGTTATGAAGAAAGATCTGCGGATAGTTTTTTTAATAGCAGCTCTGACCATAAAAGATCTTTAAAGGACTGGAGCCCTGTATATCATAGAACACTGCCACATACTTCACTGTTACCTATAGCGCCAGTATAGTGCAGCTTTCTTACTGCCAGTATTTTATGTTGTTGTTATTATTTTTATTATCATGTATGACATGTTGACTAGTAATTTTAATGTTTCCTCAATCCTCCTGTTCTGATACAATTTAAAATTCCTACCAATAAAATGGAGTATCAGAACCTTTCCTTTATAAATTCTTGCTCACTTGATTTTTATCTTTTATTTTTCCAAACTCTTTTTATTTATTTATATTTTCAAAATTTGATTGATATAATGGATTTGTTATTTGAGTGAATATCTTTAAGTAATCTTATTGATTACAGGAAAAAAAAAATATTGCCCTTGTCAGCTTTATTGTACTCTAGAATGTACTAAAGAAAAACTTTCCATAAAAGTCAGTCATGCATTGTGGCTTTGTTTTGGTTAATCTATTTTAATAGTTTGCTTGTATACAATTAAATTACTCAACCTTTTAAGTTAACCAGTGCAAGATTTTTGATATACAAAATGATGTTATGTTTTGTTAGAAGCTCTATGTACATTGTTTATAGTAGCAACCCTTTTTTTATGGTTAAAGACTTTTAAAACATGAAGCACTGTAAAATAAAATTTATTATAAGTAGAAATTTATGTGTAAAGTGTCATATTTTTCACAATTCAAACATCAAAAGAAGGGTTCTGCAACGTTCTGAAAAGCGTGCAGTGAACGATTCTGGCGCTGAAGCCAATTTCTCCCAAACTAAGTAAAGTCTAGCCTCTCGGACATAACTCACGTTTGTAACAAAGATAAAAAGAAAATCGAAAACAAAATGGAAAAAAAAATATGACGGGGTTTCGAACCTTCGAAACTTCTCTCTACCTTAGATGTGAAGGGGCTTGTGCGGGGGGGCTCTCGGACGACCCTAGACCAACCCCCGAGGTTTAAATCATCCGAAAATCGGCGATTAAAAAAAAAAAAAAAAAAAAAAAAAAAAAAAAAATTGACCGAGATTCGAACACGACAAAAGCGTCCCGACAGCCTAGATGGTTTGGGACGGGGGACGGGTATGCTAACCATTAGGCTGTCGGTTCGCACACTTGACGGCGATGCGAATAGGAATCCCTATCTACCGGCCTGGATGGGCCCGGCGCGTCGGCGGAGACGACTTTCGATCCG
This sequence comes from Frankliniella fusca, assembly GCA_029379305.1. Taxonomy (NCBI): domain Eukaryota; kingdom Metazoa; phylum Arthropoda; class Insecta; order Thysanoptera; family Thripidae; genus Frankliniella; species Frankliniella fusca. Next base: position 279,484 of record JAHWGI010000383.1, on the reverse strand, counting down.
ACTTCGTTCTTGCCGCTTGCCTGCAAAAATGGCCGGTAGATAGGGATAGCGCTTCGCATGACGGTGAGATGTGCGTCCCGCCAGCCGAGATGGTTAACGCACCTTCCCCCTGTCCCAGATCATCTCGGCTGGCGAGACGTTTTGCAGGTTCAATTCCCGGTGGAACTTTTTTTTCTTCCTCCTCTTTCTCCGTTCCCGTATTTCTTTTATAACGCACGAAAGAGGCATGAATAGAATAACGCTATTTGAAGCATAATACACCTGTAGAAAAATAAGGTGTTCTTCTTCCCCGCCAACACCGTCGAGAAATTAAAGAAAATGTAAGTTTCATGGCGGAGATTTGAACCGAGCCATCCGAGTGCAGAAGTCCGCTGCTCTATCCACTAGACCACAGACCTCTCCAACCGGCTCTACTGCAAGCACCACATAGCTTCCGAAAAGCTTCATGGACCAGGAGTCGATTTCGAGGAGGTTACCTCCTCGCCTCTGCTGAGCTCCGAGTAGAATGAGGCCTGGCGCGCCGCTTTTTCACCGTTTACTCTCAAACTGACGTCGAATGGGTTGCCTATCAATCAGGCGCCCGTTGAACAATTCACTTTCCATCGCGTAAAAAGGGAATTTCTCCCAAACCAAGACCGGTATCATGCTTCTGGCGACTTATGTATGTTACACAGAGCGCAAAGAAGGTGCCCTGTGAATTTTTGCGTGATCTGAGAATTTTGTTTTTTTTTGTCAAATTTGCAAAGGCTTTAACCTTCACATTTTTAGGGTTTTTGGTCCCAAAAACAATTTGCTCCAAATTGAAGGGGCTTGTGCGAGGGGGCTTTCGGACCACCCTAGACCAACCCCCGAGGTTTAAATCATCCGAAAATCGGCGATTAATTAAAACAAGAAGGTAAGACATCAATGAATTGATATCGAAGGAAACAGACTCGTTCTTTACCAATCACAGGCATATGAACGTGTTTTGGAAAGTAAAGTTTTAATTTTTCGCAAAAACTCGGTGGATAGTGATCGGGTCGTCAAAACAAAAATTCAACGGTAAATAGATTTACTTAAAAGTTTCCCGCTTACACTACTATTCTAAACTCGAAGGCAAGCGAGATGGGAGCGGAAAACCCCGCGCCACCCATATATCGCTGGGGGCCGGCCATGTAGCCGAAGAGGTAGGCTACCGGGCGCTCACAAGCGGGGAATGGCTTTCGGCGCGGGTCGGGCCGTCGGGCCGGGGAATGCCGTCGTGCCGTCTCCGTCTCTGCCGCAGAGTATAAGCTCAGGTAGACTATAGAAAGCCTCCACTACCGCCTTTCAACAATCGCGCCAGAAGTGTTCCGAACCGGCTCCCGTTACCACACTGGTATACCTCTTGCCGACCATAGACTGACGACCGATGAACAGCTTTCTGTTCGGTATAACCCTCCTTTTAAAGGCAGAAATCTCCTATTAAAACATAATTTTAGCCTAATTACACGAAATGAAAATTAGTTCATTGTTACTTCTTTATATGATTAACTAAATTGCACCTGCACTCAATATTTCAGTTCATTTTTGTCGGCCCGAAAAAATGAACACATCCTCCACTTTGACGTGCGCGGGTGTTTCTTTTGAGTCAGATTTCTCTAAATTTTACATTGTGAGTAGTAAAAAACCATCCACCTTATTTGTTAAATGAAAAATGGTTGTCAGTTTTGTTATATTCAGCTCTTTCTGAACGTTCTTGTTCTGATGATATAAAGAGTTGAAAGGGGGTAAATTACGCAAAACATGCTCAGATCCAGTTTCTTTCATTTTGATTTTCTCACAATTTTACATTCTAAGTCGAAAAAAAACTTACGTTCTAGCTACTGGATTCTGCTCTTTAACATGGTACCATTGGTTCTTCTCTACATTCTGTCAGTTCTAAGATGTACGATACCCCCCCAAAAGTCATTTTTGAGCACAATACTAGTTCTCTCCACTTTGACTTTTCATTTAGAGGAGCGTAAAGAACGAGTAAAAAAGATTGACCGAGATTCGAACACGACAAAAGCGTCCCGACAGCCTAGATGGTTTGGGACGGGGGACGGGTATGCTAACCACTAGGCTGTCGGTTCGCACACTTGACGGCGATGCGAATAGGATGACGATGGGATGTGCGTCCCGCCAGCCGAGATGGTTAACGCACCTTCCCCCTGTTCCAGATCACCTCGGCTGGCGAGACGTTTTGAAGGTTCAATTCCCGGTGGAACTTTTTTTTTCTTCCTCCTCTTTCTTCGTTCCCGTATTTCTTTTATAACGCACGAAAGAGGCATGAATAGAATAACGCTATTTGAAGCATTATACACCTGTAGAAAAATAAGGTGTTCTTCTTCTCCGCCAACACCGTCGAGAAATTAAAGAAAATGTAAGTTTTACAGCGGGGATTCGAACCCGGCCATACGAGTGCAGATGTCCGCTGCTCTATCCACTAGACCACAGACTTCTCCAGACAGCTCAACTGCACGCTCGTTGTGCAATGGGCATTCGAACACCGCTTTTACATTTTCATTCTAACGTGTCGTTCCAAAATTTATTTTTTGAACTACTGTCCCCGGCCCCGGTCCTCCTCCCCTGCGCGCCGCGCCGAGGGCTCGAGCACTCGCAACAATGGCGACTCGGCTCAGCTCCCCTTTCCACGCTGCTTTCCCGAGACAAGTCGAGTATTACCATAGAAACGGAGATTTTAGATCGAAATTTCTCAAAATTGGTCGATAACTTATTTGGGCTGGCACTTCAGCAGTGAACTAAGGAGATCGAGTTCTACCTCTCTGCCAAGTCTTATGAAAATCGTATAGAAAAATCTGGATTTAGGTAAGGGGCCGTGCTAATTAAAAAAAAATAAAAATATACGATTTCAGGAAATCCTGGTAGGCACGAAGTTCGTCAATGTTTTTGTGTAACTAAATACTTCGGTAGATGATGGTTTGAGTGGAAGTTTACTTTAAAAATTCTAGCCTGAGCCTTATGGGTCATGCTGTTGAATTTGTTTTGTTTCAGGGTCACTAGTTCAGCGGGTCACAGGCCAAATTTTTGCTCAATCGATTTAGAAGTTAGTCTCTCAGTAAAAATTGTCCGATCAGTGGATCAGCTTGATTTTTGACCTGTACGCTCGTTGTGCAATGGGCATTCGAACGACGCTTTTACATTTTTATTCTCACGTGTCGTTCCAATTTTCTTGGTGCCATAGTGCCGGTCTTCGCAGGTCAAGTCGTCCGCATGTCACGGCTGTTCTTCGCAGACTGACCCTTCCAGCTGAGGCCCGCTACCCCGGCCAACAAAGGGAGGAGAGGGGCCCCTGATGATTTAGTTTGGGTGGTGGGGCAGGGGTGGCACCCGGTGCGCAAGCCGGGTGGGACCCGAGTGGGACCCGGGTGGGGTCCGATTTGACCCGGTTGCGACCCGGGTGGGGCCCGGGTGGGTTCCGGGTGGGGCCTTGGTTCGGGCCTGGGTGGGGCCCGGATGGAGGCCCGGGGTGGGGCCCGGATGGGAGCGTCTTAATTTCCGGTGGGGGAGCGCGCCCGCGTCTAGTTGGGGCACTAGTTGGGACGCCGGTCGGGGCACTATTGGGCACTATTGGGCACCGGGTCGGCCAGATTTTGCACCCGGTGCAGCTCCACCGCGACCCCATGGAGGTACGCGCGCCGCCTTGCGCCATGCGCGCTCCGGAGCGTCCCGGGGCTTCCGATCTGCAGCTGAGCAGGCCGCGGTACGGACACGGTAAAGGGCTTTACCGGCCCCGCGCCGGGGCGTGCTTGGCCCGTGCTCGGATCAAAATGGAAAGGGTACCCCCTTTGCTTTCTAGGGTGGGGCCGCTGATGCGGAAATGGGCCAAATTCGACCAAATTTTGTTCCGGGGGTTTTTTCGACATGCCGAGTCTGACTCAAGAGATTCCTAGGCCATCCGGGCGTTCCCAGGGTCGTTCCGAGCTGGAAACAACTCTCAAATTAGAAAAAGAAAAAAAAAGAAAAAACGCGTAATTTTGCAAAATTTTGAGGAATTCAGAAAAATTCAGAAAAATTCAGAAAAAATTAGAAAAATTCAGAGAAAATCAAGAGAAATTTTAAAAGAGGAAAAATTTAGAAAAATTGGCAAAAGTAAAACAAATCAGGTAAAGAATCACAAAAATTCCCGATAATTCACAAAATTTTCCAAAAATTTGAAAAAAATTCAGAAACATGCAGAACATTCAGAAAATTTTTGAAAAATTCAGGAAATTACGCGTTTTTTAATTTTTTTTCTCTAATTTGAGAGTTGTTTCTAGCTCGGAACGCCCCTGGGAACGCCCGGGTGGCCTAGGAATCTCTTGAGTCAGACTCGGCATGTTAAAAAAAAAACCCGGGACAAAATTTGGTCGAATTTGGCCCATTTCCGCATCAGCGGCCCCACCCTAGAAAGCAAAGGGGGTACCCTTTCCATTTTGATCCGAGCACGGGCCAAGCACGCCCCGGCGCGGGGCCGGTAAAGCCCTTACCGTGTCCGTACCGCGGCCTGCTCAGCTGCAGATCGGAAGCCCCGGGACGCTCCGGAGCGCGCATGGCGCAAGGCGGCGCGCGTACCTCCATGGGGTCGCGGTGGAGCTGCACCGGGTGCAAAATCTGGCCGACCCGGTGCCCAATAGTGCCCAATAGTGCCCCGACCGGCGTCCCAACTAGTGCCCCTACTAGACGCGGGCGCGCTCCCCCACCGGAAATTAAGACGCTCCCATCCGGGCCCCACCCCGGGCCTCCATCCGGGCCCCACCCAGGCCCGAACCAAGGCCCCACCCGGAACCCACCCGGGCCCCACCCGGGCCCCACCCGGGCCCCACCCGGGCCCCACCCGGGTCGCAACCGGGTCAAATCGGACCCCACCCGGGTCCCACTCGGGTCCCACCCGGCTTGCGCACCGGGTGCCACCCCTGCCCCACCACCCAAACTAAATCATCAGAAGAGGTGGTAGCTATTGTTATTGTTGGCTGGGACGCGGGGCAGCAGCAGCCGCAGGCAGCAGGAAGGCAGCGACACCCCCCCCCCCCCCTCTAACAGAACTAATGGCCTGCCTCATGCCTCTCCACTCGTTGAACACGACAGTACAAGCAAATGTGGTTACAATGCTGAAGTGTCTAAAATGTATCATCTGCTAAAAAGTTGTTTTCCAAAATGAATAGGGTTGAGCATGTGCCTAAGTTATAGGTGTCCAAAGTTGACATTGAACTGCTGCTGTTGTAACCCAAGTTGAAGTTGCAGCCCTCCGCCAGGAGTGGTTCGTCTGAAAACCTGCGCTTGCAGCGAAGACGAGGGGGCAACCATTATACTCGTGAAATCCTGTGTACAAACCCTCGAAAATCTGTATGAAATCTTCCGAAATCTCGATGAAATCCTACGAAATCCAACTGAGAAATCTCAAGAAATCTCATAAAAAAATCTCACAGAAATCAGTGAAATCTCATGAAACCTTGAGGAATCCCATGAAACCTCGTGAAATCTTTTAGAATTTTGTGGCATTTGGTGTATATTTGTGAAATGTACCCGAATGTACCATATGAAATCTTTACAAAATCCGGAGATATCTTTAAGCAATCCATAGAAATCCCATATCATTAGAAATCCTGTGTACACAAGGATAGGGAGTGGTTGCCCCCTCGAGCGAAGAGATGCGACTGAAAGAAAAAGCATCGTGAATTGAACGAATCCTGACCTGACATGCATCACGATAGCCACCGCAACCATAGTGATAGAGATGGACACCTGGACACCCCTTAAGGATGCAACTCATTCATGGAGACTCGGCAGGTTTTATTTGCGTCAGGTGCGAGTAGGGAGAATAGTGAGTCTGCGTTTGAGTCGTGCAAATCATAATGACGGGTCGAACCGCGCCGCCAATCAACGAGATGGCGGGCCCTCGAAGGATGTGTTTTGATGAGGATTGTAGAGAGATAGCCCCACGCGCGACTCGAGAACTTCGCTGAAAAGCTAAAATTACCATAGATTTTATTTTGTTTGGCAAACTTGTTGTTCTGCGTGGGACAACTCAGCTGCCAAGCCTTGTCCCGTCATGTGAGCAACGGGGTTGCCCACTTACCCCGTGAGTGGACCACCCTGTATAACTAGATAAACTCCAATGAAAGTTTTTTTGAAATACGTATATCTATAAAGTCATTTAAAATCCATTGAAAACTGAAAGCAAAAAAGTCAAGTCCGAATTCTATCCTTAACGAAGAATCCACAGGTGTAGCGTCACTCAATACTAAGGAATCATTGAGCACTGGAAATTCACGGGTCAGATGTCTCATCTAAAGGTAGCGAAAGTTTTCTATTGTCCCATTTAAGTGATGGTTTAGAAACACCTGCTTGCATTTCTTGACAAAGAATCTACAATATAACTCGAATTGAGCGAGGGCGATGTTCCTAAATCACCTCTCAAATTGCGTGAGATTTTTGAAACAATTGTTATGATCGTGCGAAAAACCAAACCTCACTCTAGGAGAGCGCGTGAATAATTCTCGCTCCCCTAAGGACGAGAATCGTTACTCTGGTATTTACAGTGAGGGAAGATGATTGCGCCGTTTATTTTTTTTTCAAGACTCAGGTGGAAATTGCTCCACCTATCAGGCGTTTTATCCTGCAGAATCGCTTTGCAGTACCAACAACTGTTTCACCGATTAACGCGATTACATGACTTTCGAGTACGCTGCCGGCACTACACGACACCCCCACCTTTCTTTTATCTGCATCACGAATCAGCCTAAACGGCAACTCCTATAAATGCTGCACTGTGGGGTCCTGCGATGTAGTTTAGCACCTTGCTTGCTCTGCCCGGGATCCGGTCAAACTCACCATCGACACGATGGAGAAGACCGTCACCCTCAACCGCAGCGCCATGTAAGTACACTCCTCTGTCCCCTCTCCCTGCGCCCCTCAAAACCAGCATCCTGACTCCACTTTGGACAAAATATCATCGGTCCGAAATAAAATCACAATAAACAGGATGAAGTTAGAGGTTACTAAACAAAAGTAAGAGAGAATAAAAGTTAAACATAAAAATATTGAACTCTGGATTTGGAGACGCACTGAGCGATACGTTTCGGTAAATGCAGCAGATCTGCTGTCACGGGTGTGACGGCGTCTATTTTAGAGCGTCCTTCTGCTCTGAATAAAATGAGACAAAAAAGAAATTTTAAAAAAATTAATCTTTAAAGTCCTTGAATAAATTTTAAAATTAAAACAATGGGACCACCGCCTGCGCAGTGCACGTGTCACAGCTCCTTTGCAAGGTACCAAAGAACGAGGGGGCCTCCACTCCGGCAATGCGGTGTTCCTCACCCCAGCAATCCGACAGCAATCTTTGAAAAAAAACAACAACATCAAAGTCATGCTTTTTGCCTACATACAGGAGCAAGGTAGGGCATATTGCCTATGTACAGGCGTTCGATGCTTAATAATCCCAAACTTTACGCTAGCAATCCGGCAATCTCGGCAATTCGGTGTTCCTCCAAATGAGGAGTGGATGGCCCCTCGCCAAAAGAAGCAAATGATTATGAATGCGTCGTGTCGGAAAAGTAATTTGACAGATGGGTCGAGATCCTCGACACATGGGTCGTTAAGAGGATTCGAGAACCGTGGAAGAGGCCACGCCACCTACACGGGCCATGAGACGCACAACAGATCATCTGCGGATGATAAAGGCTGCCGCATCGTTCCATATGCGTCGCGGAATTGCCTGACGTCTCACCGGACCCTCCCCTCGCCCCACAGGTGCCTGCTCCTCGCCGTGTGCGCCCTGTCCGCCCTGGCCCCTGTGAGCGCGCGGTTCGCCCTCGCCCCCTTCAAGCAGGTGGCCACGACGGTCACGGAGGCCGACCTGCTCCTCCTGTTCCACAGGCCGGCTGAGCCGGTCTTCACGCTCCGCGGCCTCAACAGGGATGCCGCGTTTGACGTCCCCGTCTCCTACCTGGTGAGGCTTCCGTCCCTCTTCTCGCCAATGATGATGAGGTTGTGATCGAGTTGTGCGCCGAGGCTCTGACCCGCGTCCTCTCCCGCAGCCCGAGCGCTACAAGGCGGTGGCCACGACGCTGTCCGCCACGGCGCGCGGCGAGGGCGTCCGACTCATCCCGATCCCGGAGCTCGACATGACCCAGGCCGAGCTCGACTTCGCTGACATCGCCGAAGCGCTGCCATTCCGCGACGGCAAGTACAGTCGCGCCAACCCCGTGCAGCTCGGGTACGCCGTCCGCTTCCAGAAGTTCTTCGAAGGTGAGGGCACTTTGCGCTGTTTCCCCAGGAGGAAAAAAATGAAAGGCAGAAAATTTTAACACTCCCATAAATTGTTCAGCGGCTAACACCAACGAAGAGATGCTGTCGCGAGGCGTGTGGGCGCGCCTGCACTACCACCCCGAGGTGGTCCTGGACGGCTGGCGCGGCGCGCTGTCCCGCCGCGACGGCGCGCAGCAGGGCGTGCAGATGCCCGAGCAGACCCAGTACCTCCCCGAGATGTACGTCGACGACAAGTTCTTCGCTAAGGTGCGCGAGGAGATGTACGTCGTGCCGGACGGGCAGCGGGTCGTCATCCCCGTCATCCGCAACGAGACGCAGCAGAACACCGGCGAGAGCAAGACGTGGTACTGGCTCGAGGACCCGCACCTCAACATCTTCCACTGGCGCTGGCACATCAACTACCCGCCCGGCGAGGACGACCCGGAGTACGTGGACCGCGACAGGCGCGGCGAGCTGTTCGTCTACTTCCATCGCCAGATGATCGGCAGGCTCAACGCGGAGCGCTTCGCCAACGGCGTGGAGCGCCTGAAGCCGCTGGACATTCACGAACCCGTCGCAGAGGCCTTCTTCCCGAAGATGACGAGCCTCCACCAGAACAGAGGATACCCCGGCAGGCAAGCCAACACCTCGCTACTGGTGAGCAGCACCCCTATGCCTCGCCCCGACTTACCGAGGGAACAGGCTCGACCACTAACCCAATCTTTTACTATCCCCTCTAGGCTCAAGTTGATGCCATTAACAACGTCGACCTGTGGACATCCCGCTACAGACAAGCTCTAACGCAAAAGTATATGACCATGGTAAGAGAGGCGACGGGCCACTTTCCCGAAATATCTGCCGCCATTTTGTACAAGTCATTGCGATAAAACGTCATGTCGAATGCACAGGCCAACGGGCGTCAGGTCAAGCTAGACGGACTCACGGGGCTGGACACGATCGCGAACGCGCTTGAAGCCAATTCTCTGCTCTCGCCCAACCTGGACTTCTACGGCACCGTCCACAACCAGCTCCACGGCATCATGGGCCTTGCACACGATCCGAACCACGACAACTACGTGAGTAATCGATGCCCGCCCGGTGGCCGGGGTGGAGCCGCTGCAGAGGGACAGCTGGGTCGTCCTGCAACGGGGAAGAAACGACGGGACTGCCTAGTTATCATGCGTTCCATTCAAGCCCAAACGACAGATCAGTAATATTTACGCTCTTGCAGGAGACTATTTCTACCATGTCCGTGCTGGCGACGGTGAGGGACACAGGCTTCTACCGCCTCCACTTGCACATGGACGACCTGTACGAAGAGTACAAGGTCGCGTACCTGCAGCCGTACCAGACCACCGATGTAAGCGCGACCACGACGGACAGGACAAGCTGCCAGTTCACCAATATTTTGAAGAACCACAAACACTAATCGTACTCACTCTCCCCACAGCTCCAGTGGCAGGACGTGTCCATCAATTCCCTGTCGGTGCGCTCGGACGTGACCAAGACCCTCAACGAGCTGCACACCTACTGGCAGGAGACGGACCTGGACCTGAGCCTGGGGCTGGCCTTCACGCCCACGGGCCGCGCCTACGGCCGCTTCCGCCACCTCCAGCACGAGCCCTTCAGCTACGACATCCAGGTGGTCAACAAGGGCCTGCAGGAGGTGCGCGCCTACGTGCGCATCTTCCTCATCACCGTGACCGACGAGAACGGACAGCCGCTGGACCTCGACTACCAGCAGCACTTCGCCATCGAGATGGACCGCTTCGACGCCACATGTAAGTGGGCCGCCCCTCATCCCCGCCCGCGTGTAACGAGGCTCTTGGAGTCACCCCAGCGCCCAGCGCGCCGCCCCGCGCCTCGCTAACGAGTCCCTCCTATCCCCTCGTGTTGCAGTGGAGCCGGGCCTCAACAACATCCAGCGCGAGTCCACGGCCACGCCGCTCACTGTCGACCAGGACGCCATCTACTCAACGCAGGCCACCTTCTGGGGCGCGCGCCGCGTCAACCAGTGCCGCTGCGGCTGGCCGCAGACCCTGCTCGTGCCCCGCGGCAACGAGGCCGGCATCACCTACAAGCTCTTCGCCATGGTCACGGACTACTCGCAGGACAAGGTACGCACCGCAGCCCGCCCGCGATCGCCTTAGCTCTCTTTACCTTGGACTGAAATAATAAAATGTATCGCATTTCCTCACTCCTGCAGACCCCCGCGTCCGCCAACGAAATCTGCCATGACGGTTGGATCCTGTGCGGCGTCCCCGGCAGCGACTACTACCCGGACAAGCGCGCCATGGGTTTCCCCTTCGACAGGGCCTTCCGGCCGGACGTCAAGACCCTCGACGACTTCCTTACCGACAACATGAAGGTCCAGGACATCGTTGTCAAGTTCGACGACTCGCGCGTCGACCCGCCGTCCGCCCTGCTGCCCGGAGAAGTGTCCACCAGCTGGATGCCGTGAAGACTGCATCTCTCGATCCTACAAGATTTGGATTCGCGCCGCAGTCCAACTTGAGAAACAAAAAATGTTCACGAATAATTTTTGCCCTCATCCTTCGGCCATCTGGACATTTGCGACGGATTTGATTTCTCAAGAGACACACATTGTTAATAAGAAAAACCGTCAGATTTGATTAGAATCTCATTTTATCATCGAATTGAAAAACCTAAATCACTAATAAGTCACAGCACATTAATTTCTTTAACATTCATAGGGAAATCGCAGAGTAGTTTTCAGATAAATGCGACAAGCTGGAGATGAACTGAGGAATATAATATAAATTTTCTCTTCTGACAGACCTCAGTATGGCAACTGTTACGTTAGATGTTGCAAGTTTGCTTCCACAATTTTTTTTTATTGTTATTTTTTTCCGTCTCCGTGCGTTTGTACATAGCCATGCATTTGCTAACCCTACAACAAACGCGGTTGTAGCAAGGACGCATTTACCTGAACTAGCCACTTCTGCCGTTAAAGCCATTCCAACAACATACCAAAAATGTCATTAATGCAAGGAGCTTAATTTTTTGTACAGTGAGATTCGCACTTTGCATTCCCTATTATATGCCGGACGTCAAACCCCATAGATATATTTAGGTGGTCTGGTGCAAAATAAACTGATGCCTCATAATTGTTGACGCTACCTTATTCTCGATCGACATATATAGCCCGCTTCTCGTGTGCCACTCATTTCGTTCAGCTACAGCAACAGCAACTTGCATATGGTCAGGCTACACACTGGCTACACGAAGGTCAGACGCACTTCACTCCTGAAAGCTCCCATGCTTTACCTATGCCTCCATAATTATAGGACCTTAACACGGGTAGGTCAGATCGCCCTGTAATTGCGGCACGCGCCGAGCAGCACCGAGCAACCGAGCAGGGCCCTTCCTTTCTTGAACGCGGCGCCGCGGCCAACACGGTTCAGTCCAGCCCTGAAGGGGACCGGCCCAACACAGTCCCGCCCCGGCCCGGCTTCAGCAGAAACACTACCGACACGATGGGGGAGGACCTCGCCGCACTCCACTACAGCGCGAGCGCCGCGTACGTACACCGCGCAGTAGGTTCATCAGGAGGGTCATTAGGGTGCTCCCCGCGATAGTCTCGAACGGGCAACTTCCGAATCGACTCGGAACGGTTCGAGTTCATCGCACTAGAAGAGTCGAGAGTCGACTCGGAAGCAACCCGTTCGAGACTTTCGCGGGGAGCTCCCAATTGTCCTAATGTCCCTCCAGCAGGGAGATCCCCGCGATAGTCTCGAACGGGTGACTTCCAGGTTTAAAGGTTCGAGTTTGAGACTTCATAGAAACTATATGTGGGATTTCAAACTCGAACAGTCAAGAGTCGACCCGGAAGTAGCCCGTTCGAGACTATCGCGGGGAGCTCGACCTAATGACCCTCCAGCGCGGTCATGTCAGAGAACACCCAGCAGCATGTGGGCAGGCCGCGGGCACATTACTTTACACGTCAAAGCAGCGAATAATACAGAGAACCGTGTAAAGTGTAAAGACAACTATATCTCCTAAGAATAGAAACAGTCAACACCGTCCTGATCTAAAACAAGAAGGAAAGACATCAATAAATTGATATCAAAGGGAACAGACTCGTTCTTTACCAATCACAGGCATATGAATGTGTTTTGTAAAGTAAAGTTTTAATTTTTGCCGTTCCGCGAGGCCAAGTACACCCGCTCCAACCCACAACAACGGGAGTTCGTCTACCGCTTTCAGAGGTTCTTCCAAGGTTAGGGGGTGGAACCGAGCCCAGCCGAGCCTTAGTGAAAAAATTATATCTCCTGGGGGAGGAGGGGGGGAGAAAATGAGAAAGCTTGAAAATATGTCATGACTGGTACAGGAGTCAGGAGTCGCTACTAGCGACGAAATGCTGTCGCGCGGAGTGTGGGCGCGCCTGCACTACCACCCCGAGATGGTGCTGGACGCGTGGCGCGGAACGCTGTCCCGCCGCGACGGCGTGCAGCAGGGCGTGCAGATGCCCGAGCAGACCCAGTACCTCCCCGAGATGTACGTCGACGACAAGTTCTTCGCTAAGGTGCGCGAGGAGATGTACGTCGTGCCGGACGGGCAGCGCGTCGTCATCCCCGTCATCCGCAACGAGACGCAGAAAAACACCGGCGAGAGCAAGACGTGGTACTGGCTCGAGGACCCGCACCTCGACGTCTTCCACTGGCGCTGGCACATCCAACTACCCGCCCGACGACGATGACCCGGAGTTCGTGGACCGCGACCGGCGCGGCGAGCTGTTCGTCTACTTCCATCGCCAGATGATCGGCAGGCTCAACGCGGAGCGCATCGCCAACGGCGTGGCCCGCCTGAAACCGCTGAACGTCCGCGAGCCCATCAAGGAGGCCTTCTTCCCCAAGATGTTGCACGTTCACCAGAACAGAGGATACCCCGGTAGGCAGGCAAACACCTCGCTTCTGGTAAGTTGCGCCCTCGCACCTGCCTCAACTCATAAGTACACTCGCTCGAGGCCTAATTTGCGATCATTTTGTCCGCCCGAGGTTCAGAAAGAGAGTCTGGCTAAAATCGATTTGTGGATAGCCCGCTACAGGCAGGCTTTCTCGCAAAAGCACATGGTCACGGTATGATCCCTCTTTCTATCTCAAGCCTGTCACTGCTGTCACCTGTCACGCTTACTAGCACTCTGCAGACTCAAGTACCGTACAGTACTGCAGTAAATTGTGTGATACCGATGGTCATTCTGTACAACGTTTGAGACCCATTGCGTCCTACACTTGCATGTAGGGCACCCAAGGTCGGGCTCAGCGTGTTCTACACTTTGAATTCTAGAGCCCAATAATGTGTTTCGATTAGAAAAGGGAGAAGAAAAGCGGATAGAACAAAAAGCGTCCTGATTGGCTGAGCACTGTAAATCGAGGAGTGAGCATTCTCGCTCTCAGGAGAACGATATTGGTGACCCAAATTTTATCGCTCCTAGGAGAGTGATATTATTAATATCACTCCTTTTAAGTCGTTTCGTTGGTATGAGCCGTAACTGAGATGACTCAAATCGAGCGATATCAAGCCATGTCGCTCGATTTGAGTGACGCTCATCACTCTAAATGAGCGATATAGAATTTCCTCTCTCCTTTTGGGCGACGTGAAATGCGTCGCTCAATTTCAGTCAAAATTAACAGTGAGCCCACCACCACCGCTCACGTGGCGCGAAGCGCTCGGCCAATCAGGACGCTTTTGTTCTATCCGAGGGGTAAACAACTCTGAATTCGGTGTACAAATTGCGTGAATTTGAATTGAATTTGTCTAAATTGAGTTGAATTCGTTTTGAATTAGCTTTGAATTTTTTGAATTTATTGCAAAGTTTTGAAATTATTGTGATCTTTTTGTGAATTTACTTGAATTCGTTTTAAATTCGGGGATGCCCCAGAAAATACACGCACATCTGATCCAAATTATTCTCTCAATTACATGATGAAATAGGATTTTTAGTAAATTATTGTGAATGATTTCTATTTATTCCAAATTATTGTAAATTAACTTGCAACTGCGCAAAATAATTACAATTATTTCAATTATTTTTTAAAACTTTTCAGAAACAAATTTTGCTCTGCAATTGAAAGGGTGGCGTGAAAACATGGAAAATTTTTGCGGCAGTAAACCTCCCGAAGGAGGTTGCGGTTCCCGCCAGGCACAGGGCTTTTACCCCCTGTGGCAGCCAACTGCTTCGGTGTTCCATGGGAACCGGCGCTTTGCTGACTGCGATCCTATCGCGCAATTCGACAGATTTGATCCCCGTACCACCATTGGCCTACCCCTAGAGGTACGAGCGGTGTCAAGAGCGTTAGACTTCCTGATCCCAGTTTCAGAGGCCTTACCTCAGAGGGGTACGCGGGATTCGAACCCACAACCCCGAGTGCCGACACGTAGCCAGAACAGGAAGCGACCCAACGCCCAGAGCCACCGAGCCAACGGCGGTGAGACGTGTTTAACTTCTATTTGACCTGACATCCAGCTGCGGCCAAAGGGAATGTCAAGCGCGAAAAACACTTTCCCAAGTGGGAGTCGAACTTCGGACCACTCGGTTCGGTGATGCGCGCTCTACCAACTGAGCCACGACGCCACGATGACTGTACAGTGCGACGGGTTCGAGTTGTATTTGCCCTGTCCTCCTGGCTGGAGGCTGCAGGATACGGCAAATACGACTCGAAACCGTCGCACTGTACAGTCATCGTGGCGTCGTGGCTCAGTAGGTAGAGCGCGCATCACCGAACCGAGTGGTCCGAAGTTCGACTCCCACTTGGGAAAGTGTTTTTCGCGCTTGACATTCCCTTTGGCCGCAGCTGGATGTCAGGTCAAATAGAAGTTAAACACGTCTCACCGCCATTGGCTCGGTGGCTCTGGGCGTTGGGTCGCTTCCTGTTCTGGCTACGTGTCGGCACTCGGGGTTGTGGGTTCGAATCCCGCGTACCCCTCTGAGGTAAGGCCTCTGAAACTGGGATCAGGAAGTCTAACGCTCTTGACACCGCTCGTACCTCTAGGGGTAGGCCAATGGTGGTACGGGGATCAAATCTGTCGAATTGCGCGATAGGATCGCAGTCAGCAAAGCGCCGGTTCCCATGGAACACCGAAGCAGTTGGCTGCCACAGGGGGTAAAAGCCCTGTGCCTGGCGGGAACCGCAACCTCCTTCGGGAGGTTTACTGCCGCAAAAATTTTCCATGTTTTCACGCCACCCTTTCAATTGCAGAGCAAAATTTGTTTCTGAAAAGTTTTAAAAAATAATTGAAATAATTGTAATTATTTTGCGCAGTTGCAAGTTAATTTACAATAATTTGGAATAAATAGAAATCATTCACAATAATTTACTAAAAATCCTATTTCATCATGTAATTGAGAGAATAATTTGGATCAGATGTGCGTGTATTTTCTGAGGTCATTCCTTAAATTCGCTTGAATTTGTTTTGAATTCGTTTTGAATTCGCGTGAATTAGTTTGAATTAGTGTGAATTTTGAATTAGTGGTGTACATCAAAATTCGGAGTTATTTACCCCTCGGTTCTATCTCTTTTCTAATCGAAACACACTATAGGGTTTCATACTTTCTACTGTAGGTCCGTCAGTCTCACACAATGTACTGCGGTACTCCACTTACACTTGAGTTTGCACTTTGCAGGGTACAATCGCGCGTTATATAACAGCCTCGTTATATCCGTCACGCAGCCCAAGGGGCAGCGGCTCGAGCTGTACGGGCTGAAGGGCCTGGACAGTGGACATGGTCGCTAACGCGCTCCAAGCCAACGTCCTGCTCTCGCCCAACTTGGACCAGTACGGCTCCCTCCACAACGAGCTGCACGACGTCACCGGGATGGCGCACGACCCCTCCGGCGACAACAACGTTAGTACACATCGAGGGGGGAAACAGCTCTGAATTTTGGTGAGCACATTTTGTGGTTATTCGTAAACTTCTATAGAATTTTGAAAATTTACGACTTGAATTTTTCCTTAATTTTTGCTGAATTTCCCTTTTTTTGGGGGGGGGGAGAATTTTTCTATTTTTTTCTGAACTTTTCTGATTTTTCTTTTAAATTACGAGGTCTACGAAATTTTCAGAGTTGTTTACCCTCGATACACGTGAGGCCCCTGCACCACCGCGGCTAGGCCGTCCCGCTTCGCACAGGAGAGCAGCGGGTCTGCCTACCCATCAGGCGCCTCAAATGCGTATCTTATCTAGAGAGCACCGCATGTTCTCCGAAACAGTACGCAAGTAACAACACTGTGTCGTAGGAGATGATCGCTCCCATGGCCATGCTGGCGTCGGGAGTGCGGGACACGCTTTTCTACCGCCTCCACTTGCACATGGACGACCTGTACGAAGAGTACAAGGTCGCGTACCTGCAGCCGTACCAGACCACCGATGTAAGCGGGACCACGGCGGACAAGCTGCTAGTTCACCAATATTTTGAAGCCCCACAAACACTAACCGTACTCACTATCCCCACAGCTCCAGTGGCAGGACGTGTCCATCAATTCCCTGTCGGTGCGCTCGGACGTGACCAAGACCCTCAACGAGCTGCACACCTACTGGCAGGAGACGGACCTGGACCTGAGCCTGGGGCTGGCCTTCACGCCCACGGGCCGCGCCTACGGCCGCTTCCGCCACCTCCAGCACGAGCCCTTCAGCTACGACATCCAGGTGGTCAACAAGGGCCTGCAGGAGGTGCGCGCCTACGTGCGCATCTTCCTCATCACCGTGACCGACGAGAACGGACAGCCGCTGGACCTCGACTACCAGCAGCACTTCGCCATCGAGATGGACCGCTTCGACGCCACATGTAAGTGGGCCGCCCCTCCCCGCCCGCGTGTAACGAGCCTCTTGGAGTCACCCCAGCGCGCCGCCCCGCGCCTCGCTAACGAGCCCCTCCTATCCCTTCGTGTTGCAGTGGAGCCGGGCCTCAACAACATCCAGCGCGAGTCCACGGCCACGCCGCTCACCGTCGACCAGGACGCCATCTACTCAACGCAGGCCACCTTCTGGGACGCGCGCCGCGTCAACCAGTGCCGCTGCGGCTGGCCGCAGACCCTGCTCGTGCCCCGCGGCAACGAGGCCGGCATCACCTACAAGCTCTTCGCCATGGTCACGGACTACTTGCAGGACAAGGTACGCACCGCAGCCCGCCCGCGATTGCCTTAGCTCTCTTTACCTTGGATTGAAATAATGAAATGCATCGCCTTTCCTCACTCCTGCAGACCCCCGCGTACGGCTGGGTCTTTTGCGGCGTCCCTGGCAGCGACTACTACCCGGACAAGCGCGCCATGGGCTTCCCCTTCGACAGGGCCTTCCGGCCGGACGTCAAGACCCTCGACGACTTCCTTACCGACAACATGAAGGTCCAGGATATCGTCGTCAAGTTCAACGACTCGCGCGTCGACCCATCGTCCGCCCTGCTGCCCGGGGAAGTGTCCACCAGCTGGATGCCGTGAGACCAGCTTACCGCCTCCGCTTCGAGGAATCACATCGGCAATTTACCTATCAAAGCAGAAAAATTACAATTAACTTATTTTTTAACTCAAATCTCATATGTCCATGGACATTGATCTGAGATTAGATCTGAGGAAAGCTGTGGTTTATGACAAAGACTTCAGTGTTATAGTAGGTCTCCTTATTTTACTTGCTGACTAAATATCGTAATTTGTATTGTTAGGGTTAGGGGCACATTCGAAAAACTCAGAACCATTTACCACAGATCAATCATTGCAGATTTATTTACATCAAAGTCAACATCTCACGGTAGTTTGCAGATAACAAAAAAGTCAACTGCAAATAATAATAAAGATAAAAATACAATAATATATAATCAGAACAAATAGGCCTTAAATACTCTTTAAAAAGAGGGCAAAACAATGTTAACATGTTAGCTTAGCACTCCAAGGGTTGTCGGCATTTGAAAAAAAAATCTCTAAGAATGTCTACTGTTTTCAGCTAAATTTAACCTGGTTGCTCCAGGTTTTTCAGGTACAATTTTCATTCCTATTGACTTTTGATACCTTTATCAAAATTAATTAAGTGGGCAAGAAGTAACCAACTCCTTAGAAGAAGATAGTAAAGAAAAATTCAAAATCCTACCTTTTAAAAAGAAATATTAATTAAAACAGTCACAATAACAGAGAGCAAAAATCTCTGGGAGTATAACTTAATTTGGGTAATGTACCCAAAAAAACAAAAGAAAAAAAATATATATATGGCTAATGATCACTTTTGGGTTCATTCCCATGACGGACCATATACCACTAAGCTTAATTCATTTATGCTTAAATCATTATGTGACTCAATACCAATGATCTAACACCAGGATAGTTTTAATTTAATGGTAGACAACTAAACTGACAAGGAGTGCAGGGGTGTGCAATAAGAAAATTCAGTCAAATAAAAACTTGAGCCAAGCGTAACTAGAAACAAATGATTATAAAACTGAATAAATGTAAAAAGTTACATACAACTATTAACAACCCATCACAGCAACCGTACCACATCTGAACAGATATGATAGCTTACCATTCTTTACAATTCATTTCATTACCAAGTACATAAAATAAGTCTTTTAAATCTGACTATATTTGAAATGAGCCTCATGTCTAGTAATGCCTAGCTCAGATTAAAGCTTTACACACCCCTACACACCACTACACAAGAATTAAAAAGCAATAAAAAGGCATTCACTTTTTATAAAAATAAAAGAGGTCAATTTGTACCCTGGAGCAGACTTCGTATTTTTAAAATCTGGTATTAATAGAATGCCACAATGATTGTTTGCCAAAAATGTACAGTATTACATAATATAAATACAAACCAGTCAAAAATGAGTATCAAGCCACTGTCAATATTGCCATCTCAATGATTATAAAATGAGCAATACATCAAAACCAACTAGTACAAGCCCAAAATAAATAAGAAGGCTTAACAATTGTTCGCAATACTGCTAATCGAACGTTACCAATTAGTACATGTCATTAAGTGTTCATGTGGACGGATGGTTTCATAATATGTAGCAATATTAAATGTACGTGCCCTTTTGGTTCATAACTTAATTATTACCAATATTTACACAACCATTCAGGGTCCTCGCACACTAGTTGGCACTAACCTACGAGTTGTGAGCAGCAGACTAGTACCTGGTTCACATATGGCTAAAAGACAGAACACTTCACTTGGGTAGGAAGAACGACTGGTTATTGCTTCTTGTATTTGTTGCATATAGCTGCTGTTGGAAATTATGAAATTGCTGTGCATAGTTTGGGTCTGCAGCAGTGGCGCCAATGAAAGAGGAGTTCTTGTAGCCTCCTGAAGGAGGCAATGGTTGACTGGCGTCCATTGGCGAGCCCTTGGCTCCAGGCACAAACATTTGGTTATTGGGCCCCATATCACCAGGATTAGGCCCACCGTGAGGTTGTCCAGGGTACATTCCCATTCCAGGCATTCTCATCATGCCCCCCATCATGTTTCCACACTGACCAGGACCTCCAGGACCACCGGGCCCCATTGCCCTCATACTATTTGGACCCATGGGACCTCCAGGCATACCCATTGGACCTCCTGGCATGCCCATAGGGCCGCCTGGGCCCATTCCAGGACCTCCAGGACCCATACCAGGACCCCCTGGACCCATTCCTGGTCCTCCAGGTCCCATTCCAGGACCACCTGGTCCCATACCAGGTCCACCTGGACCCATTCCGGGGCCTCCTGGCCCCATGCCAGGACCACCAGGTCCCATGCCAGGACCTCCTGGCCCCATGCCAGGACCACCAGGTCCCATGCCAGGACCACCAGGTCCCATGCCAGGTCCGCCGGGTCCCATCCCAGGGCCACCTGGACCCATTCCAGGTCCTCCAGGGCCCATACCCGGGCCACCTCGACCACCCATTGAACCTGGACCGCCAGGCATCATTCCAGGACCACCCGACATCATGTTAGGACCTCCCATGCCCATGCCGGGGTTGCCTGGCCCCATACCAAGGTTGCCCGGGCCCATACCAGGATTACCAGGGCCCATTCCGGGGTTACCGAGACCCATTCCAGGATTTCCAGGACCCATCATGGGCGCGCCAGGCCTCATCCCCATGCCACCCATCCCCATTCCTCCCATGTTCATCCCCATCATGGGGTTCGGCCCTGAGCCGGGCCCCGTTGAGCACATAGGTCCTCCTGATCCCGCCGAACTAGGTCCTTGTGAGACGGGCGTGCCGGGCCCGGGGCCACCTGGCCCGTTGGGGCCGGGTCCTCCGGGGCCTCCAGGCCCGCTGGTGGGCGTGTTGGGGCCTTGCATGCCCGGACTGCCGGACATGCCCATGGGGCCCATGCCCATTCCGCAGGGGCTGCCTCCGTTCATACTGCCCATAGGCTGGCCGCCTGGACCACTGGGGCCGCAGGATGTGGGCGTGCTGGGTGCGCTTGAACTGTTGGGGAAGGGTCCTTGTCCTTGTCCAGGCCCCTGCCCGGGACCCTGGCCAGGGTTGGCGAATCGCTGCAGGAAGTCGAGGCTGGGCGGCCCTCGCGGCCCCGCACTGCCCGCATTCTGAGGACGGGCGGGCATGTACTGGATCGTGTTGGGGGCGCTCGCTTTCACTTGGACGTTGGCGCCGTTGAACGGGTTGGGGCCTCCAGGCCCCCCTGGCGCCCCTGGGCGGCCCATCAGCCGCGGGGGCATACCTCCAGGCCCCATGGGCATACCGCCCGGCATACCTCCGGGGATGCCGCCGGGCATACCGCCCGGCATACCTCCAGGCATACCTCCACCGGGCATGTTGGGGAACGGAGACGGCCCGCGTGGCTTGGGCGATCCGGGGTTGCTACCCATATTGGGCCCCAAGCCGGGCCCCATGGGACTGAACGAGTTGGGGATATCCATGGGTCCCATGCCGCCCATACCACCGTCCGGCATGCCCAGGTCGTTCATGCCCATCATGTTCATGGGTCCGGTGGGCGAGTTAAAGGGCAGCATGGAGCCGCCCGGGCCGCCGGGGCCGCCCATGGGTCCCGGTGAACCCGACACGTTGTTGGCGAGCTGCTGGCTCATCTGCGCCAGCGACGAGATGGGGTCGAACATGCCACCCTTGGTGCTCTGCGCGCTCGAGGTGGCGGTGGGCGCGGAGCTGGTGTTGGGGTTGAGCGGCATGTTGGGCGAGCCGTCCTTGCCGGGGGAGGACACGTCCATCAAGCCGCCCGACGACTTGCCGGGGGGCGTCTGCTGCGAGAAGGGGGACGGCGACGAGGCCGGCCCGCCTTGCGGCCCGCCCATGAAGCGGGGCGGGCCCATACCGTCCACGCTGGGGCTCGGGCACGGACCGCCCTTGCTCGGGGTGTCCGCCGTCGACACCGGCGTCCGAGACCCTGAGCCGGGGAAGCGGCCCTGCTGCTTGTCCGACGGGCCGCCCGGGCCCCCACCGGGGGTGTGAGGACTAGGCAGCGGGAAGCGGCTGTTGTCGCCGGGCGTCGCGGGGAACGACGGCGTCACCGGGGTGCCGGGCTCCCGAAGGCCGCTGGGGTCGGGGAGGCCGCCGTCAAGCCTGGACAAAATAGAACTGCATCAGCACCTCGTGTGTTGGGACGTCACTGAACGGAATTTGGAAGTAAACTTACGGAGGTGATAATATATTAGGTTCTTTAAGGCTCGTGTTGGGCTGCTTCTGTATCGTCAGTTCTTGACCTTCAAAAGCATTTAAATATTGTATTTGTTGAGGTGATGGCACTGGCATCAAATTAGGTTCCTTGCCAGGTTGGCCAGGTTGTTGTTGTTGTTGTTGCTGCTGCTGTTGTTGCTGCTGCTGCTGTTGCTGCTGAGCCAATGATTGTAAGGTTCGACAGAACATGCCATCTGGGGAAAAATAAAAAATATTTCAAATTTAAGGAGACAATAACAAATGATGACTTTCAGTAACATAACAAAAAAACAAAAACAGAAAATTGATTTTCTTGGTACACTCTATGTTCGACAGACATTTTTATTCAAAAGTTATGAATTTCATGGTAATTAAGAACAATCTGTTTGTACTTGAGAATTGAAAAGGCATAAGCTAAGCATGTACAAAAAGATTTATGAGTTGCGAATAAAACTTCCCATAAGACTGCAGTGTGTGGAGACCGGCGGAGACTCACCTGGACTCTGCTGGGGCGGGGGTGCCCCGCTACCCGTGTGGGGGGAGCCCTCCTTGCGGCTGGCCGGCGGCGACATGTGCGTGGGCGTGCACGACACGGGCGTGCCGGGGTTGCTGGGGTTGTGCGACCGCGAGGCGCTCGGCGAGTCCGTAGTACTGGGAGCGCCTGCGCCGCCCGCACCGGACCGACTGGGCTCCGCGGGCGAGTTCAGCCCCGAGGATGTCCTTGGCGACGGCAGAGAGAGATTCGACGTGGGGTTGTTGGGGGAGCCGGGCGTGGGGGAGGGCGCGGCGATGGGGACGCTCGCCGACCGCGGGGTCTGGTGGTAGGGGGGCGGGGGTCCCTGCGCTCGGGGGCCGCCCGGCCTGGGGCCGCCGCCAGGGCCCATCATGCCGGGTCCCATCATCATGCCCGGTCCCATCATGCCTCCCATGCCAGGGCCATTGGGTCCCATGCCAGGTCCGTTGGGTCCCATGCCAGGTCCGTTAGGTCCCATGCCTCCAGGACCCATACCGGGACCATTCGGTCCCATGCCTCCGGGACCCATTCCTGGTCCATTGGGTCCCATGCCTCCGGGGCCCATTCCAGGCCCGTTAGGACCCATGGCTCCGGGGCCCATTCCAGGTCCTCCAGGGCCCATGCCGGGTCCCATTCCAGGCCCGCAAGGTCCTCCTGGACCCATGCCAGGGCCACCGGCCCCCATACCAGGTCCATTCTGTCCCATCATGGGTCCATTTGGGCCCATCATGTTAGGCCCCATGTTTCCGCCTCCCTTCTTTTGATCAAGCATCTGCTGCATTTGCTGCATCTTCTGCCAGTCCATTGGCCCTGGGGGTCCACCAGGTCCACCCTGATTTTCGGGGAAAAGCATCTGTTGCATTTTTCTCAAAGTTGCCAGTTGCTCCTCACGGTGTTGCCGCTGCTGGGGAGTCAGGTTTTCATCAGGCACTTTCACACCTGAAACAAAAGTAAACAAGGCATAAAAATTATAAAAGAAAACACAACAAAAAAAACAAACAAGATCGTTTTGTGAAATTGTGCAGATATTTTTTCTGTATAAATACTTAAACAATGACTGGGAAAAAAATATAGATACAATGTGGACAGGAAAAAAAATACGGCCTTTGATAAGGAGACCTGGACTACCAGCATATGCCAACAAATTCTCACCTTGCAAAGATGGGTGAGGTCCGAGTGGATTGTTGAGATCAGCTAGGATAGAGGCATCATCTCCAGACCCGCCCGGGCCGTTTAGCCCCGACGGAGTCGTGGGCCCTGCTCCAGACACGGGCGGCCCCGCACCAGCGTTAGGTCCACTAGAGTTCGGCCCATTACCTGGACCTCCCTGGCTGTTTGGTCCACCCGGTCCACCAGGTGCATTCGGGCCATTGCCAGGGCCACTAGGGCCTCCAGGGCCAGTAGTCTGGCCTCCTGGGCCACCTGCAGGGCCAGCAGGGCGCGGGCCAGGTCCTGACATTGGTCCCGCAGGCCCCATTGGCCCACAGTTACCTTGACCCATCATAGGTCCACCGGGTCCTCCAGAACCCTAGAAATGAGAGGAGAACACTGAATCCACTGTTTCTTCAAAAAGGAATATTAAAGAGCCTTTAGGATAGATGTTTATCAAACACCTTCCTCATACAAATTTGCCACGTAAACAGTACCAAATTAAAATCTTGCAAAAATTAAGAAAATTACCTGGTTCCACATAGGCATAGGTCCACATCCAGGACCCATAGGGCCACTGTTATCAGAGCCGGAAAATGAGCCTGGGCCCATAGACCCACCCATCGGACCGCCTCCCATGGGTCCTCCAATGGGACCCCCAGATCCCATTGGGCCACCCATTCCTGGACCCATCATAGGACCACCAGGTCCACCCATAACACCGCATTTATTTGGTCCACCCATACCTCCTGGGCCCATTGGACCTCCAGGACCACTGGGTCCTCCTGGACCCATTGGACCTCCTGGGCCGCCAGGACCTCCAGGACCCATTGGACCTCCAGGGCCCATTGGACCTCCTGGTCCCATAGGGCCTCCTGGTCCCATCGGACCTCCAGGTCCCATCGGACCTCCAGGACCCATCGGACCTCCAGGACCCATTGGGCCTCCAGGTCCCATTGGACCACCTGGCCCCATAGAGCCTCCAGGACCTCCTGGACCACCAGGACCACCAGGACCACCTTTTTGCTTCATCTGCGCAAGATTGTTAAGCCATTGTGCAGGATTCTGACGGTTGAACTGATTCATTCTTAACGGATGTTTCTAGATTAGGAACAAAATGGTGTTTTAAGTTGATTACAAATAACAAAATACCAAAATATAAATTATAATAGCATAGTACAGCAAAATCATAAGTCGGAATTAAAAATAAGAAAAAATACAAACCTCTAGATATTTCTTAGTTCCTGGCTGCGAGCAATGATACGCAATTATGGAAGGATAAAGTCCCTGCAGTACAGCTTCTGCAGATTTGTTAGCTAGCATTGTTGAAAATACAAAGATCTGACTCTGTTGCTGCATATACTGTGCTTCCATACTTGATGGCTGTTGTTTGCCCATAACATTGCTAGCTAAAGGTTGAATGGATGGACCATCCATGGAGGGACCACTGGTTGGGGGTAAGGGAGGTGTTGGGCCAGGAGGTCCACCAGGGCCTCCCATTGACCCACCCATGGAACAAGTACCTCCTGCACTGCTGCCTGGAGGACCCTGCGGGCCACTGTCCCCAGACAGCCCCATGCTATCACATAGATCTAAAAAACAAAAGTGAATCTTAGAGGTGAGAAAAGCGAAGAGTTTTAAAAAACAATTTTCAAAGATTTAAATAAACAGTACTTACCAGAACCAAATTCATGACTACTACTAGGGTCTTCAGTCTTCGGAATTTTACAGGATGGTGAGCCATCCTGTAAACTTGAGTCACCAGGTTTAACTGTAAAAGGAAAAAGTAACAGTAATAATAATAATAATAATAATTATAATAACAAGAAGAAACATGTTAAGCAAAAATATATTAATGTCTGGTTGACTTAATTTATATTACACTTCAAAATAACATACCATCTGATGAATCTAGCCCTAGATCTGTGGATGAATCTGGGGGATCACAGGATGAGGAGGTTACAGTACCACTATTTGTCGACCCAATAATGTTCGGTTTAATATCTTCAGTGCCATTTAACCCTCCTTCCTCCTGAAAATAAAATGAAGAGGGAGACTCCAGTATTTCATACGGATTTCTAGGGTAATGTTACAATATTAATTTTTCAAATGACCCTTACTTTCATGGGAGTCATAGGACCATCAGATGGTTCCATTTTGATTGTTGCTCCATTACTAGATGAAGAATTACTTGTGTTACCACCAGAATTGGGGTTATTGTTCGAATTCAAATTTGACGAGCCAGGGCCACTTCCACTGTTGGCGGCAGAGACTTTCTTGTCCCGCTGCTGTTTTTCTTTAACAGCATCCTTCATGGCGTCAACGTCCTCTTGCTCAGAAATAAGGGGATGACTACAAGTAAAAGGCAGATCCCAATCAAAGGAAACAAGGTTCTAAAATAAAATAAAATGAATGTATATTAGAAATTAAAATAACTGCTTTAAAGAGCAAGGAAATAAATTTAGTTTAAAACGTTACCCTTATCAAGAGCTTTTGAAATGCTCCTCACAGGCATGTTATACGAGCCACTTCAATGAATTTATTTCATGCACTGCAATTAAGGATTTATAGCTCAGAGCTGTCAGAAATGATACATTATAAGTATGAGCTACACACAGGACAGTTTTTGAAAGATCCTGGGAAAATTAAAATGATCATTATTTCTTGATTACATTGTAATTGTTTAATGACTGTGTATGTACAATGGAAAGATTGATACAATACTTACTCTACTTGAGAGACGAGACAAAGACGACTTGAACTGAGAAAGATGGAAAATCTGAGCCACACAAGCTGCCTTCCAGCAGCTTCGGATTCCCACATAAGGACTCTTGGCTGTAAAAACAAAATTTATCACAGATTAGACTCTGAAAAAACCTCGCTCAATGCTTTTAGACATAAAATAAAATAAACCTAGAAAGTAGAGGTGAGATATTTTGACTTCATTCATCTTAAGCAATTTGCATTGAAGTAAAATAATAATTATTAGGAAAATTGTGAACTTTTAAACTATGTTCTCAAAGGGTAACATTAAAAATGAATTAATAGCATATTTATAGATAAACCCAGTGACAATTCAAAATAAGTTGTTGTAGGAGCTTACAATTTTCAATGCTTAACTCTTAAAGTAACAGCAATATCTAAACCTGAAAGCACGATGCCCGCAAAAAAGCAGAATTCATCTGTAACAATGCTTGGAATGATAGGCTCGCTTAGGGTATACAGGTTAGGGAATCTTGTTGCAAGCATCAGTAACCGGATTAGCCAAACCAAAACGCCCTTCGCCGTACTAGACTGACAGGGCTAGAACAAGCACAACCGATTGGCATGACTTCAACGTTGAAACGAAACAAGGGTAACATGATTACGGCAAAGAAACGACAAAAAATGCACAAGGAAGAGGTTGGCTTGCGGCCGCTGTTAGTGCACGGGCGGACATGAACACTGGCGGGATGTGCTGAGGTTGTAAACAAGCGTATTCAAACCAGAGGAATTGGTTTCTAACATTAAACTGGCGTACCTTCAAGTTTTCCTCTCCTCAGCATCTTCAGAAAAATATCAAGATATTTTCAATTTCCTCGGGAGAGGGCAGAAGAGTGCAGCTGCCATTTTGGAAATCCATTTAGCCTTTTTGATGTGCGAACGTCCTGAAGACACTGGGCATTAACACGAAAACCACTATTTCACAGCTTCGCCGAGAGCTGCCGCTGGTGATTGGACAGCCAACACATTCAATAACACGGCACAAATCACATTGCAAATTGAATCTAGACTCCAAGTGTTTATTGTTGTTGTGTTGTTGTGTGTCGCCTCCTAGCTCCCCGCTCACGGCCCCGCCGACTCAGAGGTTATCAACCGGACGAAAAGACGAAAAGACGAGATGAGAGAGGGCGCGGGGACAAGGAGAGGAGGGGAAGGGGAGGGGTTGAATGGAAGAGAGCTAGGAGGGAAAAGGGCGTCTCTTCAAACGTCGAACAGCCTCGATGAGCTCACTGAATCGCACAAAATTGAAAGTATGAAGAACTTAAACAATTTCATATTTCACGCGCTTCTTTGATTTTTTCCCCGTAAAAAATGAAGGAGACATTGTTGTTGTAGTGGTAAGCCTGGAAGAACTGTGTTGTCACCAACATGAAAATCAAAAGTTTTTAATTTAAGCCAATGTTTAAGATTTTCAATATATGTAATTGTTTTTAAATGTAAAAGAATCGTAACTTAAAGAAATTCCATTGCATATTGGTGGCTCACAATCAAGTTTTATCACTTTTGTTGTTTTCTTGGGTAACTTTTAAGTTACTTCCATGAATTAGTTCGGGCGGGCGCAGACGTAAACAAGCAGAACATTCTGCGCTCCAATATTTTTTTCAAAAAGATTTGAAACAAAGAAGAAAATTTAGTTAAAATCGATGTAAAGGGATGTTTTCATATACTTTGAAGTATTCTTTGTCGTTGTAATGCGAATCACAATGATGTTTTGGGTGCATAGAAATTCTAACAGGATGGAAAGGTTATTATTCACCACAGTCTGATGAATGTTATTTTCCTCCAAGCCTGATTAGGATCATTTACTGCATTTACTGAAAAGTACTCGACGTACTTGCTTTGGTTTTCTCACCTCTCATGATGAGTACCTTCCCGGGTACAATACATGAGATACCCAAAGTATCTGTTGATAGATTCAACTACAAAAATTTGTCTTCTGAATTGTTTTTTTTATCACATTTCCATGCAGGTAATACATGTTATTTTAAAAAACAAACCTGTTATAATTATTGTGTTTCATGTTCTTGTTTTTTTCCTGTTCAATAGACCATATGGTTGGTTTAAGAAACCCAGAGTTCCATGCAGTTCTCCTCCGGAGGCCATCAGCTTTCATATATTGTAGTGAATTGACTGCCCTTTTTTTGTCTCAAAATCATCTGAAGGGTTTTGATGCCAAAATTAAAGTGCTAGCTGTAAATAAAGAGCACACCTTAAATATAAGTGACGAGCTTGGAGTAATTTCCGTTACGCCCTTGCCCGCAGGCCATTGCCCTGGCTCTGTCATGTGAGATATTGTTCATACATTGTTACATTAATTTTGTTAGTTCACTATCATTAATAACCTGTGGTTGTTTTAGGTTTCTATTTGGCTACAAGGGACTGAATTATTTATATACTGGTGATTATAGAATGACCAAAGATAACATTGTGAAATTGAAAGCATTGAGAGACCATGATGGTCACCTCAAACCTATTGAGACTCTTTATCTTGATACAACTTTCTTTGAACCTGCATACTCTTACTTTCCCAGTAGAGATGAAAGCATGTCAGAATTAATTAAAATGTGTAGATCTTGGATAGCAAAAGGTGACGACTTTGTCATTGATATTCGAACACCTGGTAAGGATATGAATAAATACAGCAGAAATTTGACTTAGTTCTCCAATTCTTATAAAATACATTTTAAATTCTATTTTGATCTGTTTTTCTTTCAACAGCTACAGTAGGTGTTGAATATGTTATGATAGCCTTGTCCAAAGAATTTGGGCAGCCACTTCATGTGTCACCGTGTGCTTACGAAAAATATTGTCGTATACCAGAACTATCATCGGCTGTTTCTCTGAGTGATGAAAGTAAACTTCATGCATGCATAGTAAGTATCATTTCCAACATCTTTGTTTCTATTTGCTTATAAACTTATAAGAATTACTCATTTTGCCCATGTCTGCTTAACCTTTTCTTTAAAAAAACAAAAAAATAGCCAGGCAATCGAGTGTATGGAAAATCTCTGTTTCTACAGAGTCATAAGACTCTTAAAGATAAAAATGTCTTAAGTATAAAGCTTTGTTGTTTGCATGCAAAGAAGTTTTCTAAAGAAATGGTGAGTGAATGGCTAAGCCACAAGTAACATTTGTAAGTTCAATTTAATTTTTATCAATTTTCCTTTTTCCTCTTTTTTGCAGAGCCTAGTGTCATATTCAGAGCAACAGAGTCTGTATAAGCTTGTATACTCATCTCACAGCTCACATAGTGAACTACTGGAAATGATTGAGACACTTCTACCATCTAAAATTGTTCCATGTGTTGTGCCATCAAACTGTACTTCTGATGAGGTACCTTTCCTATTATACTTTCTCAGCGTTCATGAATACAAGCATTTTGTAATTCTTTCTGCCGCATATTAACAGGTTGTAGAGCTCTTGCTGTCAAGCTGTAATCTAAAAGCTAAGAGGAATGAATCAGATTCTGTTCTGCAGTTTTCCTCTTATGAGGACGTAGAAGATACAATGGAAGACAAGAAAAGTCAGGAAAAGGAAGATAAAAAGTGTGGTGCCCTCCTCACTTTCTCAAAAGTGAGTAAATTGAAGATTTGGGGGGGGGGTCTCTTTCTCTTTACCAAAGACAGTTTTTTTTAACCAATTTTGTTTTCAGTACAATATTAATGACTCATCAGATGAAAATGACTATTTGACTGATCAGAGTGATGATAATGAACTACCTCCATTCAGCTGGGACTGCCATTATGATTCTAGCAAGGCCCTAAGAAAAGAGCAGTATGTATCTTGCTGAAACAATTACTCAACTGTGTTTTTAAATTTTAAAGAAAGCTGATCATCACAATAACTTCTTTTTCTTTATGTCCAGGCAACCAGCCAAGAAATCTAGAATGAGTTGAAAATTCACAGTGGATCAGTAAATGAATTTTAATACCTTGATTTCTGTGATCCAAATTTTTATGCCAAAACAATGATGAAATGGCACTGGTTTAGACAATGAAATAATATCTTTTTTATCACACATGCTGCTTTATTTTGACTTGCTTCCCCCACTCTCTCTGCACCGCAAAAATGCGCATGAAGTGAGTACAAACATGTGAAAAGGCTGGCTGGCGCTGGTATCCAGTGCGCTTCAGTGCTCGCGCGGGGCGGGCGGGGCGGGGTGGCAGGCGCAGGGTAGGCCAGCTCCCGCGGAGCCGTGCCCGCCGGGCTTGCCTATGCCAGTCGGTGGCAGGCGCTCACCGCCAGTGGGCTCATCTGAGCGAGGAGGGCCGGGCCGGGGGCCGCCTAGAGCCCTCGCGCCGCTGCTGGGCTGGATGGCCTCACTCAACTACGTCCTTTTGTGGCACTCGGTGGTTGTACCTTGTTCTACATTAATTAACATAACTAAAGGACTTTTAAAAAATACATATATAAATAAATGAATAAATAGATAAATAAAAGGTCTTGAGATGAGCATTGCTGTCTTTCCCAACCAGCAACGCTCCCACTAATAGGGCTCTTATTTGTACCCGGGTATCCGGGTAACCCGGGCGGGTACCAGCCCGAGTAGGAACCGGGTCGGCGGGTTTTCCCGGGTACCCGGGGTACCCGAATAAACCGGGCCGGGCCCGCGCCTGTAGGTAGGCAAATTGACCTGCCTGTATGCAATATTGCCTATACTTGCTGGCGCGGTTCCACCGGGTTTACCCGGGTACCCCGTCGACCCGGTTCCTACCCGGGTTACCCGGGTACCCGCAGGTCGGGTTTTTAAGAGCCCTACCCACTAAAAGACCTCTTATAATTTATACGTGTAACTGGGAAAAAAATAGACCTTATCCTGCTCCTCACTTCCAAGAGCGGTGTCATGGCGAATAAGTGTCTGACGCGCGGCGGCACCAAATAGACCACGCTCCGCCTTATCTGTCGAGTCAGGCCGAGTTCCATCCCTGCCCCCCCCCCTTTTTTTCCTCCTGCCGGACAGCAACAGCCTGCGTGAGTGACAGTGAAGGATCACACACGTCCTCTGTCCGAGTCAAGTCCGTCTGTGGGACGAGTCGCGTTCGGGAACGGCTGGCCTGCAACACTGCTGCAAGCATTGGATGAACTTGGCCTCACGTTTTCACGCCACTTCGACTTCATGCCATGGAGCCCGGGAGGGGAGGGGGGAGGGCGCTCCCTACTGATGCCTCCTGCACGGCACGGCCAGCCGACTCATTCCGAAGAGCGCTTTCCTCATCGCCCTGTCTCTCTCGCACTGATGGGCTCCGCCGTATAGGTGCGAGAGAGACAGCGAGGAGAGCGCACTTCGGAATAAGTCGGCAGGCACCCTCACCCGCCTTCAGGCTGCTTCCGGCTCGGTGTCCCTATTCCTCCTCTACGACAGACTGCATGAAATTGCCGCTGTGATTCGCTGGTTTCGTGTGGCTCTGTCGTAATTTCCGGTTCCGCCGTCGCCGCCTGGCAGCTTCAGCTTCCGGTCACGGCATGCCGTTCCCCTTTGATAAAGGGGCTGCGCCCTTCGCCCTTCCCTTCCTTGCCTCCCATTCCTCGAGTGGGGGGAGGGAAAAGGTGCCTAAAAGAGAACACTAACCAGAAAAAAAAGGAACTAACTTATTTAGACGCGTTTAATCGATGTGCCTGATGTGTTCATGATCCATTTTGCGGCTTTCACATCGCTTACTACTGGACTCACCTGTAACGGATTGCAAAAGACGCGGATCGGTGCTTTGGACATGATTTTATTTGTTGCTACTCACTATGACAGTATAAAGAGTTTGATATAAATTACTTTCATTTGTACATTGTATGAATCTACATAATACATTATTATGGCCTTTCTACAGGGTGGCGAGCCAATGCTATTTACAGGATAGAGACACGCTCCATTGCAGGGCGACCGACTCTGGAAGAAAGCTGACAAGCGCAGTTCTGACGGTCGATACAATAAATTATTGCTGCTTGCCATTTCTGTTTACAGGAACATATCTGGTGCGGTAGACACGGACATAAAATGATCGTCCGCTCATCATTGCAAAATCGCTTCTCTCCTCGGATGCGAACATTTTTTCGAACGATGTATGGCAACTATACTACGACGAGTTGTTGAAATTGACATTGCACACTAATTCTAAACTATACAAACGGTGGGCTTCCCGATGTAAGCATTAAGTTTTTGGCTCGAAAAGTACGGCTCTAGTTGGTTACTTATCGCAGTTAGAAATCTCTACAAATACACCAAAGCGACAAAACTAATGTTCGAGTAACAATCATACAAAAACGTAAATCAAGAAAAAACTGAGTTGGATACCACACACAACAAAATATGATTGTTGTTATGAAGATCCGTTGAAAAACATGCCTGTCAAAACGACGTGGAAACAACACCGATCTCTCGTTACAGCCGTCGTTTCTATCTACTTTTGATATCATTTAAAAGGCCTCATAGAAAGGTCTCACAGAAATTCAATGATTTTTTGTTTGGTTTTTCAAAGTTCATTGTTGTTGAATTTGGAGGTTGTCAGAAAATTTATACACACATTTCAATTCATAAATTAATTAATTAATTAATTACAGATAGAAAACCGTTTCAGAAGTTTCACGGGCAACGCATATGATATTAAACAATACAAGATAGACTTGCGCTAAAATAGTAACAGTCGGGGCAATATGTGACAATAATACATTCTCGTCCTCACCATGAACGGCGTATACGGGTGGCGGAAAGTCTATCGACGGGCTTTCTGCTTCCAAACACGAAATTAAGTACGTCCGTTACTTAAAGCGTAAAAAAGAACCTTCAGGGCACACTACACCGTTATCACGTTACACATGATTTAAAATTCATCAAACCTATGTACAACAGACACATGCGGCTCGAAGTAGCGTCGCTAGCCGCATGGCGGAATGACTTTTGATTTCAAGGGCTATGAAATCCTTTTTCTCAACTCACGCTTTACTTGAATATTTGGTATACCAGCTGGACCGATACCAAATCGGGAATACTCTGCGAAGCACGCCAAATTCATCGAGAGTTTTAAATACCCGTAAAATTTCGCACGCGATACATCGCTCTTTTCAAATTGACGAAAAATTTAGAAGGAAAAAAAAACCTTTAGCTCACTCCCCTCCTCTCTCACAGCGGAATCACTTGCAGGTGTGCCTGTCCATGACCGTCTCGCACGTCTTGCATGTCACGTAACAGCACCAGACGAACTTGCAGTGGCAGCGCTCGACGTGCTTCACCACCTGGAGGCGACGAAACAGACAACAGGGGAAAGAGTTAACAACCACAATTAAGTCCGGGACATGCCTCTGTACATCCTAAATTGGGGAATAACTTCACGATTCCAGTCTCGAATCACAAGTTTCATGTCGCACATTTGCGAATGGAAATACAAACACCTACACCCTGCACACTAACTTCTTATGAAATTTTTTTAATTCGTTCCTATGATTTTTTTTTTTTTTTTACATGCTCTACTTATGCATTTCTTAAATACACAATCATGAACAAGATGCCCATTTTGTGAGCAATATTGTGAGAAAAAATTGTTCATAATTACGAGTTAAAAATATACATAAGTTGAGCAAGTACAAAAAAATTATCATATGGTGAATTAAAAATGTTCATAAGAATTTAGTGTATACAAGTAGTGTGTAAATTTCACAAACTTTTTTCCTTCCTTTTCCTTCTCTATTTTTTCTAATGCATGATTGTCGGTGCCGCGGCCCTCACCTGGGTGTTGTAGCCGCGGCCACAGCACAGCAGGTCGCAGCTCTGCGCGCCCGAGCCCGTCTTGTTGCAGGCGCGCCCGCTCGTGCCCGCGATGCCCCGCGCTGGGTCCGTCACGCAGTAGTCGGGGCTCTTGTGGATGTGCACCAGGTCGCCTTTGGACAGCGAGCGCTTCCACTTGTTGCGGCCGCCCCTGTGCGGGAGAAAATGAAAAAGTATAGGCGATATTCGAATAGAGAACACGTCACATACCGTACACGAGGGGTCCAGCGCTCGCCTTGCGTCTGGAGTTCTCTCAAACAATCGCAAGGAGAGAAAAGAAATTAGTTCCTCCGACCAAAATTTATCTTTTTTGGTTCCAAACGCCGAAGCTTTAGACATCAGAAACAAAATTTCATCACCAGGTCGTTGAAATTAATGTGTTAGTTACAAGAGTGAAAGCAACAACAAAACCATTTTTATTTGTTTTCATCCATGTGACCGACACTTTTCTTTCAGCGACCAAATTATAGTTCTGGTGATTAAAAAAGAATTGGTGCTGACCACGAAAGCGTCGCGGAATTTGGAACCAAAAAATATTTGTTGCCTTAAAATTAACTGAAATTTTGGTCTGGATAACAATTTTTTTCCCTCCGTGCTCGGTGCACTTGGATATTCCTTGGGTGCAGAAGTGACGGTGACGCTATAGCGCGGTGCTAAGGACATTAACGGCGCTGTCGGGGTACTCAGAGGGGTAAGCGAGAGCCCCGCCCCGTCTCACCTGTTGCTCTGGTTGCCGCTGCCGCCCGAGCGCGGGTTCTTGCTCTTCCGCCGCATGCGCCGGCGGCCGCGCGGGCTGGTGATCTGCACGGCCTGGCGGTACTTCCTCTTGAGGAGGTCGCCCACCTCGCTGAAGGCGGGCAGAGTCCGCCAGCACGTCTTGAGCTCGCACGAGCCCGACACGCCGTGGCACCGGCAGTGCATCCTCAGCAGCGAGCTCACCACCTGTCGACATCCACGTCACCGCGTTCAAAATTTCGCAAATTTTCGAAGGGGAAACAACTCTGAATTTTAGTGTCCACATTTTTTTTTATTTTTGCGAATTTTTAAAGATTTTTTGTGGATTTTCATTTTAATTTTGCCTACATTTTTGAGTATTTTCCTGCTTTTTCCTTAATTTTCCCTTAATTTTTCTGAATTCTCCTGAATTACAAAGTGTACAAAAATTGCAGAGTTGTTTCCCCTCGTAAATTTTGCAACACGCACCGCTAGGGAGATAATAAAAATGACGCCTCCCGAGCAGGTGCGCTTTTTCATTACCTGTCTGCCGGCCTCGTTGTTGTGGAGGTTCATCCGAGCGCGCACGGCGTACGTCTTGCGCGCCTTGGGGTCCTTCAGGGGGTCCTTGGGGTCCACGCTGTTGTGCCGGCCGCGCTCCGGGGCGTCCACGAACTTCCTCGAGAACTGCAGCCCGTACTCCAGGTTATCACTGTCGAAAAAAAAAATCATGTAATAGGTGCAACGAAACAAAGTGGTTGGGATTTATTACTGTATACACGCGATTCGCTTAAGATTTAGTTAAGTGGGAAGATTTCTTTTTAAATATTAATAATACTAAAAAAATCTTTTTACAGGGGCTGGTTTTTCCCCTTCTCCCAACGTGCAAGAACCCCGCGGCGAAATAAGACACTTTCCCGGCCGTGCCGCGTGCCGGCCCCTCCCCGGCGCCGGCGCCGCCCCCCTGACAACTAGCTGCCGCCGGGCCCGGCCTGGAGGTGCGACGCGACGCGAGGAGACGCGACGCACTTCCAGCGCAGAATAATTACTCATTAAACTTTTAAACTCGAGGCCAAAAAGTCAGGGGAGTAAACTGAAAATGGCGCCGGCCTGGGCCTGCCTCCTGCCGGCCTGCCTCCTGCCTGCCTTGTCCCGGGCCGGGCCGGGCCAGGCCGGGCGTCGCTCATGACGGACTGCTGCTCCTGCTGTACTATCCGCCCTACGCGCGCCCCTCCTGCTGCCGACTTATTCCAAGGAGCGCGCTTTTCCTCGCCCGGTCTCTCTCGCACTCATTGGCTTCGCCGTGTGGGTGCGAGAGAGGCAGAGCGAGGAGAGCGGTGCTCTTCGGAATGAGTCGGCTGCCCCTGACAAGACAGGAGAGGCGCGGGGTATCATCCCTTCCGCCCGTGCGGGAGGGTGGGGGTAGTGGGCGCGTCGCCCCGCAGCAGAACAGCGGCGCAAAAACCGTAATAGTAGTAGTATAAGCGAGCCGCGTCCGTAACCACTGTGTGCCACTCCCAGAGCCGCAAACGCCCCGCGGGCATCCCCCCCCCCCCCCACCCGCGACACCCACATGGACTGGCTGCGCGCAAGGCGGTCGGGTCTGGTAACGCGCTATAGGGGCGCGGCATTGTGGCGCAAATGAACCCCGAGAGCGCGCTGCTCGCGTGACTAGGGCTGGGCGGTTTTTTCATTTCAATATCAATACTCAATATTTTAAAATATTGAAATATCCTCAATATCAATATCGGTTATTGAATATTGAAATATTGAAAGTATTGAAATATTTGAAAAAAAAATTTAGGCAAATTTTAAGAAAAATTTCACGGAACTAAAATTTTATTTTTTTATTTGGTTTTGATACAATCGTAACCGTTCTAATTAATTAAAAACAGGCATGTACTTTTGGTTTTTGCTGCAGAATATGAGAATTTCTGCATTATGCCCAGCCTGTGCTCCAGATTTTCGAGCCAGCCCGTTACCGTGCATAGTAGTGTCAATATTTCAATTTTTCAATATCAGTCAATATTGAAAATTGGCTGATATTGAATATTGACTTCCAAATATTGCAACCACCAATACTTGAAAATATTGATTTCAATATCTTAAAATATTAATATTGAAGTCAATATATTGAAAAACCGCCCAGCCCTACGCGTGACACTGCCGCCCCCGCCGCGCCGCCCCCCGCGCCGCCCCCCGCGCCGCCCCCGGAGGGGCCTCCCCTCCCCGTCCGTGAGGCAGGTGTAACAGCAGCAGCGCGGCGCCCCGGGGGCCCGGCCCGGACGGGACGCCCCGCGCCTCTCTGCCGTCAGATTCAGAAAGAGCGCTTTCGTACATCTCCGTCCTTGTCACACGCGTGGGTCTCGGCCACTGGGAGAGAGTGAGAGGGAACTACGAAACGATCTTCTGAATATGGGGGCTGCGAGCACGACGGTATGGGGTTCCGCTGGTTCCACCTCGCCCCGTGCCCGCCACCCCTCACAGGCCGTCCCTCCTCTTCTACCCCTCGCCTCGGAGCGCCCTCTCTTTTTGCCCCCTCGTGACCCCGTGTGCAGGCACGCGCGCGCCCGCTGCCATGCCGCTGGGGGGCCGGGGCCGGGGCCGGGGCCGGGGCCGGGGCCGAGGCCGGGGCCGGGGCCGGGGCCGGGGCCGGGGCCGGGGCCGGGGCCGGGGCCGGGGCCGGGGCCGGGGCCGCTGGGGTCCGCCGCCGGCGCGCAAGTTGCGAGATTTATCCGCACTCTTGTGTGAAATTCGTGGAGGTGCGGGAGGGGATGCTCGCGCGCGCGCGGGGCCGGAAGTAGCAGCGGCGGCGGTAGCGGCGCCAGGACTGAACGACGTGCACCCTGATTACGCCCCGCCCCGCCCCACCTC
This sequence comes from Frankliniella fusca, assembly GCA_029379305.1. Lineage (NCBI taxonomy): Eukaryota > Metazoa > Arthropoda > Insecta > Thysanoptera > Thripidae > Frankliniella > Frankliniella fusca. The sequence continues at coordinate 241,841 of JAHWGI010000383.1, read as the reverse complement.
GCCCCATCCCACCCTGCCGCACCCCGCCCTCCACACCCGCCCCCGGACTTGCTCCCTCTCGCCGCATCTTCGCCCAAATAATTGGATCTGAAATTGAAGCTGGGCTTGATTAGGGACATCTGTCTGTGCCTTCAGCGCGCGCCCGAGCAAGCGAGCAGGCGAGAGAGAGAGAGAGAGAGAGAGAGAGAGAGAGAGAGAGAGAGAGAGAGAGAGAGAGAGAGAGAGTGAGCAAGTGGTTCCGGGAGAAGGGGAGGGTAGTGCGGGCGGGTAGGCGGGAGAGAATGCGGATGTGAGGAGGGAGAGAGCGAGAGAAAATAGAAGCGCGGAGCAAGAGAGATGGGCGCCGGGTGTATTAATAAAATAATTTCACGAAAGGGGTGGCTTTGCCGCGCGGTCGGATGCACCCCTTGCTGCGCGGAGGAGGGAGGAAAAAAAATTGCGCCGCAGAAAACGTCGACCCTTCTCTTCTCTTCCCCTCCCCGCCCCTCTCCTTGTTCATTCATTAGAAGGGGCGGTGGCGCCTAATTGGCTGAACTGATAGCGCCGCGGTGCCGGCCGGCCGGGGCGCGGCTGACGGGGGCATTCCCCCGCACGGAGCCCAACCGGACCCAACCCCCTATTCACCACAACCGCACACGCAGATTTTCTTGTATGCCCTTTTTTCTCTCTTCCCCCCCTTTTTTGCCATTATTTCTGTTTTGTTGTCTTCCTGCGCTGGTTTTGTTGAGTCTGCAGGGCCTGTAGGGGGGTGATTCCGCACAGTGGTTTCGTTCTCTCTCTCTCAATCTTCCGCCTCCCTCCATGTCACACTCATGAGGCACGCCCATGCGGAGCAAGAGAGAGAGAGAGAGAGAGAGAGAGAGAGAGAGAGAGAGAGAGAGAGAGAGAGAGAGAGAGAGAGAGAGAGAGAGAGAGAGAGAGAGAGAGAGAGAGAGAGAGAGGACACTCCTCAACGCTTGTTCGGAGTCAGCCTGCTGGCCGGGCTGCAGCAGATAGGGGCTGTCCTGTCGTGTCCTGTCGCGTCCTCTCTGGCGATAGCGCTGTATGGCGGCTGGAGCGGGCTGGGCTGGGCTGGGCCGGGCCGCCCGGGTTCACGTACATACGCCTTTATCTCTCTTGAATTTTCCGAGGCGCTTTTCTATTACGCGCCGTTCTGCTCCGTGGACCATCACGCCATGCGCGACCACATGAGGGAGGGAGGGAGGGAGGGAGGGAGGGAGGGAGGGAGGGAGGGAGGGAGGGAGGGAGGGAGGGAGGGAGGGAGGGAGGGAGGGAGTGAGTGAGTGGGGGGGGGGAGGGAGAGAGATGGAGAGAGTAACCCAAATTAATTAAAAGTCTATAATCCGACCACGCTGGGAGCCGATCTGATCCTCTCTGGCTTCGATCGCTTCTCCCCTCACGTTCCCCCGCTCCCCCCTCCCCCCACACACCCTATCGCTATCCCCTATACCCCGTCCCCTTTCCCATCTCTCAACGAAAACCATCCCTCGACCTCCGCACCGTTCATCTCATCTTTTGTGCCGGGGAACCCTGAATGGGCTCAGTAACTCTGAACACAGACATTTTCAAGATGGCTATAGTCGCTCTTGCCCTTCTACTTTCTCTCTCCGTCTCTCTCTCTTTCTTTCTTCATCGCTGTCCCTCTCACTCACTCAGCGCACGGGCGATGGGACGCGGACGGCCGCGGGCGCAGGGCGCACCCCGTTCGGTTGGCACGACTGCCTTGCATCAAACGGTGGCCCTGCCCTGCACCCCCGGCCCAGCCCAGCCCAGCCCAGCGCTGTGTCGTTCTGTCGTCGCTACATTGTTCTATATAAGAGGAAGAAAGAAGCACAGCGCGGGGCGCGGCGGGGCGGGGCGGGCCAGCGGGGAGGGAGTTGTTGGAAGAGCAGGGCGCAGGGGAGGCTGGTGCTGCTGCTTTTGACAAGTCTGACGCTACCAACTTTCCAAAAGTGAAACGAGAGAAAAAGAATAAAAGAGGGGAAGGATAGAGAGAAGGGTGGCGGCGGTGATGGTGGCGGCGGCGAGGAGCATGACATTACAGGCTGCCCAGCCCAGTCCGGATCCAGTCCCGGCCCGGTCCCAGCCCGAGCTCTTGTCTTTGCATTGGACCGCCACAAAGAGACAGTGCGGGCGGTGGCAGGGCAGGGCAGGGCAGGGCAAAGGCGCCCGGCCCGGCGAGGCGTGGCGGGGCGGGGCGGGGCGTGGCGGGGCGTGGCGGGGCGTGGCGGGTGGTTGATATGCGACCACGCAAACATCAGGGTCCCCGCGGCTCAGGGGTGACAGTCCGGGGAAAGAGGGGTGGGGGGAGAGGCAAGGGGGCGCTCAGGAGTTAAGGGTCGTCATTGGCGGTGGTGGGGCGCGGGGATGGAGCGGGGGTGGGGGCGGCAGCGGGAGGGGTGGCTGGCTGGCGCCGGGGACGGCCACCGCCAAACAGCGTTTTTTTTTCCTGGGTTTGTTTGTTTGTTTTGTTTTATGCAAAATTGTCCGTGTCTGCCTGGGCGCGGTGTCACGAATCTCTGTACATTACAGAGTCCCACCCCCCCTTACCCCTCCCACGCCCCCTTTTCCTACCACCTCGTGCGGCCTTTGAGTGCCAGCTGAAGCGAAAGGACCTCTCGGAGAAGCTGCATCACCCACACACGCAAATTTGCGCGCAAATTTGTCGTATCTTTGCGTGTTTTTGTTGTTATTATTCGCGGATTTGCATCAGGTTCCTTGCGGCCGCGCGAGTGGCTCGGCCGGCTGGGCGGCGCGGCACTTCTTGTTGTTCGGGCGGAGCGCGCTGCGGTGCGCATTTGTTCCGGGCCCGGGTCCCCGCGGACTCTCCCCTCCCCCCGCTCTCCCCTGCCTGCTCCCTCCGCGCGTTCCACCGCGCTCAGGGATTTACACATTCCCCATCCTTCCAGCAGATGTTGCTCCGGCCGCTCGAAAATCCCGCCGGACGCGCGCGCGCGCACACACACACACACACACACGACATGAAAAAAATCCACAATAACAACAAAGAACTAAACCAAAAAAAAAGAAGCGATTCGCAGTCCTTTCCTTCTGCGCGGCCCTGAATTTTTCACCATAGCTACTCGGGGGGCCGCCGGGGCAAGACTGACCCTAATAAAAACGGATATCGACGATGCCCAGCCAAGCTTGCTGCCCCGGTCCGGCTCAGTCCGGCCCAGTGAGCAAACGCGAGCGGACTTACGACTTTCTCGATTCGAGGTATCGAAGTATCGACAACGGGTACGGAGGACGACCAGGCAAGCATGGCGGAGGCAGCCGGGCCGGCCGCAACAAGCGTACCTTTACCTCAGTCGCTCGGCTCGGCTCGACTCGGCTCAGCCGGCAGCCTTGGCATTAATTTAATACCATATCGAGCCCAGTGGGAGTGCCCCGCCCCGCCCCGCCCCGCCCCGCCCCGCCCCGCCCCGCCCGCACATACCCGCCGCACCGCACCGCTCGGGAGCCTCGCCAACGCACCGACCTGCAGCGGGTAGCTCCCCTACACCGCGCCCAGCGGCACACCACGCGGACATTCATTTCTCGGCGAGTATTTTCATTTTCATCAGAAACATATCTTTATATATTTGCCGGCGACGTGAGCCGGCGGGCCGCTGGCGCCAGGCGCCGATGGGGAGAGAGAGTGGAGGGGGCGGGGCGGGGCCGGGCGACATTGAGACATGTGTCGGAGGATTACCGTCCGGACGGCGGCCATCTGAAACAGAGCGAGCGGGCCGAGGGGGAGGAGCGGGAGGTAGACGAGGGACCCAGGGCAGGGGTCTCGTGCAGACGCGCCGTCCGTTTTCCACTCGATTGAAGACAACTCAACTCATGCCGCCCCTCACTCCGTCCCCCTGTCCCGGAGCCAGCAGCCTACCTCCAACGGCCGTGTTTGGGTTGACTTCCGAGCAGGGGCCTGCTACTAGCGGGGACCCCCCCCCCCCCACTCCCTACTTCTTGCGAGAGGACTGACTGGCCCCTCAAGGGGCCCCCTCCACCTCCCCCACTTCGGCTCATACTGCACTTCCCCCTGAGCGCCCCCCAACCCCCACCCAACGACGACTCCTCATCAAACTCGGACGCGCATTTTAGTATTTTCAACGTCATTACTGCGGAGCTGCGAGAGAGCGCCAAGTGAGGAGGGGGTGTGCAGCGTAAAGAAGAGTGCGCCGGGGGTTGGGGGCGGAGGGCGGGGGGAGGAGCACAAGAGGTCTGATGACGGCGCGCGGGGGTTGCGACTCCTCCTGAGGGGACAGAGGATATTCTTGAGCGGGTGGGGCCGCCTAAATCTCACAGGAAGACCAATAAATCTTAGTGGGGTACAAGTACAACTTATACATCCATTATTTTTACCTCTTAACAAATTAGAGGTCTTTACGGTAAACTTCACAGCTATGGTCTCGAAAACTTGGAGGTAGTTGAAAAAAGTGTCTCGTTCTCGGAAAATTACGTCCCTGGCTAAGTGTAATTTCCCTGTAATTTTTGGTGGAGCGGAAATTCCTCAAAAGTATTATGTCCTTATGTTATAGTACTTTCAGACTATGAGAGGAGATACGGGTCCCCTGCGAAATATGTGATGCGTTAAGCCAATCTGGACACTTGTTCTACCCGCTATTTCTCTTTCACTGTTAGTCGAACCCGAAGGGAGGATCACTCATACAAAATGTGAACAAAATTCTATTTTACTTCTCTTTTTTTTTCTTTTTTTTTCAGATTAAAAAAAAAATACTTTTGAATTTTCAAGAAAATAATGAAAATTTCTGGAACTTCTTGTGATAAAATTAATATTTTTTCCTCCCTATATTGACTTTTTTTTATCTGTTTCCAGTTGTTGTTTATTTTTTTTTATTGAGTTTAAAGATTTTTCTGTAACTTTTTTCTTGATTTTATTTTCATTTTTCTAAAAATTGTTTTAGATTTTTAAACCTCGGTGAGACGCTTACCTGCAGCCGCCCCACTTCCAGCCCTGCGGCGTGGTGCGCTGGTCCGCGCGGCCCGGGTCGCAGCCGCAGTCGGTGAGCTCGCCGCCCGAGCACGCCTGGGTGATGGCGTGCGCCACGCCCGCGCTCGTCACCGCGTAGATGAAGGCCGTCTCCTTGCTGCCTGCGGACACACAAAACAACACGGCAGGGGCTCGTCAGCGTGCGCGGCACAAGCACGAAGGGAGAGAGCGGGGCGCGGGGCGGCTATATTGAGTCATCTGCTGCGCCCCGTCAGCGCTGCAGCCAGCCGTCAAATATTGAGCGGCAGAGCGAAGCGGGAAAGTTTCACCTCCACACACACCCCGACCCCGCCTCACCCCGCCCCGACCCCGACCTCCCAAAGTTGGATGCAATGAAAGTGATATTATGCAGAGGAACGTCAACTGCATCTTCTGCGAGTGGGGGCGAGCGAGGCGAGTGCGGGGGCTGATGCGGGCGAGAGAGAGAGTGGGAGGGTGGGAGTGAGAGAGAGAGCGAGAGGGGGATGATGAAGAGAGATGCCAATGGCCTGATGGGGTTGGCTACACAGAGAGAGAGACGGGGATAGGCAGCAGGTGCAAGTGAGTGACAGGACACGGCGCCTGGGTTCCGAACAATACCCTCCCCGAAAAAAAGAAAGAAAAATAGAAAATTGGGAAAGGAAAAGAAAGAGGGCACAAAAAAAAAGGAACGCGCGGGCGCCCGGCTGACTGACGCGTCTTTTTCAGGGATTCTCCGCTTAGCTCAGTGCAAAATGATGGCGGCTTTTGGACTTTTCGTCTGGAGGAAGGAAGCAGCGAGGGGCAGCGCAGGACGAGAGAGGGAGGAAGAGAGAGAGAGAGAGAGACGGAGGGGGGGGAGGAGGAGAGAGGGGGGCGGGGAGAAGAGACGGAAAACGGAAGACAAGACGGCAGTAGTGTGCCGGGTGCCGGGGCGGAGGGAGACAGCGACAAAATAACGGTGTACGACTCGCTGTGCCCTGGCCGCTCCACCCCGCCCCGCCCGGCGAGGTGGTGGCGCCATTCTCAGGCGGTGCGCGCGGGGCGGGGCGCACGGCGGTGCACCCCGCGGGCCCGCGGGGCACTGGCACTAATGAGTGTGTACCTTGGAGATGACACGGCGCGCCCAGGAGGAGGGAGACGCCAAGACTGAACGAGTGCGAGAGAGCGAGAAAGAGTTCGTGTGAGTGTGTGAGGGAGAAAGAGAGAGGGAGAGGGAGAGATGTGGAGAGCAAACGCAGGCGCGCTCCTCTGCATGAGCTTATAATGGGAGCCTGAGCCGGCCTGGCCGCCGGCGGCGGCGGGGCGAATAAGCGAGGCGAGTCCCACAGCCCATGGGACATGGCATTATATTGGAATACCATCTGGTGCGATAAGGGGAATAAGCCCCGCAGCCACACGGCCCCAGCCGATCCGCGCTGCCTACATTAGGTATGCGGAACCGCTGTACGCCGCGCGTCCTCCGCCGTCGTGGGGCCCTGCTCCGCCTCCTTCAGGCACAAAGGAGTCGAGTGCAGGCAGCCAGGCAGCCAGGCTGGCAGGCAGGCAGGCAGGCAGGCAGCCGCGCGCCCGGCCCGGCCCGGACCCCCTGAGGTCCCCCAGGTAGGCAGCCGCAGTCCGGGTCGAGCAGCGCTGCACGGCGGGCTGCCTAACCCCAGGGCGCCCCCCGCAGCGCCGGGGCCAAGGGCGCCGGGCGCCGGGCGCAGCAGTGCAGACTCTGCAGACACTGCAGACACCTCCGGGAGCATCGGCCAGCAGCCGGTGCGGGCGGGGCGGGCAGCGCAGAGGGAGCTTGGGACGCGCAGCAGGCCGTTCTTTTTGATGTATCGCTGCGCTGCGTGGCGTTGATGTCCAGGGCGGTGGGGCGGGGCGGGGCGGGGCGGGGCGGTGGTGCGGCGGGGCGTTCGTTAACTCGGCGGTGGTGCAGCAGGCCGGGCAGCAGCAGGGCTGGCAGTGACGGCCGCGATGACTGAGTGCGTCAGTCCGTCAGCGCGTCAGCACGCCCGCCCAGGTGCAGCGCCCCGCCCCGCCCCGCCCCGTGCAGCAACCCAGACCACTCAATCTCCTTTCACTGCTGCATGTTGTTGTTGCAGTTGCAGAGCCCGCCAGACCAGCACGGCGCTTTTCCAACTCCTGCTTCCTTTCTATCCATGCACTCTTTCCCTCCCTAGAGTACACCTCTTGCCTCCAGACCCCGGCCACCCTCCTGCCTTCCACCCTCATGATCCGCCGGGCCGGGGAGGGGGAGGCGTGGGCGGGCACGGCGGCCCTGTGGGGATCGCCACTTGGCGTGATATAATCAATCGAGGGGCATAGGGCGGACACACACACACGCGCGCGCGCGCGCACGCACAGAGCTGTGTGTTAGAGAGGGAGAGGGCTACATGGCGTGTGAATGAGAGAATATTTTCGTCCCTCTCTCTCGCTCCCACACGCGAGACGCGCGCTCCGTCCTTCTCGCACGATCCCTCGCCTCGCCGTCATGGTGGAGGAGAGCTGTGGAGGGGACGGTACGGGCCGGGACGGGCCGGGTCAGCCCGCAGATGGGGCTAATCCTGTTTGGGGCGCGCCCGCGCCCGCCCGCGCCCGCCCGGGCCACCGTAACGCAGTAAGGTTAAAACACTTTGGTTAATGCCGGCGCGGCGTGGCGTGGCGTGGCGTGGCGTGGCCTGCCCGCTGCTACACGGGAGGAGAAGCCCCAGGGGGACGCGGACACGGCCTGGTCGGGGGCGGACGGCTGCGGCTCTGCCCGGCTCTGCCCGGCTCTGCCCGGCTCTGCCCAATGACCGCGCGGTGAGCAGGGAGCAGGGCTGCCCTAATGTTTCGTGAGGCGGAGTGGGGCACAAGACCCAGAAGGCTTCGCACGGCTGTAGTGAGGGTGGTTGTGTGTAGTGACCACTCTCCAAAGCGCACTCCCCCCCTCCCCCCGCTCTCTTTTCACTTCTCTTCTCTCTTTCTCTCTCTCTCTCTCTCTCTCTCTCTCTCTCTCTCTCTCTCTCTCTCTCTCATTTTCTCCCGCGCGCGTTCTATTCGCTCTCATTTCCGTACTTTTCCAACTCAGAGACAGACAGCACCGCGAGATCGTCAGAGAGGAGGGGGAGTGGGGGGGGGGTGATGAGACCACCGCTCGACTGGAGCGGAGGGAGAGGGGAACTCCCTCCAGTGGATCGCGTGCGTGGGATGCTGTGTGTGGTCCATATACGCCGCCGCCGTGGCAGGCAAACACGTGTATTATTTAATTTGTGGGTGGGAAGGAGCGAGAGTAAAAGCTTTGAGAAGGATAAAATGCCCGTAAATTTCGCCCCCCTGCCATCCTACTTCTCCGCCTCCCCCGCTGTGTGACAAGGCGTGAATGCGACGCTAAGTAGTGGAGAGAGATTCGGGGTCCCCTGCCTCCCCGGCCCCGGCCCGGGACCCGACCAGGGAGTGGAGGGCGGAGCTGCCTCCGGAATACCTAAGTTTATGGCCGAAATGAAAAATTGAATCCCCATATGTCCCACACTCCTCCACAAGCCCCACAGAGGAAAAGTGACCTAGGTATAAATCTGTACAACACTGAAATACTGTCACAATGTCGCGTCATTCTTAGAAAAAAATAATCAAAGCCATAGAATCAAAATGAAAATCCAATACCACGCAAATTTCTTTCTTCTGACGCACATATAGTTTTAAGGTCAGCAAACAAAACGCTATCAAATTAAATGGTAATTTTTCCCCCTCAGCAAACACGGTCATGTCAATGGAAATGCATAAAGCGCTGACTGTGGTGTCGGTTGCGTGCGCGTGTGTGTAGTATGTGTGCGCGCGCCAGCGCCCGCTCAATTTGACTTTGTAATTGGTCCGCAATCAGTTGACACAAAGTGGCATCCGTACACGTTTGCAGATATAGCTGTCCATTGGTTGCCCCCCCCCCCCTCTCCCCCCCCCACGCTACGCGGCGTCACCTCACAATCCGGCGCGTAGCGTTATTGGTCGTGCGAGAAATGTAACGCGCCGACGCAAAATGTTCACTCTCTCCCTCCTCCTATTCCAGCACATGCACTTCAGAGAGAGGCATGAAAGAAGCAGTAGTGAAGAGAAAAAAAAAGGAATCTTAATAACATAGCAAGATAAAAATGATAATACACGGTGGTAAAGAAAAAAAAACAAATCAATATTATGAGTATGTATTTGGCTGGCGCTGCGCTGCCGCGTCCACCCCACCCCACCCCACCCCACCCCACCCCACCCCGCCTCTGCCCGGCCCGGCCCGTCCGGCCGCTTTATGATCGGATTATGCATATAGACTGAGTATGCAACGTCAGGAGGAGTAGAATCAAGTCGAACACGCGACAGATAACTGTCGGCCTCCTCGTAAAACGTGTAGCGAACCACGAGTCCGGCCTGGAAATGTAACAGCATCACAACAGGGGAGGGGAAGGCAAGGCAAAGCAAGCCGGGGCGCACACGCTGCCACTCAAGGTCACATGTGGAGTTTTATTAGTTTTCTTTAACACACGAAAAAAAAAATGAAAAAAGAAAATATAGGATGAATTTTCCACGCTCGCTCAGACTGATCGGATTGTGATATAAAGTCGACCGTAAAAATGCGGTCCAGAACACACTTTGGCCACTTTGGTGCGGGCGGGGCGCTGGAGTGGGCGCGCGGCGTGGAGTGGCGGGGCGCGGAGAGGAGAGGAGCAGCACTAGGGCCGCCATTACCGGGATCAAGACACATTAGTCCAGTCCGGGGGATTGGTCAGCCCCTATACAGGTTGGCAAAAAGCCCGAGGGATAGAGCAGCGCTTTTGCCCGGCGGTTTCGGCCCCGCACGGGGACCACCCCTATGGAGGTCCTGCCCCCCGGCCCACCCCGCCCCGCTAGGCCCCCATACACCATTAGCAGAGCGCTTTTAAAGCCCCGGCCCCCCCCTGCAAACGCTCTACGTTTGAGCAGACTCATCACAACGACAGAGTGCTAACACTATAAAGATAGAAAATCACTGCTGCAAAAGTTCTCCAATATCGTTTAAAAGTTGGAAAAAGAAAGATAAAACAAAAGAGATTTTTAATCAATTATAAATGAAATATTTATTCACATGAAATTAACAGAAAATCAAGAACAAATCAGGAAAAATCAGCAAAAATAGTTCAAATCAAGGAAAATCACGCAAAACCAGAAAAAAATTAAAATCGGAGTACGCTTGAATTTATGGAGAAGGACCCCTCGGACGCGGCTCACGGCGCGATGGTAAGGTACTGGGGCTGCTTTACCTCCGCCGGCACCTGTGGAGGTCCTGGCCGCGGGGCCGCCGGCGGGCAGCTATACAGCCCGAGTGTGGCTGTTGTAAATGGAATCATTAGCAGAGGCCCCCGGGGCACCCCAGGGCACACCGCGCGGGCCCGGGCCCGGGGCACGGCGCCGTGTGTTACGGGGAACATTCTATTGGAATGTAAATGCGGTGAGAGCGAGAGGGAGAAAGGGAGAGAGAACGAGAGAGAAAGAGAGAGAGAGAGAGTGAGAGGCGGGCAAAGAGAGCGGGGGCGAGAGGAGAGGGCGCGTACAGACTTGGAGTAACAAGCAAGCTCATCTGCTGTAGAAATGACGGTCCAACATGCCAGTATTTCAGGCCGAGGGGCGCACGCGGCCGCGGGTAGGGGCGGGGCGGGGCGGAGTGGGGCAGGGTGGGCAGCATCACAACAGGCCTCGCGAATATTCTCCGCGAGGAAGAGGAGGATGGCTGGGTTACGTAGAAATTAGCCACAAGACATGCAGCGTGCCGGCTCAGTCTTCCTCTTAGCTATTATATCCATCTATAGGAAAAAGAAAAAAACCTTTACTCAAGAAAAGGAAAGTAGTCGTCGTCTGTAATGATAGAAGAGCTCCTTGCGTTTAAAGTTAGGCGACAGGATTATCTCTCTCTCTCACTCTCTCTCTCTCTCTCTCTCTCTCTCTCTCTCTCTCTCTCTCTCTCTCTCTCTCTCTCTCTCTCTCTCTCTCTCTCTGTTTTTTTTTCGTGTTACAGTACGGCGGGAAGTGGAGAGTTGGGCGGCGATGAGCTCACGGCGACGACGATGCGAACGTAGTGTCGTACATCCGTGAAGGAAATGAAAACCATTTTTATTATTCTCCTCTGTGCGAGCAGCATCATCAGACACAGCCCAGCCCAGCCCCGCAGTCACCTCAACTCCTTCATGGTCTGTTCCTCTTTGTCGGCGACCCTAACCCTCCTGTCTCCCCACCCGGCACCCAGCCCACCTCCTATCCGTCTCGCCCCAAACATATTTTTTACTCAGTCATTGGTCACATTTCTATAGACACCCCATCCAGCTTTAAAGAGAAAAAGAATAGGAAAACTCCCCTCTGATTTACTACCTTTAAATTTTATTACAAGCTTAAATTTGACAATGCCTCTGAATTTCACAACGCTTAAATTGTACAACCCTCGATTTTCACTACGCTTGAGTTTTACTTCTCCAAAATTTTACTGCGCTGAAGCTTGACCAGCCTTATATTTTTATTACATACGCTTGTATTTGTAACCACCCTTTGAATTTTACCTAGCTTTACTTTTCTTGAACTTCACAAAGCTTGAATGTTACCATCCTTACGTATTTAGAGGGCCAAGCTCGAGGGGGAGAAGCGTATGTTAAAAATGGACGTTGACGGACGTGGAAGAGGGAGGAGGGTGAACGGCAGCAGTCCAGACGTCAATTTTTCAGTTAGGCAAGCAGCGGAAACTGAGAATTTTCTTGCAATGTTGTAATGCACTTCGTTAACGTGATAATTCCTTCGAATTACAGCTATCTTTCAATGAGAAAACGAACGAATTTTATTAATACTAGGGGCGTATGTGCTTGGAAACGGCCGTACAGAGGAGGGAGTGTCGCCGAAAACGGACGGTCATGGACATGGGGCGGGGCAGGGCAGGGTGTAAATCATAGGGTCAAAAAACTCGGACGTACTCAATGGATGGCCCCTCAGACACCATACAGTTCCCATGCACGCTAACTTGACTCGACTCACCTCGCTCCAGGATGTAGCCGAACACGCTCTGCTCGCGCTCGTTGGTCGAGCAGTTCCAGCGCTCGTGCCGGAACTGGAACTGGCACTCCTGGATACCGCGGCGCGCGCCCTCGGCGATGGGCCGGATGGCCGAGGGGTGCTCCATGCACACGTTGGTCTGCGCGCCGACCAGGCCCGGCAGCGAGCCGCACACGGCGCGCGCCTCGGCCAGCTCGGGGTCCTCCACCACCAGGCCGTCGGCGCCCTCGCCCTCGCCCGAGCCCTGGGGCGCGGCCTGCTGCAGCGGCGGCGGCACCCCGACCAGCCCCAGGTACCTGAGGGAGCACAAGAGAGTCGGCACCGCAGTCAGACACTGTCAAAGTCATATCTTTGTAGATTTACCATATATTTTGTAAACGACGTTTTGCGCGTAACATCTTGTAAATTTACGACAACCCATTCTTGCTCGTAATTAAATTTGAGGACGATAAGTGGTGATATGGTTATAATTTTACGATTTGGAATTGTATTTTTACAACGCCACACTGTGGAAAATTTTCCCGTAATCCTACGACAATTTTATTTCACAGTGAGCGAGAGGTCAATCGATTCCCGGATGGAGAGATCCTCAATTAAACCATAGAGGGCGCAGAGTGCGGGTCAATGGGTATGTCGACGATGATCCAAGAGGAATGTAATGGGATGTTAGACGAAAATTTCAAGTGGTCGACCCCTCGACTAGTGTGCAACACTGCTACGCATTCAAAGAAACACCCGGCACACGAAGGAAAATTCACACGCCTACAAGCGGTCTACATTCGCACACTTGGATTACCCGTTTGAGAAAGCACCCTCTATCAGGTCCCCCTCCCCCTTTCCCGGGCTCTCCCCAGCCCCGGCACGTCCGATAAGCCCGCCGCACGACTCTGCCCTGCTGCTGCCTGCTGCTGGAAGCAAACTCAATCGAGAGCGGCACAAACAGCGCATAATAATAAGTAAGCTTGTTTGCTATTAGACCACGGCCCTCGGGGAGCCCGCGCCCGTGTCACGCACAAGGCAGTGCCCCACTCCACCCCGCCCCGGCCCCGCCCGGCCCCGCCCCGCCCGGCCCCGCCGCGCCGATGGCGCTACGGACAGAGCACAGCAATGAGCACGCCCCGCTCCGCCCCACCGACCCTAAAAGGGCCGCCAGCGCCCAGCGCCGCCGCCGCGGGGTGAAGAGGAGAAAGGAAAGAAAAATCAGCCACCGCGACGCGCAATAATATTATGATAATCCCCTCCGTAACGCCGAGCGACTTGCCGCGGTCCGGTCCGGCCTGGTCTGCCCGCGCGCTAATGGGACGGTTAGCACCCCTATACACGTCCCATTCAAGGCATGAATTTTAATCCCTCCATGTTTCCCCCACCGATCTTTCCACCTTAAAAAGATCCGTTTAAAAGACGCGCGCGCGCGCGCGCCCTGTAGGAGTTGAGGGTGGCGGCGACGGCGTCCCCGCACCTTTTTCGCGCTCAGTTTCTTGTCCCTTAAACCCAACCGCCCGACGCGCGCGCGCGACCCCTCCGAAACCGCCTATTCAATTAATTTCCTGATTCATAATTCATACAGCGACTCCGATGTTGAAAATACATTAAAAACGGTCTGCGTATCCCTCCTGCTTCTCCTCCACCGCCGGGCCGCACCATCCTCCTGCCTGCGACCGCATGCCCAAGCCACGACAATTTTTCATACAGCGCGGCCATGCCCAGCCTCCGTCCCTCTCCTGGCCCGGCCCATCCTGCACAGGCGGCTATTTATCTCATTCCGTTATTTTGTCATATCTCTTCCGAGGGGGAAACAACTCTGAAATTTTTGTACACCTTGTAATTCGGGGAACTTCGGGGAAAAAATAAGAAAAATTCACAAAAATTCAGGAAATTTCAGAAAATAATCAGGAAAATTCAGAAAAAAATTTAAGTTCAAATTCAAGTGAAAATTCACAAAACTTCCATAACAATTCACGAACATTAACAAAAATTCAAAAAATGTGTACACCAAAATTTTAGAGTTGTTTCCCCCTCTCTCTCCCATCGCACAGCAAGCACTGCTGCGCCGGGCAGCACACGGCTGTGGAGGAGGTTCCACCCCAACCGCCCGGCAGGTAGGCACCAACTGCGCACCTGTGTCTAGCGGGGCTGGCTGCCGCGGCGGACAGGGCAGGGCAGGGCAAAGCAAGGCAGTAGACTGAATTCAGAAGAGCGCTTCTCTAGCTCCCTCCGTCTCTCTCGCACTTATACGGCGCACCCCATGAGTGCGAGAGAGACGAGGGGTCCCCCACTCCCATAGATGGTGTACACACGAGTAATTTGAGTAGGCGAGTAGGGGCGAGTAGCGACGAGTATTGGCGAGTGATGAGTAAATGAGAGTAGCGATGAGTAATGGCGAGTAGTGATGAGTAATGGCGAGTAGGGATGAGTAATGGCGAGTAGGGATGAGTAATGGCGAGTAGGGATGAGTAATGGTGAGTAGGGATGAGTAATGGCGAGTATTTTGCGTGTATTTTGCGTGTATTTTGCGTGAGTAATTGGAGAGTAATGGCGAGTAATTGGCGAGTAATGGCGAGTAATGGCGAGTAATTGGCGAGTAATGGCGAGTAATGGCGAGTAATGGCGAGTAATTGGCGAGTAATGGCGAGTAATTGGCGAGTATTGGCGAGTAATGGCGAGTAATGGCGAGTAGGCGCGAGTAAGCACGAGTAGGTGCGAGTATTGGTGAGTAAGCGTGCGAGTAGGCGCGAGTAATTTTGGTCGTGTACACACGAGTATCGAAGTGGGGGACCCCTCGGAGAGAGACAGGGCGAAGAAAGCGCTCTTCTTCGGAATCAGTCTGCAGGGCAAAGCGGGAAAGGGCGAAGCAGGGCAGGCGGGCGCGGGCACCGGAGGTATTTGGGAGCCGAGCCGACGAGGAGGAAGGCGCGGGCGTCTGAGCGCGCGCGCCGTGTGTGTGTGTGTGTGTGTTGTAAGTGTGAGAGTGCGACACGATGGGAAGCTGACAAGATACGGGATAAATTGCCCTTAAAAGGGTTAAATTAGGGTCAGAGAGGAAGTTGTGCATGAGAGGAGCGAGAGAAAGAGCGAGCGAGTGAGACAAAGGGTGTGTGACAGAGAGAGAGAGAGAGAGAGAGAGAGAGAGAGAGAGAGAGAGAGAGAGAGAGAGAGAGAGAGAGAGAGAGAGAGAGAGAGAGAGAGAGAGAGAGAGAACGAGGGGAAAACCTAGTGCGGCGCGCGAGGGGCGAGGCAGGGCGGGGCGGACTAATGCACTGTTAGTACTGTGTGTATTTCTCCAAGCAATTTACTGATAAAAAGCCGCGGCGTTTTCACGACCGACTCGACGCCTCCCCCGAGCGGGCGTTCAAGTTTTATTGTTTACCGTCGGCAATTTGGGGTTCCGTTTTCTTCAAACCAGGTGTATATAACAACATCGAATGTAGTCGCCTCCCTCCCCCCCCCCCCAATCCTCTTTTCCCTTCTAACTCACTCTCTCTCCTACTCCCGTTCATGACTTTTACAAGCGAGCAGCGAGTTATTTGTTTGTCCGCTCTTCGCCTGACTTGCTACCACATTGGGCGCAAAAGTGATATTTACGGTGGAAACAGGAAAAAAAAAGCTGGGGAAACTTATCCCTGAACCGCGGCCAGTATTTAATAAATAGGCCATACCTCGGGCCACTAGCGGAGCTCCGCCGCTAAACATGTCACCAGCAGGCCGGTCGGCCGGCCGGCGGTGCACCGGACCGAACTAGAGAGATAAGAGAGGGAGAGAGGGGGAAAGAGACAGAGAGAGGCGAGGGCTTCCCTTTCTTTTTACCCCGAGTCTAGCCCCTCCTCAGATTAGGCCGAGTCAAGACCGAGGAGGCTTGCTGGCTGACGTGAGTGTGTCTACCAGGTCCCCCCCACCCCCTCCCCAGCCTAGCATCCCCTCCTCTCCCCCGCACACATTACCCCCTTCATTTCCCACCCCTGTGTGCTCCATCCACCGATTGGTGATATCTTGGTATTGACAGCCGATATTTGACTCCTCGTGATTTGCACGACGGTAAAAACTATCTCTCTCTCTTTTACTACCGCTCCCTCCCAACCCCGCCAAACAACCCCTCCCTCTCTCCCCCTCTCTCTCCGGCGACATCATCTGCCGCCCCCGCCGATATTGGGTTATACTTTATATACTGTACGAATAAGGCAGGAAATTCTCCACCCCTGCAGGATATTGAAGTCTTTTTCTTCTCCTCTCGCGTTGCCGTCCGCCCGCCGGCCCCATCCCTCCCCCACCCCAACCTCGTTGACTACGACGCCGCGCTCTTCTCCAGAGAAATTCCAAAATAACCACAACAAAAACACTGGAGACTAAATAGGCAGGTACGGGGATGTAGAGGTCAGTACTCAGGGGGAAAGGCGTACACACATGTACATGAGCGGTGCGAAATGTGACGTCCATTGTGGAAAAGTAGGGTGCGCGCGAGACGTACTATACCTCTGCCCCCTTTTGGTTCGACGTGTATTGTTCTTTGCTTTTGTTTGGCAAGCTGAAGAAAGCCTTGGCTTTTACTGATTGCATACCAGTTCGGCCGCGCCGTATTTACCCGGTGCGTGGCGGGGCGGGGCGGGGCGGGGCGGGGCGGGGCGGGGCGGGGCGGGGCGGGGCGGGGCGGGGCGAGGGGCAGGCCACGCGGCGCGCCTCCGGAGCAGAGCGAGGCGCAACCTCCCCGAACGTATCACGTTTCGTCAAAACAAGAAAATGGTGATAATAATAAAGAGTCTGTCGCTTTTTGTTGTCAACGGCTTAACTGCGAGGCGCACCAGGCATACCGTGTCGTCACCGTGAGGTATGGCGTCGACACCCATTCATCGCGTGCCCTATCCGGGTCCATCGCAACCACCCCGGTCCACCTCATCTCTCTCTCTCTCTCTCTCTCTCTCTCTCTCTCTCTCTCTCTCTCTCTCTCTCTCTCTCTCTCTCTCTCTCTCTCTCTCTCTCTCTCTCTTTCTCCCTCTCTTTCTCCCTCTCTCTGCGACATTTTTCACGGCGATGTGGAGGGCGAGGCCAGGCCGAGGCGCAGCGAGGGCGATTGCCAGCGAGTATTATATTACCATATGCAGGTGTGTGGGGGCGAGCGGCCCCGCCCCGCCCCGCCCCGGCCGGTCACTCAGTCGATGCCTTTTGATAAGCTCGCGCTCGTGCCCCTCTGGTCCGGGCCGGCTCTCCCCGCACACACACACACACACACACACGCGATCGCCTCCTACTCACCCGAGACCCACCCGGGCCCGGGACCTCCCACCAAAATAATGACGAAAATAGAAATCACCCGCTTGCGTGACATGCGCGCGCCCGCCCGTATGTATATACGGCCCCGGAAATAAAACTTTCTTACTGTCGTGCTGCTCGCTTTCCGCGGCCGGAGAAAAATCTAAACATTCATATTTCGGAAAAATCAAAAAGAAAATTAGGTAAGAAAAACCCAAAGTGATGAAGATGCTTATTATACAGCGCGCGGGGTGCCCGCCCAGCCCATCCGGCAGCAGCAGGAGTCATTTGGAAGCATAAGAAAAATTTCGTGATGTCAACAACATTCGGTCTGCGCCGCGGTGCCGCGCGGCCCGAGCCCTTTCCTGCTGGCCCCCTGCTGCGCCTGCCCGCTCTGTCTGTCTGTCTGTCTGTCTGTCTGTCTGTCTGTCTGTCTGTCTGTCTGTCTGTCTGTCTGTCTGTCTGTCTGTCTGTCTGTCACTCCTTATGAATGGGCGGCACACAGTGAAGGGCGTAACTAGGGCGTCTCTGGGCGTCGTCGCGCGCGGCCCAGAATAGGAAGAGAGGAGGGCGCAGTTTGAATTGGATTATTTTTGTTACAATGCATTTTTCATGAAAAAAAAAATAACCGTCAGTTTACTGATTGCCAGCGCACAATAAGAAAAGGTAGATTTTACGCGTATATATTTTTTAAAATCTTAAGGGTGGATAAATCAAGCTTTTTAGCACTAACAAAGCGATGCTACTACACAAGCCTCAAGGCACCATTATTCTTAGTATAATAATTTTTCTAGACGTAAAAATAACAGAGTTCCTCCATACACTCCCACGCCCCGCCACGCCGCACCATTCATCCGGGCGCTTTATAGGCCGACATGAAGATGATGAGGTTGGCTGCCGCCAGGTGGGGCGACCGGTGAGGCGGGGCGGGGCGGGGCGGGGCGGGACGGAGCGAGGCGGGCCCAACGGACCGACTAATAGACCGGGCGCTTGGCATGTTCATTCAGCCGTGCTTTACTTATTGAAAGCGCAATGACAAGCCGCTGTGATTGTGACTGTGGCGACTTATTCGATTCTCGTTCACGCGAGTTACACTATCTCAATGAGCACTGAGTGGACAACCGCAGCAGACGCCTCTATTGCACAGCATACGCCCCTCCCGCTCCTCTCTCTCTCTCTCTCTCTCTCTCTCTCTCTCTCTCTCTCTCTCTCTCTCTCTCTCTCTCTCTCAAAATGCCTGTGTCAGGTTTATCTGTAATGTAAAGAAGTCCCAACATATAACACAATTCTATAATGAGCTGAATTTCCTAAAACTAGAGGGAAGGCAAAGATTTATTATTTCATCTATGGTATTCAAAATAATCTTCAATGGCAACCCATTATACCTCTACAAATTGTATGAGTTTATGTCCTTGCATAAGAAAACTCGGTCAAATAACATGTTACTAAAATATTCCACCCCTAGAACTGAAGCCTTCAAACTGTCTTTTTACATTCAAAGTTGTAATCTCTGGAACTCCCTTGAACTTTATAAAATCTCGTCAATCTATTCTCTTAAGAGATACTTAAGATTCGAACTGTGATTTACACTACTTCTGTTACTTTATTTTCTTTATTTATCATTTATGTTGTACCACTTAGACATTTATTTTCATTGTTATTTTGAGAGCCGGCTTGTACGCTAGCGGGGCCAATAGCCCTATTGTATAAGTCGTCAATAAACCAATTTCAATTTCAATTTCTCTCTGTGGCCAGAACAGCTCGGTCGCAAACAATTACTTAATGGACGGAAATCTAATAACATTCCCAGGCGGTGCGGGGGCCGCAGGCGCGGGCCGAGGCCGGCACGGTGCGAGCGCAGAGCGGTAAAACTTGTCCTTTCTCGCGGAGAACGGAAGTGTTTTGCATATTGAAGCGGCGGTCGCGGGTTCGAGACCCGACGCCTTTAATTCCCAATGAATCAACGCGACGAGGAGGGAAGAAAAAGGGAAAGAATGCTGCGGCTGCGGGGGCGACGTTAAAAGGAAGGCGCGAATTCGATTAATTTCAATAACTGTTGGGTTTCTTTCATCCAACTGTTCTTCCACACGAGGCGGTGACCAAAATGGCAAGACGTTTCGAAAATTTTTATTTTGTGTACGATTTTATTCAAATGCCTAAACTTCTCTGAAGAGTCCACACGTAATGAAGCCCTTAGGTTTCAGTCGTGATATTTGACGTCTCACAATAAGACCGCTGGCGCACAAGGATAAGACTTTTCCCAGACGCCTCGGCGAGCAGCACGTGTATGGCGGCCCGCCGGACATGGCTGGCTGGTGGGGCGGGGGCGGGGCGGGGTAGGCAGGAGGCACAAGCAAGCGTCGGCTGGCGGTGGCGTTCCGCCCCGCCACGCCCCCTCGCACCTCCCAGGCGCGCACCTACCAATTTGAGCTGCACCGCGCCGCCTCCCGCCCCACCCCGCCCCGCCCCGCCCCGCCCCGCCGCGCGCTCCCTCACTCGCTGACGCTCTCCGCTCCACCCATACCCGACCCATGCGGCCCTGCCTGCCCCATAGCACGCTGCTGCGACGCCAATAAAGGAGATCGAGAAAGAAACAAAAATAATGTGGGTGGGAATTTTTGTGACAGCCACAGCCATTGCGCGTATTAAAATTAAACGATTTTATTTATTTTTTATTTATTTCGGTGAAGAAGAGCTCTGCACTATAAATCCACACCGACCGAGAGGAAACAGCTGTTATTTCCTTTTTAGCATCCTGCATGCGAGATTAACGCAACGGCGCTAAATGACCAATTTCTTTTTTCCCCCTTTTTTTCCGGCTGACAGACAGAAATGTAACTTTACCAGTTGTTACATTTCTTAGATTTATTTCTTTTAAAAAATAAACCATTAAAAAGGTTAAAAACAGATACAACTCTTGATCATCAACTGTAACGTGCGTACCGAATAAGTATACCAAAAGAATTGACATGAAGTACCCAACTCCTAAAGTTGACGCGATCTTCGAGAAACAAAAACAAGTCTACAAAGTTGCGCGTGCAGCGAGCGGAGGGGCGAATGATGACATGCGCCCCTGCCTCAGGGCCTCAGGGCCGAGCCAACAGGTGACTCACATTCCACGGGAGAGGGTCTGCAGAGACACGGGCTCGGACATCATGTGGGGGGGAGAAGGAGCGACGCAGAGGAGGGCGAGGGAAAGAGAAAGACAGAAAAAGAGAGGAGGGGGAAGATGACCCCCTCACCTCACCTCACCTCGCCGGCACTCGGGCGCACAACAGTGAGCCGAGTCGAGTCGGCTCCCGAGGCTCCTAAGCTTTAATCGTTACCCGTAGCTCCCTCTTTCCCCCCAACGCAGCGTCAGGTGTGGTCACACTGTTAAAAAAAAAAAGAATCCGACTCCTCGATACCGTCTTCTCACGTCTCTTAACTTGGTCCATTTTCACTTTCATTTCGTTTATGAACAGTCGTGATCTCGACATTCGCAAGAAGCGCTTACGGTAACGGTAAGATATTTTTTCTCCCCCCAGTTTATGAAAATGTTTTCGGCAGTGCCGGTCCGGCCGAGGCCGCCGGCGGGCAGGGCAGGGCCGGGCCGGGGAGGGACGGAGGGACGGAGCGAGGTAAGCTTTTATTACGCCCCTCTATTAACGTTATCAGCTTGGAGCTCCTCTTAAAAGGCTGATATTCCCTCACCTTAACTTCCTCCCATCCCGGCACCTTATACCGCGGCGCGGCGTGGCGTGGCGTCGCTTTGGTTTTACAATAGCCGCGCGCTGCGGCCCGGACCCGGGCGCCGCTGCGCCGCGCCCTGGCTGGCCTGGCCTGCAAAGGTGACTTTAATCCGTCGGTGTTATCCGCCCTCGGAGACGAAAAAGACAACGGTGACGACAAAAGTCGGGCATAAAAGAAAAAGAAAGGGCCTCTCTCTCAATCTCTACCTTCTTAAACGAGAACGAAAAAAAAGCTTCTCGCGTCATAAAGCGGCGCGCCCGTCGTTGGCGGACGATGGGCCAGGCCATTCCTGAAGCCAAAGAAGAGAAGAGAGAACGATGCGGAGGAGGACGGAGGGCGAGGAGGTCAGCAGGTCTGCACGCCTGCAGCAGCAGGCCCGCAGGTGCGGAGAAGGACGGAGGGCGAGGAGGTCAGCAGGTCTACACGCCTGCAGCAGCAAGCCCGCAGGTGCGGAGGAGGACGGAGGACGAGAAGGTCAGCAGGTCTCGAGGGGGCAACCACTCCCTATCCGGAGGGACACATGATTTCACGATTTATAAGATTTCTCCAGATTTCCCGAGATTTCTCGAGATTCCTCCTTCTCTGATTTTACCTGATTTCTCTGATTTTGTAGGATTTCTTCACATTGCGTGTGATTCCACGAGATTTCAACCAGATTTTAACGGATTTCTCAAGATGCCTTCAAGATTTCACGGGATTTCGAGAGATTTCGGTGAATTTCGTTTAGATGATTTCCAATGATTTCGGTGATTTCGCGAGATTTCAATGGGATTTCTCTGGGATTTCACCGGCTAGGGACACATGATTTCTTGAGTGGTTGCCCCCCCGGCAGGTCTGCTGCTGCAGGCCTGCAGATGCAGGGGAGGACGGAGGGCGAAGTCAGCAGGCCTGCAGGTGCACAGTTGTTTCCTCGAGGAGGAAACAACTCTGAAATTTTCGCACACCTCGTAATTCAAAAAATCTCAGAAAAATCAGAAAAATTTAGAAAAATTCACAAAAAATTCTTGAAAATAAAGAAAAAATTCTAGCAAAAATTTGGTCAAAATTTACAAAAATTCACGAAAATTCACAAAATTTGTACATGAAAATTCAGGGTTGTTTCCGCATCGGGGGTGCACGCTACGCTGTACTCACATCCAGTTGGCGTTGGCGGCGCTGGCGGGCGGCGCGCGGAGCAGCAGGGACAGCAGGAGCAGCGGCAGGGGCAGGGGCAGCGCCAGGCGGGGCGGCGGCAGCCCCGTACAGGCCGTGCAGGCCATGGCCCGGTCCGAGGCGTCCGCGCCCGCGTCAGCCGGCAGCCTCTAGCCCAGCACGTCCAGCGCCATCACTCGCTGCAACACCAAAAACAAGTACGTTAAAAAGAAAATAATACACAAATTCTAACAAACATGATTTAAACATATATATATATTTTTAAAGTCAGATCCTAGACCAAATTATTAGGCTACCGCGAGCCTTAAAAAAAAAATCCTCAGCTTTTTTGGCAGTTTTTTCTTCTTTTTTCTCCTGGGCGCTCTCGGTAGCTTGAATGTTGGACTACGCCTCTACTGTACGCTGCTGACCGGAAGCAGCCCTGCTTGCCCTGCTGCAGCACGGCCGTGGGGTGGTCTCCGCCAGGCCGGTGGTGCGGCCAGGCCTACACCTGGACCACAGTGCTGGCTGTTATGCGGCGGAATGGCTTGCATTCGCCACGCGCCCACCCCGCCCGGCCCCGCCCCACCCCGCCCCGCCCGCCGATGCATTGGACACGCACAGCACCGCACAGCACTGCTCTGCTGGCAACCTAACGAGTTGTGCGGGGGCCCTGCTGCCCGTGCGACTCAAAGGCAGCCGCCCCGCCCCGCCCCGCCCCGCCCCGGACCGCGACCACCCTGCGCTCGGCCTGGGCCCCAGTGCGCTGCACACCCAGAGAGATCCCCCGCACTTGGCCCTTCCCTCTGGGCTCCCGGGGGCCCGGGGGAGCTCCTGGAACCAGCACAGGATGCTGTTACCTGCGCGTGGAAGCGCCTGCTTCCTGGGCGCACACCCTTCTTCAGCAGCACGCCGGCCGGGGCAGAGTGGGAGCGGAAAACGGAAGGGGAAAGGACAGTTTGAGCAGAGTTTGCCGCAGCAGGGCGGGGCGGCGCAGGACGCGGACGCGATGATGCTCAAGTTCGTCGACGTGTTGGCCCTGGCCGTCGCCTGCCACGGGACTCGCGGGCGGGGCCGGGGGCGGCGGCGGGGGCGGCGGCGGGGGCGCTGCTTGGGCCCCGTTTGTTATTGTTGTGTATGGTGATGGGGTGGCGAGGCGAGGTGCTGAGGGAGAGAGAGAGAGAGAGGAGTAGACCTGAGGAATGGAGAGGGAGGCGCGCAGCGGCGTGGAGATAAGGCATCACATCACGACCAAACTAGCGTAATTTGTATTGTGTGACAAGAAGACAGCGCGCGGGCCGTCCTGGCCCGTCCCGGCCCGTCCCGCCGTCGTCCGCCTGCCAGCTCATCTGTCTGTCTGTCTGCTCTGAATGCTCGCGCTGCCTCCTGATTCCGAAGACCGCGCGCTCTCGCCCCTCTTCGTCCTTGTCGCACCTATGGCGGCGCCCTATTTCAGGGATGTCTGGACCCCCATGAGTGCGACAAGGACGGGAGGCGCGAGAGCGGTCTTCGGAATCAGACGGCTGCCGCTCCGACTCGCGGCGAAGGGAAGGAAAGGACAGGACAGGCGGACGAGGGCTGCACCTCCTAAACCAGCGTGGCGTGTCGAGGCGGGGCGGAACGGGGTGTCCTATTGGGTAGACGGAATAGAAAAGTCGCCGAGCCCAGAGGCAAAGCAGCCGCGCGCCCGACCCGACCGCCCAGTCACATTTCGCAAAGACTCGCCCTCCTCCTTCCTCAGGATTTCGCAGAGGGTGTGTATAATTTATCGCTGTCATTTACAACTTAGTGAATCTTCGTTGCAGCTCCCTCCCCGCCTGCACCTCTCGACCGACACTCTCCTGTCTCTGTCTCCTACTCTGTCTCTCACACTGGTCCGCAGGCCGCACGCGTTGCACTCTCTTTCTCTCTCTCCCCTTTTTTCCCTCTCTCCTGTCCTGTCTTTTACGAACACCCAGCACTCCTTATGTCTCTGCGGACGTGTTCCACGTAAATTGGAAACGCCCGCTATTTTAGAAAAGAGAGGAGGAGGAGGAGAGAGAAACAGAAAAGCGAGAGGGAAAGACTCTGCTTTTAGGTGCCGGCCAAATCGCTCTCCCTCCTTCCACCTTTTTAACGTCGTTTGATTTTACGCTCCCCGACTCACTCGGGTTAGTCTGTCAGGGCTTAACGCCCCCGGGCCGAGCAGCGTTACGGTACGAGGGTGTCTCTGCCCTCTGCTCGGGGGCGAGGGCTGCGGCTGCCTGCGGCCCAGGTGTGCAACAATACCTCAGGAGTTGCAGCACCGACCGACGTAAAGCATCACCCAAACTTGATTTCACGCCGAGCTCTCAATGTGTGTGAGTGCGTGTCAGCGACAGAGGGAGAGCACGTTATCATGTGCTTGTGCGTGCGTGCGTGTGTGTGTGTGTGACTTACAATGGTTAAGAAGGTCGCCACGCCCGTCCCCTACCCCGCCCCGCCCTTCGCTATTTCACCCACCATCGGGGACTGCCATGCTCACGCATTCCCCCGCGCCCCGCCCCGCCCCGCTCCGCCACGCCCCGCCCCACGACGCTGATGGCGGTCGCTCTTCAAAATGTGGGTGACCGTGGAGGAGATGGCGCGGCCGCCGACTGTTGCCCTCTGGAGGAGGAGGAGGATGACGACATTGTATTAAATATTCCGTAATTTTTTTCTCCCGTCCCTGCTGCTCAGAGCGGGCGGCGGGGAGTGGGCAGCGGCAGGGGCGGGGCCGGGCACGCCCGCTGGAGGGGGAAGCAGACGCATCTTATGGAAATGCACACGCGATTAGCCACACGACTGGCGTATATCGCTTTTCTCTTTCGCACTGCGTCCTCTTGCATCTCCTTGGTTCGTCGCTCCCCGCCCCGTCGTCGTCCGACCCCACCACCTCCGGGCGGAAGGAACTTGTTGTGTGGATTGGAAGCTCCGGGGGCGCCACACCATGGGCAGCCGGCGGGGCGGGGAGGGGGGGCGGGGGTCGGGGAGAGCAGCCCTCGCCCCACCGCTGGCTAGGGGTAGGTTCGAGGGGGTGCAGTTGGGGGCGTGATAGAATCGCGGCGGCGCGCGGGGGCCGGCCGGGCCGGGCCGGGCAGCGCAGGCGCAGGGCAGGGGGAGATCGCCAGATAACTTTCAATGTTGCAGGGCTCATTGTTCGCGGCCCCAGGCCAGGCCCGCCCCGCCCCGCCCCGCCCCGCCCCGCCCGCCTTCGAAAGTCGATAGTTTTCATCATTGTGTCCATCCGAGCTTGTCTCATCAGCGAGGGGGAGCGGGAGAGATGGGGGGTGGGGAGAGTAACTGCGGGGCGGCGATCATGCAACCCGTGATGCGATAACGCGTTTTTAGACGGCGCGTATCGCGACCAAACAAAACTCGTGCCGTTTGTGAGGCGCGGGACTGACTGACTGACGGCCGAGGGAGGAGGGTTGTGCTCGTACTCTATGGGGCCGGCTGGGGGGTTGCTCGTTGTTGTCTTCTCCATGTCCACCACAGAATGTAACATAACGCATACACCCACCCCCACCCCTCCTCCTCCCCCTGCCAGCAACCCCCGCGCCGCGGCCGCCTCTATCCTATTCACGAATCAGATCGGTCGGCGACCAGAACAAATTTCATACTTGGGCGCACTGCTTCCCGCCCCGGCGCCCCCGCCCCCGCCGCCCGCCCCGCAGCCGGATAGATTTAGATGGCCTTCAGGGCCTGCTGGGCCTGGATGTCGACAGGACGGGGTGGCGACCTCTGGGGCAGGGCCGGGGACCCGGGCGTCACACTGCCTGTGCTGCGCAATTATCGCACACATTCAAGGAAACTACAGACTTGCCACGAATAACCAATTTTTGATTTTACCTACAATTTCTCGCCCGTTTCACTGCCGGCTGTGAGGCTAATTTTCCTGACACTTTCCTCTCAATATCCTGACAATTTCCTAAAAAAACTTTCAAAATCCTGTCCTTTTTTGTGATTTTCCTGACATGCGGCCGCAACCCAGAACTACCCTGGGGGAACCATGGCACGATCGGAGTTGCCATCAAAGAAGTAGGCGATGTACACTATCCGAGTATAGAGCTCCTCGCGCTGCATCTGCATCTGCTCTTGCCTACTACTAGGCAACACGCGCGCACCTGTGCTCAGCGGCGTTGCATCCCCGCCCTGCTGTGCGAGGCGCGCGAGCGGCAACAAAAGCACTAGAGAGAGAGGTCCGGCCCCAGTTAATTCCATCACACAGGCTCTCCGAGTTCGCCCCCGGGGGAGCCCCTCCGGGAGAGCCCCTCCGGGGGAGCCCTCCGGGTCCGGGTGCCCCTCCGCAGGGCTCCCTGCTGTTGTTATTGGAGGTGTGATGACCCCGGCGCCCGGAGTGGAGCGGCGCGGGGGAGGAAGAAGGGCTTCCGAAAAACAAGAGGAGCCCCGTGACGCGACCCGTCTCTCTCTCTACCCCCCCCCCATTTCCTCTCTCTCTCTCTCTCTCTCTCTCTCTCTCTCTCTCTCTCTCTCTCTCTCTCTCTCTCTCTCTCTTTCTCTCTCTCCTCCGGTTAATAATCCTCTCCTCTCCTCGAGGCCGGGGCGCTCACGCAACCCTTCAGACGTGCGACGGCGACGGGGGGTTGGGGGAGTGAGGGTGAGTGAATGAGTGAGTGAGAGAGTAACAGAGAGAGAGTCAGAGAGAGAGAGAGAGAGAGAGAGAAAGAGAGAGAGAAAGAAAGGGAAGCAGAAGAGCCTCTCTCTTGAGATCGTTTCTGCGGACAGGCTGGTTGCCCTCCCTAAGGGGCCCCTGCCCCTACCCCCGTGACCGCTTCCCACCAATGTTGCGCATGGCAACGTACAGTACACTTACTCACACACACACACACACACACACACACACACACACACACACACACACACACGCGCGCGCTCGCGAGCTTCAAGCCTTTCTGCGAATGGGATTGAGAGCAGAGCGTTTGGTTCGGCGCACACAGCACAGCCCTGCGCGTCGCCTCCTTCCCTTTCATTTACGTTGTGCTGCTGCAGCGCGCCAAAAAAATACCGAGATATATAAATAGAGAGAGAGAGAGAGAGAGAGAGAGAGAGAGAGAGAGAGAGAGAGAGAGAGAGAGAGAGAGAGAGAGAGAAAGAAAGAGAGGGGGGGGACAGAGAGAGAGAGAGAGAGAGAGAGAGAGAGAGAGAGAGAGAGAGAGAGAGAGAGAGAGAGAGAGAGAGAGAGAGAGAGAGAAAAGGCAAACGCAATTCGATGCGGAAGAGGGATGATGGTGCGATGCACACTCAATGCAATGCAGCCAATGCAGCTATGCCTTTTCATTCCTTGGTTTGAGTGAGGTAAGATTTTCGCATGAACGCAAGTCCTGCTCCGAGGAGGGAGTCACTTCGAAAAATAAGGGTATCTCCCCCAAAAAAACATTTAAAAAAAATAAAAATTAAAAATCAATTGAAAATAAAATCAAGAAGCAAACATACAGAAAAATCCGAAAATTTGAGAGAACAAATGAACAAAAAACTGATTTATTTTTTAAAAAAAGGAAATGAGTCAGAAATAGGGGGAAAAGATCAAAATTCGTCAAAAAAGACAAAAATTTTCCTTTAGAACAAAATAAAAATCAGAAGTCCAAAAACTCATTGTACACATTTTGTACAAGTGATCCTCCCCTTGCCCTTGCTCCTCTACGTCTCCCTTTGCAGCGCATACGAGGGGCCCACAACTCCGAAAAATTTTGTACACCTGATTTCCGGATTTCAAAGATTTCACATGATTTCAGGTGATTTCAACGAATTTCAAAGATTTCAAGTGAATTCACTGATTTCGCGAGATTTCACATGATTTCAAGTGATTTCCATTGATTTCACATAATTTCCATTGATTTCAGTTAAATGTCTACCGAATTCATATGATTTCCACTGATTTCGTGAGCAGATTTCCAACGAATTCAAGTATTTTTGGGACGACCTCAGAAAATACACGCACAGCTGATCCAAATTATTCTCTCAACTACATGATTAAATAGGATTTTTCCTAAATTATTGTGAATGATTTCGATTTATTCCAAATTATTGGAAATTAACTTGCAACTGCCCAAAATAATCACAATTATTTTAATTATTTTTTAAAAAAATTCAGAAGCAAATTTTGCTCTGCAATTGAAAGGGTGGCGTGAAAACATGGAAAATTTTTGCGGCAGTAAACCTCCCGAAGGAGGTTGCGGTTCCCGCCAGGCACAGGGCTTTTACCCCCTGTGGCAGCCAACTGCTTCGGTGTTCCATGGGAACCGGCGCTTTGCTGACTGCGATCCTATCGCGCAATTCGACAGATTTGATCCCCGTACCACCATTGGCCTACCCCTAGAGGTACGAGCGGTGTCAAGGGCGTTAGACTTCCTGATCCCAGTTTCAGAGGCCTTACCTCAGAGGGGTACGCGGGATTCGAACCCACAACCCCGAGTGCCGACACGTAGCCAGAACAGGAAGCGACCCAACGCCCAGAGCCACCGAGCCAACGGCGGTAAGATGTGTTTAACTTCTATTTGACCTGCCATCCAGCTGCGGCCAAAGGGAATGTCAAGCGCGAAAAACACTTTCCCGAGTGGGAGTCGAACTTCGGACCACTCAGTTCGGTGTTGCGCGCTCTACCAACTGAGCCACGACGCCACGATAATTGTACAGTGCGACGGGTTCGAGCCGTATTTGCCGCGTATCCTGCAGCCTCCAGCCAGGAGGACAGGGCAAATACAACTCGAACCCGTCGCACTGTACGGTCATCGTGGCGTCGTGGCTCAGTAGGTAGAGCGCCCAACACCGAACTGAGTGGTCCGAAGTTCGACTCCCACTCGGGAAAGTGTTTTTCGCGCTTGACATTCCCTTTGGCCGCAGCTGGATGGCAGGTCAAATAGAAGTTAAACACGTCTCACCGCCGTTGGCTCGGTGGCTCTGGGCGTTGGGTCGCTTCCTGTTCTGGCTACGTGTCGGCACTCGGGGTTGTGGGTTCGAATCCCGCGTACCCCTCTGAGGTAAGGCCTCTGAAACTGGGATCAGGAAGTCTAACGCCCTTGACACCGCTCGTACCTCTAGGGGTAGGCCAATGGTGGTACGGGGATCAAATCTGTCGAATTGCGCGATAGGATCGCAGTCAGCAAAGCGCCGGTTCCCATGGAACACCGAAGCAGTTGGCTGCCACAGGGGGTAAAAGCCCTGTGCCTGGCGGGAACCGCAACCTCCTTCGGGAGGTTTACTGCCGCAAAAATTTTCCATGTTTTCACGCCACCCTTTCAATTGCAGAGCAAAATTTGCTTCTGAATTTTTTTAAAAAATAATTAAAATAATTGTGATTATTTTGGGCAGTTGCAAGTTAATTTCCAATAATTTGGAATAAATCGAAATCATTCACAATAATTTAGGAAAAATCCTATTTAATCATGTAATTGAGAGAATAATTTGGATCAGCTGTGCGTGTATTTTCTGGGGAATCCCCGTATTTTTTGCACGATTTTGAGAATTTCACTTCAACTGTGCCGTAACAAGAAGGTATTTTAAAGAATCTTAGTCGTCTAGCACTTTCACTATGTTTATTGCTCCAGTTAATAAATTAATATTCCCTCACAAACCAGATTTGTGGAAGTGGATTTGCGTAGGACTATTATTTATACCTCCAATGGCAAAAATTTAAACAAAAAGAAATTGTTTATACATTGAGTACTTTTATTGAAATGGCACTAAGCTTTAAAGAAATAAATAGGAATCTCAATCTGTTATGAAAGTATCTAAAAATCTTAAAATATCTCGAATTCGCCGAACAGCTGTTAGTGCACATCGCCCCCCTCCTCTCCCCACCGATTTGAGTGAGTTTCCCGAGACGCTTTTTAAATGTGATTTCATGTGAGTTCAATGTGATTTCATGTGAATTCAATGTGATTTCACGTGAATTCAAAGTGATTTCAACAGATTTCAAGTGATTTCAACGGAATTCGTGTGAATTCAAGAGATTTCAACTGATTTCACAGATTTCACTGATTTCAATGAGATTTCAATATGATTTCCAAAGATTTCGGTGGCCTTGTACACCTGAATTCCAGAGTTGTGGGCCCCTCGAGCGCATAGTAGTTGGGACGGCGGCGCGCCGTGGGAACCTCGCCCCGATGTATTCCTCAGCATAGAGCCTGCGGTCCCCTGATTGGCGGCGCCTGCCGGGCCGGGGCGAGGTCAGCACACACACAACGCCCTGCTCTGTCCCCGCAGCAGCACGGACCCCGGCGGCGCCACACGCCACGCCACGCCACGCCATATCGATTCGGCACAAGTCCCTGCGATATTACCCGCCTGCTCCACGGGGGTCAGTTTCAATCCACCATCTGTTTATTCCATCTTCTTTATGACCTCCCCCTTCCAGCTGTCGCCTCGCCTCGCCTCTCCGCTGCAGCCAGAGTCTCGTCATTCCTCCATTTCCTCTCTCATATCCATCTCCGTCATCATCTTCCTTCATATGATATATATATATATATATTTTTTTCCCCTGCTCCCAGTTTTGATTCGTCTGAATGCTACTTTCCTCCTGAGTCGGTTCCGACTTCTTCCAGCGAGTGGGTGTCCGTCCGTCCGTCCGCGTCCGCGCGCCGCGACTCCCTGCCGCACTACTTGTTGTGGGCACGGCGCGAGTGGGAAGACCTGACCTGATGGTCCACTCCCCCGTGTGTCCGGTCCCGGAGACTGCATGCCACACACCGCTCCACGGAAAAATCTCGCCTCGACGCAAAATCAATATCTTTGGGTCGGAATCTAACTTTTCTCTCAAAAACAAAAAGATGCAATCGACGAGTGAAACTGCCGCGAGAGAGACTTTGCTGCGGATGATCTCTCGGCCTGGTAGACCTGGTGAAAACTGTACTCGGATCAAGAAACCATTTCTCTTTTTTCCGGGTGCACGGTGGCTGCGCGCTGCGCCGCCGCTCTCCAAAAGCAAAGGTGGGCGCGGAGCTGCGCGGAGCTGCGGGTCTGGAGGGAAGTGCTAAAACCATGGCGCTGGCGTTGACCAAACACCAGGCGGCGGCCCCGGCCCCGGGCCCGGACCAGGGCTTACCCAAGGGCCGTAATCTCGAGCAAACAGGACAGCGCGCGCCGACAAAAGATGGTCTTTTAGATAAAAACGCGCTTCATATCCAACCCTTTGAGTCGCGCCCGCGGCCTCGTCTGTGTGTGCATGTGCATGTGTTTGTGTGTGTGGGCGGGTGTCATTTTTACTGTCGTTTGATGGTTGGCGCGGGTCAGTCAGTCTTCTCACGATGTGTTACGCGTGAGTGAGACAGCGAGAGATAGAGAGGAGAGAGAGAGAGAGAGAGAGGGAGAGAAAGAGAGGAAAAGACAGCGAAGCGTATGCTCCCAGCTGGCTCAGGCCCAGGACATAAACAAACACTGGGCAATAGCGCGGTAGAAACAGAGAGAGGTTTCAAACGGGCCGATTCCAGTGAAACGCTTCCAAAGAGATTGGTCTGCCGACTACAAAAGCTTAATAGAAATGTATCATTTCAGATAACATTTTCACACGCAGCCTCTCTCTCTCTCGCGGCCCCACAAAGCTCCCAATCTTCTCTCCGATGCCGAAGGGCAGGTCACAGCAGAGGCCAAAACACTTTGGAATAACAACATGTTGTACTTTTTTATATATGTGCTCGGCAGGTATAGTATGTATGTAATAGGCGGCCTTATGAAGGCTACTGCTGTAAAGAGGTGCATATTATAAAGGAGAGGAGCCAAAGCAGAGGCGCCTGAGAAAAATGACAATGGAGCGGAGACCAGCAGACCAGCCGGCCGGCCGCAGCGCGTCAATATAATGCTCTCTCTCTCTCTCTCTCTCTCTCTCTCTCTCTCTCTCTCTCTCTCTCTCTCTCTCTCTCTCTCTCTCTCCATTACACAAGTGAGTACTCCAGAGTGCACAATGGCCACAGGAGGACGCAGAGGATGAGAACATTATGCGACATAGCAGCAGACCCATTCCATCACACCGAACCATTTTTGCCACCTCACCTCACGGCATTAGCCCTCCGGACCCCAGGACGTGTGAGCGACACTCAAAACAAAGCCACTCTTTTGCGACGTGTTTGCTGACATTCTATTTGCCCCTAAACGCACTACACCTCCGTGCGTGCGGCTGGGGCTGAGGGCGGGGCGGGGCGGGGCGGGGTGAGGCGGGGCGGGGTGAGGCGGGCCGGGGTGGGGTGAGGTGGGGCGGGACCACCTACCACGACGCTGCCTGCGGGGATGCACACAACAGAAAACGTATTTACAGTCATTGTGCGGCTCGCCTTTGCAGTACTAAATTTTCGCGTTATCTATCCCTACTATCCCGACCAGGAGGTAGCAGTTTTTGTCCCATTGTTACTCCCCGTGTTATAAAAAAGGGACGTGATTTGTTCCGGCCTTCGCCCCCCCCCCTCTTTTTCCTCTATCACGGTTTCGCAAGAAACTGCGTATAGAAAGGGAGACCTATACGTCGCACTCACGGCTCAGCACTGCTACAACGACATTTATACGTGCACATGTGCACAAAAGAAAAACCGGAAGCCTGTCGCACTAAAACAAGAACGAAATTCGTTCACTGCCTGAAAAGTTTCTAGAGATAAACAATGGTAACAAGAGCATGGTAATTCGTGCACTCTCCTTGTGACATTTGTCAGGAGCAGAAGCATCCGGCTTCCTATTATCTTTTTCTTTTTTTCGGAAGGGTAAAGGTACCCACTCGGACACTGTGTGCAGCATGCAGGGGGGTACCGGACCCGATGGTGTGTCTTCTCCTTTTTCTCCTCGTCCCCCTCGCCTCGGCTGGACATGTGCGCTGCTCTCATGGCCTGTTAAAAGCATAAACTTGTATGTAGCCGAGCCCCGTCCCGGAAGGCGATAAGGGCGTAGCCGCTGTCCACATTACACGACGAAAAGTAATTCGGTTGACGGTTTGTTTGACGGATGCCTTCGCCTCCTGGACTGGAACGTCGTCAGGGCGGGCTGCAAGACTTTCAAAAAAAACAAGCAGGCTGATACCTTCGTATCATCTGCTAAAAAGATGGCCACGATGACGCAACGATTCCAGCGTAAAATGCCGCGCTTTTTCAGCGATATTTCGGTTAAATTCTTGTGAAAATGTCGAAAGCATTGAAGGCGCTGCGTTTTATTAGGCTCTGCTCGACCTACTCCACGCAGGATCCAGGTCCCTAGCTCTTGCCGTTCCGTTATTGGCACACGACATCACATCCAGCGCCCCGCGCGCGGCGCGCGCGGCTCACCGTGTGTTCAACGCGCTTCCGACGGACGGGTATAAAAGGTGAGAGGCAGCGTCCCGAAGCGAGGCTTCTTCTCTGGACGGGCGAGAGGCGCTGCCGAGGAGGAAACAAGAGGCGCTGCCGAGGAGGAAACAACTCGGAAAGTTTTGTACACCACGTAATTCAGAAAAATTCAAAAAAATTGGAGAAAATCAGAAAAATTTACGAAAATTTACAGCATTTTAGAAAAAACGAGCAAAACTCCACAGAATTTTGGAAAAAAATCAGGCAAAAATTTACAGAATTTTCGAAAAACAAATCACCAAAAAAAAATTTACAAATTCACAAAAATTCACGAAATTTGTACACCAAATATTCGGAGTTGTTTCCTTCTCGGGCGCTGCTGCTGCTGCTGCTGCTGCTCCTTTGCGGGTCAATACCGTTCCAGGAAGCCGAGATGCCGTCACGAGAAATCTCGTACAAATTCGCGATTTCACGCCTTCCTCCGGGCGCAGGCGCCACGTGTTGTTTCCCCCCCAAACACACTGCAAACATGACACCCTGCTGAGCCGGCTCCGGGCTCGCAGGCTCCCCGACCAGCCAGACACCCCCGCCCCGCCCGCCGCCCTGCACGCTCTACCGGGGAAAAGATTAACTACGGAGCCACAATAGCGCCGGCCGCGCCGGCCCGGCCGGCTCGGCTGCTGGCCAGGCCGCCGGCCCGGCCCGGGCCCGGCCAGCCTGACAAAGCACTCCGTGGAGAGCGACGCCGCGCCGCCGAGCCGAGCCGAGCCGAGCTGTGCCCTGGCCGCCCTGGCTGGCCCTGCGCGCGCCCGGAGCGCCCCCCAAAGGCGCCGCCAGCTTCATCAAATGATAATTTGTTCTGATCCTATCCTATCCTCTCGGTTTGTCGAGTCGCTCCCGTCCGCGGTGGCGTGAGGGCGGCGAATAGCGCGGCGAGGAGGTGCATTCCTCCTGCCGTCCGGCCGGGCCGGGCCCGGGGGAGGAGGAGGCTCATTCACGAGTCCTGCGCGCAGCAGTCAGTAGTCAGCTGCAGCACTGTGACACGCGCATTACGAAATCCTCCGAAAGCGACGACACGGTCGCAGCGGGAGCAACATTTCAGGGAAGAGGCAGGCCCGGCCGCGGCTGCTGTCGCTGCTGCTGCTGAAGGTGGGCCGCATCGAGTCGAATTTGTTACAATGACTGAGCTCATGTCTGGATGCACCCCCACCCCCTACCCCAACCCCCGTCATCCTCACCTCGGCGACGTGTTGTAGACCCAGTCGAGGTCCTCTGGCTGCTTCTGCGCACCCAGCAGCCGAGGGGTCCTTCATTTAAAATTCAAGCGTACACCAATTTTTCAATTTTTTTTCCTTCGTGATTTTTCTTGATTTTAACTGATTTTTCACCTGAATTTTTCTGATTGTTTTTATTGACTTTGTTTTAGGGTGTGCACTGATCTACTGATAATTTTTTTCGAGTGAAGGACCCCTTGCCAGCAGCCAGCAGTCCCCATAGGACGAACCTGCTCCAGCAGCAGCGGGTGTACTTATGGCGAGAGGCTCGAGAGCAGCGAGGAGCAAGAGAGTAGTACTCGCATACTGGAGGGGAGGCAGATTCAATAATTTGGTGCGGTTATGAGGAAGGCGCTGTGCGGGCCGCTACCGCGGCGGCGGGGTGACGGCGCTGCGCGGCCGCCGCCCAGGCCTCTACTCCTCATTAGGCACGCTCCAAGGTTCATAACTCACACGGTGAGGCCCTCTCCTCTCGTCTCTCTCTCTCTCCCTCTCTGTCCCCTCATCTCTCTCTCTCTCTCTCTCTCTCTCTCTTTCTCTCTCTCTCTCTCTCTCTCTCTCTCTCTCTCTCTCTCTCTCTCTCTCTCTCTCTCTCTCTCTCTCTCTCTCTCTCCCCCCCCCTCTCTCTCTCTCTTCCTCGCAGGCGATCGGACAGACGCACGGGCCGACACACACGGGACGCACAGACAGGCAAGCATTCAGACTCGAAATACTGGTTTTGAGATGCGCTCAGCCGCCGCGCCGCGCTGCGGAGGGAGGAACAGGGAAGGGGGTGAGAGGAGAGGAGAGGAGGGGGGAGGGGTTGGGGGGAGGGGGCAGAGGAGATTATCCCCACTTTCGTACACTCACACACACACACGCATTCGACGCAAACCACTCCATTGCGGAACGCGGTGAGCCAAGTGCAGGTATTGTCAACTCCGCGCTGCTCGGCTCGGAGGGTTTCAGGAGCAGCACAATGTATGTATGTGTATGATCCGCACCGGATGCGCCTCCAAGTGTGACTCAGCTCCGAGTCGGGCGAATAATTGTCAAACTTTGTACAAGGTAAATACGCACGTTAAAAGCGTGTGAAGCTGATCTAAAAAAGCGTCTGCCCTAGCTTGCGACGTGCCATAGCTGGAAAGTTAATCACGAAAAATATTTTTTCTTTGTTATTGTCAAACCAACATCTATCATTTGCGATTAATGGTTCTGTTTGCGTGGGTTCGTCGGCTACCCTGTCCACGTCCAAATCTCTCATCCCACGACTCACGCCTGGCGCCTCACATCACGCCGCCTTTCCGCATCGGTCTCCCTTAGTCTCCCCTCACAGGGCGAAGCATTTAAAGTTCAAATTAAATTTCAATTTCAACACAGCCAAAGATCTACCGATACTCCAATAAAATGAAAAAAAAAATTCGGCGCTGAGTATGACGCCCGCTACGCCTCATTTTCACGCCAGACTTGTCGGGCCGGGCCGGGCCGCAGCTCAGATCAGGTCCACTCACTCTCTGCCATTATAAAGAAGGCGGAGGCGCAGGGCGGGCCCGGGGCCGACCTGGCCGCGAATCAGAGTGGCCTGGAGGTGGAGCCTGCCCCGCCCCGCCACGCCCCGCCACGCCCCGCCACGCCCCACTCCGACACAAAGAACACGCCGCTCTATGGTGTGCCCGAGCCCGGGCGGGCGCACGCACGACCAGGTCTACACAACGAGGCTATCCTCCGCGCTCCTGCTCCCATATAGTGCTGCACCGAGGGGAAAGCAACTCTGAATTTTGGTGCACATATTTTGTGAATTTTCGAGAATTTTTGTAGAATTTCTGTGAATTTTTACTTGAATTATGTCTAAATTTTAGTGAATTCTCCTGAATTTTCCCTGAATTTTTCAAAATTTATGTAAATTTTTATCATTTTTTTCCAGATATTTTTCTGAATTTTCCAGAATTACGAGGTGTACAAAAATTTCAGAGTTGTTTCCCCCTCGCGCTGCACTGTTGCACCGCATCAGAGACGCGCCACAAAACAATCTGCAGCAAACGCTTCAAACTATAACACGCCTTTTTGAACGTGGGGGCCTAAAATACAGAGCGGTATGGGAGTGTGTGTGTGCAGTCGCGGCTGAAGTAGAAAGGAGGAGGAACAGAGCTGCAGAGAGACAGTGAGGCAGGGAGAGAGGTGCAAAGAGGATTCGAGTAAAAGGAATGGGGAGAGAATAATAAAGAGGGGGAGAGAGAGAGAGAGAGAGGAGAGAGGGGACGAGGAATTATCAGAGCACTTGCGACCACCTCGCCCGGCCTCGCCGGGGCTCTGGATCAGAACCGCAACACACTGGCGGGGCGGGGCGCGCAGCAGCGCAGCAACGTTACAAGCATAAAAGGGAGACGACAAAATAAAATCGAGCAGCGCAGAAACAAAATGAAAGTGGATGGGAGAGGAAGAGGGGAGAGGCGGCGCGGGAGTCCAGAAAGAAAGGATACGAAAAAAACCAACTTGGAAAGCACGCGAAAGGACCCGCCGGGATGGTGTGCGGAGGTACGGGTCCGCGGTGAGAGCCCGAAGAAGGGGGTGGGGGATTTCGGCTTGAAAAGCTACACGCATTCGCGCGACATAACGCCACGAGCATGCGGACGTACTCCCTGATCGGACCGTGCCGCATGTGGCGCCCAGCCCCGGGTCCCTGTCGCAGGGTCGCAGGGGGCCTATGGGCTCGCGGAATTAAATGAAAATAACGTTCACAAAGAGGGCATACAGGGTCGAATGTTTTCGCAATTCGGCTTTCGCAGAGCGCGCGCTTTAGTCCGGTATACATCCTCTATCGCGTGATTACCTTTGCAAAACGCTTTCCCGCACCGCGCGCCGCACCAACACGACCCGCTCCCACTGGTAGCCTGACCGTTTGATTCCGAAGATCGCCCTCGCGCCTCCGCGTCCTTGTCGATCTCACGGGGTCATGCCGTTCCCAACATAGGGCACCGCCATAGGTGTGACAAGAACAGAGACACGAGAGCGATTATGTTCGGAATCAGACGGCTGACCGGCCGGCCGACCTGTGCGTCCCGGCCCCGGTCCCGCCCAAGAGACACCCGATACCCTATCGGCACACCCTGGGCCCGCCCCGCCCCGCCCCGCCCCGCCCCGCCCCGCCCCGCCCCGCCCCGCCCCGCCCGACCCGGCGAGGCCACTTATAAAGACGTGAGCAGTATTAACACGTCGTTTAGGATAGCATGACAGCGGCGGGGCGGGCAGCGGAGCGGGTGTCCCCCACCACCACGGGCAGGGCAGGGCGGGGGGGCACACCCCCCGCAGACCCGCCGCTACCTATACCTTGCACGGCGCGCCTCCCGCGGAGAGGTCGCGCCACCTTCCCGACGGGAGGGAGGAAGAGGGGGGGGGGAGGGGACGGAGAGTGCAGGGGCAGCCTCGCGGGCGGGCGGGGCGGGCGGGGCGGGCGGGGCGGGCAGGGTGGAGGGACGGACGGACGGACGTCGCGTTCACACCTCCGCGATCACTTTGTTGGTACACTGTGAACAATGACTCATTCACTCGTCGCTCCTCCCTGCCTGGCCCGGCCCGGCCCGGCTCGCTGCTGCGGCTGCGCGTCCAGCCAGGCGGAACAAGCCTTGGAGAGGATATAGTGTAGATCGGACAATCGTAATGCGCCGCCCCGCCCAGCCCCGCCCAGCGCGACACTCCAGTCACCCGGACAGGACGGCTTTTAGAGGAGCGTAACTGAAGCACGTCGGGTCGGCGTCACGTGTGTTTGTTCGAGGCACTTTCTCGTGTGATGATGATCATCGGTAATCCGCGCGGCCCGGATGATTTCAAGGAACCTTGTCGTTGGGTTTATATTGGGAGCGGGAGCGCGGCGAGGACGCCACGGCAGCGATCCTGCGGTAGACTGATTCAGAAGACACTGCGTCTCGCTCCTTCCCTCTTGCGTGCGCCATGCGCCATGCCAAGTGTAGGTGCGAGAGAGATGGATAGAGGAGAGCGCTCCGCAGAATTTGAGGGGGAAACAACTGTGAATTTTGTGAATTTTCGAGAATTTTTTAAAATTTTATTAGAAATTTTCTGACGTTTTGCACGATTTTACCTAATTTATTGTAAATTTTCCTGATTTTTTCGTAATTTTTCTGATTTTATCTGGATTTTTCTAAATTTTGCTGAATTACGAGGAGTACGAAAATTTCAGAGTCGTTTCCCCCTCGACTGGATCAGTCTGCTGGGCGTGGTGCGGGGCACGGCGGGGTCCGGGTCCCCTACTCCAGCTAAAGTGTTATGCCTAACACCACCACCGCACCACTCGGCTGGGCCGGGCCGGGCCGGGCCGGGCCGGGCGCGCCCCCCAGTAGGACCGTCCACATTAGGGAGCGCTGCTCCCAGGTGTGGGTCCAAAGCCGAGAGCATAGTCCCGCACCGGCCCGCCGCCGCGCCGCCGCCACACACACACACACACACACACACACACACACACACACACACACACACACACACACACACTCACATTCACGTGCATGTATGCCGGGTCGGGAGGGACCGGCCGACCGACCGGACCGTAAGCCTCTAAAGGCTACTTTGAGTCAAGGAAACCCTGAGCCAGAGCGCGCGCGAGGCGGGCAGGGGCCGGGCAAGGAGAGGGGTCGACCCAGACCCAGCCCGACTCGGAGAGCACTCTACTCCACCTCAACGACCCCACTCCTTCCCTATAGAAAAGGTTCGTATCTGTGACCCGAAGGACTTAACCTTATACACGTACGCGTATTTTAATTTCTCGTTTTCATACGAAAGGAAATTGAAGCATCTATTTTGAGGAAGAAAGAACTCTGAAATGTATGTTACACCTCGCAATTCAGAAAAAAAAATCAGAAAAATTCAGAAAATTTAGGCCTAAGAAAAATTCAAACAATTTAGAAAAATTCAAGAAAATTCACAAAGATTCGATTCAAGTAAATTTTTGGAAAATTCCAGCAAAAGTTCACGAAAATACATAAAATTTTTACACCAAAATTCACCCCCAAATTTCTTTGCACTCTTTCCTTTGGTCTCTCATCCTTTATCTTTATTCCCCCGGATCCTGCCGCAGACCGCCAGTTCTCTGGCCCTGCCGCCCATCCCCGCCCCGCGTGCGCTCGATTTCAGACCGCGCCGTGCATAAAACGAATTAAAAGCAGCAAACGGGAGAAAAAAAAAAAAAAAAAAAAAAAAATATATAAAAGGGGGGCGAATTCTCTCATTTACGTCCTTAGCCCCGGGATGGCTGCTGCGGTGTGGCGCGGGTCAGGGCGGGGCGAATGCGACCGCAGGCCGGGCCGGCAGAGCCCCGCAAACTTCCATTTGCGTCCTAAAGCGGCAAATTTCGTCCCGATTCCGCTGGGAACACAACCACGGGAGCGGCGGCGCCGCGTTTACCGCGATTCTACCGCCACCGCCGTATAAACGGTATGGAGCGTGGTGCATTTTCGTGCCCATCCTCATTTTCTTATTTTCACCTCTTTCCGTTTTCGTTATTCCTTTTAGATTTGTTTCTGTTTCGAAAACGATAGCGCTCTTGCGCATTTCCATTCAAGCGGTCCGCGGGCGGGGTGGGGCGGGGTCGGGTGGGGTGGGGTAAGGTGGGGTGGGGTAAGGTGGGGTGGGGTAAGGTGGGGCGGAGTGAGGCGGGCTGGGGCGCGGCTGGACGCGGCTGCTCCCGACCGCAGAGAGGCATTCATGAGAGCCACCCCCGCGTGTACGCCGCACGCGCGCGCACCCACCTACAGAAAAAAAACACACACTCACACACAGACACACACACGCACGCACACACACGACACGCGCCTGCTCCGTCTATCCGTGCCGCCGGTCAAAGTCACACGTCACGCCAAAGAGGGGAAGGGCAGAAAAACAGCTGCTGCCTAAAACTGCAGGCTTAGCGCCGAGAGGAGAGGGTCGTAAAAAACACTATTTGACATTTACAACACACAACACAGCAGGAGCAGGGCAGCATCCTCCGCGATAGAAAGGACGGCGGCGTGTGGCGGGCGGCAAAATTGCAAAGTAGTGGTATTACGTCAATGGGAATCCTATCGCGACCTCACACACGACACACATTCATTGACACACACACGCGCGACCCTGCTGCGGCACGCACACCTACACAAACCATCCCGCAGCGTCCCAAAATACGACGGCGGCGGCGGCGGCTATACGCGTGCAAACATGGTGGCCAGGAGGGAGGGAGGGAGAGGAGAGAGGGGAGGCATCTGATTAGATAGGCTTTATAGTCCTCGATAGACGCGACACCGGCTGCCCTGGCCGCCTGGCCTGGCCCTGCTGGTCGGCCCTGAGACAACACGCAGGCAGGCACGCACTGGAGCACTCTGGAGTAGATGGGGAGAGAGGGTAGAGAGTGCGGGGAGTGACAAAGGGAGAGTTAGAAAGAGAGTAACATGAGAGTGAGCGAGAGAGTGAGCGAGAGGGAGAGAGAGAGATACAGTGGGAGAGTGACAGTGTGCCAGAGTGAGAGGAACACGCCCGAATAATGCAGAGAGCCAACCAGTCACTTTACTGAACCAAGTTGTCGGGAGCCGGCTAAGTTTGCTGCGACGTACCGTGGCGCGGCGTGGCGTGGCCTTCCCTTCCGTTTCGGGGGGGCATTCCTGTCATTCGGCACAGATGCCACAATGCTCAGTCGGCTGGCTGGAGGAGCCGGTCCGGTCCCCCGCGTCCCGGTGCTGCTGCTGCTGCTGCTGCTGCTGCTGCTGCTGCTGCTGCTGCTGCTGCTTACTCTGCGGACTGATTCAGAAGGGCGCTCTCCTCGCGCCCTGTCTCTCTCACGCTCGTTGGGTGCGCCGTAAAAGTGCGAGAGGAACAGAGCGAGGAGAGCGCTCTTCTGAATCAGTCTACAGAACAAAGTCCGCCTCCGCCTGCCCCGGCCCAGCCCAGGCCCCGGTCCCCGGCCGCATGCTGCCCGGTGCTCGGCGAGGTCCTGGCCTCAGTCGAAGAGAGCCAGCAGAGGCAGGTCTGCAAACTGCACCCTACCCGCCCGCGGCCTGGGGTGCGGCTCAGGGCGGGGCGGAGGAAGGGTTCGGTAGCACTTTATAGCGCGGAGCGCAAGCTGGCAGGCTGGTGCCCGCCCCGCCCCGCCCCGCCCCACCGGAGCCTCCAGGAATGTCAGGCTCGCTTTGCCCCGCCTCAACCCGCCCCGCCGCCACGCTCAGCCAAACTTACTCCAAGTTGCTCTAACGCTATGCTACTTGTGCGCGGGGTGGGGTGGGGCGGGGCGGGGCTGCCGGTCCGGTCGGAACGCCCCGTCTGGCCCGCCCCGCCTCGCCCCGCCCAGCCCCGCCCCGCCCCAGCCGCCACACAGACAAGTGTAGAACAGCAGAGACTGTCCCGTCCCGACCCGAGCTCTCGGACCGTGCGGTGGCGGCGCGGTCCTTGACAATAAAGCTTGGATACACCACCCACCCCGTGCCCCCCTCCCATACACACACAAAAACCTCAGGCGCACCTCAAAATAATAATCAACGCGCATCTTTTCTGATTCTTCACCCCCTTTTCTTTTAAAATTTTAGCTTCTTGTGGGCCGCGTCTTGGTGACGTTGATGGGAGGAGCGCGGCGGAGCAGGCGCAGGCGTGGCGCCGCTCAGAGGCAAGCAGACTTCTAATTATTTTCCGCAGCGGCTGTGGCGTCGCCGGCCTGCCTGGGCCCGGGGGCCGCCGGGCCGGGCCGGGCAGGATGTGCACGTCAAAGACGGTCGCCCCGCCCCGCCCCGCCCCGCCCCGCCCCGCCCCGCCCCGCCCCGCCCCGCCCCGCCCCGCCGCACAGCGTTGCGCCAGGCGCGGCGGACCGGCTCGGCCGCCTTGAAGCTGAAGCGCGAGGCGAGCGGCGCGGCGCGCGCGGCCCATGAAAAGGCCCGGCTCGGCCCCGTGTGTTTACCTCCGACTGTTTTTCTTCCGCATCACTTGTGATTGGGCAGGGCGTCGTGCGGCACGGGCACGCGCGGTGGTGGGGGGCGCCGCGCCGGGCCCTTTGTAGTACCCCTTCACCCGGCTGAGTACTCGCGTGTGCTGCCCGCCCCCTCCCGAGAGACACACTCCGCGCGCCTGCTTGGAGTGATAAAGGGCGCTGATAACACAAAGGGCAGGGCAGGGAGCGGCTAAACTAACTGTGACATTACTGTGGCGGCCCCGGCCCTGCAGGTGAGGGGACGTGTCTGCTGGAAGGGGTTGTGGCGCCGGTGGGGGTAAAGGGGGGAGGGGGAGGGACCTGCTACAAATTGCAGTACTTCGGTGGCAGTGGGCCCTTGCCCCTGCTTGTTTCAAGAGTGATTCAACCCCCTGCCTACCCCTTCCCCTCTTCACCGCCGAAGCGCGAGTACCAGAGGTGGAGCAGGGTGCGCGGCCGGGACCTGGGGGGAGGGGGAGGGGTGGGGGGCTTTGGCAGACTATTTCTGTCGAATCAATGCTCTACTCAGAGAGAAACGGTCAGGAGCGGGGGAGGAGGGGGCGGGGAGTAAGGGTCGAGAGAAACAGGTGTCGAAAGCAGAGGGGGCGCTGCCGAGAGTGCCGCGGAGGAAGGGGGAGGGGGGAGGGGGGGGAGGGAGCAGCAGGAGCTGAAAAATAATGAGAAGCGCCGAGCGTAGTGAACCTTTCCTCAATCCACACACACACCTCCTCCCTCCACCCGGAAACTCACCCCCACCCCACCCCGACTCCCCCGCGCACTTGGCTCTGCTCGGCTGGCTCGCCTATTCCTCATTCTCTGTCCAATCACGCCCCCTCCCCTTCCCCAACCTCACCACCAGCCTTTTCTTACCCCTACGTTGCCCCCTCGGAGAGGGGAGGCAGGGGAGCTGCAGCGGGGGCGCAGGGCAGCGATTAGAGCGCCGCTGTCGGGGGACCTGCTGGATAATTGGTAAGGGATCTCTCTTCTCTCTCTCTCTCTCTCTCTCTCTCTCTCTCTCTCTCTCTCTCTCTCTCTCTCTCTCTCTCTCTCTCTCTCTCTCTCTCTCTCTCTCTCTCCCGCCCTCTCTTGGACCCGCATGCCACGCCGCGCCGCTGCTGCTGGAAGATTGC
Source organism: Frankliniella fusca (assembly GCA_029379305.1). NCBI lineage: Eukaryota > Metazoa > Arthropoda > Insecta > Thysanoptera > Thripidae > Frankliniella > Frankliniella fusca. Next base: position 198,183 of record JAHWGI010000383.1, on the reverse strand, counting down.
GCGCAGGGGATGTCCGATCTGATTCCGCCATACGGACGGCAGCAGGCGGGGGCCCAGGGCCCAGGGCCCAGGCCCGGGAGGAGGGCAGGGCAGGGCGGACCCACAATGCATCTTGCCTGCCCCATCTAGCACGGCTACCCTACCAAAGGGGTCGTGCCGTTTACGGTTTACAAACCCACCGCCCCGAAGGGTCTGTCCATGTCCAGGGTACTGTATACTGTATACCACGGTACCCACGACCGCGGCCACCCCGAGGGCGAGGGGGAGAACAACTCTGAATTTTGGTGTGCAAATTTTGTGATTTTTTTTTAAATGGGAATTTGTGTAAAATTTTTGGGGAAGTTTTGTCAATTTTTATTGAATTTTTGATTGAATTTTACCTAATTTTTGGCGAATTTGCCTGAGTTTTTCTGAATTACGAGGTGTACAACGAAAATTCCAGAGTAGTTTCCCCCTCGGGCTACCCGCTCCAATCATCCGCAGCAGTGCATCCAATCCATCCATCCATCCATCCATCCATCCGCATACGCCCTACCCGTCCCGACCCTCGCAGTGTGTACCGCAGCGCGCGGGGTGAAGGGCCTCGAGCCTGAGGAAGCAGCGGACCAAGCGGACACAGACGGGACAGGACGGGACGCGACGGGCGCGCGTTTGATGGGGCTGAATCAGCAGCTGAGGACACAATGCGCGCGCCAGCGGGCCAGCAGCAGCGCGCAGAGTCCGCAGATAAAAGCAGGGCCACCCCGCGGCCCCGCTGCCCTGCCCTGCCCTGGCGCTGTCACTTGCGCTGATAATAGAGCGCTTAATGAGCCGGTGACCACCGCACCGCCACGCCACCACGCGCGTGTGAGTGAGCGCGTGGCGCTCTCGCGCGGATCATCGCCATCGGAAATAGAGAGAGATGGATGAGAGCACTACGACCCCCTATGGGATGGCAAAAGAAATTAAAACGGATTTTATTTAAAATAGAAATAAAATTTGAAAAAAAAATATTAAAAATGAAATGCTTAAGCTGACGGCCTGTAAAAATTTGTTGTAAAAAAACGAGAAAAAAATTTACAGGTTTCGCTGTTAAATCGGTAAACAGGTTTTTCCTGTAGTTTGATGAAATATGTTGTAGATTAACAAGAAAAATCGCGAAACAACAGATAAAGTTTGTAAAGTTACGGAATTTTTTTGGAAAGTTACGGAATATTTTTGTCTTGTTATGGAGTTCTTTTGTAAATGAACACGAATAAAATGTAAATTCACAGTCAGTTCGTTTAACAAAATTCACAGACATTTCCTGTAAATTTACGAACCCTTATGATTCCGAGGACACCCGGATCTTGTCCCTGTACTCGCACTGTAATCACGAGCGTCGTTTTTCGACGCTTGAAGGGTTCGATTTTGTTCACCATCTCCTTTAAAAACACAAGCAAACGAATAAGCGTAGTCGACGTTTTCGGTTTGAGGGGTGACCATAGGGTACAGTTTCACCAAGGTCAAAATTCAGATCAATCGAATTCCTATTTAAAATGATGCTTAAAAATCAGCTTTTGAACAAAAACGAACCTACCAGGCGTCGAAATTCGACGCTTGTGTTTACAGTGCGGCCTAGTCCGACAGCAGCCCTTTGGACTGTCCGTTTTAGGAACCGAAATGTCCCCAAAACCGAGAAATTCTGGATAGAGTCCGATGCTGGAGTCGGGTTGGACTGGTCCCAAGCGACGCCCGGATCGGCCCGAAATAACGCTCGGTCTATTCCGGAAACGTGCCTTCTGTATACCCTTCCCCCTTCCCGCCCCTTCTTTAGGCAGCCATGGGTGCACTAGCTATCGGTATTCAAATGTTTAAATCGACAAAGCCTTGATAATCAAGACTTAACCGAATGAACGGAACATGTTTGAGGGTGTCGGAATCGAGGCGATGCCAAATCTGTTGTCCGTTTGGAGCTAGCTCAAGCCGTTTTCAAGATACCAAGAAAAAATGCTCCGATTTCAATAAAATTAAAATGGCCCTACTTAATTTCACCATAGATGCTACATACCAAATTTCAGATCGATATTCCAAAAACTACATATTTGACAGCGTCCTGCACTTGGTTGCAGTTGAGAAGTTATTGATAGTAGATCATAGAAAAAAATGTTGGACAAGCGAGAAATCCGAAATGAGCCCTCCGCGGGCAAACCCGAAGCAAGTCCGCTGTACAGGACTCCAATCGGACTAACGGGTTAGTGCCGGACTAGCCCGTGACCCAAGGATGCAATCGCGGACTACCCGAACCCGGAGATGGACTCCAAGTGGAACTGTCCGGTCGTGAAAAAGGACAGTCCGGTCGTGAAAAAGGACAGTCCGTGGGCAGAAGGGGCTTTTACGGGCAGCCCTGGATGCAATTGCGGAACTCTTTCGAATCATAAGGGAAATGGTTTTTGTACAGTGTATTGGTCAAGGGTTGTGGGGTGGGCACCCCTACCCCTACCTGGTAGCCACAGGGTGAGGAGTGGACACCGCATTTTTTTTTCACGGCCTCTACTGTGCGTACTTTGTGTGTGCACGGCGTGGCGCCCGGGCCGACATGACAACTGCTTTAGCGGGTCCAGCACCGGACGACCCCACCCCACCCCAACCCTACCCCGCAGCAGCCCGCCCCGCCCCGCCCCGCCCAGCAACTCCCCGAGACTTACACCCCAGTCCACTCTAAGTTTGACTCGAGTTAAGGGCCGATTTTCGAATTATGGCGCGAAGCGACGCCTTGCAGGCCTACAGGCTAACAACAACAACAACAACACGCCCCCTCTCTCTCTCCGCCGGGCCGCGCTGGCCGGCCAGCACCAGAGCTAAGCCCGGCGGCCCATCAGTCATTGGTGCAGCAGTCAGCAACGTGTTGTACAGACGGGGCGGGGAGGGGCGGGGCGCGGGGCGCTAATGGTAGTCCAGCCACGCCCGCCCCGCCCCGCCGCCCCACCCCACCCCACTCCGCCCGCCGCCGCGGTCCAAACTTTGGCATCGACAATCTATCCGAGCCTGGCGGGCTGAACCGGACCCGGGGTCTGCCTGCCTGCACGCCCCATTTGCACGACACGCTGCTGACCCGCCCCGCCCCGCCCCGCCCCGCCCCGCCCCGCCCCGCCCCGCCCCGCCCCGCCCCGCCCCGCCCCGCCCCACCTCACCCCACCCCGCCCTGCCCCGCCACGCCTCGTCCCACCTCACCCCCTCGCCCGGCGCCTCGCGGCGTGTATCGATATATACGAAACGAAAATGATAAAGTTACGTGTAATTAACATTCCTTTTCATGACCCTGTTACTGTTTCGCAGCGGGCCGACGCTTTTAACGCTCTGGTGCGACGAAACAAAATGTTCTACTTCATTGCGCCCAGCGCCAAAAACGACGCGGAAATACCGGGGAAAACTTTCTTAGCGCGTCCCATGACGAATATCTTTCATTGCACACTGGAAACGGCAAATAAGTGAGTGTTGCACACCTTGGTAAATTAATATCCACTTGCCAAGTAAAATTAGAGTTTTCTAGGGAATTCGCCCCAGGGCAAGCGACAAAAAGACGAAAATTCTCTGTGGGTTCCCGGAGTACTTGTATGTCGCTATTTCGAAATAAATAGCAATACATAACGTATCCAGCCGGAACCTGTCCGAATCGAGATCCACACAACAGTCGGTCGGTCCAAGCATTCCTTTCGTCTGGGAGTAATTAGGCTGATCAAGCAAGGAAAGCAAACCTCGCTCTCTCGATGGCGAGAAACTTTAAAGCACATCTATTCTCGACTAGACATAGAGGATATGCTCTAGTATTTCCAGTGTACCTGGAGCGCGTCCGCCCCGCCCCGCCCAGCCGGTCTGAAACGGTGTGACATTTGTCGGGACGGAGGCCTAAGCCCAGCCCAGCCCAGGGCCACCCGGGGGAACGGAGCCGAGAGCACTCGTGGGAACCAATTAGACGATTGATAAGAACTCAGGTGGAAAGTCCTCTCCTTCTGGTTCTTCACCCCCTTGTCCTTTCTCTCGTATCCCCTCTCTTTGTCTCCTCCTCCTTCTCCCTCTCCCTCCCTCCCTCTCTCTCTCTCTCTCTCTCTCTCTCTCTCTCTCTCTCTCTCTCTCTCTCTCTCTCCCTCTCCCCCCCCTTCTCTGACCACCACCACCACCCCGCGGCGGCGGGGTGGCGGATCGGAAGTACGTGTAGGTAATTAAGGCGGTGGTATAGGCGTCCAGGAATGAAAAGGAGTGAGAGAGACTGGCAGAGCTGAAGAAAAGAGAGAGAGAGGAGGAGGGGATGGAGACGAGCAGTAAAAAGAGGCGGATTCAAAAAGGGGGGGGGGCATCAATTCATGATACTGCGGCCAGTTTGGAAGTCAATGTTAATAAAGGCCGCGTGTGACGGGACTCTCCCGCAGACACACGCCCCTCCTCGCCTAGCTCAGAGAGAGAGAGAGAGAGAGAGAGAGAGAGAGAGAGAGAGAGAGAGAGAGAGAGAGAGAGAGAGAGAGAAAGAGAGAGAGAGAGCCTGCTCTATAGGCAACATGCTGCACATTGCCTCTGAATAGGCATACAGGCCGGGCGCACCCCTCTTCAGGATTCGCACCTGGCACTGCATAAGCCCAGCAGCGCAGCTGGCGGGGCGCGGCAGGCGGCAGGGCGCGGTGGCCCGGAATATAAGGCACCTGGGAACGCCTCAGCTTCTGCTTCCTGCCTCCTGAGCGCGCCTTCGCCTTGCCTTTCACCGACGCAACCCCTTCTCCAGGATAACAACCCCCCTGCCTGCAGGGGGAATCGAGAGGCCCCGGGCCGAGCACACTCCACCAATCCTCTTTCTATCAGTTCCCGTATCTCCCCTTCTCCTTCCCACTTGAACGTACCGCTCCATCTTTCTGGACCTCTGCTACAATAGGAGAGCAGCTTGCCGAATCTGATGCTATAAACATTCTCAGGGTTGCCAAAAATTCCCAATTTTTTGATTTTCCCTGACATTTCCTTGACAATCTGATTTTCTTGATATAGCTCTCCAGGGTGCTCTATTGAGAACTTCAAGCACGAAGCACGCAGAGTCGGACCGAACCTCTCACGGCCGCGGCTACGCACCAATTGGAGATGAAGCTAATTTTCCTGACACTTTTCTTCTTTAAATCTCAAATTTTCTTGATTTTCCTTACAAAATTTTAAAATCCTGGCATTTAACTGATTTTCCTGACACGTGGCAACACTGATTCTACAGAAATGAGTGAAAGAGATAAATTTAAAGAAATCTTAATTATAGTGAAGTTATTGCTAAATTTGTTAAAAAGAATGATACGCACTTCACAATTATATCGACAGAATCTAGCGGATATAGGCACATAATCCGCTTTGTCTTTTTGGTTTCTCCTTTGACCTCACCCGGCCCAGCCCCGCCGCCACTGCGCACACATGACCAAAGCACGCGTCCTGCGGTTTGCCGAGCGAATTAGTCAAGAGTGAAAAAGGCGACAATTTTTATGACTCAACGGCTGCGCCGGAGAGGGATGCATGCGCGTGCGTGCGTGCGTGTGTGTGTGTGTATGTGAGTGTGTGTGATTCATTAGCGGTGCCATATACAGGGCGTTGTCGCAGACAAACCCTTGCCTCCCCCGCCCTTTCAAAGAAGGCCTCGCCGCACCACGCCCGGCCCCTCTGCTCGGCCCCACCCCGTGTGTGTGTGTGTGTGTGAGTGAGTGTGAGTGAGTGTGTGTGTGTAACTGCGTGAGAGTGTGTGTGAACAAGCTCGCGCAGTCGTTAGCTTGCAAGTAGTTGAAACAAAAATCCAGCTCGCGACTTAATTAAGCAAAGCGCATCTTTGCGGAGGCGATGCGATTCGTAAACGAGTGTTCCGGATGGAGGCCGGCCGGGGCCGGGGCGGGGCGGGGTCGGGTTGTACACTTCGGCATCGGTGAGGAGAGTATGTATACCGACACGGAGGGGTGGGGGCCGATAGCAGGGGGGCAGCGCAGCGCACTCGGGCCTCCCGCGTTTAGTTCACTCAATCAATAAATTTGAAGCTAATTTGACGCTGAGCCGAGATTGGAGGTAACGGGGTAGTGAGGGAGGGAGGGGGGGGGCAGTGGTATAAGAGAAGGATGGGTACATGATAGAACCAGATGGAGAAGGAAGAGGAGAGGGAAGTCGTTAGAAGAGAGAAGGGAGGGATGAGGAGAAGAAGAAAGTTCTCGTTGTGTGTGTGAGAAAGAGAGAAGGAGAGAGAGAGAAAGAGAGAGAGAGAGACTCAATCCATTGTCTGGTTGAGTACGAGACAGAAAGAGAGAGACATAGAGGGGGAAGGGAGAGGGGCAGACAGCGGCGCGGCGGTCCATGGATGCTCCGTAATGAACGCCCAATGGCCCATTAGTTCGAGATGCCGCCTTCAAATCGGGAGATGATATCGAGATATCGGCCCCGGGGCCGGGCCGGGCCGGGCCTGGCCTGGCCGCTCCACGCCGCGCGCTCGGACAGATGCACCTTTGTTTTGTTTTATAGACGCCCCACCTCGCCCAGGACCTGCAGCCTGTACTGCGGACCGCAGCGGGCGGGGCGGGGCGGGGCGGGGCGGGGCGGGGCGGGGCGGGGTGTTCGCACGCCCGCGGACCTCTCACCAGCGCGGCGAGCGGAGGAAGCGACAATCATAGCGGTTTGGACACCCCTCTTCCCTTCTCTTCCCTCTCATTGTCCTCCCACCGGACGCCTGCGTGTGAGATGCAGTAAGTAACCCAACCCGGCCCGGTATGCGCTGGTCATGTTCAAAGAGACTTCCTCGCCAATGTTTCGTATTTTAATCTTTGAGAGAAAAATATGGGATTGTATTTTTCTTGTTTTCATGTCGTCTCCAGCTCGCCGCTTGTCGTCACACTACAAAAAACCGGAATGGCCGCAGAGATATGTGTGCGGCGTCGGCAGGGTCAGGTCAGTCCGGGCAGCGCGCACGCCGGCGTACGCACTGCTACAACAGTCCTGCAGGACAACAGCCCTGCCGACCTGTTCCTCCTGTTATCACGCCACGCGGCCGCAGTATCCTACCTGACGACAGCGGCCGGGTCCTGCTGCGGTGTCCCGCAGGCCGCACAGTGTGTGTACTCCAGGAGGGGCCTAAATCCAAGGGGTTTCACTGCACTTGCACAATCACTGGAGAGGGTGGGACACTACACTCACTTCAGCAGGGGGTGAGTTGCACCCCGCTCTGTTTCTCTCTCCGTCGCACACGGCACTGAGGGGCGCGCCGGGAGTCGTGTGGAGTACGCGCGTCACGGCGCGGGGCGGGAGCTCAGGGGGTGGCGCGCGGCGCGGCGGACTGGGCGGGGAGCGCGCGGGGCGCTAGGCGATGCGACCGGAGCGGCGGCAAGCGGCGGACTGGCACTGGCTGGCCTGCCTGCCTGGCGGCCTGCCTGGCGAGAGAGAGAGAGAGAGAGAGAGAGAGAGAGAGAGAGAGAGAGAGAGAGAGAGAGAGAGAGAGAGGGAGGGAGAGAGAGAGAGAGGAGGGTCGAGCCGCAGGCAGAGGCAGCCGCACAGCCGAGCCGGGCCGGGCCGGGCGCGGGCGGGCAGGCGGCGGGAGAGAGAGACTTCCAAAGGACTCCAAGCCCGGTCGAGCCGAGCCGAGCCGAGCGGAGCGCGGCTGGACGCGCAGGCGAGCGCAGCCGGGACAAACGTTCCGGAGAGCCGAGCCGGACCGGACCAAGTGTGTGTGTGTGTGTGTGTGTGTGAGTGTGCGAGAGAGATGGTCAGAGACGATCCCCCTGCTCCCCTGCCCTGCCCCTGGTCCTGGCCCTGGCCGGGCGGCGGCGGCGGGACATGACCACGCTCACACCTGTACCTGGCCGAGGTGGCCGAGACGCAGCTCGTCGTGGTGTGCTGCTGGACGCCCTACCCGCCGCGCCGCGCCGGGCCCGGGCGCCCCGCCCCCTCCCCCCCTCCTGCTGTCCAGTGCGACTGGAATGCCTGCTGCTCCGCGCCGCCGCTCGAACCGCAATGTGAATGTGTCTGTGTGTGAGTGTGAGGGAGTGGAAGAGACCGAGAGAGCGCGCGAGAGAGACAGAGAGCAGGGTAAGAGGAGCAGCAGCAGCTCGACAAGCAAGAGGAGCGCACACACTCTGTTCCTTTTTGCTTCGATATCGTTATTGGCACCGTGTGAGTTTCACGCCCTTTGGCGAGACCGGAGCACCGGAGCCTGTCGCGTCGTCGCCTGCGCCCGGAGCCCGGAGCGAGGCACCCGCAGCTGCTGGAGAATCCGCCAGCCGGCGTTCCTGCGCTCGCCGGACTCTTCCGGACTGTTCCAACGCGCCGCGCCGCGGCCCGGCACCCGGCCCGGCACCCGGCAGCAGCCCCCGCGGTGCGACAAGGTAAGTAAACACAAATTAACTTGTTGTCGCTGATGCAGCGGCGGCGGGTCGGCTCAGATCGCGCGGCCGCCCCGCCTTTGAAAGATCCGCCGCCACCCCGCCTCGCCGGTGTGATAGGAGGGTGTTCCTCGCCCCACCCCGCCCCTCCGGGCCCGGGCAGCGCACTCCACTCTCCTCTTCCTCCGGGCACGGCTCGGGCCGGGCCCTGGGCGGTTGGGCTGGGCTGGGCTCCCCGGCGGCGTCTTTGTGCTGCATCTTGTACCTGGGCTGCGCGGGGCAGCGGGGCAGCGCACAGAGCGGCAGCTCTCTACCAAATATTTATGGCAGTGCGCGGGTAATAGGGGATCACCAGACATAATCTGGGTCGGATTACCCCCGCCGGCGCCGGCTACTGCTACTCCGCCGACGGGGGAAAAAAAGGTACAATGACGAATAAATAATGAAGGTGTGATCGATGTGATGCGAAAAGTCTTCTTACCTAGTCAAAAGCGACCAGGACGGAATATGTGGTTTCCGACTGGATGTGTGTGCTACTTCACTTTGACTTCAGACTGCGACTGGTCGGTCTCGCTATGGTAGCATTCGGATGCCAGGCGATTGAATTATTCAAGTATTTCAGCAACAATAAAGTCTTGCTCTTGAGTAGAAATGTTTCTTTCCCCTTCTAATGGAATATAGAGGCACCTCCCGCTCCCAACGCGTTCCCGATGACGACAGGGATCCCCCGAGTTCCCCCACCCAGCCGAGGCGGTCGCCGTTTTGCCCCCCTTGGCCGGTTTGGCGCGCCAGGTGCTTGGGTGAAAGGGGAGAGGTGGCCATAATAGTGAAATGAAACGTTACAACCCCCGGCCGGTCGGCAGGCCCGGCCCACCCCCTGCCTCCAGCCTCTGCCCCGGAGCAGGACCCGCGCTCCCATCTCCGTAACGCACGCCCTCACCAACACTTTAACCCCTTACACTTCCCTTTCTTCTCTCCCCCCCCCCCCCCCCCCCATTTTCGATTTACGGTCCTTATACGCCTACGAAGTCGTGGGACGCACACGGCGATCCGATGGTAGCACAGGCGACTGGCGACATGTTGCCGGAGTGGTGACCAAAAATCGGAAGTCCTAGTGCCGAGCCGAATGCCTCACAAATCTGACGCAGAATTTTGAATAAGTTGATGGGGTACAGATGGGGTACAGATTTGTTGTTTTCATTTCAAGGCTCACGCCACAAAACCCTCTGCTGGATAATGATGTCGTGTAAAAGTCCCGGCCCGTGTTTTCGTTTTTTTTTTTCCTCCACCCCACTTCTCGAAAACATGATGGTTTGTGAGCGTTGTGGCGACCCCTACTTCCACTCTGCATGGCTCGGGGCGAGGCGAGATGCGGGGCGCCCGCGCTGCCCGCGCCCGCCAGCCCTGCTTTCCTGTCGCACCGGAGGGGAGGAAAGAGCCCTGCTCGTCCTCGTGCTGCGCGGGACCATTCAAAAATGTGACCACTGCCGGTCAGAGGCCGGCGGGGGGGGCGAGGCCGAGACGCCCCGGGCGACCTGTGACTGCCTCCATGCAGCAGCAGCTACCCCACTCCTCTGCACTTTTCGCACTCCATGAAACATTTCGGTGGGCGAGATATTATGTGGGAGATACTTTTGGATTAAAGTCGAGAGATTGTTCCTTAAAAAAAAATACTCGTGACTTAATATTTTTAACTTATTTCTCATTAGTATGGCAAGCGCATGATGTCCACATGCATTGAGCTGTGTGCTGAGCTTCCCTCCAAAATAAATGTTATCGACACAAAAAAAAATCTTTTTTTTTCTTTTTTTTTAAAAAAAAATCTTGGGTCAGCTTACTTACCAAGTCAACCGAGGCGAACGAGCCACCCCGTGTTACCTGTATTCTTCTTTACTCATCTCCGCTGTGGATGGTAATCTCACGAACGGGATGATGTAACCTTCCAGCGTGAGGGGTAAGATGCTCCAGAGATCATTTTCCCATGGGTTAATATGTTTCAACGCGGTGTCATTCTACCCGGGGTAGGGTATTGCTTAGGGTACTCTCATCACACTACGCCACCGGCACGCCACCGCTCCCTGCTGCTCCGTCCCCTCCAGCGCTCTTCCCATTGCCTGCCTATTAACGAAATCCAGACACGCCGAGTCAAAGCGATCAGGCTGACTCCCGCCGAATTAGCCTCAATATACGCTGCCGCTGCTGCTCCCCGCCCCATGCCCACCCGTCCCGATTCAGCCCGCGGGCTACACCGCACCACCGCGCCACCCCGCGCCCCGCACCTCCTGCATCCGTCCTTGTCACTCCGTAACGAAAGATCTTTTTATCCTGCCACTCTCCGTCGCCTTCTCGTCTCCAGAAAATTTTAAAACCTTCACTCTGGTCCGAGGGGTAAACAACTCTGAAATTTTAGTAATTACACCTCGTAATTCAGAAATACTCAAACAAGTTCAGAAAATTTAGGAAAATTTAGACAAAAATCAGTAAAAATTCACAAAAATTCGCAAAAACTCACAAAATTTACGAAAATTTACAAAAATTTTACATTTCTCACGCAGGGGGGCCGTCTGGGCTGAGCCAAGCGTAAAGCGAACGGAATGCGCAGTGGGTAAAAATTTTCTTGGAATTATCCACTGTTTTTTTTATTTTAAAAACATGGTTTTCGACGTCAGTCGATCATTAGCCAAATGTTGTGAACTCTTTTTTTTAGCTTGCCAACGAGGGGGAAAATACCTTACAAAATTAAATTTCTGGAAATTGCGTTCTGGAAGCGCCGCAGGCCTAGGGAGCAAAGTAAGGCGCACTCTTACCACAGCCCGACACGTGCCCCACCCCACGTGCGCCTACCTGGAAGTAAATAAAAATATTCATGCTGCTGACACGAAAGTACACGTAGAAGGAGCTCATTTTTGATTGTGGAGTGTGGCTTTTCCTTTTTGGCGAATTTCTTCTTGTAACTGTAAGCGAGGAACAGCGGATAATTAGACACCCGCGTTCCAGCGAGCGCTGCCCGGCCCGGCCCTGCCCGGCCCTGCCCTGCTTGACTTGATGCCGGGCCGAGTTAAAGAGATAGGGGTGGCGAGGACGGGTGGGGCGGGGCGGGGAAGCCCGGAGCATGACATGCGAGCACACGGCTCGCTTGTACTCAAAATCGGATCATGCAAATTATGATGGCGCCGCCAGCCCCGGCGAACCGCACCGACTTCTTGCCCTATCCCCTCTCTGTCTGTATCTCTCTCTCTCTCTCTCTCTCTCTCTCTTTTCCTCGCGGGCTGCCAGCCTCGCCAGCCCGGCCACGGTGAGAACTGCTGTGCATGAGTCGTCAGCCCAAGCCGGGTCAAAGAGCGGGGTCGTCCCTAAAACAAGCAGCAGCAGGGTGGCCGCGCTGCCGCGAGCAGCCGCGACGGAACGGAATCAGAGGATCGCTCTCTCCGTCCTTGTCACACTCATTGAAACCGCGCCATGCGGTGCCGCAAGTGCGACGAGGACAGAGGTAGTGCGTATTACACAAACGGATCTCCCTGAAATAACAGTCGCCTGTGCGCGCCGTTTAGCGGCGCGTGTCGTGTTGCTGGCTGCGTGCAGCCCTCGGGTTCGGATGCACCCCAATCAGGTCCTGCGCGCCATGTCGCCGGTCCGCACTGCTGTCTGATTCCGAAGATCGCTCTCGCGCCTCCATCCTCGTCTCACTCATAGGGCGCTGGATCTTCCCCAACTTAGGGCAACCCTATAGGTGCGACAAGGATGGAGGCGCGAGAGCAGTCTTCTGAATCGGACGGCTGCGCTATGCTGCCTGCAGGCGGCGGCGTGGCGAATCATAGGCCCGGCCCCGGCCCGCGGGGAAGATGACTCCTCTATCTGCATCTTGTGCTCAGCGCGCTCCCGCCGCGCAGGACCTCCGGGCCGGGCCGGCTGCGCGCACATAGAGCCTGGCCGTGAAGAGGAACTAATGCAAAGAGTCGACAGATAGCGCGGCGCAGGGTGGGGCGACCCTGCCTGCGACCCTCATGGCGACGCGTGCAGCAGCGGCTGCGGCTCCGCTCTGCTCCGCTCGTCCCATAACCCTATCCCTATCCCCCTCGCCCTCCCTAGGCCAGCCGTCTCATTCCCCGAAAGATCACTTATTCCTTCCTTGTCGCACTCATGGGTTCCCGCCAGGACTAACATGGTGCGCCGCTATAAAGGTGCGACAAGGACGGACGGACGAGAGCGCGATCTTCGGAATCAGGCGACAGCAGCCGGGTCGCACCGCCCCACCCCGCCATCTCCCTACGCACATCGCACATACCTTTCCCAACGCGTTTGGCCCTTCGCCCCAACGCCGCCGCACTGTTCCCCTCCTCGCCACCCCCTCTCTCTCTCTCTCCCACGAGCGAGGCGTTTTCCATGATTTCGAAATGATGGTCAAATCGCTATGCGAAATGACCTGCGCTCTCTCTCTCTCTCTCTCTCTCTCTCTCTCTCTCTCTCTCTCTCTCTCTCTCTCTCTCTCTCTCTCTCTCTCTCTCTCTCACCCTCTCTCTCTCCCTCTTTCATTCTCTATCTCCCTCTGAGCCGTGCTACAGTTCACACCCCCTTTCGCCTCTCCCCGCCCCGTGGGCAGACAATTAGCAGTACGAGAGGGTACTCCCACTCCCAGCCCGGCCCAGCCCAGCCCTATGCCCCGCCAAATGAGTGTGGAATCTGCTACCTCGAAGGGCAGGGCGGGTGGCCGGGGGGCGGGGTGGGCATAGACGGCGGGTGCAAACATTGTGGCGCCCAAGACCTGACCCGGCCCGCCGCCAACGGGTGCTTTCGTATATGCTTCCGGGCGACTTTCTCCTCCCCTCTTCCGAAACAGAGACGCACCACATTTTTTTCCCAACCCGACCTGACGTTTATTATTTTTAATCCCATGTGTGCTTGTTACTGTTGTTGAAATGAGTCTTATTCGTGTCATTCTTTTGAAAGGATAATTATTACGAAAAATCAATAACGATATCGCGGTTGTGAATATGGTTTCTGTCCCATCACTCTTCCCTAAAGATTAAAAAAAAAATGCAAGCTGGAAAAAGTAATTATTGAAATAAATATTTTCGTACACGGTATTACGCGAGTGGAAACCCCCCGCGATGCTCCCCTTCCCTCTGCTACTTCCTGCCCGTCCTCTTGCTGCTGCTGCTGCTGCTGCTGCTGCTGCTGCTGCTGCTGCTCCTCGCCAGCTCGCTTCACGGTTTATTTGCTTCCCGTTGTTGTAATTTCCCTCCATCCCTTTGTGCGGTGCGTGTCCTTACATTTCCTCGTTTGTTTTCGTTTCTTTTTTTTTCCTTTATGCTTCGACTCTTATTATCATTCTAATTATTAGCTCGCCCCTTACCCCCTCCCCTTCCTCAACCCCACTGCCGATGAATCGCCATTGATGCCCCTGTAATGTTAATTAGGGCTTCGAGGGACCGTCCGCTAATGAGGAATCATTTTCCACAAACTACCCCTTTCCCCTGCACCCCACCTCCTACTCCCCATCTTCTCTCTCTCCTTCTAGATGGCCCGGGGCACGCGCCCTCGAACCAGCCAGTGCGTTTAACGAACCCCCCTTCTACCCGCATTAAAAAAAATTATATACATAAATTACCTCCAATAAAATTTGTTTGTGAGAAAAAAATGAAATATGAAAATGTGGTCAAACCTCCGAAAATGTGCTGACGCTGCGCCGCCACCTCCGCGCCGACGCCCTCATGAATTTCTCATATTTAGGGTAAAATGAATATGGACACGCGCGCGCGCGCGGGGGGTGCAGGGGGGGAGGGGAGGGGGAGGAGGGGAGCGCAGTCCTGTCCTATCTCTGCAGGGCAGGACGGCCGAACCGGACCGGACCGGGGCAAGACACAGGGATAGCGTGTCGCAGGGCTGCGTCTGGAATTAGCCGCATTCGCAACCCCTAGCCCGGGCCGCCGGGGCAGAGATCAAGAGAGCGAGAGAGGGGAAGGAAAGAGAGAGAGAGAGAGAGAGAGAGAGAGAGAGAGAGAGAGAGAGAGAGAGAGAAAGCCGCACTGCTCTCCCGACGCACTCACCCTCGGCCGTGGTTGTACAGTGATTCCACGCGGGCGGGGCGGCGCGCGAGCAGAGGCCGTAATGAATGCAATCAAAATTACGCGCCCCCCGGGTGGAAACTGGACTCGTGGGTGGCGGAAGCCCGGCCCCGACCCGGCCCCGACCCGGCCCCGACCCGGCCCCGGCTCGGAGATAGGGGTGCTTTAGTGGCGTGTGGGGTCGTCCGGTGGGAGCGGGGGTAGGAGCGGGGGGGGGGGGCTGTCACTGGCCCTGGCCATGGCGCTACCGCATATCACGCCTATGCACTCATTCGGACTTCAGTTAGCATGCGATGATTGAATTACGTCGTGTAAGTGTGGCAGTTTTGCCGCCTCTAGTTTTTTACCCGTCTTTCCTCTTCTGTGTTTTTGAGGGGGAAGTTATTTTCACGCAGAGATAGAGCGCGGCACGCCGCCGAGCCGCTTGAAGGGAAAGGGCCGCAGAGGAGTTGATCCCCGCGAACAAACTTGCGGTGGACGGACGCGTCAAGGGCTTTTGTACGGAGAGGAAGTGGAGAGAGGGTGGAGAGAGAGAGGGGGGGGGATGAGGGAGAGAGAGAGGGGGGATGAGGGAGAGTGAACAGAGCGCGGGTGACGTCGCGCGGCTTAACGCGTGGCGCGGAGCGCGCCGGCCCGGGGTGGTCCAGTGGTCCACTCCCCCAGCCACCATGACGCCCCGCCCCGCCCCGCCCCGCCCGGCTCCCGCACACAAAGACACACCCTTCACACGCACGAAATAAATGAAATCACGATGATATCTGACGGTGCCATCTGAGGACTGTAGGCCGGCGGCCGACTATGCCGCCCCCTCCCCCAACCAAGTATCACGGAACACGCTCGCGCCCCTCTGCTCCCCTCCCCCACCCCTCTGCTCCCCTCCCTCTCCCCTCTGCTCCCCTCTGCTCCCCTCTGCTCCCCTCCCCTCTCCCAGCCACCCGCAGCCCCGATCTCACATATCACACTTTGTATCCAGATCTGGTCGGGGGCGGCCCGGCCGCGCCCGCGCCCAGCCGAGAGCCTTGCCGGGAGGAAGTTTTATTTTATATCCAATTTGTCCCCCGCCGGTTTATTATCCAGTTCGCCACACTCTTGTCTCTCTGCAATCTCAGTCGCCGCGAAGCCTGCTGCTGCCTGACTCGGAGCCGCCGAAAAATCATCTCCTCCGTCGCTCTCCCCCTCTCGTTCAACCATCAGCGTACTGCACACACCGATGGCGGAGCAAATGATCTGAATTTTAGTATACTGATTATGTGAATTTTTAGCAAATAGTTGAGAATTTTTCGCTAGAGTTCTTTCTAGAATTCTTTAAATTTTAGTGAACTTTAGAAAATTTCCCTGATTTTCACTACTATTTTTGTGAATTTCTCAGAAATTTTCTGATATATTTCGAATTTTTCCTGAATTTTTCTCAATGTTTCCTAACTTTTCTCTAAGTTACGAGGTGTACACAAATTTCAAAGGTGTTTCCCCATCGACACGCACCCAAGATCAAGTTTTCTGGCCCCCTTGGCACCAGTTTGTTATTGTGCGCGTTTACGCATGTGTAAATAACACTTTAGCAGTAATTTTACACAGCGGTCCGCTGTATTTTTATTCAGTCCTGACTTACCTGAAATCTGACCTGTAGAGACTGCGGAAGATGGAAATTTAAAAAAAAGACATCTTTTCTCAACAGTATAGTAGAAATGCCAGTTTTGGTGGCAGTGTAGAAGTTCTCCTCTCGGAGTAGGCACAAAGCGGCGCAAAGCGGATTAGGGCGGGCGGGCAGGGCGGGCCGGGCGGATCAGATGTGACTGACTGATTGATGACTGACTGCCACCAGTATCACCGCGCCGCACCGCGGCGTCACCGTCATGAGCATCAACATGATCGTCATGGCGCTGAGCCGCGCGGGTAGGGCATAGGCCGCCGCGCCGGCAGCAAGGACACGACACACTATTTTATTTTATCTTGAATTTCTCATACGGCAGTGGGATGAGTGAGTGCGGTGGATGGGTGTGCAGGGAGAGTGGGGGATGAGAGCGGGGAGGGACAGTGTAAGAGCGGAGTGCTACGCGAGGAGGAGTCAAGGCAGGCTTGGGGGGAGGGGGGGGGGCAACGCGGGCGGCGAGGTCTTCAAACTTTTACACTTCGACTGCGACTTTCCTGATGTCGCGTGCCTTGTCGTCGGAGTCTCTTGAACCCTCCCGCCCGCTCCACGGCCTCGGGCTTCCTCCCCCTCCCTCCCTGTGCGCTTCACCTCGACCACCTCCGCCCCCGCCCAGCCCCACCCGCCCGTCTCCAGTTCCATTCAGCCTCCCCGGCCCCACCTCGCAGAGCTCCGCACGCGCGTTCGGTTCGGATCCCTTCATTAATTGTGACGAAGGCGCAGATTAAGTGCCGGCCATTGATTGGGGTTGGGCGTGCCCACCGCGTCGCCTCCTGCCCCGCCCCGAGTCTATCCTGGTCTGGAGAGTCACCCCCGCCCCTCCCCACCCCACCGCCCCCCGCAATACGGAGCGCGCGGCAAGAGACGGAACGAGGAGTCATCATCCGAGCCCGATGGACGGGGCGGGGCGGGGCGGGGTAGGGCCGGGTGGGGTGGGGTGGTGGGATGCAGCTCTGGACGAGATTGCTGGAGCGCGGCTGCTGGTGGACAGGACAGCGACAGCGACAGGGGCACTTATTGCTCTGACCTTCTTCTTCTCCTTCTTCCTCTTCTTCCCGGCCCGGGCCGCCCGCCGCCCGGGCCATGCCCGGCCATACCGCTGTTACGGGAGGGGCGGCCGCTCGCTGGGTCATCCGAAAGCAGCCTCCGCGATAAACGGGCTCGAGCGACGAAATTAGAATCGTAATCCCGCCCCTCTGTCGCTTTGGGTCTTTTGTCCGGGCGTCAGTGACTGAAGTTAATAACGCTCCATCGCGCTCCATCTTTCGAGATAGCTCTACTACTTGAAACGTCGTCTTGAAGGCCTCCGAGTGACTAAGGCAGTTGAAATAATAATACGCATACAAATCAATATTGTTATTTTTTTATGACAAAGAACAATCTTATTTCCGGCAAACTGAGGATTGGGCGTAACCCTCTTAGAAATACGTACCAAAGTTATAAACGAAGCTATGTTGGATTTCATAGAGATTTCCTTGCGATACCGTTTTGAATAATTGATTGTTTTATGACTGTTTACGCAGTTTACGTTTACGTCTGCGCGGCGCGGCGTTACGCGTTGCAGCGTCGACAACATCCGCATCCGGGGATGCTGCGCAGCAGCACTACACCACGTGTCGTTGGAGTATCTCCAGCGCGAGCGCAGAGTATCGGCGCGCTTCGGCCTGCGCGTGGGGTATCTCCGAGAGCCCCCGGCACAGGTTTGACAGGCCGCACGCCCGCAGCCGGGTGTGATGGGTGGCCTACCTCCACGGCGCGCGCCGGCCTGCACGGCTGGAACTTCCCCGGAGGTTAGTTGCAGATGAGGAGGGGAGGGGGCACCTCCGCCGTCAGGACAGCCCCTCTCGCATCGCATCTGCACGCCTGCACTGCCCGTGCGTCTCGCCGGTGACCCGTCTGCTTCTGGGCCAGCCAGTGACCTTGATGACGGCGATGTGGGTTGTCATTGCGCGTTCGAGGTGAACATGAGAGCGACTCCGGAGCTCAAAAGCTTCTCGCTCGAGACCTGAAAGAAAGAAAAGAGAGAAAAAAAACACCGAGCTGGCCAAGTATTTGGTGATTTTGGTAGTTCTCAGCATGTTTCATACTGTGTTTCGTTTTATTTTCTTCGCTTCGAAAACTCTCTGGAAACAATCTTTGGGGCTGAAAAAATAAAATAATAATAATAATAATAATCATTTCGCCTCTTATTGAATTTAACAAATCTCGCCTGTTACGTTGCAGTCTCTCTCTCTCCTCCCGGAAGCAGAGCCGCCTGATGGATATGGAGCACGTGTATCACGTGACGCCTCTCGTCTCGCGTCCGACGAGGCATGACTGTTAAATATTCGGGGCTCCTCCCTCGCAGTACGCTCCAAGAAAAAACACACACACACACACTCACACAATCTAACTCACACCTACACCTACCCGCCAACCCAAATCCGAGCGACTGTGCTACGCAACACCTCCTTCGACAGTCCCTATACGATATCGCTTCTGCACTGGATGCAGGACCTCCCGTTCCTCGCCGCGCCTGGTCGTTACCAGGGCTACCAGAAGTCTTATCGAGCCACTCTTCCTTTCACTCCCACTAATCCCTTTCTCTTTATTCGTCGGCGTTCTCTCCGTCCCCGCCTCCCCTTTCTCAATATATAGTCTGACCAAACAGGATCGCATACTGGTTCGATTCTCGTTGTGGACACTTGCGGACAGCATGCTGTCGGTAAGGTCGGCTTCGTACGGGAAGATATGTGCTGTGCGGATTTTTTTTATTACTCCCGCAAATTACACAAGCTCCCAAATATCGCCGGCCTTGCGTTCGACAAAGTAAAGACCCATCGGAAATGGCTGATGGTTTCACCGTGGTCGCAGTAATACTGATCTGGCCTCCTTCACTCTCCGGTCTCGTCCCTCTTCCCCCTCCCCCGAATTATCCTACGCCCAGTGTACGACCTGAATGGGGAAACGAAACGCAGAAACGCAGCTTGCAGACCGAATCGCAATAAAGGAATGGCCAGGCCAGCCCCGCGAGCCCGCAAGTACCGAGCTCTGCCCTGCGTTTTTCTCCGTTTCGCAAAAGGCAAACTACTGCTGCTGCTTATTGAGCGGCTGCGGAGCTGCGGGGCTCGTGCATGCACACAGCGTGTAGCAGATGAAGCACTGCTTGTGGTGCGGGTGTCATAGGAGCAGGGGACGCTCACCCCTCCACTGAAAGAAATATTTGTAAATGTGAAGAACAGTAAAAAAAAAAGAGACCTGCAAAAATTGACAGCATTAGTTGTTAATCACAAATTCCCTGAAATTTCGTAAATATGCGAATATAATTCTTACAGGTAGCCTGCAGCACAAGTTGTGTGTCGCTTCCGTGGCGCCGCCGCTGCGGCTGCTGCAGGTTGTCTCGAGCCTCGATAATATTATTAGACTGGCGGGGCGGGGTGGGGCCGGGCGAGGGTTGTACGCAAACGCCGCGTCGAGGCTTCGCATATTATTGTCAGAGAAAGCTGATACTGCAGCCCGGCCCGCCCGCGCCCGCAGGCCCCGCCCCTCAATCACATGGACCATTATGAATCGCGATTGCCTGTTATATATATTTTCTTTTCCTGTGTATCCGCGCACGCTGCTCACTTGTTTTCGTAGGTCACGACTCTTGCCGAGCCCCGCACCACGCCCCGCCCCGTGGCACGGCTCCTCGGCAGCCGGGTGCGTTCGTGCGCGTGGGCGGGTGGCGAGTGGGCGGGGCGGGGTGGGGTGGGGTGGGGCGGGGCAGGGTGGGGCTCGGTCCAGAGCGGCTCTCCGGCCGGGCCTCCAGAACGGCTGCAAGCGCGCGCGATTTCTCAATCAGCATCGCGAGGGCAAATTATTTATTGTAGCAGCCGGTGCCGCCTGTTGCCGTTGGGGCCGCCGCCGTTGTGGTCTCGTGCTGCTGGTGCCCGATGTGGGACTGACTGCGTAGTCTCGGCCAGGTCAACAGGTATAGGATAGGCAGCCCGCCCGCACTCCGGCGCCCGGTGAAGTATGGCCAAATGATACAAGGGGCTCTGTGGGACTCAATGGGTCCTTCACTTTAAATTCAAGCGTACAGCAGATTTTTCTGATTATTCTATTTATTTTATGATTTTCCTTGATTTGTACAACTTTTTTCTGAATTTTTTTTCTTGATTTTTTAAAATGATTTTTTTCTTGATCTTTCCTGACTTTTTCCTATATTTACTTTTTGGATTTTTTCTTATTATTTACTGATTTTATTTTATTTTAGGGTGTACGCTGATGTTTTTTTTGAGTGAGGGGCCCCTCGGTGGGGCACCCTTGATTTGTTTGTCCATCGGCCTCTGGAGACTTCGACGCGCGCGGTCGCGCGAGCGTCGATGTAAAATGGAATAATTGTAAACCGCCCTTTTCACTAGCGTCGTGAGCTTTTCAAATTCTCTATTTTAAATCTAAAAACTCTTCCTAAGGCAATTGGTCAGCGCCTACGTTTTTCTTTATTTTTAGATATATGTTTCTATGTAAATATTGTATGCACGAGCACAAACAATGATGGAGGAATCACAAGCAGGGTGAGGGGCGAGAGGCGAGCACAACGATGTCCCTACTTTTACTTTCCGTCCGAACGTGAGTGTCGCATAGGCACGCCCCACCCGCCCCGCCTCTCCCCACCCTGGCCCCGCCTCGCCCCGCCCCGCCCCGCCCCGCCCCGCCTCGCCGCGCCACGTTCGCGCTCGGCATTGTACTCGTGCTCGTCGAGCTCGAGAGCGACAGCCAAAGTGTATCCGGTGACTCGCTCGCACCAGCTCAGGGCAGGCAGGGCCCGGCGGGAAGGCCAAGCAAGGCTGCGCACTCGGAGGAGAAGGCATCAGGTGCTCTCGTTCGTAAATGAGCTGGGTGAGAGGCGGGGAGAAGAGAGGAGGCGGCGGAAAAGTGAGTAGAGCAGCAGGGAAGTAAAGGAAGGGGTATGAGAGGGAGAAACGGGGCGAGAGAGAAGTCGTACACCTCAGCTCACCTCGCCTCGTTTATATGCAGTTATGTCACTACCGCCGAAAACAAGGTCGAGCCTCGCGCCCCGCCCCGCCCCGCCCCGCCCCGCCCCGCCCCGCCCCGCCCCGCCACCAGCATGAGCAGGCCGAGTATGTATACCGCGCTCCAGGCAAAAGATTTCGCGAGGCTGCCCGCTGCACTGAGAGAATTGGAGACCTTTGTTGAGGAAGTGAATTAGTCTAGCCTAGCCCAGCCTAGTCGTGTCTGCTGACGGGGTGATCGCGCCTGCAGCAGCAGTCAAGACCCAGCGATTCACGGCGGCTCATGGCAAATACTTGCTGCCCGCGTTTATGAATTTACTTCATAAGCTGTTCAGCTGAGATAAGGGAAGGGACACCGCTTGCGGGGAGACGGAGGCACTTTTCCTTGACTGTCAGTCCTTTCCGCACCCACATGAAAGGGAAAGGAGTGAGACAGAGAGAGAGAGGGGGGGGGGGGGCATAGAGGATAGGGCGGCCGCGGTCACCGACTGAAAGGCGCGTGGAACGCGACCGGCAGCTCGGCGCCGCTGTTTGCCTTTCAATGACCCGGCCGGCCGGCGCGGCCGCGGCTGCTGCCCTCGGTAACAACTCTTTTCATTCTTTCTCTCCCATACCTCTTTTCTTTCTACATGATCCTCTTTACCCTTCTCTGCTCTCTCTCACTCACTCACTCTCACTCACTCTCTCACTCTCACTCTCTGTCCTTCCCTCTCTCGCTAGTGAAGGGCCGGCGGTGGCGAGGAGCAGGGAGCTCACAGTGACATGGAAGGATAGACAATGCGACAGTCTGAGAAGGCAGGAAGGAAGCGAAGGGAAGGAGGGGGGGGGGCAGGCGAACTTTCGTTTCCTTTGGCCCGCCTGGGCTGGCAGTGTGACAGTATGTCCATTACCGTCGGACCCCCGTCCCCGCGGGGGCACTGTTGTTGAATACTCAGAAAAAGTCAGAATAATTCTCTACTCTATGGGCTTTCTTCGCCATAGATGAACCATACTTTATGGATTGAACTGCCGGAGGAACTTCGGAACTAGCAAAAACTTTTATTTTTTAAACTTTGGTTTCTAGCACTTTATGTCGAATAATCCTTGGGCGGGCTCGTCCTGGCGATCCCGATACTCTCCCTCCCCGCCCACCCCACGCGAGGCGACCTCTCCGGGTGAAGGTGCACCAGGCATGGTCAGCCGGTCAGAGCTTCGGGTCGTTTTGTTGCAGCCGTATTTATTTTCTTTATCTTATTTTTCTTTTCTTGTTCTACCGCGGCGATGTACGACGCACGGGGCACATTGCGCAAGAGGGTGTCCGCCGGTCGTCCGCGGCGTTATAGGTAGGGGAGGGGGCGCTGCCGAGGGATCCTTCCCTAACAATTCAAACGTATGTACACCAATTTTTCTGATTTTTCTGGTGATTATATCCTGATTTTCACTGGGTTTTTTTTCTGAGCTTTTCTGGTTTTATCTTGACTTCTTAAAATGATTCTTTCGTGATTTTTGTCTGACTCTTTTTTCTGATTTTTCACCAGCATCGTTTTATGGTGTTCACGGATTTAGTGAAGGACCCCTCGGGCGCTGCTGTAGCAGCTGCTGGCTGATGCGGTGATTCAGCGCGACAGTGTTGCTGAGCGCATGGAGCAGCGACCGAGTGGTTCAGTCCGGCTCGGATATGGCCCGCCCTGTCGGGCCTGACCCTCATGCACCGCGCCCCCCCCCCCCCGCCCCACTCACCACACACTCGTATGCCGAAACATGTGGATCAACAGGTGCCCCCCCCCCACCCACCCCCCTCCCCGAAGCTGTTGCCCTGTCCCACACCCCGCGCCCAACCATCACGTGGCACACGTGACTCGATTTAATGATTCTGAAGTCAACAGTTTTGAGAACGCTCGCCGCGCTTTTCATCGGTGGCCTTCAGCACCTTTTAACCACTCTCCAGCAGCGATGAGGCTGAGTGTTCACTTACCACTCATGTTCCTTGCTTTTGCTGCCGGCGTGGCTTTTCCATCAGGCGAGCAGTGTAACAAGTACCGGGGGAAAGAGGGGGGGGGGAGGGGTCACTCATACAAAATGTGTACAATAACTTTTTTGACTTTTACACTAACAAAATTCTTTTGATTCTGCCGGAGAAGTTCCGCGGAGAAGTACTGTCGGAGAAATTCCACTGGAAAAGTACCATCGGAAAAATTCCGCTAGAGGAGTTCCGCCGGAGAAATTCCGCCGAAAATATTCTGCAGATATTCAAAGGAAGTGCCGTCGCAAAAATTCCGCGGAGAAATTCCGCCCTAGAAGTTCCGCGGAGAAGTACCGTCGGAAAAATTCCGCCGGAGAAGTACTGTCAGAGATATACCGTCAGAAAAGTTCCGCCGGAAGAGTACCGTCGGAAAACTACCGCCGGATATTTTCCGAAGAGAAGTTATGCCGGAGAAATTCCGCCGGAGATATTCCGCCGGAGATATTCCGCCGGAGAAGAACCGTCGGAGAAGTTCCGCGGAAAAGGACCGTCGGAGAAGATCCGCCGAGTAGTTCCGCCGGAGATATTCCGCCTAAAAAAATACGCCGGAGAAGTACCGTCGGAGAAGTACCGTCAGAAAAATTCCGCGGAGAAGTTACGCCGGAGAAACTCCGCCGGAAGCAAAAATCGGCAATCATCTCATCCGTCTGCGATTATCTTATTCCCCTGCCATCATCTTATTCCTTTGCGAACTTCTTTTACCCCTGCGATACTCTTATCCGAAGCACATCGGTTGTCCGACCTTTTTTTGTCCGACCTCGGGATTTTCGCGGCCGCCACCGTCACACGTTTCTTTTTGTCCGACCTCATTTTGTCCGACCTGGCAGTCGGGGTGTCATAGTTATTTTTATGTCCGACCTCGTTGTCTCCGTCCCCAACGAACCGTTAGAGTAGCCTGCTATCCTCTGCGATTGTCCGACCTGATACTTTCCCCCAAATCTGAAAAAGTGCCTGGATTTTTTCCGACCTTGTTTACACGGGTAAAATGGAGAAGGATGTATATTATGGTCGGAGCATGTACCGAAAAAATGGTACAACACCTCAAATTCAATTTTATTTAAAGATATTTTTAAAAAATTGAAAAATTGGTAGGCCCCTACCTAACTCGCAACCTGCGAGCCCCGCCTGCTTAACTTCGGAGTTCTGATGGGATCCGGTGTGTTCCAGGCGACCGCCACCCCGCGGGCACGAGAAGTCCTCTCCACTTCGGGGAGAGTCCCCGCTTAAGGCTGGCGGCCTGTCAGGCCCGCCGTACTACCCTATTTAAACAGCGCCTTGAAGCCGTAGGTAGCATTTCGGACCAACGACTGGGCACCACCGGACCGCATGACCGGTCAGTGGGAGGTAGAGGCAAGGCAGGACGATAGAGGGGGAGAAAAGCAGAAAGAGAAGTTTTTGCGGAAGAGTAAGCGTACGGTTGGTTAGACCTGTACTGACCCGCTCCCGCACAGGTCATGGAAAAGCTGTTTACTAAGGAGCCAGATTCATAGGCCTTACTTCCCCACGAGGGACCACCCCCCGTGGCATGGGACGGAACTTCCTGACAACTCGCTTTCGCTGCCAGTGAAGAACCTACCTGGGAATTGAACCCAGGCCCCAAGTGCCGAGTCTCATGACACCCCGCGGCTTTCGTGGTACTAAGACCACTAGACCGTCGGCGATTCCACAAGGGAGCTCCGTTGAAATGGGGGGTTTGAATTCCACTCCAGGCTGCTGTCCTCGGAAAAATTTATATTCGGCAAGATTTGAACCTGGGTTCCGCGGCTCGCGATACAACACTGAGCCGGCACGGCTACGACGCCACGGTAAACGACGCCTGCCCACTAGGGGTGACGCTGCGAAGAGCCGTAGTCGCCGACGAACCTGTACCGGTGGCGTCATCAGTACATCTGCTCTCCATGCAGCAACAGTCTGGCCGCGTGGCGACATTGGTACGCACATCGGCACCAGTTAATAGCACTGGGTAGGCAGAGGTTCGAATACCAATCACAATTTCTTTCTTTTTTTCACCCTTTTTCTTAAGAAGCTTTGTC
The DNA here is from genome assembly GCA_029379305.1 of Frankliniella fusca. Lineage (NCBI taxonomy): Eukaryota > Metazoa > Arthropoda > Insecta > Thysanoptera > Thripidae > Frankliniella > Frankliniella fusca. The sequence goes on along the minus strand of JAHWGI010000383.1, from coordinate 173,108 downwards.
TCTTTGCAGTTGCCCGAAGCGACGCGAGTACAGTGGATAAAAAGAAAAAGTAGGTTTTATATATTAAGTCAAAACAAATCCACACTCCATACTGAAAGAATGGTTCGAATACCGGTCACAATTTCTTTCCATATGGAGTGTGGATTTGTTTTGACTTAATATATAAAACCTACTTTTTCTTTTTATCCACTGTACTCGCGTCGCTTCGGGCAACTGCAAAGAGACAAAGTTTCTTAAGAAAAAGGGTGAAAAAAAGAAAGAAATTGTGATTGGTATTCAAACCTCTGCCTACCCAGTGCTATTAACTGGTGCCAATGTGCGTACCAATGTCGCCACGCGGCCGGGCTGTTGCTGCATGGAGAGCAGATGTACTGATGACGCCACCGGTACAGGTTCGTCGGCGACTACGGCTCTTCGCAGCGTCACCCCTAGTGGGCAGGCGTCGTTTACCGTGGCGTCGTAGCCGTGCCGGCTCAGTGTTGTATCGCGAGCCGCGGAACCCAGGTTCAAATCTTGCCGAATATAAATTTTTCCGAGGACAGCAGCCTGGAGTGGAATTCAAACCCCCCATTTCAACGGAGCTCCCTTGTGGAATCGCCGACGGTCTAGTGGTCTTAGTACCACGAAAGCCGCGGGGTGTCATGAGACTCGGCACTTGGGGCCTGGGTTCAATTCCCAGGTAGGTTCTTCACTGGCAGCGAAAGCGAGTTGTCAGGAAGTTCCGTCCCATGCCACGGGGGGTGGTCCCTCGTGGGGAAGTAAGGCCTATGAATCTGGCTCCTTAGTAAACAGCTTTTCCATGACCTGTGCGGGAGCGGGTCAGTACAGGTCTAACCAACCGTACGCTTACTCTTCCGCAAAAACTTCTCTTTCTGCTTTTCTCCCCCTCTATCGTCCTGCCTTGCCTCTACCTCCCACTGACCGGTCATGCGGTCCGGTGGTGCCCAGTCGTTGGTCCGAAATGCTACCTACGGCTTCAAGGCGCTGTTTAAATAGGGTAGTACGGCGGGCCTGACAGGCCGCCAGCCTTAAGCGGGGACTCTCCCCGAAGTGGAGAGGACTTCTCGTGCCCGCGGGGTGGCGGTCGCCTGGAACACACCGGATCCCATCAGAACTCCGAAGTTAAGCAGGCGGGGCTCGCAGGTTGCGAGTTAGGTAGGGGCCTACCAATTTTTCAATTTTTTAAAAAATATCTTTAAATAAAATTGAATTTGAGGTGTTGTACCATTTTTTCGGTACATGCTCCGACCATAATATACATCCTTCTCCATTTTACCCGTGTAAACAAGGTCGGAAAAAATCCAGGCACTTTTTCAGATTTGGGGGAAAGTATCAGGTCGGACAATCGCAGAGGATAGCAGGCTACTCTAACGGTTCGTTGGGGACGGAGACAACGAGGTCGGACATAAAAATAACTATGACACCCCGACTGCCAGGTCGGACAAAATGAGGTCGGACAAAAAGAAACGTGTGACGGTGGCGGCCGCGAAAATCCCGAGGTCGGACAAAAAATGGTCGGACAACCGATGTAGACTCATCTTATCCTTTCCCGACACTTTTATCACTTTGCGATCATCCTATCCCCCCCTATCCTCCTTTAAATACACTGGTTAGGAAATATTTTAAGAGACTTTTAAAGCAGTCTTGAAATGCGCTAAAAAATATATATATCTAAATTCATGCCTTAAAAGCATCACCGTACTACCGACAAAGCTGCAAAATTATCAGTTGAGATTTTATTTTGATTTATTTTTATTTTTAAAAACGACTTTTCGGGAACCGTACAATGATTTTTCGAAGTTACTCCCCTCTCGTTAAGTACCCCACGTTGCTCAAAGTTGAATGTCAATCGTTTTCTCGATGTTGAGACGCAATATAACTTCCACGGGGTCAACACTCTGCTTGCGATCAAATTTTCCTAATCATTTTCGCGCGCGTGGCCCGATCGTGACCTTCCTGCGGGCGGCGCTGTATGGAAATGACGTAGTCCAATCAAGTCGAACACAATGCAGACAATGAGGGTACCCAGTACCCGCGCACCGCTCCGGTACCCACCCAAGCCCAAGCCCAGGCAGGCCCGGCGGGCGTGGCGGGGCGGGGCGGCCGCGCCCAGCGAATCACTCGACCAGGAGCGATCTGCGATGGACTGGACGAAATCCATTGTGTGCCTCACCCCTTTGCCGCCAGCTTAACCTAACCTACCCACCGTGCCATAGATGAAAAGTTCAACTGCTCGAGTTATGTCTGCAATCCTACTTGACATACAATGCATTCGATTTGATACTATTCTCACTTACCAGAGTGCACGAGCACTGTGCTGCAATCTGCACAATCGCGTTTAGAAAATAATAACAATCCACACTCAGATAGCTCACGCGCTCGCAGCAGCGAGGAGCGAGCGGAGAGATGGACTGTTCCTTCTGCTGTCCGCCTTTGTGCCTCCTCGCCTCGCCAAGCTTCGTCGCCCCGTTGAATCGAAACAACATCCTATTTGTGTGTGACGCGTGTGTTATTCGGACGCGCGGTGACGAAATATCGTTAGGCCTCTCTCTCTCTCACTCACACACACACGAACAGCGTGGTGTGGCGCAGAGGAGTTTATTCACCTCGGGCTCCTCAGGTCGTTTTTATTCCTCTCTACGCCAGCGGGTATCAGCCGGGACACAGCCAAACTCAGCGGCCGGCCGTGCCGTCTGACCGCCCGCTGGCACGTGAGCATCTCACCTGGCCGCGCTGCCGACTTACGTGGCTTTTACTCGGCCGAGGCCCCACCGCGCGCCGGCCGAGGCTCCACTATCGCATCTCTCTAATATCATTATTATAATAATTCTCACCGCCAATGACGGGTGTGCCGATTCGATTAAAATATTTCACCTTGGAGAGTCTTGATATTACGCCCGATGCTCGCGCGAGTCGAGGGAGTTCACGGGCGCGCCCACGCACGATCATGTAACCCCATACACGCAGTCGTGCTGAGAGAGAGAGAGAAATAAATTTTCAAAAAAAATCTGAAAGCCAATTAAACTTTTTTTTTCCCCGCGAGACGAATTTCGCGGACCGATCAGCAGCAGGGCGGCCACGACCCCAAAGCTTCGTCTCACTGGAGTGTGCCCCCCGCCCCACGTGAATGCTCTCCGCACGTGCCCCGCCCCACCCCACCCCACCCCACCCCACCCCACCCCACCCCACCCCACCCCACCCCACCCCACCCCACCCCACCCCACCCCACCCCACCCCACCCCACCCCACCCCACCCCACCCCACCCCACCAGTCGGGTCACAGCCAGACCATCGTGAGGTCATGCTGTCGCTGAGGCCGATGGATAGTGTGGTCGGGCAGGTCGGGCGGGAGGGGCGTGCCGCGGCCATGCGGGGGGCCCGCCCCGCCCCGCCCGTCAGGCTGCTGAGCCGAACGCCTCGCCATGGGATGCGCTGACCTTGGCCATGAGGTCCATTCTGCAGTGAGGGAAAGCCCCGCCCCGCCCCACCTTGTCCCGCCCCACCCCGCCCTGCCTCGCTCTGCCCTATGACCCCGGAGCGATATATATACTTGAGATGGAGACGCTCTCGGTGCGCCCATGCAGCCGCAGTGGTTATGTGCCCGTCGAGCAGACGACAAAGCGCGACGAGGAGGAGGAGGAAGAAGGAGGACGGTTCGCGGCTCGTTTCCGCCGTGCTAAGTACCAGCGTGACGTCACATCGGCGCGAGCCCATCTCGCAGTCATGCTTTCCAGCGCCCGCGGGACCGGGACCGGCTCCGAGCGCTAGGTGCAAATGGTTACCGTACCGGCCATTATATCAGATCTGTCTCGCCGAGGCGCGACGAGGCAGGGCAGGGTGGGGCGGGGCGGGGCGGGGCGGGGCGGGGCGGGGCGGGGCGGGGCGGGGCGGGGCGGGGCGGGGCGGGGCGGGGCGGGGCGGGGCGGGGCGGGGCGGGGCGGGGGGGGGCAGGGCGGGGCAGGGCGGGGCGGGGCGGGGCGCCGCCGTGTGCGTTGTTCAACCAGCCGTGTAATGCGCGCGCGCGCCCACCGCGTATGCAACCCGCTCCGTTTGTCTTTCTTTCTCTCGCTCGCGTGAAGTTCATTCGCCCCCTGGGGATGTTATTACGGTACGCCGCTCACCCCACCCAAGTCTAAAAGCAAGGGAGGGGTCAATCGTACAAAATGTGTACAAGGTTTTTTGTTTTATTTTCTTACTTTTTAATAATTTTTTCTTTTTGCATTATTCATGGAATATTTCAGTCACTTTTTGATAAATTTCAATATTTGACTCCTATGTCTGAAATTTTTCCAATTTTATTTCGATTTTTCGGTACACTTTTCCCCCATTTCTTCGGAGTTTTCTGAATCTTTTGTCTAAATTTAAAAAAAAAAAATTGATTTTATTGTGGGCCGCACAACGATTTTTCGAAGTGACTCTCCCACCCCCACCCCACCCCCCGTCTAAAAGTCATCATCCAGGACTTCACCCCGCCCCACAACGCCTCGCCCTGAGCGGGGGCGTCGCCCGGACCGGCGCGGCGCGGCCCGGGGCCCGGGGCGAGGTGACCGGACCGGCCACAAGAACCGCTCGTGGCAGATGGCCAAGACGAAAGGTTGACTTGCATCAGGAGAGGAGAGCGCGGTAGCGATAGAGCTGCTCTGACGGGACGGTTCCCACCGTGACTGTCTTAGGTCCAGTCCATCGCCGGACCAACCGACTGCCCAGCAGCGCAGCGCAGCGCTCCAGAGCAGCCAGCCTTAGCGGGGTTCACGGCCTCCATCGCTAGTGGGACGGGACGCTCACTGCAAACTCATTCACATTGCGATTGCAATTGCAAGCGAGAGAGGCGCCTCTGCAGCGCCATAAATCTGAGCCCTCCCGTGTGTGTCCGCCCGCCTGGCGCGGACACTGGCCTCGGCCGGGCCGGGCCGGGGCGCGGGTGAATGCCAACGGTCTTGTTGGTCCATCTAACTGTGACTCGTTCAATAGTTCGACAGGCAGATATGGATGGAGATTCATTTGTTTTGCCCTCCCGAGTTTGTCACACAAACTTGTTTTTTTTTTGCCAGTAGATCTGTTAGTTTTAAATCGGAGGACCGGCCATAACACTCCGGAGTGGCGCCACGAGTTCACACGACTCCCGCGGTTTCGTCTAGTAGCCCAATCTTCCTGATCATCCAAAGCCCTCTAAGCAAGTTTTATTGTCCCTGTAAATTAAAATCATTTTTTACTTTCTAACTATTCCTCCTTGGACGTCTGCCATTCTTTGCCCTGTCGAGCCTCGCGGCGGCGTGGCAAGGCACCCTCTTCTGTCGCCCGCTCGGGACTCGGCCCGACCGATCACGGTCGACTCGCGGCTCTGTTCGGTTCGGGTCGACTCAACCAGCTCAACGAGCTTAATAGGTCTCGCGGGGCCGCGGGCCGACAGGCGCACTATCATCCCCACAATGTAAGTCGCGGAGAGACATCCTTATTGTCGCGCCCTTTCCCTCCATCTGATCCTCTTCCAGCCAGCAGCAGCTCGGCACGCCCAGCAGGCGGTGCGGTACCTGGACGACATTAGGCGAGGAAATAAAAGCGTAAGTGCACCGCCCGCGGTGAGGAAATCCAATGTTTTACGGGCCGAGTCGAGAGAGTCATTGCGGCACACTGAGGAGTTTGATATTCCTTAAAGCAAACGCATGGCGACCGGCTCAGGTGGCGCGGGAGAGAGAGAGAGAGAGAGAGAGAGAGAGAGAGAGAGAGAGAGAGAGAGAGAGAGAGAGAGAGAGAGAGGAGAGAAGGAGAGGTGTCCCACAAATCACGCTCACCCGAACCGTAATCCCGCCACTGCTTTGACGCTCATGGAGGAGGTCATAAATGTCGGAGGCGAGCTTCGGGACGTTTGCATCCGGTTCATGTCCGTTCGCGCAGCCATGGGCTAGTCGGCGGCCATTTCGCGGACCCAGCTTAGCTCACATGTGGTACCCGCACCCGCGAGACGGGGCAGAGGGGCAGTGTATTTCGTTTCCCTGCGCGCGAAACTGAAAGTGATATTATCACTGCGAAAAATCCTGTTGGATTAATCTGTAATCCATGTGGGATTTCCCCGGATTTCCCCCATGACTGAAGCGCTTGAAATTTGGCGGTCATCCCAATGACGCACTTCTGACAATAATTTTTCATATTTTGACATCGCCATGAGGCAGGGCAGGGCAGGCGACCTCATCGCGACCGTGAATGGAAACAAACGCTGCCCACCCGCGGGGCGGCGGCAGTATACGCGTCCTGTTTGCTTGTGAGTAGCGCACCTGATCGTGAAGCAAGACGAGGCTCCGCGATGAATGGGTCATGGATCATGGGTGCGCGCCTCTCAGCTCAGCTCAGCACACGTGAGGGCTCACGTGCGGGGTGCGGCCCGCCCGCTGGAACCAGAGCGCCGCGCGGACGCACAAGGACGCTCTGGAGACTGATTCAGAGCATCGAGCTCGTACCTCTGTCCTTGTCGCACTCGTGGCGTGGCGCTGACCCGTGATGGAGACCGTATGGCGCTGGCTATGAGTGCGACAAGGACGGAGGTGCGACAGCGCGCGATCCTCTGAATCAGTCGATACGGCGGCGGAAGACCCGCGATGCGATGCGACGCGCCGCTGGTCGGGTGGGTCCCGGGGACTGAGCCCGGCGGCGAGGTGACATGGGTGTTAGGCTACAGGTCGTAAAATAACGAGAATGAAGTTGCGAGGTCCGCGCGGTTGTTTGACTTCAACTTCAACTTCAACTTGAGTTTGACTCACCCGGGTAAACGTAGCGAACTAGAGGCTGGCAAGACCCTCCGTGGTTATTTCAGAGAACACGTCGCAGTATTAAAGTTTACCCACCCGCCCGCTCCAGTGCAGTAGTGTCACATGTTTTCTGTGAAACACGGTAAAACGTTCTCGTCCCTCGTTTTTCGAATAGATTCTCTCAAAATCTGCGACAAGTTTTCCTTAGATTAAGCACGTCTCTTAATGTCTTCTCTTACGGGAAGAAACAAAGAAAACAGACATTGTTTTTACCGTATGGTACACTACAAATCGGGAATAGTTTTTGGTTATGTTTCGTGGCCACGGCGCCGGTTCCCTGATGCAGGCCAGGCCAGGAGGCCAGGCCTGCTTGCCTGCTTCCCATTATCAGGCCGCCGCCGCGGGGCGTATCGCCAAAGCGGCACCCCGCCGGGGCTGGAGTTTCTAGATTAGCCGCCGCGGCTGCGGCGCGCACCACCCGCCCGGCGCCGCCTGCCGACTTATTCCGAATTTCGCTCTCTTCGCTCTGTCTCTCGTCCACTCATGGCGTGTGCTGTTCAGGTGCGAGTGAGACTAGGCGCAGGAGAGCGCTCTTCGGAATAAGTCGCCTGGCAACAGCAGCGCCTCAGGCCGCGGGCGAGCCGCTCAGCCCAGCCCAGCACTGACCGCGCGTCCTGTTCTGTCGCTCCCTCCGACCGAGAGCGGATAACGTCACACTGTTCTGCTGTGCTGCTGTTCCCTCGCCTCGCACGGCGGGTGGCGCGCTGGCGCGCTCCTGGCGGGGCGAGGCGGAATCCCACGCTGCGGGCGCCAGAGACCCGTCATCTTTACCATTACCCATCGTCCCGGAACGATACGTCCCAGCGGCAGTAATTATTGCTCCGTGATCATCACTTTAGACAGACTGGAACGACCCGACCCCGAAGGCGCGGCGCGTCAGGGCGCGGCGGGGCGGGGCGGGCTGCACTTCCTGCTCCAGTAGCAGTGTGCACCGCCGCCGGGCCCGCCGCCGGGGTCGGGGAGGTCTTCTTCTCCTCAGCAACATTAGCGCGCCCTACGAGTGAGCGTGGCCAAGCCGCTTACTTTACTTGGCCAACTCGGTAAAATTTAACACCTTTCCCTTTCTCCGGGCAGTGAATTTTTACCATGTCATTAATATCTCGCGATGCGAGGCAAACGCGCCTACCTGCCTGCGTGCTCGTGCTCATCGGTAACCTTACTACAACACGGTGTAGTAGTTTTCTACATCATGCTTCACAACCGCAAAGCAGACGCTGCTATATGTATGCCTTTCGCACACACAGACATGCATACTACCGTCGCGAGACTCGCGCATCCCCGGGCTGCACAGTGCAAATTTTGACGAGCAGTTCTTCCCAGCTTTTATGTTTTTGTACTTCCTAAACTTTAAAATCCCCCACTTTTTCTCCCCGTTTGAAGCAACAAAGACGACAGAGCAGCGGCAGCAGCCTAGAGTCACTCTAGTCGCGCCCCTCATTACGCTCACTCTTGGGAGTGCACGCGCGCGCGCGCGCGCCGATATTTCCATATTAGGCACGTGGATGAGGCGGTTGAGGAGGGGGTTGAACAGGCGCTCGCGAGGACACGGCTGGCTGGATGAGGCACTGGTTGAGGAGCGCCCGGCTCGGCTGCTGGCCCGCGCGCGCGCGCGCAATAGCCCATTGTTGGTGCGTGTGGTTGCGCAAGCCGTGCGTTACATTCGGAACAGGAGGCAGCAGAAGCTGAAGCTCCGACAGCAGCGGCGTCGTGCCGGCGGCAAGCGCTTCCAACAATAGAGATGAAAGGAAGCGAATGGAATGGAATTGAAGCCTCGAGTGTGTGTACGTATGTGTTTAGGTGTGTGTGTGTGTGTGTGTGTGTGTGTGTGTGTGTGTGTGTGCGCGCGCGTGTCGGTTAGAGCATCTTTCTGATCTAGTTCTCACGGGGGGCACACAACACACAGTACGATATGATGGATATTACGATGTGATGGTGATATGGCATCTTCTGAAGCCCCCGCTGCTGATTGCAGAGGAGAGCGAACCCTTCAAACTGCCATCATCACTTCTTTCATGCCATCTGCTATGGATTGCTCAATAACATAATTTCTTTTCATACCGGCATGTTGAGTCTGTGTGTGTGTGTCTACTGCCTACTGCGTCTCGGAAAAGAGGGCCAAAAACGAAACGACTCCAACTAATTAGTGACGTCTCGTTTCCTTTGTGAGCATCACGTGTCACGCTTGCCACTCGTACCCTCTCTCTCTCTCTCTCTCTCTCTCTCTCTCTCTCTCTCTCTCTCTCTCTCTCTCTCTCTCTCTCTCTCTCTGTCTTTCTTCCCTCCCTTCATGCCCCTTTCTCTCATACCTCCATGACGCCTTCCTGCTTGCCTCCGAGTAAACACCCGAGAGGTGCAAAACCTCGCACCCTGAACGTGACGCGGGACTGGACAGTCCCAGACACACCACACCAGCCCAGTAGCCAAAGCCGTGGCTGCTTTAAAAACCGTTCGTGCTGCATCATACGTTAAAAAAAAAGCCAAAGGAAAAAAAAACTCTTTCTTAAACGTAAACATCAGAGAAAAAGAGCTCACTTCGGCCCGTGCTCCTCGGTCACCTCGGCTAGATCCCTCGCAGGAATCCTTTGTCACTTCAAACGTGGGAATATACCCCCCGTCAACACACACACGCGCGCGCGCACACGCACACACACACACACACACCACGCACGCACGGTAATGCCCGCCGCACGTCGCTAAAGCCCCCGATGTACTTTCTCCCCCAGAACAATATGCCCGACTCGGCTCGGTGCCCCGCCCCGCCCCGCCCCGCCCCGCCCCGCCTCGCTGTCCTGTGTCCGTCCCGCGTCTCGGCCCTGGCGCGCGGCGCGGCGGCGCTACGGCGGCTCACGGGGAGTTTGGCTTATCGCGGTCCGCTGGGCGGGGAGGGAAAACACAGCCGCATGTGTGTGTGTGTGGGTATGTGTGTGGGTATGTGAGTGGGGGAAGTGCGTGAGGCGAGGCCTGCTTAAGGGGAGGGTCCTTAAGCGTGAGTACTGCCCAGCCCAGCTCGCGCGGCCCGCTGACAACGAAAACAACAACAACTAAACGTTTCGCAATCGCTTTACCTCTTTCGAGGCGTGTCGTCGGGCGTGTCCCTCACCGGATGTCCGGTCCTGTCCGCTGCTGCTGGTGGCTCTGCGTGGCCCTGCGTGGCCCGGCCCGTATCCGAACTTCCGAAAGCCCGCCGCGCTGCTGTTGCTGTGCTGCGCTTCCGGGCGTCCTGCGGAGAGGCTATCGGTTAGCCTCTGCCGGCTTATTCGCTCTGTCTCTCTCGCACCTATACGACGAAGCCCGTGAGTGCGAGAGAGACAGGGAGAGGAAAGCGCTCTTCGAAATAAGTCGGCTGTCTGTCTCGCTCGCTCGGCCCCACGCTGCTTGTCCTCAGCGTGTGTGAAGGAACACGGCCTGTGTCCTCGCCCCGCCGGCGGCCCTGGCCCTGCAGAGCGATTCCGGTGCACGCACTCGTAGGCGCATACTCATTGAGTGCGAGAGAGACGGAGCGCTCTCGCACCCTTGGCAGACTCCAGACTCCTTGAGAGCGAGGGAGACAACAGCGCGAGGAGTGCGGCAGCGGAATCGGCGGTCAGCTGGCAATCCGGAAGCAGTGATGTATCGGGGCCCTCCTGTAGTACCACCCCGAGCACCTCTGCGGCTGTGGCTGCGGTAGGGGTCGCGTCCCCGCCCCGCCCCGCCCCGCCCCGCCCCGCCCCGCCCCGCCCCGCCCCGCCCCGCCCCGCCCCGAACCGCCCCGCCCCGCCCCGCCCCGCCAGGTCCTGAAAGCGGAGCGGTCCGCTATGGCTCTGCGCTGCGGTCGAGTGGCCCGGCGGCCCGGCGCCGCCCGACCGCTCGGTGTCCTCCCGCGACCGAAAGGGTCAAGGTCAGGGTCAATAAAAAGGGGAGCAAATAACACACTCATGCACGCACTCAAAAACTCGAGAAAAGAGGACCGAAATCGGAAAAAAAAACCGCACAGCGAAAAATACAGCGTACAGACAAAAGCAAAAGTTTGCGAACTATTTTTGTAAGTGAGCTATTTTGCTGACGGTTGGCACGAACGAACGAGCTCCGCAGACATGACGAGGATCATCAGCCGGTCTGCCGTCGTTAAAATCTTGTTACTCGGGCGTCATACAGGTGGCCCGCCGTGGAGACACGCAGACAGACAGACAGACAATGAGCCGAAAGTCAAGGCCGCCCATCGTCTGACCCTGCCCTGCCCTGTCTGTGCGTTTCGTACCTCTCCCTGTGACCTGCTCCGCTCTGACGCCGAGCCGTGGCGTCCCGTGGCTCCCCACCCCGCTCCGCCCCGCCCCGCCTCACCCCAGGGCTTGGTGCCAACACAAAACGTGTCCGAGACAAATCGGATCACCAGAATTGAGCCGGCGGCCTTGCGTCCATCAGCAGCCCATTCCGGAGGTTCAGAAGTCCAGATCCGGGACCGGCGGCAGAGGAGGCAGTGGTAATGGCGAACGCTATATACTGTCAGCCGCTTATCACATTCCAAGGACCCGATACGTATAATTTCGATTTCCTTTTCTTCTCACGCCGTTTCTCTTCTGCTTTAGCGCGGCTGACGCCCGCGCGCGCTGTAACAATACTACACGCCTCTCCCTCTGCGTCTTTTACTATTCCATCGCGCGGCAGCAGCAGCAGTGCATTCCTTCCTCCTCTCGCGGCACATCCTCCCGCACCTCATCATCGCCACCATCATCTTCAGTAGCAGATAACCCCCTCCTCCTCCTCCTGGTAATTGCCGCACTGCTGCAGCCGTCTCTCATCACCACCTGCTCCCGATAAGGTCGCCCCGGACAGGACGCGGTGGTGACAGTGTAACGCCTCTCACTCGCCGCGCGCGCCGCGTCGGGGAGGGATGCGCCCAATGACTCACTCCGCACTGCAGCTCCGCGCGTCTCTATATAATTTTCGCCTTCCTCTATGCATGCGGTCGCGCGGCGGTGGAGGAGGTGTGGTGTGGCGGTGGGTGATGCAGCGCAAAGTGAATGTGAACGCGAACGTGTCACCAGCTTCGGCGGCGGCGGCGGCTCGGCGTGGCCTTCCCTATCACGTAACTGCAGCGCGCCGTGGTGTGGCGCGGGGCACATAACAGGCGCACAGCGCACCCCGTCCTTGCACTCCGAAAGAACAAGAGACGAAAGAAAATACAAGGCGGCGGCCGCGGCGGCACCTCACTTCACTTCTCTCCACTCTCCACTGCTGGCTGCCCTGGTGCGTCCGGTGCAGGCGAGCGCCTGGGAGGTAGGCAGGCCTGCTGGACCGGCGTGCACCGCGGGGCGGCCTACCCTGTCATCTGATTCAAGAAGAGCGCGCGCTCCTCGCTCTGTCTCTCTCGCACCTGTGCGGCGCTACCGATGAGTGCGAGAGAGAGAGAGACAGGGCGAGGAGATCGCTCTTCTGAATCATTCGGCTGACCCTACAATTCCGCGGGGCGCGTGGCCGGTCCGTCCGGGCCGGTGTGCGTGGAAACTGTATCGCCGACCCGGGCCGGCGCGGCCCGAGCGGTATTGCGTTCATTTTCCGGTTTATGTGGAAACTGCGTCGTGCGTGGCTTACACATATGCGCCCGCGTGCGAGGCAACCCCCTTCTCTCTCACTCTCGCGGCCCCCACCCCCGCCGGGCCTGGCCGGGCCGCCGCCCCGCCACGCCCTGCTGTACCACGCCTTCCACGTCTGAGTCTGTCTCTTTCTTTCTGGCAAGGTCGTTAGCAGCAGTTTGCAGGGCGGCGGCGGCTGTGTTTTACGGGTCACGACGATGCTGTGTCCCCGCGCTCTGGTGCTGGTCTGTCCCGGCACGGCTGTGCTGTAGCGGCACGACGGCTTTTCTACCGCGCTGCTCATTCAGCTCCAGCTGTTCCTGCTGGAGATCATGCCCTGCTGCACCTCCTGCCCTCCTGCTCCTGTTTCTGCTGGAGATCATGCCCTGCTGCAGCTCCTGCTCCTGTTCCTGCTGGAGATCATGCCCTGGTGCAGCTCCTGCTCCTGTTCCTGCCGGAGATCATGCCCTGCTGCAGCTCCTGCTCCTGTTCCTGCTGGAGATCATGCCCTGGTGCAGCTCCTGCTCCTGTTCCTGCTGGAGATCATGCCCTGGTGCAGCTCCTGCTCCTGTTCCTGCTGGAGATCATGCCCTGCTGCAGCTCCTGCTCCTGCTCCTGCTGGAGATCATGCCCTGCTGCAGCTCCTGCTCCTGTTCCTGCTGGAGCTCATGCCCTGCTGCAGCTCCTGCTCCTTTTCCTGCTGGGGCTTGTGCCCTGCTGCAGCTCCTGCTCCTTCTCCTGCTGCGGCTCATACCCTGCTGCAGCTCCTGCTCATGCTACTGCTTCTGCTTCAGGTCGTCGAGCCCGACTGCTTTGTCGGAGCAGGCGACTCTCGGGCGACTCTCGCGGTTTACAGGTGTGTGGTTCCTGCCCGAAGCTAGTGTCTCGGAAATAGGCCTACGCTGTTGTCAGACCACACAGTGCGGGACCGCAAGAGCATACCGCCACCGCTTCTGTTTGAGAAGCAAATTGAATCTCCTCTATAAAGCGGCTCATTATTTTTAGTCTTATTGCACCGCGTCTCTATGGGCGAGAGGACATGTGGATGGGGAGACCCGGTCCGGCTCTGCTGGGAGTCTGGCCGGGAGCTGCGGGAGTGGTGGGTGTGGTGGGGCGTGGCGTGGAGTGGCGGTGCCGAAGGTGTGGCTGGTGGGGTGTGGCGGGGCGCAGTGGAGTGGGGCGAGGCGCTGCCCTTGGGAAACAATACTTGAGCCGCCGTGCGCTGAGGTGGGCGGCCCAGTGGACGTAATCCAAAGAGCTATACAGCAGAAACCATTCGATTCGCTGATTTGTCATGACTCTGTTTTTGAAATAAAATATTTAATGCAAATTTCAGTGTTAGCGGCGGTACGGCTAGTGGCTAGTTTGTTTCCTCATTGGCATTGCGAATGTTTCCCATCCAGCTCATTATTGAAGTATTGATGCCAGCGGCTTCTTGCAGTCAGCTGCAGCTTACGCTGGGCTGCTGCTCCCAACTGGACGTGTGACGGGCAGGACTCCCCCCCCCCTCCTTCCCCCGAGGACCCGTAGTTATTGCCTGCAGGACGCAGACGATACTGCAGTTCCTTACTGTTCGTGTACCCTTGGTGAAGCGAGGGTGAATGAGTCGTAGTCTTGATACCTCGTAGGTGGCCCCGATGAAGCATGCAGAAAACTGTTTTGTTTTGGTTTTGCTCGAAATGGTGGGGGGTAGGGGTGAATCACTCGTGCAAAATGTGTACACTGATGTTTCAAAACATATTTCTTGATTGTTTTGATTTTTTTTTGTTTTTTATTCTTCTTTTGATTTTCATGAAAATAATAAAAAGATCTGTCACTATTTGATAAATGTTGATATTTTCTCTTTCTTAAAATTTCTGACATTTTTAATTTGTTTTCTGCTTTTTCTTCATTTTGTTCGTCTTGATTTCAGTTTTTATTCATTTTACTGTGTTATTTTTTTAATGATTTTTTTGGCACCGCACAATTATTTTCCGAAGTCCCCCCCCCCTCCCCCCTGTCTCTATGGTAGCGCCCCATTTCGTTCTTACTGCGGCGCTGCCCGCGATAATAAAGCAATGTGCAGTGCTGCACTCCTGCTGGACGTCCTGAACCCCGTGGCCCTGCCCCGCCCAGCCGTGGCGAAAGGCTCCATCCTGCTTCTCCGCCACGTCTTGGTTGTTTTCGTGAGGATGCCGCGCGCGCACCGGCCCGCGTGTCCTGTTGTAGTCCGTCGACCTTCCAGGCGAAACACGCGCGCGAAAGAAATGAAGCAGGCGTGATAAACGGAGACGGCGAGGCTGTATCGCTGGACCGGTGTGTGTAGAGTTCTCGTTTTAAATTTTTCGCTGCCGAGGGGAGGGAGGCAACAGAAAGAATGAAGCAAGAATAATGAAAGCTCTGTTTTTTTTTGTTTTTTTTTAAATTTTTTTACCCTTTTCCCCTAGGGGAAATAATGAAGTTTAGATCATCAGTTTAATGTCTCCGCATTGTTCTGCTGGTGACAACATCTCTGGCGCACTGGTGTCGCTCCCACCGGCACCCTCTCAAGTTTTACAAAATGACGCATACGTTTACCGACAGCCGAGGTGGGGGAGGGGCAGGGCGGGGCAGGGTGGGGCACGGGCCTGCCGGGCTCCGCGCGGCCCAGGCGTGCAATCCGTGGGAAAGCGATGCAATCCGACATGGTTCTGCTCTGTCTTTTTTTTTCATATCGCATGGCTCGTGCCGTGTACACTGTCAGGATAATCAACCTCAATCTGTCAAAGGTGCCCGTAAGTGTGGTCAGCCCTGCGGCACCTGCGGCGACGCGCCTTCTCTGATGATAAAAGAGTGTACAATGTACACTGATTAATCAGTGTACATGGATGCTTGCTGATTTATCAGTGTACATTGGAATGCTTGCTGATTGATCAGTGTACATGCCATGTACACTGATATATCAGTGTACATTGATGTACACGTTTTGGCCTTTTGCTTCTCATTATTCCCCAGCACAAAATTGATTCAAAATGGGTTACATTTCCATATTCCTTGTTAAAAGAGCTTTAAAACGAGCTACCACACCATAGGGTTCATTTCATATAACAACGGTCTAATGGGTTTCGATGGATGCTCACGTGAGCACGAGCTCACGTTTTGGTTTATTTCTACTTCAACCCATCTGTACAGAATTCCTTTGCTACGAACCCCATCACATGGTAGCTCGTTTGAAAGCTCTTTTAACGCGGAATTTAGAAATGTAACCCATTTTGAATCAATTTTGTGCTGGGGAATAATGAGAAGCAAAAGGCCAAAACGTGTACATCAATGTACACTGATATATCAGTGTACATGGCATGTACACTGATTAATCAGCAAGCATTCCAATGTACAGTGATAAATCAGCAAGCATCCATGTACACTGATTAATCAGTGTACATTGTACACTCTTTTATCATCAGAGTTGCCTCATGAGTCTGCAATAAAGTATATTTACATGGGGCCATTCGGCTGAGGGTTCTTGGGTATAGTCAGATTCCGCAAGAATTAAGCATATTTTACACTTTTTCGTATACAGAAAGAAGTAGTTTTTTCCCCTCTGGTTTTCTGGAAGATGGTTGTTTCGTGAAGATGGTTTGTCTAGCCGCGCAGCGGTTGGTCCCCTCCTGCGGTCCGGCAGCAGGGGGCGTTGTCCCACGTAGAATGTCATCAAGCCCAGACAGACCGTCTGGTCTGGCTGTCAAGACCGTCCCGACCGGGCAAGGTGGGGCGGGGCGGGGCGGGGCGGGGCGGGGCGGGGCGGGGCGGGGCGGGGCGGGGCGGGGCGGTTGCCAGGAGCCTATGGGTGTGCTTTGGTGACTCTGCTGCCGGTGCCCTTGCCCGGGCCGGGCACTAGACCGTTGCCCCCGGTCTCATACGACGCGGTGCTCTATCGCCTCTGAGCTTCACGCGGCAGGAGGGGAAAACTCTCTACAGTGTACTAGGAATTTCCAGACATCTGTACCGGTGCCGGTGACAGCAAAGGACAGTTAGAGCTATCTGTAGGAACGATGACTGACGACGCTGCATTTACTGCCCACCCAAAGATTTTTACAAAAAAAAATCCTACTACCCCGCAACAGCACCCCGTCGGCTCTTACGGTTGACAAGGCTCTATTATGATTTGAGGGACGCAGAGCCTTCCGCACGCAAAATGGAGATCGTGCAGCTGAAATTAGATGTGAAAAATTCGCACCAGAGCTATAAACACTTAAAACAGCGGGAAACAGGGGCTAGAAAATAAGTAAACCGTAGCTTAAAATTTAGCTGCACCTATACAGCTAAAATATTAGTACTCCTGCATTTTTTTCTGAGACACGAATTATTTTTTTGCGTGCGGGTCATATTTTGTAGCCTCCAATAGACCCGCTAAATGTGGTTTATTGCGGACCTCGTCTCATGGGAGTTCGCTTCCGGCCACGTCTCGCTCTCGTCAAAGTGAGTCTTCTCCCCCCCCCCCCCCACCTCCCCGCGGGGCGGACGCACGCACGGCGCACGCGCGGCGCCGGTGGTAACGCTGCAGTAACGCGAGTAACGCCCTCCCTGGCGTAATGCAACGCTTGGCTGCATCGCGCCGGGCCCCTGCCCTCTTGCCATCCGTTTTCTCACTATGCAGTTCTCTGCTCTGTCTCTCTCACTCTCTCTTTTATCTCACACTGGAGTTGGCGAGGGACGGGCAAGAGAGACGGCGGCGGCTCTCGGAGGTAGTTCTTTCCGGACGGAGGCAGTGGCCGCGTGTGAAACGCGGAAGTTCAATGTCAAAACCACAGCGGATGAGATGTTGTTGCTATTGTTTTTGTTGGCGTTGGAGTGAGGCGTGGAGGCGTGCTAAGCGGAGGAGCGGTGGTCATAGGTGACGCGCTAATCTCCGCGCGCACGTGACCGGTGAGCCCACGCCGGTCTATCGGTCACCCAGTTTTCACTTTTAGGTCAATAACCGTTTCCGCACTCGATAGCGCTCTTCAAGTGTCCCAAAGTCGTTGTAGAGCACCCCTCCGGCCTAGTAGCCTTATAGCGTTGCCGGCAGTAGACCTATACAATTCCCTGAACAAGAGGTTCTGCATGATTTTACAAAAAAAAGCTACTATTTCCTGAGGGATTTAAAATTTATGAATGCTAAAAAAGTTAATGTGAGAACTCATTTAATTGCACTGACGACCGCCCTCAGTTTTAAGCGTCACAGCAAAAATAAATTCAGGGAATTCCCCTTGAATTGTGGAAGTACATTTTCACAGCAGTTTGCAAACATCATGTAACGGGAATATTTAGTGTGGAAATTACTGAAAAGGGCTGCCCCAATTCAACAGGAAATTGCACCGCTCGGGGGAAAAAAAAGAAAGAAAAAAGAACTTTGCTGCTTAAATCATGAAAGACTTCACGCGGGAATAATGAGAGCGCTCACCAGTCAGAAGGAGTCGGAACAGGTGAAAGAGCGAGATTAGGAAGACAGAAGTGCATCATTTTCATTCTTCTTGTGCGCCTCTCTTCCTGGATTCCCGTTTAGCTCGGCCCGTCTATGCGTGCGCATGCGTGGCGCGCACGCACAGCAGCTCCACAGTCAAAGGGTGCGCCGCGCCGTATAGGTGCAAGAGAGACAGAGCGAGAGGAGCGCTCCACTGAATCAGCTCGCACGCATCGCGGCCCGCAGGCCTGGGGGGTTATCGCATCGCACCGCGCGTCTTGGGAGCAGGGAATTCCCCACCCCTGGAAAATCTCTGACGATGTCAATCCCTTTGGCAGGCAATTTATCCGACACAATTTAAATTCTGTTTATGGGGAGTTTAGGCTGTGGGAATGGCCCTCTTTTGCAGGTCTTCCCGCGTTATCTTATATTTATGATCCTCTGCGCGCCTCGTCACTTTGGCGCACGGGGGAGATTCACGATCACTTTTCGGTCCTATAAATAAGCGCTCTGCAAACGCGGGGTGCCGTGCTGCGCTCCGGGCGCCGCGCCGCCGCCACCGCTTTCAATGTGAGCGATATGACCTCCCCTAAATCAATCTGTGAATAAGCATCGCCCTGGCGAGTGAAAATAACCGGCCCGTCGCGTCCGCGGCCGCTCGGCCGGCCCGAGTGAAGGGGTGAAGGGAAGGGCGAATAAGGGACGGGACGAGACGGGCCCAAGTCCAGCCGGTGAGAGCGCGCGGGCAGGGCAGGGCCGGGCAGGGCCGGACTGTGCTTATGGCAGAGCAAAGGGACGGGGCGGGGCGGGGCGGGGCGGGGCGGGGCCAGGCGGGCCCACCGGTGCGCGGGTGCCTTGCGACACGGGCGACAGCACAGGGTCGCGCGGGGCTCCAACTCTCATCAGAGAGAGAGAGAGAGAGAGAGAGAGAGAGCGAAAGGGAGTGAGGGCGGGGACTAATCAGTTAGGTCCGTGCCGCACTCACACACCTTATCATCTAGACCACAGAAAGAAAACAGCACACTTATTTTTCTTTGTCACCTTTTTTTTCTCTTTTTTTTGCTCTCTTCCTTTTTGCAACAGAGGTGCGTTAGGATCTGCTGTTTTATGATTCGGGGCTCGGGGTTCCCAGGTTGGCCGCGGAGCAGGGCGGCGCGGGCGCAAGGGCGTGGGGCATGGCGGGGCGTGGCGGGGCGTGGCGGGGCGATCTCACCAAGGACGCGGTCCATTTGCATTTTCTTTTGTGTCTTCCTCGCGGCCGCGGTACGCCTCCCAGCACCGCCCCGCCCGGCCCCGCCCGGCCCCGCCCGGCCCCGCCCGGCCCCGCCCGGCCCCGGATAAGGTCCAGGGCGACGGCGCGCCCCGCGGCGGCGACGGCAACAATTTGCGTCTCCGCGTGATCTATCAAAAGCAGCGGCGACCGCCTCACCTCACCTCAGCGAGAGAGAGAGGGAGGTGTGGCGTCCAGCGCCTCCAGGGACGATCCGCGGGCGGCACGGGCGGGGGGTGTCCGAATTCATGGTGCTGCCTTTTCACCTCTACACGTTTTGTTTAGTGATCAGGCTATGTGTTTCGAAATCCTCGTCCGAGTCAGTGCCGCGTCCGCTATCTCGCTACGCCTATGAGATAAGAAAATAGTGCTTTTCCTTCGTGATATTATTGTTGGTATGTAATTATTTGCTCTTCACGCGCTCGTGGTTTGCTTTTCTTTTCTCAGCCTTGTAATTTTTCTCTATCACTGTCTTCCTCATTCCCTATCCCACTTTCGCACTCTTGCTTTTTTTTCTGCGGTGATGTGCTGGGTGGAGCCTGGCAGGGTGAAGAGGGGCGGAGCGGGGCGGGGTGGGGGTGGGGTAGGGTGTGTGTAGGGTGTGGGGGGGGGGTAGGGTGTGGGGGGGGGGCTGGGTGGGGGAAGACGATCGGGGAGATAATTGCACGCGACGGGGACAATACCGCGCTGTGTGCACTCGCGGCGAGGACGGAGTGAAGTGGCGGGGTGGGGCGGGGAAGTAGCGGTCGTGATGCTACTCCGAGGACGCGGCACTGGCACGAGACTGTGTCGGGGATGCGGCACAATCAACTAGAGAAAGAACGCTATGATGCGAAAAGGGGGGGGGGGGGGGGGGGGTTACCCGTGACGGACACGATCGAGTATTGAAAACACTCGACTGGAGTGTGCAAGTACAGTATCATTGGCTCATTGGCTCAGCCGAGCCTACGCGTGAGATAATCGCCGTCACACTATACTCGCACTAAACAAACGGAAGAGCGGCCCAGGGCCGCCCACCGCCACCGCATCGAGAGGGAAACGAATTTTGGATTTTGATGTGCACATTTTGTGAATTTTCGTGAATTTGTGTGAATTTTTATAGAATTTTTTAAGAATTTTCACTGAAAGTTTTTTTTAGAATTGTGTCCTGAATTTCTGTGAATTTGTGTGAATTTTTCAAGAGTTTTCTGAATTTTCCTGAATTACGAGGTGTACAAAAATTTCAGCGTCGTTTCTCCCTCGCGCTGCACCCATCACGACTGAGGCACATATCGGTCACAGTAACGCGAATATTATCGACAACATCTCGGGGCGCGCGCGACCTTGCCCGCAGAGTGCATCAGAGTGCTGCAGTAACGCTTGTAACACACAGTGTGCGCCCTCTGCCCGGCCAGGCCTGCTCCTGCACGCCGCGGGATCGAGCAGAGTGCAATCGGCAAGTAGGATCGGATCGGTAATCTTCCGGGGCTCCCGTCTCGTCTCGCAGACAAGAAAAATGCACCGCTCATGTCGGGTCGATAGTGAGGCTCTGCACGATGTGCGGCGAAAGGGTGCGTGCCACCCATGGCAAACGACCTGCTAAACAGACATCTCTCACCTAAATGTCTTTTTTTCTTCCTTTAATTTTTTTATTTATTTATAAATAGAAAACACGGATTATTTGCAAATTACCCGTCCGTGCGCCGCCGTGGCGCAGTAGCTGCAGCCTCCTAGAGGAGGCGCGGGGAGAAGGTGATCAATAAGTCAAGACGATTTGGCGAACACGCGACCTGGGTGGTAAGCGGGCCCAGAGGTGAGGGAGGGAGGCGTCGGGTCAGAACCGTCTCATAAACGTATTAATAAAATACACCTTGCAACACCTCAAACTATGTTATGAACAGCTGTACAGTGCGAAACGTAGAGGCTTCGCTCTCTTCTCGCGAAAACTAGAGCGTCGTGTAATTCCCATGCTGTCGTGCGTTTTGCTCGTGAAGCAAGGAGACGAGGGGGACGACCCTATTCTAGGGAGCATCACGCCTGCCTCGCCCGGCCCCACCTCACCCAGTCCCCCACCCCCGCCCCCGCCCCCGCCCCGCCCTGTTTCACCCTCCGCCCTTCCCGCCAATCCGCACACGCACGCCGTCGATCTCCTGCGCCGCGCCTCGCGCGTCCGAGACTCGAGCGTCTTTCTGCTTTGGATTCAAATCCTACGAACCGCTGGACTATTGCGCGAATTTTAGATTCGGCCGTATATCGTGATTATCCCTCGCACTGCCTTGCTCTTCTTTCCTTACCGCCACCCTCTCCCTTTTCTTTTACCCCACTGACCCTATTTTTCGCGCGCAAAGCCGTTGAACTCTGCTGCTGCTGTTGTGAATCGCGCCGCCCGACAGGCCGACAGGCAGCCAGCCTCCCTCGCGATCGCGTCGCGTGGTGGAGGCTGGAACAAGAGAAGAGGGGAGCGGGGCGGGGCGCAGCACGGGGCGCGGCTGTCCCCACAGCCTTAATATATATCGCTCGGGTTCGATTCTTATCCCTCCCCGAGGCCCCGGGGCACGGGGCGCGCGGTGACACTATGGGTCCCCATGCGGAGCAGCGGGGCGGGGTGCAGGGCATAACACTGTGCTCGCAACCAGGTTACCCCATGCGGCTGCCTGCCGAGCCCCGCCCCGCCCCGCCCCGCCCGACCCCGTGCGACACAACGGGCCGCAGGCAAACGTGACACTGTGCTGCTGTAATAAGTGCACACGTACAGTGTAGCGCGCCCCTCCCCGCCCCGCCACGGCTGTAACGAGTAATTACTAGTGGCGAGTGGTGTGGCGTGGCGCACTCACCGGCGGTGCCGACGACGACTGCTGACTTTGTAGTATAGTTCTAATGCGGTCGTACAAAGCTTAGTAGTGGTTTTAAAAAGGCGAGCGGGAGGCGCAGGTATCGAAGAAAATTAGTTAGAGCTCAGAAACAACGTACTACCGTGACATTTATTCATACACCGCGATACGCGTGCACTTGACTTATTTTCTCTCAGATCTGAGCGGCCTGGCCTGCCACGACCAGCTCGATGAGGATCTTGCCGGCCAGGAGCGCGAACTGCTCGACCAGCGGGGCCTGCTTGGTGGTGAGCAGCGCGATGTTCTCCTCCTGCCCCTTGACCGCCGTGCCGAGCAGCCGCTGGAAGGCGGCCCGCAGAGCCTTGCGCACCGCTGGCTTCTTGCCGGCCGCTTGCTGCTCGTCGAAGTAGTAAGAATACAAGAATCAATAACATAATCATCAGCTCTGTATGCAAGAGAATCACTCATAGAAAAAGTGTAGGCCTGCAGTATTTTTGTATGTTTGTTGATTTTTCTTTTGAATGTTGAAGGAAAATTTATGTCACTTTTTGATCTCTTTGTATGTCACAATTTTGATCTTTTTCCCCTATTTCTGCCTTTTTTCATTTTTTTCCCTATGTTTTTGTTCGGAGCACATCGGTTGTCCGACCTTTTTTTGTCCGACCTCGGGATTTTTGCGGCCGCCACCGTCACACGTTTCTTTTTGTCCGACCTCATTTTGTCCGACCTGTCAGTCGGGGTGTAATAGTGATTTTTCTGTCCGACCTCGTTTTGTCCGACCCCAACGAACCGTTAGAGTCGCCTGCTATCCTCTGCGATGCAGCTCGATTGCCCGACCTGATGATTTCCTCAGAATCCAAAAAAGTGCCTTGCTTTTTTCTGACCTTGTTTACACGGGTGAAGTGGAGAAGGAATGGGTATCATGGTCGGAGCACACCTCAAATTCATTTTTAATTTTATTTAAAAGAGCTATTTTAAAAAAATTGAAAAATTGGTAGGCCCCTACCTAACTCGCAACCTGCGAGCCCCGCCTGCTTAACTTCGGAGTTCTGATGGGATCCGGTGTGTTCCAGGCGACCGCCACCCCGCGGGCACGAGAAGTCCTCTCCACTTCGGGGAGAGTCCCCGCTTAAGGCTGGCGGCCTGTCAGGCCCGCCGTACTACCCTATTTAAACAGCGCCTTGAAGCCGTAGGTAGCATTTCGGACCAACGACTGGGCACCACCGGACCGCATGACCGGTCAGTGGGAGGTAGAGGCAAGGCAGGACGATAGAGGGGGAGAAAAGCAGAAAGAGAAGTTTTTGCGGAAGAGTAAGCGTACGGTTGGTTAGACCTGTACTGACCCGCTCCCGCACAGGTCATGGAAAAGCTGTTTACTAAGGAGCCAGATTCATAGGCCTTACTTCCCCACGAGGGACCACCCCCCGTGGCATGGGACGGAACTTCCTGACAACTCGCTTTCGCTGCCAGTGAAGAACCTACCTGGGAATTGAACCCAGGCCCCAAGTGCCGAGTCTCATGACACCCCGCGGCTTTCGTGGTACTAAGACCACTAGACCGTCGGCGATTCCACGAGGGAGCTCCGTTGAAATGGGGGGTTTGAATTCCACGCCAAGCTGCTGTCCTCGGAAAAATTTATATTTTATTGCAAGATTTGAACCCGGGTTCTGCGACCCCCGGAACATCACTATGCCGGCACGGCTACGACGCCACGGTACGAGTCGGCTTTCCACTAGGGGTGACGCTGCGAAGAGCCGTAGTCGCCGACGAACCTGTACCGGTGGCGTCATCAGTACGCCTGCTCTCCTTGCTGGGACAGACCAGCCGCGTGGCGACTCTGGTATCCGCATCGGCACCGTTAGAAGTACTGGGTGGGCACAGGTTCGAATATCGATCACAATATTTTTTTTTCGAAGTATCTTTTTCTCTTTACGTTGCCCGAGGCACAAGGACAGTGGATAAAAAGGATTAAGTAGGTAAAAAATAAATCAAAACAAATCCGCACTCGACATTGAGGTCGTCGCCGGTGAAAGCACGAGTTGGACAAAGGTTCTAATACCACCCTGTTTTTTCTTCACTCTCAGCCCACTAATGACTTTTTCTTTCGTAGACGACTAAAAATTTTAAACTTTGGAAAATATTTAGTAATTTCTAAGTATTCCTTACAAATTCTTAAGTATTTTACGAACTTTTTTTCTAAGTAATTAAATAGATAATATTATTAGTAATTGCTAAATAAATAACTAAGAAATTGTGCTTATTACTTAGTAATTTCCTAAGTATTACAAAATTTTTAGTGGTTACTTACAAAATGTACGTAAGTGAGCTGAGAGTGTTCTTTTATTTCTTTTTATCAGTAGGTAGTTTTGCCTTTTTGCAGTTGCCCAAGGCACTAAAAAATATGTTTTTTTTTCAAGCAAAAAGTTCACCGCGTAGCAAAGCTACCAACTTAAAAAAGAAGAAAAAAATAAAAGAAAAAGAAGTTACAGATAGGGGTGGCATTAGAATCTCTGTCCAACTTGTGCTTTCACCAGCGACGACCTCAATGTCGAGTGCGGATTTGTTTTGATTTATTTTTTACCTACTTAATCCTTTTTATCCACTGTCCTTGTGCCTCGGGCAACGTAAAGAGACAAAGATACTTCGAAAAAAAAATATTGTGATCGATATTCGAACCTGTGCCCACCCAGTACTTCTAACGGTGCCGATGCGGATACCAGAGTCGCCACGCGGCTGGTCTGTCCCAGCAAGGAGAGCAGGCGTACTGATGACGCCACCGGTACAGGTTCGTCGGCGACTACGGCTCTTCGCAGCGTCACCCCTAGTGGAAAGCCGACTCGTACCGTGGCGTCGTAGCCGTGCCGGCATAGTGATGTTCCGGGGGTCGCAGAACCCGGGTTCAAATCTTGCAATAAAATATAAATTTTTCCGAGGACAGCAGCTTGGCGTGGAATTCAAACCCCCCATTTCAACGGAGCTCCCTCGTGGAATCGCCGACGGTCTAGTGGTCTTAGTACCACGAAAGCCGCGGGGTGTCATGAGACTCGGCACTTGGGGCCTGGGTTCAATTCCCAGGTAGGTTCTTCACTGGCAGCGAAAGCGAGTTGTCAGGAAGTTCCGTCCCATGCCACGGGGGGTGGTCCCTCGTGGGGAAGTAAGGCCTATGAATCTGGCTCCTTAGTAAACAGCTTTTCCATGACCTGTGCGGGAGCGGGTCAGTACAGGTCTAACCAACCGTACGCTTACTCTTCCGCAAAAACTTCTCTTTCTGCTTTTCTCCCCCTCTATCGTCCTGCCTTGCCTCTACCTCCCACTGACCGGTCATGCGGTCCGGTGGTGCCCAGTCGTTGGTCCGAAATGCTACCTACGGCTTCAAGGCGCTGTTTAAATAGGGTAGTACGGCGGGCCTGACAGGCCGCCAGCCTTAAGCGGGGACTCTCCCCGAAGAGGAGAGGACTTCTCGTGCCCGCGGGGTGGCGGTCGCCTGGAACACACCGGATCCCATCAGAACTCCGAAGTTAAGCAGGCGGGGCTCGCAGGTTGCGAGTTAGGTAGGGGCCTACCAATTTTTCAATTTTTTTAAAATAGCTCTTTTAAATAAAATTAAAAATGAATTTGAGGTGTGCTCCGACCATGATACCCATTCCTTCTCCACTTCACCCGTGTAAACAAGGTCAGAAAAAAGCAAGGCACTTTTTTGGATTCTGAGGAAATCATCAGGTCGGGCAATCGAGCTGCATCGCAGAGGATAGCAGGCGACTCTAACGGTTCGTTGGGGTCGGACAAAACGAGGTAGGACAGAAAAATCACTATTACACCCCGACTGACAGGTCGGACAAAATGAGGTCGGACAAAAAGAAACGTGTGACGGTGGCGGCCGCAAAAATCCCGAGGTCGGACAAAAAAAGGTCGGACAACTCGTTTTTGTTCATTCGTTTTCGAATTTTCAGATTTTTCGGTAACTTTCTTCTTTATTTTTTTTTAACTGAATTGAATTTTTTGGGGCTGTGACTCCTTCCTCGCCTGCCTGTACTCTGGAAACTCAGGTGTGAGACAGTCTCACACCAAATGGTGTGAGGCAAAATACCTCACACCAAACGGTGTGAGGCAAACATACCTCACACCAAATGGTGTGAGACTCGTTGTGCCTCACACCAAATTGTGTGAGACCCACTGTGCCTCACACCATTTGGTATAGGGAAATATCACTCCATTTGGTGTGAGGCACAACGAGTCTCACACCATTTGGAGTGAGGTATGTTTGCCTCACACCGTTTGGTGTGAGGTATTTTGCCTCACACCATTTGGTGTGAGACTGTCTCACACCTGAGTTTCCAGAGTATGTCTGAATGTCTGTCATGAGCAAGCTTCGTTGAACATAATACCTGAGTGACGGACTTGAAAGCGTTGACATAGCCTCGGCGGTATTCGCCGTTAATCTGAATCACGTGGTTTTCCCAGTTGGTCAAGAGTGCCATTTTGTCTTTGCGGACTTGTTGGACCTGTTGTTCGTTAGCCACGGCGGCAGCCTACAACGTGAAAATAGTAGTAGTAGTAATAATAATAATAATAAAATTTAATCATTATAACAAATTGTTTTTCTTTCTTCAGAATTTTTACCTGTGATGTCTCGAGCTTTCGCAGAACAGTGATGTACTTGTTGACGAGGTTCTTCACCTCCTCGCCCTGCCTCTTCTTGAGCGCGTCGGCGAGAGAGTTTGACTTGGCGAGCCACGTGTCGAGCTGGGCGAACGCCTATGGGGGAAGCAGAGTGCCGGTATCCAGGGGGAAGCACATGATATCCACCCGTCTGATTCCGAAGATCGCTGTCGCACCTCCGCCCTTGTCACATACTCATGGGGCCCTGAGGCCCTGGCATCCCTCATCTAGGGCGCCGCCATAGGTGTGACAAGGACGGAGCGATATTTGGAATCAGGCTGCAGGAGATGCTTTCGCAAAGCCTTTTCTTTACCCCCAGCGACTCGTGTCCTTACCTTGTCGAGGGCGCCCTTGATCTCCTGGGTCTGTCCCTTGGTGACGGCGTCCTTGAGGGCGGCGACCTGCTTCCTCTGGGCCGTCAGCGTGGCGGTCCACTGCTGCAGAAGCACGGCAGGGATGGCGTCGCCGGCCTTCCGGATCCTCTGCTCCGCCGCAGAGTTATTGGCGCCCTGCCGCAGAGAAGTGTTTCCGGGCTCTTAAAGGTAAAACCCATCGAGGGAACCCTGATAAAACGCCGTGCGAAACGAAAATATTTCCCGCACCTCGGCCGCCGCGGCGCAAGCGAAGAGCACGAGAACAGCTGCGAAGGCAGACATTTTCAAAAGCGGCAAGTCCCCATAAAAACACACATGCGACTTATATACACATATGTAAGGTCGCAAAGGCGATCATAAAGTTCAGACACGCGCACGTTTCAGCTATCAAAATACTTTGCATTGCGATAAGGTAAAGTAAACGGAAAAAGAAGAAGAAAATGTCTGTGTATCAACGACCTGTGTTTGCAGCTTCACCAACGGCATCTAGTTTCTTGGAATGGCTTCGGGAATAAAAGTTGCTGGACCAACGACATGGGTCCGTATGACACAATCGCGGTCGTCATTAGCAACAACAACATGTCTTTGGACTCTAACAGGCCACAACGACCAGCTCTACAACGTGCGAGGGGGAAACAACTCTTCAATTTTTAATACACCTCGTAATTTCGGAAACTTCAGGAACATTCAGAAAAATTCACAAAAATTCTGTAAAGTTCGGGTAAAATTCAGGAAAAATTCAGGAAAAATCACCAAAAAAATAGGTAAAATTCAAGTGCGAGTTTACGAAAATTCACGAAAATTCGCAAAAATTCAGAAAATGTGCACACCAGATTTCAGTGGTTGTTTTCCTCCTCGACCACATGACGGTTGTTAAAACAATGGCAATTTTTAGCGAGCGCGCACTCGTATATTGGGCTGCAGAGCTTCCTGTCGTATTTTTAGGCACGACGTAGCCATATTTTATTTTTAAATTGTTTCCATTTTAATATTTTGCTCAGAAAGTGCAAAGAGCGACAGAGATGCAGTAGTTGCAGCCGTCGCGCTGGGTGACGTGCTGCCCTACTCACACCTGACAGTGCACGCGGCGCACGGCGCACTCAGCCGTCAAACGCCGACCGCGCCGACCCGGCACGGCGGCACGAGCATTGCCGCCCCACCTCACCCCACCTCACCCCACCTCACCCCACCCCATCCGTCCCCGCCCCACCCCGCCCCGCCCGGCCCGCGTTGATAGAATACCGTGTGCGCGGGTGGCGCTATGGCTGCCCGCCGGCGCGGCCTGCTCTCCGCCGCGGCCCTTTTGCGTCCGCCAGATTGGCATCATCACTTGGCCAGGTTTTCGCAAGTTGCCGTGCATTACTTTGCACCTTGCCGCCATACCGTGGGAATAGACAAGTGTGGCGGCGGCGGCGCGCGGGGCTGGGCGGGGCGGGGAGCGGAGCCGTAGGGAGTTATCTGATATTTTTATGGTGCCCTGCAGGAGTAGTCTGTGTCTGTGTGTGGGTGCGCGTACATGTGTGTGCTCTGTTTGGCTGGTTTGTACGTCAGAGGGTTTGCCTTGTTGGGAATCGGAGGTAGTGTAGTGTGGGTGGGGTGGGGTGCGGCTGCAGTTTTGCAAGACGACAGCGGACGAACAGGCTAGCAGGCTGGGCCGGTTGTGATGTTGTTCTTGCATGCTTGAACATGGTGTTGTTTTATCAGAGGCCATTATTTCGTGTGAATTTCTAAGTGTGACGTTAAGAGGTTCGTAGCTGCTTCATTTTTGTACGAACAGTTGATGTGTAAGAGATAACCGTCCGAAAAAAAATAATAGAATTAACGGATGGTGTATGTGTGTTTATCTGGAAATTGAGGACTCGAGGCCCTAGCCATTGACCTCGATCTCTATCCGTGGCGGGTCAGGTCGGCTAAACGGCACGTTACTGCAGCGCGCGGACTCATTGCGCAAAAGGGCGTTAAGTGTCGCCTCGCACGCTGCCTACCCCCCCCCCCCCCAATACCGATAAGCCACGGCGCTCCCGCTCCCGGTCGCGGTTTCCTCCCCGGCGACACGACGATGGCGACGACGGCTGAGCCCCCCCCCCCCCCTTTTCCCAATCATCGGGCGCCTGCTGCCGTCTGATTCCGAAGATCGCTCACCCTAGTCCCTCCGTCCTACTCGCACCGATGTCGTTGCTCCACGTTTGGGTTGGCAGGGCCCCATAGGTGCGACGAGGATGACAAGGTCGACCTCCGGAATATCAGACGGCTGCCCTTTACGGCGCGTGCGGGGGCCGCGGGGCAGGGCGGACCAGCGGGGGCGGTGAGACCACCAGCGCGCCGCCACCGCCGACTCCTTGACGGGGACATGGCGCCCATCACCTCACCTCACCGCACATCCTTATGTCCCCATGGGGGCCTCCCGTGGATCGTGCTGACGCGCCGCGAGGCCTGTCATGTCAGCCAGAGGCGGTCACTCTCGCGGTCACTCTCGCTTCCTCCTATGCGCCGTGCGTGCGACAGGATCGGGCCACGCCGCGCGGCCGCACGTGAACGTGCCCGTGCCCAGGCCCAAGGCTGCTGCCGCGGCCCAGTGCCCAGTGCTCGCCGCTGCTGCTGGGCTGCCGGCCCGGGCCGGCCAGCGGTCATTCACCTACACCTGCCCCCCCCCCTCTTCACCTCTTCATACCTAGCCGCCGCAGCCTCACCACATCACCTACTGCGAGCGCGAGCGGCTCAGCCTCAGCCCCTGCCGATCCAGGCGTAGGCAGACCCGCTAAACACGCGCTCTCGGCGGGCGGCCTACCTCCCGCCGGAGGCGGTTGGCAGCGCACACACTGGCACACTGCTGCCGCCCGCTGCCTTCCCTCGTCGCACCTCACCTATGACGGTGTGCTGTGGATGGTGGTACCCTATGAGTGTGCCGAGGACCGAGGCAATGCGAGAGCGATCTTCTATATGCATCAGGCGGCTGGCTGCCGCCGCGTTTTCCAGCGCAGTTTTCCCGCCATCTCATTTCCCAAACACCACACACACTACTCTCGAGTACATAGACTTTTCGAATACATATTTTCGCAATCAGCAGCAGGTGTTCGCTCCTGAACGGACCGCGGGCGCGGGGCGCGGGCCGTGCTGCTGTGGGAAAGGGGTTAGAGGTTGCAGGCGGGTGGGGCGGGCGCGGCGGCTGCGTCTAGTGGCGCCGCGCTGCCTGGAGCTGCGAGCCGAGCCGAGCCGAGCCGAGCCGAGCCGAGCCGAGCCGAGCCCAGCCGAGCCGAGCCCAGCCGAGCCGAGCCGAGCCGAGCCGAGCCGAGCCGAGCCGAGCGCCGAGGCGCCACCCTCCCCGCCCCCCGCCCGCGCCCTTGTGTTGTCGCCGTTCATTACCGGTGTTAATGCACGTCGAGCCCGTCCTGTTCCAGCCCAGTCAACATTATTAGCCAGGCAGGCCTTCGGGCGGCTATGTGCTGCAGAGCTTTCACGTACTATTAGAATAAAACAATTATGTATACAGCTGTTGCCCTCACGGTATCACTCTCCCTGACAAAGAAGCAGAAATGTATGAACAAACGCCCGGTGGCGGAGTGAGCGGACGGGAGAGCGTTATTATTGCCTCATAAAGCCCTGCAGTTGCTGCTAGGGCCGCCGGGCTGTGCTGGATCTCGAGCTATCCCTCTCCGTCGCCCTGCTGAGGTTTCGGAGGGCTGAAAGTTATGATCTCTCTCTGGGCGTTCCGTCTTGTCCGCGTCGTTCACCGCCTCCTCCCACAGCAGGGCGCGACGGCGCCCTCTTCCTCTGCCGAGACGACCTTGAGTGCCCTGCTAGGCCCTGCTGCGCCCTGCTGCGCCCTGCTGCGCCCTGAAGCGCCCATGCACTTATTCTCAACTTTTCGCCACTGCTGTACTACAGGGTCCTGGCAGCAGCAATTTACCTCTGCACTGGCCTGCCTGGAGTGAAATCATTATCATGAATTAAATTCAAAGAGATGTTGCTCTGTGATACCACGCTCCTTTACCTGTCACTCTTGTACTGTAGAAAGACTCTTTTTCCCCCGCCTCACCTCACTCCGCCGAGGCCGTAGCCCCCAGCGCCCCTCCCCCCTCCCCTCTTATCCTTCCAGGCAGAAGGCATTGTTAGACCCTACAGTAATTATTTCGGGCATTCCCACTAAAAGGAGATAAAAGGCCGTTGAAGATCGACGCTCCTTTAGCCTCGCCGAAAAAAGGAAAATACACCTCTGGTCACGATTATTCCTCATTACGAGGGCGTTACCTCCGCTGACTCGGCGGAGCTAGGTGTCGCGAGAGTAAGTGTGTCTGTTTGTCAGCGCTCCACTGACATTTTTATCTTCCGCAGTGCAGCGCTGTCGGCTGTACGAAGTGTATCGCGACGACGGCCCATGCGGGCTTTCGCATCAGAGGATAAAACTCATTTCCGGATTTCCGTTTACGAGGTGGTTCCCGCGCCGCGCCGCTTCCCGTCCAGGACCCGTGGTGGAGGAGGCACCGCCGCTGGTACAGCCATCTGAATCCGAATATTGCTCTCGTACCTCCGTCCTTGTCGCACTCATGCGGCCCTACCTGCCATCAACACGGGTGCGACAAGAGCCAGGGGGCCCAGTACAGCAGGGACACAGCAGCGACCTCTCACTATGAAGAACCACTCGTATTTTTCTTGCCACTCATTTATCGCCGTGACCGATATATCTCTGTGTGCCCGGGCCGAGCGCGACCTGAAAACCACTGAAGCAGAGCAAAGTGAGTGCGTGTATCACTGATTCTTTTTCTATTTCCTCTATAAGTACCGCCCCGCCCCCTCCCTCTCCTCCTCCCTGTGCTGGGCGATAAGGGCTCGAGCGCCGGGGCTATAAGGGGAAGCCCGTGGCCACTGGGTATTCCGAACCAGGTCGCCGACAAAGGCAGGTGAGTCAGTGGATGCGTGTGCACTTGCGTTTGTCCCTCTTTTTGTTTTTGTTCTTCAGCGTCCCCCCTAGTTCTTAGTCAGGTTAGGTTTGTGCCAGAAAAACTTCCGAGTTGTTATGGCTAGCAGCTGATTGGTCTGATAAAGAAGCGTGGGACGTATTTTAATTGATTTGCATCGGGCGCCGTCGTCTTCTTCCGCTATGAGAGTGTAAGACGCGACCATCATCAGGTGAGCAAACTTACGCTATAATCTCGCGGAAAACGGAGCAAGAGGTTGACGAACTTTACCGCGCTCAGCGAGTTGCCATGCAGTCGTCGCGCAGCAGGCTAATTCCGAAGATCGCTCTCGCGTGTCTGTCCTTGTCGCACCTATGGCAGAGCCCTATGTGGGGGATGGCGGCGCCCAATGAGTGCGACAAGGATGGAGGCGCGAGAGCGATCTTCGGAATCAGACTGCAGCCCGCCCCGCCTCAGCCCAGTCGTAAGTGCCGGCACAGCGCGCCCCATTCAGGTGTCGCACAAAAGCGTTCGGCCAAACTGATATCCAAACGACTCGGCCCCGCCGCACCGCGCGAACTAAACGACCGTGGGGTAAATAAGGGTCTGGCCGGCCGTCTGTCTGAGTGTCTGCTGCTCCACCTTCAGGGCCGAACTGCCATTGTGCGTGTCCAGAGGGGGATGGGGGGGGGAGGGGGGGGGCTGCACCCAAACCTGCCCTCGTTAGGGTGAGCCAGGCCGGGCCGGCCCGGGCCAGACGAAACGGGACGGGACGGGATGGGGACGGGGACGGGTGTTCCTCTCCCGTGGCCTTGACATTTCACGGGGCGGGGCGGGGCGGGGCGGGGCGGCCCCTGTGCCTGGAGAGCGGCGGCGGCGGCGCGGGGCGGGGCGCCAATCTGTGCGATAAGAGAGGAAGTTTTTATAACAGAAATAAGTCGATGGGGCGGCAGCAGACACTTAGGCGAATGTGGGAGAGTTGTGGTCCGGCCCGCTTGTTCCGTGTCCGCACCGTAGAATAAAATGGCATTCAGTTCCCGATTAGAAAGATCTTATAATGATTAAAAGACAGCAAAGAATCAAACTAAATTCCCCTTGCGGGGTTCATTAGAAAAATATCCACGCATTTTCTGCGGGTGGAATCTATGGCAAAAAAAAACAACAACAACAAAAAAACAGTCTGTGAGAAAGTCAAATAAAAGGCAATCGTAGAAATTGGGCTTACGACATGTTTTGGTGGATTTGGTTCACCAGAAAAATAGGGGCGGCCTCCAATAAACGTCCCTATTGGACTGGGACGGGACGGCCTGGTCCGCGGGAGGGCCCGCGGGAGTGCCCAGCGCCCAGTGCTCAGGGGTCAGGTCAGAAGGGTGTCGGGTCGCGCGGGCCAGGCTCGCGGGGGCTTACACAACCCGGCGAGCTAAGCGGCTAAATAGGCTAAACCCTGCCGTGCCCCGCGCCCCGCCCTGCACCGTATCGTATCGGCCTCACGAAATGGGATAATGTAATGACTGGGTATCACTACTTGTTCCCTTGCGCGCCGCGCCAAGCTATAGCGTCTCTCTCGCTCACCCTCACAAGAGCGACTGTAAGTTATATATATAGTCTCTCTAACTCTTAGCCACGACGTCCAGCTCCAAGAGCCGCACACTCTTGGGACCCGCGGCCCGGCCGGCCCGGCCACACCCAGTGTCCAGTGTGCGGCACACCGCATGCCGTGTCTGGTTGTCGTGCCCTTATAGGTTCCTTCCTCAGCTGCTGCTGCTGCTCACCCCGGAACGGAAATATATTGCCCCCGGCGGCGCCGCGCCGGCAGTAGCTTGCGTGTATGAGTGCGTGTTCAGACCGGGTGCACACGCCGCGACGCGCCGCGAGACCGGACAGGCGCTGCAAAAAGGAGACGGATGGCGGGTGCGGGGTGCGGGGTGGAGCGGCGAACAAGACTCGTGCGTCCGTGCGGGGGGCCCAACCCACCTGAAGCTGCCCTCCGCTCTCCTCGCTCTGTCTCACTCGCACCTGTGCGGCACACACCATCGAGGGCGAGAGAGACAGACCGAGAAGAGTTCTCTTCCGAATAAGACGGCTGCCCAGCCCAGCCCAGCCCAGACGCGGTGCTGCTGAGGCAACGCTGTGGTCTCCGGCCCGTTCTGGTCTGGTCTGACCCGCGCACTCACGCACAGCGCTGCCCATCGCCAATTTGGCGTTGCCGGCGTGCGGCGTGCGGTGCGGTCGTCTGCGCGCGTCGCCGTGAGGCAACCGCGGAGGAAGAGGAGGAGGCGGAGAGGCAGCCAGCCAGGCAGCCCGGCCTGTTGCTCCTCTTGAGGAAGAGCCACGAGATCATGCTCTCGGCTTATCGCGGCCGTTGCTCTGCTCTGCCGACTGCTCATTCCGAAGAGCGCTTTCCTCGCCCTTGTCTCTCTCGCACTCCATGTTCCTCGCCGTGCGCGTGCGAGAAAGACAGAGCGAGAGGAGAGCGCTCTCTTCGGAATAAGTCGGCTGCCCTGCGCCGTTGAGTAGGGCCCCACCACGTGACCCAGCCTGGTCCGGGCCCAGCTCTAGGCCCGCGGGATGTCACGGAGCGGCATTCAATTAGCCTAGGGAAGGGTCGGGGTTGAGGTGGTGGATGGGAGGCTCTGCATACTCTGCAGAAACCTCTCTGCCCGGAGGCTCAGAGAAGAAAAACACGCACACGCGGTCGTGCCGGGCGAGCTTCAGCAGCGAAGCCCGCAGGACGGGTGGAGGGCGAAGCTATGTGTCCACGAAGCAGCCGTCCACCACACTGACCCCTATTGCTTCAGGTGACGTCAGAGTCAGGCCTCGCGTATAGT
This sequence comes from Frankliniella fusca, assembly GCA_029379305.1. Classification (NCBI taxonomy): domain Eukaryota; kingdom Metazoa; phylum Arthropoda; class Insecta; order Thysanoptera; family Thripidae; genus Frankliniella; species Frankliniella fusca. The sequence goes on along the minus strand of JAHWGI010000383.1, from coordinate 138,516 downwards.
GAGAACTTCTTTCATGCGGGAACGCACTCTCGGTAGCTGCTCGTCAGAGTGAATCTACACAGTCGGTAGTGACGCCCCCCCCCCCCCAAAAAAAAAAAAATTATAAAAAATTTACGAGTGTGAGCAACAGACACCCCTAACTAAGGACTAAAAAAAACTGATGATTCAAACATTGCTAAGAGCGGTCAATCAGGGATTTTTCCTCTCTAAATAAAAAGGGAAAAGGAGACAAAAATGGCCTGAATCCTTCGGATTTCTTCTTTTTCAGAGTCAGTGCCGTTTTTTTTTAACAGCGTTTTCTTGCTTGTTACAAAGAATTGTCCATATTTCAACGCATTTAACCTCACAGTTCTTTGTAAAAAAAAAAAAAAAATTAAAGAAAAGTTTCCTGGTTTCAAGTTTTAGATTTTCTAGGTGTGGCTGCAGTGAAGTCACGCTACACCCGCTACACCCGCTGGTGATGCGATCCCGACGACAACACTTGGTGTGACGCTCCCCGGAGGTTTCTCACGGCGCTGTCCCCCGGCGCGGCGCTAGCAGTGGCTGCGGCGGGGCTGAGCGGGGCTGAGCGGGGCTGAGCGGGGCGGAGCGGAGCCAGCTCCGACTGCAGCGCCACGTAACAGCTGCGCTCTTTTGTTCGATTACATTCAGCCGCGGCTGACATTTTTCGCGCCCTAACCCCTTGCGAGCCGTACAAACGTGGCCTGATGACATATATATACTTTACACCTTCCGTTACACGATGCAATAAGCGGGCGAGACGACGCTGTAAAAATGACTCCGCGTGTTTCGCTGGTTTCGAACCCTCTCCTCTCCCGCATCTCTTCCGCACCTTTGTTATCTTCCATTGACATTGAAACACTTTCATCACAAGGTGGGGTGGCGGAAAGAAAATGGGTTATCGCCACGGAATTGGCTCGAAACTATTCCCACGTTGTTGTAGTCTGCTCTGTTATTGTTCGTAAAACCTCCACTTCCGCGAAATTTCTTTGATGTCTAACTTTCAGTTTTCTCCGTTGCCCTAGCCCTCCCGCGCGCCTATTCCCTATTCTGTCTATCCCTCCTCCCGATTCCCGTTTTACTGCGGGATCACTCTGCATAATTTTTTTTACGGTTTTCTCGAAGAAAATCACGGTGCAAAATCCAGTAACTCTGCTTCTTTTCCCCTTCGCGAGCAATGACAAACGTTTTCTCGACAGTGCGCTACTCTCGGCCTGGCCGGGCCGGGGAGCAGTCCAGTGCGGGCCAGCGCTGCCAAGCAGGTACGGCTGCGTAGGAGGAAGTGGAAATCCCCTGCCTCTCTCTCCCTCTCTCTCTCTTCGACGGGGAGTGACAGAGACCTCCGCGCGCGTTACAAAGGGACTTGCGCGCACGCGACCGTGCACGGCGCGGGGCGCCGCGGGGCGGGGTGGAGCGGAGGCATTCGCGAGCCTGTCCAAAGCGGAAAGTAAGAGTGGACGAACGGGACGAACGTGGACGCGTGCCTGGCGAGGCCTGGCGGGGCGGGGCGGGGCGGGGCGGGGCGGGGCGGGGCGGGGCGGGGCGGGGCGGGGCGGGGCGGGGCGGGGCGGGGCGGGGCGGGGCGGGGCGGGGCGGGGCGGGGCGGGGCGCGGCGGGCACACCGTAGCGACACCCGCCGCGCCGCAGCCCGCAGCTGGCGGCGGCCGCGACAGGCCAGCCCGGCCCGACCGGACTCAAGTGCGCTGCACGCGCCATTATTCTGTTCGCTATGGAACTAAAACAGCAAGTACGTATTATTGTGATTATCGGGCAAAACGCGTCGATCGCAACTCTTCCCTACCGCTGTCCCGCGCGCCCTGCCCCACCTGCCTGCGCCCTCTGTCTTCTGCTCCACCGGCCTATTGCGCGTTTCAACATCATACCGGCTCGAACGAGAAGGGGCGGTTGCCTGCTGCGCTGCTGCGCCGGGCGAGGCCTCTGGGGCCGGGCTGGGGGCCAGCAGGGCACGGGCACGGCACTGTCACGGGGGACATGTCATGTCGTCTGCCGCTCCATTCCGCTCCGTTTCTGTTTCCCAGTCTCGCCCCGCCGCTCCGGCCCGGCCCGCGCCGCGGCATCAATTCGAACCGCGAGTGTGAGTGAGGAGGTCGTTCCGCCCGCTGTCTGATTCCGAAGATAGCTCCTGCGCCTCCGTCTTTGTCGCACTCATGGAGCCATTGCCTTCCCCGACATAGGGCACCGCCATAGGTGCGACAAGGAAGGAGGTGCGAGAGCGATCTTTGGAATCAGACGGCCGGCCCCGGACCCGCGGCCCTGGTCGGCCTACCGCATGGCACGCCGCTGGCGTGTCTGTCCTGTCCCCGCCTCGCCCCGCCCCGCCCCGCCCCGCTCCTCCCCGCCCCGCCCTGTCCTGTCCGGATCATAGCTTTGACGTAACGCAGACTACCGGTGCAGTGCGACGCCCAGCACACGCGGCCGGGGCTGGGCAAACACACTACACACTGCTGTAGCTACCGTTGCTATAATTATTTTATGACTTTATTTTTTTGTTGGTTTTTTCCTAGCTGCAGAAGAGCCATATCACTGTGCGGTGTGTTGACACAGCAGTTCATTCTTTCATTGTGTGAGCCTGCCCTGCAAAAATAAAAATAAAAAATATATTGACGAGGAGAGAGAGAAAAACGAACTGGTTTGAGGCGTCAGGAGCGTCCGATGCTGCTGGCGGGATAAAGTTGTTGCCCATGAACCATATGTATAAAAATATTTTTACTTTTTTTTACTATTTTTTGCGGTGTTACTCCTTGACGACCTTTTTGCGGCGCGGTTCTCTCAACCTCAACCTCCCGCCCATAGCCCAGCAGCAGCAGCAGCCCGCCTCGAGGGTATGCTGCACCGCAGCGCAGACGTGCGCGGCGGGCTTGCCTACCACTGTCATGTTGAGTTATATAGTGGCGTTTGGCACGTTACCTCGGCGACCCGAATCAGCAGCGGGATAGGAAAACTGATACTGCTGTTTGTCAGTACATTTCAATTTTCTTACTGTTTCTATCGTTTCCATTTACCCACTGGGTGCCCCGGGCTGCTCACGGGGCTCGCAGGGCGGCGCCCTTTCACGCCCGGCCCCGGCCCCGGCCCATCACTCCCGTTATCCACGAGGTGTGACCCAACGGCGAGTGGCCTGCCCTGGCCTGCGCTGGCCAGATCAGCGAGAGGAGACGCCTAGCTTGCACCAAGCAGCAGCTGCTGCTCGTGCGTTTTTCCCCGCGAGGGAATTCCAATTCTTCTCCGTCGTTGCGCTCTGGCGACATGCTCAACAGTAAGAAAGAGAGAGAGGCTATAGGGGTGGATCAGGGTGAGGCGGCGGTTAGGGAGAGAAAGGGCTAGGTAGGTGGGGCCAAAGGGGCCTGCTCTATGGCGAGAGCGAGAGACAGACACGATGGCGCTTTTGCTCTCGATCTGCTCCCGTCCGGAGAGCGCGGTCCGGAGCTTAGCTTATCTTATCTCTTAGTTTCTGGGTCCGGCTGTCCGGCATCCTGGTCGACAGCTGCCGTCCTGCTTAAGCGGTGCACACTTGTCGTCAGGAAAGGGGCGGAAATAGAGAGTGAGTGTCTTCCCACAGGATCGGTTATTAGGTAAGGTTAGTTTCGGTCCGAAACGCGTGACGGGACGTGACACTGGGACTCTGTGGGGCAGTGGGAGCTCCTGCGAGTAGGGTGTCGGGTGTCTGCTGGACGGGACTCGGCCACCCAGATCAGAGGAGCGAATCTGGACCGGCCTGCTGCAGACTCCGCAGCAGTATATAGCCGTGAGGCAAAGACGGGTAAAGTTGGTTTTCTCACTCGGCTTGCCTGCTGCCGCCGCCGCGCCGGCCAGCTGACGAGATGATTAGACACAGTGCTACCAACTTACATAACGATTAACAAGCCGGCTGTGGTGGTGGCAGCACTGACCTGCCCGCCTGGTGGCTTGGCTCCAGGCTCCAGTTCGCTGACTTGACCAGTCGGACCGTCCGGATTCCTGGACGGTCCGCGGCTGAGACGGACCAGATTGCTCGCTTTGGTAATGAGAGCAAGAGAGAAGGGAAGGGGTGGCCCGCCGAGCCGGGGCGGCCGGGGCCGGGTGCGCTGTTTGCTGCTTAGCCTCGAGTGGAATGGCTCCCCCCCCCCCTCCTCTTTGTCGTTGGTCAGTCGGCTGGTCAAAGTGGGGTGTCTCGCCCCGCCCCGCCCAGGAGACACCCGGACGCTCGCTTTGGCAGCTCCGTGAAGCAGCCGTCTGTAAAAAAGAATAACAATAATGAGAAGGAAAAAACGAAGAAAGAAACTGTGCGCGCGGCGCCTCTATTCGTGGGCTGCTGGAGGCGCGGGCCGGGGGGCCCAGGGGCCCAGGTGCGCGCGTAGTCTTTGCCTGCCTACAAGTGGCGGCATCTGCTGCCGACTTATTCCGAAATAGCGCCCTCATCGCCCGATTTCTCTCGCACCCATGGGCTTCGTCGCACTATGGTGCGATAGAGACAGAGCGAGGAGAGCGCTCTTCGGAATAAAGCCGGCAGGTCCGCGCTGGCTGTGCGCTTTTGCGCCAAGTGCCGCTGCTCCGCTGCCCCGCTCCGTTATTTCCGCTTATGCCGCGCCGCGCTGCTGACTGCCAAGGCTGCGACGTAACGCAGCGCGCCGCGCTGCGCCGCTGCACTTTATAGTCCAACGATGAGGTTCCCTGCTCGCAGACCGAGTTATCGTGTTATTGCAATTACCGATCACTTCGCGCGGGCGTATAAAAATAATGACAATAAATAAGCGATGAGTGCTCGGGCGGGCAGAGCAGCGGAGAGGACGGGACGAGGACGCTGACCACGGCATATAGAGCGCGTTCGAAAAATTGGCGCCCCCGGCGTACCGCGCCGCGTCCTCTCAGCTGCGCGCCCTGCTGTCCGGCGCTCTCGCGCTCTCACTCGCGCGCGGGGGCCACGGCGTATTCGAACACCTCCCATGTGAGCCAAGGCCGTGATATCGCGCCCAGTTCAGCTCTGCTCTGTGCGGGGCCCGGGCCGGGGCCGCCCGCAATAAGGCACGACAGTACTGGGCGGGTGGACGGCCGGACGGCCCCTCTCTCACTTTACGCGCAGCTGGTTCTTTTAGAGAAAAAAAGGAGGAAAAAAACATATGAAAGGTAAAACGTCACGATTCCCGCCGCTCATTTTTTTTTCGAAAGAACGCCTCGACTCGACATTCCCTCTGCAGTCCAGCAGCCGCTTGCAGCATGTTGGCTCGCGGTTATTGATGTGCGCGTCTGCTCGAGCGCAACACCTCGCCGCGCAGGGAGACGGATGAGTCGCGCGCTGACCGCTCAAAAAATATATAAATATATTAATAATAACAACGACCAGTTGCAGCAGCAGTCGTTGTGCTGAACATCGCTCCGCGCGGCGCGGCCCCCTCACCTCACGCAAGCCAACACGCTCGAGTACTGACTCCCTTCTGCAAGTGCACTCGCAACTCCGTGACTAATGGCCGTATAAATTTTCGGCCATGGACGCGGACGCCTCAGTAGCAGCGCGGTGCGGTGGTGCTGCAGGGCGGCGAGGTGCGCGTCGGACAGGACGGGGGCCAGCAGATTCCAAACAGCGTTTCATAGCGCCCTCTCTCTTGCTCCATATGGCCGTGCCGCTGAAGGACAGAGACGAAAGTACTGTGCGAAATCACTCTGCAGAGCGTGGCGGTGGGAGGGTGGGCCGAGGGGTCCTTCACTATAAATTCAAGGGTACACCGATTGTTCTGAATTTTCTGGTTTTTCGTGATTTTCCATGATATTTCTTTATTTTTCTGATTTTTTCCTAATTTTTTTCCCTGACTTTTTCTTTAATATTTCTGTTGTTTTTTTCTGATTTTTTTTTATTGTTTTACTGATTAAGTCTTCGGGTGTAAACTGATTTATTTTTGAATGAAGGACCCCTCGGGGCCTCGGAGTGAGCATGCCTGGGCCGCACTGGCTGCGCCTAGAGAGACACACGCAGAGTCTCTCCAACCCCACCCTGGTGACTTGTTCCGAAGAGCGCTCTCCTCGCCCTGTCTCTCTCGCGCTCATGGGCTCCGCCGTAAGTGGTGCGAGAGAGACGGAGCGAGGAGGGCGCTCTTCTGAATCAGTCCGCTGTCCCGGGACCAGTGTTGCCAGAAAGTTAGGCAAAAATCCCGCCCAATACACCTGTGCGTAACGGGACTGTATCTCCGCCTGCATACAAGGCAACTCCCCTGTACTCGTGCACATATGTTGCCTAGTGGGCAGGCGGAGATACAGTCCCGTTACGCACAGGTGTATTGGGCGGGATTTTTGCCTAACTTTCTGGCAACACTGCCCGGGACTGGGCGCGGTTTAAGGTGGGGCGGGGCGATCGCCCCCTCCCCTTTCGGTTACTAGATAGCCGCCTGGAAAGTAGGCAAATAGCGCGGCAAACCCCCTGTATGTAGGCAACCTGGGGTGTGCCAGTCGGACCTTAAACCGCGCCTGGGACTGGGTGGACTGGGACTGCTGCTATCACGCCCCTCACTATCGCCCTCCTACTTTTAGCGTATCGCTGCCACTCCGTGCCCCGTGCCGAGTCCCGTGCCGAGCCGTACAGTCAGTCGGTGGGGTCGCACTTTGTACACTCGCCACCCACCAGCACCAGCACGGACACATTTGTTTCCGCAAACCGCCGTCACCGCCCCGGCACTGCGAATCGCCGCCCCCGTTCAAATATTTGCTGCACACTTGCAGGAGCAGTGTGACCAACCGTAGTTAGTTTTTTCGCGAGTCACGTTGGTGTCCCTGCGGGGTGAACGACACGACACGTAAACAATAACAGAGAGGGCGCGGGCGCGGCGGCGATGCCGCAAGTGATATGATGATACTCGCGCGGGAGGTTGTATTTCGTTTTTGCATTAGCACGATCATGCGAAAGTGAAGCCCGAGTCACTCGCTTGGATTCATCCGCCCCTTCCAACAAAAATCAAATGTGAGTCACCTGCCTGTGTACGGCTGGGCGTGAATGGGGTGTGGGACAAGTTGTGTGGATGGGTGGGTGAGGAGGGCGGCCTTAACCTTGCCTAGACCTGTCGACCGCTGCCCAAATCCAAATAGTCAATGGCAGAGGCGCAGTCGTTGCCGGCGTTTGTCAGCTTTATCGCCCTGCCCTGACAAGGCCGCGGCTGGACGATACGCCCCGCCCTGGTCGTGTGGTGGTGCCCTGGACGTTGGACCAGACGGGCCCAGCTCAGCTGAGCTCACGTCAGCCCCGCTCAGCCCCGCTCAGGCCTGGCCACACCGGCCAGCTGGTTATGGATGACGTTACATGGCATCCCGTCACCGCTTAGCGCGCTTAGCTGCACGGCACTACGGCACGGCCCCTCCTCTCTTCGCTCGCGCTGATCTAGTTTACTCTACGCTCTGGTGCCTGAGGTGAAGACTTGTGTGCAGGCAGGACAGAGCTGGGGCTGTTCCTGTGTGCACTGTGTGAGCTTCCTGTTGACCGTCTTGTCAGGGAACAGACGGGCTATTTTTTTTTCAATATTCGCAATTGGGGTTGAGTTGGTGGACACAGCTTGTGTCAATCCTTGTCTTGAGTCATTACCGTCGTTAAATAACACACCACAAACTGGTCTTTATGGTGTGAATAAGACTGGGCGACAACGTAAGTTACTTTGTGTCATGTTGACAAAACCTTTTCATGAGAGTGTTTGAAGCAGTGAAAGTAAAAAGAAAAAGGAACTGGACAAGGTGGAGCAGAGTGGAATGGGAGGGGGAAGGGGGGGGTCATGGAGAACTGGAGTGGGGATTGCTTATGCCCCCTGCCTCCTGCCCCTCTCCTCCCCCCTACCTCTCTCTCCCTCCCACCTCTCATTCTTCCCCCACCTCCTCCCCACCATCTCTGCTCTCTTCCTCTCTCTCTCCCGCTCCCTGCCCCCTGCCCCATGCCCCCTCTCAGAGTCCCACAACACTGGTGCTGTTGGCTCAGACTAACCAACCAGCCAGCCAGTCTCTACCCAACGGCCGGGGACTCAGCTTGTCTGTATGAGTGCGAGTGTTTATCAAAGGACAGGGCAGATACTACTCTGCCTCTTGTCCAGAAGTGTGAAGTGTGGTTGAGATTGGTGAACTGATTTTAACGTGAGTTTGTGTCGAGAGAAGTGTGAAAGAAAAAGTGATATTGTGTGAATGTGTGATCATCAGAGGATTGTGAATACATATTCTGAGCCAGTGATCTTTATTTTGCTTCCAGTGAAAATGAGCTTAAAAATAACAGTGGTGATAGTGAGTGTGCTGATAGTGGCCACTGCTGTTCTGGCCCTGGAGAATGGCCTTGCAAGAACACCCCCCATGGGATGGTTAGCATGGGAGCGATTCCGGTGTAACACAGATTGCAAGAATGACCCCGACAATTGTATCAGGTAAGTTTTTCTCCATTAGTGCACCTCTGTCTCACTTTCTGAGCATATGAGTTTATGAAATAAATAATTCTTGTTCCAATTTTGTGTCATATGCACTTGCAGAATTCCATAGAAAATTTGAAGTCGAAGTTCTCTCTGTTAGACTATTTTTTCAGCATACTGTAGGAGCAAATTTCGTGCTGCAGTGATTCATTTTTAGACTACAATTATGTTGCTGGTTCAACTGGTTTAATTCAATATTTGTTTAATGCACTAACAACATGGAACAGTTTTTTTCATATATTCACCCCTATGCTCCAACAGTCAGAACATTTGTCTAATGAGTTATTGTATTTTAGTGAGAGGTTGTTCAGAACCATGGCTGATCTGGTCGTGTCAGAGGGATATGCAGATGTAGGCTATGAATACATCAATGTAGATGATTGCTGGCTTGAAAAAGAGAGGAGCTTTTCAGGCCAACTTGTGGCAGATAGACAAAGATTTCCCAGTGGCATGCGATCACTTGCTGACTATGTAAGTAATTTTTGAAGACTATCCAAAATTTTTAAGTGCAAATTCATCATCTGAATCTTTATCACAATGCCAAATTTTTTCAGGTTCATGCAAAGGGACTCAAATTTGGAATCTATGAAGATTTTGGAAACTATACCTGTGCTGGATACCCCGGTGTACTGGGCTACCTTCAACTTGATGCTCAAACATTTGCTGAATGGGATGTGGATTATGTCAAACTAGATGGTTGCTATGCTCACCCCAGTGAAATGGACAGAGGTACTCTTGACATCTAATTAAGAAGACATACAGTTCTATTTTCTTGCACCTAGAATAATTTTTTGTTCTAATCAGGATATCCTGAGTTTGGTTACCATTTGAACCGTACTGGACGTCCGATGATTTACTCATGCAGTTGGCCTGTTTACCAAATTTATGCTGGCATGCAGGTTGGAAATTGATAGAATTTAATGTACTATAGTCATGAAAGAAAATTGTAGTGACTCTCCTTTTGTTTAAATTGTAGCCAAATTTCTCTTCAATTGTGGAGCACTGTAATCTCTGGCGAAACTATGATGATATTCAAGATTCTTGGAAAAGTCTTGAAACAATTATTGATTATTATGGCGACAACCAAGATGTTATAATTCCTAATGCAGGACCTGGACACTGGAATGATCCTGATATGGTGAGTATAGCTTGTCAAACACTTTGAAAGGCTGTATGAGAATTAATTTGAAAATGTTTGTAATTTTGAGAGGGTGAAAAAAAAAATGTGTGTGGAAATTAATTCACTGTTTGATGGTCCTAATGTATTCATATTTTGAACTTTCTTATTTTCAGCTGATCATTGGAAACTTTGGACTGAGTTATGAACAAAGCAAGACCCAGATGGCGCTTTGGGCTATTCTCGCTGCCCCATTGCTTATGTCTGTGGATCTGAGAACTATCAGACCAGAGTACAAAGCCATTCTTCAAAACAAGAAAATCATTGCTGTTGATCAAGATCCCCTTGGAATCCAAGGAAGACGAATTTACAAGGTAAATACTTGTGTAAACTCTATAATATTTCTTTTTATGTTTCCTAACTAATCAATTTATTTATTTTAATTTTTATGGATATATTTTTATACAAATTTTACTTACAGCACTCTGGCATTGAAATTTGGGCCCGACCTATCTCTCCTACGTACCAAAACTACTTCTCATATGCACTTGCATTTGTGAACCGCCGTGTTGATGGCACTCCCTCTGACATTGCGGTCACCTTGCAAGAGCTAGGATTGTATAACCCCGGTGGCTATGCTGTTGAGGTAAGAACTATTTGCTCTGGTGATTCTTAGGCCATTTATTAAAAATGATCTCATATCTTTAAAAAAATATTTCAGGACCTTTATGAAGATGTGAGCTATGGAGTTCTTACTCCTCAAACAAAAATCAAGGTGAAAGTGAATCCATCTGGAGTAGTCATTCTTCGCGCTGATGTTCGACCAACAAGAGCCCTAGCCCAGCAGTTCCTTGAGTCTCGTACTCCTTATGATCCCTACCAACAAGTTTTCCAAGTGCGTCGTAGCAGTTTCCAGAAAAAATAAATTATTTTAAGTTATTTTGTACTTTAATGAGAAAGATGTGTAGAGCTTTTCTTTTAAGGTGACTTTACCCTCCTGGTTTACCAAAACAAATATGAGTCACAGAAAAATGTGTCTATGCATAATTCTTAAACCAATATTTGAATCTAATTTAATTCCAAGTGTGCCTATGGCTCAATATTTATTATTTCCATAATTTTGGATGTATAATTCAGCTCACCAGCATGTTCAATGAAATAAACAATGAACAAACATTTTATTTTGTTATAAACTTGCTTGTTGTAACTTGCAGAAAATGCTGTGGTCTCTTTTAAAATGAATGTTACAAGCTGGTGAGAAACAAGACTGCTAAAGAAAAATGATATTAGGACATCCTTAATTGTGTTAATGTTAAACATCGAATCAACATTAGAGTTATGTGTGCAGTGCAATATTATCTTATCTTAGTTTCACTTTGGCTCTGACTCTGCTTATTCTTGTAACCTTCTCAGGTAAGAAGGCCAAATGCATTATTCCATCCTTTTCAATTCAGTTTTATTTTTGAGACACCATTGAACTGTGAAGAGACTGATGAGATGTAATACTGTACGCAGTCAATTATAGCGGAAGTCTGTTGTGTCTGTTCTTTTGTACTGTACGCTAGAGCCCTGGCACCACTTTGCCATTACCAAGTGCTTCCAAAGGTTTGACCAACAGAGTTACACATTTAGTGCCATCCTTGTAAACATTAAGTTTGGTAATGTGTCATTTGTTGTTTTTTTTTGTCAATATTTTTTTTGTTGTGAATGAACATTAACCAAACAGCTTATCATCATCTGGTGTGGTATAACTCACTAAATCTTTGTGACTTGCTATCACATCCAAAAAGTGAGTTGCATTCTTTATTTGATGTTGAGCATAAGTTGTTGCAGGTCATGGCATCGGTCAAGCCTGGTATGAAAATGTGATAAAAACAAATTAGTGTGTGTCTTGTTCTTAAGTATTTGTGTTATTTTAATGTATGAACTGTGCACCAGTATTGGGAGGGAACCTAAGCATTGGAGAATGTGAGTGTGTATGAGTGTGTATATTTGTAAGTATTGTAAAGAACCTTTTTGAAAACTTGTCGACAGGGTGATATGTGGTGATCTTTTCCTTTTTGTTATAATTATTAGCCATTTAAATTATCTTAGTGTTAAAACCCTACACATCACACCTTCACACCATCATTTGGCCTTGTTTGATAGATTCTTATTACTCTGTTTTTAATTTTGAGGTAAAAACTGACCTTATCTGTGTTCAAAATGAACTCCATTATTGTACATAATTTTATCTTTGAGTTGTACTTTTAACTTATAGTGCAATGATTATGTCATATGTAATGTTCAATGAAAAATATATCAGATGTAATTATCATATATTTTCTGTTGACTGTCATTTACCTCATGTGATACGTGCATAATTACTTGAAATACCAAGAAAAAATTGTATTGAAATTTTAAAAATTCTTGTCTTAAAGGAGATGAAAACTTTTGCCCAAATTTATGATGTAATTGGAACCCACCGTCATTCAAGTCTATTTCTATTTAACCAATGTACAAAATTGGAAAGATTTGGATGAATGGCTATGTTGTTATAATTAAAAAAAAAAAAAGTCTTGATCAAGCTGTCTGTATATAACATTATTCATTGTCCAGCCCCAAAAGTTTAAAGGATCATATGAAGATTTATTAGAGACAATCAACATTGTATACTTTGGCTTTTACAGTTGAGTTGTTGGCAAATGTGTAAGGAAATGTTGACAAACCATGGCAGACTGCAGCATGTTGACCATCCTTTCTTAAAACTACCACTGCACCCTGAAATTCGGGGTATTTTGTTACAATACGTCTCATGGCTGTCTCTGCTGCTTGTTTTGGGCTCTGTCCTCTTCGCATCTCTTCAACTGCTAAAAAGCTGTTTAAAAATAATTGGAAACCATGAAATAAACAACACAGTATATCCTGTTGAAAGGATTAAAATCTTTGGAAAATGTTACCTGGGTAGAAATCTCATCATAATATCACCATCACCAGTGGCTGCAGCTCCACCCACCTCCTGGTCAGCATAGGCACCTGCACCAGGTATTGGTGAGTCACCAACTCGACTGAAACGAGAAATGCAAGTTCTGAATTATATTTTGTATTCATAAAATTCAAGATGAGAATTTAATTTGAGGGTTTAAGAGTCAACAAACCCAGGTATTTTGTGGCGAGCTCCATTTGTTGAAGTGCCCGCTGCTATTAGCCCATTTGCGTCAATAGCAACCATGCCAATCGTATCATGGTTCTGAGAGTTTATTTCATTGCTACTTCTCACTGATTCCTTGGAACTCTTCAACTCTAGAGCTTTGTAGGGTCCACAGCTGCCTCTTGGATCAGGTGAGACATTCTAAAAATTTAAAAAGACAGTATTATTAGTGGTATGTCTTGAAATTCACTGCTGCTTCAGCACATCTGACATACCCTCCAAAAATTAGGTTGACATTGTTTCTTTTTCCACTGACTCCAGATCTCAAGAGACTTATTTGTGCTTAATGATTGCTGCTTAAAGCCTAACTGCGTAGCAAATTTAGTTGCCTGATCACCTGCCAGCATTGTATGTGCTGTGTGGTCCAGTACTTTTCTGGCGACAGATATCGCATTGGGTATCCTTCTGAGGTCACTCACTGCCCCTATGTTCATGGATACTCTGCAAGAATATTTTTAAAAAATATTTTCAAATTTTCGTCTTTGATTTTTTTTTTTTTTTTTTTTTTTTTTTTTTTTAAGGTACGGTGATAATGCACGAACCCGTCCATTATCATAGCATCCAGGGTCGTCTCGCCGTCCTCATCTGGGCTTCCACCAAAGCCTACAGTGCCGTCGCACTGGAGCTCCTCGCATAAAGAGCAGCCCCTCTCGACTGCATCAAGCGCCGACCCTCGCTCGGACAGAACTTTCCAGGCTGGAACACGACAGGGAAAGGAGTCAAGCTGGAACGGCAGTTTAAACCTCCCCGCGTCGGAGGGCGGGCGGTGTCAGCATCGCCGAGTGAAGTTCACCCAGGAATGAGAGAGGAAGCTTTGCGATTCGAAATCCATCATCAAGTCATAAAAATAAACTTGTCGATCCAAAGAGAGTCGTCGATCGTTCCCGCTCTCTGAACAGAACGTTGCGAGATACCACTACGGAAGCTTCGCGTTGATGTTGGCACCCCTGCCCCTACCTCTAGCACCGGCGGATTCGAAGCCGTTCTGGGCCCAAGTGTTGATGACTGCAGGGAATCCTGGCTGCTCCTCCGTGCCACTGCCACTGCCCCTTTCCCTGACGCGGTTTGAGGTTAGGGTGGCTAGCACTCCGCTCGCGACGAACCCCACGATTATCAACACTTTCGCACGGTCCATGTCGAATGCGGGCTGCTCGCGCACGGGCGTCTGTCCCCGCCGCACCGTGTGCTCAGATTGGCGACGCTCGCGGCGTCGCGGGCGCGGGCCTGCCTCGCCGTGCCTCGGAATGGTCGCGAGGAGTGCCGACTTCTTTACTTTCGGTGAGTAATCTGATTCAGTCAGCTGACGCGGCGCCGCGCCGCGCTGCTCCTCGCGATGTATCAGCTGGTGGCGTATCCGTTCGGGCTGTCAGTCCTTGTCAGTCAGTTCAGGCCTCTGACCTGGCTGGCCTGCCTGGCCTGGCGCGGGGCAGAAGAAATGGCGGGAGCGGAAAGGGTGGGGTGAAGCGCGGCGCGACCCGGCCCCCCGGCACCGATGTTTGCACTTCTTTTGTACACCGAAGCTCGCGGTTTGCCGACTTCCGACCTCAAGCTTGGTTAAGAATTTAGCCCGCAGCCACCACCCCTAACCCCCCTTACCCCAGGTCGAGTGGGGAAACAACTTTGAATTTCGGTTTAGGTGTACAGCTTTTGTGGAAATTTTTGGAATTTCGTGAATTTTTCTTGAATTTTTGTTAATTTTTATTGAATTTTCGTGAATTTTTGTCGAATATTTGCTTGAATTATACCTAGATTTTTGTGAATTTTTGAGAAGTTATGTAGATTTTCCTGAAGTTTTCTAATTTTTCCTCTAATTCTCTGAATTTTCCAGAATTTTCTGGAGTTTTCCTGAATTACGATGAGTACAAAAATGTCTGAGTTGTTACCCCCTCGCCCTCAAAACAGTCTCCCAGCTCAAAATAGTCTGAGATTAGTCGCAATCACATCTCTTTACATCTGTCTTGGGGCAGTCCTTCCGCTCTTATAGTCATTGCAAGAAAAGCCTCTTCGCAGCGACCTTTCTTTATTGACCCCATGTCGAGCGACCTTTACGTGATAGGTCAGGTCGTGCGTATGCTTTTATGTTGTGTGTTGTTTCGACAGGTGTGAAGAAGAAGTGACCGAAATGGCAATCCCGTCGGGCTTTGTCGAGTCGGAGGCAACGATTAGCGAGGATTGGAGGTCTCGGTCGCAGCAGCCAGCAGCCGCAGCCGCCGGACCCAACGGCCGCGGTGAGGTAAGTCCGTCGTCTAGTTTTGGTAATCGCCGGTCGCACCCACCTGCCCCCACCCGCTCCGACCCCGTTTATCAGTTTATGACTGGTACATTTGTCCTTCCCTCCGGTTCTCAATAAATCGTGCTCGCGACTGGTGTCCAGTGGGCGGGCCGGGCGGGCCCCGTCGCCCCTCCCGAACGCTGTTCTATCAAGTTAAGTTGATAGCAGCCTGTTAGCTGTTAGCAGCCTTGTCAATCGCCGAAACCAGTTCCTGAAGGGCTTATTATAATCAATCGGCAGTAGTTACAGCACACACATTTTTTATTAGAGTGGCAATTTTCAAGTCCCAGTTGTGCAGTCCCCTTCCCCCCAATCCTCCGGCGTTACTCCGTGCTCCAGCCGCGCTAGCGTGGGGTATCTTCGTGTCGGTTGGGTCGCCTAGCCTCTAGGCGCCCGCAGGGACTCGGGGCTCCTCCTCACGCATAATAACCGAGGGGTAAACAACTCTGAATTCGGTGTACAAATTGCGTGAATTTGAATTGAATTTGTCTCAATTGAATTGAATTCGTTTTGAATAAGCTTTGAATTTTTTGAATTTATTGCAAAGTTTTTTTTTGGAATTATTGTGATCTTTTTGTGAATTTACTTGAATTCGTTTTAAATTCGGGGATGCCCCAGAAAATACACGCACATCTGATCCAAATTATTCTCTCAATTACATGATGAAATAGGATTTTTAGTAAATTATTGTGAATGATTTCTATTTATTCCAAATTATTGGAAATTAACTTGCAACTGCGCAAAATAATCACAATTATTTCAATTATTTTTTAAAACTTTTCAGAAACAAATTTTGCTCTGCAATTGAAAGGGTGGCGTGAAAACATAGAAAATTTTTGCGGCAGTAAACCTCCCGAAGGAGGTTGCGGTTCCCGCCAGGCACAGGGCTTTTACCCCCTGTGGCAGCCAACTGCTTCGGTGTTCCATGGGAACCGGCGCTTTGCTGACTGCGATCCTATCGCGCAATTCGACAGATTTGATCCCCGTACCACCATTGGCCTACCCCTAGAGGTACGAGCGGTGTCAAGAGCGTTAGACTTCCTGATCCCAGTTTCAGAGGCCTTACCTCAGAGGGGTACGCGGGATTCGAACCCACAACCCCGAGTGCCGACACGTAGCCAGAACAGGAAGCGACCCAACGCCCAGAGCCACCGAGCCAACGGCGGTGAGACGTGTTTAACTTCTACTTGACCTGCCATCCAGCTGCGGCCAAAGGGAATGTCAAGCGCGAAAAACACTTTCCCAAGTGGGACTCGAACTTCGGACCACTCGGTTCGGTGTTGCGCGCTCCACCAACTGAGACACGACGCCACGATGACTGCACAGTGCAACGGGTTCGAGTTGTATTTGCCCTGTCCTCCTGGCTGGAGGCTGCAGGATACGGCAAATACGACTCGAACCCGTCGCACTGTACAGTCATCGTGTCGTCATGGCTCAGTAGGTAGAGCGCGCAACACCGAACCGAGTGGGCCGAAGTTCGACTCCCACTCGGGAAAGTGTTTTTCGCGCTTGACATTCCCTTTGGCCGCAGCTGGATGGCAGGTCAAGTAGAAGTTAAACACGTCTCACCGCCGTTGGCTCGGTGGCTCTGGGCGTTGGGTCGCTTCCTGTTCTGGCTACGTGTCGGCACTCGGGGTTGTGGGTTCGAATCCCGCGTACCCCTCTGAGGTAAGGCCTCTGAAACTGGGATCAGGAAGTCTAACGCTCTTGACACCGCTCGTACCTCTAGGGGTAGGCCAATGGTGGTACGGGGATCAAATCTGTCGAATTGCGCGATAGGATCGCAGTCAGCAAAGCGCCGGTTCCCATGGAACACCGAAGCAGTTGGCTGCCACAGGGGGTAAAAGCCCTGTGCCTGGCGGGAACCGCAACCTCCTTCGGGAGGTTTACTGCCGCAAAAATTTTCTATGTTTTCACGCCACCCTTTCAATTGCAGAGCAAAATTTGTTTCTGAAAAGTTTTAAAAAATAATTGAAATAATTGTGATTATTTTGCGCAGTTGCAAGTTAATTTCCAATAATTTGGAATAAATAGAAATCATTCACAATAATTTACTAAAAATCCTATTTCATCATGTAATTGAGAGAATAATTTGGATCAGATGTGCTTGTATTTTCTGAGGTCATTCCTTAAATTCGCTTGAATTTGTTTTGAATTCGTTTTGAATTCGCGTGAATTAGTTTTGAATTCGCGTGAATTCGTTTGAATTAGTGTGAATTTTGAATTAGTGGTGTACATCAAAATTCGGAGTTATTTACCCCTCGATAATAACGGTCACCTCGGTACAAACGACAACAAACTTACTTTTATTTAACACGAAGGCAGAAAAAAATATCACAGCAACGATTGTAATCAGCTCGCTTCCAAGCAGACGACCTCCGATGATAATTTAAACTTGGCACAAGTAATGGTAACCTTTCACCGTCCCTTCCTCCCCCCCCGTCTCGATCACACTCAGGGGACGCATGTCCTGTGAGGAGTCGGCGAGCCTCCCCAGGCGTCACCAGTCGCCCTCGAGCAGCTGTCGGCTGTGGGTGCGCGCGCCGCCGCAGGGGTAGTACTTGATGGCGACCCTGCTCTCGTGCGCGTTGCGCACGGTGAGCGGGAAGCCGTTGGGGAAGACGCGCACCGGCAGGTTGTGGCAAGCGGCCGCGTACTCGCCGTCCTTGCGCAGCACGATGAGCGCCCCGGAGAAGTCCGGGTAGCGCGCCGCGATGCGCCCGATGGCCTCGGCGGCGGCCGCCTCGGGCGTGGCGCCCTGCCGCATCAGCTCCACGGCCAGGAACCTGGAGGTGGCGCGGGACAAAGTGACGCGTGAACGAATTATTACACCCGGAAATAGGAACACACACAAAAAATGAGATGATCGTATTGTTTTCGCGCTTACGAGGGGACGAATCGCATCATGATGTCTCCGTCGCCGGTCGCGGCCGCGGCGCCGACCTCCTGGTCCGCAAACGCCCCGGAGCCCGGGATCGGCGAGTCGCCGACCCTCCTGAAGCGAAAACAAGCAAACGTTAGGATCATGCCGTGGGTGGTGGGTATAGGCATAGGCATCTCGTGTGTAAACCGTAGTCTGGCCGAGGGGGAAACAACTCTGAAATTTTTGCACACCTCAAAATTCAGAAAAAAAAATAAGAAAAATTCAGAAAAATAAAGAATTTTTTTTTCGAAAAATTATGAAAAAATTCTCAAACATTAAGGTAAAACCCTAACAAAAATTCGCCAAATTTGTACACCAAAATTCAGAGTTGTGTCTCCTTCGAGTCTGGCACTCACCCTGCGATCTTGTGGCGCGCGCCGTTGGTCGAGGTGCCGGCGGCGAGGCGCCCCTCCGCGTCCATGGCCACCATGCCGATGGTGTCATGGTTCCAGGGGTCCACCACGGCCCTGGGCTCGGCACCGGCTGCCCGTCTGCGACGCCTCCTCCTGGCCTCGGCGACCTGGGGGATGGCCTCCGTGGGCGCGTCCTCGGACGCCGTCGTGAGCTCGGGGGCGACCTCGGTCATCGGGTTAGCGTCGGGCGCGGACTCGGTGGTCTCGGGTGCGGCGACGGTGTTGACGTCGACCGCGCTGTGCGCCCCGGCCTTCTCAGTGACCGGAGCAGAGTCGATATCGTTCGACTCCGGCATGGCCTCTGCCTCTGGCGTGGTGGCGGCGGGTGGGATCTCCGTCTTGGCTGACTTGGCCTCGTTGACTGTCTCCGTGGTGATCTCGGCTGCCTTGGCCGCGGCCGCAGTCACAGCCTCTCCGCTCCTGTTGTCCTCAGTCACGGGGTCGGCGGGCTTAGAGTCCATCATGACTGCCTCGGATGGCATCGTCGCGGACGCGGTTTCAGTGGAAATATCCAGCGCCCGGGCGTCGGTCACAGCCTCAACGAGTTTTCCCTCTGTCGTGGTTTCAATTGTCGCCTCGGTGACTGGCTCAATGGACTTGGCCTCCGTCACGACCTCGGTTGACTTGGCTTCTGTTGCGGTCTCTGCAGGCTTGGCCTCCGTCACAGTCTCTGTGGTCTTCGCTTCCGTCACGGCCTCGGTGGGCACGGGCTGCACCATGGCCTCGGTGGGCGTGGCCTCCGTTACGGCCTCTGTGGGCTTAGCTTCCGTTACAACATCTGTGGGCTTAACCTCTGTCACGGCCTCCGTGGGCTTAACCTCCACTGTGGCATCCGTCGGTTTCGCCTCTTTCTTGGGCAGCATCGGCTTGGGGGCGAGCTCCGCCGCGTGGACCTCGGAGAGGATGGGGAACTCGTCGACGGGGCGGTAGGGCCCGCACTGCTTCCTGGGGTCCGGGCTCACGCCGCTCTGCGAAATGAGGACCCAGACAAATCAGTCAGGTTGCATCAGACGCGATCCGTGGTCGGCCCGCTCGCACTCACCTTCCAGAAGTTGGGCTGGCAGCCGGCGAGCAGCCAGTCGTGCCACATGGACTGCGAGCCGTTGGTGCTGAGCGTCTGCTCGGGGAAGCCCATCTGCGCGGCGAAGCGGGTGGCCTGCGAGCCGACGAGCAGCGTGTGCGAGGTGCGCTCCATGACGCGGCGCGCCACCGAGATGGCGGAGCGCACCCGGCGCAGCGCGCCCACCGCGCCCACGTCCATCGTGACCCTGAGGAGCGCAGAGAGGAGTGGCCTGGTGAGCTGTGTGGCTAGGGCTCGTATTTTTTCGGAAAAATAAAAATGTTGCCTTTTTTGTTTTTGAAAATTTGGAAAAATGGAAAAAAATATTGATACAATGAAATTGTGTGTTAGTAATAATATTAATGACACAAAACTACTTCAATTCGACGCAAAAAAAATAATTTTAAAGTGAATTCTGATGGTTTACTCCTTTCTGTCTTTCACATGCCTTTACCAGCCTTTTGGTCAAAGAACTCTTACCAAAAAGTGTGTTCAGGTTCTTAATTTTTCAATTTTTCCGACCACCTCATTTTTTTTCGAAAACAAGTTGATTTTTTCACAATTTTTCCCGTCAAAAAAAATCGACTAGGCGGGTGGCGGGACGTTGTTGGAGGCCCGGTCCGTGCGGTGTGACGGACGCACTGCGCCACTGTGAAAAATAGTCGTAAGTTTACGGGAAAAATTTTCCACGAAGTGCAGTTGTAAAATTACAATTGCAAATCGTAAAATTACAAGCACTACATTTCGGCTTGAAATTCATTCACGAGCAAAAACAGTCCGTCGTAAATTTACAACACATTTCGTAAATCACGATTTACAAAATTTATCGTAAATCTACAAAGATATTTTTCACAGTGGCGTACCCTTACTCGCGTCAACTCACCCGTCCATGATCATGGCGTCCAGGGTCGTCTCGCCGGCCTCGTCGGGGCTGCCGCCGAAGCCCACCGTCCCCCTGCACTGCATGGCCTCGCACAGCGAGCAGCCCTCCTCCACCGCGTCCAGGGCGGACCGCTGCTCGTCCGCGAGGACTCTCCACGCTGCGGGACAGAATTGGGAGAAGAAAAAAAAAGCCGTCATGAATTTCGGTATTCGAAGCCGCGGTGTCGCCGTGGCTGGCCTGGGCTAGCAAGGGAGCGGCTTTCTCGTGCGCAGGAACGCGCGCTCCGCGCCATGCCGTCCGTGCCACGCCGCCGCGACCAGCGAGGAGAGAAGGACTTCTTATTCCTCGACTTGACTCCCGGTTCCACCCCCGCCCCGCCCCGCCCTGCCGCCCCGGCGCGTGCACGGGAAATATCAGTGTCGCCAGAACTAGAGAGGAATAAGGGAGGAAATAATTATTCACTGCGTCGCGTCACTTTGTTGTTCCAGCCCTGGGCGGGGCGGGCGCGGGTGCGCGGTGCGGTGCGGAGGGGCGCCTTCTCATTATACGCTACGCCGTGCCACGCCGCGCCAGGCAATGCAAATGAGGGCGGCGGCGGCGGCCAGCGCGGCTCGACTGCAAGCAAATTGTGAGGGTTTGTACGTCTTACTTTTGCCTCCCCCGCCCGGCCCCGCTCCACCGCGCCCCGAGCCCCGAGCAGCGGTGGAACGTCTTGCCGTTTCGCCGCGCGTTTTGCTAGATGTCAAAAAGGACGAGCAGTCGTCTGTCGGACGACTGCCTTGTCGGCGTCGGCCGAGTGAGCAGTGAGGCAGTGAGCAGCTGGGGCGGGGCGGGGCGGGGCGCCTTAGATGGGCGTTCTGATCTGTCCATGCGGTGGCGGCGGCGCGCGGAGCTCGCCACCTGCAGGCCGATGATAGGAGCCCGCCACAGCTGTAAGCCCCGTGGAGGTAGGCAACCCAGCGGGCGTGGCGGTGTGCGGCGCGCCGTTTCTTGCCTACTCTGCAGTTCGCGGGCGGTAATCGTTGCGCCCCGCTTGGCAGCAGCAGCAGCAGGAGAGCAGCAGCCAGCAGGCTGATTCAGAAGAGCACTCTCCTTGCTCTGTCTCTCTCGCACCTAAACGGCGCACCCCATGAGTGCGAGAGGGACAGAGCGAGGAGAGCGCTCTTCTGCGAATCAGTCTGCAGACCTGGCGTCGTCTGGCTGCGCGCTGCGCCTGTGCCTGTACGCCTCACGGCGGTGCGGTGGGAGGGGTGGGCGACCTCGGCAAACCTCGCCAGAGCCGCGCCGAGCCCGAGCCCGGCCCGACATACCGGAACCTCTGTCGTATAAATGCTCCCCCCCCCCCTCCCCTGAAAAAATCGTCCCCTCCATCGGTGATTCCTACGCTGACTCCCGTTCGCAGAAGAACAAATGGGTGAGAAACCCACGCGGCGCGAAGCGGTGGAGGCCCTGCCTGTCTCCATTCATCGAGTCTTTCATATGCAGTCAATGCCGCCCCCCGTTTTATCGCGAAATCTCTCCGCACGCGTTGGCCGTTCGTTAACTCGATCCAGGAGTGTGACTCACTCGCACCCACGGGCGTGTCCAGCAGCGGGACGCGTCACACCTCGTTCACACATCTCGATGCCGCTGTACGCAACTTAACGATAGTAAATTCATTTCACGGAATTTGACAGCAGTTTGCGCAATAACTCTGGCCATATATAAAGGTTGCATCGCAGAGCATGAGTCAGGGTTTTTCTGAATCCTTGGATCTGTGGATTCGTAAACCGCGTGTAATCTTCTGAAGTACTTTCAGCGCTGGGTGCAAGGTGCGCTAGTATTTCTGTTAGGGGTGGCTTTTCCGTTTTCTGCACGCTCTCACTTAGTCTACAACTCAATCTTTCCCTCATACTAACTCATCACGCACTCATTCACAACGCTTACTCGCTAGCTCACTCACCCACTCGCTGACTCACTCTCTCGCTCACTCACTCTCTCGCTCACTTACCCACTCACTCACTTGCTCTCTCGCTCACTTAACTTACTCGCTCGCTCGCTCGCTCACTCACCCCTGGCCGCGGCCTGCTGGTAGTCCCACGTGGTGATGACGACGGGCGACACGGGGGCGCGCACCTCGGCCCCCGAGGCCGAGGCCTGGGGCGGGGGCGGCGCGGCGCGCGCGCAGGCGGCCGCTCCCAGGACCAGCAGCAGCACCTCCGCGATCATGTCAGCTCGGTCAGCTCAGCTCAGCTCCGCGATGTCACGCTCCACACACTGTCCGCACTGCACTGCCGCGCCGACGCAGCCTCGCGGCGGGGCGTGGCGGGGCGTGGCGGGGCGTGGCGGGGCGTGGCGGGCCGGGCCGGGCTGGGCCGGGGGTCCGGCGGGCAACTGCCGGCCGATGGCCAGCGGGGTGGCTGGTGGGGGCCTCTCGGTCTCGGGTGCTCCAATAGGGGGGCCTCTGAGGGACACCCGGCGGCAGTGGCCGGCACTCTCCCAAAAAGAGGATAAGGCGAGTAAAAAAAGATGAGCGTCGACGAAAATGACCTTAGAAAGCGAAGGTATTATAGTAATTATTACGCCTTCCTGCGTCCATTCCTCCCCGCTTTGTCCTCGGTCTTCCCTCTGCTTCTCCTCGTCCTCCTCCCTCCCCCTCTCTCCGTCGTCTTCCTCGTATTCGGTAATTGGTTCAGAAAATACTCGGTACCGGCGTGTGTGTGTGTGTATGTGTGTGTGTGTCGTAACTGGTTTTTATGTATCGCTTTTGTTTTTTGTTTCATAACTGGATCAACGAGTCGCCTCCTCACTTGGCCCTGTCTCCCTCTCTCTCACTCTTTCTCTCCGTCCTGCTCCTGCTCCCACAGGCAAGCGCAGTCGTCCCCGTTCACATCGATAGGCCGGACTGCGGGGCGTTAAGATAGATCGACCGTGTGTCAGGTCACCGCTTGTAACAAGCCGGCGTTGACATAACCTGACTTGGTGGAGCGGGGCAGGGCGGAGCAGGGCGGGGCGGGGCAGGGCGGGGCGGGCGCGGAGCATCCACGGGGCCGGCCGATGCGGGGACCTTGGGTGCCACGCCGCGACCTTCGACCTCCAACCGGTCCGGCGCGGCCGCGGGGCGCGGGGCCGCCCGTGCGCCCGTTTGGCCCCCGCGACATCGAACAGGCCCGGCCCGGCCCCGGCAGGCACGATACGCGTGCGACGCAACCTAACTGGACCGGCTCTACTCGTGATACTCACCGCTCACCGCGCCGTACGCCGAAACGGCCCGACTCATTCGGCGAGGAGCAGACTGGACCTGCCCGTCTCGTCTCGTCCGCGGGCCATCCCGCCCCGCCCCACCCCGCCCCACCCCGCCCCACCCCGCCCCACCCCGCCCCACCCCACCCCACCCCACCCCGTACCCGTCCTGATGATGAAAACGTGATTGCTCCATCAGCTGCGCCCCTGCGCCGCGCTTCGTTCCATGCGCTCGGCCCGCGGCCCGCGCCTCACCCACATACGAGTTCGTCTGGTTTATCTAACATTGTTTGCATTTTTGTTTTTATTATTTTATTGTATTTATCAAGATGACGTGGAGCGTCCCTGTTGTGTTCACTTTGTGTCTGTGCGTGCGTGCTTTGCCGCACGCATATGGCGCGTTGAATGGGTCAGTGGCCGCAGACGCGGTGGGGCCCAGCCCAGGTCCCAGGTCGCCCCGACGCGCGACGCGGCGGCGGCCCGCCCTGGTCGGTGATAAGAGCGCATAGGGCGGGGGGCGTGACGCTCTGACTCGTCCTCCTGGCCGGCCCCGTACCGTATCGCACTACCCCGCCACACCACACCACGTCCCGCCCCGCCACGCCCCGGCCGTCCACGCCCCCGCCTGCCCCGCCCCCGCGCCTCGCCTGGCCGCTCTTCCCGGTTTGGCAGCCTACTGATTCCGAACATCGCTCTCGCGCCTGCGTCCTTGTCGCTCTCACGGGGTCCTGCCTCTGCCCCGAGGGGTAAATAACTCCGAATTTTGATGTACACCACTAATTCAAAATTCACACTAATTCAAACTTATTCACGCGAATTCAAAACTAATTCACGCGAATTCAAAACGAGTTCAAAACAAATTCAAGCGAATTTAAGGAATGACCTCAGAAAATACACGCATATCTGATCCAAATTATTCTCTCAATTACATGATGAAATAGGATTTTTAGTAAATTATTGTGAATTATTTCGATTTATTCCAAATTATTGGAAATTAACTTGCAACTGCGGAAAATAATCACAATTATTTCGATTATTTTTTAAAAATGCTCAGAAACAAATTTTGCTATGCAATTGAAAGGGTGGCGTGAAAACATAGAAAATTTTTGCGGCAGTAAACCTCCCGAAGGAGGTTGCGGTTCCCGCCAGGCACAGGGCTTTTACCCCCTGTGGCAGCCAACTGCTTCGGTGTTCCATGGGAACCGGCGCTTTGCTGACTGCGATCCTATCGCGCAATTCGACAGATTTGATCCCCGTACCACCATTGGCCTACCCCTAGAGGTACGAGCGGTGTCAAGAGCGTTAGACTTCCTGATCCCAGTTTCAGAGGCCTTACCTCAGAGGGGTACGCGGGATTCGAACCCACAACCCCGAGTGCCGACACGTAGCCAGAACAGGAAGCGACCCAACGCCCAGAGCCACCGAGCCAACGGCGGTGAGACGTGTTTAACTTCTACTTGACCTGCCATCCAGCTGCGGCCAAAGGGAATGTCAAGCGCGAAAAACACTTTCCCAAGTGGGAGTCGAACTTGGGACCACTCGGTTCGGTGTTGCGCGCTCTACCAACTGAGCCACGACGCCACGATGACTGTACAGTGCGACGGGTTCGAATTGTATTAGCCCTGTCCTCCTGGCTAGAGGCTGCAGGATACGCGGCAAATACGGCCATGGAACACCGAAGCAGTTGGCTGCCACAGGGGGTAAAAGCCCTGTGCCTGGCGGGAACCGCAACCTCCTTCGGGAGGTTTACTGCCGCAAAAATTTTCTATGTTTTCACGCCACCCTTTCAATTGCATAGCAAAATTTGTTTCTCAACAGTTTTAAAAAATAATTGAAATAATTGTGATTATTTTCCGCAGTTGCAAGTTAATTTCCAATAATTTGGAATAAATAGAAATCATTCACAATAATTTACTAAAAATTCTATTTCGTCATGTAATTGAGAGAATAATTTGGATCAGATGTGCGTGTATTTTCTGGGGCATCCCCGAATTTAAAACGAATTCAAGTAAATTCACAAAAAGATCACAATAATTTCAAAAAAAACTTCGCAATAAATTCAAAAAATTCAAAGCTAATTCAAAACGAATTCAATTCAATTCAGACAAATTCAATTCAAATTCACGAAATTTGTACACCGAATTCAGAGTTGTTTACCTCTCGCTCTGCCCCCAACATAGAGCACCGCCATAGGTGCGGCAAGGATGAGGGGTACCTCACCTTCTCCAATCAGTGTATACCCTGCGTTCCAATCATTTTCCAATTACTATCCAGTCACAAAATTTTTCGACAAAAATCTACTTTAAGCACCTTAAAATTGCAAAATAACATATTGGTGCCAAAAATTTATAGCTATCTTTAAAGTTGAGTCAAAGTTTCCTTCCAATCACGAAACAAACCCTCCCATCAGTGTACATCCATTCAAAGAGTGAGGTACCCCTCGGGCAAGGACGGAGATACGAGAGCGATCTTCTGAACCAGTCGGCAGTAGGGGTCTCACTGCGGTTGCGTCGCCGCCGGACGCGCCGCACCCCGCTCCTCCGAGGTGTGAGTTGGGTGGCCTACCCCGCCGCGGTCAGGCGCTGCCCGCGGTCTCCTCCATGCCGGACGGGGGAGGGGGGAGAGCGGAGGCGGGGGCGCGCTCAGAGCTCACAGCCACGCCACGCCACCCAGAGCCTTTACGTCCTGCCCTGCCCTGCGAGGCTCAGCCGCACCGCGGTACTCGCTGCACTGCCGTGGATGAGAGCTTGCCTCGTGGTATCGCTACCCGCCGCCGTGCGTTCCCCACATGTTCCCCGCTCCGCAGGTACTCGCTTGGCAGTGGGCACTGTGCACGTACGAGCCGCCCGACCGCTTTTGTTTATGCCCTCGTAATCTTTTCAGCGCCAACACTCGGGCGTCAACACTTTTGTTCCCGCCCTGTTGCCGCTACTCATCTTTTGTTTCTCTCCTTTTCTGCCATTTATCGGCGCGTGGCACCTGTTTTCACCCAGCTCCGCGCTGCCGCGGCATACATTATACGTCCCTATCGGCTTGTCACACACGTGCCTCCCGCCTGTCGTGTTCCAAATCTCCCAACGGTACCCCAGGCAGGCAGGCCAGCAGGAGCAGGGCCAGCAGGGCAGCAGGCGGTTCCTGCTAAACACCTGCCCGGCCCGGTCTGAGTCCTACCTGCTGGCTGCCTGCCTGGAGTGTACGAACCTCTACCAACCCGACCCGAGACGCGCGGCACGCTGCTTTACGCCGACCCTGCCGGCTTGGGCTGGGCCGGCTGTTCGGCTTCGCTTTCCTTCGGCTGCCCTCGGCTGCTCGGCGGGCGCCACTCGGCTCGGCTCTGCTGTGGGGGGCGGGGGTAGGGGGGAGTCACGCCGGAGCCGGGGAGCCGGGTGGCGCGGCACGGAGTCCTGCCTCCTCCTGGCCCCGACTCCCCGACCCTCAGTGTGCTCCCGCCCCGCTCTGGCTGCGCGCTGCGCTCTGCGCTCAGCTCGGCCCCTCCCGGTCCCGGTCCCGGTCCCGGTCTCGCGGCTCCTCCGCTCGGCCCCGCGCACGCCGCCCGAGCAGGAGTCAACGTCCGCGTCAAGACGTGCGGCCCGGCACGGCGCGGTGCTCGCCTCGCGCCCGTCTCCCCCGTCGTCGTCGTGCTGCAACTCTCCGACACGGTCTGCGAGGCCGCGCCGTCGCAGACCCGCCTGCTGCATCCATGTGTGTGTGTGTGCGTGAGCGTGCGCACCTGTCAGTGTCAGTGTCCGTCAAGTTGTGTGACGTCAGTGTGTGCGAGTGAGTTGGTGACAAGGGGATTGAGCGATACAAGACGTGTCGTTGTCGTCGAGCTCGGGTGCAGGTATCACCCGCAACCGCCTCGGTTTCATTCAACAAGTTGGACTCCCTCTACTGTCCCGGCCCCTCTTGTCTCTCGCTCGTCCTGCATGGAGCGAGGAGAGGAGGAGACTCCACCACGGCCCGAGGATCCCAAAGGCCGCTCGGCGTAGGCTCGGATCGGCCAAGGCGGCGGGGTCGCGGAGCCGCGGGGGGCACGGAGCCTCAGCTCGGCCGGAGCCGACTGTACGTACCTCTGCGCCGTGCCCGTGCCCGGCCCCGGCCCGCCCGCCGCGGCATGGCAGCGCCCATGCCGTGAGAAGACTGTGGTCGCGGAGCGCGCGGAGTTCAGCGCCCCCGGAGCCTCCGGGCCGCCCCGCCCCGCCCCGCCCCGCCCCGCCCCGCTCCGGGCAGCGCGGCCGCTCCTCCGGTGCGGCGCGTCGCGTCGTCTGCTTGGGCAAGGACGGGACGGGAGGAGCGCTGCTGCACCCACACCGCGGCCGGCCGCTCACCGCAGCACGCGTGCACCGCGCCCAACGGGACGCGGTCGTGTGTGTGTGTGTGTGTGTGTGTGTGTCCGTGTGTCCTGGAGCGAGAGGCTTAAGCGCGAGAGGGTTCCAGGCGGCTCCAGGCGGCTCCAGGCGGCTCCAGGCGGCTCCAGGCGGCTCCAGGCGGCTCCAGGCTGGGGCCGGCTCCGGCTCCCCTCTCTCCACGCCGGCGTACGGGACCTGCGCTACAGCGGCGACCACTGCAACTGCTGCTGGAGGAGAGTAGCAGCCGGAGAGAGCCCTGCTGCTGCCCGATGGATTAGTGGATGGAGGTGAGTCGAACGAGCGTACGAGAGTCCAGCAGCGGGACTTGACTTCGTGACGTGTTTTCGAACCCACCTGCTGGGCGTGTACGCGCACGCCATCTGCCCTGGGCGTTTGAACTTTACAAACGCCACTCTCGACATCATCCGTGCTCCCGCTTGTCGCTTGCGCTGACGAGCCCCGCATGGACGGCTCCGGCGGCGGGGCGGAGCAGACCGAGTTCGGAAAATCACGAATGAACTATGCCGCCGTTATGACCCAAAACGTAATTTAAAATGGAAAATAATAAATCAATAAAATCAAAATAATATCAAGAAGAAAAATACAAAAAGTCATAAAAATCGAGAAAAAATGAACATGTAAAACCAAAAACAAAACTTTTGAAAAGCCAGAAATAGGAGGGAAATATTAAAATTTATCAGAAAGTGACAGAATTCTTCCTTGAAAAAACAAAGGAAAAATCAAAAAAAAACAAACATGAATTTTAAAAAATTATTGCATAGATTTTGTCTAATTCCCCGGAGCAGACAGATTCCGCGTTGCCCGCACTCGTTGCCCTGTCTCCCTCGCACCCAAGAATAGTGTCGGAGGTTGCGAGACCGCTCTGTCTCTCTCGCACTGAGGGGATTGTGACGATGAGTGTGCGGACAGCGGAATCGGTCTGCAGGCCTGTCTGCTGCACTTCTCGCACCCACTTGGGACTGCTGCGGCGAGGTCTCTCGACATTCCGTGGACTCAGCAGTCGCGGCACTCTCTGGGCTTGCCGTTGATAAGCAATGCATGTGTGTGTGTCTGTATGGGCGCGCGCGTGTGTAGACTGTAGCTTGTCCAACCCCGCCGACGCCCATAAGTGCCCTCGTCTCCTCTCGCCGTGTTGACTTCTTCATCTCGCTTTCTTCGCACACAGCGCTCGCCCCAGTCCAGTGTGTATAGCTAAGCGTGGAGCAGACTGTTGACTCGAGTTGACTGTTTGGTGTTGACTGCACTGCTGTGCTCTCCTTCCCGCGGCCAGTAGACTGATCCAGGAGAGCGCTCTTGTCTCTCTCGCACCTCTATACCGTGCGCACCGTGAGTGCGAGGGAGACAGAGCGAGGGGGAACACTCTCGTGAATCAGGAGCGGAGCAGGCGAGGCAGGAGGCGAAGCAACAGGGCAGGCTGGCAGGGCAGGGGAGGCAGCGAGGCTGCGCGCCGCGGCGCTAGACTGTATCTGTTTGGACTGGCCGCCGGCGTTATGCACCGCCCCGCCCCACCCCGCACCCCGCCCCGCCCCGCCCCGCCACGCCCCGTGAGGTGCACAATGCCCTGCTGAGCGCCTCTCGACTATACCGCTGCATTTTGGCCGCTCCCTCTTCAGTCTTCAGGCCTCATATTCCCCTCCCTCCGCTTTGTGCTTGTGCCCCGCCCCACCTCCCACCTCACCGCCCTTCACGGGGCAGCAGCGCTGGTCGCGGTACGGAGGACTGGAGCGCAGCGGCCACGGTGTCAAGTGCCTTGCAGCAGCAAGTACTTCCCTCCTCTACTGTCCTTAGAACGCCCTGCACCAGCCCGGCCCGGCCCCGCCCCGCCCCGCCCCGCGGGGGAGTTGAGGTGGTAGGAAAGCTTGTCATGGGAGACGGGCCCCGCAGACCGGAGTGAAGGGTATGAGAAGGTGGAGGGGGAGGAGGAGGAGGAGGAAGGGTGGGGGAGAAAAGGCGGATGATGGAGAGGGAAGGGTGGAGGAGATGGAGGGGGGGGGGAGAGGAGGGGGCTGGGAGGGTCGCGCAGGACGAGATTTGCATTGTCAACACGAGCACACATGGTTTGTGACCTCAAACGAGTCCGCTCCGCACCACGCCGTCGGGCACCAAGCAGCAGCAGCAGCAGCAGCAGCAGGGTGACTCACTCGACTGCTTCTGCTGCTGTTGGGCCTGAAAGGCTCTCTTTCTCGCGTCCCGTCCCGCCCCGTCGCTACGCGGCTCGAGTCGAGTCGTGTCGAGTTGAGGACCTCCTCTCGTCTCCCTCGCTCTGCTCAGCTCTCTCGCAGACGCATAAAACTCGAGAGTAATTAATGCTCCTAGGTGGCCCCCGCACTGGGCGCGGCAGGAGGCGGGGCGGGGGTATTGAATTGCGAGGACCAAACACTGTTACGTCAGGCCGGGCAGGCCTCGGCCTTGTGCTGCTCCTGTGCCCCGCGAGTGGGCGCGGCGCGGCCCGGCGCGGCAGACACATCGGGGGTCGTGCACTCTCCTTGCGCGTCCCGGCGTCTCTCTCATTCTCTCCCCCGTGCCCTGCCCTGGTGCCTCTCACTCTCTCACTCAGTGGTGTGGGTGGCGTGGCAGTGGTGCAGGTGAGTCGGCCGTAAAAGAGCCTTGCCCCCCGCCATGCACTGTTAAAAATACCGTAGAGAATTACGGTATGCCTTCGGTCCGTACCGTAGTTTTTGTGTACGGTCAGACCGTAACGTATCCTTACGGTACGGACTGTACTTTATTGTGGATGGAATGTGCTCCATTGAACTTCCACAACATATTTGCAGGCTACGGTGTGTACCGTAACATTCAGACCGTAGTCAAAAATTACGGTCCGGGACCAGGTAACAAATTTACGGTGTGTACCGTAGGCATTTACCGTGGTATTTTCCAACAGTGTGTTGGGCGCGTCTCGTCTAGCCGGGGCGGTACGCCCGGTACAGTATACCATGGCGTAAGCCGTAAGGCGCGCCGGCCCGCAGCCCCGTACAGCCCCCCCGCCCCGACACATATCGCCACCGCGCCGCTGCAGACGTCAGATTTTATTTTGAATCTCCCGCCTGGCGTTGGTGTTATGTACTGCAGCAAAACCGCCAGCAAAACAAATAATATTAAAAAACTACAAAGATTTTTAGTTTAGTCCATTTCACAATGTGATGCCATCTCTGCTATAAAGTGGAAAATAGACTAACTCCTTCTTTAGCAACTCCTTCTTTTATTCGTCTGAGCTAGGAAACCGGAGTGGGATGGTGGTTGATACCACCCCTCATCAGTTACGTGACCACTTCGACCGCGCGATATTCCCGTCAGCCTTTTTCTAATTGCCTAGTTTCGCCAAACTTGTCCCCCATACGTCCCCGCTCTCGCTCTCCTTGTCTATTTTGAGTGGCCGCGTCTGCTCCCCGCGCCGCCGCGCCGTCGCATCCCCAAGATTGGAGCTATTCATCCGCGGACTCGCGCGACGCGACGCGACGCGCGGCGCTCCCGAGGCTAATTTGTCGCGCAAGGCGAGGAAACTCATTCCACGACTGTAAAACCCAGCCCGGCCCGAGCTAGGCTAGGATCGTCGGCGTCGGCGCAGCGCAGCCCCCGCCTATGAATCAGCCTCTCCGCCGCGCACTCCAGAGCGCCCGATGGGAAAACAACTTGAAACTTAGTAAATTTTTGTACATTTTCGTGAATTTTTATGAATTTTTGCTTGCATTTATTTTAATATTTGGGACTTTTGTGAATTTTTCTGGATTTTTCCAAATTTTCCCGATGTTTGAAAATTTTTATGAAATTTTCTGAATTTTTCTGAATGTTTTTAAATCACGAGGTGTGCAAAATTTTCAGTTGTTTCGCCTCGCCAGGGCGCCACTACAGCGACCACCGCCCCTAGACAGGCAGGCTCCACTCGGCACCGGCGCCTCACCACCCCGCTCCCGCTGCGAGGCGAGGCGAGGAACCCTTGTTATAATTGCGGACTAGGCCCCAGTCGGAATGAAACCAATCGGTAAAAGAGGGAGGGAGAGAGAGAAACAGGCGACACGAGACAGTTACAAATTTTGCACAGAGGGAATGGGCAACGGGAGGGGGGAAAGCCCAAACCGAGCGGGAAAGAGAAGGAATAAATTTGGAGTTGTGTTTCTTTTTTCTTTTTCGTTTTCCCGAGCAGGTGTAGCGCACTTGCCACCCGAACTGGCGCGAGTCGGCGGCGGCAGTGGTCCAGTAACGCCTGCTGCCGAACATGCAACCAATTTGTCCGTACGGGAAGCCCGACCCGCGCGTCTAAAAATACGACGGGGCGTTCAGTAGCCGCCAGCCGCCCCCGTGCTGCAGTGGCCGCGGAAAAGGTGGTGGTGGGGGGGGGGGGTTGAGGAAATGAGGAGGACAAAACAAAAACCGAACGCAGTGCAGAGAAGTGAGGAGGGATGGGGGGGGGGGGAGGGGCGAACAGCGAAGGGGAGAAATTCGTCTGCCCCAATTGGAGGTGGCGGCCCCTTCAGGTCCCGCCCCGCTCCGCCCGGGGACATGTTGTCTGCCCCGGGTGTCGTCAATTTGTTACGGATGCTGGTGACACCGTCGCCATCGGGGAAAAGGGGGGAAGGGGTGGAGGGGGTGAACTGACTGGGGGCGTTTTGAAAGGGGGCGGGAGGGAGGCAGGACAGGAGGAAAAGCAGGCTGTGAAACAAATGAAAAATAATCTGAGAGGGGAACGCGCACGGGCGCGGCGCAGGGGATGGGCCACTTCTGTCATAGCGACAATGCCATATAGCCATAGCGCACACTGACTGCCATTCTCGCGAAACAGTTTTATCACCCGATGCTGCTAGTAGTCCGTCTCTCTTCTGCTCGCAGCGCAGCGCAGCGCTTTGCCACTTTGCCCCTCAGCTCGTCGATACTCAGCCTGATCAGTCTGTCTCTGTCTGTTCGGTCTGGCCCCGCCCGGCCTGGACGCGCGGCTTGCAACTTTTGATGACTCGTTATTCTTCTTTGTCGGACCGGACGCGGGCGTGGCGTGGCGGGGCGGGGCGGGGCGGGGCGGGGCGGGGCGGGGCGGGGCGGGGCGGGGCGGGGCGGGGCGGGGCGCGATGCGCCTGGCCTGGCCGGTCGGTCGCGGCACAGGGAGGGTGCGCCAGAGTGCCGTATGCCCCTCTCTGCTCGGTCGCGAGTGCGCTCTGCGCCGCGTCGCGTCGATCAGATACTTCAAAGCGATCGTCTCGTCTCTGGTCGTTTTCATTACCCGCGCCCGGCCGGGTTTCATGTGGGTGGGTGGACTTTGATGACTCCTCGGCCGTGCCGTGCCGCGCCCTGCTCTCCCCGTGTCCTGTCGTGTCGTGCCGTGACGCGACGCGTGTTTGAGAGGTTATTCGGTGCGGAGCATCGCAGCGGGGCACACAGCAGGGGGCGGGGGCCGGGGCGAGCGCGTCATTGCAACTCTGCACCGCGGATCGCGCTACACTGCGGCGCGCTTGCTTGGTTCAGGTTTCAGAAAACAGAGGAGAGCCATTGTGTGTTTCACAGAATTCACAAAGTCGCATTTTTCAGAAAATTTGCTGCTGCCTCTTTTTCTTTTTTTTTAAGGGGAGGATCAGTGAAACAAAATATGTACATGTACAATGGTTTTTTGACTTCTGATATTTTGTTTAATTTATTGTGTTTTTTTCTGTAGTTTTTCTAATGGATTTTTCAGGGAAAGTTTTTGTCACTTTTTGATATAATCTTCTACCTCTATTTCTGAACTTTTTGGCAATTTTATTTCGGTTTTTTGTTGTGGCTTGTTCGCAGGAGTTCTCCTGCATATAATATTATCCATTTTTTGACTGTTTTTGATTTTTAAATGATTTTTGGGGGCTATACAATGATTTATCGAAGTGATTTTCCACCCCCCTCGTTTTTTTCTTTCCTTGCAGTGTATGATGATCACTTTCCTCGTTCTTATCGTGTCCAGATCTTCTCCCCCTGACGCTCTCGCCATTTCTTTTAGTGCCCCCTCTATACACTGTAAACATTAAACAACACCCACACGTTAAAACGGAATGATTCGCGGGCTCGCTCCCCTCGCCCCTCACTCTGCCCCCGCGCCCTCCCTCTTCTCCTCCCCCTATCCCCCATTCTCCCTCCACGCCCGGCCTAAGGCACGCGATCCAAAAGATTTCATTTTTACGCGTGTGTCGTGTCATAAGACTCTACGCACTTGGGTGTAAGAGGTTTTTCAGTTGACGCAAGGAGAAGGGGCGAGGGGGTGGCTGGTGCTACGCGCTCGTAGACAAATTTTAATGCGGGCGTCGCCCTCACTTTGGGGTTTTAGGGTTGGTGTGTCACTGCGGCTGAGCAGCTCAAGAGAGAGGGAGAGAGGGAAAGTGAGAGGGTTGGGAAGCATGATGGGGACAGAGAGAGAGAGAGAGAGAGAGAGAGAGAGAGAGAGAGAGAGAGAGAGAGAGAGAGAGAGAGAGAGAGAAAGCGTTGAGAGAGGCAGAGGTAGGTCCTCGAGGAGGCCTCGCTCGCCTCCCACCTGTCACCCTCCCCTCTCCTGCGGCCCAGGCGTGTGGTGGCGCCCGAGATAGGTGTTTATAGCCCGGCGCTCTAGAGATCCGCTCAAAGGTCAATTTACCGTGTTTATAGGATCACGAAGACGTCCCGGAGAGAAGGGGAGGGCGGGGAGGGGGAGGGGAGGAGGCTGGTCACCCCGCTGGGGGCCTATACCCCGGCGGGGGCCCCGGGGGCCGTAAGGGGTGGGTGGCGCAGCTGCTGCTGGAGAAAGTAAAGCGCGCGCCGCTCGGGGAGGAAACGAAATAAAAAGGAAAACATTCGCATCGTTATGACCGCGCCGAGGTGCAAACCGGGCGAGCGTATAGCGTCCCTAATAGCGCGCTGATGCAGCATTCATGAGTCGCGGACCGCGTTGGGCCATGGGGGCGGGGCCGGGGCCGGGGCCGGGGCCGGGGCCGGGGCCGGGGCCGGGGCCGGGCCTGGGGGCCACGCCATGGGACGTGTGAGACCCGGACCCTGCGGCTCCGGCTCCAGAGTTGGGGACACCTGGAAACTGTAACCCGCGGACAAACACGGAGACTGTACGGGGCGTGGGGGGAACAACTCTGAATTTTTTGTACACTTCGTGATTCAGGAAAATTTAGAATAAAACTTAAAAAAAAATTTCAAACGTTTTGGAAAATTCTGGAAAATTTTACAAATAATTAAGTAAAATTCAAGCATATCTGGACAAAAAATCAATAAAAATTCACAATAATTCACCAAATTTATACACTCAAGTTCAGAGTTGATTAAAACTCCTTAGTCACACTTACTGTGTGGGATTATCACCCCCAATTACGAGTATGTGAAGCAAGCTAGAGCAGCACTGAGGACTTTGATCATACTTTTGTGACTGTGCGCGTCATTCGCAACAAAACATTACGCTCGCTCCGTGTGGCGCGCGCAGGCGCGGGGCGGCGGTGGGCTGGAGGTGTAATTGCAGATGATGAAGTCGTTGGCCCGTGCCCGTGCGGCCTCCCTCACCGCTCTGCGGCTGGAGCCAAGGAGGGATTGGGAGGGGG
This sequence comes from Frankliniella fusca, assembly GCA_029379305.1. Classification (NCBI taxonomy): domain Eukaryota; kingdom Metazoa; phylum Arthropoda; class Insecta; order Thysanoptera; family Thripidae; genus Frankliniella; species Frankliniella fusca. The sequence continues at coordinate 103,120 of JAHWGI010000383.1, read as the reverse complement.
AGGGGGAGGGGGCTCCTGGAGCCAGCTTCTTCTGCCCCGGGGCCACGCGTCTGGCGCCCGGCCCGGCCCCTCCTGGAGCCGCCTGGAGCCGCCTGGAGCCAGGCGCAGCCGCTTGTGGTCGAAAGTGTCTAATTGGCGCGCATATGCGCGGATCACATGTCCGGCTGTCTCTATTCCTCTCCCTCCTCCACCCCCACCCCCGAACTCTCTCTCTCTCGCTTGCTCTCTTTCCTCGTGGATTGTCACCAGAGCGTATAACGGATCTGAGCCCGTTTGTCTCCCTGCATGACGGCCTCGTGAGATATGTGTGTAGGTCCGCCGCGCCCGGCCCTATTTGTCCCTACGAGGCGGCGCGCCGGGGCAGGGCCCAGCAAAGGACCGGCAAGGGGACAAGGGCTGCGGGTAACGCGGCCTGGGCGGGAGGTTTTTGGAGTTATTTATCGACCACAAGAGATTCTCTGTTCTGCTCTTCTTCTTTTTTTTCCTTTTTCGTTTTTTGCCTTTATTGTCTGTTTGCAATAAAGTATAGCGACTTAGGTTGAGCGAAACGCTACGGAGAAGGCCGCTGCCGCCGCTGTGTGTACCTTGATTGGGGTCGTTTTGCAGCCCTCTGAAAGTTGAAATCAATGCAAAGTCTCTCCTGAGGCAACAGGCCAGCTCAGTGCTCGGGCGCGGCCGGGCCCAGCGCCTCGCCCCGGCCACCACCATAGCATGGCCAGGGCTACACCTATAGGCCCCTAGGCCATGGGGCCGACTCGACTCCACCCGGCGAGCCTCGGCGAGGTGCTGCGGCTGCGAGTTTAAATCCCCGAGTAATAGAAACAGTTTGGACTCTTCTCCTCTCTCTCTCCCTCTCTCACTCACCCCTGGCCGGCACAGCGCGGGCGGGGCGCGCAGAGTGAGAGAGAAAGAGAGCTCGGAAAGCGGTCCTCTCCCCCTTCTCCCCAGTGCCCGAGCAGCGCCCCACCGCCGCCTTACACCCGACAAAACAAAAGGAACGTGTAGTATAAAAACTCCGCGCCGTGAATATGAATACGAAAACGATGCCACATCCATTTAAAGAGCCAGAAAACAATAGTGGGGTCTCCCCTTTTCTAGCGTGCACGTCGCGCGCGCGCGCCCGCGTGAGTTTGTGTGCGTGCGTTTGTACGTGCGCGCGCGCGCGTGCGTATGTGTGTGTGTGAGTGAGTGAGTGTCCGCGTGTTAGAGCAGGAGAGTGGCTCGTATGGGTGAACAGGGTCCTAAGGCCTTTGCGCCCGTGTGCGAGTGCGTGTAAGAGCGAGAGAGTGAGTAAGAGAGGCGCGCAGAGCGCAGCCGCGCAGCGTACGTATGTGGAGAACAGACGCAGCGTGCCGGGCGGGGCAGGGCGGGGCGGCGTGCACCTCTATAAATAACCCTTTATTCCCCCGCTACGCCCTGCTAGCAGCCGAACCTCTTTCAGGTCTTAGAAGGCGCTGCCCGGGCCAGCCCGGTACTGCCTGGCTGCTCGTACACTCATTCACGCTCGCATCGGACGCGCATCTCCCTATCTCTTTACCTCGACGCGGCTGGCGTTAGCCCCTTTGCCCCCCCCCCTCTCTCTCTCTCTCCTCTTCTGGCATTCAAGGTGCAGTACAGTACGTACTCCAGAGGAAGAGTGACTCACTGGCTGACCCTTCCGGTCGGCTGCCCCGAGCAGGGCGGGTAGTCACTTAAAAAAATCAGTGTACGGCCTACAAAAAATCATTTAAAAATAAAATAAAATTTAAAGAAAATCAACATAAAATCAAGAAGAAAGATACAGAGAAATCTGAAAAATCGAGTAAAAATGAACGAAAAAATCAAAAATACCATGAAAGATACAGAGAAATCTGAAAAATCGAGTGAAAATGAACGAAAAAATCAAAAATACCATGAAAGATACAGAATTAGCGGAAAAACGGGCAGACGGGAAAAATATCAAATTTTTTTTAGTGACAGAAATTTTCCTTGACAAAAAAAAACACAACTAAAAAAAGTAAGTAATAATAATTTTGGAAAAAAAAATCTAACTTCGAAAACAAGTATCGCACACATTTTGTATGAGAGATCCCCCCCTCGCGCTGCACTATGCCGGACCAAACTGCTCATTGAAGTCCAAGTGCGTAGCGTAGGGTCCGGCGGCGCATCTGGACAGGTATGAGTCACTGACAGGTCGGGGGCGGGGGCGGGGCGGGGGCGGGACAGGACTAGCCGGGGGCGGGACCTGAAAGGACCCGGCCCGGCTCCGGGGGTCGGTTCGGGTCGGGTCCGGTTGGTCGGAACGGTCCCGTATATACCCGGCCGATGCGTCCGGGACGACGACGTCTGGCCTGTGAGACTCGGTAATGGTATCGTACCCGACCCAGCCCGTTATTAGTGGACCAAAGGCGGGGCCGTTCGTCGTAGCGAATGATTAGGAGCGCGGGGTGTAACAAAATAAGAAGATAAAGTATAAGTGAGCCGACAAACTGTGATGAGGCTCGGCTCGCATTGGTGGGCAGAGAGCCCGGCCAGCCGGCCAGCACCGGGGAGCCTGTGCGGAATGAAGCTAATGACGAGGAACAAACGCATTGACTAACTACAGAACCGAGATGAGAGCAGATTGCGAAAAGAAGTGAATTTTAGTGGCATTTGAAATGTTTAAATTTCGGCAAATTGGTCCTTTCACCCAGCTATTAATATTAAAACTCTTTTATGCACCCTAAACGTACGCCCTCTCTGGAAATTGAGAAAAAAAACATGACATCGTTTTACTGCAGGTCTTTTATATTTTTTCGCGACGACGAGCAGTGTACCTGTTTGTGTAGGCGCGCTCTGGTCATATGTGGTATGTGAGTTACCTAAGCCTGTAGACGCCCCCAGGGTCTTGGGTCGTCGTGCCCCACCTCGCCCCGCCACAACTACCCCACCCCACCCCGCCCCGCCCCGCCTCTCCCCTCGCCAAAGGCGCCTGGTTGGGCGGGTCCGACGCCGACGAGCCTGAAAGGCTTCAAAGCCTGGCGTTTATGAAAGAGTTTTTCCCCGGATACTCTCAACTTTACCTATTTCGCAGTTGCCTCGTGCACCCCGTAATTTCTTTTCTCGTGGTGATGTTGTGATCAGCTAGCGTATATATTCGCCCCGAAACATTTTATAGCCTTTTCGTTGTTTTTTTTTTTCGGTCACTTCTAATTGAAAGAGCTGTGTCATTACACAGCCATGCTTCATAGTATTTGAATGGCATTTCGTATTGACTCGGCACGCGTTATGTTATGACCGTGAAGGCTCGTCCCCGTGTCCGTCCGCATGACACGACACGGGCCGAGGGTGTTGGGCACAATAGGTTTACGCCATGATGCCCGCCGGCCCCCTCGGCCCCTATGCGGCCCGCACCCACCCTACCTGCGCAGGGCCTAGGTCTGCCTCTCGGCACACTCTAAAAAATGGGAAATATTCAAAGTTGACAGTGATCCTGTGGCTTTTTCTGTGGTGTTTCACTATGTGAAAAAGATATTCGTAAATTTACGACTATTTTCGTAATTTGTGATTAAGACACAGTTGTAAATTTACGAGCGCAGTCGTAAATTTACGACAGCAAATTCTGACTCGTCAAAGAAACCTAAGTCGACACATGGAGTATAAAAATTATCTCAACAATACAACTGGAAGTTGTAACTTTACGATATTTATCATGGAAAATTGTCCCGTAACCCTTACGAACATTTCTCACAGTGTTGGATGAAACTGTGGAATTTTTTATGCAACGGAGTTGCTTTCTAGAATCGCTGGGAAACGCATGTCAATAGTTTTGTTTGGCCCCTTACGGGAGGAAAAACCTTCCAAGGGATTTTGATAATATTACCTATAGTAATAGTGTTTAATTTTGTAAATTTACTTGTGAAGTTTCAAATATATTAAAACTACAGATTTTCTGTAAATTTGAAGTGAAATTTCAGTTTTTGTGGTAATGCTCCACTTTTTTTTTCAATTTTCAAATGTTTTCTTTATGGGCAGAATTCTGCTCAACATGTTAAAGTATTATTTAAAACAACGAACATGAAATAAAATATAATTGTTAAGGCAATAAGGGAATAGCGCCCGCATCGTCAGAAATTGTTTATTCGTTACGTACGTATTGCCCGTGCAATACGACCTTCTCACGACCTTCTAATAAGTAAGGTGCGAATTCTCCTCTCCTTACAAAGAAGAGCGAGAGAGAGAGAGAGAGAGAGAGAGAGAGAGAGAGAGAGAGAGAGAGAGAGAGAGAGAGAGAGAGAGAGAGAGAGAGAGAGAGAGAGAGAGGTGATTGGTGATGGTGAGTGGGAGACAAGGAGAGTTGCAGCTCGTGGTCGACTGTCGGCTGGATGAGCGTTTCGTATTTTCCGGAGAGCAATTTGCTCTTGGGCAGCTCTGCTGGGCTGGCGCGCTGGCGCTCTGATTCAGATTAATAACCTCCCGTCTCCCTGCCCGGCCCGGCCCGGCCCGGCCCCGCCCCCGGGGCTCTTCGAGTGCCCTGATGGGCTTCAGAGGGAGCCCCACAGCGGGTACCTGACGGTGCGGCGGTGTGGCGCGTCCTTATGGGCTCGGCCTGCCGTCTTTGTCGCACTCATGGGTACCTGCCATTCCCAGCATAGGTCACCACCGTAGGTTTGACAAGGACGGAGGTATGAGGGCGATCTTCGGAATAGGACGGCTGGCGGCGGGCCCCGGACAGCCTGAGGGTCAGGAGGAGGAGGTACTCTGGGCTGGGCTGGGCTTGCAGCGCCCTGCCTCTCCTCGCCTCTCCTCGGCTCTGCCTCTAATGTGCTATTTCCGATCACTCTCAGCCCGGCCCGGCCTCTCTTCTCTCATCGCCTTCTCACTCACTCGCCTCGCTTCGCACACAGACACTCGTCACTTTGTTGCATTTGTCCATTAAGGGCCGGAGGCGGAGCTGGGCTGGGCTGTGCGCGGCCAGCGGCCATCGTCCGGAAATGAAGGGGGATCCAGAAGTGGAGGCAGTGCAGTATCTTTGGGGAAAACGGTTTGTCTGTGAGTGACCCCCGGCCGGCCCCACGGGCAGCAGTTGTTTCACCTCGGGGCCCCGAGGGTTCCACCACTCTGGTAATCCCTGTGTACACGTTCTCCGATAATTACTGGTAATTTTTTCCCCAAACTCTTCTTTTTGTCGTTTTTTGTGCTGTTGTGGGTTTTCCCTTATTGAAATATACAACAATTTACAAAAATGTCAACGTTTCTTCAACTTACCGAGAACTGTAAGTAATAATCACTGGTAATCAGTAATCGTGTGTACGCTCCTAAACCGAGTGATGGACCCCTCGTCGGGGCCTCGGGGACAATAAAGCGTGCGCGTCTTGCGACGCAGACTGCATGCCCGCTAGCTCAACGTCCCCGGCTGCTGGTGGTCTGATCTCTAAATTCCATCAGCAGGCTGACTGACTCCCCCTCTGTACATTTCTTACGCCACTTACCTTGCTTACCCGCCCCGCTCTGTCCCACGCACCCTCACCCCCGGCCCAACCTCTTCCTCCCTCTGGCAGGCCGAGCCAAGGGTTAAATTACAAGGTACAGAGTGTACGCTGTAGGGGAGGGGTGGAGGGACTTAGCCGCCGACGTGTCCGGAGCGAGCTGAGGGGTGGGGTGGGAGAGGGGGAAGGGGGCGGGGAAAGTGGGAAGGCGAGGTCATCTGCTAAAGGGATGCTGCTCGAGCAACATTGTGCGTCCGGCGTAAGACCGAGTAAGCCCTGCTCAAGTTGGTAGTTTGCTCGTGTGGTCAGGCGCGGGAGGGGCGTGGAGTGGAGCCGTGCAACAGCTATACTCGTTCCCTCCCTGGGAGTGAGTGTGTCCGCGGGGCTGCGCTCGCCTAATCCCGCACGACAGGGCGGCGCAGTACAAACTTGAAAGAATAATCTTAACGGCAGAGCAAGTGCTTGACGCAGCTGAAAACACGGTAAAGTTTGAGTGTTGTGCTGTGTAATAAAAGTAAACTTTGCAGTATAGAGCGGGAAAGTGCTGCATTTGCTTTTTGTCTCGTTCATCGATACGCTCACCTGGCGCCTTCTTATCAGTTGTAGTCCGGTCTCTGGGCTGGGGGCTCACGGCTCACGACTGTAAAGCCCCACCCCACCCCTCCCCCCGTGCCCTGCCCTGCCCGGTAGAGTAATGGCACGGAGTTGTTGGCCTCCAAGCGCTCGTTACAGCCTTACGCTTACGCCTTCTCTCCTCATATTTCCATTCTGACTACGACTCCAACACTCGGCGCCCTGCTCTGCCCCTGCCCTGCCCCTGCCCTGCTCCTGTCCCCCCGGTGTCTCTCTCGTCCCTCACAGCGCCTCTCGTTCGCTCTTTATTTTCTCCCCGGCCCCCTTCATAATTCTTTATGTACCTGCGCAGTGCGAGCCACTCGGCGAGCCACCTTTGCATTTTATTTAATTAACTCGGAATGCTTGTGCCGCGCGCGCGTGCAATATTGGCAGTGTAGCTGTCAGCGAGGCCCACAGAGCCGGGGCAGTAGAGCGTGCCTGAGATACTGCATCCCCCGCCTGCGTAAAGCAATATGGGTGACCGTTATTGTGTGTCGCACCGCACGGCCCTTGGCGAGCAGGTGGGGGTCCTAGCCTTGTAGCAATGACACATTACCGGCCAAAGGTGTATTGCGGCGCGTTAAACACTTTGCCGCAATACTCCTGTAGAAGTGGATATTGTTGCATCTTGTATTTTTTTTCTGAGTGAAATTACATCCTGGTTATTGAGCGACACTGTGAAAAATGTTTGGAAGGGATACGGGAAAATTTGCCATGATAATGTCGTAAAGTTAATAAAACTACCAGTTGTATTGTTACTTTAATTTTTTGACACCATGTGTCGCCTTAGTTTTCTGTGACAAGTAAGACTTAGTTGTTGTGAATTTACGACTGTGCACGTAAATTTACAACTCCGTGACGAAATATGTCCTAAATTTACGCACACTTTCTACGCAATGGCGAACAATAATTTGACTTTTTTTTTCCTTCTTTTTTTTTTCAGATGTGACTGCCGCCGCCATGGGGTGCTTCTGCAAGAAGGTGCGGACCCTGCTGTGCAAGGTGGTGCTGCTGGACGAGCAGGAGCTGGTGCAGGAGATACAGGTCAGTACCATGCGTCTCGACAAACGTGTGAAAACTAAGAACATTCACACTACTTCGAACTTGTTCATAAGAGGGCGAAAGGAAATCGAGGCGGAAACAACTCTGAAATTTTTGTACACTTTGTAATTCAAAAGAAAAGAAAAAAAAGACAGAAAAATTCAGAAAAATTTAGGGGGAAAAAAATCTGAAACACATCAGAAAACTTTATGAAAAAATCAGGGGAAAAAATCAGGAAATATCACCAAACTTCACAGTATTCTTAAAAAAAAACTCAAACAAAAATTAACTAAAAAATTACAATATTTGCACACCAAAATTAAGAGCTGCTGTTTCCCCCTCGATGGAAATTCATACACTCGCAGGTGTGCAACATGGACACTCTTCGGCTTCCATCGTGTGCTTCCTCCGTCAGCACACCGTAAGCCGGCTGGGTCTTACACTCGAGCCGATGGTCGCGGAGCAGTCGTGTCATTATGGGCCAATTTCTCAATCAATTAGTGCGAAGCAGGCTCTCGTTCAGGCCGGCCCCGCGCCGACTGATAGGAGGGTGCAAGAGAGGGAGAGAGAAAATGAGAGCGCGGAGGGGGACACCTGAGCCTGGGTGACGCCCCCCCCCCTTTAGTTAAGGCCCGGCGAGATGTCCGCCCCTGCCCGCGCCCGCACACCACCTGCCGCTGCACGGCGTGCGGCTCACGGCCCGGTGTGCTGTCCTGCTGGTCTCGCCCCGGCGGTCCCCCGGTCGGACCTCGCCCTGCCCCACCCCACCCCACCCCGCCCCACCCCGCCCCAACCCTCACCCCTCCCGCCTACCTACGCACGAGTCCACTGGGCCCTCTGCCCTGTCCGCTCCGTACGCCCCCGCCTACTATTTCTCCCATGGTCTTTCCCTCGGCCGGCGCGTTCCGCTTGCTTGACTCGGATGGCGCGGCGCGCTTCTTGCTCGACCTGCTCCGCTCTGCTTCAAGGGAAATTCCCCCTCATCGAGCGGAAAATCAAAGAAAGCAAGTAATAGTAGTTCGCTTAGCGAGGAAGAGAAATAAAAATGTGAAGGGAAAAGAGCGAGCAGCTGAAATATCATATTTACTAAACGCGTTTGCCCCCCTGCTCCCTGCTCGCCCATCTTCTTATTGATGTCAATTCCACCGGCTTTGTACAATTTTTTTGGGCCTAGCGTCTCCCCGTCTTTCCGGCCTCTCTCTCTATATCTCTCTCTCTCCTCTGTGTCCCTCCTCTTTTCTCTCTCTCACACACGCTCACAATAAAGCAACAAACACTCCCCGGCCTGCTCCGCGCGCATGCAAATCCGTGTCAAGCCGCGGCGAAGAGGGAGTGTGAGCGAGGCGGCGGGGCGGAGCGGGGCCGCCTGTGAAGACGCGACTTTGTGGAATGGTCTAAATTCTTAGCGTTCTTCTTCTGTGTCGCCCTCGTCTCCCGGCTCCTGCTCTTCCTCCTCCCGCTCTTCCTCCTCCCGCTCTTCCTCCTCCCGCTCCTTCACCCCAGCCCGCCGCAGTCATCGCGGCGCCCTTGCCCGGCCCGGCCAGGCCCGGCAGCGTGGCGTTACTGCGGACCTGAAGCACTCTGGAGCCAAGTGCCAATGTGGAAACTCCTGAGGAGCGGCAGCAGCTTCCTCTGCAGGACGCGCGCAAAAGAGACGGCGGCGCGCCGCCTGCGCAGCCGTCAGGTTCATCTCCGTCCTTGTCACACGCATGGGTCTCGGCCATGAGGAGTGAGTGAGAGAGGGCACTGCAAAACGATCTTCTGAATCTTGGGGCAGCCGCTGCAGGAGAGGCGGCACGGCAGCTCTTTATGTAGCGGGCCCACGCGGACAATTGTTTTGGGGCCGCCCTCCCGGACCCGGACCTCCCGGGCCGGAAGCAGAGGCAGCGCGCCAGCCGGGGCGAGAGGGAGAAAGAGAGAGAGAGAGAGAAAATAACAAGCGGCGCCAGAGATGAGCGGCGCGTCGGGGATTGATCGGGAAATGAGAAGAAAAGGGTTGTGTCTGGTGATGGTGAGATGCTGGAGGGTACGGCCTGCGCCTTGCGCGTCTTTGATCAGCCCTGTGGGACCTGTGCGTCGTGATTGGGAGGCACGAGATAAGGGACTGGAGAGTCTGGGCCTATCGCGCCGTTTTTGTTGTTTCTTTAATCACAATATTTGTCGCAAAGTGTCATGCAATTATATCTTTTTCCGTGAGGAAATATTTATTTTTCGATGCTCTGAATGTTGGACACCCGACCAAGACCAAACGCCCCTGCCCTGACTTTCGTGGCGGAGGTGCTACCAGTGTTATTATTTGTCCTGACCGTTGATAAGCAGCCGCAGGGGGATGTTGGGGAGTGATCAGCGGGCTGGAGCCCCGGGCCCCGGGCCTCGGCCGCGACCCGGCTGGATGCTGATGAGGAGGTGCGGCCGCGGAGGCAGCCGACTTATTCGTGCGCTTTCCTCGCCCTGTCTCTCGCGCACTCATGGGCTTCGCCGTACAGATGTGAGAGAGACAGAGCGAAGAGAGCGCTCTTCGGAATGAGTCGCGGCAGAGGACCGCGATTAACGTGACGATGATGATGATGATGATGGTCATGCAGAGAGAGGTCGCCGTGCTGGCGGGCAGGTCCAGTGATGAGGCCCCAGGTCATGTGCTCGCGTGAGCGGCGGGCGGCAGCCGCACGCGAGACCAGACGGGCCTAAGTACAGCCTTCTGCAGGGCCTGCCGGCCCTGAGGGGAGGGGAGGGGAGGGGAGGGGGCCCGCGGTAACACTCCCGCAGGTGCGTTACGCAAGGCTTTAGTCGGCACCCTCCCCCGTTCCACCCGGACCTGGACTGACCTGTCCAGATACTGACAGTCACTCCCATTTTTTTTGGTAATTATTATTTTCATGTTTTTTTTTTTTTTTTTTTTTTTTTTTTTGGTTTTTGTTTTTGTTTTTGCGCGTGGTCGCTAAGATGCATGCAGTGTTTTTTTATCCCCCGGTTAGCCTGCGCCGCTGCTGCCCCCGGACCTTCGCAAAGCTCTCTACGCGGCTGGCGGATGCAGAACAGAGAAAAGAGGAGGTGCCGCCTCGCCTCTCCTGTATTGTAATGCACAGCATATTTCCCACGTCGTCCTATCCCTAGATTTTTCCCTCCTTTGCCGCACGTGGCCGTGAGACAAAGACCAGTGTGTACATCCTCGGCCACGAGCCTGTATGTGCGTGTGTGCGCGTGCGTGTGTTTACGACGCTGGCTGTTCGAATATTTTATCCCCGCATACGGTTATCCCTCGTGCTCTAGTCCTCTTTGCCACCACAACCCCTTGCTCCTACCGCTTCCTCTATTTAAGGGAGGGGAAACAAAAAGAGGAGAAAGTAAGGCAGGGTTGGTAACATGTAGAGTAAGGGACGGAGCGAAAATGCAGATATAGGAAAAGCGGCGCGAGGAAAGGCAAAGGCGTTGCCGCGGGGATGAACAGTGAAAAACGTGTGGAGGCGTCTGGTTTCGCGAAGGGCTCCGTGATGAAGTGGGCCGGGCTGGGCCGGGCCGGGCCGGGAGCCACTCGGGTTCCCGACAACGGGAGCGAGACTAGGCGTGGCGGGGCGGGGCGGGGCGGGGCGGGGCGACCCCGCTGGCGGCCGTGCCTTCACACCGCCCCCGAACAAGCAGGGCTGGGCTGTTCGCTGTACCGCCCGGCCCGCCCGGCGCTCGGCCCGCACTCAGCAATGAAGCGGGTGGAATTAAACTCGGAACAACGTATAAGGCCATGATAATATATTGATCATGAGTGTGTGTGTGCGGCGATTGCTGCCCTGGCTGCGGGCTGCTCGGCTCGGCACAGGAGGCGAGTGCTCGCAGCAGGTCTGCTGGCCGGGCAGTAGCGAGAGAGAGAGAGAGAGAGAGAGAGAGAGAGAGAGAGAGAGAGAGAGAGAGAGAGAGAGAGAGAGAGAGAGAGAGAGAGAGAGAGAGAGAGATGTACTCGGTGGGAAAGTTCTCATCGTTAGTCGTGGCCCCGCCGCTGACGGACACCGCGCGCCCAGGGCTGTACCGGCCAGGGCAAGCTCCCGCCACACCACTCCCGCGCGTCTCCGTATATCCCAGTCAGGGAACGACAGAGAGCGACAGGAAACGCGCGGCCGATGCCCTTGACACCACCTCTATTATAAGGGGGCGACTTTGTGTGAGTATGGTGCGCTCTGCCTGCTGCCGTCTGATTCCGAAGCGCGCACTCTCGTACCTCCATCCTCATCGCACCTGGGTTGTGCCCTATGTTGGGATTGGTAGGGCCCCATAGGTGCGACAAAGATGCGGAGAGGCGCGAAAGCGATCTTCGGAATCAGACGGCTGCCTGCGTAACTCTCCCTCTTGCTGAAACCCCGCTGCGAGGCTGGTTATACTGCACCGCATTCATTGGTGTGGGAGGGTTGCCTACTCGCACGGCGCTATTGTGGGTCGGTGGGGGTGGTGGTGGGCAGAGTGGAGGCGCGTGTGGCCTACAGTATCTAGACCGCTCCCCGTAGGTCCATCCAATTTTGCTTTTCTCTCCCCCCCCCCTTCCTCTCCCCTTTCCTGCGCCCTAGTCTCTCTCTCCGCCCGCCCTTCGTCACTTGTCACCACTGGGCGCCGCGCGCGTTTTATGACAGACTTGCTCTCCTGCTCCCTCTCTCCCCGCTCCCTCTCCTTCTCCTCCCCTACGCTCTGCTCATTACCGGCGCCGAGATAGATCTGTGATTTCGGACAGGCGTTACGCCCCTGAGGCGGGCGGGGGAGGAGAGGGGGGAGCGGGGAGCGGGTGGAGACTGACCGACCAGTCCCGGACACGGCTGGCCCGGCCCCCGCCGCCCCGCGCCCCGCCCATATCCTTCCCTTCGATCTAAAGCAAAGTTCGAGCCGGCTGCTGGCGGATGCCATTTTTAGAATGCCCACTCCTCCACTCTCTTCGTCTCTCTTTCACTGTGTTCTTGCTTCGTCTCTTCCTCTGGTTAAGACTCTCTCTCTCTCACTCACTCTCTCACTTCCTTTTTTCCCCAGGGACTATGGGACGACAGAACAGTTTCCGGTATAGGGAGGCTGTGTAAGAAAAAAAAGGAGATGGGACAAAAAAAAAAAACTGCGACTGATTCTCAGTTGTTTGAACGCACTCTACTCTACTCCGCTCTCCGCTGCAGCGAAGTCTCGTGGCGCCCTGCCCGCCGGCGCCCGCCCGCGACCCCAACCGGGGAGGAAAAGCCAGTTATTCCTTTGACGGGGACCCGCCCCTTTTCCGCGCCGCGCCTTTCCGAAATCTCTTTTGCGCTGCCGAGAGCTTTCTAGACCATCGGTGCAAGAGGGCGCAAGGAACACGCGATTACAGCAACGTGACAAAAAGAAAAAAAATGGAAGGAATCTTGTATCAAAATTTTGGCATCGGCGCTAATTACCCTTTTCGCTCTATCGGAATGCTGTAAGCACAATGCTGCAGAAACAACACGTGCTGGCTAATCGATGGGGAAACAACACGGAAATTTTTGTGCACCTCGTAATTCGGAAAGAAAAAATCAGAAAAATTTAGGAAAAAATTAAAAAAGTTCAAAGAAGTTTAGAAAAAAAACCAGGAAAATTCACAAAAATTCCCAGAATTCTTGGTAAAACTCAATTGACAATTCACAAAAATTCACACAATTTGTACGCCAAATTTCGGAGGTGTTTCCCCATCGTGGCTAATGCTGTAAGTTTCTGTGTGGATATTTTTCGCAGAGGTTACTGTTGGGATTGAGGAGGAGCGTGTAACTCTGCGCTCTAATCCCGGAGTGGTTGACCTCTGGGGACTGTGCGCGGGGCGCGGGCGGGGCTGCCGCTCCGCCAGGGGAAGCTGCTCTGCTCGGCTGCCGTAGGATTCACTGAACGCCACAAAGACAGACTTAACCGCCCTTTCCCGCTCCCTTTCCCCTCCATGCTGTTCCTGGATCATATACTGCACCTCCTCTCCTAGGGATGCCGAGGAAGGGGTGAGTGCGAGAGAGAGGGAGGTATACGAGAGGAAAGAGAGGGAGGAGGTGGAGGAGGAGTTCCAGGACGCGCGCGCATTCCCTCGTCTTGGGGGAAGACTGTCCCCAGCCGTTTTACACCCCCGAGGGTCGCGGGTGGACCAGGGCTGGGGGCGGGGGCGGGAGGCGAGGGTTTACGATGCGGCCGAGGCGAGGCAGCCCGGCCGCCGGGTTAATGACGAGGTGGCGCGGTGGGCCGGCTCCTTCCTCATCTTCCTCCTCTTCCTCCACTTGCTCCTCTCCACCTCGCTGTGTGTGTGGCGCAGAGGCGAGAGGGGCTGATCTCAAGTCAAGCATTCTCAAAAGTCAACCAGATGACCCCTGACCTCTCTTCTGGCCGTGGCAGCCGCTCCGGCTCTGTATATGTGTTTGCGAGAGTGTGTTCCGCCGCCAATGGGAATCCAAATGTCATAAATCTCGATATGCAGAGGACGAGGTTGCAAAAGAATCTTAGGATAGCAAGGTAGATTCACGTTTCGATGACATTTTCGGCATATGACTTTCTTTTGAGTCATTTTGGAGAGAAACGTGACTTTTACGTGTTAGTGGAGCAGAGTGCACGAGCTCCTCTCTCCCGGACGGAACCTCCCCGCTGTCAAGCTGCAACCCATATTTGCGGCCGTTTGCGGTCAGGTCCACTGAGCGAGGGAGGGGCGGGGGAAGGGGGTGAGGGGTGGAGGGGGCGCGGGCGGAGAGAAGGTGAAATCGAATTGGCCGCAGCGGAGTATAAATCTGTTCAATGGCGATGTCTCCCGCCACAGTCAACGTAAACGACGACGCCTGCGAATTTCAAAGAGGAGGAGGAGGAAGGGGAAATGTCGGTAGGAGGCGGTGACAAGCGAGAGGGGAGGGGACGGGTGGACGGCAGCAGGGAAAAGCCGTGGCCGGGAGAGGAAGAGGAGGGCGCGGCAAGTGACATTGAGAATTTGCTCCAAACAGTTTTTAATCTGGCAGGTCACTTACTTGACGGGCTTGGAAATTCAAAGAGTGTAGCCGGGGTGCGGCGAAGCGGGGCGCAGGGTGCAGGGCGGCGCGGGCCGAGGGCAGGGATCCGAATCGGATTGTGCCCCGCTCCACCCCCCCCCCACCCCTCCCGTCCGGGAAAATAGGACTAGCAGGGCCGCCGCGCCTTGCCGTCCCGTCCCGTCCCCGCAGTGATCTGCATGTTCGTGATGGATTACCCTTGTGATTTTATTTTTTTTTCCGCCCGAAGCCCTCCTAGATCTCTTTTTCATCTGTGACTGCGTATGTTTTTGGAACCACTCCCTTCTTTTTTCCCCCCACTGTTCCTCGGACTAAAACTAATTTTGCCTGCCGGGTGTAGTTGCGACGCAGGGCAGGGACTCGCTCCCTTCCTCCCCTCCCCTGCGACTCTCTCATTGACATCCGTCCATATCTCTAGCGCGGCACCCCCGTCCCTCCTCAATTTCCTGCCCCTCTCGCTAGCCTCTGTCCAAATGTATGACACCCCCTCCTCCCCCCACCCCCCGCCCCCTGCCTCATGCGATAGCGCTGTGTTATTAAGTAGCCAACCCTCAGCAGGAGGGAGGTGGAACGGGGCGGGGGACGGTCGGGGGTGAAGATGGGTCCGTGCGCAGATATGCAGCAGAGGGAAAGGCCAGAAGGGGCTGAGTGAGAGGTTTATTAAAATTCATAAATTTGCAAGTCACGTTCTGAAATTTGCAAAGCGAAAGAGTGTAAATTTTTCGAATCTCCCTGTCGAAAGTTTTAATCAATATTTTTGTACTTTATATGGAATTTGTTGCATTTTTAAATCATTATTTTTTTGTCGACAGCAAGGATAGCTAGCTGTGAGACTGTCGCAGAGTTTTAAGGGATGGCCAAGGGGAGACGGGAAGAGGGAAAAGAGTGTTTCGGGCGAGGGAGAGAGAGAGAGAGAGCAAAATGTTGGTGAGCGGGGGACGATACTTCCTTCAAAAAGTTTATATGTATACCCCGAGAGTCTTAACACTGAAAAATGCCTTGTGTGGTCTCACCACACGCGTGGGCGACGAAAATGGCGAGGCGGAGAGGGAGAGAAAGTTGGGAGCGGTGCAGGGGTGGGAGCAGGTGGGGGTGGTTGGGATAAAGGTTAGGAACCCAATTGCACTAGCTCTCCGTTATTCACTATGATTGCGATCTTGTGTGTGGAGAGAGTAACGAGAATATGAGGCAGGGGGAGGGGAAGTGGAGTCAGGGGGTTGCAGGGTGGGGAAGGGGGTGGGCAGTCGTGGAAATGCGTTCCAGAATGCTTCGCACACATGGCGTCTCCGGATGAAGGGGGAGAGGGGTGGTGGTGTTTAAGATGAGCCGGAGCAAGAGGCGGACCTCGGACGTAGCAGACAGCAGCTTGGTTTTGCCACCCAGACCCAGACGGCGGTTTGTGCGCTCCTCTCCTCTTTTTCCCTGTCTCTCTCACTCTCTCTCTTTTCTGGCTCTCGCTCTCTCCGTCAGCCAGCCTCTCCTCCACTGACTTGCTTTTTCTGTCGGAGTGCACTTGCGGCAAACAGGCAAAAGCAATTCGAGCGCATTGCATTCCCCGCCTCAAAACACACTAAAAAAATAACGGCGGTGTATTTTTCTTCGTAAGGAACGAGGAAGGGTGATGCGAACTCCATCTCTGGCTCCCTTCCTCCTCTCCTCCTCTTTGTTCCCGCACACAACCCTTCCTTCCCCCCTCCCTTTCCCCCGACTCGAACAATTTGTCTCAATCGTCGAATGCCAGACATCTGCAATACGCTCCGCTCCCCGCTTGAGTTTGCCTTGCCCCCCCCCCCCCCCCAAGTCAGCCGCTGCCGGATTCTTTTTCTCGGCATTTTCTTCTTTCTCTTCCCCCTCGGCGTATCAACTACAGTTTACTCCGTTGCTGATAATCCCTTTCTCCTCGGCCGAAGCAAGAGTTGCGGTGAGCCTATCCAGGGATGGGGAACTGGGCTGGGCAAGCCGGGGCGGGGTTGATGGGCCCGCCTGGAGTTTGGCTTACACGCGTACACAGTAACATGTTGCTGTCTGTCTCCAATCCACGACAGAACATTTACTTAATATAACCGTTAGGTATCAGTGTTTCTTTCAAATTTGTGTAAAGAATGAACAGGGTTATTCTCACTGTCCTCTGAAACCACAAATCTAAACCATATGGGAATGAGTCCAACACATTGCCAAACGCCGTTGACAACAACGCAATTTCTTACTGTGTTTACGTTCATACATGGCGGAGCACGCGGGTCGAGCCGGGCGTATCAGAGACTCGTGTTGGGCTGGTGATGAGAGATAGCGTTTGTAGTCGTGGGGCGGGTAGAGAAGCGGAAAGTGGTAGGGGGGGGGAAGTAAAGGTTCATTCACAGCGGACAACCTTGCAGGGCCGGGGGGCGCCGCCGGTCTTGGAAAACAAGATGGGGAGGGAGGCAGGGGCTTTTGACGCCGGCGCGCGTGTATATGAGTCGTATGTTTTGGGCTCAGACTTTTCGACAAACTCTCTCGCTGGGGACGATTTTTTCTCCTTCTTCTTCTAACATATATATTTTATACATACTGAGAGAGAGAGAGAGAGAGAGAGAGAGAGAGAGAGAGAGAGAGAGAGAGAGAGAGAGAGAGAGAGAGAGAGAGAGAGAGAGAGAGACGGGGGAAGGAAAAGGAATGAGTATGAGTATATGAGGTGGAAGGAGAGAGAAGTCCAGTGTATCCGTATCGCGGCGGTGCGGCGGCGCTGCGGCACGGCGCCTAACAACAAACGCCCCCGTGTAATTTTCCCCGTCAACAAGGCCTTTGGCTATGGCCGCGGCGGGGCGGGGCGGGGCGGGGCGAGGCGGGGCTCTTCCCTGTCCTGTCCACACCTCTGTTTTGCCAGCAGAGTGGCCGTTTGCGCGCTGATTTACGCCGAAGCCCCGTCGCTCCGCTCCGCTCCGCGCCGCCCCCGCTGCGGCCGCGGCGCGCTGTTTGGCTTTGGTCCTTTGGTCCTTTGACTCGCGCTGCTGCCTGCCCGGCCCTGCCCGGCCCTGCCCGGCCCAGCCCGGCGGCGGCCCTCCTCGCCTCGCCTCTCCTCGAGTCGCCAAAGTGTTTCCAAGGTTTAATTTTGGTTTCCAGATGGCCCCTTTGCGCTTCCCCTTTGCTCCTTTGCTGTTTCGTTATTAAGTATGTGCTCTGCGTAGCGTTGCGTTACCATTTATATCTCCTCGTCCCTGTTCCTGTCCCTCCCTCTACTTGCTCTACTCTCTCTCTCTCTCTCTCTCTCTCTCTCTCTCTCTCTCTCTCTCTCTCTCTCTCTTGCGAAGATCCTCCACATATCGTCTTCCATTTCCTCGTCGCCCTCTTGCTCCCTCTGCTTTTTATTTTTTTCCCCCCCATCTTGACCGCGAGCTACGTACACCTTGCGCGCGAGGGTGGTTTTCGTATAGCTACACCTCCCCCCAGCAGGTAGGGGCGACACTGTGTTTGGTCTTGTTAATCCCAGGAAATGTCGGTGCCGACGTCCCGCCCTGCACTGCACCGCTCGGCGAGGGCGACCATAGCACAGGGATCCTCCCCCGTGTAAGCGAACCCCCGGCCGCCCCTCCCCTAAAGCGGAAGCGGGCCGGAGCTGCGGCGCGGGAAAGGAAAAGGGAAATGCAATCTTCACCACTCGTTGTACTTCCACTTCCGTTATAATTACAGTTATAATTACTCACCCGCGACGACGCAGAGGTGCGAGTCGCGCGCGCGGAGGGCATTTGAGTGAAGCGAATGGCCCCGCGAGGGGTGCGGCGCGAGGCCCTCGGGGGGCGGGGCGGGGCGGGGCGGGGCCCGCAGTTTGATAAAGACGACAACGCTTGCTTTTACGAGAACCATAAAGTGACTCATGGCCGCCCCCACGGCCCCCTGGCTCCACCACCCCCGAGGCCCGCACCCCCGCACCCCCTGCTCCTTGGTGCCGCGCTGGACCCGGGCGGGGCGGGGCGGGGCGTGGCGGGGCGGGGCGGGGCGGGGCGGGGCGGGGCGGGGCGGGGCGGGGCGGGGCGGGGCGGGGCGGGGCGGGGCGGGGCGGGGCGGGGCCACCGCCAGGCTGCTGCTGCCGCTGCTTCTGCTGAAAATTAAATTCGGACTTCCACCAAGTCGTTGTCTGGTTCATCAACAACCTCGCGGTTCGCACCGCGCCCGCCCCGCCCGACAACGGCCACCCCGCGGAAACGAAAACTTCTTTTGTTATTTTTTATAGGCCTGCAAAAATTACGTTCTAATATTATTAATCCGTAATTTTCTTTTAGGAGCGTAAAAAGAAATTCGTTCCTTTACCTTCCTTTTTATTTTTTAGTGCGGCTGCACCCTTATTTACAGCCGCCATCTCGTCCAGTTTTCGGCAGTTTGCGTATACTCCTTGGGATATTATCACCGTCATCAACTTGGTCGAAAATGAAACTAGCGGACTAACGACCCCTTCTACGAATCCTCTTTCCTTCTCTCTCTTCCTCTCCTCTATACGCACACCGGCGCCCCCGCCCCCTCTTTTCTCCCTCCTTCTCTCTCTGTCTCTCTCATTGCTTCCGCTGCGAATATACACTACTGTCGCTATGGTCGCTGCCCTGCAGACTGATTCAGAAGAGCGCTCTCCTCGCTCTATCTCTCTCGCACCTATACGGCGCACCCGATGAGTGCGAGAGAGACAGCGAGAGCGCTCTTCTGAATCAGCCTGCTGGGTGCGCCGCGCGCCGCGCGCCCTCCCTGCAGGGCCCTCGCGTGGTTCTTGCCCTCCTCCTCCCTCCGGCCTGACTACCAGTCTGTATGGCGCGGTCGCTCGCGGCGCCCACACTCCCCACTCTCCGCTGCGGTGAAGGGTCGGGTCATGTAGCCAGTCACGGCATCCTCTCACCTCCCTCTCGCCCCCGCACGACTTGCCTGCCGCCGCCTCGCCTAGGCTCTTCTTCTTCTGACATCTAATTACGGTTTCGCCCCGCCCCGCCCCGCCCCGCCCCGCCCCGCCCCGCCCCGCCCCGCCCCGCCCCGCCCCGCCCCGCCCCGCCCCGCCCCGCCCCGCCCCGCCCGTCGTCCTGCGCCCTTGTTCGCACGGAAACTATATCATTACGTTTCTTGTAATCCGGTCGAGCAGCCGCAGCCGCGCGCCCGCACGCTCGTCATCACGCCGCCGCCGCCGTTTGTGCCATTCATCCATGAAGAAGCGTAGTGGTAGTGGTAGCAGGTGCGCGGCGCTACGATGAGGTCTACAACAAATATATAGGCTCTCTCATCGGAGTGATTTGTAACTCTCTTTCTTCGGCAGGCATAGCGTCGCTTGTAATTTTGTTCGCGGTCGCGTTCGGGAAGGTGTTGGTGTTAGCGGGCTGTAGACTGATTCAGGAGAGGAGGGCTCTCCTCGCCCCGTCTCTCTCGCACTCATGAGAGACGGGACGAAGAGAAGAGTGGCCCTTCTGAATCAGTCTGCTGGCTGCGGGGCGGAGGGAATAAGGGGCCCAACTATTCAATAAGGCTGTTAGTAGCGCCGCCGTGCCGTGGCGTGCCGTGGCGCCCGGCCGGAAATAAGAAGGGACCGCGAGGGGACCGGGCCGGGGACTTCCCCCCGCCGGTATGAATATGCATCGCGCTCATTGGCTGGTTAGGAACGCAATGAGGGGAGCCCTCCATCGCTACGCAAACATTAAAACTTGTGCGCGCGCCGCCGCCCCGCGCCGCGCGGTCTAGCAAGGGCCTATAGGCGCACGACATCGCGCGCCGCGCGGAAGGCGATATGCAGGCAGACGTTCCACCCGCACTCCTACACGGCAAAAATCTCATAGAAAAAAAAATTGTAAAAAAACAAAGCGGTCCCACCCCGTGTCTTTACGGGGAGACATTCAGGAATAAATTCACAAAAAATCACATAAATTTAAGAAAATTTACAAAATTTCACCAAATTTGTACACCAAAAATTTTGAGTTGTTTCCCCCTCGGGTGTGTGGGGCCTGAAGGTATACCGCACCCCTTGACTTGCTGGACTGCATGCACGGGTATGGTAGAGCTCCTCTCCCACTTTCCTGGTTTGCAGTCCGTGGTCCTGTTGTGTTTGTTTTCCAGACGCAAATAATAAAAATCGGCAGTGGTAGGGCGCGAGAAAGAAAATTGATGTGTCAGGATTGGGAGGAGCGGCGGTGTGGCGGGGCGGGGCGCGGGACCGCAGCCTGGCCCGAGCGACTCGATCTTGCGATCCCCCCCGCAGGTCGACCAAACAATCCCCGTAAGCTGAGGGAGTGTCCGCCTATAAAATGCCGCCCCTCTCTCTCACTCTCCCTCTCCATGCCCCCATAAAAGCGCTCGCCATGAAATTTCTTTTATTCGGCCGGTGTTGCCTCTGCAGGGCCCCGGCGGCCAGCCCAGCCCAGCCCAGCCCAGCCCGTGCTTAAGCCTATTGGCGTCTTTATTGAAATGCATTCTCCGGATGGAGTGCCAGCGGGGTGCGGTGGAGCGGGGTGGGTGCGTTGTGGGGCGCCTCCAGCCGCCCTAAAGATAAGAATAAGGTACGGCTCACAGCCTTCCAGGTAATTTGTACTCGCCATGACATAATTTCCACCAATGTCGCAATATGTATAACGGTCCGTATTTTTTTTTTCCGCGTCACGTAAAATAAAGGTGGAGCGACTCTTCCCGCGGTGACTCCGCTGTTGGCTTGGTCTGGCTCGCAGAGCGGCCGCGGCCGGCGTCTCTGGGCTGCTGGGCTGGCGGCGCGCTTTGTAAACAGGGGGACGAATTATACCGGGAGATTGGGAAAAGGAGGACGATGAGGAGGCATGAAGACAGAAAAAGAGAGAGAGAGAGAGAGAGAGAGAGAGAGAGAGAGAGAGAGAGAGAGAGAGAGAGAGAGAGAGAGAGAGAGAGAGAGAGAGAGAGAGTCGTCTTGCGAAGAGAGGGCAAGGAAAACAATAGAAGAGAGAGGGTGGGGGAAAGAAGGGGGAAATGACTGAGAGGGAGAGAAGGGTCTGCTTCGGCCACGCGCGCGCCGTAGCTCCGCGGGGGAGCGGCGCAGTGCGCACCCCTCACACTGCCCTGGTCTGCCCTGCCCCTGCTCCTGCCCGGCCCTGCCCTTGCCCGGCCGGTAACCGTGCTGAGCTCCAACACCTCTCGCTAAGCGCCCCTTGCATGGCCTGCACGACCTGCACGGTGACTGCGCTTTGCTTTCACGCACTGGACCAACTACTGCTGCTGCTCTGCCCGAGCCTTATACGTTTCCTACGCACGCCTCTTTATCGGGATTGCCAATCAGGCGGATGGAAGCAAAGAGAAGGCGTGCAGGCAGCCCCCCCCTCATCTCCTCCCAGGAGCAGTGTGCTGCTGTCTCTTTTTGTCTGTCTGACTGAAGCCCACCCCAGGCTACGCCTCCCCCCCCCCTCCTCCAGCAGCGCAGCGCATAGGACCCTGTGGGTTGGCCTGCTGCAGGATTGGAGCCCCCGCCCCGGCCGCGGCGCCGTCGTCCTGGCAGAGATATTGACTGCACACCGTCTGTACCCGTCGTGTAAAGCCCCCAGCAAGGCTCTTGCCCCGTAGCCCGGCCCCGGCCCGGCCCGGCCACCAGTACACTGTAATTTGGGGGTGTTCCAAATGTATACGCCTTAAGGCGTTTGCTACAGGATCCAGAGCGACATTTGGCGTCTACTTTGAGAACACCTTTTGGCGTATAGATTCTAGTCACCTTTGCCCATACCACTCCCACATCACAGCACATGCTGAAAGGGTGTACAGGATGTGAGCACCTTTCGGGATGTACGTATTATGCGCACCAGGTGCATGCCCTGTGTACACCTCTGGCCACTGGTCCATGCTGTGATGTGCGAGTGGTATGGGCAAAGGTGTCTAGAATCTATACGCCAAAAGGTGTCCCAAAAGTAGACGCCAAATGTCGCTCTGGATCCTGTAGCAAACGCCTTAAGGCGTATACATTTGGAACACCCCCAAATTACAGTGTAGCGGCAGGGTGTTGAACTTGACATCTCCCATGACCCCTCCCTTCCCCTCCCCTCCCTGGCTGGCGGCGGGCGGTACCCGCGACGCGTACCCGGCGCACTGCCCCTCACGAGGCAGCGCCAGTCATAAAAGTGCGGCCAGATTTGTAATCAAGGAGATTGAAAAAGAGGAGGAGGAAGAAAAGAAGGCAGGCGGCGCGCGGGTAGCAGCAGGGCGCCGACATATAGAGGCGAGCATGTTGAGAGGGTTACCAAGTGCGAGGGGGTGGCAGTCTACCACCTTGCGCCCCCCGCCCGCAGTGCTGCCCCGGGCGGGGCTGCACCCCTCTCGCTCCCAGCATGCAGTCAGCATAAACGCGCTTTACGAGAGCTCCCGCACCTCCAACCACTCTCGACCGGGACGTGGGCTGGTGGGTCCGCGCCGGGCCGGGCCGGCCGGGGGTGTGTTGGAGTCATAAGAACTATATACTATTATACTCGCGATAATAAAAAATGTTAGAGCACGGTGGGAGGGGGGGGGAATGTTAGTCAAAAGTATCGTGTGTGTTAAAATCGCGCATGCCCGTAATTTTAACTGGTTTAACTGTTTTACGTATTCGCGTGGAGGCATATCGCCCGAGTAACTCTGCCGCAATCCCCATTGTGTAACCAGTGTTGTCTCGTATATTTTACTCGAGCGGCCCTCCTCCTGCTCCACCCCCTCTCCGGGGCGAACCTCCCCGTGCACCTGGTCATGTTCGCAAACCCTCCCCCCGTAGTGGTTTAGATGAAATCGTCTGAAATGTAGCCGGTCCAGTGGACCGAGCACACCACCGCGCCGCCCAAACAACAAGAGGACGTACACGGGGCGGGATGCAGAGCGGAGGGGGATGGGGAAAAGCGGACGGGATCTCGATGGGGAAACTGTACCGTTCCGGCGCGTCCGACAGTAAATCGAAGACAACACAGGACAGGTCCATTCCCTACGTTACCACGACGCCGCGGTCACGCCTGGTCGTTAGGCAAGCCCGCGGCTAGTCCCATTCCCTGCCCCCCCTCTCTCTCACTCTCCCTTTCGCTCGCTCGCGCTCACTCGCCCTTTCTGCAAGTAACTTAAACTCTCTCTCTCTCTCTCTCTCTCTCTCTCTCTCACTCTCTCTCTCTCTCTCTCTCTCTCTCTCTCTCTCTCTCTCTCTCTCTCTCTCTCTCTCTCTCTCTCTCTCTCTCTCTCTCTCTCTCTCTCTCTCTCTCTCTCTCTCTCTCTCTCTCTCTCTCTCTCCACCCCCTCGTTGTTCACTAAATGAGCAGCGAGGGGCCTATGCCTTGTATTGTTACTGCTGGTGTTTCTCCACCAAGCTGCTGCTGGTGATAGAAGAAACCGTAAGTCGTAAAAAAAAAGAAAAGAGGAGCGGTCCAGCTCTGCTCTGCGGTGAGCAGACGTGCGCCGGCCACCCGCCACCCCCGCATGGTTTCTAATGAAGCCACATTTTGTGCTAATTCTGACAGGCGTTCTGCTGGGCCGCATCTGTGCCCCGCCTGGCCCCGCCCGGCCCCGCCCCTCGCGGTCTAGCGCTTCCATGTGGCCGTGGCCTAGTTGTGGCCGCCGCCCCGCCCGGCCCCAAAGTGTGGGGCGTACTTTTATGCCCCTTGAACCTTCTTTTCGACGGCTGCTCTTTGCCCTTCCCTGGCGGGCGTGGCGCGTCCAGGCCAGGCGTTGACGGCACGCATAAACCCTCTGATGCACTGCGCTGAGTTACACGTGGTGAAAGGAATAGGCGCGGTGGCCTGCGCGTATGGGCGTGTGGATGTGTGCCCGAGTGAGTGTGGGCTGGGTCCCACTATAGTTAAGCGGGGAAAAAAAAGGTTTCAAGAGACATGCCCCCTAAAAATAACAATTCGGAAACCATCAATGCTGCCAATGATGACTCGTTATCTGGCCACTTTGATATCGACGTCATCACAAAAGAATCCAATCGAATTCGAAAATTATTTCTCCTCTCTGTCTTTCCCCCGCGCTCTCCCCGCCAGCCGTGCTCTATTACCCATGCGTATACCCCCTGTTGGCCGAGAGAGAAAGAGAGCGATAGATTGGGATAAAGAGAGCCCGGGCGAAACAGAGGGAGACAGAACGGGGAAATGGGGAGGAAGGGGTCGAGTTGAATCCCTCTCAAAGAGTAATTTGGCGCACCACGCTCTTTTTCCAGCCTCCGGCGGAGCCCCCTCCCCTCTCCCTCCACAGCCCACCCCGGCATCCCTCGCTCTACCCGGCGGAACAGGGGGGCCTTTGACCAACGTCATTCACCTCGGCGCAAGTAACCTGATCTAATAGGAGTTGGATTGAGTGGAGTCGAGCAGAGTGGTTGTAGCGCGCGGTGTTCAGGCCCGAAGGACGAGGGGGGAGGGGGGGGGGACAACTCTCCCCCACATATTCCGCGTGACTCTATGCAAAGCAGCGCAGCCGCTAACTTCTCTCTCTCTCTCTCTCTCTCTCTCTCTCTCTCTCTCTCTCTCTCTCCTCTTTCTTTTTTGTGGCGTCGCAGCGCTGCGGGCGTGCTCCTGGGCCCGGCGGTGCGAGCGCCTGCGGATTAGGCACCGCCTCGTCACCCGTCCGCGCGGGGCTGCCTACCCCCGCAGGCGCCCTGGGGACGCCTGGGGGACGCCTGCAGCTCATCGCCAGCGCCGTGTCCACCACCCCGCCCGGGCCCGGGGGCCCCTGGAGGCCACGCCCTCGCGCTCTGCCACTCCACGCCTCCCGCCAACCTCGCGCAGCAGTTTATTACGCAAAGTGAAGCCATTTACGTTATTTGCGCGGGCAGCGCGCGCCGCAAGACTCCCCGCGGGGACCGTGTATAATCCCGCAGGGAGTTATATATTATCGCCCCTTCCGCTCTATAGCCGCTAATTTGAACTCGTGGCGCCAAGACCGGGCAGGGCGGGGCGGGGTGGGGCCGAGACGCGACAGGCCAGGCCTGGGCGTGCCGTGGCCTCGGCCGTGGCGCTCCGGCGCTCCTAGTGTTGACCCTATGCGCTTATTTATGCGTTCCTGCTGCAAACTTTTTAGAAAGGTCCGTTGCGACATTTTCCTGTTTGACCGCCCAGTTCTACTTGCCGCTTTCCTCATGCTTCCGCGAATAAAATCCTCTCCAGCCTGAAACGCGCGAAAGAAAACGCAAACAGAAGTATGTGCGTGTAGTAGTGTGATCGCAATCGAACCGCGGCTCCGTACCGCTGCTAGCGCACGGAGCTGCTCGGCTCGGCTCGGCTCGGCTCGGGCGGGGCGCGGTGCAGTGAGCGGAGCGGGGGCGTCCAAGGGCTCCTTGTAACGGGCCTAACGGGCCTATAAAGGGCCATGCCTCGCACGGTCCATATGTACTCACTGCGCGCCGCCGCGCCGGGCCGCACCGCGCCGGGCGGGCTCCGCAATACAGCCCATGAAAATAGACGGGCAAACGTACGAGGCGGGGCGGGGCGGGGTGGCGAGGCACGCCCTCGAGGGACTGATCTTAAATTACACGCGAAAATAGAGAGGTTGGCGCGCGGGGAGAAGGGGCAGTGACTGGGAGTTTACA
This sequence comes from Frankliniella fusca, assembly GCA_029379305.1. NCBI lineage: Eukaryota > Metazoa > Arthropoda > Insecta > Thysanoptera > Thripidae > Frankliniella > Frankliniella fusca. The sequence continues at coordinate 77,552 of JAHWGI010000383.1, read as the reverse complement.
GTGTCGGGACAAGTCTTTGAAATACGCAGGAAACGCATTCAGTGGCGCAGAGAGTGTGTGTGTATGCGGCGAGGCAAACCGTGCCGGCGGCGGCGGCGCCTGCTGACGGGACGGTTTGGTGTGGTGCGGTACGGTACGGCCCAAGGGGGAAACAACTCTGAATTTTAGTGCACAAATTTTCTGAAATTTTCTGAATTTTTGTAAACTTTTATGAGTTTTCGTAAATTTTTATGGAATTGTTGTGAATTTTTTCTTGAATCGTTCCAAAGTTTTTGTGAATTTTTGTGAATTTTCCTGAATTTTTATTGATTATGAGGTTTACAAACATTTCAGAGTTGTTTTCCCCTCGGTTCGGTGCGGCCAAAGGTCGGAACGCGATCTGTGTAATCTCACCCGTCGACTTGCAGATTTGTTTCCGAGCGTTCGAAACCCGCCCACCACAGTCCGGCAGGCGAATGTGTATTCCTGAACAATGTAGTGTGGCTGCGTCGGTTTGTTATTCGTATAGACTTCGACAAAAAGGTCTGTTTCACTTCGTTTTGCTGTTTCAAAGAGCACATGCGGTGTGCCTGCGGGATCTTTCCTCAGTTTGCACAGACAATATTGTTTATCTGGCACGACCCATTTACGAGCCCCCCTTTTTCTTTCTTCTCTTTTTTTTTCCTTTTTCCCCCTTCCCTCTCTGAGCACGTGCCGCTTCGGGCCGCGGTGGGCTTCTCTCTCCTCCGCGAATGCGCGTGCGGATGTGTTTTGATGGGAGTTGGCTGTTGTTTTATTTTATTTAACCCCCTTTGCTCCCGTGTGTTTTCCAGGTTGGTTGTTATCTGAGTGGAGTCGTCCCGTCCCGTCCCGCCCCGTCGGCGTGCTCGGTAAGCCGGCCTACGGAGCAGCAGCCCTGCTGCTCGGCCCACCTCATCCCAGCCCCGTAGCCCCGCCTGCCAACAGCCTTCCTCCTTGCCAGTTCGACAGACATTCATCCCCCGACAGCGGCACGGGAGCGGGAGGGGTATACAGACAGGGGGCGGTTGGTTGGTGCGCGGGGTTGCGTCTCCTCCAGCCTGCAGCACAGGTCCGCCTAGGGCAGGGCTGTCTCTGAGGGGCTCCCCGTGCAGGCAGACGGGGACGGGGGCAAACTGCCCCGCGCCGTGACCTGCCCTGCTCTGCCCTGCTCTGCCCTGCACGGCTGATTGGTTCAATATACCCGCGCAAAGCTGTGAGTAGTATAGAACAAGTGCGATGGAGCGTGTCGCAAAAGCAGAACGATAGCTGTCGAACGCTGCCTGCGGTACCTGCGAGGGGAAACACCTCTGAATTTTGGTGCACAAATTTCGTAAATTTGAGTGATTTTTCTATTTTTTTGTGAAATTTTGTGATTTTTGTAAATTGTCCTGAATTTTTCTGAATTATCCTAAATTTCTCAGTATTTTCATGATTTTTCTATGATTTCTACTGAATTACGAGGTGCACGAAAATTTCAGAGTTGTTTCCCCCTCGGACAAGCCCTCGGGTAGCTGCTGATGTACATCCTTCATGGACACACGTACTAACGACGTGCGAAACCTACCCCTGCGCAGTGACTGTGCGTCGCGTCGGGGCGCGCAGCGTGGTCCAGGGTCCAGCTCGCAGCATCCGCACGTCTGAGAAATCACAGACGGACAGGGCAGGGCAGGGCGGGGCCAGGCGAGCAGGCAGCCCCCAGCCGCCGTGCGGACCATCCTCCATAGCTTCTCCTCCACCCGTGCTGCGCTCTGCGTCGTGCTTCTCCTGCTCCCGTTTGCTCTCCACTCACACATACACACAGTCTCTCTCACACACATACACACACACACACACACACACACACACACCTCGCTTGAACCCTCTCCACGTCCCGTGCTACTCTCTGCCCCCCCCCCTTCTCACGCTCCCCCATTTCCCACCCGCGTCCCCCCTTTGAAAGCCGTTACCGCTCCTGGAAATGGTTTGCGTGCGATTGAATATCCAGCTCCAGAGCCCGTTCCCTTCAGTTCCCTCCCCTCCCTCCAGCGGTATAGGAGCGGCGCCGCATCACTCGGCTTCGGCCCGCGCTGTTTAGCTTCACCTCCTCGCCCCCCCCCTCCCCCCACCCGCCCGTTTCTACCCCCGCAGGGGGGGCTCCTCCCCCGGGGCGTGCTGTTTCCCACACTCGGCGCGTGCGAGAACACCTCTCTCTCTCTCTCTCTCTCTCTCTCTCTCTCTCTCTCTCTCTCTCTCTCTCTCTCTCTCTCTCTCTCTCTATCTATCTATCTATCTATCTATCTATCTATCTATCTATCTATCTCTCGCTGGCTCGCTCGCTCGCTCGCTCCAGCCCTCCCGGCCTGCCAACGCCGAAGACGCAGATATGCTGGTAATATGGTACCAGTGGAGAAAAAAAAATTTGCTTCACTGTTACGAGCCGAATTAAAAGAGAGAGAGAAATGTAGTAGTATGATATTGTGTATGTATGCACTGCACATACTGTGTGTGGTTAATTTTTTGATATTTCACTATTGTCGGTCGGATATGTGTATTGTGTATCTCCGCACGCCCCCCCTGCGCGTGGTACGCCACCTATTCTCCACTTCCAACGCCGCGCGGCGCGCGGCCACGCCGAGTCTGTCCCCGCCCGCCTCGCGGGCTATTCTCGCGCGCTTATCTTATGACGCATTCACTAGTTGGTAATTCCCCTCCTGCCCTCTGCGAATAACGACTCATTTTGCATTTGCTCGCGGCGGATAGGAGAGCGGGTGGAACAGCAGCTGCAGGGGCCGTGCGAGACCGAAGGCTCCGCGGGACAATGGCGCCGGCAGCGCTCTCCGCTGGAGTAAGTGGAAAAGGAAAGGAAAGGGGTCTGCTTACAATTTAAAGATAGGAACCAGCCGTGCAGAGAACACCGTGCCCAGCCCAGCCCAGCCCAGCCCGCAGGTGCGAGGTGCGGGTGGAAACAACGCCTTTCCCTCTCCATCTCTGTGTGTCTCTCTCTCGCTCCCCCAGCCCGCAGGCGCCCACAGGGCGGGCCGGCCCCGCACCGCGCTCCGTACCGTGATGTACGTACAAGGTGGTGAGTTGAGGCTCCCGTGCTGCTCCTCTCTCATGCAAAATGCATCCATACGATGGATAGGCCAGCAGAGCAGGCCTCCCCTTCCTGGTGGGACGGGGCGGGGCAGGGCGGGGCATAGCGCGGCTCTACTTATCCTGCGAGCGAACCACCACCGCGAACCAAAGGGAAGTACCAAGGTATGGTACCCGTCGGTACCCACCGCGGGGTAAAAACAAATGGCAAATTATATAATTATTTTTTTTTACGAAAAAGGAATGATTTTGAAAGAAAATTCCTGATTTCGAGGAAAACTTTTCAGATTTGAAGGATGCTTTCGTAGATAATGAGGGAAATTGGCAACATTTTAAGCGGACTTTTCACCGTTTTTACCGTGCGTTATGCCCTTTACTTGCGAAACTATAGAAAGAGAAAATTTGAAAAAAAAAAATCCACTGGTATTTCGCCTGTTTTCGCATTTAGTTGACTGAGAGAGTGTGTATATCGCTCCCCTCCCTCCGTCCGCACGGTACCGCTACTTTTCCCTGCTTGACTCATATAATCTCGACAAGCAGGGTGATGGGGCGGGGTTGGTCCCGCTTTACCTCGGGGACGCTGGGCTTGTGCAGGACACGCCGCCTAGCGCCGCCTAGCGCCGCTCCAGCGAGCGCAGCGCCGGTGCGAGGCGAATCAGCACGACAGGAGGCGCGCCCTGCTGCAAGTGCGTTATACGTGCGGAAGGGCACTCATGCGCGGGGCGGTCCGGGGCGGAGGCGAGCTACCCACCCCGCCCATTCCCTCCCGCCACCCCGCCCCGCCCCGACCGGTACTGCAGGGGTTGGGTCTGTCCCGTCCCGGCGTGATACATTCAATGGCGAGGTGCTGTGGTGTGGGGCGGACTTCCCCCGGCCCGGCCCGGCCCGGCCCGGCCTGCACCCTCCCTTGTGGCGCTCCGGGAATGCGGCTTGCGCGCTGATTTGCTGTGGACAGGAGAGCGGCAGGGCAGGGGGGAGCCCTCCTGTCCTGCCCTGTTCTGTCCGCGCAGAATCCTGCTGCTGCTGCTGCTGCTGCTGCTGCTGCCACCCGCGGGGAGACAAGAGGGATGTAAACTGGCCGGCCGGAAAACTATTTCCGCTCCCCGTACACGACACGAATATCAACCTGCTGGTTGCTGAATATCACAGCTATTGCGGTTTGCTCGCGATGAGGCCGCTACCGCGGGGCCGCCCGCGGGACCGCGTGCCTAGTGGGTTGGAAAAGGAAACCAAGGCAGAGACATGGGTGGATGGTTTTGGAAGGAGGAGAAAGAGAAAGAGAGAGGAGGGCGCGTGCTCTATGGGGAAAAAAAGTGAGGGGGCGGGGCAAAAGCAGCTGGCTTGTGCGTATCGTATCGGCAGGAAGAAAACAATATGGATCCTTGCCGGGCCGCGGGCCAGGCCTCCGCCTCTGTGAATTATAATTTGCCTGGGCGCTCCGGCTCGGGCGGGCCGGGCTAGGCTGGGCTGGGCTTGCCGGAGCGAAGGATAGAAGGGGCTGGGGGGGGGGAGGGGGTGGAGGCCTAAGTCTGAGAGCGCCGCTCAGGTGAGAGGGGCGAGTGGGGCGGGCAAAGAGCTAATGCCACTCGGACTTGGTGACAGAATTATTAGCTTGTCAACTGGGTGTTCGGGGAGGTGGGTGGCGGAGCAGGGAGGGGAGGGGGTGGCACAGCCCTTGGAGGCTGGCGCTCGAGGGGCGCGGGGTCGGTCTTCCGTCCAATAACGGTTGACGCCAGCCGGCTGTGTCTCCGGGCCGGAGGCGAGGAAAGGCCAGAGCCAGAGGTCCGAGGGCAGCAGGGCGGAGACGTGGGCAAAGAGGCGATGGGAGTTCGCTCACTTTGGCGACGCGCAGTGTAATAAATACACCTTTCATTCGGGCGTTATTGAAATGCACAAGAAAATAAATAAATAAAAAAAAAGAAAAGAAATGACACAAACAGCCGGTAGGATTTTTTTGTGGCCCAACCCAAAAAGTTCTCTTAGTCAATATACGATGGGAGTTATTGACTCCTCTTTCCAGTACACTTCCTGTCGGACAAAGGGCAAAGCGAGGAGGCCTTCACTCCAAAAAAAGGAAAAGAAAAAACAGGGATCTCCCTCTTCAAAGAAAAATATCTGTTAAAAAAATTGCAAATCAAGAAAAAATCAGCATGTAAAAATCAAGAAAATCGCGAAACCTGTGTACGCTTGAATTTATAGTGAAGGATCCCTCTTGGCAAGCAGACGTCTTGCAGAAACAAACTTTAATGTTGTTATTGTTGTTGTTGTTGCTACTGGCAGTGCTGTTCTGGTTGATAGTTTTAGCTGTACTAAACTTTTTCCTTTCCGTGCAGTGTGTACCTTCGCGCTACGTGGACGCCCCGCCCCGTGCCCCGTTTCCTCCTCCGTCCCTCACACCATCCCCTCTCCTCCCCCACTCCCCCGCCCCGCTCAGATCGCTCGGCGCGCGCGGCGACGAAGGACGAGTCAGTGATGCGACGTTCCGGCGGCAGGAGCAACACAAATGTGTCTCCTCAGACGGCAAATAGGACCTCCGCTCGGCCCCGCCCCGTTCCTGCAGGACCCTCCTTGCTCCTCTGAGCGCCGGGCAAGGCGCCGGGCCGACCGACTGGCGTCTGAGCGAGCAGCGGCACAAATTACAATGTACAGCAGTGAGCTGAGGTGGGCGGGGCGTGTGGAGTGCGGGGAGGAACACCCCCCGGAGAATAAGCAGCAGTAATGGTCGAGAGGGCACAGGCAGGGCAGGGCAGGGCGGCTTGGCATGGCGTGGCGAACGGATCGGGTGGCTGAAAGGAGAGATGCGCCCGCCAAGGGTGTACACGGGAAAAGGCACCCACTACTACCGCTCGCTGCTCGCCCTTGGGCGTGAGCAGCGCGTACACTATCGCAAAATACTTTTGTAGTAAAAAAAAATAAGAATAATTTTAGCGTTGTTTCACGCGGAGAAGATGAACCATAGACTCGCCGATATCGTCCCTCCTCTTCTCTGCCCCCGGACCGAAACGGAGCAGAGCAGGAAGACTTTTTCAGCGGCGGTGGTGGCAGCGCGGTGCGGGTGTATCCTTACTTCACTGTGCTGTCGTCGCTGCTTTCCATTACTGTTTACTTAAGCTCCTTACGGCAAAGCATAATTATATTATTTACCATCTATTTTTCTGCTCTTCCAGACGTTTGGGGAAAATGTTTTGGAGGAAATGGGATTGGGGGGCTGCCCGAGTGATACAATAACTCAAATAAGTCGATTTTTTTGAAGTGAACAAACAATTTTCGGTGCAAACTGTGAAATGAATTTTTTTTTTGAAAAAAGTCAAACTTTCTTCAAATACCTGTTTTCCGTATTTTTTGCTTTAGAATAAAGTCCAGCACAAACTGTCCTTCAGTGCTTTTCCCTTCGCAAGGGGGTCAGAGATAAGATGGAGGGTTCGCCAGCAGCAGGCCCGGCGCCTGGCCCGGTGCGGCATGGAGCGCTCTGTGGACCATCTTGGACAGACTCTGGGCCCCGGGGCGGGGCGGGGCGGGGCGGGGCGGGGCGGGGCGGGGCGGGGCAGCCAAGCCGGCCTGGCCGGAGCCCTCTGTGCTAATTCTAAGGATAGCGGGGAACTTACCGCTAATGGCAGCCTACAAAGGGGATTGGGGTGGGGCAGGAGAGGGATGTTTAGCCTGCCGAGCGGGGGGACGCGCGGCGCGGCCGGCCCCCGCCTGACATAGGCTTAATAATTTAAACGACCATCGGGGGGGGGGAGTAGGGCATAGAACGGGGACGTTTGCTTTCACCCCCGACACGTTTCCATGTTATTTCCCCGCTGGTTCTGTGGGTCAGCGGCCTCCTGTCTCTTACTACCCCACACTGTAGCGGGGTGGGGTGGCAGTGCCTCCCGATCCCTTCCGACTCGATTGGAGCGGGTGAGTTGTTGCGGGTGGGTGCGCCCCACTCCGCCCCGCTCCAGCGGGGGTGCGGCCCCAGCTCAGACCCAGGCCAGAGAGGACTGACTTTGCCAACTCTTTCGCGACCTCAGCCACCGCCCTGCCCTGCAGCCGGGAGGGGCGGGGAGGGTCCCGTGTTGTCAAGCAGGGTGTCCCCTCCCCGAGCTGCTCGCATGCTCCCTAACATGCGGGTTCGTCTGCATGCGATGCGGCAGTTCTGTACCGAACAGCACCGCTACCCGTCCCACCCCCGCGCTTCAGTCCAGATCCAGACAGTATAATGCCCGCGACGGACGAGCCGGCGACCTCGGAACACAAGGGGGAAACAACTCTCAGTGTGTTTATATTTTGTGAATTTTTTTAAAATTTCGTGAATTTTTTTGAGTTTTTACATAAATTTTATGAATATTTACTTGAATTTGACCCATATTTCTGTGAATTTTACTGAATTTTTCTGATTTTTTTCTTAGATTTTCCTCAATGTTTGTGATTTTTTTCTATTTTTTTTTCTTAATTTTTTCTGAATTACGAGGTGTTCGAAAATTTCAGAGTTGTTTCCCCATCGATGGGACAGCTCTGCCCCAGCGTTTTGACTTTTCTCGAGTTACTCAGCTGTACACCTATGCGTTGCACTTGACATTACGCGTTTGGAAAGACAATTTAGAATCACGTGGTGTGGTGAGTGCTCTTTTACCGCAGCGCGGATGTCTCGTGATCCTCGTCTGTCGGAGCGCGCAGAGGCGAAGAAAAAGCGTCCTGAAGAGGGGTGTGTGGTCTTATTGGGAGAGAGTGGGAGTGGCTGGTGTGGAGAGCGGCGGGGCGGGGCGGGGCGGGGGAGCAGGGGGTTGTTATTACCATCAATTACGAAAGCAGAGAACTGCTGACCAGGCAGGGCCGTCCACGCCCATGGCCGGGGCGGGGCGTGGCGGGGCGGGGCGCGGCCGGGCTGGGCGGAGGGCGTTGTAGCCTCGCGCGCCGCCTCAGAGGCCGGCCGCCGGCCCCCTTTTGAACGTTAGCGGCTCGCTGTATTACGTTGCGGCTGAGTTCATCTCAGTGATTTGCAAATGACGGATGGCTCGCCCAACCGCATACACTCTCCTCCCACACACCCCCTGCTTCGCGCCGAGATGGAAATTATTGGAACATTTCAAACAGTTTTACCATAATTTTATTGTTGGTGTTATATTTTGAAATTCCGCTGTCAGTGTGTGGAATATTCGGGAAGTAAGCAGGGTGCGACGGATCAGGGAGGGAGAGGGGCAATGATGGGAGGTCCAATCAGCGGTCAGTTTAAAACACGCACGGTGCTGAGCCGTGTCGTGCGGCGCCGGGGCCGGGGCCGGGGCCGAGGCCGGGGCCGAGGCCGGGGCCGAGGCCGGGGCCGGGGGCTGTGGCTCGGGGCGCAGGAGGCGGGCGGGCGGCGCGGCGCAAGCCCGACCGGCTCTTTGTACGGCCACGCCGCGCCACGCCGCGCCACCACGCTCGGCCGTTTGCATGGGGATGCTGCTGAGGCATCAACTCACATGCCCTTTGTCCGACTTGTCTGACAGTTTGACCAACCAACCTGCCCCCCTCCCCCACCACCACCACTTCTCTCTCTATCTCTCTGTTCTTCCCCTCTCCCCCTCTCTTTCCTCCCTCTCTCTGCTCTCCCTGCCCTGTAGTTCAGTGCTCACTGACGCTCGGTCAAAGCACATCATCCAAACCGACGACCCCTTTCCTGCTCTAGGACGCCTCCCTGTCTCTCTAGTCTCTCTTCCTCTTCCTCTCTCTCTCTCTCTCGCTCCCCCCTCCCCGTTCCCTCATTCCCCTACCCCTCCACCCTTCACCACCCCTTACTGCTCGCCTATTTTCGCGACCCCCTGATTTCCACGGAACATCGCCCCGACAAACCAATCAATAATCTCGTCTGCCATTTAGACCAATTCGAGGACCCCACTCCCCCTCGCCGTTTAAATTCGTACTGCTTCGGTTTTGTTGGCCCTGCCTTTCTAGTCCGATAGCGTCCGTCCCTGCTGTGACAGACGGCCAGACACAAAAAAAAAAATAGAAAAATTAAATAAAAAATCCAAAATTAAGACACTCACAAGAGTATATAGCGAGGGGGAAACAACTATGACATTTTTGTACACCTCGCGTAATTCAGAATAATTTAGAAAAATTTACAAAAATTCACAAAAGTTAACAAAAAATTCAGGTAAAATTCATGCTAAAATTCCTCAAAATTCAATTAAAAATTACAAAAATTCAAAATTCTTGCACATCCAAATTTAGAGTTGTTTCCCCCCTTGGTATACCATACGCTTACTTAGAGTGCAGACCAGACGGTCGGTCGGGCCGGTGGCAGGAGGCTGGCGCCATGCCCCCCCTTCCCCATGCCTGACTTTTGCCACCGCGGCGCTGCGTCCGGAGTCCTCCACAGTCCTCCCGCCTGCAACCTCCTCTCCTCTCTGCTCCTCGAATCGTAATTATGTGATTTGCATACATCCAGCAGCGCGGTGGCAGGCAGGCAGGCAGTGCGGGACCGCACGCCACGCCACGTCTCTATCCATTATCGTTAATTATCGACGCGACGCAGCCGCCGCCACCGATGATAATGATGATAACAATACCAATAATAATCACGTGGGTATAATGATACTCCCTCCCTCCCCCCGGCGCTGGGGCTGGCTCCAGTCGCGTCGGGAGGCGCTATAGGCCCCGCGCGGTCCGGTCACGCTCGTTCACCAACCTGTCGTTTCGGAATGGGACTAATCGACCGACACGCGGGCCGGGCCGGACCAACCAAACGAAAAACTGTTGTTTGTCGTTGTTACTCCAGGAATGCTGGACGAGGGGTCGGGGCGGGGCGATCAGAGCCGCGCCTTTTCTCTTATTTCTCCTCCTATTGCTGCTGCTGCTGCTGCTGCTCTCGGCTGGACTGGCACGCAAACACGGGGATAAGGAAACAGATAGGGGGGGGTTTCACCAGGCGGGGCGCAGGGAGATGGGGCACGGGGGCGGCGCGGCGGTGCAGAGACACGCGTGAATACGCAACAGGTCTTGGGATATTCCCTGCTGTCGCGCCCGGAAGGAATGTGTGTGTGTGTATTGAATATCCGCCCGCGGCGCGCTCCGGGCTCCTCCTGCCTGCCCTGTCGCTGACGACGCGCTCGATCTGCTTCGCCGCTCCGCCGCTCCGCCGCTCCGCCGCGCCCGATTCAGAAGATCGCGCTCTCGTCCCTCCATCCTTGTCGCGCCTGTGGTGGTGACCGATGTTGGGCACGGCTGGGCCTCATGAGTGCGACAAGGACGCGCGGAGGCGCGAGAGCGATCTTCGGAATCAGACGACGACAGGCCGGGCCGGGCCGGGCCGAACCGCGGCGGCATCCCGCCATAGAGATGGAGCTGGTGCTGCGGAGGTCGTTTTGGCATGTCATTGATATTCGTGTCAACATCCCCTGCCCCGCCCTTCCCCCGTCCCGGCCCGGCCCGGCCCCATGAGCCGCGCTGTCACAGCTGCTCATGTCGCACTGCCATGGGGACCGCCGCGCCGCTGTACTGCCGCTTGCTCGTGACAGCCAATCAGGGCGCGAGACACCGCCGGCCGCGGGGCCGCGGGGCCCGACCGGGCCGGGCAGGAGACTGATTCAGAGGAGCGCTTTATTCGCTTTGTCACTCTCGCACCTGTACGGCGCACCCCACGCGACTTGCGAGAGAGACGGAGCGAGGAGAGCGCTCTTCTGAATCCGTCTGCAGGGCCGCGGGGCGGCTCGGAACTCTTTATATATATGCGCTCATCAGATGGAATGAGAACGAGGAGCGAGCTGAGCTTGTGGCGCCCGCCCGGGCGGGAGAGAAAAATGAAACGGCCTGAGCAAGGGGAGGGTTGGACGGGGCGGGGGAGGGGGGGGGGGAAGCACGGCCGGTATGCGCTTGTGGGTGTGAACCGTATCCGGGCGGGGCGGGGCGGGGTCTGACGGCGCCCCGGGGCACGCCAGGGCGTGCCTGTTCAAACCGACATGTTCTGCTGCCGGAGGGCGTACCCGAGGGTGCGCTCCGTCGCTCTATACGCCCTCCTGCAGCCCGCCCCGCCCCGCCTCTGCCCGCCACGCCCCGCCACCGCCTGTCTCCCCCCTGGTATGATGGTTACGGCCGGAGCGGAGCGCCCAGCAGGGGCTCTATTACGCGCAGAAAAGGTGTCATTAATTCGAGTAGCCCCCTTCCCTTCCCACCTCACCCTCCAGTACCCTCGCGCTCCCTGCGCTGGCCTTAGGACGTTTCATTATCCGTAGAGCTTCACGTTTTATTTGTTTTATGCCTCTTTTTCCTCAACTTGAACGGCCGCGCGCGAGTTAGGCGCGCCTGTAACTGGATATTTTGACGAGGAGGTGGGAGGGATGGCGGTGCAGTATGCGGTCTGCAGACAAATTAAAAGCTGGCAGTCATTCCTCCCCTCTGCGCCGCTGACAGCGCGGCCCGCGGCTGCGAGCGTTGATTTGGGCGCGTCGTCGATCGTCGCGTCCGAGGCGTCGCGGGGAAGGGAAGGCGTCTTTGATTGTGATTGACTTTATCACGGCGGCGTTTAGCAGCTAATGAAAAGTGACGTTAGACCCATTAAGTGCGAAGCGCGGCCGCAGCGCGGCCTCGCAAGCCCGGAGGGGGGGGCGTGGGGTTGTGAGCAGGGAATGGATGGGGTCATAATTACGCACAGAGCGAATGGAAAACATATCGAGAAGGTTTATAGTCACCTGAGGGCGAGGAGGGGAGGGGGGGGGGCACCGCTAGCCTCTAGCTTAAGCCAATCAGGAGATGAGCCGTAGAAAAGAAGGGAAATGCGTAGCCGGCGAGTCGTAAAACAACGCACCAATCAAGTTGGTCATCGCAACAGGCGGCCCCGGGCCGCGCCGGGCCAAGCCAGACCAGGCCGGCTGGGTTTCGACCTCTTTCTACTCTCTCTCTTTCTCTCTTTTGCTCTCGTTCTCTCTCTCGCTCTCTATTACTCTCATACTCTCTCTCCCTCTTCCGGCACTCTAGTCGGAATGGAATGAAACGAAATGAAATGAGAGGGATCGCTGCTTGCATGCCTCCTCGACGCTTTTCACTCTCAGAGGATGGTGCCAGGGAGTCTAAATTTATCAAATGCTATTTTTTAAAAATCATTTTGCAGCATTTTTTCCTCTTTTTTCCCACTTAGGACCTTGAAGGTTGACGGCCTGAAATCGAGTTTGTATATTCCTAAACTCACAACATCGCTTCATACTTTTTCGGCACGAAAGAATAATAAAAATGAAGGTGGGTTTAACCTCTTGGGTCGCTTATGCATTCTGCAACATTTTAATGGGTTGGTATACTTGCGTCACGTTTGACGGGTGGGCCCCCTGACGGGGCGGGGTGAGGCGCAGGGCGTCGTAACGTAACGAAACGGAATTAGAAACGCCTAAAAACGAAAATTAAATTCCAATTTTCCAAGCGTTTTTAAAGCGTTTTGGGCTTTCTGAAAGCGTTTTACGTGAGAAAACGTAGAAAAAATTTCAAAAACGCTTCAAAAACGCTTGGAAAATTGGAATTTAATTTTCGTTTTAAGACGTTTTTAATTCCGTTTCGTTACGTTACGACGCCCTGGTGGGGCGGCCGGGACTCTCTGGTGTTGGCAGGTACATGCGTGCGCCGGCTGGGCCTGCTGGCCGCCAGAAAAGGGTTCACGCCACACTCATGAATTCTGTAGATACACTGTCAGGAAAATCGTCAACAACTACAGCTATACCTGTATATGAGCTCCTGTCTGGGTCCTACGTGCCCCCGAAAAGACGTCACCAAAACTACTAACTTACTAACTTTGGTCTCATCCTCAATGCCATGTAATCAGGTCCTCAAAGTGAGGGGGACACTACTCTGAATTTTGATGTTCAAATTGAATTTTACCGGAATTTTGAATAATTTTTGTACATTTTCTTGATATTTTCTGTTTATTTTTTTCTGAATTTCTCTATTTTTTTTCTAAATTTATCTGATTTTTTTTCTGAATCTCTCTAAATTTTTCTGAATTCTTTTGAAGTACGAGGTGCTCAAATTTTCAGAGTTGTTTTCCCCCTTGCCCCAAACGCATGCGCGCTCGCATTCCGCTTACGCGCTTAATCCGGAAATATCGTTACAAAGCGTTTGTGAGCGGGTCTGTTCTGTTACCCATTAGTAATTGTCTTGAGGAACGCGTGCTGGACACGGGCGGCCCCACCCCACTCCGGCTGGGCCCCGGGGCCCAGGCCCAGCTCGCCGGGGCCCGGGTCCGGTTTCCAGGACTCCCCCGGCTCCGGAGCTGGGCCGGGGGGCACCCCGGGGCTGGTAGCCAGCCGCATCCTCCCACGCACCGAGCTGTTATTGCGGCCGGGGCCGGCATTCCAAATCCCTCGTCGATGATTCTTGTCAGAGAAAAATAAAATCCCAATTACGGGCATCGTTGCTTTCGAGAAACTGTACCGGGCGCGCTCGGAGCGGAGGTCTGAGGCCGAGCAGGGCGAGCAGGGCGCGCGCAGCGACAAGTGGTCTGGCGCGGGGCGGGCTCTTCACGTTTGTTCCCAGTTTCACGTACAAGTCTTCTCTTTGCGGTGCACGTCGGCCGTTCTCGGCGCCGCCGTCGTATACTACAGACCTCGGCGCCGCAGACTCGATGACGGTCATTTGCAACACTCGAAACGAGACCTCGAAAGCGATATCTCGAATGAACGTGTTCGAGAGGGCGCGTTACGATGATGGCGACGCGCGCGGCCCACATCAATCATGCACGAGAAGAGCACGCCCCGCCCCACCCCGGCTCACCGCACCTTGCGACAGACCACCTAGCGCCGCCCAAGACTAAGAGTCCTTGTAGTTATTGTCATATATTTTATTCGAATGAAAAGGTCATGTTGGACAAAGCAGACAAGTGTTTGGTCTTCATAATACACATTTGAAGTAAAGCGTTCAGCTCTGACTGAGTCGTGAGCGGTCCATTTGACTCCGAAGGGAGAGATAGCAGCTCGACTCCTCTCCGCGTGTCTGTCTGGATATTTCGGCCGACCTCACGTCGAGCATCCTCACCTCGCCACGCCCCGCCACGCCCCGCCACGCCCCGCCACGCCCCGCCACGCCCCGCCAGCAGGCCGCGCAGTGCTGTACAGCCCGCACCGCGAGTCGCGGACAGAAAGTGAAAGCTCGTGATGCGAGGCTCGGCCCGGGGTCAGTGGGAGGAGGACAGGACTGGACGGGGTGGGCTGGGGCACGACCCTACCAACGGGAGAAACTGGAGCTGACACGAAATTCAGTCCATCATGTTTCTGCGGTATTACTATTACTTATTGCAATGGCAGAGTAGAGGAGCATCGTTTATTAGTTTTTTTTTAAAAAATGTGGAATGACTGTCAAAGGAAAGGTCTAACTATAGCAGCTTGGGTATGAAATTCTGGTCCGAGAGGTTGAGTGAAGGGGGCGGGGGAGCCTGTGGGGGTGCTTGTCTGAGACGCGGAACCCGTTCCGCCCCGTCGGGCTCTGATGTGGCCCCCCCCCCCCCTCTCTCTTCCCCACTATCCCTCTCGGGTTCACCCTGCCTTGCTCTTTCAAATTTTATTTGACGGAAGGAGCGCCCCGCCGACCCGCCCCAGGACAGACGGCTCTTGCCTGATGCATCTGAATAATACGCGAGTTTATAGAACGGCAAGCGAAGAGCAAGAAGGCACGCTGGAAGGGAAAGAGACCGAAAGTGAGGAGGCAAGAGGGAAGGGGTAGGGTGGGGGTGTGGAGGGTAGCAGTGAGCAAAGGCCCACGGGCTCGGCTGCGTTGCCACCCCCTCCCCCTCAACCCCTTTCCCTCAGTCTCCCTCACTCTCACTTCCCTCTTCGTTCCCTCTCATTTCGAGACCAAGCAAATTCAACCCCGTCATATCACACCGCCACCCCCCACCCCTCCACTCTCTGCCGCTCTCTCCCACGTGTCTTTGGTATGCGCAACCCTCATGTTATGATGTATATCTTTTGGCACTTTCGCGCGCCCTTTGCTTTCGGCTGCCTCCTCACCCTCCGCGCGCTGGTTCTGCCCTCCTCCCCCTCTCCACCGTGTTGTAAGTAACTCTGCCGACTTATTCCGAAGTGCGCTCTCCTCGCTCTGTCTCTCTCGCACCTGTACGGCGAAACCCATGTGAGTGCGAGAGAGACAGGGCGAGGGAGGCGCTATTCAAATAAGTCGGCAGGTCGTCGCCCGCTGCCGACACAGTCCTCTCCGTCTTGTGAGGCTGCACGGTGCACCACTGCAGCACCGCAGCACCGCGGCACCGCGGTCGAACGACGCGTGCAGCGTCAAACTTTTCCAGAGTCAGTTCCAAAGGGTAAGGGCGCAAGGTAGTGCCGAGTGAGCAGCGGCCGGGGGAGAGAGGAGAGGAGAAGAGGGGTGAGAGGAGAGGAGAAGGAAGAAGAGAGGGGAGATGAGAGGGGAGAGGAGAGGAGAGGAGATGGCCCCGCAGTGGAATATATGGGTGCGAGGGGAGGGAGTGGAGGGAAGGGCTTTATGGGACTTGCTTTCTACCTCCTGGTAAGGGGTCCGGCGGGGGAGGAGGTGCCGAAGTTGTGTGGAGCAGGAGCAGCACTGACCCCACCTCCGACCCCCGAGCAGCAAACTGAGGAGGGCTATTCCAGTCGCAAACGACAGATAAATGTATTCATGCTGGGGAGTCGGGCTGAGCTCAGATACCCGCCCCGCCCCGCACAGCTCAGGGGGACAACAGGGCGAGGGAAGAGACGGGGAGCAGGGCGGGGGGGGGGGGCATGTCAATCAAAGTTTGGCCGCGTTAAACGGTGCGTACGAGGGCGGGGCTGGTTTGGCTGCTGCCGACGTTGTGGGGTTGCGGGGCTGAAGGGATTGTTTGGGATGCAGTGTAGGGGAAGGGAAGGGGTGGTAGTTTAGACGTGAGAGGGGCGAGGCGGTGGTGGGTGTGTGTGCGTGTGGTGGGGAGGGGTGGGGGGGGGGGGGGGGGTGGGGAGAGGGTCCGCCGGGGGCCTGAGGTCACCGCCGCCACCTCTCTTTGGCCGCGCGCCCCGCCCCGCCGCGCCGCCGCGCCCTATAGCACACCTGTCCAACTCAAACAAAATTCCCACCTGCTATCGGCTCTGCCGCCCTCCCCTCCGCCACGCCAAGTCACACCCACCTCGCCGCGCCACACCGGGTACAGGAGGGGCTCCGGCAGTACAGAACGCCCCACGCTGGCTCTGCGGTCGCACCGCGTCGCTGCAAGACGGGCTTCCCTCGTGTTCTCCACAGGTCATTACCAACTCGAAACGAAACCACCGCGTCCCTCGCCCGGCCCGGCCCGGCCCGCCTGGCGCGGCTCGGCGCCCCCGCTGAGAGCCGAGAGGCGGAACGGAAATGCCGAAAATTTAGGAAGGGAGTTGGATGTGTTGTCAAAGCTTTGCTGCGGACGGGGAGCAGACTGCGGGCTGCTGCATCGATACAATTTTATTCACTTCTCGGGTCACGCGGCGCGCTGGGAGTCGCTAATGCAGACGAGAAGTCTCGGCGCCTTTCTGGTTCGTATGACGAGGCGGCTACGTAGTTTTGCGTTGCCGCACTCCGTTCCGCTGGTGGCGGAGGGGTATATATATATTGCGACCTAACGTGTAGGTCGTTTCCCCCGGCGCGGCGCGAGAGGCGGCGCCCCCCGGCCCTCGTGGCTCCAGAGAGCGAGCGGGAAAGGCAGAGGGCAAAGGGTGGAAGGGCGCGGGGAATTGGGGGCGCGCTACAAATTAAAGTACTACGCGCTAAAATAAAACGAGAAGCGCGTCAAGAGTAATATAACATGTGCGGACATATACGAGCAGGATAGGGGCGGACGTGGCGGGGCCGGGGGCGGCGAGGAGTATGTGCGAGGCAGATTGCGGTGGGACCCCGTACTCTCTCACCCGGACCAGCCTCAGCCTACCCCGCCCCCCGCCCCGCTCCTTCGGGCCAGGCTCCATGTACGCCGCTGTCAAAGCTCAGACGAAAATGGGGGAGTAAATCAGGTATTCTGCCGCGGGCGGGGCTGGCGTTCGGCCGAGAGAGAGAGAGAGAGAGAGAGAGAGAGAGAGAGAGAGAGAGAGAGAGAGAGAGAGAGAGAGAGAGAGAGAGAGAGAGAGAGAGAGAGAGAGAGACGAAGGGCGTAGGAAACCACTTTGTGATCCGCGGGCGCTCGCTTCTGAGGTCCGACCATGTGATCCCCCCGCGGAAGTACGCCAAAACTACTATACTAGAAGACAACCATACGCGTCTTTTTTTTTTGTCCACCCGCCCGATTGCTTTGATTAGCACCTTGTTATTTTGATGACTTCGTCGAAGCGGAAAAAAACTAATTACCTCTGAAGAAATACCTTATTTTTTTTTCTTGAGCAAAAGAGAGAGGCAGAGAGAGAAGGTGCGTGGCCAGGCGTGGCACACCGGTCGTCTGGGCGTGTCGCCTACACCCGTGCCGTGGCGTGCCGCGCCGCGCCTTGGCCGGGCGTGTGTCAGGACACGTGTCCGCCTGCGCGGAGGGGCGGGCCGGTGACTGAAACCGAAGCCACTTCTCAATGGGTCGAACTGACAGGCCGCCTTGGGGGGGCAAAACAGTACAAATCGCTTCTATGCTTCGGAGTCGGGCGGATTGCAGCGGCCTAACAACATATACGTCCCAAAGCCGAAAATAAATCTCTCGCGCCTCCGAACCACAACCCGCCCACCCCGCCCCGCCCCGCCCCGCCCCGCCCCGCCCCGCCCCGCCCCACCCCGCCTCGCCCCACCTCGTCCCGCAACAGACACTCCGACCGCCAGAAGGTGGGCGCGCGGCGCGGTCTGGCCGCATGGGCCCCCCCGCCTGCCTGCCGGGATAGGACTTACGAACCACGGACCAGCCCTGGCGAACTCCAGGAGCTGTTATTTGCTGCTCTTTGGAGATAAAGAAATAAAAAGTGAAACGGGATCGCCGTCGGCGAACGACGAAAGCGAGAGGCAGAGAGACTCGCCCCGTGCCCACCCCGACCTCTGTGTGGCAAGCGTAGCGAAAGTAAAGTTGCCTAATTTCGCTATGTTAGCTTATGCTTTGCCGCATAACTTCTCTTCGGTAGTAACGACCAATGCGCCATTAGTGATTATCTGTTACGAGCTGATCTGATGTAGGAGCTGGGGGAAGAGATCAGAGATCCGTTACTCTCTCGTGTTGGTTTTGAGGACTGTTGAAGGATACTGTTCAGTAATTTTGTACTTAAAGTTATGGTAGACTCATGAGAGTGTTCATGTTTTACCTACGATAAAAGCAGTGACGCGGCCCGCTGGCGCCGGCCTGGTGCAGGGCTACCTTACAGAGCTCTGCATTAACGCCTTTTACCCCGCTTTCTTGGTTCCTTACGAAGAGCACTCTTCCAGGTACAAAGAATCCGAGGGGGAAACAACTCTGAAATTTTGGTATACCTCGTAATTCAGGGAAATTCAGAAAAAATTAAAAACGTTCACAATGATTTACTAAAATTTATGAAAACTTCAGGAAAATTCTCAAAAATTCTGGTAAAATTCGCCTTAAAAATACTTTATAAGTTCACGAAAATTCACAAAAAGTGTACACTAAAATTACTTACGCTGATACCGCGGCCGGCCGCGGGTCCAGAGGTCAGATTCACGTCGTCCCTGGCGGCGCGCAGTCAGCGTCGGTCGTTCTAAAATACCGTTTTTGCAGAGCTCTGACTGCTCTGACTTACGGACGGCCCGCCGTCTTCGGACGGACATCCGGCCGACCACGCGTACAGGGTACTGGGCCCGGCTGAGCAGGCCGGAGGCCGGACTGGACCGCGGGCCGCCGGGCCGCCCCGCCCCGCCCCGCCCCGCCCCCCGCAGACTCGCCACCGCACTGCGGCCTTTTAATTAATCTCCTCCGTTTCCTTTTGCTTGCAGGAGAACAGCCCCGGCCATGAAGTGCTGGACACGGTGTTCCGCCACCTCAACCTCCTGGAGACGGCGTACTTCGGGCTGCGGTACCTGGACACCGCCAACCAGCCGGTGAGAACAGTAATCGACAATACGCGCCTTTCTCTTTTCGCGCCAATTGTCATTTTTCTCCGTGATAGTTCTTTTTAAAATGTGACTTAATATTGTTGTCGTGGTTGACACGTGTCACAATTTCGCCGGCAACTTTTAACGAGAGGCGGCGGCGGCGGCGGCACCTCCTGCCGGGCTGTGGCCTCCAGTGGCCCACCAGGATCAACGGCCCTCCCCTCCCCGCCCCCTGCAGGTCCTCTTGCCTCACGTCTCGTTCCAGACCGAGCCGCGTAGGTGGAGGCATAAAAGGCCCTGATCCTGATCCAGACAATGGATCGTTTTAAGTGAAAGTGGTTAGGGTAACCACCTGCTGCGCGAACTGCAGTGCCATCGTCCCTCATGGTGCCATTCGACAAGTGCACTGCGTCATCGCGCGACGACAGATCTCGACATAAAAAATCTCGATCTATTTTTTTTTCTTTGTCACGAAAGAAAATGTTGAAGTGTAAAATGGGGTCTGCGGCCCCCTTCGAGCTGATTGGCTTTAGCAAGTTTCCAAAGTTTTCAAGGTTTTTGAAGACATTGGCAAAGCAGGTCAGAGGGAGGCGGAAAAAAAAAGTGATGGGCGGGCTGGAGGGGCTGCGGTATCGCCCGCGCGCCTCGCGATTTGCGCCCTTCGTGAAAAATGTGTTTACGCGCGTAAAAGTTTGGTGTCTATCAGGGCAGAGCGGGGCGGGGCGTGCGGCGAGGAGGCCAAAGTTAAAGAGTGTGTCTCCATCGCATCGTATCACGACAGGACTATCTGCTTCCCCTTCCCCTCCCCGTTCCCCTGCTTCTTTCCCTCCGGGAGCGTCTCGTTATCAGTTGGACAATTTGGGAGAAATGACGAGGGAAAAACCGCAACAGGGCGGGAAGAGACGGTCGTTTTGTTGTGTTTTTACTTTTTTAAAAAAATAATAATAAAAAAAAACTTCTTACCCGACAATAGGTGGAGCCACTCCTGTGTGCGCGATAAGTGTTTTAACGCCTCTTTCTTTTCTGCCTTCTCTATGCAGCACTGGCTGGACCCGACCAAGAAAGTAGCCCGTGAGCTCAAGGGCACGCTGTCATGTACGCTGTACTTTGGCGTCAAGTTTTACGCGGCGGACCCCTGCAAGCTGCTCGAGGAAATCACCAGGTCAGTCGGGATTCTTTCAATTCTCTTAGAAAATCAGTATGATGATGGCTTACGGTGTGACGGGCGGCCTGTGAGTGATATTTACGTGAACTGCGACGTCTATATTTCAGATATCAGTTTTACCTGCAAGTAAAGCAAGACATCCTGCAGGGTCGCCTGCCCATCAGTTTCGACCTCGCCGCGGAGCTGGGAGCTTACGTCGTCCAATGTAAGGCTTGCGAGCGATTTTGTAATCAAAATTATCCTATCAGCAAATCTTTTTTGGTCTTTTATTGCTCACCTTCGTACGCCCGCCCCACAGCCGAGCTCGGTGACTATGACCCGCGCCGCCACTCGCCTGGCTACGTGTCCGAGTTCCGCTTCGTCTCCAACCAGTCCGTGGAACTGGAGTGCCGCATCGCCGACCTGCACAAAGGGCTCGTGTAAGAGACAAGCAGGCTAATATTTCTTTTAAAACATCTTCGACCTATCCTCTTTCATTTTTTCTTTCTTGAAATTGCTCTGTAGCGGCCAGCTGCCGGCAGACGCGGAGCTGGCTTACCTGGACCGTGTTAAGTGGCTCGACATGTATGGCGTTGATCTGCATCCGGTTCTGGTAAGCATGCAAGATTGAATGGGTAAAATTCATCTGGTGCCTTTTCAGCTCGCCAGTTTCATTCCTGATTCATTTCCCTCTCTTTCGCAGGGTGAGGACAACGTCGAGTACTTCCTGGGGCTGACACCGAGTGGCATCATCGTATTGAGGAACAAAAACAAAGTGGGCAATTACTATTGGCCGCGGATCACTAAGATCTACTTCAAGGGCCGTTACTTCATGCTCAGAGTCTGTGATAAAGATGTACGTTCGACATTGCGATGAACGAAAAGAAAAAAATTATTCCGTATAACCGCAAGTTCTCACTTTCAGAACGAGGAGAGCACCTACGGGTTCGAGACGCCCTCCAGGACGGCCTGCAAACAGCTGTGGAAATGCTGCGTGGAGCACCACGCCTTTTTCCGGCTGGTGCGCGTGTCGCCGGCGCCCAACGACATTTTCAGGCTCAGCTCCAGATTTCGGTACAGGTAGGCGCCAATAACGCCGTGATTTCAGAGAATTATCCAGTTGTTGTCGCAATTCCTTTTTGTTGATGGACCTCACGGATTCCCCCATCGGCCCCTCGATCTGCTGTACCGCAGAGGGAATTAAACGAATTTGGCACAACTTGGAATCGTAATCCAAAAATGTGTTTTTTAAAGTCAGATAACGTCAGAAAAAATAAAAATAATTTTTTTAAAAATTTATAAGAGGGCGTAAAAAAAAATCAGATATTTTGGAAAATTCAAATCCTACACCGAGAAGATAAGTCAATAAAGTACTTCACTAAAATTATAAAGAAAAAAAACACTAAAAATTCCAGACTTTGACCATGAAAATTCTGAGATGTCTACCCGCTCCTCGCCCGTGGGATTGCGTGTATGTAACAGTAAATCGAAGGGAGGTGCTGCGGCGTCCTGCGGCAAGTGTGTTTTGGTCCGGAGGGTTTATGTGCTAACGTGGCTGAACTGCTGTCCCCTCAGCGGCCGGACCGAGAAGCAGGCGCGGTGCGACGTGGAGGCCGGCCGGCGGGCGCCCCCAGCCTTCGAGCGCTCCCCGAGTAGGAGGCAGCAACGGCGCGTGGTGGAGGGCGCGGCCGTGGGCCAGGGCGCGGGCCAGGGCGCCTCTGCGGCCTCTGCGCACAGTAAGTGGCAGGGTCGGCGGGTGGTGGAAGGAGCTGCTCACAGTAAGTGCCCGGGTGCAGGGCGCGCCGAATGCCGTGCCGCGCACCGCTTTATTGTAGTGTGGGTAGCGGCTACCCCGGTAGTCTCTCGCGCTAAAGCTTCAATAATGTGTGTTATTCGCGCGTGAGCTTATTCGCTCGCGTGTCGCTCGCTCGCTCTCTCGCACTGTCACGCGCCGCTCCCTGTCCCTGTTGCAGCGCCGAGCATGGACGAGATCGAGAACCGCGAGAACATGTCGCCGCAGGAGAAGAGCGCGGCGCTCGCGCTCACCAGTCCCACGGCGGTCGTCACGGCGCCCGTCCCGTAAGTTCCCTGCTGCCCTAGAGTGCCTAGAGAGACTCGGAGGTGCATGGAGAGAGGCGTCAACTCGCCGAGCTAGAAGCGCCCCGGTGGTGTTGGCCAGGTGTCGGCTGGCTAGCCCGAGCGTCCGAGCCTGAGCCTGAGCGCGGAAAGTTGACGCCCTCCCCCCTCCCTCTCTCTCTCTCTCTCTCTCTCTGACACTCTTACGGAAAATGCTGTAAATTTACAATTTACGACAACCCGTTCTTGCTCGTATTTGAATTTCAAGTTGATAGGTAGTGCTTTTTATTTTACGATTTTACATTGTAATTTTACAACTTCGCCTCGTGGAAAATTTTCCCGTAAACCCACGATTAGTTTTCACAGTGGCGCGTATCCCGCACTGAACCGAGGGGGAAAGAACTCAGAAATTTTTGAAAAGATCGGAGTTCAGAAAAATTCAGAAAAGTGCAAAAAAAAAAAAAATTTAATGGAAAGTTCATAAAAATTTCTAAAAATTTAGGAAAATTCAGGAAACGTGACAAAAATTTACAAAACTATAGTTTCCATATCGTCAAGTGATTTTCCTATACATGCATAGCAGCGTGTGCCCTCCACACATGTATGGCAAATTTCCTTGACATTTGTAGTGGTTTTCCTATATAGTTTGGGGTTTTCCCGGGTTTTCCCATACACGCTTTGAGGTATGGTAGATTTCCTATACATTTATGAGATTTTTCAGGTACCATACCATGTATAGGAAATATCCCATACAAGCGTATAGTAAAAATCCCAACATTTTTTACAGTGTATTAAGCAAAAATTGCAAAAAAAAACTTCAACAAACATTCACATAAATTCGGAAAAATTCATAAAATTTGAACATCAAAATTCAGTGTAGTTTCCCCCTCGTCCGTAACGCAACGTAGCACCTTCAACTCACAGTGATCGTAACCCTGCCGCAGGCGCCAGCCGTCGCCACCGCTGAGCACGCGCAGCGCGCCCTGGACGGAGCCGCACGCGCGGGGGCTGTACAACAGCGCGTCCAGCCCGCGCAGCCTGCGCTCGGCCGCGAGCACGGGCCGCATCGTGGCGCAGGGGCAGGGCCAGGGCGGCCAGGGCCAGGGCCGGCAGCGCGGCGCCACCCGCGGCGGCAGCAGGGGCGCGCACCGCCGCTCCTCCAGCGTGGAGAGCCACAGCTCCACCGACTCGCGGCCCTGCAGGAGGTGAGTCACGAGGCTTTCTTATCGGTGTACTGTACACTGTACACCCTAACACTAAATCATTACCAAAAACACACAAAAAAATCAAGAAAAAATCAAGAAAAAACCAGAGGTTAAAACTACAGAAAAAAAAATCAATAAAAATCACGGGGGAAAAAAATTGCGCGCTCGAATTTATAGTGAAAGACCCTTCGGGTGAATCATGAGAAACACGCGCACGAGTTTTACACTGGTCTTTCGCATGGTTCGGCGGAGTTTTGAGCTGCGCGGAAGCATCGCGGTGTTCGCCGCGTCCGCAAAGAGAAAAGCCGCCGGCGCGAAGAGAAACGCAGACGCTGCGCGTGATATGGAACTGTCTGACAGGCCTGAGTGAAATAGAGCCGTCAATATATATATATATATATATATATATATATATATATTATATATATATATATATATATATATATATATATATATATATATATATATATATATGTATATATATATATATATATATATATGTATATCGTCTGAAATAGTTGTTGTAGACATCGAACACCTTTTCATTCTCGAGCAGCATTGGGCGACGTGAAAGAGAAGGCACTCTTTTTCTGCCCTGGAGAGATGCTCTGTCGTCTTGCCGGAGGTAGGCAGCCCGCTGACACGGCGGTGCGACGGGCGTGCCTACCTCCTGGGCGCCTCCACCGGCCGCGCCACTGGGTAGGGCCCCGTGGCTGGGCTCCAGGCTGATTCCGAAGAAGAGCGCTCTCGCTCCAACGTCCACGGGGCACTGCTATCTCTACTACCACATGTGCACGGATGGAGGAGGTGCGAGAGCGCTCTTCGGAATCAGTGTGCTGACTCTTTACCTGTCCTCTTTGCCTCTCGGCGTGCAGGCACAGGCGGCACCGCAGCAGGAAGGGCTCGGACAGCGAGAGCGAGGTGTCCAAGTGCTCGGAGCGCTGCCACAGCCGCTGCCGCAACAGGCACCACCGGCACAAGTCGCGGCACAAGTCAAGCAACAGGTCAGTCTAGTGTCTCGCTCCGGCTCCGCCGCGCAGCGGCGCACCGTCCAGCAGACATGCACGAGGGGGAAACAACTCTGACATTTTTGAACACCTCGTAATGCAGAAAACTGCAGATAAATTTGAAAGAGTAGAAGAATTCAGGAAAATTTAGGGAAAAGAGTCAAGCAAACAGTGCAAAACAAACTCAACAAAAATTCCATATAATTCAGAGCTATTCCCCCCTCGACGGACCTCCAGAGACAGATTAGGAAAAAGTTGTTGAAAATTAAATCTTGTTGCAGCGGCAGCCGCGTGGAGCTGGTGGACTCGACGGGCCAGTGGCGGGAGGTGCAGCGGCGGCAGGCGGAGGGCGGCGGCGCCGGGGGCGGGGCTGGGGGCGGCCCGGGGACGGCGGGGCCGGGGTCGGGCCGCGTGCAGCAGGCTGTGGTGGTGAGCAGCAGCAGCCGGCGCTCGGGCTACGCCAACAGCGGCGCCGACACGGAGACGGCCGACGGCGGCGCGCACGGCCGCCACAAGCGCCGCCTCCGCACCAAGCACCGGTCGCGCTCGCGGTCGCCGTCCGAGGGGAAGCGCCTGCCCGTCCCCGACGAGCTCAAGCAGCACCTCGACTTCGACCTCATCGACACGGAGGGCATGTCGGAGGCCCAGCTCCGCGAGATCCCATACACCGTGGTGCAGACCAGCGCCAAGCCCCTCAAGGTCAAGATGTCGCCGGGCAACCGCCGGCGCACGCACCGCTCCTCCCGACGCAGCCTCAAGAGGTCCGTACTCCGAGCTATCGCAGATTGCGGGATCAAATACTGTGTGCACTGACTTTTTTTTTCGTTAATTAATCTAATTTTTGTTTTATTTTTTCTGTCTACAGTCAGGAGGACTGCGGCAGCACGGACCGCCTCAGCGTCAACAGCCAGCCCGTGTCGCGCTCCGCCATGTCCATCCCACCGCTGCCTTTCAGCCCCAGCGCGTCGTCGCTGCTGTGTGGCGGCGGGGCTGCAGGCGGGGGTGGCAGTGGGGGCGGGGGCGGCGGCGGGGGAGGCGTGCACCGCGGTCACCTCGCCGGCGTGGACAGGGGCTCACCGCGCGGCTCTCCCGTCAACAACACACCCCCTGCCCAGGGCGGCAGCGTCTTCGTGCCCCCTCTCCCGAGGTGAGAGACGAGGCCAAGTTTATTTGGTCTCATCGAAGGGGAAACAACTCTGAATTTTGGTGTACACATTTTGAGAACTTTTGAAAATTTTCATGCATTTTTCCTGGTTTTTGGTTTTTCCTTAATTTTTCTTAATTTTTCTGAATGTTTCTAAATTTTCTAAGCGAAGCTATGATTTTTTTCTGAATTACGAGGTGTACAAAAACTTCAGTGTTGTTTCAACCTCAGGTCTGATGCACTGGGAATCGGATTTTGAACGCAACCTAACCGTCTCCCTCTCTCTCTCTCACTCTTTTCGACAGAGTTCCGTCAGCCGCTCAGCTGAACGGTGCCAACGTTAACGGCGGCCTCGCACCTCTGGACCAAAGTCAGTTACCAAAGTACCTTAAGAGCTACCAGGGCGGCACAGGTGCCTCTGGAGGCCCTCAACTACAGAGCCAGCACCAGGCGTTCGGCCCGGGCCGGGGGTCGCCCATGTCCTCGGCGGCCAATCTCAACGGCTCGCACCTCAAGCTCAACGCCAACCGGGTCGAGGCCTTCTCCACGTTCGCCTCTCCGCTCGGCAGCAGCGAGAGGCTGGAGGATCCCGACCGCGGTCGGGACCGGGACCGGGGCAACGACGGCGTGACCAGCTTCATGTCCAACGGCACCAACCTTAACCGGGTGCACGGCCGGGTGCTGGCGCAGCTGCCCAACAGCGGTGGCGGGAACGGCGGTAGCGGCGCGGGCAGCCCGCTCGGCACCAGGTATGTGGCACCGGGGTGGGAAAATCAAACACTGAATCACGAACCGATCTCAATCGTTGAGTCTCTCCATTTACTTTCCTCTTTGCGACTTGGGTGCTACCGCACTTGCAAAACAACTGCACCGGTTGGTCATCATTTAAAGTTTTCTAAGAAAAAACAAACTGATACTAACACATCAGCTTCTTTACTCCAAACTTTCATGATCATTTCTTAATGGCGTATCTATTTTTAGATGCCTGATTGCACATTCGTTTGATAATATCACATCGACAGCGGACAGAAACATGCTTTGCTCAATCATCATCGTAATCGAACCCATACCGGCCTCCTACTTGCGCGTCAGGCAAGCCCCCTGGACCCCGCTGGTGCACCCCACTTCTTGAGCCCTCTGTCTTCCGCCCCTTCCCTGTCAACGCCTTCCGCACCGTCTCACTGTACATATCTCGCCTTGCCTTCTTGTAGGCTCTGGGATGAGGTAAAGCCTTCAGGTGGGCGGAACGGGTCCGGGTCCGCAAGCGCCTCGGTGGGCGGCAGCGGCGGCGCCTCCTCCGGCCGGGGGTCGTCGGCGTCCTCGTCCCCCGCGCCCGCCGGCCTCCCCGTGTCGTCCAACCACCTGCACCACAGCCAGCTGCACCACTTCGGCCACCGCGGCAGCACCGGCAGCAGCGGCAGCAGGAGGGGCAGCGCCTCGCCCTCGCCGCTGCCGCCCATCGTCACCCCGCACGGCGTCACCTTCCAGCAGGCCGTCAACAACAACGGCTTTGTGGTCGGCCAGCACCGCGGCGGGGTCGGCAGCGGCCGGCAGCCCCAGGGCCAGCGTCAGGGAGCGGCCGCGCAGACGCACGCCTCCAGCAGGGGTAGGCCAGGGCCGCTGTACTTCCAACAGCAGCAGCAGCAGCAGCAACAGCAGTTAATGCAATCTGCGGCTCTTAGAAAAACTGTTCAGAGTGAGAGCGTAAGTTACCAACGACTGATTGAAAGTAGCGGGGTATTTCTTCTTGGGACCTTTTTTTTTAACACTGATGGCAAAATGCAACAGAACACATTCCTGGGAATGAGCTCTTTCAATTTTTTTTTTTTTTTTTTTGAATGCACCCGCTTTTGCTCAGCGATTGCATGCTTACTGACACGCCTGGTGCTTATTTTAGCAGCCCTCCTGCGCCTTCGTGACTTTGACGCGTTTACTAGTTGCATTTATGAACTGAGCGTACTTGACTTTTTGACCACGAGGACTGCACATAATGTGTTTCTTTTCCTGTCTCTGCCTGGTACAGGGGAGCGTCCAAAGTGTGAAGGCGTCGGTCCAGAACGCTGCGTACTACTCCATGCAGGCGAGTGACCCCATGCTGAACGGCAACGACCCCACGTACCGGTCCTCAACGACGCGTCTGATGAACGGCGGGAGCGGCTGCGTGACAGAGACCCGCACTGAACTCTGACACGGGGAGTTGCAGCGTGACTCGAATCACGTTGCAGCGTCAGCCTCCCTCCGGCGGACGGTGTCGGGACCGAGGCGTTCGGTCGTCAGGAAGTGTCCCTCCTTTGAGTTTCTTGATCACTAAGAAGAACGGAGACTTACGAACTTTTCCCGCGAAAGACGTGTTCTCAGCGCCCAAGGGGTTGTTTACGTGATAGCGTTTTCGTCTTGCAGTTTTACCAAAAATGTCAAAAACAAATTATAATTATAAAAGCAGTTATTGTTAGCATTCAAAGAAACCAGTCAAAAGGGTCAAGACGAGGAAGGGATATCGATTTCCTTGAATAGTCGATTCCTTCAGTTCCTTCAATGATTCCAAGAGTCAGTATTTTATTTGTATTTTTGTTTTTCTTTTTCTACATTTTTACACTGTTTGTAATCAATTTTTGTGTATTGAAACATGTACGATAACTCAATTGATTGTCCTGTCCTAGCTTAGAACTCTTAAATAATAATACTATTTATATTTGTTGATAGATGTATTCATCTTAAACTTGCTGATTATGAAAATTTTCTGAATATTTTATATAGAACTCCTTAAAATGTACTTTAATTTCTCTATCACCAATTCTCCAAGCTCTTGAAAACAACATTGTCCGATATTTTAAAATGAAATGAAATTGAGAAACGTCCTAAATCAACACGTCACACATGCTAAAATACTGTGGACTTTTGTTTTCTGCTGTGAAGGCCAAAGAAAGATAAATAAAGAACTGTACAGAGTTTTCTTGAAATTTGTGGTCAAACAAACCTTCCCATCTTTTGCCCAGAAGCTAGATTTCAAAAGAATACATACGCACAGTGCCTGGGAATTCCCCTGCAACCGCCAAACTGCAGCTGCTCCAATGTGTTTGTAGTTCTTTATTATTTTCAGATAAAAAAATACGATTTCACGAAATCCTGGTAGACAACGGAGTTTCTATAACTAAAATAAAATATTGTGAGTGTATGATAAGACTGTAAGAAAACCGACTGGTTTTGTTTAGTTTACGATAGTCAAGATAGTGGCTAGATAATTCTAAGTTCGAATTGATAAGGCGGGTTGCAAGTCATGAATATTCTCCGACAGTTCGGCCGATATTTAATCGACAGGAGCAGGAGTGAAGAGAGCTCTCCTTCAGACGGCAAAAAATGGGCGACGAGGTCACGGCCGAAGGGGAACGAAACCGTCAACAATAACGCCCCCTCCACCGATCGCACGGAAGGCGTGAACCGGGGCCCTAACTAATACCGCTGGTACGCCCAGGACCAGCGGGCAAGCGCGCCGCGGCCGCGACGGGGGGGTGCGCTCTATTGAGAAAACGCGGAGTTAAGGCGTTGTTTACACAAAATGGTACACGTAAATGTACATCATTGGCACACATTTAGTTGGCAGAACCGGGGCAAGTTTCAGTAAAACTGAAGTAGTTTTAAAGAAGGCAGTACGGTGGTCACGTGCGAATTTCAGTGGTGTTATCTCATTCTTGCGCTCGAAACTAAAGGCTGGCTTTGTTTGAACGCAGACTTTAGAGGTTTCTCTTTCGCTCCGTGTTGGCTCGCCTCGGCCTACCCCCTCCACGAAAAAATATCCCCTTCCCATGTTCATTTTGCCTGACGAGTCGAGCATTACCATAGAAACTCGAATTTCAATTCAAATTTACAAAATTTCTGCAATACAGATTTCAACTAGACTTCAGAATCGAATGTACTAGGTTACATTCTAAATGTATGCTTAATATTATCGAATTCCCTTCAGCAGATTTTTTTCTGTCGTAAGGGGCCATATGAAACAAAACACGCACGTTTTCCAGCGATTTTAGAAGGCAACTCCGTTGCCTAAAAATCGAGAGAGAAAAAAAAAGAAAAGAAAAGAAAACGGAAAGTTTAGAGCACTTTTCTTAACCGACATCATCAACAAAATCTCGTATAGTCTTCCCAGCGAGAGATTGACCCAGGCTTGCACGCGTTTCCTATCTGCCTTGGGTCATTCTTTCGTTGGGACGACCCAGGACGACCATACTATGGCTACATAAAGTTAAGGAGATTAACAGTTAACAGTTCCCGCAACTGCGTATTTCTGAGTCGTGTACACTATTTTTAGACTATCTTAAAGAAAATAGGAAAATAGTTTTATTGGCTGAGCTTAACTTAAGACTAAAGTATCTCAATTTGAATTCTGCGAAGCCTTTGATCCAACCCCAGTCGGGACCGCAGCACCGATTATAGGTGGTCCCAAATGCAGAAGATATCATGACATCACAGGTGATCACAGACATCAAAACGCTTGCTCATTTTCTTCGCTGAATTTCAACAAACAACCAACAACCGTGCCTAATTTTTAAAATATTACCCTGACGAAAATGAGCGTGTTGATGTCTGTGATGTCTTTATGTTTGCATTTTCGACCGCCGGTAGTAATAGTATCATTATTGTCAATGAGAAAGCAAGAATTTGAATTCGAACGAACCAAGTGACTAAATTATAACAGAAAAAAAAGAAGAAAACATGTACCTATTTGTTGTGTACTATTCTATAAAAAGAATTATTGAAAAATAATGTTAATAAGAACAAGTAAGGTTATATCTGCAATGTCCTACGATATCTTACGACAAAACTTTGTTAGTGATACCTATTGTTGTCTCTTTCTTTGAAACAGAAGAGACAGGGATAAGTACCTACTACCAGAGAGCACATGATTGATCTCTAACTTAAACCTACTCTAATAACTACTTATGACGTCTTAGTTACAATATTATTATTTTTTTTAATAAAATGTACATAATGGTATTAACTAGGAACATTTGTTGGAATCAGAAAAATCACTTATGCACACCTCAAGAACTTTAACTCGAATAACTACATCTTTGAATAATTTAATCCCACTACGGTTCGAGAAAGCGGGCTGATTGGGTTGGTATTCACTGCGTGCGAGGATTTTACGTGGTTGACAGAAAGTACCTTATCTGTTCACTTGTAGGTCAGGACTCGTTTATTATGCACAGTGCTTGCACTGAACTGGAACAATATTTCAATAATCCTTAACAACTATCTCAAATCTCACACAAGAGTTTGTTGAGAGGAATGTAACGGCATCCAAAACAATTCTAAACCTTAAGATCCTTGAAGTGTTAATTGTGAGAATAAGTTGAAATCAGGAAAATCATTTATTCACACCTCAAGAAGTGTAACTCAAATAATTAAATGTTTGAATAATTTGGTCCCAACTGCGGTGGGAGAAAGCGGTCTGCTTGGGTCTGTATTCACTGTGTGTGAGGATTTTACGTAGTTGACAGAAAGTACTGTATTCGTACATTTGAAAGTCAGGATACGTTTACTATGCACATTAGTGAATCCTGAACTTTCAATATCCAAACTTTCAAATCTTCTCTAATCATAACACTGAATCGGAGCAATATCACATCACAAATCCTTAACTACTCTCTCTCTCTCTCCGTCAAAGCTCAAGAAATTCTGGAAAGGAGTTTAAAGAAATCTAAAACAATTTTTAAAATAGCCGGTTTTTCAGAATCAAATCTATTATTTAAAGTGACCTTACAACGGACATCTCTTCTGTCCATTCAGTGTCCACCCAACTGGATGGACACTTGTCGAGTACCGAGCTGGTTCTTTGTAAGGCCACCCTTTTGCGTATCCTGAAGAGTGTTCCATTTTAAGAAAAGTGATTCACACTAAAGTAACAAAATGGAATAGTAATAGGTTCTTTCCTTCGAGTAGAGTTATTAACTCTAGCTCCCACAAGGGATATGTGAACCCATCTTTAAGTTTTTGAATGTAATTGATATCACTTTCTTCGCCCATTGTGAGAGCAATGCGGTCAAGGTCAGCTCACACAAAACACTTCACTTCCACTTGTTGAATGCAAACTTCACTTCACTTTGGCATATAAAACGTTCTTGGGCCCATGACCTGTTAGGATGTTAACTATTTTCTTGGTTTAACTTCTTAATTGCAAGGATGGTAATTGAAATAAATGGGACTAATTTAGGCTTTAGCTCTTTTGATCTTGGAAGGAATATTAGTTGCAGGTTTATTGTTCTTATTCTTCTTACATCAGAGACATAGGAACAATAATAGGAAAAATAGGAAAAATAATAATAATAATAGGAAAAATAATGTTGAAATCGTTGCCAACTCAAAAGATGTTGCCTGAAAAATATATTAAAAATAGTTAAACTTTTGAAGCTATTAGGACATTCAATTATTGGCTGAGCCCTCTTAATCTTTTATCTATATCTTATTGGCTGAGCCCCAGGGTAGGGCCAACATGACAAAGATGGCAGTTTGCCTGTCGCGAAAAACCTGAGTGAATCATCGAAATAAATTGGCTGTGATATGCTGCTTTGTGGCCCAAATGAAGAATAACTTGATAAATAAGTAACGATTTCTAGTCCCGAAGAAGTATGAAGGGGAATACATTTTTTTCGGGGATGTTGTATGTGCTGTTGGACACAGTGGTCGTGCCGGCAAATACAAACGAAGTTACGATCAAACTTATTCTTCCGGTGAATTAATTGTTAAATACAATGGTCTTTACTTGCAAACAACCTCCACAGTTACAGTATTCGAGACAAAACTTTCTTTGAAAAGAATATTTGTTGACTGCCACAAAGTGCATCACATAACGAAGAAACTATTCTTCCAACCTAAGCCCGTAACTTCTGGGGCTGCAACCAAAATACTAAATTCTCAGTCTGTTGGCTCAGCCTTAAGTGTGAACTTCGCCTAGTTATCAACAAGTACGTACAATAAGAATAAGACGTTGGCACTTTTTCTTCTTCTTCTTCTTCTTCTTCTTCTTCTTTATCTTCTTCTTCTTCTTCAGCGTTGTACGAGACTTCTAATATTTTATTTGTGTATCCGTATCGGAGCCACGTTGTACGAGACTTCTAATATTTTATTGAGGTTTGTGATTCTATTTATTATTTGGTCTAAAGTGGAGTCGCTAGATTTTATCAATCGTCTCTGAGTTTGCACTGATTAGGACCCCTCAGACCCAACAGTCCCTCAGTCGAGGAGAAGGGCGCGCCCGCGGCTCGCTTCGAGCTCAGCCGCGGCGACTCAGTGTTTTGTAAACACTCAGGCCTGACCACACACTACGCGTGTCCGTGCCTCGCACAACACAGACACGCGTGAGGCTGCTTATCGGGATTTTACTCGATCACTGTTCTTGGCTTGATGATAGCGATGTGACAGACTAGGAAGTCTAACGCTCAAATGCAAAAGGAACTCTGATTTGGATTTTATTATTTTTATTGAATATTTGGCAAAACAAGAACACTTTCGTACTACTCACTGTTGCTGACAGGTGCAGATAAATCCTCAGTCGAAACACACACTAGCACTGTCACGTGTCAACACCTAGTGTTGCAAGCACTAACACTTAATAATGAAAGATGAACAAAATCACTACTAAGCAATCACTAAAATCACTATGGAATAATCACTAAAAAAAAAGTAAACTCTGTAGCACAGAAGCACTGTTAATCCAATAGGGCACTGGTGTTGTGTGGTGAGCGGTGTGCCGCTATTGTAATCACTCGTCTCTAATTATTCACTCGCCAGATTCTAAGTCTCACTCCGCGAATCACGCTAAGTCCCGTTACGGTCGTGCGGGGCGGGAGCGCGCATGGGCCGGACGTCTGACACGCTAGGATGTTGGCTGCTCACTGGCGGGACAAGGGCTGCGCGGACGAGCGCGGACCGGGTCCACTGGTACCCAAATGTTCTAGAACGTTCTGTAGGGTTCCATCTTTCTTTTCATGGCGCAACCGATGTGTGGTATGGACACGTGCGTCCATCAGGGTCACGCCGAGTCAGAGGACCAGATCCGTCGGCAAGCTTTAGCCTGCTCTCGCGCGCGTGTTCAGCGCCATGCGCGGGTAAACAGTTCTAGGAATTTAGGATCTCAAGTGCCGTTTGGCCCTGAAGGCAAAAGGCACGCCTTCCCCTGGACCAGTCCGGACCAGTATTCGACTGGCGCGGCGCGCAACCGCGCAATAAAAAAAGTAGAGACCAGCGAGTTCTGTTGTTGAACGGGGGAGTATCTACTCACAACGTTCTAATAGTTTATAAAGAGAACGTCCTCGTTCGTCAAAAGTTAGGTAGAAGTGTGTTTGAATTTACTAGTGACTCTGTGTTCTTTCAGTGCTTCTGGCTTTACAATTTTTCTAATAGTTTATAAATGCCTATACGTTTGCAATTTAAAGCAACAAAGCAATAGTAATCGAAGCAAAAGTTAATAAATGTTAAGTTTCAGCTGGGATGATACAACTAGCAAAAAGAAGGTAAAAATTAAAAACGTAAACATAGTATTCTAAAGTGTTCTTGAAAAATTTGGTATTATATAGAAACCAATAAGCAACAAAAGTAAAATTAAAATGGAAGTAAAGGCCATTTTCCAATATGTATCGTATTTGAGAACATTCTAATAATTTTTTAAAATGTTTAATGTATAGCATTTGTATTCGTTAAAAAAAATTTCTAATTATTTAAGCACATGAATTTTCTTGAAAATAATTTTACAGTAAATTTCTGATATTAAGAGTTACTACATGTCAATTGTGAAAAGATAAATATTGCAAAACTAGACGACTCATCAATCTTTTAACTGGTTCTAATAGTTTACAAATGCGTAGTGTACAGCATTTGTGAAGCAAGCAAAACATTAAGTCTACGTTAGTAAATTAAACAAAGCATAAATTAGTGGGCTTCTTCTCGGCGTTGCCTTGTAGCCTTATCGCACATTACTACGGGTGTTGTGTTCCTAAATTAAGCACTTAAAAAAAAACTGACAAGCTACAAGTTACAGAATGTGTGAGAAGTAAAAAGGAAAAACTAAAGGGTGGGAAGGATGGGTAGGGGTTGGAGGAGAGGGAAGAACAAGGCATTAAGGTAAGGGTGTAAGAGGAGAGTACAAGAACCTGACCAAATAACATGAATATGTACGCACAAAATAAATAATTTTTTTAAACAGTCTTGAATATGACAATAAAACTATTACAAAAACAATTTAATGTCACAATAACGCACGCAGGAGTGATGAGTAGAAGGATTCAGTTTATAGAGACACCAGCCACCAGGCACGGAAAATGTCATGGTGCCAGACCATGTGGAAAGTGAACATACGCCTCGTTAAAGATGTGAACAAAGTTTAGCGCATTGGATGGCGCTAGGTATCTATGCGTCCGATTGATGAAGAGCTGACCCTATGTCTTGCAGGGTGAGAGGAGGGGGGGGGGGGTCTCTTGAAGCATGAAGTCTTGCTGCGGGGATGAGGGGGTGATGAAGGGAAAGGACAGCTCAGATTGGGCGGTCATTGGCCGTCTCGTTGTGGGCACTGGGTCAGTGCGGTGAAGTGGCGGTGCAGCAGTTGTGAGTGCAGGGCGCACATGGTACGGCGTGGCGCTGAAGGCCACGCTGGCCACAGCGTTGAGGTAGGCCAGGGCGCAAGGCGGCATCTCCGAGCAGGAGCCAGTGACGGCGGGGGCCGGCACGGGGCACCAGAGCAGATCTCGTGCAGTGCGAGGCAGTGCGCAGGTCAGGACCAAGTACTCAGGACACGGGACGGGGCTGGGAGCGGTAGGAAGCAGATACTGCAAAATAAGGGAAAAAAAACAAGGATCAATAAGACTGTAGCATGTCAAGTTAAAATAAGTAGGTTAACGTCCTTTTTTTTTTTTTTTTAAAGAAAATTATTAAAATATCTCTAAGACTTAATATTAGTTTGATATGAGTTTAAAACAAGTTAAGTAAAATTATTATGTACTAATGTTAGTGGGCTGTTTGCTTGCTTCGAATTATTTTGAATACAATAACCAGATGAATAATCATTTGATAATTTTACTTGTAGAACACACACAAAAATGAACTACTGATTGTATTTTTTTTTAAAGTTTAAGTTACACTTAAAGGAGAAAAAATTCAAAGATTAAGATGATATAACACTGACAAGTGGTATATTAATACAGGCTATCAAAGTTAGAGTATATACTAAATTGAGATACTTATCAACGCATATAGACTTGATAGTGCAATGATGGAAAGTCTCCGACAAAACAGCGAGGGTTTCCTTGGGTGAAGGTGAAAACTGAGCGTCCTGATGAAGACAGGGTGATGTCCAAAAGGCTCCATGGAAATGTAGAAATGTGACGGTAGGAACGGAGGTCCACCGGAACACCGAGCCGGGATACATTGTCAAGACTTCTCGACGCTTCAGCGAAATACTAAGATTTTCGGGCTCAAAAGGTAATTACGAGCGCGAAAACAGTGTAGAGAGAAGTGACTGCTAATAAGGTGTTGAAATCAAAGGTGAAAAAAGGAGACAAGCGTTTTTTTTTTTCAGAGTAGGTAAGTGAAGGCAAGAAAAGTGGAAGAGTTAGAGGATAGAAAATGAAGAAACATAAGCTGCAATTTTTTTTTTCATTTTTTTTTTTCATGATTTTTTTTTCATTTTTTTTTTACTTCATTTTTTTTCACATGCTTAAATTTTGCACACTCAAAACAATAGAATAATTCAAAGGTGTACTGATATAGTGCATCATTTATAACGTGACTTTCACGCATGGGATAAGAAAACATTACTACAGAGCAGTCAAAATACTGCATGCAAATTATTATTGATATTATTTTGACAAAATGGGCTGTAAAGGTAGAACTTAACGTTCTAATTTTACAGAAGAAAATTTTTGTCAATTTTACGATGATCTGTCAAGTGTAAAAATATATTAACAAAAAATGAAAAGTTGAACAAAATATTACGTTTTCAGTCCCGGGCAGAGTGAGACGAGCTCCGTAGCTTGGTCTTGTCAGGTCAAAGTGAAAAGGGCTGCCGACGATGGTCCTTTCGGCAGACATGCCACCAATACCACGGTGGCAAGAAGTAAGGCGCGGGGCAGGGGCGCAGGAGATCGGCAGTCAAGTGGGCCGAGTCATACGTTGGCTAAAAACAAATAATCAAACTGCTTCTTCGCAGATTAAGAACAATTGTTACGTCGAATTGCGCATTTATATAAGCAACACAATCATTGGAGTGATAGCCAAGCTAAGCAAGTTTAAGGCTCTTTTCGGATTTTTGCATAGTGCTCACTACTAGGAGTTACGTCGAAAGTGTTTTTTTTTTTTCTTTCATAGCGCAAAATCGCAAGCTGCTGAATCAAGCGTAGCGCTAAATATAGGTCATGCATGCATAGGCAGGGTAAAGGAGGGGGGGCGGCGGGAGGAGGTAAAATAGACCACAAAAATAAAATGGCAATTAAGTTTCTGTGTCATTTCATTAGACACTGTAAAAAAATCAGTTAAAAATATACCCTTTAGAATATTTACCCCCTAAAAATTAGGAAAACTTCATTACGATAAGATTGCTCTAACGAGGCAAAAAAAAAAAAAAAAAAAAAAAAATATATGTTATTTGCGCTGAGGACAATTATAACAAACGATTCACTAAGTCATATCATTTCTTTTTTCTTTAAAAAAAATCAAAATCTTCAGAGTAACACTCGTTTCGGATACTTGCCAAAAATAGCTCACTACTAGGGGTTAACTCTCAAAAATGTCAATCATCAGGTAATGTCACGGGCATCCCTGGAATTATTCATAATATCAATCATTAGATAATTGTTCGTCGTGGAATTCTTCAAAGTATCAATATTAAAATTAACAGAATATCACCTTTCGGATTCTTGCCTGCCCGCAGGCTCACTACTAGGGATTGATTCTAAAACAAAATACAAGTCCACAGGTAATGTCGCGACCATTCCTGGGAAAATGAGAAATACAGGGAATATGCATCCTGGAATTATTCAAAGAAATATCAATCATCAGGTAATGTCATTATCATTCCTGGCATTATTCAAAGAAATATAAATCATCAGGTGATGTCACGGGCATCCCTGGAATTAGTCAAAGAAATATCAATCATCAGGTAATGTCACGGGCATTCCTGGAATTATTCAACAATTGGGGCCTCCTTTCGGATTCTTGCCTTTTTGCAGGCTCACTACTTGGGTTTATCCCTTAAATCAAAAAAAAAATATGACACACACTAAAAAAACGACCTCAGCGCAAAACAAGTACAGATTATTATTATTATTTTCAATTGGTACACAAATAAGATATTTTTGTGGTCGTGTATAAGGAGTTGGGACTGCGTGGGAGATAATACTAGTTTTCGCCGTCAGAGTGCAGCTCATATGGAGGGGGCGGCGACACGCAACGCTTAGCTGTAGTGCGTGAAGTATCAATGAGCCCGTGATTGTTGGCTTTGGCCGCAGAGGGCAGCACGTTGTGGGCGGTATGTTGCAACGCGAGAGAACGCACGACTCGCCTGTGTGTTTTATTGTGGGGTTGTCGCAGAGGGAAGAATGGCTCAAAATGACCGCGGTCTAGTGGTCCGGCCTGTGAATTTTAAGTACAAAGTGTTTCTGGGATAGTCGCAGGTGTAACGGGATACACCTGTTAACTGATAAAGTAAAATAGTTATGTTCAAAAGTTTGGCCAAGGCTTGCAACTCGCATTCTCCCGCAAAAATTCCCGTATGGGACATGTAATTATAATATTGAAAACGCGATTTTGCAAGGTCATCACCGATAAATGCCAAATTTTGGAAATCATTCCAATTAGCTGCTATGTATTTCACTGTAAATTTGCGCGACCCACGGGCGCAGGAAATGTTATTCCATAAACCTAGACTAACAGATAAGAAAAGAGAGTTTCCATTTCGAGTTACAGAGGATGTAATAATCTTGCGAAAATTAAATGTTGGGATCATAGGGGAGCAAGCCTTGTCTGAGACATGTGACGTTCTTAGTTTTTTGGAGCATTATCATACATTGATTGTCGAACGGGACAGCGGTTCACATAGTGTTCTCCGCCACAATGGTCACAAACCGGAAGGGGGTTATCAGCTAGCCATTGGCACTCCCGTTGAATTAATGCTGCGGCTTCGTCTTTCGTTTGACTTTCAAGTACCAAAAGTTTTTGAGCGGGCGTTAGATTATTGCCGTCCCAATCGTAAACACGGTTGAGCCGATCCAAAAAAGCTTTAACATCTTCATCTGCTCCTCCACTGAAGGTGGGGAGGCTAGGGGAAAAATTTAGCGCGAATTCCGGTTGTGGTGGCGGCGGGGCTGCCATTCTTAATCTTAAGTCCGCTAGAGCGGGGAAAACAGGGACGACAAAATGTAAATCAGAATAATTCGCTATACAGAGGGGGACTGCTTTTAGTGCGTGGTAAAATCCGTGTTTTAATTCTCTATGCCCTAATCCAAGGGTAACACACGCTTGAACAAACAATTGCACTGAACGGACACTAAACCTTAAAATATTATTCGATGGGTGAGGTTCTTCGTAAACAAACAAAAGCGAAGAATTTCTTCGTATTTCTACGGGAGGCGCGTTAGAATTAAACTTTTCGAGCGCACTGGAAATTCGTCGTTTTCGGGGGTTAGAGGAAAGAAAAGCGGAACAAAGCGAATATTGCGAAGAAGCAAGTTGGGCAGCAAATAATTGAATTAAATCGTCTTCCAGAAATTCGGAAGAAGAAAGAACAAAATACGGCAAATTTTGACTTTGATTGTTTTCTAAGAATTTCTGTATCTCTTCTAAAAATTGTAAATCCTTCTGCATATGAGCACGTAAGTCACATCACAATCAAAAAAGCCAATATCCGGATCGGAACCACGTTGTACGAGACTTCTAATATTTTATTTGTGTATCCGTATCGGAACCACGTTGTACGAGACTTCTAATATTTTATTTGTGTATCCGTATCGGAGCCACGTTGTACGAGACTTCTAATATTTTATTGAGGTTTGTGATTCTATTTATTATTTGGTCTAAAGTGGAGTCGCTAGATTTTATCAATCGTCTCTGAGTTTGCACTGATTAGGACCCCTCAGACCCAACAGTCCCTCAGTCGAGGAGAAGGGCGCGCCGGCGGCTCGCTTCGAGCTCAGCCGCGGCGACTCAGTGTTTTGTAAACACTCAGGCCTGACCACACACTACGCGTGTCCGTGCCTCGCACAACACAGACACGCGTGAGGCTGCTTATCGGGATTTTACTCGATCACTGTTCTTGGCTTGATGATAGCGATGTGACAGACTAGGAAGTCTAACGCTCAAATGCAAAAGGAACTCTGATTTGGATTTTATTATTTTTATTGAATATTTGGCAAAACAAGAACACTTTCGTACTACTCACTGTTGCTGACAGGTGCAGATAAATCCTCAGTCGAAACACACACTAGCACTGTCACGTGTCAACACCTAGTGTTGCAAGCACTAACACTTAATAATGAAAGATGAACAAAATCACTACTAAGCAATCACTAAAATCACTATGGAATAATCACTAAAAAAAAAGTAAACTCTGTAGCACAGAAGCACTGTTAATCCAATAGGGCACTGGTGTTGTGTGGTGAGCGGTGTGCCGCTATTGTAATCACTCGTCTCTAATTATTCACTCGCCAGATTCTAAGTCTCACTCCGCGAATCACGCTAAGTCCCGGTACGGTCGTGCGGGGCGGGAGCGCGCATGGGCCGGACGTCTGACACGCTAGGTCAGACGTGTTCAGCGCCATGCGCGGGTAAACAGTTCTAGGAATTTAGGATCTCAAGTGCCGTTTGGCCCTGAAGGCAAAACCCAAGTAGGAATCAAAGTCACGAGGACGTCAATGTAATGTCAAAATGATCATCCTAAAATCAATTCCAAATCACGGACTTTAAAATGACTTTTATGGCTGCGAGCGCGAAAAGGCATGACGTATATTTGACTTCATTGTGACAAGCTTCGTATTTAAACGGTTTCCGGTCCAGCTTTAGGCAGAAATGTTCTGCTACCTCTTCCGCGTGCCTGACAGCCTGGCGTCAGCTGATCACGCGAATGACGTGAATCTGGTGCATGGTGCGTGTTTTGGGTTGTATAGTATGCGTGCCGGTGCCACTCTGCGCTGCTCGATCTGTCGCGATCTGTTTAAATCGTAATATGATATCATTGCCTTGGATCACAACAGACCTGTAAGTACAATTGAATGTAGTTGTGAGCTCCTTAAACGCTGTTACAAGCTTAAGTGATATATCTGCTTGTTTGTTGTTAGTTAATTAAGGTTATGGATCCCCATATTGGGACATTTCCTTTTTAGACTATGAACATTATAACTGAGTGATTCTCTGTTGCAGATATTTATCAATACCTATTGAACCAAAATTGTCCTGACCCCTTTTTGGGTATATTTATTGTACTCTGTACTAAGTAATCAAGAATGTGTGACACAAGAGCAGACACTTCGGAAACTGAAAAGAATTTATATGCTGAAGTTTTCAGAATCATGCGCATATCATTTTAAATAAAATTATTATCTCAGTCAGTTTTATTTAATCATTATCAATATTTTTACTTTAGGTGCGACGTAGGCGTAGAAGGCGGGCCAGAGCAGACGTCAGTTACGGCTAATAGACATTGAATATAATGCTGATAGTGACAGAAGTACAGACTTAGAAGAGCACAACAATTGTCATGGAAGCAGTAGTGAAAATGATATTCATTATGTAGTTTTGTGTTATTAGTTTTGTTTTGTTGAAAATTTACTATTGTTTTAAGAGGCAAGTTAAATATTAATTTAAATAAATCTGGATGCCTTGTGAACTTGCATTATCTTTTTTCCTTAATTCACACACAAATTGAGAAAATCTATTCCGAAAATTCCCAGAAGGTCCGCTTCGCCGCATCAAGAAGTCAATCTGACCTCAACATGATGTTTTATTGCATATGTCTCATAATGACTTCAACTTGATGTCAATCTAAACTCAAAATGATGTTTATTTTGCATGGCACAATAACTTCAACATGATGTCAAAAACAGTCACATTACTGTCATTTTGGGGGACCATTTTGAAATCACCGTGACATTTCTGACATGACCTTATCCTGAAGTCACTTTGCCATCCTCATGACTTTGATTCCTACTTGGGAAGGCACGCATTCCCCTGGACCAGTCCGGACCAGTATTCGACTGGCGCGGCGCGCAACCGCGGAATAAAAAAAGTAGAGACCAGCGAGTTCTGTTGTTGAACGGGGGAGTATCTACTCACAACGTCAGATTCTTGTTCCTTCTTGGAATGTGGCACAATGCGAACCAGGTTTCCTGCAATCCAGAATTTTAATTACTACATCCACTAGGTAAAGTTCACACTTAAGGCTGAGCTAAAGATTCCAAAAGTCAGCATATATGAAAGTTAAAATATTCCTTATGAGTCCTTTTGTTACGCCCTATGAAAAATTGATGACTTTTATGCATTAACCTCGAACTAAAATCAAAACAAATACAGCTGGAAAGAGCTATCAACACCTAGTCGCTTAACAGGTTAAATAATTGAATACAGAACAGACATGTATAGTGGCAGCTTTGTGAGAAATAACCCTAACCATACTGGAAACTGTCTTTATTAAAATAACTTAAATAGCTAGATAAAAGCAATAAAGTAGTTTACCAAAACCACTTGGATTTTTTAATATAATTAAACATACTATAACTCTGTCAAAGGTATATTGCTCTAAGGTGTCTCCTGATATTTTTGAACAAGAAGCAAAGATGTCAGTTAAAAGTAGAAGCCTTTACTAATATCAAACATGTTTGATATGAAAACTGCAAGCTCGTTCTTTACATGTAAACTTTCAAGCATGTTTCAAGAGAAATTGTGTTCAGAAAGAAATATATGGAAACCAATGTGACAATTAGAAAGGCCATGATGAACCTAGGAGAAAAAATTTGCTTTAGGATCAAAATTTTGAAAACCTAAAACTTTAGGTTGAAGGCAGCGGCTCAACATACCTCTTTTTGCTTAAAATGCCTATAAAAATAACCACTTGATACGCGAATACCCTCAAAGCAATTTAACACTTACGCATTCATCAACAAATTCAACACAAAACTTCATCAAGGGAAGAAAAGAAATATTAAGAAAATCCAGTTTCAAGTGAAGCAGTAACGGGTGGCTGTTGTCATAGTAACCCAAACATGTTCATTTAAAAATTTGATTTTCTTTAAATTTTCTTCATAAAATGAACTTTGTTGTTTTAGAATGTTGTTTATATTAGAGTGAATAATTAGTATCTGAATGCACGCTGAAAAACATTTTGTTTTTAGTACATATCTTCTAACCTATAACCTCCAACTTAAAATTATAATTTTCTCAGAATTTTAAACATAAAGTTAAAAAAAATCTCATAGTGTTTCTACTAGGCGTATTGCGGCCTTTCTAAATATCACATTGATTTTGGTGTACGTGCTGTACATTCTGAGAACAACCCTATCACGCCGTTACAGTCGTGTGCACAATACTCGTTCTGAACACAGTAGCTTTTAGAAGTTAGTGTGTAAAGAACGAGTAAAAAACCGCTTAGAAGCGTCTCGACCAATGGCAGTCCTCGACTGGAGCTAGTTTAAAAGGGAAAGAACAGCCAAAATGCTAACAAGCAGCCCAGCAGATTACTAGGCCAATGGGGGCTTAACCAGCAGGGCAAAGTGATTAGAGCTTTCGCCACCTCTCTAATGGAGCCTTTGCAGCTGCACCGAGACATGGCGAACGCTTCTCCTCCGAAAATATTTCACTCACCGACATGAGGCTTGCACCATTGTAATCCTCATGGTGTAATTGAGCTAAATATCGCAAAACATTGACACCCGCACACACACAACTCAAACTAGGGGCCGCCGAAGCCGCGCGAAGAGCTCTCCGCCACCCAAGTAACAGAGATTCATCAAAAACATGTCAATTTCAAGTTTACTGACGTCATGACCATTTAGTCACGGTGACGTGTTTCAATTTGAAGAATTTGATGTGATTTTGACATCAAATTGAGGTAAAATTGACTTTCTC
This sequence comes from Frankliniella fusca, assembly GCA_029379305.1. NCBI lineage: Eukaryota > Metazoa > Arthropoda > Insecta > Thysanoptera > Thripidae > Frankliniella > Frankliniella fusca. The sequence continues at coordinate 33,881 of JAHWGI010000383.1, read as the reverse complement.
ATTTAACAATTACATCACTTTGATGTTTTATGAGACTTTAGAAAGTCAATATTACCTCAATTTGATGTCAAAATTATGTCAAATTTCTCAATTTAAAACACGTCATGGTGACTAAATGGCAGTGACGTCAGTACACCTAAAATTGACCTGTTTATGACGAATCTCTGTTACTTGGGCACGTGCCGCCGGTGAAGAGGGAGTGAGAGGTCCGTACCGATGTGCTGTTCGACCCCTAAACACGACACGTAACAACACTACTCGATTCGCAATTCTCTTCATTGGCAAAATAAAGCATGGATCACTATTTTGTAGCACATTCTGGCATTCAATCTAGGAGATAGAGGAGCACAAGTATTGCTGTCTCACTCCCTCTTCACCGGCTGCACGTGGCGGAGAGCTCTTCGCGCGGCTTCGGCGGCCCCTAGGGCTTGTCCAGTGACGTTGCTCTGCTGTGCTATGCTCTGCTGTGCTCTGGGGGCTATCCAGTCGCCTTGGAATACGCGTGTTCGGTATACCGCATATGCCACTAGTGCGAATTGCGAATAAGCTTGGGTATACCGGTACTCGACTCGTGTATGCTCGTGTATCTAATTGTAAGGAGAACTGTGAATGAATAACGAAAGATGAATGTTTACGAGGTGCTAGGTTAGGTGTTTGTGATTGAGTTAGACTATTATTAAATATTGAAGAATAGTTTACAATGGGTAATTTTAATTTTACTTCGGGGCTCTCTCCTTCTACACTTCAGTAGGGAGGTCGAGGACGTCCCCTCCCCGGGGAGGGAGGGGAGGGAGGGGAGCGGGAGGGGAACGCCTCCCCCGAAAACATGTATCAAAATATTTTATTAAACAGTATTTATGGCATCTCGTCCGAAAACCGCCTCCCCGTTCCCCTCCCTCCCTCCCTCCCCGGGGAAGGGACGTCCTCGACCTCCCTACAGGGGCAATAAATTAACCACATAGAGGTTAGTTTTACTCAGCTACTAACGATACTGATACTACTAACTAACGATGTACAACTTTATACGGATCAGTGAAGGGCTGGCGGAGGGCGCCCTACGATGTCCCATCTCTTTTCCACTCCAAGGCGTCTAGCGTCTGCAAGAAGTGGATGATCTCTTTCTATATGGGAACATTCGCGTGCCTCATGTTGTCCTGATCACACAATAAGGCCAATAGTAGTCATCGTAGTCATTCAGAACACCGGCGGAATACACTACGGTACACGAGTACACCCTAGCTTATTCGCAGTAGTGGCATATGCGGTATACCGAACACGCGTATTCCAAAGCGACTGGATCCCCCTGCTCTGCTGTGCTCTAACCTAACAATAACGAATCACGAAATACGAATCCCGCCAACCGCAAATGCACGCGAATGTGCGAAATAATGGCAAAGCATGGTATTAATGGGCGCGGGATTCGCATTAGTTTCGAGTAGTCGGCGCTAGAGCATTGCAGCGGGGAAGAGCGGAGGGGCAGAGCAGAGCCATTGAGGTTAGAGCAGAGCAGAGCACAGCAGAGCAACGTCACTGGACAAGCCCCTAGTTTGAGTTGTGTGTGTGCGGGTATCAATGTTTTGCGATATTTAGCTCACTTACAAGGATTACAATGGCGCAAGCCTCATGTCGGTGAGTGAAATATTTTGGGAGGAAAAGCGTTCGCCGTGTCTCGGTGCAGCTGCAACGGCTCACTAAGAGACGTCTCCATTAATTAACCAACATAATTACTTACTACTGCTGCCCTGACCACTGGATCGATTTCTCAATCTTTCCTCTTCTTGTTCAATCCTGTCTCTAAAATCATCTACGGTGACTTTCCTTGGATCTAGTTTGCTCAAATTAATCTTTCCTCCCCCTGGAGCGGTATTATCGTAGACTCTCGCTGGTGCGCCTGAACCATAGTTACCAGCCCAAGCCATATCAACCTCTAAATTAAATGAACTTCCTACTGACAAAAGCTGCCCTTCTCAAGTTTAAGACTTTGACCTTTGACCAAAAGCTATAGGCTATGAATGACTTCTTCTTTCCGAAGGCCGAAGGATTCTCCAAAACCACAGCCTCCTCCCAATGGGCGATTTCACCGCCACCAGGGAGCGCTGCGTCGGGCGGAGTGGCGCGGGGCCGGCGGTCCACAACAAACAGACGACACGTTTGAAACGGTCGCGCGTCGGGCGTTTAAACACTCTACGCGAGTTAAGAAAGTCTTTTGGTCGCCATGAGTACGTATTTCATCGTTTTCAAACTCAAACCCTGTTCCGTTCGGAGAGGGATAGGGAAATAAGTTAAAGGTCAAAAGTTGGTTCGGATGGTTTGAAGGATGCACCTACAGATTTCTCATACTAATCAGCTCTAGTCTCGATCTCGATGCCACATGAGCAGATCACCTTCCAAACCTCAATGCGAGCACACGAGCAGGCACGGCACGAGCTTCGTTGTCTTCTGCTTGCTTCTGCTTTGTGGTTGATGTTTGGCCAGAATTCAACGTGTGATTAAGTCACGTCTAACTCCAGTAATTTATTTGTCCACATAGTGAAGTGCTCTTTCGGCCTAAGTCCTTAAAATGCGTTTGACCCTTCGCTTATTAAGAAGATGGAACAGACCACCATACCCACCTCCAGAGTATCAGATTGCCGAACTGACGAAGAAGTATGCTAACCTACCTGAGAAATACATGGAAGCTAATAGGAAAACGGTAGGAATAAAATTACACATCAAGTTCCCTTTGAAATAAAAAGTTTGCCTTCAATGTCGTGTGAACCGTCATTTATTATTATTTTGAGAACAGTCATAGTAATCAAACCAAAGATCGCAACACACTCTATCAGTTGTGAAGGATGTATTTTTTTTCTCTTCTATGAAAGTTATTGAGCTTATCACATTTGTCAGTTTCGTGATATAAATTCATCTTTCTCATCCTCAACTTCGCAACTAGACTTAATCAGAATCAAATTTTGATGTACATTATTATTAAAAACCACTTGTAAAGGATGAGTCCCATTATTTTATGTCAATTAATTAATTTACACTAATCTGAATTTTATGTTTGATTATATAATATTTTCTGATTATTAAAGGTTTATCATCGCACGCCAAGGGGTATAAATTACTTACCCAGAGAACGACATATTTTCAAAAACTACATTGGAGTACACAGGCCCTGGTCAAATGAACATAATCAGGAAGTCACAGATGCTGATGAGTTTCAACCATATGTTAACCCACTTCGGGACTGGTTTTTCTTTAGAGGAGACAGGGTAAGATAAGTTGTAAAAATTGAATTGGTTTGGCTCTCACATTTCTTTATATTTAGCTATTTTATCACTTTGAAACTTGTATTTATATTTTCCCTTTACTTCTTTTCTATACCAGGTTCAAGTGTTAACAGGAAAGGACAACGGGAAGCAAGGAATAGTTGAAATGGTGATTCAGGAGAGAAACTGGGTCATAGTTCGAGGTCTGAATGCAGATATTACTGAGCAGAAAGATGAAGACAATAAGCTAATCGGCTATGCGCTGGAAGAAAGGCCACTTCTTGTGAATGAGCAAGTTGCTCTTGTTGACCCAGGAGACCTGTGAGTATGAAAGACTCAGTCTTCAACCACATTTATATCTAAAGAATTTCTAAGATTGATTGCATTTCCAGAATGCCAACTGAGGTAGAGTGGTCGTGGACTGAGGAAGGAGAAAAGGTGCGAGTTTCGAAACGAACAGGGCGTATTATACCTATGAGCCGAAGAAGTGAAGAAACATTTCAATACAAAAGCAGAGAGACCTATGCTGGTGAGTTAGAGATAAATGAATCTGAAAACATTTGAATTTATGTTTGGTTTTCACTTATTGCTCATTGAAAACTTCTACCTAATTTCCAGAAAATGAAAAAGATACAAAAAAGCAAGATATGGAGATGACTTTTGCACCAAAGCTTATGACATTTGAAATGGAAATTGCTGAGGAATTAGGAATTGAAGATGATAGGATTCCAAAGAAGACTTACTGGTATTGAAATAATGTATTGTTTATGAATCGTCATTGGTTGTATAATATGTATTTTTAAATAAAATAGATTTCACAATTTGTTGTTCTCATGTGCTCCAGTGAGTTTTGCATCATAATCCTCACCATATATATAGTACAGTTTGGAAATTCTTACAATCAATTCTTATGATTATTTACTATTACATAAAATTATCATAAGCTTGTAGAAAACTCGTCAATCCTTGAAGGAAATGGATTTGAATTTTCCCCCTCGCAATGTCACTGCCTTGTACTAATTATTCGTTGCCGGCGCGAACCACACGTGTCAAATGTTTGACTGTTTAGATTTTTAAGCAACACAAAGTGTCAGCTGTATCGCTGTACGCAGCCGTCGGACTTCAAGAACACTCAAAAGATGTTTTGGAGCGTTGTTTTGCTAATATCATGTGTAAAACTACTTCTAATCCCGGCGTAGTGAGTACATTTTCGATAACGTCATTGTGTGTCAATAGCTCAGTCCTGTTGTTATCCTATCGTCGTTCATTCATTATGCTAGTAATCCTAAACCCCTCCGTCGAAATGACACATCATAACACGGGTTAATTCATTCCACCTACAGAAAATAATTAATTTTATGCACGATATAGGTTATGCTCTGTTTTAATATGGTTGGAATAGATGTATGTGACAAGTCATCCGTTGACCCAGTATTATTTACAAAAATGTCAAAAAAGAAAAAAAGAAGTACACTATAATTAGTACTACCCATCCTTTCTCGTCTACTTTGATTTATTTTTCTATATTTGTACCATAATTTTATGTGTCACTGATCTATTATTTAGATAGTTCCTAAGTTTTTCGCATGTTCCTATCACCATCTTTCTTCCCATAAGTAACATTTTTCATGTGATTGCTCTGAATTCAAACCCTCCCCATTTTTTCCAGCCGATCTACAGACTTTGAGGTTCATCGAAACTGGTTAGCTATCACTCATAGTCTACCAATAAAGCAATGGTATACAGAGGCTACTTCAGAATGGACATTAGATTACCCTCCTTTGTTTGCGTGGTTCGAGTACTTTTTATCATTAATAGCACAGTTCTTTGATCCAAAAATGCTCATTATATCCAATCTGAACTATGCATCATCTGAAACAATTCTGTTTCAAAGGCTCTCAGTTATATTTGCAGATTTGGTGTTTGCATATGGTACAAAAGAGTAAGTTCGACACCTTAACGTTACTTGCCCATACAGTTTATTTTTTCCATTAACAGTATCATATTGCATTTTCCATTTACAGGTGTTGCAAGTATGTAGCCAATAGTGGTCTTCGTAAAAGTTCAAGATGGAATTGTCGATGGAGTTCACCATCTGCAATGCTTCAGCTGCTTTTACTTGGAAATGCAGGCCTCTTCATAGTTGATCATATTCATTTTCAATACAATGGATTTTTGTATGGTATACAGCTTATTTCAATTGCCAAGATACTTCAGGTACTGTCATTTAATTAATCATTTATTTACCTGTACATATTTATTAATACTATTATTATTATTATTATTATTATTGTTTTTGCCTTTTTAAAAATATAATGTCTTAAGCTCTTTGAAGATTTGATGTCATCATGGAATTATTTACTCCCTTCCTTTTTTTCTCAGGGAAATTACTTGTCTGGGGCCTTTTGGTTTGCTGTTCTTCTTAATCTGAAACACATATATGCGTATGTGGCACCTGCATATTTTGTTTACCTTCTACGGAATCACTGTTTCCCTCAAGCTCCATCAAATGCATCTTTCAAAGATCTACACAGCCACTTTTCAATGAAAAGATTCACAGAGCTTGCTTGTACGGTGCTGAGTGTTTTCATTATATCATTTGGGCCTTTTTTGGTGATGAATGAAATTGGAAATGTACTTAATCGTCTGTTTCCATTTAAAAGGGGTTTGTCCCATGCCTATTGGGCACCAAATTTTTGGGCTCTGTATAATACAGCAGATAAGTTAGGATCTGTTGCAGGTAAAGTATTAATGTAATCCTATAGACATTCTAACTTGCATTATTTTGATATCATTAACTATCAATAGTTGTGCTAGTCATCCTTCTTTGTGCAAAATGTACTTTTCACTAAATCTGTAACTTTGCATGTTTTAGGACAACAGTACAATTTACTCAAAAAATCATCGAATGCCTCTATGACAGGGGGATTGGTTCAGGAATTTGAGCATTCCCTTCTACCTTCCATTTCACCTCGCATCACATTCTTGTTGACTTTAATTTCAATCATGGTAAGTCTTAACTGAAAAATTATTCCTTTCATTCAATTCTACTTTGCTTTAAAGATGCTCTCACATTCCAGTATTTAATTGTTTAAATTTATTTTGCAGCCTGCACTTATGAAATTATGGTTAAGTCCAGGAAACCCATTACATTTTCTCAGATGCCTTGTGTTGTGTGCATGTGGGTCATTCATGTTTGGATGGCATGTCCATGAGAAAGCTATTCTTATGATAATAATACCATTAACGTAAGTCTTACATTCTTCATTTCATCTGCTGTAATGTTTGCTATCATGTCCATTCCAAAAAGGTTTTGTTTTCCCACAGGGTTTTGGCTGTTGTGTGGCGTCGTGAGGCTCAAATCTATCTACTTCTGTCTACAGTGGGGCATTATTCTTTATTCCCTCTTCTTTTTACAGCATTTGAGTTACCCATCAAAGTTTTACTTTTCCTAATACATGCAGTGTATGCATTTCTGAACTTGTCCCATTTGTTTGCTCTGGACAAGCCTGCATCTTCATGGACATTACCTCTTTTAAATAGGATAGAGTCTGTGTATCTTGTTGGCCTTCTTCCTCTATTTTTATTTGAACAACTCCTTTTTCCTTGCCTTGGACTTAAAGATAGGTTGCCCTTTTTACCTTTAATGTTAACTTCAGGGTATTGTGCTCTTGGTGTCACATATTGCTTTGTTCAGTACTATTGGCATTTCATGAGGATGTCTGACTCAAATCACAAACGCAAAACACATTAGAGAAACTAGATTTTAAGTTGGAGACATCTCTTGTTTTCTTGTGTCACTGGATCTCAGAAAGTGCTTTTAATTGAATCTTAAGTTTTGTTTTTGTGCCAAAAATATTCTCTTCCCTGGTACTTTTTTACATGAAACTACTGTACCTCTTTAAAGTGGTGAAGAGAGAAATATTTTGCTCCATGTTGGAGCACATTTGTATATAAGTCTTATAAATGAAAATGACACTTTCTGCTTAGCTGGAAACACCCATTTTGTTTTTATAATAATTATATTTTCTCATATTTTTAAGAATTATTTTGATGCATCAAGTGTTCAAATGAAGACATTAATTTCTATGTTCTGTTTTGCATTCTGATCATTTGTCTGCCGTTGAGAATGTTCTTATTTTATGAACTTTGCATCAATCAATCAATTAAGGAATTTAGGCTGTTCTCATATCTATACTTCAACTCAACATATCAATAATTACTGATTTGTAACAATCATTCTTTGGGTTTTAAGTTGATTTAGCATTTACTTCTGTTCTGCACCTATGAGTTGAATTTTCAAGGGGTTTTGTTTTAATAGCGCGCAAACATTAGCTTGTGGGAAACATGACAGCCACCACAAATATTTATTGAATGGCTGTGGTCTCTGACATCACTATTAGTCTTGCAGCTAAAGGAAACAAGTGGCTCATTTTTTTTCTTTTCTGGAGCAATTGTGATATTTAATTGAGACTTTAATTAAATTTTTAATTTGCCCTTAGTGAAGTTGTCTCACTTATCTGTACTGCAAGGACCAACTGTAATTTTGACATTGTTGCCCAAATGAAGGGCATAAAAACTTTCTGCTGTATAAACTCTTTGAGTGAGTCTCTGGACACATTCATTTGCTGTAACTTTTAGTAGAATACTAAAAGTTTTGACATAAACTGACATTGCCACGAAGCCAAATCCCAAAGTTGTTGGTAGTGAGGCTGTTAAATAGTAAATTGAATCTTCATGAGATGTTTACCGTAATTTTCTTTGAGATGCCAAAAGCATAAACATACCGATTGTTTTATGTAAAGCAAATGGGTGTCTTTATTTATATTTGTCTATATTTTTGAGTTAGTGTAATTTGTTAACTAATAATATTTGAAAAAATTCTGTGATTTACCTGTGCTTTGAGGAAAAGTCAGTGTTTAGAATAGGTCTGTGTGTTTGTGCATAGTAACTAAAAAATATGCACATGTCGCCCTGCATTTCTGTTTTCTAATCATGTAATTTTTTTCTGTTGTGCTTTAAATGTGGTGCACATTTCTGGCGAAGCCAATTTAAATGTCTTGTCATTTGGACTGTATTTGACAGACCTTCATTACAATTTTTCCATTACACTCTGTTAGCACCAAGTGTTATAAATATTCCCAAATCAAATGGAGGGATTAAATCAAGAGCCATCCGGGAGGCCTCTGTTTTTAAATGGCAAATTGATATTTTTTTTCTTTTTAATTTTGTAATTTTAATAATATGTATTAAGTATCATTCTGTCCTGTTCCTAAATTTGTCACTTGTCAAGACCCTTCCAAGTACAGTTTGTTTAATATAACAAAATTTTATCAATTCTGTTTTGCTCTTTCTCCATGTCTAACTGGGGTTTTCAGCAAAGAAAAAGAATGGTTTTGAATGGCTGCCTGTGGAAGGAAAAGTCCCAGCGCAAAAGAAAATTTCTCCTAATCTAATTCTGGGGTCTTTTAAGTTGATTTTCCTTTCACATTCTTTTTCGAAAAGGGCTTCTCATGAGTTCGGTCAAAGTTAAAGATAGTTCGCTATCTGATAAAAAAAACGAAAGCACCAAGGCATCTGACTTATAATGGAGAGGCAATAAAGATAGAACGACACTTTGTAAAAGGGTAAAATAGTCAGAGTTCTTAAAAAAAGCTGTTGAAAGTTGAAGTCAAACCCTCTGGACATGGACAGTGTAGATAATATTTGAACACGGGGCTGGTCCTATATTTCCAGGCAGTACCAGGGATTATTGCAAACTACAACACACAAGTCTACAAATTTCAAAGCCCATAGATGAAAGGAATTTTTCTCCGGCATTTGCATGTTATTGACAAATATGAAAACAGTCAAATAATGTAAAGTTCTCGCCGTTTTCATGTAGCTTCTGCAGTTCGTCCCTTTGGAATGTCGCCATTTCCGTCCCCTCATGTGTCAGACAAAAATACAACCTATTCAAAAAATTCGAAAAGGCTGATATTTGGACCCGTAGTCACCAGTCAATCACAAGAGTTAAATCATCCAAATATCGGGGGGGGGGGGGGGGGGAGAAAAAAAAGATCGGCTGAGATTCGAACCCAAAAGCGTCCCGACAGCCTAGATGGTTTGGGACGGAGGGCAGGGACGGTAACCACTAGGCTGTCGGTTCGCACACCTGTCGGCGATGCGAATTGGAATCCCTATCTACCGGCCTGGACAGGCCCGGCGCGGCGGAGACGACTTTCTTTACCGCCCAAACCAAGACCGGTATCGTGCTTCTGGCGACTGGAATTTTTAGGGATTTTGGTCCAGAAAAACATTTCCTCCAAACTGACGGGGCTCGTGCAGGGGAGCTCTAGTGCACTTAGAGACCAACCCCCGAGGGTAAAATCATCCGAAAACCGTCGAAAAAAAAATTAGGTCGACCGAGATTCGAACACGACAAAAGCGTCCCGACAGCCTAGATGGTTTGGGATGGGGAGCAGGGACGGTAACCACTAGGCTGTCGGTTCGCACACCTGAGGGCGATGCGAATTGGAATCCCTATCTCCCGGCCTGGACTGGCCCGGCGGCGCGGCGGAGACGACTTTCGATCCGACTTCGTTTTTGCCGCTTGCCCACCAAATTGGCTGGTAGATAGGGATAGCTATTCCCCTGACGAATGACTGTGCGCACCGCCAGCCGAGATGGTTAACGCACCTTCCCCCTGTCCCACATCATCTTGGCTGGCGAGACGTTTTGCAGGTTCAAATCCCGGCGAACCTTTTTTTTTCCCCTGAAATTTTTTTCTCTCCTTTATCACTCTTTTACCGCCCCAAAAAATCAATCGAGTGGAAAAGCTATTTGAAGCATTATGAACCTCGAGGAAAACAAGATATTCTTGTCCTCCGCCAACAGTGTCGCTGAACTGAAGAAAATAAGACTCTCGGCTCCGGGGTTTGATCCCCGAGCTATTTGGAGCAGGTGTCCGCTGCTTTATTCACTAGACCACAGACCCTTGCTGAAAACTGACCTGCAAGCACCACATAGCTTCCGGAAAGCTTCGGGGACCAGGAGTCGATTTCGAGGAGGTTACCACCTCCTCGCCTCTACTGAACTCCGGGTAGAACGGCCTCAAAACGGCACTTTTTCACGGTTTTCCCTTCAACAAGCTGGCGCGGGCTGCCGTCGAATGGGTTGCCTATCCATCAGGCGTCGATTGAACTATTCGTTTTTCATCGCGGAAAGAGCTAGTTTCTCCCAAACTGAGGCCGGTATCATGGTTCTGGCTACCGATTTTTGTTTTTCAGTGCATACAGAAGGTTTCCTGAGGGACTTAGCTTTCGACTTTTTCTCAAATGTGCAAAGGCTTTTTTGTCCTCCCCATTCTAATTTTTTATGCCTAATTCTTGGATGGTGACAGCGACAAGCATTATGCCGATCTCTTCATGCTTCAGCGGCAAGTTGACAATCAGCTCGGCTTGCCTCGGTTTGCACCGAAAATGACCTGTGGGTAGGTCATATGTGACTCGGTTCTCTCAAGTCAAGTAGGCATAGCGATAGGGAAACGGGCGGGGCGGGACAAGAGGGAAGAGCAGAGCGACCAGACCAGAGCGACTCTCTCAGGTGCTGCCCTGGGACGAGTCGCCGCGCCGGGCCGGGCCGGGCGCGTTGGGCTGTAAAGTCGGGGAACGATGATTTCATCTGATTTGCAGCTCGGCGGCACTTTGAAGTGACCGGAGCGCGCGCCCCGCCCCGCCTCGCCCCGCCCCGCACCGGCCCCGGGCCGGGTCGGGCCGGCAGCACCCGGCAGGGGCTTTGGGATGGCGGCTACCGGCGGCACAGCCCCGCGCCCGCCCGCGCCCCGCCCCGCGCCCCGCCCCGCGCCCCGCCCCGCGCCCCGCCCCGCGCCCCGCCCCGCGCCCCGCCCCGCGCCCCGCCCCGCGCCCCGTCCCGCGCCCCGCCCCGCTCCCCGCCCCGCGCCCGCCCGCGCCCCGCCCCGCGCCCGCCCGCGCCCCGCCCCGCGCCCCGCGCCCCGCGCCGCGCCAAGCCTCACGAGGAGTACGTGCGGCTCGTACTCGCGCCGCCGCTGGGCAGGGCGGGCGGGCTGCTCTCGCCGCGGAGAGACGCGAGCAGCACGAGCAGGACAAGTACACCAACCGGAGCGAGACCGGGACCGGGAGAGGGGAGAGGAATCAGCAGACTGATTCGCCCTGTCTCGCTCGCACTCATGGGGTGCGCCTCTATAGAAGCGTATGGGGATGGGGGTAGTCCAGCAGCGTCCCGCCCGGCGGCGTACCCGCGATTCTCTCCTCCGATATTATTTGTCTTAGGACTCACCGACCCACACGAACTCACGCGCGCGCGCGCGCAGAGAGAAAAGCACTCACACACAGACCGAGTCACTCTAATGAGGATGGCATACGACCATCATCGCTTGATGATACGTGCGCGCCCCGAAGCTCGTCCTCCCCACCTCCTTTTTTCCACCAGCCGGGGGCCTCCGGCCGGCCGGCCGGCCAGGCACGCCTATCGGGAAGGACACGACAGCGCCTAGCAGCGGCTGAGGTGCCCCGCCCAGCCCCGCCTCGGCTCTTTAGTCTAAAATGTATTAGTCGGCAAAGATAAAAGGCAAGTGTAGAGAAGAGCGGCTGATGACGGGGCGTGGCGGGACAGCGCGGCGAGTCATTCGGGCAGAGCGAAGGGGACAACACAACAGGGCCCGGCAGGGCAGGGCCGACCGGACGGGACAGGGCAGGACACCGTGGGCCCCGCAGGCCGCAGGCCAGGCCTCCGTAATGAGACGCAGCGGCGCTTGTCGGCGCGGCGGGGCGGGGCGGGGCGGCCTGGTGAGGCGCGGCGGGGTGGGGCCGGAGAGGGAACTCCAGTCCGAATGCAGCGCGCGGCCGATGCGGCGCCGGGCCGGCACACAGGCGCGGCGGGGCGGCGGGGCGGCGAAGACGGCGCAACGTGGCGGCTATGCGCTAAACTTGTTTACTCGAGGCTCGGTGCATACACACATTCACACACGTGCGTGGGCGGGGCGGGGCGGGGCGGGGAGTGTTTAGACCGTGGGTGCCGCGGGCCGCGTGCTCCGAGTGCCGGTGCAGCAGGTCGGCCCCGCCCACGTGGCAGGCACGTGGCCACGAACGGCACGGCGGCGGAGAGTAGAAGCGCGTGTTGCCCCTTTCCTTCCCTTCGCCACCGGGGGGCCCGCAGGCCGCACCCTGACCACTCCCATGGGTCCCGCAGTCGGAGCGCACCCTGCCCGGGATGGCCCGGCCGGCGGAGGGATTAGTGGAGGCTCGCGGGCTGAGGTCGACGAGTTCGCGGCGTACTCGTGTCGCACGGCACACCAGGGGCGCCTCCTGGAGGGACTCTGCGGACTGCAGGGGCGTAGGGCGTCGCGCCGCGGGATGTTGGGGGAGGGGGGGGAAGGAGGGGAGGCCAGCGGTCGGGGTGGGGGTGTGGGGAGCAGGAGGCCGGGCCGGGCCGGGCCGGGCCGGGCTGGTCTGGCGGGCGCGGTGTGTGCGAGGCACGGCGAGGCGAGCAGCTCCCGCTCCCGCCCCGCTCCGACTCAGATGCTGGGGAGATCTCTCCGGCTCCGCTGCTCCGCTCGTCCTGCGCCGCCACGCCGCTCCTCCGCGCCGGTCCGCTCCGCTCCGTCCAGGCCCGCGCGCGCGCTCCTACCCGCTCTGGCTGTCCAGGACGAGCTGCCGGCCGCCGCACCGCCGCGCGCCCCCGGCATGGGGAAGGCCCCGCGACCCTGTGCGCGTTTGCGCGTCCGCGCCCGGTGACATGAGGCGGTCATGGGCGGCCGAGTGCTCGCCATCGCGCTGCTGCTGGTGTCGTCGTGCAGCCCCCGCGCCCAGGTCGCCGCGGTCGCGGATCACGGCCGCCGCGTCACCTCCGGCGACGTCCCTAAGGTCGACGACGCCGTCACGCCATCGGCGGTCGCCCTACAGCAGCAGCAGCACCAACACCACCACCACCAGCAAGCGACTTTTATCGAGGACGACGGCGTTCCCCCGGCACCGGTCGTTACCGAGTCGCCACTCCTGCCGTTACCGCCGGCCCCGGGGGCGCCCCAGCGCGCCGAGCAGAAGAGGCGCCACGGCCGGAAGGGGCACCGGTCTGACAAGCACGGGCGCCACCGGCAGCAGGACGGTCACGGCCAGGAGCAGCACCAGGACCGTCACCATGGGCGGAAAAAGATGGTAAGTCGTGTGCCAGCGCCAAACGTGCCTCCACCGAGAGCTGATGGCCCGGCGTGGCCTGCGCCTGCGGGGAGGAGAGGCTGTGTCCGTGCAGCGGCGGCGGCCAGAAGCTCCCAGCAGCAAAGCCACGTCCACTTTTTCTCCGTTCCACAAGAAATTAACGAGAAATGACAGCAGTTTGAGTCCCAGGGGCGGGGTGGGGCGGGGCGGGGTGGCAGCCGTGCGGCTCGCCGCAGCAGCAGCACCAGCCGTCAGCGCACCGCGCCAGGCCGCGCCGGTCCCACTTCCGCCGGTACGCCGCGTCGAGGCGACGTACAACTCGTTGCTCCGTGTTGCCTGCCAGACCCAAGAAACATACCCGACCGACCCCCGCCGACCCTCGTGAGGTCTGCATGGCGCGCGGGAGAGGCAGGGCAGGGCTGGGCTGGCAGGGCGTGGTGTGGCGTGGCAGGGCTCGCCGCAGATGGCCACGTTTTTCGCAGCATCGCGATAATGATACGCGATTATATTGCCTGGCCGGCGGGGCTGTGGCCGGGGCCGGGGCCGGGCCCGGGCCCGACCGGGGCTTCCCTCTCTGTTATCGGCTCACGGCGCGGCGGCGTCTTCTGACAGTTCCCCCGCTGCTGCCGATGCTGTCTAGTCAGCAGGAATGATGCATTTTGATTGAGTGGTTTCGCGGCTGGCGTGTGGAGCGGAGCAGGGCGAGGCGAGGCGAGGCGGCCGGGCCAGGACACTGATGGGACAAGCCGAACAATTATCTCCCACGTTGACAGAGAGCCCCCAAAGCTCCTCAGGTCTGTGCGGTGCGGTGCAGTCAGACCGACCGACCGCCCCCGCCCCCGTCTGTGTGAGGGACAGAGATGGAAAGAGCGGTGGGGAGAAAAGAATGACTGCGAAGGGATGAGCGTGCGTGCAAGCGTCGGTCCAGATGACCGCTCCTTGTGTGTGTACCTCCCAGGCACAAAGTCGGAAGAGAGCGAGCGAGAGGGAGAATGGGAGCGTCGAGCGCGCAAGGTGCGAGAGCGGGAGGGAGAGAGGCCAAATAGGGTGTACGGGATACGGGACGAGCCGTCGAGGTGGGCCAGGTGGTCGCTGGCCAGGGCTAATGAGTACTAAGACTCATCTTGACCCCGCGAACTCACCGCGTCTGAACTCTCGGCCGAAAGCACCGAGAGCTCCGCGGAGAAAATGTAACGTGCCCCGGGACTGAGGAGCAGTTGGTGGAGGCGGTGATGAGGCGGAGGCGGCGCGCACAAAAACAATTTGAGGTCTCGTGCTTCCTGCCTGGCCTGGCCTTGCTGCCGTGGGCCATGCCGGACCATGCCCATGACGTGCCGTGAGCACTCCCGCAGACACCATTTCTCTGCTCCCGTCTCTGGCGTTTCCCTGCTCCTTCTCGGCCGCAGATAAATTTTCGCTCACAGCTGATGGTCATCAGCGCGCCCAGCTGTGCGTTTCCTCCAGGATCTGCTGCTTTTCTTGGTCGCTCGCCTCCTCCGCCTCCTCCTCCTCCTCCTCCTCCTGCTTTTCACCTCTCAGCTACTGTAGCCAGCGCACGCACCTCCACCAAACTGGACTCAGCAAAAATTTTCAGTGAGCTCATAATTAAGGAAACGGCGGAGCACCACGCGATGCGCAAGGGCAGGGCACACTCGGCAAATCCCCGATGGCGTGGCCGGGCCGGGCGGGGCAGGACGAGGGCACACTTCTGCCCATAATGCCTTTCCCTCACACCTGTCAATCGGCATGAATAGCGAGCTAAGGACACCGGCTACCGCCTCTTTCGCACCCAGGAGCAGCGAAGTAAGGGGGGGGGGGGCGCAGGAGGGGGGGGGAGGGGTTGCAGTACAGTCGCCCCTCGAAGCGGCTGCCCGGTGGGCACCGGCCGGGCGGCACCACCAGGGCGTGAAGTGAAGAGACCCAGGTCGGGTCTTGGACGAGCCGCCGCCGTCACGTAAGTGCGACATGTTTTATGGACATGGCCGGCACTGGGGCACGTCCAGGTCCAGCCGTGGGCCGGGCCGGCAGGGGCGGGCGGGACGGGACGGGACTGGACGAGTGGGGAGAGGATGTCTTCCCTCTCTGGACCGTGTCGCCCCCGTCCTACCCCGTCCTGTCCCAGTCACTTGGTCCGGGTCACAGAGTCGGCGGCGGCCCTGAGTGGAAACCTGAACCCCCAGCCCCGCTCCGCCCTGCTGCCGGCCAGAGGTGGACCTTCCAGATGCCCTGCCGGCCCCGGCCCCGGCCCCGGCCCCGGCCCGCCCTAAGCTACACCACTACTCCGGGGCCCCGCCCGCACCTGCTGTCCTGCCCTGCCTTGCTCGGCAGTTGCGCCTGGACAAACTTGTGCACTACAAAATCGAACCGAGTGAGGGCGGTGGCGTCCTTGTTTTTGGAAGAATCACAGGTATGCCGCCGTGTGTGATGGATCCCTCGTTTGCCCTTGCTGATCGGATCGCAGTCAGAAAAGAACGGGGCTGCCGGCAACGCGCAGTCTCTCTCTCTCTCTCTCTTATCTTTTTTTTTCGCAGTGCACCTGCCAGCTACGGCTGTTAAAAGTCGTCGGGGCATTTTCTTTTGAAGTGGAGCTGTGTGAGCTACCTGCCGTGCGGCAGCGGCCGGCGGGGCCTGCGGGTCACGAAGGGTTAATTAGACACGGAACTAATCGAGCCGAGCCGCCTTACTCGGAAAAAGGAGCGACTGCTACAAAGTGTTCTATGCTGCGCACCGCGTCACGCGTCACGCCAGACCACCCCCCGGCCCGGCCCGCGCACCGCCACACCTGCGCGTTGTGTCGGACTTCTTCTTGGTTTTTGCAGGCCGGTTGGGGGTGGGGTTTCGAGGACCGCGCTCACCCCACCCACGCGGGGGGAAATCTCTTGACAAGGGAGGAATTTTCACGCTCTCGGTGTGTCCATGCCGTCGGTTAGCTGGAAGCCTGTGCCCTGTGCCGTCGCGCGAAGCGCGCGGGTTGTTCACGCACGTTATTGGCACGCAGAGTGAGTGTCGCGCCTTTATCTGGGGGGGGAGGCGGGGCGCTATTGACAGCCCCCGCCCTTGCCCGGCCCAGCCGGCTCCAGAGGGCTCCGCCCGCCGCCGCCGACGGCTCGGCGGCGCAATCTCTTCGAAATCGTAAAGACAGCAGCTAGGGAGGATAGAGATGCCCCTGCGCCCCGCGCTTGTCTCTTCCACTAAAGCCCTGAGGAAAACCCTCGTTAAAGTCAGAACCGGTGGAACCTGCCCTCTGCCGAACAGCCGCACCGCTCGCCGTGATTCGTTTTCTCTGCTGGTATTGGATTCTTTCGGCCGTTTCTCGTGCCGGGTGCAAATGCGATTGAATCAGCTTCCGGGGGTCTGATACTAGTTTGGAAAAGCCATTCCTTGCTCTGGGCCGGGGCCGGGGCGCGCCAGGAAGGGCCCCGCCTCCGCCGCGGCGACACGTTTTATATGGCATTCCGATGTCGTGGTCGGAGCGGGCCGGATGGACGGTGGTGCGGTACAAACGAAACGGAACACTCGGAACAAGGACGGGCGGGGCGGGGGGGCCGAGCGCGGGGTCGGGAACGTCAAAGACTACAGTTTAGTTGTCGTCTGGTCCGGCCCGGTCCGATCCAACCCCCAACCTGTACGGAGGACGCCCCCGCCGCAGGATTCCAATTAACATTCTTTTCACTTTCCGACGTTGCAGACCACTCTTCTTCTCTCCTCCCACCCCTGTAACTCTTCTGTCTCCGTCTTCCTCTCCGGCCGGCCGCAGAACACCCCGCCCGCCCGCCCCGCCCCGCCCTGCCAGTCCCAACCGCGCCCCGAGCGGAGCAAGCGGAGCGACACGGCATCCGGGGAATGTTCTATTTGATTGATGCTGAGCAGCGCGTCCCCGGACAGGCGGCGCGAGGCGCGGCGCGGAGCGGCCTGCTGCCCGCCCCGCCCTGCCCCGCCCCGCCCCGCCTCGCCCCTCTTCCCCCGGCGCGCGGACAGGCGGCGCACGTCGCGGTGTCCGCCGCCGCGCTCGCGCTGCATCCCTTGTGAGTGGGGGAAACAACTCCGAAATTTTGGTACACCTCGAGATACAGAAAAGTTCAGGAAAAATTAAGGAGAATTCCGAAAACTTCAGAAAACTTCGGGAAACTTCAGAAAATTTGGGAAACATTCAGAAAAAAAAAGGATTTAAAAAAAAATCACTAAAATTTACAGGATTTTAGAAAAAAATCTAGCAAAATTTCAAAATAATTCTCAAAAATTAGCAATAATTCAGAAAATTTGTACATCAAAATTCAGAGTTGTTTCCCCCTCGACCCCTTGAATCCGCGGTAACTGGGCGGGCGGTGGTGTCATCCTGTAATGTGAATCCCCTAATGCTCCCAATCGGGACCGCGACAGAGACAGGCCCCCGAGGAGAAGACAGCACGCACCCCGAGGGGGTATCGCCGCGTCGCGAGGGCCAGCCGACTCATTCCGAAGAGCGCTCTCCCAGCTCTTTCTTTCTCGCACCTATACGGTGAAGCCCGAGTGCTAGAGAGAAAGGGCGAGGAAGCAGCGCTCTTGGGAATAAGTCGGCTGGTGGATCACCACGGCGAAGGACCTGGCTGTGAGGCCGCTCCGGAGCCTATCATCGAAAAGGACGGCGGTGGCGGGGCGGGGCAGGCCGGGCCAACACAGGTGCAGAGGATCAGTGATGCCCGATTCCTGAGAAAACACTCACATAAAATATCAATAAACGGCTGGGGCGGGGAGGAGCTCTCGTCGCGTTAGAAGGGGAGGGGGAGGGGGTCTCTTCTTAAGATCGGAGCGGGGCGGGGGGGGAAGGGCGCAGCGGGGGCGCACCGTGTTTGTATAGTGCCACGGGCTCGCTGGACCGCCCCGACGAGCGTGCTTCTTTTTGTTTTGTTTCATGAAATCAAAGGTGACCGCCACGCGCCCCGGTGTCTCATCCCGGGCCAGGAGGCCTTTTGTAATGCCGCGGACCGCCGACAGTGCGAGCGAGTGTGTGTGTGTGTGTGTGTGTGTGTGTGTGCGCTCGCGTGTGTGTGTGCGTGTGTCGCGCCCAGCGGGGCGGCGGCGCAGCGGCGCGGCTCCCCCAGCCGACTTCTTCCGAAGGGCGCTCTCCTCCTCCCTCTGTCTCCCTCGCACCTTTACGGCGAAGCCCATGAGTGCGAGAGAGACAGGGCGAGGAGAGCGCTCTTCGGAAGAAGTCGGCTGTGATCAGAGGCGGCTCGGGTTCGGCCCGAGAGAAGATTGTTCAAGTCCGAAAGAAACGGGAGCGAGCGGAAGGGCGTGGGTCGGAGCTGAAGCTGGAGCAAGCTGGAGGCTAGGCTGGTGAGGCTACTGGCAGGGTGATTCCGAACAGCGTGTACAAATGACCTCTCTTGCTCCTTATGAGCGTGCCGAGGGGGACACAACTCTGGAATTTTCGTACACCTCGAAATTCAGGAAAATTCAAAAAAAAATACAGATTTAAAAAAAAACTCAAAAATTCAGGAAAATTCACGAAAATTCACGAAAATTTTTAAAATTCATAAATTATGTAGACTATAATTCAGAGTTGTCGCCCCCTCGGGGCGTGCTCCATGAGTGCGGCAATGACAGGGATACGAAACCACAGTGGAACAACCCTACTGGAGCTGCGTGGAGCAATCAGCGGCTGGGGCTGGCGCCTGGAGCTGGCCTGGTGTCTCATCGAGCTGCACACCAGATTGCCCATTCCATTGCCCGGGGCTGCTGGAGGCTGGAGACGGAGGTTGGGGCTGAAGCGAGGGCTGAAGGCTGTTGTCGGAGGCTAAGGCTGGGAGCTAAGGCTAAGGGCTGGAGGCTGGGTCGACTGGGTCTTGAGTCGACTGTGAGTAAAAGGGAAGCGGTGGGGCGCCCGTCAGCCGCGCCCCGCCAGGTCCTACCCCTTATCTCCTATCCCACTCCCCAGCTCCTTCCATCTTTTTCCTGGCCGACCTCATTCAGGGCCGTGACATGTGGCTGCGCTCGGAGGGCGGCGCGACGGAGGAGTGGCCGGGCTGGGCCGGGCCGGGCCGTAGGCGGAGAGGAAGCGTTTGCTAATCCAAGGGATCTCGTCGAGGAGAAAACAGGTAGAAGGCGGCGGGGGCGGCGCGGGCCCTTTTTACATTGTCTCCGTGATTTTCCACTTCCTCCCTTGTTCCGGTGCTCTCCGCGGCACGCCAGCACACACACACACACACACACACACACACACACACGCGCGCGCGCGCGCGCCTCCGACCTAAAGAGAGACCTGCCTCTGACCACCTCTACCACCGACATCGTCGGCGCGACTTGCCCTAAAAAAAAAATTTAGTTCCGGCTCCATTGAGGACACCGCGCCGCTGCCGCCGCTGCCGCGCCCAAACGAGCGGAAGCACTCTGTCGTCGGCAGCGTCCTCTCCTCACACAGGTAGGAGGCCCCAGGGAGGCCCGGCCGGGCCCGCCCCGCCCCAGCGTGCGTGTCCTCCAGCGGAGGTGTCCCGGGGTGCGTACACGTGTACGCCGGGTGACGTCACACGAAGGCGAACCCCTTTTTGTGGCGTGCCACATAGAACGGGGCATTCTTCAAACATGAAAGGAGCCGCCGCCGAGATCAAAGGAGCCGCGTGGGAATTGTGTGGCGTAGGCTGAGGCGGGAGAGCGTGGAGGGGAGGGGCTGGGGCCGGCGGCGGGGCGCGGCGGGGCGCGGCGGGGCGCGGCCGGGCGCGGCGGGGGCGCGGCGGGGCGCGGCGGGGCGCGGCGGCCAGGAGGAGGCTGGGCCGGGGCCGGCCCGGCCGGGCAGGGCCCCTTGCCGCGCGCCGCCACGCTGATAGCCACGTTGTTCGCGGGCTCGAATTCCTGTTTAAGAAGATGTCTCCGTGATCTCATACAAAATGAGAGAAGTCTCATTGCACCCCGATTTCTAGCAGACTCTTCAAGGGTAGAGTTAAGGTCATAACGCATAGCTGGCCAAAAATCTCCGCAGCCCTGCCCCTTAAATTTTCCGCTGACACACGATGGGCTGGAGTATACTTAATTCCCCTCGAGTTTTCCTCCTCGCGTGCTCAGCTCTTGAGCCGAGTCGAGCGCGCCCTCCTGCCCTAGGCCCCGTGACTAGCTGGTCCAGGCCGGGGGGAGCAGGCGGCGGCACATCAAAGGTACCGCCGTGGGAAACAGCGATCCTAGAGCGGCGGCGGCGGCGGGCGGGCTGCAGTCGCTCTGGAGCACTGCCGCGAGCCTTGGAATAGGCCTTAACAGACGGCGTTTACCAGATCTTGCACCGGGTGTTTCATCAGAGCATGCGTAACAGTATAGACTATTCCGGCGGGAGCGCGGAGAAGACAACACGGAAGAACAAAAGGGTCCGTGATTCGTCGAGCGGCTTCCCCCACCACCTTCGCAAAGTAGTGGGGGAGACCTCGCAACGAATCACGGGCCCTCTTGTTCTTCCGTGTTGTCTTCTCCGCGCTGCCGCTGGAATAGTCTATTGCGGGTCTGCCTGCTGCCCAAGGGGCGGGCCGCGCGGCGCCTGGCGCCAAGTAGCAAAGCGGCGGTGGCGGCTAGCCGGAGTGAAGTGACCGGCGCGGTGCAGCCCTACATGCGGTCATTACGTGGCAAAACTGCAACGCATACGAGAGGAGAGGAGAGGCGGCGGCACTTGCTCGTGCTCGCCCTGGCCGCCCTGCTGGCCCTGCACTGCCGGGTCGGCCGGGCCGGGCCGCACCGGGCCGCGCCATGCAGCGCTGGCTGCTGGGCTGATCCGCTCTTTGTTCACCTCACTTCTCTCCTGCGGTGAGTGTGTGTGTGTGTGTGTGTGTGTGTGTGTGTGTGAGCGCGCGCGCGCGTGTATGTGTGTCTGCTCCTTTCTTCCTTGGATTCCTTCCGCACCGATCGACCACATCAAAGCCGCCGCCGGGGCCCCCGGGCCCGCGTGGGAACACAGGCGGCAGCGGCGTAGCTATAGCAGCGCAGCGGCAGCGCGGCAAGTGGCACGGAATGGTCACGGTCACGTCTAATGCGGTAACTGACGTTGACGTCGAAATTTCAACCCTCGGGAGCACAGCAGGGCTGCTCGGTGACGTGAACGTGTCAGTGCTAGACTACCCCGTTCGCTCTCGGCCGATGTATGACGCGACTTTGGATCTTTCTTGCATCATCATACGTCCCTTTTTTCCCCCGAAGCTTGCGAGGTGTTTGTTCCGCGCCGCGGCGAGTGACTCCGTCCCGTCCCTTTGGCATCCCGCAGAATGTTGTTGTTGTTTGTCTCGAGAATGACTTTGGCGCTCAGGCGCTGTGCCACGCGCCCCCCGAGCGCCCCTGGGTCCGGCGCGGCGGGCTGTTGGCGTGGCGCGGCCCATCTGTATAGGGTATTTTACTCAAACCCGGGACCGGAAGTAAGAAGTAAAATGGAAGCATGAAATCGGAAACAGATGCTGGCTGCGGTCTGAGAAATTCACGATCGACTGATTGTTTATATTTTAGTTTGCGATCAACATAACCACTTTTCTCTGTGCGTCTCAGTTTTCTGGCCAATTTATATGGCCCGTTTATAAGATAGGCCGCGTGCGCCAGTCCTTAGATTTTGTTCAATACCGGAAAATATCTGACATCTGGCTAGGTTATGTTCCTCTCCGACTACCTTTTTCTGGTTTCAATTGAGTAATCATGTATGATCCGCCCTACTAGTTCAACATAATTCACTACAATTCTACTTTACATACTCGCGTAACACTCCGTCCACATTTTACCTCTCAAAAGTGTACTTTTCAAAACAAAATACTCACAACATGTAGTCATGTAGTGATCGCAAACTGACATATAAACATACAGTCGATCGTAAATTTCTCATACCGCGGTAGACCGCAGCCAGCATCTGTTTCCGATTTCATGCTTCCATTTTACTTCTTACTTCCGGTCCCGGGTTTGAGTAAAATACCCTATAGCTCCGTCCTTGTCGCACTCATGGAACATAAAGTTGCAAATCTAGGAAAGTTTTCCTAGACAAACCCAGCCTACTAGGCAACATTCGGACACCACTATGTGGCAGGTTGCCTAGTAGGCAGGGTTTATGTAGGAAAATTTTCCTATATTTGCAACTCTAATGGAACAACCACCCTTGCGCGCTGTGCGGAATCAGTCTCCAGGGCAAACCTGCCATGAACGAACAGCCAGGCTGTGCGGGGTCCAGCCCCCAGCCGGGCTAAGCGACCCGAGACCCGACCCACACCTGTCGACCCAATCAGTGCTACCGAACGGAGGCGAGCACGGCCGGGCAAGGCGGCGCGGTGGGACCTAACGAGATGGTGTTCGACTTTTAAGCGTAGCTCAACGCGAGTGTTGTTGGAATCTCCTGCGTTAGCCTCCCCCCTCCCCATGGGTTGGCGCGGCGAGTGGCACAACTGCTTCTGGCGGCGAACAGTTAGTCGAGGAGACAAACAACTCTGAATTTTAATGTACAAATTTTTGTGAATTTTTAGTAAATTATTCTTGTGAAGTGTTGACAAATTTGTTTCTAGAATTTTGTGATTTTTTTTCTGAATCGTCGTGATTGTTCCTGATTTTTTTTTCTGAAGTGTTTCGAGATTTTCTGAATTTTTGTGAATTGTTCTGAAACAAGGGGCGGCCAACTCACGTATTTCTGTGTACACTCGCCTTGTATTTCTTGTATTTCAAATATATTTTTCGGTATTTTTCTCGTATTTTTGTTGAGTATTTCTATGTATTTCTGTGTATTGTAGAGTATTTCCTTGTGTTTTTAGTGTATTTCTAGAAGTACACAGGTATTTCTGTGTACTCGTTTTTTTCGAGATGGTCGCCCCTCGTTCTGAAATTTTCTGAATTTTCCTGAATTTTTCTGAAAGTCTCTTGATTTTTTTTTCTGAATTACGAGTTGAATAAAAATTTGAGAGTTGTGTTCGTGTCGGGGGGCGGTGCAGTGTAAAAGGAGGGGGAAGGGCTGAGGTGGCCGGGCCGCGTGGTCGGGTAGGGGTACGGTAGGGCACGGCTACGCGTCGGCTTCCGGGCACGCGCCGCGCAAATCCTTACAGTGCCCGGCTGAAAAGAGTGGAGGGGGGCGGGCGGTTCGTACGGGAATACCTGGAACGAAGACCCCCTGAGGGTCCTCGGGGGGGTCCTGGAGCAGGAGGGGGAGGGGGGGTTGTCCCGGGGGAGAGAAGAGGGGGCTACACGTCCGTTAAGGACGCCCCCCTCCCCCGTCCCCATCTCACCTCACCACTCCCACCACCGCCGCTCCCGCTGCCGGTAAATCAGACGACTATCAGCAGCACGGCGGACCTGAGTTTCCTTTGATGTTGCCGCCGAGCCTGGTGCGGCGTGGAGCGGCGTGGCGCGGCGCGGCGGCGGGGCGCTGCGGAGCCTTGCCCGGCGGGGCGGGGCGGGGCGGGGCAGGGCGGGGCTGCAGCTTGCCGTGGGCTGCCTGTCTGATGCTGCAGTGGTCCAGAGGTCCGCCTCTCTCACTTGCTCTCCCGCTCTCCTTCTCTCGCCCACTCTTTCGCTCTCCACGGATCAAAATGAGCTCCGGGTAGACAACGGTCGAGACAACGGTAGACGACGATCTACTCCAGGAGGGAGTTGCGCCCGCGGGGGAAATGAAGCCGGAGGAGACCGGAGGAGCCGTGCGGGCCGGGCCGTGGCGCCCGCCGGAGCTGGAGTCGCTGGAGAGCGGTGCTGGAGCGGAGCGGTGAGAAGCGGCGGCCGGCAAATAGATCGGCCTTGATAAGGGATTGCCTCTTATCGCCCTGCCGGTCCGGGCCGGTGCTGCCATCCCTTCCCCACCTGAGTGATGTCACATGCGGGCTCGGTCCACCGTCCCGCCCTGCCCGGGCCCAGGCCGACCCGGACCCGTTCCCCAAAAGCCCATTCGCTCCTTTTCTTCGGAAAGCCGGTCGTTTTATCAAATTTCCTCCCGAGAGTCGCTCGCGTCGCCCACTAAACTGCATTCTCTCTGCCTCCATCGCCGCTCCGTCCTTCCTCCAGCCCCCCCCCCCCCTTCTCCCACCTTTCCCCTCCCCACCTCCGCCACCTCTTTGGCGGTGGCGGTCCCATGTCGGCGCGTGCCAGTGGTCGAGACAGATTCTCGTCCTGGAGTCCCGGAGTCCGGGACGCGACGGAGTCCGTATCACGGGCAGGGTCCGGGCCCAAGCCCGCCGCGCTACGGAGTGTCGCCTGCTGTATAGGCAATGTCCACACAACCGTAACAAGCGGTTGCCTACTGATAAGGCGGTGATAACGGTCGTTTCGCATCGAAGCCGTGTGACTCTGAGAAAACAGCTCTGTATTTTGAAGTACAACAAATTTCATTAATTTTTCTAAATTCTCAACAGGGGCAGTTTTTCTTAACTGTTTTTCTTTTTCAAGTGTGAGCTTTGAATTTTCTCGAATTCTTTAGAATTTTTCTAAATGGCGGGGCCAACAAAAAAAAAAATATGATTTTTCCCCTCGTGTGCAAAACTTTGCCCGTTTTCCGCAAAATATTAACAGGTCGTCTTCTCCTGTTTGCAGAAGCAGCCGGAAGTGGAGAAGAAGCGTCAGCGACAACACGGTGGCGCGGGCGGAGGCGGAGGGGGCGGCCGGCGACAGGGTGCGGCCGAGGCCGAGGGCGCGGGCGGCCGCAAGCACCGCGGCCACAAGAAGAACAACAAGACGCTGCCGGACGAGCAGCAAATCCGACACCACAAGCAGCGGCGCAGCCGACGGAAGCAGGCGGCGGGCGCGGCGGGGGCGTCGCGACGCGCCAACGACACCCTGCCGCCCCGGCCCTCGCCGCCGGCCCCAGCCCCGGCCCCGGCCCCGACCCCGGCGGCTCCGCTTCCAGGCCCCGGCTCGGGTTCGACCCCCACGAACCCCACCTTCCGGCGTCGCTCCGAGGAGAAGCAGGAGCTGCTCGGGCGGCGCACGCTACAGGTGCTATCGCCCGCCCCCGCCCCCGCGCCCACCAGGCCGCGGCCCTCGCCCACGCTCGTCGGCATCCTGGACATCGCCGTCAAGGGTCAGCCCGGCCGGCCCGGTGGGGGGGGACCTGCCCCATCGCCCGTCACCGGGCTCGACACCATCGACGACGCGCCCACGACTCTCGCCCCCGCCGCGGTCGCCTTTAAAGCCAAGGGAGGTCGCCACGGGGGTCACGGTCACGGTCACGGCGGACGAGGGCGGATGCGGCCCTCCCCCGGCGAAGTGGACGTCGACGGGAAGCCTCTGGACCCGGTAAGCGCTGCGCCGCGCACCGCATGACGGGGCCAGGCCGCCCCCAACGTTTGACTTTACTAATCAGCTGACTCTTAATGACCCGCACAGGAGTGGCTCCAGCGGCTGCTGGCTGCCGCGGGCGCCGCGGACATCACCAGCTCGTCCGGCCTGAAGGCGACGGCCCCGGGGGCGGACGAGTTCGCCTCTCCTTGCGACCGCTGGATGGCGTGCTCGGCCAAGCTCAGGCCCGTCATGTGGGCGCAGCTGGCCGCGCTGCCCGCCTGCCCGTGCACCTTCCCGGCCAACGTTTTCTACTACAACAAGATCTGGGACGAGAAGCAAGGCCGGTGAGTGTTTGTGCTGGCACTGCTTCCTTCTTCTGCTGACCCATCGTTCTACCGCGCCGCGTGAGCCCATGTTCCGTTTCCGGCCTGTTCCGTGACCCCCTGGTGTGATTTGCAGGTACTTTCGCTGGCGCGACGCCTCCGGTCGCGGGGAGAGGCTGGACGTGTACCACCCGGGCGCCGCGCACTGTATTCGCTCGCTGCATACGGCCAACGCCGGCCTGCTCGCGGCCCAGCACTGCTGCTATGACAGGTGAGCCGGCGAGCGGGAGCAGATACCCCGCGCCGCAGAGACTCCACGCCACCAGCCGCGGCTGCAGCGCTACCCCGTGCCCCGTACCGAGTCGAATAAGTTGCCTAACCTCCCGGCGCGCCCGCGCCTCTCCCTTCCCGTAGGAACAGGCAGCTGCTGACGCGCGGCTCTGGTGCCGGCACGCCGGCGCTCATGTCGCCCGACGTGTCCGCTGCGCTTCACGACATCCTCGACATCAGGCCGTGGCGGATTTGCAAAGGCGACTTCACAAGGTACGTGATCTGGGGTACAAGCTGGAAGCGGGCGTCGCAAGGACCGCTGGAGCTGGAACCTCACGCTCACCTTCACGTCGGGTTGCAGGTACAATGAGGTGCGTCCGCCGAACAATGACAACCACTGCGCGGCCAATCCGGACGAGGACGAGTTCCAAAGACAGGTAGAGCAGGCGCAGTTCTTCTAACAAGACCTTGGGCTTTGAGCAGAGAGAGGAGCACAAGTACTAATTGCGAGCAGATATGATGTGAGAGTCAGTTTGGAGACAAATTTTGCTCAAGAAAATAATGGAACAGTGGTTGTGTAGAGACAATGTACCTGGTCTATTGTGCGAAGCAATTGTTATTCTATCAAGTGTTATTTATCGTTGTGTAGCGTAAGTAATTCGGAGCTGTACCTGGAGGGCATCGCCTTGAGGGCTCTGTGTTCAACCAAATGCATGAAGTAGAAGAAAATATGAAGAAACAACATAGGGTGAATGTTAAGAAATACCAGGTTTTAAGATGACCATGTATTACTACTTACTACCATGAAGTTTAGATGTTTTATAGAATTGACATTATGTTAGTTAACCAGTAGTGTAGGGTGCTTGAAAAAGTTTGCCTTGAATTGCAAAGTAAATAGAAACATCTTATGAAGAAATCAGAGGGTGCACATACCATAAAATAAAAATCCGTAACTAACTTAACCATGAGTGCAGCAATAATGATTTTGTAAAGTCTTAGTTTGATTAAAAGTCAAACACAAATGCCTTATATTAAGATAGCAGAATACAGTTTATTGGCATGAAATATCTGATACTGCTCAGTTCCTGATTGTTCCAAACCAATAGAAGAGGTTACCACCAATAATGCTCAACATCGAATTTGTTTGTATATTGTGTTACTGACTTTTACAGAATACTATGATATTATGTCATATTTAAACATAACATTTTGAGCTAAAACCTATAATGTTACCTGAAAAATGTTATTAGTCCTGTAGTTCTTAGTCATATTATTTATTTTTGATCATTAATGGAGAAATTGTCAAGAAACAATTTTTTATCATTCCAAAGATAAAGAACTTTCAAAAGCAATAAGCTTAATAATAATTTCATTGGTTTTACATCAGAAATTCATCATCAAACCACAAAACACATGATTGATTCGCGTAAAACCATTTGACATTGAGAAGTACCAGCACAGTGTCATATTATAAAATATTTAAAAAAAATATTAACAACATAACTGGAAAACAGTGATACTGGATGAAAAAGAGATGCCAATGAGAAGGAAACAAGAAAATAGAATCCCACATTTGACCAAAAAGATTAAAATCTTCTGCTACGACAACTACTACTACTTGGCCTTAAGTAACACACAATAATGACTAGGTGAGCGTCTCTACACAGTAGAGTAATGGCTACTCTAAAAAACCTAACGTTTTATGATGACCTCACCACATGCTTACAAAAGATAAAAGATATGACAGCCATCAAACAGTTCAAATTAAACATTTGAAAATGAGAAACAGATAACACAAGACTTAAGACCAAATGACATTGTATAAGAGACAAGTACTCCGAATAATAGATCAGAATTTACACAGGTATTACTTGCCCATGTAAAACTTTAAAACTATTGTTACTTTTGACGGGTGAAGGATTGAAATTACCTGATGAAGAAGATGGTTTGCTACGTCTTCTGGAGGAAGCAGATGCATTTTTTCTAACAGAGGATGCTTTTGATTCTTGACGGCAACGTCCTTTCTCACGGCAATTTACCTTGTGAGTCTCAAAGTAACTTGATGACAGCATTATGGTAGGACACCATGGGCACAGCCAAAACCCATCTGTAACAAGTACAATATAGGCTTTAATAGAAATGTGGGCAGAGAGGGCAAAACTCTTTTCAGATATCAGTACCTTCTTGAACGTCAGTGACTTGAGAATCTGTGACTTCTGCAGTTATAACACTTTGATGGTATTTACAATGTTTGACGCTTGAGAACACAATATCACAGGATGCACAGCAATAAGGACTACCTGCAACAATAAATCAGTCTTACATTAAAATATAGAAATTGGAGAGGTGAGAAACATGGAAAAGTATGAAAAAAAGGCATACCTGTCGAAACTCCAACATTTTTGTGTAAATCTAATAGGTCAAGGGATGAGGCCAATATGTTTGTGTTCACATGAAAACGTGTTTTTCTCAACCTATGGCAAAATGGAAGATTTTAATTGATTAATTTGTAAGCATGAGAAATGTTTTCAAAGTTTTCAAAAGTTGAGCAACATACTTCCTTCCATCTTCTTCCGGGAAACCAAAAAATCCATTTTTTATATGGCATATTGTCTTGTTCACTTGAGGCTTTACCGAATGCAATGACTGCGCCTTAGGAGGGTCAGGCTGCTCCTTAAGAATGCTACAGGGTTCCTTTGGGGGTCTATCACTTAAAGGTGAACTTGAAAGAATAGATTTGGTTATAGTTGGGAAAGAGAAGGGTTGAATGGCTGGACTGATCGGATGTGATGGTGCCTTTTTTGAGAAAGAGGCAGGCACTTTATCAAATGTAGGTGCCATTGCACCAAGGATATCAAAAGAGGGGACATTCAGATCTGATGATTTATCAGAAGTTAAGTTTCTAGCATTTGGATGAAGTCCAGAGTTAGTGCCTATTGCTATTTTTGAAGGTGATGTTCCAGGTAAAGGTGACGCCACATTTCTGAATGACTCTGCAGGTAAGAGTGGTTCAGGTAGTGGCTCAGGAGTAGTTTCTTTGGAATCTTCATCATCATTGATGAGACGCACAGGCTGACTCTGCGAAACAAAAAGCCCAATGGTATTAAATTGACAAATACAGAAATAGGAAGAGAAATCAGGGACATTAAATACAAAGATGCACTGCTAACATTTTGAAAGGGAGTTCATCTAAACAGATATTTATTACAGTGGAATTAGACAAGAGAGGTGTGATGGTAGATTCTGCGTTTAGTCTACTAAGATTTGAACTAAGATGAAACCCTATCGTGAAGCATCTGCAATTTACTGGGTGAGACGCATGAGTTTACAATGACTGACAAGAACAAAGATATCTAAGCCAGTAGTAATCTGTCAAGGGACTCCTGGGATCCACAATTCCCTCCGAGCTTGAACAACGCAGTATGTAAAAAGCAAATTAGTCATTTAATAGAAAATTCTCAAAAAACTTCTTTCAAAGTGGGACAGTAAGCTTTAGGCTCTGATCAAGCTTTAAAATAGAAAATCTGCTTCAGCATCTCTTAATAGCTGTAATAGAAACAACATTTGACAATTTCCAACTGTCAAATGTCCGTTACAAATGCTAATGGAGTTTACAGTGATACAGCAGTGTCACGTTTTGCACTTTTCTAATTTTATTTTTTCTTGCACCATGACACATGGTTTCATGATTGTGTTCATCATTGTCTCATCATGTCTTCATTGACATGTCTCAACCAATATGGCCTCGCCATGAGCTGGGTTTTAAGAACTATTGTGGACACACTGCAAACTCTTCAGTAAGCGTTGCACGCGGAAGTATGTGAGCATGTTGTGCTCCCTTGAACTGGTGTGAGCATAGGATGCACGCTTGAGTAAGAGTGAGCATAGGGATGCTCACTCTAACTTAAACGTGCATCCTAGTGCTCACATTAATTTGTGCGTTTTACAGTAGAAAGAATGCACACTTGAGTCAGCGAGTGCATTTGAATGCAAGCTTAAAGTTAGACTGAGCATTCCTCTCATTGAAGCGTGCACCCCATGCTCACTCTTACTAAGGGATTGCAAGGCTTATCATTGACTGAACAGTGCATGACTATTTCACATAGAGCCTCATGGTACATTCTGTTAAAGAAACGTTTTGAATTTTCAAATTGATAACAAATTTAGAATAAAAGAAATCTATTGCATTAAATTACAAACAATTGTAAATCTTCAAAATGACTATGTTTCAGCATTGTACAGTGAAAGTGATTCAACAACACAAGAAAAGAGCATGCAACAATCCCCTAACCTAACACAACAGCTAAGCAGAAGACATCTGGCAACACTGTAGGCTGCCAAGTAGGCTTCACAACTTTTTTGTGCTTGTATTCTAATAGGAAGATTTTAATACAAGACATGAAAATAGAAAAACTTACCAAATAATCTGCACTATTTAAAACATTTTTTGATGAAACATTCAATTTGGGGCATGCCTTGCGAATAATGTGGCCTATATCTCGGAGTACCACTTTGGGGATCTATAAGAAAGCAAAGCAGCATTTTAAAATGCAAATATAAACAGGTAGATTCAAGTATAGACAAATATTTCAAAGGAAATATACCATATTTTTGCGTTTGTCTCCGTCAGGGAGTTCAAGAGAATTAGCTA
Source organism: Frankliniella fusca (assembly GCA_029379305.1). Classification (NCBI taxonomy): domain Eukaryota; kingdom Metazoa; phylum Arthropoda; class Insecta; order Thysanoptera; family Thripidae; genus Frankliniella; species Frankliniella fusca. Next base: position 3,034 of record JAHWGI010000383.1, on the reverse strand, counting down.
GTTTTAGGTTTCCATCTTTCCTATCACTTCTAGTTGGCCTGTCTTCAGACATATGAAGCGCTGCTAAAACTTGCACTGCAGATGTTTCCAATTCCCCAGCACTGACAATTTTATGACGGTGAAGCTTTAATTTGTGCGGGTGCTTTTTAGGTATATGATATTTTGGTCTAGATGAATGATGTAATGATGAGAGGGGTTTGTGAAAAGAATTGGAGAGTTTTGGAGAGGAAATAGGTAGTTCAGGGAGAAACTTGGGAGATGCATTAAGGGATGGGGATAGGTTGGATAAAACATTGGTCTTAAGGATGGTAGAGGATGGAAACAATGATTTTTGGGGCGATGGTCGTTTAGAGGGGATGATAGTTGAAAGTGCTGCATCCTTCCAAACAGAGTCTTCGACTTGCCACAGTTCTTCTCGTGTTCCTGAAAATAAAGCATTGATTAGAAATGGGCAATGAACATGCATCTGCACTTGGAGGTTAACACTGTCAGTTCCTAAGGATCAATATGAAAACTTAACCTCACACATGGAGTTGTGCAAGGTTAAGTGCAAACACCGCTAGTACTCAACATTTTGAGACACTCTTGCATGAAGAGCAACTGACACAAATGCATGATCATAAATATATTTTAAGAAATAAAGAAGGGAATAGGAAAAATGAATTGAAGTAAAACCGGAGTAAACATATGAAATGTTTGAAGAAAGAAACTATGCAGGATTCAATGGGCGCCGAATGCTGGCTAGGCGCCACAGTTTCAACTGACATGGTTTCTTTCAAGACAATATGTTAAGAAAATCATAAAAATATAAAGATTAATCTGGTTTCAGACTCACGAGCCATTGAATACAAATTCGCCGGATTCGGCTTCGTCACGGGAAAACATCAACAACACAAAATCTCACAGAATTCAATATCCACTGGAAAACAAAAACAAGATGTAAACATGACAATGGCTGCCAACCTTACATAGTGTACAGTTTCGTAAAATAAATACTTCTTCGAAAAATTAGCTACATTAAAAAGAAAATGAGACTTCCATCAGTGTTCCGAATATTTTCAGTATAAAACAGACTCAAATTTTACGTGACCTGTAGACTTTCAAAGCTTCCAATATTTTGTGCTATCAGGCTGCATTTCTGATGGCGCGAAGAGAGTTTTGCAGTTCAGTGGCGGGATATTTGACAGACGGCGAGGAAGCGCGCAGCGGAACAAACCTTCGACAAGTTGCAAGGTGAAATAAATTGAGGTCCTCCTGAAATAGAAATTTTGGGGAAACAATTTCTGTAGTTCTAAGTTTTGGAAATGCCCATAAATATACCTTTCCGACGAATCTGGACCGGAAACCAGATTCGTCAAGTTTGACCGTGTCCTTTATGAGAAATCACGATTGTGACCCGCATCCGCAGCCGCAATTTCTCATCTAAACGAAGAGTCTGAGTTCCAATCCAGATCCATCGGAAAAGCCTATTGACGATGTGGATGTTATATCTATTCACAGGTGTAACTTACTTCAATGATGGCATGATGATACCTTTTCGAAAAGGTTTCTAGTTCTGGCTTCCGAGAGTACCAGGTCCCTTTCGGCCCCAATCCGACGCCAGGAGCAGTGTTAAGCCCCAGCCCACGGGGCGGGGGAGGGGGGGGGGTTAACCCTGCTGGACGCTCGCCAATTGTGGACAGCTCCGTCTTGACACGGAGACACGCCCCCGGGTTATCTTATCTGGGAGACTGTCAGCATCCACGTGTGTTCGGCTCGCGAGGGCCGCAGGGCCCGGCCCGGGTCGACACACGGAAAGGCTTCGGCCGGGGGGCCCACAACTCTGAATTTTTTGCACACCTCGTAATTCAGAAAATATAGGACAATTACAATAATTAGGGGAATCCAGGAAAATTCAGAAAAATTCGGGAAAATTCAGGAAAATGCAGAAAAATTTAGAAAAAATTAGGAAGGTGTAGGTAGAAAACGGGCAATTTTTTTTAATAAAAATTCACAAAAAATCAATAAAAGTTCTCAAATATTCCCGCAATGTTTACCTTCGACTTAGGCCCGCGGTCCGGTCCGGCCCAGTGGCCTTATTGCTCGAAGGGGTAGGAGTCCGACCGCAGTCCCACTTTGTCACTAGCATCCATCACCTGAAATAAACCAAACGTTACTTAAATCGTTTTCTATCACTCTCACTAACGCACGCCCGCACAAGCGCAGAGCAAACAGCTGAAGCCGCTTGAGAGGCACGGAATGTTCTGGTTCAGCAAACAGCCGCTCGAGCCGACAAGTCGAATTATGCCCCGAAATCGTAAAAAAAGATGTGTTTTGAATTTCTTTGCGCGTCATGTCCTCTGCGCACTGTACCAATGCATTATCGGCCCCGCCGGAAGCCGACGGGTGTTCCGGAGTCGGTATCCGCACGTTCGTCACGTAAAGCGCAACCTCTCCTAGGGTGGCGCGTGGCGTTGCGCGGCCAGGGCGGTACGCTCGAGTATAGCATAAGTATCAGTTGTCTAGCCCGCGCCCCGCGCCGTCTGATTCCGAAGACCGCTCTCTTGCCTCCGACCTTGTCACACCTATGACAGTGCCCTTTGTTGGGGATGGCGGGCTTGCATAAGTGCGTCAAGGCGCGAGAGCGATCTCTGGAATTGGACAGCTGGCGGCCGCGGTGGACCGGCGCGGCTGAGACCCGTTCCGGCTCTCCTCCTCCTCATCCTCCTCTCTGACGATATCAGTCGGCAGAGAGCGAGCGGCGGAGCGGAACACACTAACTTTTGGGCAGATTCGGAGCGGCATTATCGTGTCATTGCTAATGCATTGCCTGGCAGGCAGCAAAATACGGTGCCGTAATCTCAGCCCTTTATCGCGCACACGGGTCGGTCTAACGCTCCTCTATCAGGCCGCCCCGCCCCGCCCCGCCTCGTCCCGTGCACTCGTGTACTCGCTGACAACGCTGCTATGGGGAGGGGGTCAGGGGAGGGCATCGGAGCAGGTCTCGTGGAGCTGCCGCTGCCAGTGTTTTCTGCTGCTTCTCTCGTCACGTGGT